>CM038670.1:608474751-609701593 GCA_021605145.1 Aegilops bicornis | reverse complement strand
GTTCCTCATCATCCCAAGGGGCAATCCACCACACCACAAACTAGAGTAGGGTATTACACCACAACGGTGGCCCGAACTAGTATAAATCTTGTGTCTCTTGTGCTGTTCTGTTTAGTAGTTTAGGTCCCAGCGATTCGGCAGGTGCGAGACGGTGGAAGGTTGGATCTCCGCGCGCACCCCAGTGTTCGAACCTCAAGGGTCTGCCGGAACCTGAAATCCGACAGAATAGAACTGACATCCTTCACATTTGTCAACTATTTCTTTTGCCATTTCATTTGCTTTCGGCCAGTAAAATCCTGCTCGGTATGCTTTAGCCACAATGGTCTGAGAGGACGCATGATGGCCACAGGTCCCCGAGTGGATATCCTCAAGAATTATCTGACCTTCTTCTGGCGTGATACACTTCTGGCGTGATACACTTCTGGCCGACTCCAGTCACGCTTGCTCTGAACAACTGTCCCTTGATCACTGTAAAGGCCTTGGATCGTCGGACGATCTGTCGAGCCTCTTCTTCATTCTCTGGGAGCTCTTTCCTTAGGATATATGCTATGTACGGCACTGTCCAGTCGGGAGTGATGACCACCACTTCCATAATTAGGTCGACCACGGTTGGGACCTCAACTTTAGTCGGATCATTGGCACTCTTTTGCTGCGGGGCTTCTTCCGTGAAAGGATCCTCCTGCACTGAAGGTGCATGAATGTGCTCCAAAAATACATTCTTTGAATGGCTTCCCTTTTGGATCCTATCTTCGCCAAATCATCCGCAGCTTGATTTTTCAGTTGGGGTATATGATGAAGCTCTAACCCCTCAAATTTCTTCTCCGACTTTCTCCTTTGCATTACAATAACTTTGTCATATGGGCTTACGACATCCCACTCCTTCATCACTTGATTAACAACCAGATCCAGTCGTAGTAGACCATAAAGGCGTGACGGACGAAGTGAAATGGCCATGCAACCCATACAAGAGTTCTTCATATTCTTCTTCGTTGTTGGAAGAATCAAAGTGAATCTGGAGAACATACTTGAGCCTATCTCCTCGGGGAAACCAATACAACCCCGCACCAGAACCGTTCACATCTTGGAACCGTGAAAAACATAGTCCGGTGTTAAAGTGAACTTGAGTCGGAAGCTGCTTTATTGATCCACTTTCGGCGAGGAAATCTGCTATTGCTTGGGACTTGATGGCTTTCTTTGCCTCGAATTTGATATCAAGGGAAGGAGTTCAATCGCCCATTTTGCCACTCGACCAGTTGCATCTCTGTTATGAAGAATTTCCGACAAAGGGGCGTCGCTGACGACTGTAATGGAATGATTAGAGAAATAATGAGCAACCTTCTTCGTGGTCATATAGATCCCATAAACAAGCTTCTGATAGTGAGGGTATCTTTGCTTTGATGGGGTCAGTACTTCAGAAAGATAATAAACTGGGCGTTGAACTTTGAAGGCTTTTCCTTCTTCTTCCGCTCGACCGTAAGTACAGTACTGACAACTTGTCCCGTGGCTGCAATGTAAAGCAGCAAAGGCTCTTTGCTGATTGGAGCAGCAAGCACCGGCTGGGTGGAGAGCGAGCTTTGAGCTCGCAAGCGCTGCATCGACTTCTAGAGTCCACTCGAACTTGTCCGACTTCTTCATCGATCGGTAAAGAGGCAATGCCTTTTCACCGAGGCGAGAGATGAATCGACTTAAAGCGGCCAAGCATCCGGTAAGTTTACGGACATCGTGCACACGCCGCAGGCGCTTCATTCGAGTATGGTGCCAACCTTTTACGGGTTAACATCGATTCCTCGCTCGTAAACGAGAAAACCGAGTAACTTTCCACGGGAACTCCAAATGTACACTTTGATGGGTTAAGTTTGATATCATACCTCCACGAGATTGGCAAATGTTTCAGCAAGGTCGGTCAACAGGTCGGAACCCTTCGTGACTTGAACACTATATCATCCATGCACGCTTCCACATTCCGACCGATTTGAGTGAGCAAACACTTCTAAATCATCCTCATGAATGTGGCTCCGGCATTCTTGAGACCAAATGGCATGGTGACATATGAAGCACCGAATGGAGTGATGAACGCTGTTTTAATCTCATCGGGTCCATACAGACGGATCTCATGGTACCGGAATAGGCGTCTAAAAAGACAACCTCTCACATCCCGCAGTTGAGTCGACTATTTGGTCGATGCAAGGAAGAGGAAATGATCTTTCGGGCAGGCCCGATTGATATGCTTGAAATCGATGCACATTATAGCGACTTGTCCTTCTTGGGGACCATGATGACATTGGCGAGCCACTCGAGTGGTAGATCTCTCGGATGAACTCTGCTGCTAAGAGCCGAGCCACCTCCTCGCCAATGGCCTTTCTCTTACGGAGGCGGACCTTGAAGATACTCTTTAACCAGTTTGAATTTTGGGTGCGACTTCGTGGCGATGCTCAGCCAGCCCACAGGAACACCCGGCATGTCGTGAGGCTTCCATGCAAAGATGTCCCGATTCTCACGGAGGAACCGGATGGCGCTTCTTCCTATTTTGAGTCGAGTGTTGTTGAGATGTTGGTCGGAGCAGCATTGGGATCGGTCGAGGCGAATGTGAACCTGTTTCATCTCACCGGTCATTGAAATGCTGACTCCATAGCGAGCTTCTTAGCTCGCAAAAAATCACTCGGATCTGCAGTTTTACGATACTCTTGTAGCTCTACCATCGCCAACCGAGCATCGGCGATCTTAGAGCCTTTCTCGAAGCACTCTTACGCTTTCTTCCGATTGCCCGTGGCGGTGATCACGCCCTTGGGACCGAGCATCTTCAATTTAAGATACACGTAACATGGTCGGGCCATGAAGCGTGCATAAGCTAACCTTCCGGGATAGCGTGATAAGCGCTCTGAAATCCACGACCTCAAAGGTCAACTTTTCTTTCGAAATGCTTGAATCACCAAAACTACATCAAGAGCAATTTGGTCGAGTGATTCAGCCTTCTTTCCAGGAATGACTCCGTGGAAGCTCATATTATCGGTCTTGAGTGCGGACATCGGAATGCCCATCCCTTTCAACGTCTCCAGCGTACAATATGTTCAAGCCACTACCACCATCCATCGGGACTTTGGTCGATCGAGTGCCCTCAACAACTAGGTCAACCACCAATGCTTGCCTCCCGTGGGTGGCAATGTGCGTCGGGTGATCGGTGGTCGAATGTGATGGCTGTCTAGGACCATTTCAGATAATTGGGAGTCGCCGGAGCAACCAAGTTCACTTCCCGATTGATAACCTTCAATCGACTTTTGCTTTCGACGTCAGCAAAAATCATTAGGGTGGAATTGACCTGGGGATATCCGCCATCGCTGTCATCTCTGTCCTCAACTTTGTCTGTTTCCTTATCCTTATCCTTGAGCTGTTTCCCTTGGAACTGCTGAATCAAGAGCCGACACTGTCGAGTGGTATGTTTCGGGTAAATGAGTTTACCTTCTTCATCTTTCTTTGTATGAATATGACATGGCAAATCCAACACGTCGTTTCCATCCTGGTCTTTTACCTTCTTGGGGTTCCAAAGACTCTTGGGTTTCCCCTTGAACTTTCCTAGGGTCACGGCCAAGGCCTCTCCAGGAGCGGCTGGCTCGGCTTTGCGCTTCTGCTTCTGACTGGAATTTCCTCCGCCGGCCTCATTGGCGGCCGATTTATATTTACCACTCCGGAGTCGATCCTCTTCTTCACCATTTGCATACTTGGTGGCAATCTCCATCATCCGACTCAGGGTCATATCTCCGGTTCGACCAAATTTCAAACTCAATTCTCTGTTTTGGCGCCTTTGTTTGAAGGCACAGACTGCTGGTGGTCGATACATTCTCAAGCTGTGTGGTGCAAAATGATCCACCTCTGGATATAATCTCTCAAAGTTTCACTCGACTTTTGCACACATGACTGCAACTCTGTCAATCCTGCTGGTCGTTTGCAAGTTCCTTCAAATGTCCTGACAAACACTCGGGCAAGATCTTCCCAAGTGTAAATACTGCTTTGGGTGCTAATCGATTCAGCCACATACGGCTGAACCCTCCAACATAAGAGGCAAATGCTTCATGGCTACTTCATCGTTGCCACCGCCGATCTGAACAGCCACTCGGTAATCTTCAAGCCAAGTGTCAGTTTGGATTCACGGTGAACTTATCGACTCGATCGCCAACTTTGAAGTTGGGAGGAATCACCGCGACTCGATGGCTCTGCTGAAACACTACTGGGTCCCGAGACATGAACTCTGCTGCATGGAAGGAACATCTCTATCATGGCCGTCTCGGTGAGCTCTGTTCTGTCGACCAAACCTTGAACGATAATAGATCTCGCATCAAAGCACGGTTCCCTAGGGTCATTGGAACTCTTCGCCTAGCACTATCTTTGGCGTCGTAAATCTGCTACCGAGGAGCGTATGATCCACCTTGGGGAGGAGTGGGCACTTTCGGCGTCGATCGTTGCGATCGAATCGGTGCTCATACTCCTCGCGGCCCTTGTATTGATCATCACGCCGGCCCCCACGTTCCTCACGCCTCGGGGGCGATCTCGGACTATGGGCCGACTGGACTGAATTTGTAGTGACGGATCGGCTGTGAACCCTGTTCCGCGACTGGGATACAACTGAGTTTTGATCTCCTGCCGCCCGGAGCAGATCCCTGATTTGCTGCAAACCTCTACCCGCCTCCGACTGGGAAGGATGAATTGACTCTGCTATACGGGTGGCAGCTGCTAAATTCTGAATCGGAGTTCAATATACCTGAGTTGGCGGTTGAAAGAGCTGACGTCGACTGGATTCTGGAACCCTTGGTCGCGTGCGCTCGTCGAGTACTCGCTGAAGATTCTCCGGTCGAGTGCGCTCAGCCAGGTTGGACAAGCGCGCGTCCTCCAAGGCATGAGCCTTGGGGGTTTCTCCAACGATAGGAGTGTGAAGTGCATCCATGTTCCGACGGCGAAGCTCCTCCCTCTGGAGCGAAGTGAGGGGCTCGGGCAGGTACTCTTCGTGGGCTTGCTCCGGATCGCCTCCACCGTCACCTCCGTTGGTGCGGGTGAATCTGGGGGGACTGCGTGGTCCATCGACCATCAGAACCTCTGCCGCCGGGTCACTGCTATCACATTCGGACGCAGTCTCTGTGGAGCCAGTCGATAGGTCGAACAGGCTATAGAGAGATTCGTCGGGCTCGATCGCCGCGACTTGGGGGGTGGCCCACTGGTGGGCCACTGCATGCCTCACCCACCGCTGAAGCCTCGACCGACCGGAACGCTTGCGCCGGTGGGAGACTGGGAGTGAAGATGGTGCAGGAGCCAACCCATACTGGGTCGACGGTTGCCGCAGGACGACGCCATGGACACACGCGAAAGTCGTCGCCCGCGGACGGGAGCGGCCCACGTCGAGTGGAGTCTCCTGAAGCCAAGCAGAGTCGTCGGCGACGAACGTGAGCGCACCGAGACGGATCTCATGGCCGTCGACCAGAACTCCACCTGAAACCATGATTTAGGAGATCGAAAGAATCCCAACTTCTCCAACAAATCGCTAGAACACCTGCCCTTACGGTGGGCGCCAAGCTGTCGTGGTTCTAAGTCCGACAAAGAGAATGGGGGTAGGTATGGAGAGGCAAGATCCTAGCTATGGAGTAGTTGTATACGCAAGGGATTTACGAGTTCAGGCCCTTCTCGGAGGAAGTAATAGCCCTACGTCTCGGAGCCCGGAGGCGGTCGACTGGATTATATGCGTATGTGTTACAGGGGTGCGAACCCTTCTACCTGTGGAGGGGGGTGGCTTATATAGAGTGCGCCAGGAAGCCAGGACCCCAGCCAGCCCACGTAGTAGAGGGCTTAAGGTGTGTTAAAGCTAGGCGTTACTGGTAACGCCTTACATAAAGTGCCATTAAGATCATAAAGACTATTTAACTACAGACCGTTTGGGCACCGAGTGGCTCTTGGACTCCTGGTGGTCGAGTGTCTTTGAATCTGTCAAGTGGAAACCTACCAGGTCGACTGGAAGGATGCTTCTCTTAAGAGTGTCCTTGTGGAGGGTACCTTTGGGCAGGTCTATGACCCTACCCCAGGTACATGACTTCATCAGCCGGAGCGGCCCGAACCGCCGCTCAACTCGCCGGTTTTCCCGGTCCGGTAATAAACCACCCCGGTCCGCCGGTTTTTTTAGGGTTTCGGTTTTCGTTTAAAAACTCGTTTTTTTATTTAGTTAGTTTAAATAGTGAGCGTTCGCTAGTTTAGGTTCGGGAGCGAACAAGTTCATTAGATTAGGTTCTGTAACGAACATTCGCCTTAGTTTTTTCTTTTTATTTTAATTTCGGCCATGGACCTACCTGTGATGGTTTTTCTTATAGATTAGTCCCTCTGCTTCAAACGACCACATCTTTTTACTCGTTTATCCAAATTCAACGAAACCAACGCCCACCTCTTCGTTACGATCTCCTCTATCAAGTAATCCAACTCAAACATGTTTTTGAAAGTTTTAAAATTTGAATTAGATTAGATTTGTATTCAAACTTTGTTTGATCATAACTTGAGTTTCGTAACTCCGATTTAGTTGATTCTTTTTGCAAATCGAAGCTCTTGACCTAAACTTTCTGATAAGGCCAAATTCACATAATTTTGGTACTGTTAGAAATTGTTTTATGTTGAAAGAGTTATTTGCTTGGTTTTGGTGTTTTTCGAATTGTTTTCTTCGTTCTTTCCGATCTTTTGAGTGATTGTTTATGTGTGGTTACTATTGCTTGATTACGATAGATTGACCGGAGTGTGACGAGTAGAGCTATCAAGAGTTTTGAGTGCGAATCATCTTCATCAACTTTGCAGGCAAGTAACACTTTGATCATACCTTTTCTACTACCCAGTTTTTATGCATTAGATCTATCCTCAGACATTGCATGATTAGGACCTAATTAAATTGTGGGATGGGAAGTAGATGAGGTAGTACCTATTACCTATTTTATTATCAAACCCCTGGGAGTTACTTCTACGTTTGCTTATTATGCCATGCTATGCTAGTAGACGTGGATTGGGTGAGTGTATCCATGACAGATGTGAGATTGTTATTTAATGGTTTATTTAAGGTGGCAACTTAAACAAACATCTGGGTGGATTGAGGCACCTGGTTTCTATCAGGACTTGCCTGTATTTCTTCGGACCACCACCCAGGCTCAAAGGGATCATGAGATTATTCAAACTAGAAACTTCCGTGTGCAGCCACAAGCCATTATGGGCTCTGGCATAGTTGATTAAGTTGTGCGAACTCTTACGGGTAGACTAGCAGATGTAGGGGAAAGTAGGTGTACGGTCTACCCACACGTAAGGTGCTAGTGCTTCTGAAAGACTATGTCTCGGTCATCCGTTTCTCAAACACCATGTAGTGCGAGAAATCAAGCGGAGGCGATTGAGTCTTGTGGGGAAAAGTCGCAAAACCTCTGCGCAGAGTGTATAAACTAATCATGGTTAGCCGTGTCCCCGGTTATGGACGTTTTGAGTATCTAGTACTTGGATATCATGTGAATCTCATCATGTTACTTCTAATTAATGTTGTTGGGTTTTTAATGAGTACTTTTAATTGGGATTGAGGATGCTGTCAACCATTCTCAATGTTTCACAACCACCATGATAGTTAAATAAATTTATTCCTTTGCAGTAGGGAAAAATTGGCTTTTCGCAAAAACTGTAACCATAGAGCTTTCCACCAGCCATTTTTGCATGTAGTATAGCTTATTCTTTCATTACTCTCTATGTGTTACATTGCCAGCATATTCCATGTGCTGACCCGTTTTCGGGCTGCTACTTTTCATGTTGCAGACTTTTCAGACGACTAGTAAGTGATACGTTAGGGTTATGATTTCTACACTCAACTTTGCCGTTGGTGTTGATGGGAATCCACAACCTTGTTGCTTCCGCTATATTTGGATTGAGGTAATAGTATTTACGTTACTTTATACATGTGATTTACCTCTGTTATAAATCCTCGAAATCTTGTGTGTGTCGACATACCGATCGAGGATGACACTTAAGCACAGAGACTTGATCCATTCGGGTCGGGTCGCTACAAGATGGTATCAGAGCACATGTTGACTGTAGGACGTGACCCTAGAAACTGACAAGCCCATAGGAAAGATTTTTCTCTACAACTTCATTTTTCAAAAGGATATTTTACCTCTCTTCTCTTCTGAGCTTATTCAAATACTCCCTTTTAGTGAGACCATACCCCTTTTCCCTTTTGACCACTCAAAGATTTGACCGATGAGACCACTCCAAGGACAAAATATATCGGACAACTAAGACCATTTGGAATGAAGAGGATTTTACCGTGTAAATGAAAACTACAACTGTTGAAGACTCCGAAGACTAGGAGATTTTGAAGGCTCTGAAGAATTCCTTGATTTTTATGACCTAGGAAGGTTACGCTTATGGAATTTGACAGACTATGGAAGTTATCACTACCCGAGATCAAGGTGTATTGGAGTAAGACCGGAACATGGAGAGTTAGAAACTCAAAGTTTTGTCAGGAAAACCCTAAGGCAGGAGATATCAACTATGGAATGATAGCTCATGGAAATGATAAGAGCAGAAACACGCTATCCATGATGTTATCGCCCGCTTATGCTATTGTCACCATGCTGAGTTAAGTATGCACACACATGGAAGGATTGGATGGTAGAAGGATGAAGGAGCATCTGAAAGCGAAGGATGCAGTTTTAACATAGCTGGTGCATCACCAGGATCTGGAATATTACATCAGGAAGTTTAGGATGGACCTGCAGAAGCAGTATTTGACAAGGAAGTGTTTCGTGAAGAACTCAGGACCCAGAAGCTGAAAGTAGCCAAGCTAGAGGAGCAAAACATAGAGATATCGGAGATACGTCAGGAACTGAAGGACAGTAGGACCATGGTTCATGTCAAGGTTGATGAAAACCAGAAGTTTGGAATGCAACTCCAGAAATATTAAAGGACGTCACAAGAGACTTCGTGTCAACAGAGATGAGCTGGCAAAAAGGACTTGAGAAGGACAAGCATGATCAGAAGAAGCCATCGGAGACATGAACAAGACTTGAAGAGTTTGATGACTGAAGATTTATTGACCTTTAGAAGACCAAACCCCTGTATATACTTGCGTTAGATGCGACGATTGTGAGCTGTCATTTGTTTGATGTTTTTTTCGACAGCCACAATAAAACCTGTCTTTTCAAAACTTTTGTTTGTATTGTGTGCATCCCTCTCTATCTCTCTTATCCCACCCCAAAACCCATGGACCCAATAGAGGATGAATGGAGATGAGCTTGTAATTTCTGGACCGATGAGTCAATTGGAGACAGACCGATGAATTCAGAACTTGGAAGATCATATGGAGAATAACCCTATAGCTGGAAAGTATATGACCCAGCATTCTCTTCAGTGCTTTGAAAGAGGTGCTGCTATTTGGTGGAGGATGTACCAAACCATCAATGGATTGCAAGGAGTAACCACTTGGAAGGACTTTAAGTGGACTTTGTTAAGTCTTGGCTAGTGTCCCAGGAATTGAGGCCTTATGGAAAGGATATGAAGAAACCTTGTGCATACAAGCTTTGTGGAGAAATAGGACACAACCATAAAGAAAACAAGGACGAATACCCTCATAATCGGAGGATTTTCAAAGGAGTTAGCCAAGGATCTCAGGGAACTTCGATTGGAGATTGTTCACAAAGGTTTTGTTGCAGCAATGGAAGTTTAGTCTACATTGTTGAGAAAGATCCGTGAAGCTCAGAAGGATGACAAAGAGATTGCTGAGGTTAAAAAAAAGAGGATGAGCAAAGGAAAGGCCAAAGGTTTTCGTAAGGATGAGCACGACATCTTATGGTTCGAGGACCGTGTATATGTTCCCAATAATGCAGAGATCAGGAAGTTAATACTTCAGGAGGCTCATGACTCACCATACTCGATTCACCCTGGAAACACCAAGATGTATTTGGATTTGAAGGAGCGTTTCTGGTGGACTGGTATGAAGAAGGATATTGCCGAGTATGTAGCCGTATGTGATGTATGTCAGCGAGTGAAGACAGAGCATCAGAAGCCAGTCGGATTCCTAGAGCCTATGCCGATACCCGAATGGAAGTGGGATAAGCTTGGCATGGATTTCATTACCGGATTTCCCAGAACCCGAACTGGACATGATTCTATCTGGGTAGTAGTTGATTCGCTTGACCAAAGTGGCTCACTTTATCCCAGTGAAAACCACCTATACAAGTGCGAAGTTGGCCAAGGTATATTTGACAAGGATCGTATATGCGCATGGAGTTCCGAGGACCATCGTGAGAGGAACATAGTTTACCTCAAAGTTTTGGAATCAGCTGCACAGACTTTGGGTACTAGGCTAGAGTTCAAGACAGCCTTTCATCCATGACGGATGGATATATCGAGAGAGTCAATCAGATTCTGGAGGACATGTTGAGAACATGTGCGCTAGATTATGGATCTAGTAGTGATGATAATCTACCTTACGCGGAGTTCTCATACAAACAGTTACCAAGTCAGTTTGAAGATGGCCCCTTTTTAAGCTTTGTATGGGAGAAGGAGCCAGACACCGTTGATGTGGGATGAAGTTGGAGACCGTCAGTCGTTTGGACCAAATGTGATCAAGGAGTCAGAAGAGAATGTTAAGTTGATTCAAGATAGACTGAAGATAGCTCAGTCCAGGCAGAAGAGTTATGCAGACTCAAAAACGCAAGGAGGTAGTCTATGAAATTGGAGACAGAGCATGTCTTCATGTGACCCTCTGTGAGGAGTTAAACGATTTGGAGTTAAGGGAAAGTTAGCCCCGAGATTTGTAGGACCATACCGAGTTTGGAACGTATGGGAGAATTGGCTAACAAGTTGGAGTCACCCGAAGGACTGTCAGGAGTTCATGATGTGTTTCACGATTCCCAGTTGAAGAAGTGCCATGCAGAGATGGCCAATATTCCCCTGTAAGGACGCTTGACCCTGGAAAGGATAATGATGTTCCACGAAGTGGAGTATGGGCTTCATAAGTATCAGTTTTTATCTTGGTAGGTGGGATATCCCACGCGGATGAAGATATGAATTACTATTGGATATAAAGGAGGTATGATGTTGGAAATATGGATCAATGGAAATTCCATGATGAGTCTGAGTAATCATGTCCTAGTTTGGTACCAATAGAAGGAAGGGAGACAGTACAATTGGATGGATTTAAGAATGCCAGGAAGTGGGATGTTGGGATAATGATCAGTTGCCCAGATGATGTGTTCAAGGATTACAAGTGATGAGATGGGCCATAACCCACAGGCCCAGAACCTGCCAAGAAGCAAGCACACTCTTGCTGAAGGAGAAACTCTGGAAGAAGTTACGATTTTATTAACCGACGGTTCTATAGAAGTTTATGCAAAACCTGAGAGTTGTTAAGGAACGATAGATGTTTTGTTTGGCTTGCAGAATCAATGGATTTATCCGAACTTGGTTCGTCGACAAGAGAAATTCTGTAATGCTTGTGAGGATGACTGGGAGTTAGAATGCGAGATTCGCTAAACCATGTACAAGGTAATGATTTGGGTGCGGGATGGATTGATCACCATACCGACTTACTCTTATTAGTCGCCTTGCTATATGGGATGGTAAATCTGAGTGACTTACCTATAGTAGAGAGACGACGATCAAAACCTTGTTTGAACCTTAGAATGGTATAAGCATTTTTTTCCCTTGTACACGGCAGTTGTTGCCAATCGTAGGATATACGGTGAGGTGCAACCCAGACCCATTTCCTGTAGGACAAACCATAAATTGTTGACCACCATGAGATAATCGATAGTTGTTTAGTATTGGCGCCAGACCCGTCAGCTATGAAGACCCAATTTCGGAATAACCTTACCAAGAGGAAAGGACAAAAGAATTGAGGAAAAGGTTATGCCACTACCGGAAGAGCCCAGAGAAGGAATTATCCTTACGATCTGAGAAGACCGACACTATCAGTAATAAGGATGGAGTATATGATTTTTGATGGAACCGTAACAATGTTTCTAAGGGTGGTAGCACCCCAGACCCCTTGTGATGATCGATGGATTTTGAGAAGACCCCAAACCCTAACCTATTTCTTGCTAGCCTCTCCGAATCTCGAGGACGAGATCCATTTTAAGGGTGGTAGTTTGTAACATCCCAAAATTCTAAATTTTGGAATGTTATAAACAAATAGATAGATTTGATTGTTTGTTTGGTTGTTGTTTGATTGATTGACTGAAAGTGAGTGAATTCGAAACCTTTTTGAAAGTTAAATGAGAGGGAATAAAAGGACTTTCCCAAACTTTCATTTTGCTTTTATTATCTTCGGGAATTCAAATTATTTTCATCACAAAACCCTGGAGAGAAGATGACATGACTTCTTCCATTTATTTAAATGACAAGGGGTGTTGAAAATATTTGAATTTCATTTGAGAATATTTCCAATTCTGAAACTTTATGCAACTCAATGATTTTCACGAGAGAAGATAAAATGACTTCTTCAAATTATATGAAATATGAGTTGGGAGTTTCAAAGAATTAAATTCAAGGTTCTTTTGAATTTATTTTCAATTTGGAGTTAATTGAGTTTTATTCAAATTATTTTTCTCCAAAAATAAAATATATGAAAAATAGGGTAACATGATTCCCTACATCAGAAAATTGGAGAGAAATTAATTTGAAGTCATTTTGATATTTTTAAAATGATTTTCAGTGGATTTTATTAGACCAGTACCACTCTTTGAATTATCTGAATTTGTGTGTATTTTATTTAATGTTAAAAAATGTCCATGCTGTAGAAAATCTTTTTCTGAAGATTTTGATATATTATATGCCTATATACTATATTTATTTATTTGGTTTTATTATTTTTATTTCGCCTGGAAAATGATTTAAAAGAAAAAAAACTCTTCCCTCCGCCGCCGAACTGGGCCGGCCCAATAGGCCGCGGCCCAGCCCAGCTGCGCTGCACCGCCCCCAAGCTCGGGACAGAGTCCCGAGCATCGCTGCCGCCACGAGTCCGCCGGACTCATGACGACCTCCTACCCCTCCCCAAGCCGCGCCTCCCCTCCCCTCCTATAAAGGGCGCCGCCCCGGGTCCCGTCCCTCCTCTCCTCGCTGCGCCGCCGCAGATCGCCGCCGCCGCCGCCGCATCTCGCCGCCGCCGCCGCGCGCCTAAGCCGGAGCCGCCACCACCGCCACCACCGACTCCGCCGCCCAGCAACCTTCCTTGTAAATCTCCGCCCGCCATCGTCGACCGAGCCGCCATGACCAAATCACCGCCTCGCCCCGCTCGCCGGAGACTGCCGCCGCCGGAGCGGCCCGAACCGCCGCTCAACTCGCCGGTTTTCCCGGTCCGGTAATAAACCACCCCGGTTCGCCGGTTTTTTTTAGGGTTTCGATTTTCGTTTAAAAACTCGTTTTTTTATTTAGTTAGTTTAAATAGTGAGCGTTCGCTAGTTTAGGTTTGGGAGCGAACAAATTCATTAGATTAGGTTCTGTAACGAACGTTCGCTATTTAGTTTTTTCTTTTTATTTTAATTTCGGCCAGGGACCTACCTGTGATGGTTTTTCTTACAGATTAGTCCCTCTGCTTCAAACGACCACATGTTTTTACTCGTTTATCCAAATTCAACGAAACCAACGCCCACCTCTTCGTTACGATCTCCTCTATCCAGTAATCCAACTCAAACATGTTTTTGAAAGTTTTAAAATTTGAATTAGATTAGATTTGTATTCAAACTTTGTTTGATCATAACTTGAGTTTCGTAACACCGATTTAGTTGATTCTTTTTGCAAATCGAAGCTCTTGACATAAACTTTCTGATAAGGCCAAATTCACATAATTTTGGTACTGTTAGAAATTGTTTTATGTTGCAAGAGTTATTTTCTTGGTTTTGGTGTTTTTCGAATTGTTTTCTTCGTTCTTTCCGATCTTTTGAGTGATTGCTTATGTGTGGTTACTATTGCTTGATTACGATAGATTGACCGGAGTGTGACGAGTAGAGGTATCAAGAGTTTTGAGTGCGAATCATCTTCATCAACTTTGCAGGCAAGTAACACTTTGATCATACCTTTTCTACTACCCAGTTTTTATGCATTAGATCTATCCTCAGACATTGCATGATTAGGACCTAATTAAATTGTGGGATGGGAAGTAGATGAGGTAGTACCTATTACCTGTTTTATTATCAAACCCTTGGGAGTTACTTCTACTTTTGCTTATAAATCCATGCTATGCTAGTAGACGTGGATTGGGTGAGTGTATCCATGATGATGTGAGATTGTTATTTAATGGTTTATTTAAGGTGGCAACTTAAACAAACATCCGGGTGGATTGAGGCACCTGGTTTCTATCAGGACTTTCATGTATTTCTTGGACCGCCACCGGGCTCAAAGGGATCATGAGATTATTCAAACTAGAAACTTCCGTGTGCAGCCACAAGCCATTATGGGCTCGCATAGTTGATTAAGTTGTGCGAACTCTTACGGGTAGACTAGCAGATGTAGGGGAAAGTAGGTGTACCGGTCTACCCACATGTAAGGTGATAGTGCTTCTGAAAGACTATGTCTCGGTCATCCATTTCTCAAACACCATGTAGTGCGAGAAATCAAACGGAGGCGATCGAGTCTTGTGGGGAAAAGTGCGCAAACCTCTGCAGAGTGTATAAACTAATCATGGTTAGCCGTGTCCCCGGTTATGGACGTTTTGAGTATCTAGTACTTGGATATCATGTGAATCTCATCATGTTACTTCTAATTAATGTTGTTGGGTTTTTAATGAGTACTTTTAATTGGGATTGAGGATGTCAACCATTCTCTATGTTTCACAACCACCATGATAGTTAAATAAATTTATTCCTTTGCAAAGAGGGAAAAATTGGCTTTTCGCAAAAACTGTAACCATAGAGCTTTCCGCCAGCCATTTTTGCATGTAGTATAGCTTATTCTTTCATTACTCTCTATGTGTTACATTGCCAGCATATTCCATGTGCTGGCCCGTTTCCGGGCTGCAACTTTTCGTGTTGCAGACTTTTCAGACGAAGAGTAAGTGATACGTTAGGGTTACGATTTCTACACTCAACTTTGCCGTTGGTGTTGATGGGAATCCACAACCTTGTTGCTTCCGCTATATTTGGATTGAGGTAATAGTATTTACGTTACATTAAACATGTGATTTACCTCTGTTATAAATCCTCGAGTACTGTGTGTGTCAGCATACCGATCCAGGGATGACACTTAAGCACAGAGACTTGATCCATTCGGGTCGGGTCGCTACACTTTATTTTCCGCTGCTCATATACTCTTTGCATTCTTGCTTGCTATATGTTGTGAATGTTATACTTGTGCCTAAACTCCACTCAAACTTTAAAGAACTTAAAAACTGCAACTTTGGTACTTAGTGTCTAATCACACCCCCTCTAGACACCTCTTCTCAAGGTCCTACAAGTGGTATCAGAGCATTGGTCTCCATTGCCTTGGTTTAATCACCATTGGAGGAAGATGGATGAGTCTACTTTGGGGAGTCTTAGACATAGAGTGCCTATTCTTGATGGAAAGTATTTTCATGAGTGGAAAAATGAGATGCTTGTTATTTTCAATCAATATCATTTTAACAAGTACATTGCTAGCCCTTGTGCACCTTATGTTGATCCTATGCATCCAACCCATGATGAGTCAATTGACATGGTTAGGAATCTTAGAACTGCCGAACTTATCATTAGAGGATTGCCTAGAAACTTGATTAGAATCTTGCCTACTTTTGAGTGTGCCTACACTATATGGAAATTTCTTCAGGAACGATTTCCAGATTATTCCTTGAAAAATCTAGATGAAATTCTCTATAAGTCTATTGCTTTGAGCAAAATGAATACTAGTGATCCTATGTTTGGTGATCGTCTATTTGAGCTTACAAACCTTATGCGTGCCAAAGGAAATGTTGGTATTATTAGTGACATTATTTCCGAAGCTATAAGAATTCATAGACAAGATTATTGTCAAACTCATTCTAATGAATCACCCTCTCTAGGATTTGATCCACCACATGACGATGTTGAACATGGATACTATGATGAGGGTGATGATAGTGACTTCGATCTTGATGATGCAATGAGACACTTTGGTCTTATGGCAAATCTTGAGGATATATGTCGGAGAAAAGGAATGGGTTCTTGATAGTGGATGTACCGATCACATGACCGGAGATAAAGACATGTTTCGTGAGCTTGCGATAATGATAGTCCTCGAAAGTATGTCACTTTCGGTGACAACTCAAAGGGTAAGGTGGTTGGCCTCGGTAAGGTGGACATATCACATGATAGCTCCATACAAAATGTTATGCTCGTTGAATCTCTTGGTTACAACTTACTTTCAGTATCTAGACTTGCTGATTTCGGTTTAAATGTTCTATTTACTGAAGTAGATTGCCAAGTGTTTCACGAGATAATCATAAAATGGTCTTTACTAGTGTGCGTAGAGGTGATCTATACATTGTTGATTTCACTAAAAAGGCTCAACCTAAAACTTGCTTCATTGCTAAATCCTCAAAAGGCTGGTTATGGCATAGACGATTAGGTCATGTTGGTATGCGGAACCTTGACAAGCTTATTAAGGGGAATCATATCCTTGGAGTTAATGATGTCATATTTGATAAGGATAGACTTTGCAGTGCTTGTCAAGCAGGTAAACAGGTTGGAGGAAGGCATCCCGTGAAGAACATCATGACCACGAAGAGGCCACTCGAGCTACTTCACATGGATCTCTTTGGTCCCAACTCTTACAAGAGTCTCGATGGAAATTCTTTTGGTCTAGTTATAGTTGATGATTTTTCCAGATTTACGTGGGTGTTCTTTCTCGATGATAAATCGCAGGTACAAAAGATCTTCAAAAACTTCGCTAGGAAGGCCCAAAACCAATTTGAAGTGAAGATCAAGAAGGTTTGCAGCGACAACGGAACGGAGTTCAAGAACGCAAATGTGGACACCTTTCTTGACGAAGAAGGGATTTCACACGAGTTCTCGCTACGTACACACCTCAACAAAATGGAGTTGTTGAGAGGAAGAACCGGACGCTCATCGAAATGGCGAGAACGATGCTTGATGAGTACAAGACGCCGAAGCACTTTTGGGCAGAAGCGGTTGAGACAGCTTGTCATGCAACAAATCTCTTGTATCTTCACAAGCTACTCGGCAAGACGGCATACGAGCTACTCACCGGTAACAAACCCCAAGTTGGATACTTTCGAGTATTCGGCTCAAAGTGCTATATTCTTGATAAGCATCGTCATTCTAAATTTGCTCCTAAGTCTCATGAAGGTTTCCTACTAGGTTATGGCTTAAACTCTCACACTTACCGTGTCTACAACAATTTCACCCGAAAGGTTGAAGAGACGGTAGATGTGAAGTTTGATGAATCTAACGGCTCATAAGTAGAGCAATTGCCAATTGATGTAGGAGACAAAGATCCTTCGAAAGCAATCCAAGACTTGTCTATTGGCAAGGTCCATCCAACGGAGGTGAAGGAGAGTACCTCGTCCGTCAAGTGGAAGCTTCTACTTCACGACAAGGTGAACCAAGAGTTGATACGGAAGCATCCACAAGTGGGACACACCAAGATGAAGAAAAGCGAGGAAGTGCATCAAGATGAGCGTCAACAACCTCCTTCTCCACCACGACAACGAGCAGCGACGCCAACAATGAAGAAGGCCAAGAAGAAGAACAAGATGAAGAAGATGTTCAACAAAGACCCAAGCAAAAGCTTTCACGAGTTCGAGCAAGAATTGCTAAAGACCATCCCGTCGAGCAAATCTATGATGATATTCAAACCGGGAGAATCACTCGCTCTAAAGCTCGTTTAGCTAACTTTTGTGAAAACTATTCTTTCATCTCTAGCATTGAACCTATGAAGGTCGAAGAAGCATTGGAAGATCCGGATTGGATAAATGCTATGCATGAAGAGCTACACAACTTTGAGAGGAACCAAGTTTGGACATTGGTTGAGAAGCCCGACAACAACCACAACATCATCGGTACCAAATGGGTGTTTCGCAACAAGCAAGATGAAGATGGACAAGTAGTTCGCAACAAAGCACATCTCGTCGCCCAAGGCTACACACAAGTCGAAGGTATGGACTATGGTGAGACTTACGCCCCCGTTGCTAGACTTGAGTCCATTCGCATCTTACTTTCCTATGCTAATCACCATGATATCACCTTGTACCAAATGGACATTAAAAGTGCTTTTCTAAATGGTGAAATAGAGGAGGAAGTTTATGTTAAACAACCTCCCGGCTTTGTTAATCCTAGGAAACCCAATCATGTTTACAAACTTCACAAAGCTCTTTATGGACTTAAACAAGCTCCTAGAGCATGGTATAAATGCTTGACCAAGTTCCTTATTGAAAAAGGCTTTGAAATTGGGAAAATTGATTCTACTCTTTTTACTAAAAGGGTTAATGGTGAACTCTTTGTGTGCCAAATTTATGTTTATGATATTATATTTGGTTCAACTAACCCTCATTTTAGTGAAAAGTTTGGGAAGCTAATGTCGGAGAAGTTTGAGATGTCTATGATGAGTGAACTCAAATTCTTTCTTGGTTTGCAAATTAAGCAAACTAAGGAAGGTACTTTTGTCTCTCAAACAAAGTACACCAAGGACTTATTCAAGAAGTTCAATATGCAAGAATGCAAAGGTATGACTAAACCTATGCCTACTAGTGGACATCTTGACTTAACTAAGATGGTGAACCGGTTGATCAAAAGGTTTATCGCTCTATGATTGGTTCATTGTTATATCTATGTGCTTCACGTCCCGATATTATGCTAAGTGTGTGCATGTGTGCACGATATCAAGCTGCCCCTAAAGAATGTCATCTTAAGGCCGTGAAAAGGATAGTGAGATACTTAATCCATACACCAAATTTTGGCATTTGGTATCCTAAGAGGGCCTCTTTCAATCTTGTTGGCTATTCCGACTCGGACTATGCGGAGACAAGGTTGATAGAAAGTCCACTTCGGTACTTGTCAATTTCTTGGTAGATCTCTTGTGTCTTGGTCCTCCAAGAAACAGAACTTCAGTATCCTTATCCACCTTCAAGCTGAATATATTTCCGCTGGTTCATGTTGTGCTCAATTACTTTGGATGACCCAAACTCTTAAAGATTATGGGATATATGTGAGACATGTTCCATTGCTTTGTGATAATGAAAGTGCTATCAAAATTGGTCATAATCTTGTGCAACATTCTCGAACTAAGCATATTGAAGTTCGTCATCATTTCATTCGAGATCATGTTGCTAAGGGTGACATTGATCTTAAGCATGTTCGCACCGAAAAGCAATTAGCAGATATATTCACTAAACCTCTTGAGGAGAAAGTGTTTTGCAGGTTAAGAGGAGAATTGAACATCATTGATGCTTCAAACTTGAAGTAGAAACTCCATTGGATACATGCAAGACATGAGCTTATGACTAATCCTTGATATTTCTCTTATGATGAAGGACTTATGTCTTGGATATATTTGTATCTTGCATGTTATCTAACCCATGTAGGTACTTGGTTGAATCAAATTCCATGAGGTTGAAACCTACTCATATCTTGAGCAATCTCTACATCACCAAGTCTATACACAAGGTGGTTGAAGACAAGGAAGCACGAAACTTTTCAAACATATCCTTTGACAAATTCTATGTTGAGTTTCATGATTGTCATTTTTGGATATACAAGTGCTCTTCCTTGGAAGAACTAACCCATGTAGGTAGATGGACTCAAATTCCAAGTGGTGCTCCAAATTCTTGATGAGCTACATCAACCTTGAGCAACCCACGCAAGTTCAACTACATGGACAACACCACCAACCAAGGTATGTTATTCCATCTTAGAGAAGCTTTACTCCGAGTCATGAGGTAAAGCAACTCGACAAGATGTGAATACATAAAGATGCTTAAACGAAAAATGGCAACCCCATTTTGAGCTTAAACGATGAGTATGGCCTATGATCAAGTGATCTCACTTGACTCCTAAGTCAATATACTCTAACATAGGTGACTTTGTCGCTGACAATCTCTAGATGAAGTTCTCCTGTGTTCTTTTCTGAGTTTTTGCATTTGACTCATGCATTTGTGTTTCCCCTTTCAAAAAAAAACTTCATCTAGATTTCTTTCTGTTTTCTCTGCATTTTCTGCATCTAATTCCTTGCATATCTTTCAGTTAATTCCTTGCAAATCTTTGTGAGATCTTACTAGTCTAGTGAGCTAACGTGACAAGTGTTTTCTCTGCGATGAACTCGGTTCAACCGATTTGTTGTTTTCGGTCCAACCAAATCCTTTCGGTGCAACTGAAGCCTACAACTCGGTGCCACCGATTTCACCACAGGAAAAACAATTTGCCACTTATTCTGTGTTTCGTCTATTCCAGCTCCACTCAATGAATCTTGTCCTCTACAAGCATCACTTTTTTATCATTGCTTTATGTTGTGACTCAAGGATCAAACCCATTCACGACAAATTCCAGAGGGGAGAGAGAGATTACATCTTTATCAAGCCCTTCTTGGAAATTGATGTCAAAGGGGGAGAGAGAGATCACATCAAAGCTTATCATTTAGAGAGAGATCACATCAGAGAAGGAGAGAGAGATCCTTCAGGGGGAGAGAGAGATCTCCAGGGGGAGAGGATACTTAAGTAGAAAGTATTTCTCAAGGATCCCAGATGCTTGGTGTTCAAGAGGAGAGATGTCCACATGTCTTCTTGAGGGGAGAGACATGTTCATATGATCTGTTGTGCTCAATTTTGCATTAGCATACATTAGCTCGAACTTTAGCTCTTATCATCATTCATATCTTTCAGCTCTGCTTTCCTTCACTCTGATTTTACATTTCCCTATCTTCTCCCAGTAACCCATGTTAGATTCAGGGGGAGCAAGACATCTAAGGGAAAGAGATCATTTAAATTCATTGCATATCTTTACTCTTGGGGACATGTCTAATCCAATGTGGTACTCAGTACTCACTCTCTAGAGGTCATCCCAGTCTTGGTGTTCTTGTGGTTTCTTCCGTTTGCTCTGGCTAGTAGATGCATCTGTGTTATCTAACCTTGTTTATGCAGGTTCATTCCATCCTAAGACAACTCAAGACCACAAGGTAAGTATATGCATCACAATCATGTGTATGAGGAATTCTTGCTGATGTACATACTATTTGCAAGAAGGACTCATGGGCATGAAGGTATTCTCTTTAATACTTTTTGCTCTGATGCATATAGCCAAGATACATGTAACACATTGCCTGCTCTATCATGGTTATGCTATCACGTGCTTCTATATTTCATATTCACATGATTGCATACATGTAGGAGGAGCCTATGCTTGTTACATGTCTTTCCAAAGCTTTACTTGCTATTCTTTATATCTTTATCTAAAGCTTTGATGTATGTTTCCATCAATTACCAAAAAGGGGGAGATTGAAAGCACAAGTGCTCCCTAGGTGGTTTTGGTACTTAATGACAACATATCTCTTGTTGGACTAACACTTTTATCTAGTATGTTTCAGATAAGTTCAACAATGGAGTGGCATGGACTAAAGGATGTGGGAACTCCTTCAAGATGCTAAGGACAAAGGATTGGCTAAAGCTTCAAGCTCAAGACTCTTCATTTTACATTTTAGTGATCCAAGATCACATTGAGTCTATAGGAAAAGCCAATACTATCAAGGAGGGATGAGGTGTTACTTAATGAGCCTCTTGCTTCAAAGTGCTTAGTGATATGCTCCAAATACCCTCAACTACTTTCCCACTTCCACACATATGTCCTAAACCTAAAGTCAAGCTCGGCCCCACTGATTCTTTCTATCCGGCGCCACCGAGTTTGGATGTCTTAGCCACTGCCACAAACCCTAGGCAAATCGTTCTCACCGATAGGGATCTCGGTCTCACCAAGATGGGATTGTAATCTCTCTGTGTATGTCCATTATCAAAATCGGTCTCACCGAGTTTGAGCAATCGGTACTACCAAGATTACAATGCAAACTCTCCGTTAACTTATTATCAAAATCGGTCCCACTGAGTTTGATAATCGGTCAAACCGAGTTTGCTCGACCAACTCTCTGAAAGCTTATTACCAAAATCGGTCCCACCGAGTTTGTGTAATCGGTCTTACCGAGATTACGTTATGCCCTAACCCTAACCGAATCGGTCCCACCGAGTTGCATTCGGTCCCACCGAAAACCCTAACGGTCACATTATTTGCTAAATCGGTCTGACCGAGTTTAACGATTTGGTCCCACCGAGTTTGGTAGATTGTGTAACGGTTAGATTTTGTGTGGAGGCTATATATACCCCTCCACCTCCTCTTCATTCGTGGAGAGAGCCATCAGACTGAACCTACACTTCTAGCATCCTATTTCTGAGAGAGAACTACCTACTCATGTGTTGAGGCCAAGATATTCCATTCCTACCATATGAATCTTGATCTCTAGCCTTCCCCAAGTTGCTTTCCACTCAAATCTTCTTTCCACCAGATCCAAAACCTATGAGAGAGAGTTGAGTGTTGGGGAGACTATCATTTGAAGCACAAGAGCAAGGAGTTCATCATCAACGCACCATTTGTTACTTCTTGGAGAGTGGTGTCTCCTAGATTGGCTAGGTGTCACTTGGGAGCCTCCGACAAGATTGTGGAGTTGAACCAAGGAGTTTGTAAGGGCAAGGAGATCGCCTACTGTGAAGATCTACCGCTAGTGAGGCAAGTCCTTCGTGGGCGACGGCCATGGTGGGATAGACAAGGTTGCTTCTTCGTGGACCCTTCGTGGGTGGAGCCCTCCGTGGACTCAAGGCAACCGTTACCCTTCGTGGGTTGAAGTCTCCATCAACGTGGATGTACGATAGCACCACCTATCGGAACCACGCCAAAAACATCCGTGTCTCCAATTGCGTTTGAATCCTCCAATCCCTTCCCTTTACATTCTTGCAAGTTGCATGCTTTATTTTCCGCTGCTCATATACTCTTTGCATGCTTGCTTGCTATATGTTGTGAATGTTAAACTTGTGCCTAAACTCCACTCAAACTTTAAAGAAACATAAAAACTGCAACTTTGGTACTTAGTGTCTAATCACCCCCCCCCCCCCTCTAGACACCTCTTCTCAAGGTCCTACACCCGTGCAAACCAAAACGAACCTGAATCGAATGCAGTGCAAATCTTCAAGGATTGCCACACCAACAAGATGAAGGGCATGAGCACACCAGTTCAAGCCGCTATTGTAAGTCCTTACTCCTCCCGCCTTTGAACTGATTGGTATTGTGATGTGTTCATTTAACTGCTTGGTTTGCAGCCAATGTCAGTTACTTTGTTCACTTTTATACATAGTTGTCTTAATGTATCATTTCACCTTACATGGTTTAAAAGAGATGAAGGGTATTCTTTTGGTCTTGATCTGTAATCTAGTTGTGATGTTCACGTGCGCACACAATGATACAATAGCATGTTTGTTTTATATCTGTTTGCCCATGATATGAATGATGTCATACTATGTTCATCCTACTTTAAACCATGTCTCTTTATCCTTAGATGTCAATGAATGTGAGGAAATAGGCAATACATTAGGCATGCTACATGGACATATGTTCCGAAAGTGATTTTATTATGTAGTTCGCACTACAATACATGCTAATGTATTACAGTAGTTCACCAGAATAAGTTATGTATAAACATGAAACCTACTTTGTTTGTTTATGTCTCATTAGTAACTTATCTGGTACACTAATCTACAAGTACAAACTTTCAGCAAGCTATGGAACAAATGATTGAACAACCACAACCACCTGAAGGTGACGAGGCTACCACAGGCACAATGTCACCTCTTGCTACAGTTTGTCAGTGTCTCTCAACTAACAGTGCAAAAAGCACCTTCCTGCGTAATTCTGGGTTGGTTGTCAAGGTAACCTCGTCCAAATCGCTAATGAACAAAATCTTCCGGCTAGACAGAGTGATATATCTGTGCTCCAGACACAAGTCCAATCCCTAATGGACGTCGTTTCGGAAACAAGAATAGTGGTTGACAAATGTCGTCAAGATATGAATGGTTTTGAAACTAGACTATCAGACATTTGCTTCATTGTTCAAGAGCAATGGCGAATTAGAGGGGAAGATCGTGCTGCTCCATCAGATTCTACAGGCTAAAACATTAGCACTTAGGTCAAATGATATGTGCTTCTATACATCTGATGGTGCTTTTATCTGCAAGTACTGTAAACTTTATGCCAACAAGCCTTTTGTTGTATGGTTGGATGTGATATATCATATATGATGTTGCCAAAGGCTGCAGTAATTACGACGCTATTTTTGTATAGTGTAGGTTTATCTTAGTAATGTATTCGGCCGAAAGCTTCGTAGGAGCCCAACATGCCAACATTCGTCAGGCCCATTCCAATTGGGCTAAAAACGATTATGGGCTGAAATTTGCATGTAGTCCACTAAAAATATCTGGGCCTAAATCAGCATAAGCTTTCATATTTTTCTAGTAGGCATGTGCCATAGTGGGCCTTTAACAGGCCTAAACATAATTTGGGCCCTCAGTAACAATAGTCCGTTTACAGGTGTAAATATCTCGAGCCCATAAAAACATGGGCCTTTAATAGGCCGAAAGTGAGATTGGGCCCTGATTGTGCCAAATAACCCACTGGTCTTACCAGGCCGAAATGGTGGCCCATTTACCATGAGGATCGTTCACAGGCCAAAATTCAGACGGGCCATAAATGTGCCGACCTACTACACGGGCCTTTAACAGGCCGGAAGTTCGGTCAGGCTTGATTAGTGTCATTTTTATATGGGATTATAATAGGATCGATGTGGCGTTGGGCCACATATGGCCCATGGATTTCGTCCGACGTTAACAGGCCGAAAATCACAACAGGATGAAAGTGGCCCAAATCTATAGTGGGACTCTAACAGGCCCAATGTCAGACATGGACAAATATGACCCAAATCCTTCACGGTCGTTTATGGGCCGAAAGTTTCAATGGCCTATAAATGGGCCCAAATGAAGCAGGACCTTTAACAGGCCAGAAACACACCAGGCCGTAATTCGGCCCAAATACTTAGCGGACTGTTAACGGGCCAGAAGTGACCATGGGCCGCGATGATGACAAGTTTAGGACGGGCCGTTGACTGGCCAATTTGACACTAGCGGTACGGGCCTTAACTGAGAATGTTGGGCTTTAGCTGGGCCGGTCCACTATGGTCTGCAAAATCTTGGGGGCCTTTTGCTGGGCCGGCCCATTATGGTCCGCTAAATCTTGTGGGCCTTTAGTTGGTCCGGCCCATTTAATCTTTATGGTCCACTTTTGGGCCGGTCGACGTGTCAACATATCATAGGCGCATCTCGCCCATTAGATGAGTGACACCTGTGCCAACGCGGAGCTGACACGTGGTTCCGTCGGCCAAAGAGAATTTTACACGTTGAAAATCGGCATTGGTCATGGTTGTTAGCGGGTTATCGGATCCAAAACCGGACCCGATAGCTTAACGGCGACCCGTGTCGGTCACCCTTGATGAAAGCACTTCCATGACGCGACATTTATCGTCATGGAAGTGGACACTTCCGTGATGATAATTTTGGTAATGTCATGGAACACTTCTACGAGAGCACAGGTATGACTATCTTGATTATGTCATAAAATCGTCATGGATGTACATGCATGACAGAAAACGCGACCTACTGTGACAAATGCGTATCATCACGGAAGTGTATTTTTTTGTAGTGGAAGGAGGAAGAAGGAAGGCGCGGGGCAGGTGGCGTCGGTCGATGGGGCAGCGCTGTCAGGAAGAGAGAGAGAGGTGAGCAAGGAGGTCGGTCAACCGAGGCGAAGCTGTATCGGGTGGGGCAGGCCGCGGGGGCAGATGGGCCCGCTGGCGGCTAACGCAGGTGGGCCAGCTTGTTGGAGATATGCCCTAGAGGCAATCATGTATGATGATATTTCCTATGTGTTTATGAATAAATAAAGTCCTTGGGTGTTATCAATGATGTGTATTGACAAGTACGTGACTTGTTTGTGGGACTATACATTGTATGATGACTGTCCTAAAAGGTCCCTAGCCGAAAGGCCTGTCTGGATGCCCAGCCGACTAGACTAGCATATGACACGGTTGTAAAGGAAATATGCCCTAGAGGCAATAATAAAGTTGTTATTTTATATTTCCTTATTCATGATAAAGGTTTATTATTCATGCTAGAATTGTATTGATCGGAAAATTAAATACATGTGTGAATACATAAACAAATACCGTGTCCCTAGTAAGCCTCTACTAGACTAGCTCATTGACCAAAGATGGTTAAGGTTTCCTAACCATGTACATGTGTTTTCATTTGATAATGGGATCACATCATTAGGAGAATGATGTGATGGACAAGACCCATCCGTTAGCTTAGCATATTGATCGTTTAGTTTATTGTTGTTGCTTTCTTCATGTCAAATACATATTCCTTCGACT
This sequence comes from Aegilops bicornis, assembly GCA_021605145.1. Classification (NCBI taxonomy): domain Eukaryota; kingdom Viridiplantae; phylum Streptophyta; class Magnoliopsida; order Poales; family Poaceae; genus Aegilops; species Aegilops bicornis. Next base: position 609,675,130 of record CM038670.1, on the reverse strand, counting down.
ATGAGATTATGCAACTCCCGGATACCGGAGGAATGCCTTGTGTGTTATCAAACGTCACAACGTAACTGGGTGATCATAAAGATGCTCTACAGGAATATTCGAAGGTGTTTGTTGAGTTGGCATAGATTGAGATTAGGATTTGTCACTCCGAGTATTGGAGAGGTATCTCTGGGCCCTCTCGGTAATACACATCATAAGCTTGCAAGCAAATGACTAAGGAGTTAGTTACAAGATGATGTGTTACAGAACGAGTAACGAGACTTGCCGGTAACGATATTGAACTAGGTATGAAGATACCGACGATCGAATCTCGGGCAAGTAACATATCGATGGACAAAGGGAATTACGTATGTTGTCATAACGGTTCGACCGATAAAGATCTTTATAGAATATGTAGGAGCCAATATGGGCATCCAGGTTCCGCTATTGTTTATTGACGGAGAGTTGTCTCGGTCATGTCTACATAGTTCTCGTACCCGTAGGGTCCGCACGCTTAACGTTCGTTGACAATATAGTGTTATATGATTTGATGACCGAATGTTTTTTGGAGTCCCGGATGAGATCACGGACAAGATGAGGAGTCTCGAAATGGTCGAGAGGTAAAGATTGATATATAGGACGATGGTATTCGGACACTGAAAGAGTTTTGGGATGCACCGGGTAGTCATCGGGTCACCGAAAGGGGTTCCGGACACCCCCCCCCCCACTAGGTGTATGGGCTTAATGGGCCAAGGAGGGGATAGACCAGACCACAGGGGGCTAGTGCGCCCCTTTCCCTGGCCGGCCAGCCCTAGGGAAGGAAAGGGGGGAGGGCTAGCCCCTCCTGCCTTCCCCTTCTCATGGAAGAAAGGAAAAGGGGGGGCGCCTCCCTCCCCTGCCTACCCCCCGCACCTACACATGGCAGGGGGGCACTTGGGAGGAGACCCCCAAGTAGGATTCGGCCTACTTGGGGTGCCCTCTTGGCTGTTCCCTCCTCTCCCCACCTATATATATGTGGGAGGGGGCGCCTAGTACACCAGAACATTACTTAGTCGTGTGCAGCGCCCCCTCCACCGTTTACACCGCCGGTCATATTTTCGTAGTGCTTAGGCGAAGCCCTACAGCGATAGCTTCACCATCACCGTCACCACGCTTCCGTGCTGTCGGAACTCATCCACTACCTCGCCGTCTTGCTGGATAAAGAAGGTGGAGGACGTCACCGAGCTGAACGTGTGCTGAACGCGGAGGTGCCGTACGTTCGGTACTTGATCGGTTGGAGCGCAGAGAAGTTCGACTACATCAACCGCGTTACTAAACGCTTTTGCTTACGGTCTACGAGGGTATGTAGACACACTTTCCCCTCTCGTTGCTATGCATCTCCATGGATAGATCTTGCGTGTGCGTAGATTTTTTTTGTTTTCCATGCAACATTCCCCTACAGTGGCATCGGAGCCAGTTTTATCCGTCGATGATATGCACGAGTAGAACACAAAGAGTTGTGGGCGGTGATAGTCATACTGCTTACCACCAACGTCTTATTTTGATTCGGCGGTATTGTGGGATGAAGCGGCCCGGACCAACCTTACATGTCCACGCACATGAGACCGGTTCCACCGACTGACATGCAACTAGTTTTGCATAAAGGTGGCTGGCGGGTGTCTGTTTCTCCTACTTTAGTTGAATCGAATTTGACTGCAGCCGGTCCTTGAAGAAGGTTAAAACAGCAAACTTGATAAATCACCATTGTGGTTTTTGCCGTAGGTAAGAACGGTTCTTGCTAGAAACCCGTAGCAACCACGTAAAACTTGCAACAACAAAGTAGAGGGCATCTAACTTTTTTTTGCAGGGTATGTTGTGATGTGATATGGTCAAGATATGATGTGATATACGTTATTGTATGATATGATCATGTTTTGTAATTTATATGCAACCGGCAGGAGCCTTATGGTTGTCTCATTATTGTATGAAATGCAATTGCCATGTAATTGCTTTACTTTATCGCTATGTGTTAGCAATAGTTGTAGAGGCAATAGTTGGTGAGACGACCCCAACACAGCGATGGAGATCAAGGTGTCGAGCTGGTGACGATGGAGATCACGATGATGCTTTGGATATGGATATCAAAAGCACAAGATGATGATGGCCATATCATGTCACATATTTTGATTGCATGTTATGTTTCCTTTATGCATCTTATTTGGCTTAGAACAGCGATAGCATTATAAGATGATCCCTTCACTAAATTTCAAGGTAAAATTGTTCTCCCCGAGTATGCATCGTTGTTAAAGTTTGTCGTTTCGAAGCACGTCGTGATGATCGGGTGTGATAGACTCTATGCTCACATAAAACGGGTGTAAGCTAGGTTTACACACGCGGAATACTTGGGTTAAACTTGACGAGCCTAGCATGTACAGACATGGTCTCAGAACACTGGAGACCGAAAGGTCGAACGTGAGTCATATAGTAGATATGATCAACATAGAGATGTTTGATACGTCTCCAACGTATCTATAATTTTTGATTGCTCCAAGCTATATTATCTACTGTTTTGGACCATAATGGGTTTTATTTTCCACTTTTATATAACTTTTGGGACTAACCTATTAACCGGAGGCCCAGCCCAGAATTGCTGTTTTTTTGCCTATTTCAGTGTTTCGAAGAAACGGAATATCAAACGGAGTCCAAACGGAATGAAACCTTCGGGAACGTGATTTTCTCACCAAATATGATCCAGGAGACTTGGACCCCACGTCAAAAAAGAAGGGAGGCGGCCACGAGGGTGGAGGGTGCGCCCCCCTGCCTTGTGGCCCCCCCGAAGCTCCACTGGCGTACTCCTTCCTCCTATATATACCTACGTACCCACAAACGATCAGATACGGAGCCAAAAACCTAATTCCACCGCCGCAACCTTCTGTACCCACGAGATCCCATCTTGGGGCCTGTTAGAGCTTTCTGGGAAGGGGAATCCACCATGGAGGGCTTCTACATCATCACTATAGCCCCTCCGATGAAGTGTGAGTAGTTTACCTCGGACCTTCGGGTCCATAGTTAGTAGCTAGGTGGCTTCTTCTCTCTTTTGGATCTCAATACAATGTTCTCCCCCTCTCTCGTGGAGATCTATTCGATGTAATCTTCTTTTTGCGGTGTGTTTGTTGATACCGATGAATTGTGGGTTTATGATCAAGATTATCTATGAGCAATATTTGAATCTTCTCTGAATTCTTTTATGTATGATTGGTTATGTTTGCAAGTCTCTTCGAATTATCAGTTTGGTTTGGCCTACTAGATAGGTTTTTCTTGCAATGGGAGAAGTGCTTAGCTTTGGGTTCAATCTTGTGGTGTCCTTTCCGGATGTGAAGGGGCAGCAAGGCACGTATTGTATTGTTGCCATCGAGGATAACAAGATGGGGTTTTTATCATATTGCATGAATTTATCCCTCTACATCATGTCATCTTGCTTAAGGCATTACTCTGTTTTCTTGAACTTAATACTCTAGATGCATGCTGGATAGCGGTCAATGAGTGGAGTAATAGTAGTAGATGCAGGCAGGAGTCGGTCTACTTGTCTCGGACGTGATGCATATATACATGATCATACCAAGATACTCTCATAACTAGGCTCAATTTTGTCAATTGCTCAACAGTAATTTGTTCACCCACCGTAGAAATACTTACACTCTTGAGAGAAGCCACTAGTGAAATATATGGCTCCCGGATCTATTCTCATCATATCAATCTTCCATCACTTTATAATTGCTTTGCTTTTTTACTTTGCTTTTTATTTTATCTTGCATCTTTATATCAAAAATACCAAAAATATTATCTATCATCTCTACCAGATCTCACTTTCGTAAGTGACCGTGAAGGGATTGACAACCCCTAATCGGGTTGGTTGCATTGAGCTATTTATTTTTTGTAGGTACGAGGGACTCGCGCGTGGCCTCCTACTGGATTGATACCTTGGTTCTCAAAAACTGAGGGAAATACTTACGCTACTTTGCTGCATCATCCTCTCCTCTTCGGGGAAATCCAACGCAGTGCTCAAGAGGTAGCAAGAAGAATTTCTGGCGCCGTTGCCGGGGAGGTCTACGCAAAAGTCAACATACCAAGTACCCATCACAATCCCTTATCTCCCGCATTACATTCTTTGCCATTTGCCTCTCGTTTTCCTCTCCCCCACTTCACCCTTGCCGTTTTATTCGCTCTCTCTTTTCGTTTGCCTTGATGTCTTACTTGGCTCGTTTGCTTGTTTGGTTGAAATAGTTTAGTATTTATTCCTAAACAGAGAAGCTAAGATCTATGGATCCTCATCCACTTGCCAATCTTTTTAAGAGATCCAATTACGATGAACCAATTCCTAGTGATTTGGATGCACTAGATTATCTTTATAAGGTTTTGCCTGAAATCCGTAAAGTGACTCACGATAGATCTTTGAATAAAAAGCATGATTGCAATGGTTTTATTATAAATTCTTTTGATGTCAATTGTGCTAATAATATGCAAAACCCTAAGCTTGCGGATGCTAGTTTTGCTATGTCTCCTACTTGTTGCAATGATCATGATTGGGGTGACTCTTCTTATGATCTTGAAAATTTATTTAAGCCCCATGATGAATATGAGATTGATAATATTGTTTGCAATAATATTGAAAGTGGGTTCGGAAGAGTGTCAACTTTAGATCCCACATATTTGGAGAATGTTCAATCTTGTGAAGTTTTTGATAAAAGTGGGTTTGGAGAGGTCATGACTTTAGTTAATGATAATCCCACTATTTCGGAAGAGTGTCAACTTTGCATGCATGTGGATCGTGTTGAGAATATACTTTGTGATAGCTATTTTGTTGAATTTTCCTATGATCCTACATGTAATTATTATGAGAAAGAAAAATATGGTTGTAGAAACTTTCATGCTACTAAATTACCTCACGTTATGTTGAGATTGCTATTGTCTCTTTCCGCTTCCTTGCATATGCTAGTTTTTGCTTGCCTTGATTTGTTTGCCTATAAGATGCCTATGCATAGGAAGTATGTTAGACTTAGATGTGGTTGTCACATGTTTTATGATGCTCTCTTTGTGCTTCAATTCTTGTCTTTTATGTGAGCATCATTGAAATCTCAATGCCTAGCTAAAAAGGCTTTAAAGAAAAGCGCTTGTTGGGAGACAACCCAATTTATTTCCTTTCTGTCGTTGAATAAATAATCCATCTACCTTTCTGTTTATATGTGGTTTTATCTTTTAATTAGTGTTTGTGCCAAGTTAAACCTATAGGATCTTCTTGGATGATAGTTATTTGATCTTGCTGTAATTTCCAGAAACTTTCGGTTCACGAAAACAATTGTTAAAAATCACCAGAACGTGATAAAATAGTTATTCCAATTTCTTATGATCAATAAACAAATTGCCTAGGTCGTCCTATTTTTTATGACTTTTTGGAGTTCCATAAGTTTGCGTTAGTTACAGATTACTACAGACTGTTTTGTTTTTGACAGATTCTGTTTTTCGTGTGTTGTTTGCTTATTTTGATGAATTTATGGCTAGTAAAATAGTTTATAAACCATAGATAAGTTGTAATACAGTAGGTTTAACACCAATATAAATAAATAATGAGTTCATTACAGTACCTTGAAGTGGTCTTTTGTTTTCTTTCGCTAACGGAGCTTACGAGATTTCTGTTGAGTTTTATGTTGTGAAGTTTTCAAGTTTTGGGTGAAATCTTTTGATGGATTATGGAACAAGGAGTGGCAAGAGCCTAAGCTTGGGGATGCCCATGGCACCCCCAAGATAATATAAGGACACCAAAAGGTTAAAGCTTGGGGATGCCCCCGGAAGGCATCCCCTCTTTCATCTACTTCCATCGGTAACTTTACTTGGAGCTATATTTTTATTCACCACATGATATGTGTTTTGCCTGGAGCGTCTTGTATGATTTGAGTCTTTGCTTTTTATCCTTTCTGTACACACCTTTAGAGAGAGCCATACATGAATTGGAATTTGTTAGAATACTCTATGTGCTTCACTTATATCTTTTGAGCTTTATAGTTTCGCTCTATGTGCTTCACTTATATCTTTTGAGCTATATAGATTTTGCTCTAGTGCTTCACTTATATCTTTTAGAGCACGGTGGTGGATTTGTTTTAAAGAAAATATTGATCTCTCATGCTTCACTTAAATTATTTTGAGAGTCTTAAATAGCATGGTAATTTGCTTAATAATCTTAATATGCTTGGTATTCAAGATTTGTAAAACTTTCTTTTGAGTGCGTTGGATACTAAGAAAAGTTTGATGCTTGATAATTGTTTTGAGATATGAAGATGGTGATATTAGAGTCATGCTAGTTGAGTAGTTGTGAATTTGAGAAATACTTGTGTTAAAGTTTGTGATTCCGTAGCATGCACGTATGGTGAACTGTTATGTGATGAAGTCGGAGCATGCTTTATTTATTGATTGTCTTCCTTATGAGTGGCGGTCGGGGATGAGCGATGGTCTTTTCCTACCAATCTATCCCCCTAGGAGCATGCGCGTAATACTTTGCTTTGGTAACTTCTAGATTTTTGCAATAAGTATATGAGTTCTTTATGACTAATGTCGAGTCCATGGATTATACGCACTTTTCCTTCTTTCCACCATTGCTAGCCTCTCTAATACCGCGCACCTTTTGCCGGTATCATACACCCACCATATACTCAAAACAGCCACCATACCTACCTATCATGGCATTTCCATAGCCATTCCGAGATATATTGCCATGCAACTTTCCACCGTTCCGTTTATTTTGACACGCTCCACCATTGTCATATTGCTGAGCATGATCATGTAGTTGACATCGTATTTGTGGCAAAGCCACCGTTCATAATTCTTTCATACATGTCACTCTTGATTCATTGCATATCCCGGTGCACCGCCGGAGTCATTCATATAGAGTCATATTTTGTTCTAAGTATCGAGTTGTAATTGTTGAGTTGTAAGAAAAATAAAAGTGTGATGATCATCATTTTTAGAGCATTGTCCCAAGTGAGGAAAGGATGATGGAGATTATGATTCCCCCACAAGTCGGGATGAGACTCCGGACGAAAAATAAAAAAAAGAAAAAAAAGAGGCCATAAAAAAAAGAGAAAAGGCCCAAAAAAATGAGAGAAAAAGAGAGAAGGGACAATGCTACTATCCTTTTACCACACTTGTGCTTCAAAGTAGCACCATGATCTTCATGATAGAGAGGCTCTCATTTTGTCACTTTCATATACTAGTGGGAATTTTTCATTTTAGAACTTGGCTTGTATATTCCAATGATGGGCTTCCTCAAAATGCCCTAGGTCTTCATGAGCAAGCGAGTTGGATGCACACCCACTTAGTTTCTTTTGTTGAGCTTTCATATACTTATAGCTCTAGTGCATCCGTTGCATGGCAATCCCTACTCACTCACATTGATATCTATTGATGGGCATCTCCATAGCCCGTTGATACGCCTAGTTGATGTGAGACTATCTTCCCCTCTTTTTGTCTTCTCCACAACCACCATTCTATTCCACCTATAGTGATATATCCATGGCTCACGCTCATGTATTGCGTGAAGATTGAAAAAGTTTTGAGAATGTCAAAAGTATGAAACAATTGCTTGGCTTGTCATCAGGGTTGTGCATGATTTAAATACTTTGTGTGGTGAAGATAGAGCATAGCCAGACTATATGATTTTGTAGGGATAATTTTCTTTGGCCATGTTATTTTGAGAAGACATAATTGCTTAGTTAGTATGCTTGAAGTATTATTATTTTTATGTCAATATTAAACTTTTGTCTTGAATCTTTCGGATCTGAATATTCATACCACAATTAAGAAGAATTACACTGAAACTATGCCAAGTAGCACTCCACATTAAAAAATATCTTTTTATCATTTACCTACTCGAGGATGAGCAGGAATTAAGCTTGGGGATGCTTGATACGTCTCCAACGTATCTATAATTTTTTATTGTTCCATGCTATTATATTATGTGTTTTGAATGATTATGGGATTTATTATACACTTTTATATTACTTTTGGGACTAACCTATTAACCGGAGGCCCAGCCCATATTGCTGTTTTATTGCATGTTTCAGTATTTCGAGGAAAAGGAATATCAAACGGAGTCCAAACGGAATGAAACCTTCGGCAACGTGATTTTTTGGAAGATTATCATCCTGGAGACTTGGAGTTTACATCAGAAGATACTCGAGGAGCCCAGGAGATAGGGCCCCCCCCTACTGGGCGCGCCCCCCTGTCTTGTGGGCCCCTCGAGCACCCCCCGACCGACTTCTTTCGCCTATATAACTCTACGTACCCTAAAACCATCAGATATCAAGATAGATCGGGAGTTCCGCCACCGCAAGCCTCTGTAGCTACCAAAAACCTCTCGGGAGCCTGTTCCGGCACTCTCCCGGAGGGGGAATCCATCACCGGTGGCCATCTTCATCATCTCGGCGCTCTCCATGACGAGGAGGGAGTAGTTCACCCTCGGGGCTGAGGGTATGTACCAGTAGCTATGTGTTTGATCTCTCTCTCTCTCTCTCTCTCTCTCTCTCTCTCTCTCTCTCGTGTTCTCTCTCGTGTTCCATCTATGGCACGATCTTGATGTATCCCGAGCTTTGCTATTGTAGCTGGATCTTATGATGTTTCTCCCCCTCTACTCTCTTGTGATGAATTGAGTTTCCCCTTTGAAGTTATCTTATCGGATTGAGTCTTTTATGAGAACACTTGATGTATGTCTTGCCGTGTTTATCTGTGGTGACAATGGGATATCATGTGCCTCTTGATGTATGTTTTGGTGACCAACTTGCGGGTTAGTCCATGAACCTATGCATAGGGGTTGGCACACGTTCTTGACTCTCCGGTAGAAACTTTGGGGCACTCTTTGAAGTACTTTTATGTTGGTTGGATGAATCTGAGATTGTGTGATGCATATCGTATAATCATGCCCACGGATACTTGAGGTGACAATGGAGTATCTAGGTGACATTAGGGTTTTGGTTGATTTGTGTCTTAAGGTGTTATTCTAGTACGAACTATTTAATAGATCGATCCGAAAGAATAACTTTGAGGTGGTTTCACCCTACCATAATCTCTACGTTTGTTATCCGCTATTAGTGGCTTTGGAGTGACTCTTTGTTGCATGTTGAGGGATTGTTATATGATCTATCTATGTTATTATTGCTGAGAGAACTTGCACTAGTGAAAGTATGAACCCTAGGCCTTGTTTCCTATCATTGCAATACTGTTTACGCTCACTTTTATCATTAGTTACCTTGCTGTTTTTATTATTTCAGATTACAAAAACCTTTATCTACCATCCATATTGCACTTGTATCACCATCTCTTCGCGCGAACTAGTGCACCTATACAATTTACCATTGTATTGGGTGTGTTGGGGACACAAGAGACTCTTTGTTATTTGGTTGCAGGGTTGTTTGAGAGAGACCATCTTCATCCTACGCCTCCCACAGATTGATAAACCTTAGGTCATCCACTTGAGGGAAATTTGCTACTGCCCTACAAACCTGTGCACTTGCAGGCCCAACAACTTCTACAAGAAGAAGGTTGTGTAGTAGACATCATCAATCAGAGCACGACCCGCACCAGAGTGGTACGGTAATCCTGTTCTGGAAGTCATGTTACTAAACCAAGGCGAACCTACAAACTATGAAGAAGCTATGATGAGCCCAGATTCCGACAGATGGCTTGAAGCCATGAAATCTGAGATAGGATCCATGTATGAGAACAAAGTGTGGAATTTGGTGGATTTACCCGATGATCGGCAAGCCATAGAGAATAAATGGATCTTCAAGAACAAGACTGACGCTAATGGTAATGTTACTGTCTACAAAGCTCGACTTGTCGCAAAAGGTTTTTGACAATTTCAAGGGGTTGACTACGATGAGATCTTCTCACCTGTAGCGATGCTTAATTCAGTCCGAATCATGTTAGCAATTGTCGCATTTTATAATTATGAAATCTAGCAAATGGACGTCAAAACTGCATTCCTTAATGGATTTATTAAAGAAGAGTTGTATATGATGCAACCAAAAGGTTTTGTCAATCCTAAAGGTGCTAAAAAGTGTGCAAGGTCCAATGATCCATCTATGGACTGGTACAAGCATCTCAGAGTTGGAATATATGCTTTGATGAGGCGATCAAAGCATATGGTTTTATATAGACTTATGGTGAAGCCTGTTGAGGGAGTCCTGGATAATGGGGTCTCGTCCGGGCTATGTGACATGGGCCGGACTGGTGGGCCATGAAGATACAAGATAGAAGGCCTTCCCGTGTCCGGATGGGACTCTCCTTTGCGTGGATGGCAAGTTTGGCGTCTGGATGTGTAGTTTCCTTCCTCTATAAACCGACCTTGGGCAACCCTAGCCCCCTCCGGTGTCTATATAAACCGGAGGGTTTAGTCCGTAGAGGCTATGGGAAATCATACAGGCTAGACATCTAGGGTTTAGTCATTACGATCTGGAGGTAGATCAACTCATGTAACCCCTATACTCATCAGAGTGGATCAAGCAGGAAGTAGGGTATTACCTCCATTAAGAGGGCTCGAACCTGGGTAAACATCGTGTCCCCTGCCTCATGTTACCTTTGATCCTCAGACACACAGTTCGGGACCCCCTACCCGAGATCTGCCGGTTTTGACACCGACATTGATGCTTTCATTGAGAGTTCATATGTGTTGTCGATAGAAGGATTGATGGCTCGCCTTGTCATCAATGACAACATCACTTCTGGAGGAGCCCTAGTTTTAGGGCAGACCCTCCGGCTTGGTAGCTTCACTATGGGCGCCCGTCCGGCCATTAAGCCAAAGGCGACCCCCAAGTCATCAAAAATCGTCTCCGTATCGGCCCCAAATACTCCGACAAGATGGATCCGGCAGATATATCATATTTGAACGAACTTCTAGATCGCATCACCGCCCTGGGAGTTGTGACTGACTATGATCGGATTAGGCTTAAACCCGATTAGAGAGAAATCAAATCTCCACCGATCACTCATCTGGTAGCAGTTGTGGAGGAACAAGCCGACGATAACTCTTCCCCTACGTTGAGAACAAGCTATGTTCGGATTTCCGAGCCCAGCGAGCCGGATACCCATCTTCGGGAGAACACTCCCTGTCCTCCGAACATAGAATCGGGCGTTGAGCCTGAAAACTCCCAGGACACTCCGGATCCCGGGTTTGTAACCTCGGAAATTCTTTAAACTCCGGATTCCACAGTGGGTCAAGGTTCGGATTTAACCCCACCCACCCACCACAAACAATATTCCCCAAGCAATTCCGGTCCTCCGGATATATGCGACATAATGTATGTGCGGCAGCAGCCTCAGGAAATAGTCCATCTCTTTTGGGCTAGATTCCTCCTTGTTAAAAACAAAATCAAAGATTGATGTGACAACCACGCGATTTCAGTATTTTGCAAAAAATGTACGTATGAGGGAATCCTTAATGCCCTCAACCGCAGTCGCATACTGCACTTTGCAGATTTGGCACATACAGTACAGAAGTACTGCACAATGGAAAGCGCCTGGAAAGATCAGACAGCCCCCTGGGAACCACGGGCCTTTAAGCCATCTCCCGGATGGACAAAAAGGATGCACCCTCGCGGGGCACCTGATCATCATCCCATGAACAAGAAAATCAAGCCCTTAACGGGACATAGAACTGTCCTTGAGGAATGGCTCGACATGCCCTGTCAAATACACATGACGTCGGATACCGAACCAATGCACAGTCTTCGAACATGTTGGATACTCCAGCAAGTGGCCAAGAGCGGGGAGGGCATCCTCACTAACGCTACCCCGGAGAAGCACTCTTCGGAGGACGATGATCTCAAAGTATTTACGGTCTTCGAGACCTTTTCTTCAAATAACCGGCATAAAAGGGCGCTCCGCGACCTCGCCGAAGTCTGCCAACTAGCAGAAATAAATCCTTGGAACGATACGGAGATAAATTTCAACGCTTAAGACGAACCAAGAGCCAGATCAGTCCGAGCCCCAGCCGCTCCGGTCCTAAACCCAATTGTGGATGGCTTTCAGCTCACTAAAGTGCTTATGGACGGCGACAGCGGATTGGACCAAATCTACAAAGAAACGCTCAATAAAATGCAAATGGACAGGAGCCGCATTGAGCAAAGTAATACAACCTTTCGAGGCATTATCCCCAGTCGGGAAGCAAGATGCTCTGGGAAAATTAAACTCGACGTGGTATTCGGCACACCGAAGAACTATAGGTCTGAAGAGTTGCTCTTCCATGTGGCACCTTTCAACAGCGGATATCACGCCCTGTTGGGGCGAGACGCATTCACACGCTTTCAAGCCATACCCCATTACAGGTATATGAAGCTTAAAATGCCCGGGCCCAACGGAGTTATCACTATCACCAGTGATCCAGACATAACACTCTGTGCCGAAAACAAAACCGCATCTTTGGCCCTCGAGGCATTATTCGAGGCCCTTGCGGCCGAAGAATTAACCACCCTACGCTCCACAGTGGATAGGGACGACTTAATCCTTGATAAGAGGCCTAAGTCCATTTCTTTCAAACCAGCAGACGAAATAGTCAAATTTCAAGTTCACCTGATGGACCCCAAGAAGACAGCTTCCATTGGGGCACAGCTGGATCCGACGGTCGACGCCGTATTGATAACCCACAAGTATAGGGGATCGCAATAGTTTTCGAGGGTAGAGTATTCAACCCAAATTATTGATTCAACACAAGGGGAGCCAAAGAATATTCTCAAGTATTAGCAGTTGAGTTGTCAATTCAACCACACCTGGATAACTTAGTATCTGCAGCAAAGTATTTAGTAGCAAAGTAATATGGAAATAACGGTAACGGTAGCAAAAGTAATATTTTTGGGTTTTGTAGTGATTGTAACAGTGTCAACGGAAAAGTAAATAAGCGAAGAACAATATGTGAAAAGCTCGTAGGCATTGGATCGGTGATGGAGAATTATGTCGGATGCGGTTCATCATGTAACAATCATAACATAGGGTGACACAGAACTAGCTCCAATTCATGAATCTAATGTAGGCATGTATTCCGAATATAATCATATGTGCTTACGGGAAAGAACTTGCATGACATCTTTTGTCCTACACTCCCGTGGCAGCGGGGTCCTAATGGAAACTAAGGGATATTAAGGCCTCCTTTTAATAGAGTACCGGACCAAAGCATTAACACATAGTGAAAACATGAACTCCTCAAACTAAGGTCATCACCGGGAGTGGTCCCGATTATTGTCACTTGGGGTTGTCGGATCATAACACAGAGTAGGTGACTATAGACTTGCAAGATAGGATCAAGAACTCACATATATTCATGAAAACATAATAGGTTCAGATCTGAAATCATGGCACTCGGGCCCTAGTGACAAGCATTAAGCATAGCAAAGTCAAAGAAACATCAATCTCAGAACATAGTGGATACTAGGGATCAAACCCTAACAAAACTAACTCGATTACATGATAAATCTCATCCAACCCATCACCGTCCAGCAAGCCTACGATGGAATTACTCGCGCACGGTGGTGAGCATCTTGAAATTGATGATGGAGGATGGTTGATGATGACGATGGCGACGGAGTTATATGGAGTTTTTAGGGCTTGGCGGCGGCTCCGTATCGTAAAACGCGATGAATCTTTCTCCCCGAACACGAATATATGGAGTTGGAGTTGAGGTCGGTGGAGCAACAGGGGGCCCATGAGGCAGGGGGCACGCCCCCCACCCTCGTGGACAAGTGGAGGCCCCCCTGACGTGGATTCTTCTTCCAGTATTTTTATTATTTTCCAAAAATAAGTTCCGTGGAGTTTCAGGTCATTCCGAGAACTTTTGTTTCTGCACATAAATAACACCATGGAAAGTCTGCTGAAAACAGCGTCAGTCCGGGTTAGTTCCATTCAAATCATGCAAGTTAGAGTCCAAAACAAGGGCAAAAGTGTTTGGAAAAGTAGATACGACGGAGACGTATCAACTCCCTCAAGCTTAAACATTTGCTTGTCCTCAAGCAATTCAGTTGATAAACTGAAAGTGATAAAGAAAAACTTTTACAAACTCTGTTTGCTCTTGTTGTTGTAATTATGTAAAGCCAGCATTCAAGTTTTCAGCAAAGATTATGACTAACCACATTCACAATAACTCTTAGGTCTCATGTTTACTCATATCAATGGCATAATCAACTAGCGAGGAATAATAATAAATATCGGATGACAACACTTTCTGAAAACAATCATGATATGATATAACAAGATGGTATCTCGCTAGCCCTTTCTGAGACCGCAAAACATAAATGCAGAGCACCTTTAAAGATCAAGGACTGACTAGACATTGTAATTCATGGTAAAAGAGATCAAGTCATAGTCATACCCAATATAAATTAATAGTAATGGATGCAAATGACAGCAGCGCTCTCCAGCTAGTGCTTTTTAATAAGAGGGTGATGACTCAACATAAAAGTAAATAGATAGGCCCTTCGCAAAGGGAAGTAGGGATTTGTAGAGGTGCCAGAGCTCGATTTTGAAGCAGAGATAAATAATATTTTGAGCGGCATACTTTCATTGTCAGCATAACAACCGAGAGATGGCGATATCTTCCATGCTACACACATTATAGGTGGTTCCCAAACAGAATGGTAAAGTTTATACTCCCCCTCCACCAACAAGCATCAATCCATGGCTTGCTCGAAATAACGAGGGCCTCCAACAAACAACAGTCCCAGGGGCAGTTTGGTTTGTAATTATTTTGATTTGATTTACATAAAGCATGGGACTGGGCATCCCGGTGACCAGTAAAACGGCAAGGGTGAAGTGGGGGAGAGGAAAACGAGAGGCAAATGGCAAATAATGTAAATGCGAGGGAGATGGGTTTGTGATGGGTACTTGGTATGTCTTGACTTGAGCGAAGACCTCCCTGGCAACGGCGCCCGAAATCCTTCTTGCTACGTCTTGAGCTTGCGTTGGTTTTCCTCGAAGAGGAGAGGGTGATGCAGCAAGTGTAGCGTGAGTATTTCCCTAAGTTTTGAGAACCAAGGTATCAATCCAGTAGGAGGCTCCTCAAAAGTCCCACGCACCTACACAAACAAACTAAGAACTCGCAACCAACGCAATAAAGGGGTTGTCAATCCCTTCACGACCACTTCATGAAAGTGAGATCTAATAAAGATAGTATGATAAGATAAATATATTTTTGGTATTTTATAATATAGATGCAAAAAGTAAAGATGCAAGTAAAAGTAGATTGGAAGCAAATATGATAAGAGATAGACCCGGGGGCCATAGGTTTCACTAGTGGCTTCTCTCAAAATAGCATAAGTATTACGGTGGGTGAACAAATTACTGTCGAGCAATTGATAGAAAAGTGCATAGTTACGAGATTATCTAGGCATGATCATGTATATAGGCATCGCATCCATAACAAGTAGACCGACTCCTGCCTGCATCTACTACTATTACTCCACACATCGACCAACTCCTGCCTGCATCTAGAGTATTAAGTTCATAAGAACAGAGTAACGCATTAAGCAAGATGACATGATGTAGAGGGATAAACTCATGCAATATGATATAAACCCCATCTTGTTATCCTCGATGGCAACAATACAATACGTGCCTTGCAACCCTTTACATCCTTTGGGTAAGGACACCGCAAGATTGAACCCAAAGCTAAGCACTTCTCCCATGGCAAGAAAGACCAATCTAGTAGGCCAAACTAAACTGATAATTCGAAGAGACTTGCAAAGATAACTCAATCATACATAAAAGAATTCATAGAAGATTCAAATTTATTCATAGATAAACTTGATTATAAACCCACAATTCATCGGATCTCGACAAACACACCGCAAAAAGAGTTTACATCGAATAGATCTCCACAAGAGGGGGGAGAACATTGTATTGAGATCCAAAAAGAGAGAAGAAGCCATCTAGCTAATAACTATGGACCCGTAGGTCTGTGGTAAACTACTCACAACTCATCGGAGGGGCAATGATGTTGATGTAGAGGCCCTCCGTGGTTGATTCCCCCTCCGGCAGAGTGCCGGTGAAGGCTCCAAGATGAGATCTCGCGGATACATAAGGTTACGGCGGTGGAAATTGTGTTTGTGGTGCCCCTGGATGTTTTCAGCGTATGTAGGTATATATAGGAGGAAGAAGTACGTAGGTAGCCGCCCGAGGGGCCCACGAGACAGGGGGCGCGCCCTACAGGGGGGGGGGCGGCCTCCTATCTCGTGGGGTCCTCGGAAGATTCTTGACTTGCACCCCAAGCTCTCCGGATCATGTTCGTTCCAAAAATCACGCTCCCGAAGGTTTCAGTCCGTTTGGACTCCGTTTGATATTCCTTTTCTTCGAAATACTGAAATAGGCAAAAAAATAGCAATATGGGCTGGGCCTCCGGTTAGTAGGTTAGTCCCAAAAATGATATAAATGTGTAAAATAAAGCCCATAAACATCCAAAAGGGGTAATATAATAGCATGGAATAATCAAAAATTATAGAAATGTTGGAGACATATCAACCAGCCATTTTCTCGTGAGTGAGGAGCGGAGTCCACTCCACTTGAGAATAACCCGCCTAACATGGAAGGTACGGACAGCCCTAGTTGATACATGAGCTATTCGAGCATACAAAACAGAATTTCATTTGAAGGTTTAGAGTTTGGCACATACAAATTTACTTGGAACGGCAGGTAGATACCGCATATAGGAAGGTATAGTGGACTGATATGGCATAACTTTGGGGTTTAAGGAATTGGATGCACAAGCAGTATTCCCGCTTAGTACAAGTGAAGGCTAGCAAAAGACTGGGAAGCGACCAACTAGAGAGCGACAACAGTCATGAACGTGCATTAAAATTAATAAACATTGAGTACAAGCATGAGTAGGATATAATCCACCATGAACATAAATATCGTGAAGGCTATGTTGATTTGTTTCAATTACATGTGTGAACATGTGCCAAGTAAAGTCACTTAAATCATTCAAAGGAGGATACCACCCCACTATACCACATCACAACCATTTTAATAGGATGTTGGCACGCAAGGTAAACCATTATAACTCCTAGCTTATTAAGCATGGCATAAGTAACTATAATCTCTAAGTGTCATTGCAAACATGTTTATTCATAGTAGGCTGAATCAGGAACGATGAACTAATCATATTTACAAAAACAAGAGAGGTCGAGTTCATACCAGCTTCTCTCATCTCAATCGGTCCATAATATATCGTCATTATTGCCTTCACTCGCACGATCGAACGATGTGAAAATAATAAGAGTGCACGTGCATTGGACTAAGCTGGAATCTGCGAGCATTCAATAAACAGGAGAAGACAAGGCAATATGGGCTCTTGGTTAAATCAACAATAATGCATATAAGAGCCACTTCAACAATTTATCATAATCTTCTCCTATCGACCCCCAAAGAAAAGAACAGAAATAAAAACTATTTACACGGGAAAGCTCCCAACAAGCAAAATAAGAACGGGAAATCTTTTTGGGTTTTCTTTTTAATTATTACTACTACAGCAAGAAAAGTAAACTAGCTAAAGCTATTACTATTTTTTTTTGGTTTTTTCTTAAGATTTAACAAACACACAAGAGGAAAGCAAGAAAAATAAAATAAACTAGCATGGATATAACAGAGAAAGAGTATGAGCACCGACATCTAGCAATGAGTGTGTGAACATGAATGTAATGTCGGTGAGAAATACGTACTCCCCCAAGCTTAGGCTTTTGGCCTAAGTTGGTTTATTGCCACGGGTGGCCTGGCGGATACCCATAGTTGTAGTTGGGGTCGTACTGAGATGCAGCGGTCATTGCATCGTGTGCTACAGCTCGGAGGCAAGCTATCTCAGCCCTCCTCCTATACTCCTCCGCCTCCTCTCTGTTTATGTAATGTCTTCCTTTTTCCTGAAAGTCAAAGAGAGTAGGGGCAGGAAGAACAATATTGACGGCATGACGCCTGTCAAAGATTAATCTGTACTAGAGAGGTGGTTCATTCCTCTCGAAAACCTGATGATGAACCATAGCATTAAAGTCTAGATAAGTAGGAGGCTGTTCAATATCATCATCACATATGGTTACACCAAGAAAATCAGCTAAGCAGGTTGCATAAATTCCACCAAAGAAATATCCATTAAATCTATTGTGATGCAACCTACGCGTAACAATGGCTCCCAAATTATAATATTTGTCTCCTAACACATCACTTCTAAGAATACTGAGGTCAGGGACACACATATGACATGCTTCATCTTTACCATTTATGCACCTACCTATGAAGAGAGCAAAATAATGTATAGCAGGAAAATGAATGCTCCCTATGGTAGCTTGTGCTATATCTCTAGATTCCCCCACAGTTATACTAGCAAGAAATTCTCGAAATTCAGATTTGCGAGGTTCCCTTGTACTACCCCATTGTGGAAGTTTGCAAGCATTGGTAAAATCCTCTAAGTCCATAGTATAAGATTGTTCATAAAGATCAAACATGACAGTTTGAGAATTGCGTGAAGATGAAAATTCAAACCTCCTCACAAATGAACTAGTGAGCTAGTGGTACTGACGGCACTTTTCCTCCTCGAAGCTCACAAGATCAGCGTTACGCAAATATGCGTTAAATTCTTCCTTGATTCCCGCTCGATCCATAAAGTCTTCTGAAGGCCATTCACAAGGCCGCACTAGAGTGTTCCTTGGTGGCTCATCATCGGCATCGCGCATTGCGAGCCCGGGTCCTTGCTTCCTTGAAGGACCACCTTGGTACATTTTCCTAAGCATATTTCTTCCTCTGAAAAATTTAGAAATTTTTTAGTAACTTCAAATAAAAGTGAACCAAGCTCAACAAAATTGATAGCAACTACTCCTACAAGTGCCTAGAGCCTATATCATGCATTAGAACTACTTGGAACCATATAAATTTGACATGCAAGCTCAAGAACATGGTCACCTAGGCAGCACAAATTTGCAATGAATAAAGCACTAGAACAAAAGCTAATTGGACCAATGGAGGAGTCACATACCAAGGAATAATCCCCCAAAGCAGTATTGTGAGAGGTGCTTTGTGCAAGGAGATCGAAAATCACAGCAAAATGAGCTAGAACTCGTGCTTGAGCTGGATGGTGATTCTTTTTTGGGAGGAAGAAGAAGTGTGTGGCTTTAGGAATAAGTGGAGGGGAGCCACTATGGGCCCACGAGGCAGGGGCGCGCCCTGTAGGGGTGGGCGTGCCTTGGACCCTCATGGCAGGTGCTTGATCCCCCTGTTGTGTTCTCAGTGCCAGATATTCTCAAATATTCCAGAAAAAATCATATTAAATTGGCAGGGCATTTGGAGAACTTTTATTTTCGGGGTATTTTTATATTGCACGGATAATTCAGAAAACAGACAGGAAAAATACTATTTTTGCTTATTTCTACTAAATAACAGAAGTTAAAAGGAGGGTACAGAAGGTTGTGCCTTCTAGTTTCATCCTTCTCATGCTCATCAAAAGGAATCCACTAACAAGGTTGATCAGGTCTTGTTAACAAACTTATTCCCAATAACATGGAACGGGAGAAATTCCGAATAACACTATGTTACCTCAACGGGGATATGCACATCCCCAATAATAAGAATATCATATTTCTTCTTGACAGTAGGAAGAGGAAATTCAAAACCTCCAAAAATAATTGATGGAATTTTTCCAATAGAACTGATACTGTGGATTTGAGGTTGTGTCCTCGGAAAGTGTACCGAATGCTCATTACCATTAACATGAAAAGTGGCATTGCCTTTGTTGCAACCAAGAACAGCCCTGCATTATTCAAAAAGGGTCTTCCAAGAATAATATACATACTATCGTCCTCGGGAATATCAAGAATAACAAAGTCCGTCAAAATAGTAATGTTTGCAACCACAACAGGCACATCCTCACAAATACCGACAGGTATAGCAGTTGATTTATCAGCCATTTGCAAAGATATTTTAGTAGGTGTCAACTTATTCAAGTCTAATCTATGATATAAAGAGAGAGGCATAACACTAACACCGGCTCCAAGATCACATAAAGCAGTTTTAACATAGTTTCTTTTAATGGAGCATGGTATAGTTGGTACTCCTGGATCTCCAAGTTTCTTAGGTATTCCACCCTTCAAATTATAATTAGCAAGCATGGTGGAAATTTCAGCTTCCGGTATCTTTCTTTTATTAGTAACAATGTCTTTCATATACTTAGCATAAGGATTCATTTTGAGCATATTAGTTAATCGCAGACGCAAAAAGATTGGTCTAATCATTTCAGCAAAGCGCTCAAAATCCTCGTCATCCTTTTTCTTGGATGGGTCCGGAGGAAAAGGCATGGGTTTCTGAACCCATGGCTCCCTTTCTTTACCGTGCTTCCTAGCAACAAAGTCTCTCTTATCATAATGTTGATTCTTTGATTGTGGGTTATCAAGATCAACAGCAGGTTCAATTTCTACATCATTATCATTGCTAGGTAGAGCATCATCATGAACATCATCATTAACATTATCACTAGGTTCATGTTCATTACCAGATTGTGTTTCAGCATCTGGAATAGAGATATTATTGCGATTCTCAGGTGGTTCAGCAATAGGTTCACTAGAAGCATGCAAAGTCCTATCATTTTTCTTTTTCTTCTTTTTAGAAGGACTAGGTGCATCTATATTATTTCTTTGTGAATCTTGCTCAATTCTCTTAGGGTGGCCTTCAGGATACAAAGGTTCCTGAGTCATTCTACCGGTTGTAGAAGCCACTCTAACAGCAAAATCATTATTCTTACTATTCAATTCATTGAGCAAATCATTCTGAGCCTTAAGTACTTGTTCTACTTGAGTGGTAACCATAGAAGCATGTTTACTAATGAGTTTAAGTTCACCTTTAACTCTAGACATATAATCACCCAAGTGTTCAATCATATAAGCATTTTGTTTTAATTGTCTACCAAAATAAGCATTAAAATCTTCTTGCCTAACCATAAAGTTATCAAACTCATCCAAACATTGGCTAGCAAACTTAGTAGGAGGGATTTCAGCTTTATCATATCTATGGAGAGAATTTACCTTTACTTCCTGTGTCGGGTTATCAAGACCATGAGTTTCTTCAATAGGTGATGGATTAAGATCATATGTTTCTTCAACATGCGGTAAATTAAGACCATGTATTTCTTCAATAGGAGGTAAATTCTTAACATCTTCAGCTTTAATACCTTTTTATTTCATAGATTTATTTGCCTCTTGCATATCTTCAGGACTGAGAAATAGAACACCCCTTCTCTTCGGAGTTGGTTTAGGAATAGGCTCAGGAGTTGGCTCAGGAAGTGTCCAATTATTTTCATTTGTCAACATATTATTCAATAGAATTTCAGCTTCATCTGGTGTTCTTTCCCTGAAAACAGAACCAACACAACTATCCAGGTAATCTCTGGAAGCATTGGTTAGTCCATTATAAAAGATATCAAGTATTTCATTTTTCTTGAGAGGATGATCAGGCAAAGCATTAAGTAATTGGAGAAGCCTCCCCCAAGCTTGTGGGAGACTCTCTTCTTCAATTTGCACGAAATTATATATATCCCTTAAGGCAACTTGTTTCTTATGAGCAGGGAAATATTTAGCAGAGAAGTAATAAATCATATCCTGGGGACTACACACACAACCAGGATCAAGAGAATTAAACCATATCTTAGCATCACCCTTTAATGAGAACGGGAATATTTGAAGGATATAAAAGTAGCGGGTTCTCTCATCATTAGTGAACAGGGTGGCTATATCATTTAATTTAGTAAGATGTGCCACAACATTTTCAGATTCATAGCCATAAAAAGGATCAGATTCAACCAAGGTAATTATATCGGGATCAACAGAGAATTCATAATCCTTATCAGTAACACAGATAGGCGAAGTAGAAAAAGCAGGGTCAGGTTTCATTCTAGCATTAAGAGATTGCTGCTTCCATTTAGCTAATAACTTCTTAAGATCATATCTATCATTGCAAGCTAAAATAGCTCTAGCAGCTTCTTCATCCATAACATAACCCTCAGCAACAACAGGTAATTCATATTTATTAGGGGGAGAGTCTTCATCATCACTATCATCAATATTATTAGTTTCAATAATTTCATTCTCTCTAGCCCTAGCAAGTTGTTCATCAAGAAATTCACCAAGTGACACAGTAGTATCAAGCATAGAAGTAGTTTCATCATAAGTATCATGCATAGCAGAAGTGGCATCATCAATAACATGCGACATATCAGAATAGCAGAAGCAGGTTTAGGTGTCACAAGCTTACTCAAAACAGAAGGTGAATCAAGTGCAGAGCTAGATGGCAGTTCCTTACCTCCCCTCGTAGTTGAGGGATAAATTTTTGTTTTCGCGTCTTTCAAGTTCTTCATAGTGACCAGTAGATATACATCCCAAGTGACTCAAAGAATAGAGCTATGCTCCACGGCAACGGCGTCAGAAAATAGTCTTGATAACCC
The DNA here is from genome assembly GCA_021605145.1 of Aegilops bicornis. NCBI lineage: Eukaryota > Viridiplantae > Streptophyta > Magnoliopsida > Poales > Poaceae > Aegilops > Aegilops bicornis. The sequence goes on along the minus strand of CM038670.1, from coordinate 609,652,671 downwards.
ACAAGTATAGGGGATCACAACAGTTTTCGAGGGTAGAGTATTCAACCCAAATTTATTGAATTGACACAAGGGGAGACAAAGAATATTCTCAAGTATTAGCAGTTGAGTTGTCAATTCAACCACACCTGGATAACTTAGTATCTGCAGCAAAGTATTTAGTAGCAAAGTAATATGGAAGTAACGGTAACGGTAGCAAAAGTAATATTGGGTTTTGTAGTGATTGTAACAGTAGCAACGGAAAAGTAAATAAGCGAAGAAATATGTGAAAATCTCGTAGGCATTGGATCGGTGATGGAGAATTATGCCTGATGCGGTTCATCATGTAACAATCATAACATAGGGTGACACAGAACTAGCTCCAATTCATCAATGTAATGTAGGCATGTATTCTGAATATAGTCATACGTGCTTATGGAAAAGAACTTGCATGACATCTTTTGTCCTACCCTCCCGTGGCAACGGGGTCCTAACAGAAACTAAGGGATATTAAGGCCTCCTTTTAATAGAGTACCGGACCAAAGCATTAACACATAGTAAATACATGAACTCCTCAAACTAAGGTCATCATCGGGAGTGGTCCCGATTATTGTCACTTCGGGTTGCGGATCATAACACATAGTAGGTGACTATAGACTTGCAAGATAGGATCAAGAACTCACATATATTCATGAAAACATAATAGGTTCAGATCTGAAATCATGGCACTCGGGCCCTAGTGATAAGCATTAAGCATAGCAAAGTGATAGCAACATCAATCTCAGAACATAGTGGATACTAGGGATCAAACCCTAACAAAACTAACTCGATTACATGATAAATCTCATCCAACCACCGTCCAGCAAGCCTACGATGGAATTACTCACGCACGGCGGTGAGCATCATGAAATTGATGATGGAGGATGGTTGATGATGACGATGGCGATGGATTCCCCTCTCTGGAGCCCCGAACGGACTCCAGATCAGCCCTCCCAAGAGAGTTTAGGGCTTGGCGGCGGCTCCGTATCGTAAAACGCGATGAATCTCTTCGATTTTTTTCTCCCCGAACACGAATATATGGAGATGGAGTTGAGGTCGGTGGAGCAACAGGGGGCCCATGAGGCAGGGGGCGCTCAGGGGGGCAGGCGCCCCCCCCCCACCCTCGTGGACAAGTGGAGGACCCCCTGACGTGTATTCTTCTTCCAGTATTTTTATTATTTTCCAAAAATAAGTTCCGTGGAGTTTCAGGTCATTCCGAGAACTTTTGTTTCTGCACATAAATAACACAATGGAAAGTCTGCTGAAAACAGCGTCATTCCGGGTTAGTTCCATTCAAATCATGCAAGTTATAGTCCAAAACATGGGGAAAAAGTGTTTGGAAAAGTAGATACGACGTAGACGTATCACGCATTACGCGTGTTCCTACGCTAGAATTGGGACATCTTCACCTGGCACCCTTCCGATATGCCAAAAATCTCACGTGGACTGGCCGAACATAGTCTCAATATACTGAAGGGATACAAGCCAGTCAAGCAGACGTTGCGGCAATTTTCTGAACCCAAACGACAAGCTATGGGGGAGGAGCTAGCCAAGCTACTGGAAGCCGGGTTTATCAGAGAGATCAAACATCCGGACAGGCTAGCAATCCTGATCATGGTGCCGAAGAAGGATAAATCCTGGCGCATGTGTGTCGATTTCAAATACCTTAATAAGGCATGCCGTAAGGATCCCTTCCCACTACCTCGCATTGATCAGATTATTGATGCAACTGCGGGACACGATTCACTGTGTTTCCTCAATGCATACTCTGGATACCATCAAATTAAGATGAAGGAATCCGACCAGGACGCAACGGCATTCATAACCCCATATGGGCCTTTCTGCTTCAACACTATGCCTTTCGGGCTCAAAAACGCCGGCGCCACTTACCTACGCATGATTCAAACATGCCTGGAAAAGCAAATCGGAAAGACAGTTGAGGCATATGTAGACGATGTAGTCATCAAAACTAAGCAAGTTGAATCATTCGTGGACAACTTACGCCTTACATTCAACAACCTCCGAACATATGACATACAGCTCAATCCGGAAAAGTGTGTTTTCGGCGTTACTGACAAAAAATGCTCGCGTTCATTGTTTCCAATAGAGGAATCAAAGCAAACCCAGCCAAAATCCGAGCCCTGTCACAATTGGCCACACCAATAGACCTCAAGCATGTCCAAAAACTAGCTGGGTGCGTGGCAACTTTGAGCCGCTTTATGTCCAGATTGGGAGAAAAGGCATTGCCACTTTATCGCCTGCTCTGACGCACCGACCACTTTGCATGGACGGACGCGGCAACAGCTGGATTGGAAGAAATGAAAACTTTGTTGGCGAGCAACCCAATCCTCGCCGCACCAAAAGTCAGTGAACCTATGTTGCTCTACATATCCGCAACTCACCAGGTGGTGAGTGCGGTGCTCGTCGTCGAACGAGAGGAAGAGGGACATAAATTCCTACTCCAAAAACCAGTGTACTACGTATCAACGGTCCTCTTACACCATGCAAATCCCGATACCCACATTATCAAAATATAGCATATGCGGTCTTTATGGTGTCCCGGAAGCTGTGGCACTACTTTCAAGAGTGTTCGATCACGGTGGCTTCCGAAGTACCACTCAATGATATTATAAACAACCGGGACGCCACCGGCCGGATTGCTAAATGGGTCATTGAGCTCTTATCATTTGAAATAATATACAAGCCACATCGAGCCATTAAATCTCAGGTGTTGGCTGACTTCGTCGCCGAGTGGACAGAGGCCAAACTCCCTAAAGAGTACATCACATATTCCAACTGGGTGATGCACTTTGACGGCTCTTAAATGTTAGCCGGACTGGGGGATGGTGTTGTCTTGACATCCCCCACAAGAGACACAGTCCGTTATGTACAAATATTGTATACCGACTCTAACAATGCAGCCGAATACGAGGCTCTATTGCATGGTCTCCGGATGGCCATCTCCACGGGCATACAACGCCTTGAGGTGTGCGGGGATTCAAACCTCGCAATATCCCAAATAAATGGAGAATTCTATGCAAAAGATTCGAAGATGGCGGCTTACCGCAATGCCGTACTCAAAATATCAGCTCGATTTGAGGGGCTTGAGTTTCATCACGTGGCTCGAGAGAGTAATCAAGCAGCGGACATCCTTGCTCGCATGGGCACTAAACGCGACCCTGTCTCACCTAACACCTTTGTGGAGAGGCTCTACAAGCCATCCGTGGTGTGGCAGGACGAGAGCGGCAACACCGGTCCGGAGCCAATCATACCCCTAGATTCCGAACATAGTTCCGATATCATCGGGGGCTCGGGCACCGAAATAACACCGTCGGCCCATGAAATCATGGTTGTAATTGCCCGGTGGACTGAACCTTTCCTGGCCTACCTTACTAGGAAGGAGCTCCCTGATGATCAGACCGAGGCTCGTCGTATTGTTCGACGCTCGAAAGCCTACAAAGTTCCTGAATGAGAACTCTACACGAAAAGTACTACCGGAGTCCTTCAAAGATGTATCTCCGAAGAAGAGGGACGGCAGCTCTTGGCTGAAATACACGCGGGTCTTGGCGGCCATCACACCGCAGCTCGGGCCCTTGTAAGTAAGGCCTGCCGTACATGTGTCTTTTGGCCCCCGGCCCGAGCAGATGCACAGGACCTCATACAACGCTGCGTTGGATGCCAGCTTTTTTCCAATCAAAGCCATATGCCGCCCACTGCCCTACAAACAATCCCCATTACTTGGCCTTTTGCATTCTGGGGGGCTAGACATGGTTGGACCCCTTAAAGGGGGAAGCCATAAGAAGAAATATTTGCTGGTTATGGTCGACAAGTTCACTAAGTGGATAGAGGCCAAACCAATCAAAACGGCTGAAGCCGGACCGGTGATACACTTTATATCCGGTGTCTTACACCGTTATGTTGTCCCGCACAGTATTATTACTAACAATAGCTCTAATTTTATGGCCGATGAGGTGAAAGCTTGGTGCGCTAATTTGGGCATTAAGCTCGACTACGCCTCCGTATATCACCCTCTAACAAACGGTCAGGTCGAACGGGCTAACGGCCTGATAATAAGCGACATCAAACCCAGACTAGTGCGATCCTTGCAAGAATCAGATAAGCACTGGGTTGAGGAACTCAATTCCGTACTCTGGGGGCTGCGGACCACGCCCAATCGCACGACCCGATACACACCTTTCTTCATGGTGTACGGCGCAGAGGCGGTTTTGCCTTGTGACATTATTCACGACTCACCTCGAGTGTGCATGTACGAAGAGAGAGAAGCTGAGCTCGATCGGCAGGATGATCTGGACGGCCTGGAGGAGGAGCACGATGTTGCGAAGGCCCGTTCCGAATTCTACCAACAGCAAGCTGGGCGATATCAAAGCAGAGAAGTATGGGCAAAGACTTATAATGTCGGTGAACTCGTTCTACGCCTACTAGAGAAGAAAAAGGACAAGATAAAGCCCAAATGGGAGGGTCCCTTCATCATAGATGAAGTTCTCACTGGAGGAGCCTATCGCCTTCACAATGCTTCGGATAATCGCTTGGAGCCGAACCCATGGAACGCTGCCCGGCTCCGTAGATTCTATGCCTAAGTCCACACATGTACCTTTTTCCTCGTTCCTTCTTTTCTCCTTTTCACTTTTTCTTTTTCTCGTTTTTGTATGATTTCTAGCTCGTGTCCGGGTAAGCCGCACACTTGAGGGGTATACATCATTAACTGTACATACCCCACAATACCTGGGGGCTTCTTTTCAGAGAAGCTTATTATTGTTTTTCGAGCATCAAGCTCACCATATATATGTGTCATCTGATCATATATGTCCTTTCTGCGCCATTATATGCACCATAAGACTTAAGTTTTTACCAAGCTGGGTTGCCTGGCTCCTGTACTTATGCCCTACATTCTCGCTTGTTCGGCTAGGGAATAAAGGGATCACCTCTGCGATTGTTACAACCCGGTTATCCGGACATGTACCTTAGACGGGTGAAGCCGAAAGCTAGCGTTCTTAAGGGAATAATTGGTCGGTGGACAAAACACGAACTGCCCTTCTTGCAATATAAGCCCCCAAATATAAAGCGTAATGTGATTTTTTTAGTATCACAGCTAAGGCCTGCACAAATACGCATGCTGACCCAGAGAGAGGAACCCTTAACGGAACTATTCTTTCTGGAAGATGTTTCTTACGTTCATATGTAATATAATATAACTCCCCGAATACAACTTGTCTGTTCAAGCAATTATGACCGGACGGCCTGGTTTCCGAACATACCTCGACGTTTACTGTCGGTATAATATTGAGAAACACTCCAACCCTTGGGTTTCGGAGGTAGAAGCGGACGGTCTGCCATGACAATCGTTTACAATTCGGGTGGAGATAAGTTTGGCGATACAAGTACATTGTTACATGGAATCAAAAACTTCTTATTCCTCTAGACCATCTAACAGGCTGTCTAGTTTACAATCCTGTTGTGAAAATTTGGAGGCTATCTTTACTTGGTCGTATACCAAATTAACCGGAATTTCTTGTTCGTCTGGTCCCCGAGGTCCGACCCGGGCCATATGATTCGGATCAAGTCCGGTGTACCGCGTTTTCTCCATGGCCCAGGCCTCTCGTGCACCTTCTCGGCATGCTGATACCTTCCATAGTTCAAAACGGCGCCAAGCTCCTTTGAATAAATCCACGAGCCCCTCCATACTTTCTGGAGGAGAATCGGACGGCCATAAAGCCTTAGCCATGTTCCTCATTGCTTTCCGTGCTCGCTCGTGCACTTTGGACAGCTCTTGTAGCAGGTCGCCTTGACACCCAGACACTTCTCCCTCGGGCTGCCCAGTCAGCACACCTACAGAAACAAACTCGTAAAACTTTCCATCAGGGGACCATACGAAAGTCAGGTTTAAGAGCATATTGAATATGCGGCCTTTCAGCTTTCTGTTCTCCTTCAAGGCATCCGATAGTTGGGCTCTTACGTCCTTCAGTTCTTCAGCTTGCTTGATGTTTATATCTTGTAGTTTGTTCTTCTCCTCAATGGCCTGTGTTAATACACATCGACCAGCGGCTTCTTGCCCTTCGGCGTGTTGTTTGTCCGCTTGAGCAGCCCTTAGCCTCTCCTCCAGCTGATCTGTCGACCCTGCTAATAGTGCATATTTAATAAAAGCAATGTGGGCATGGAATCATATTTCTGGGCTACTGTTGTGCTTACCATCAAGTGCCTTCTTGGATTTCTTTACATTTTCCAGTTCGGCGGTGGCAACAATTAGCTTAGTTCGGCACTCTTCTAGCTCCTTGGATAATGTGTTATTTTTCTCTGTGAGTACCTGATGACGTAACGACCCTTAAATTAGTTGGGCCAACTGCTTCAAGACTCATGGGCTACTGGCATATGATTATTAAATCTTCACAAAAGTTCTTACCCGCATATCCTTTGAGAGCTGGTGAGTGGCTCCAGCAAGCCCGTCCCGAGCAGCTCGGATGTATGCATCCACTGAGCTGAAAGCGTTGAATGTCTCTTCGGTGAAATTTGGGTCGCGCATAGCTGCTCTCCGTCGTTGATGATTCATTGCACTCTCCACTTTGGAGTTGGTGACGGATACATTATCCGAATCCTCTGGGAGCTCACAATCTGGTATTGCACCCGTATCAACCCCAGTCCTTGTGATAGGGTCCGGGGCCGGGTTAGCATGTGCATGGCCGGCCAGGTCTTCGGATACAGTCCGGCGCATGCTCCTCCTATAATACGGCACAACATGCAATGTCACAAACCGGTCTATCCATTGAGTGCATGTTAAAAAATTATACCTCTTTGATGAAAGAGGAGGCCCGGTAGTATCATCGTTTGCCTTTCTTTTCGAAGACTCGCCCTGCGCAAGTGTCGTCTTCTTAGAGGACGCCTTTGCCGCAGTTCGATGGGACGAGCGTCGCCCCTTGGGAGTGAAACGTCACCAACGTATCTATAATTTTTGATTGCTCCATGCTATATTATCTACTGTTTTGGACATTATTGGGCTTTATTATCCACTTTCATATTATTTTTGGGACTAACCTATTAACCAGAGGCCCAGCCCAGAATTGCTATTTTTTTGCCTATCTCAGAGTTTCGCAGAAAAAGAATATCAAACGGAGTCCAAACAGAATGAAACCTTCGGGAACGTGATTTTTAGGAAGATTATGATCCGGGAGACTTGGACCCTACGTCAAGAAACAAAAGAGGAAGCCACAAGGTAGGGGGGCGCGCCCACCCCCCAGGGCGCGCCCTCCACCCTCGTGGGCCCCCTGTTGCTCCACCGACGTACTCCTTCCTCCTATATATACCTACGTACCCCAAGCGATCAGATCTGAGCCAAAACCTAATTCCACCGCCGCAACCTTACATGCCCACGAGATCCCATCTGGGGCCTGTGCAGAGCTCCGCGGAGGGCACCCATCACGGAGGGCTTCTACATCAACACCATAGCCTCTCTGATGAAGTGTGAGTAGTTTACTTCAGACCTTCGGGTCCATAGTTAGTAGCTAGATGGCTTCTCCTCTTTTTTTGGATCTCAATAATATGTTCTCCCCCTCTCTCGTGGAGATCCATTCGATGTAATCTTCTTTTTGCGGTGTGTTTGTTGAGACCGATGAATTGTGGGTTTATGACCAAGATTATCTATGAACAATATTTGAATCTTCTCTGAATTCTTTTATGTATGATTGGTTATCTTTGCAAGTCTATTAGAATTATCAGTTTGGTTTGGCCTACTAAATTGATCTTTCTTGCAATGGGAGAAGTGCTTAGCTTTGGGTTCAATCTTGCGGTGTCCTTTCCCAAAGTGATGAGGGGCAGCAAGGCACGTATTGTATTGTTGCCATCGAGGATAACAAGATGGGGTTTTTATCATATTGCATGAATTTATCCCTCTACATCATGTCATCTTGCTTAAGGTGTTACTCTGTTTTCATGAACTTAATACTCTAGATGCATGCTTTGGATAGCGGTCGATGAGTGGAGTAATAGTAGTAGATGCAGGCAGGAGTCGGTCTATTTGTCTCGGACGTGATGCCTATATACATGATCATACCTAGATATTCTCATAACTATGCTCAATTCTGTCAATTGCTTAACAGTAATTCGTTCACTCACCATAAAATACTTATGCTCTTGAGAGAAGCCACTAGTGAAACCTATGGCCCCCGGGTCTATCCTCATCATATTAATCTTCCAACACTTAGTTATTTCCTTTGCTTTTTACTTTGCTTTTATTTTACTTTGCTTCTTTATCACAAAAATACCAAAAATATTATCCTATCATATCTATCAGATCTCACTCTCGTAAATGACCGTGAAGGGATTGACAACCCCTTGTCGCGTTGGTTGCGAGGAGTTATTTGTTTTGTGTAGGTACGAGGGACTCGCGCGTAGCCTCCTACTGGATTGATACCTTGGTTCTAAAAAACTGAGGGAAATACTTATGCTATTTTGCTGCATCACCCTTTCCTTTTCAAGGAAATCCAACGCAGTGCTCAAGAGGTAGCAAAGAAGATTTACGGCGCCGTTCTTGGGAGTCTACGCAAAAGTCAACATACCAAGTACCAATCACAAATCCCTTATCTCCCGCATTACATTATTTGCCATTTGCCTCTCGTTTTCCTCTCCCCCACTTCACCCTTGCCGTTTTATTCGCCCTCTCTTTCTCGTTTGCCTCTTTTTCGCTTGCTTTTTGTTTGCTCATGTGTTGGATTGCTTGCTTGTCACAATGGCTCAAGATAATACCAAATTATGTGACTTTACCAATACCAACAATAATGATTTCCTTAGCACTCCGATTGCTCCTTTTACCCAAACCGAATCTTGTGAAATCAATGCTGCTTTGTTGAATCTTGTCATGAAAGATCAATTCGCCGACCTTCCTAGTGAAGATGCCGCTACTCATCTAAATAGCTTCGTTGATTTGTGTGATATGCAAAAGAAGAAAGATGTTGATAATAATATTGTTAAATTGAAGCTATTTCCTTTTTCACTTACAGATCGTGCTAAAGCTTGGTTTTCGTCTTTGCCTAAAAATAGTATTGATTCTTGGAACAAGTGCAAAGATGCTTTTATCTCTAAGTATTTCCCTCCCGCTAAAATCATCTCTCTTAGAAACGATATTATGAATTTTAAGCAACTTGATCATGAACATGTTGCACAAGCTTGGGATAGGATGAAATTAATGATACGTAATTGCCCTACTCATGGTTTGAATTTGTGGATGATTATACAGAAAAATTGTGCTGGATTGAATTTTGCTTCTAGAAATCTTTTAGATTCGGCCGCGGGAGGCACTTTTATGGAAATCACTTTAGGAGAAGCTACTAAACTCCTAGATAATATGATGGTTAATTATTCTCAATGGCACACTGAAAGATCTACTAATAAAAAGGTGCATGCGATAGAAGAAATTAATGTTTTGAGTGGAAAGATGGATGAACTTATGAAATTATTTGCTACTAAGAGTGTTTCTTCTTATCCTAATGATATGCCTTTGTCTACTTTGATTGAGAATAATAATGAATCTATGGATGTGAATTTTGTTGGTAGGAATAATTTTGGTAACAACGCCGTATAGAGGAAACTTTAATCCTAGGCCTTATCCTAGTAATTCCTCTAATAATAATGGTAATTCCTACAACAACTCTTATGGAAATTTTAATAAGATGCCCTCTGAATTTGAGACTAGTGTTAAAGAGTTTATGAATTCGCAAAAGAATTTCAATGCTTTGCTTGAAGAGAAATTGCTTAAAGTTGATGAATTGGCTAGGAATGTTGATAGAATTTCTCTTGATGTTGATTCTTTAAAGCTTAGATCTATTCCTCCTAAGCATGATATCAATGAGTCTCTCAAAGCCATGAGAATTTCCATTGATGAGTGCAAAGAAAGAACCGCTAGGATGCGTGCTAAGAAAGATTGCTTTTATAAAAGCGTGTTCTTCCAATTTCTATGAAAATAAAGATGAAGATCTAAAAGTTATTGATGTGTCCCCTATTAAATCTTTGTTTTGCAATATGAATCTTGATAATGATGGGACTGAATAAGATCCACCTTTACCTAGAAGGCGTTCAAAAAATTCAGAGTTTTTAGATCTTGATGCTAAAATTGATAAAAGTGGGATTGAAGAAATCAAAACCCTAGATGTTGCTAAACCCACTATTTTGGATTTAAAGGAATTTAATTATGAAAATTGCTCTTTGATTGATTGTATTTGCTTGTTACAATCCGTGCTAAATTCTCCTCATGCTTATAGTCAAAATAAAGCTTTTACCAAACATATCATTGATGCTTTGATGCAATATTGTGAAGAAAAGCTTGAGTTGGAAGTTTCTATCCCTATAAAACTTTATGATGAGTGGGAACCTACTATTAAAATTAAGATTAAGGATCATGAGTTCCATGCTTTATGTGATTTGGGTGCTAGTGTTTCCACTATTCCCAAAACTTTGTGTGATTTGCTAGATTTCCGCGATTTTGATGATTGTTCTCTAAACTTGCACCTTGCGGATTCCACTATTAAGAAACCTATGGGAAGAATTAATGATGTTCTTATTGTTGCAAATAGGAACTATGTGCCCGTAGATTTTATTGTTCTAGATAGAGATTGCAATCCTTCATGTCCTATTATTCTTGGTAGACCTTTCCTTAGAACGATTGGTGCAATTATTGATATGAAGGAAGGGAATATTAGATTCCAATTTCCATTAAAGAAAGGCATGGAACACTTCCCTAGGAAGAAAATAAAATTACCATATGAATCTATCATGAGAGCCACTTATGGATTGCCTACCAAAGATGGCAATACCTAGATCTATCCTTGCTTTATGCCTAGCTAGGGGCGTTAATAGCGCTTGTCGGGAGGCAACCCAATTTTATTTTTAGTTTTTTTGCTTTTTGCTTCTGTTTAGGAATAAATATTTGATCTAGCCTCTGGTTAGATGTGTTTTTGTGCTTTAATTAGTGTTTGTGCCAAGTTAAACCTATAGAATCTTCTTGGATGATAGTTATTTGATCTTGCTGTAATTTCCAGAAACTTTCTGTTCACGAACAAAATTGTTAAAAATCACCAGAACGTGATAAAATAGTGATTCCAATTTCTGCGGATCAATAAACAATTTTCCTAGGTCTTACTATTTTCTATGATTTTTTGGAGTTCCATAAGTTTGCGTTAGTTACAGATTACTACAGACTGTTCTGTTTTTGACAAATTCTGTTTTTCATGTGTTGTTTGCTTATTTTGATGAATCTATGGCTAGTAAAATAGTTTACAAACCATAGAGAAGTTGTAATACAGTAGGTTTAACACCAATATAAATAAATAATGAGTTAATTACAGTACCTTGAAGTGATCTTTTGTTTTCTTTCGCTAACGGAGCTCACGAGATTTCTGTTGAGTTTTGAGTTGTGAAGTTTTCAAGTTTTGGGTGAAAGATTTTGATGGATTATGGAACAAGGAGTGGCAAGAGCCTAAGCTTGGGGATGCCCATGGAACCCCAAATATAATATAAGGACACCATAAAGACAAAGCTTGGGGATGCCCCGGAAGGCATCCCCTCTTTCGTCTACTTCCATCGGTAACTTTACTTGGAGCTATATTTTTATTCACCACATGATATGTGTTTTGCTTGAAGCGTCTGGTATGATTTGAGTCTTTTCTTTTTATTTTACCACAATCATCGTTGTTGTACACACCTTTTGAGAGAGCCATATATGATTTGGAATTTTTTAGAATACTCTATGTGCTTCACTTATATCTTTTGAGTTATATAGTTTTGCTCAAGTGCTTCACTTATATCTTTTAGAGCACGGTGGAGGATTTGTTTTATAGAAACTATTGATCTCTCATGCTTCACTTAGATTATTTTGAGAGTCTTAAATAGCATGGTAATTTCCTTAAATAATCTTAATATGCCTTGTATTCAAGAATAGTAAAAAGTTTCTTATGAGTGTGTTGAATACTATGAGAAGTTTGATGCTTGATAATTGTTTTGTGATATAAAGATGGTGATATTAGAGTCATGCTAGTTGATTAGTTGTGAATTTGAGAAATACTTGTGATAAAGTTTGTGATTCCCGTAGCATGCACGTATGGTGAACCGTTATGTGATGAAGTCGGAGCATGATTTATTTATTGATTGTCTTCCTTATGAGTGGCGGTCGGGGACGAACGATGGTATTTTCCTACCAATCTATCCTCCTAGGAGCATGCGCGTAATACTTTGCTTTGATAACTTGTAGATTTTTGCAATAAGTATATGAGTTCTTTATGACTAATGATGAGTCCATGGATTATACGCACTTTCTTCCTTCCACCATTGCTAGCCTCTCTAATACCGCGTACCTTTCGCCGGTATCATACACCCACCATATACCTTCCTCAAAACAGCCACCATACCTACCTATCATGGCATTTCCATAGCCATTTCGAGATATATTACCATGCAACTTTCCACCGTTCCGTTTATTATGACACGCTCCATCATTGTCATATTGCTTAGCATGATCATGTAGTTGACATCGTATTTGTGGCAAAGCCACTATTCATAATTATTTCATACATGTCACTTTTGATTCATTGAATATCCCGGTACACCGCCAGAGGCATTCATATAGAGTCATATTTTGTTCTAAGTATCGAGTTGTAATTGTTGAGTTGTAAGAAAATAAAAGTGTGATGATCTTCATTTTTAGAGCATTGTCCCAAGTGAGGAAAGGATGATGGAGACTATGATTCCCCCACAAGTCGGGATGAGACTCCGGATGAAAAATAAAAAAGAGAAAAGAGGCCATAAAAAAAGAGAAAAGGCCCAAATAAAAAAATGAGAAAAAAAGAGAGAAGGGACAATGTTACTATCCTTTTACCACACTTGTGTTTCAAAGTAGCACCACGATCTTCATGATAGAGAGTCTCTCATTTTGTCACTTTCATATACTAGTGGGAATTATTCATTATAGAACTTGACTTGTATATTCCAATGATGGGCTTCCTCAAAATGCCCTAGGTCTTCATGAGCAAGCGAGTTGGATGTACACCCACTTGGTTTCTTTTGTTGAACTTTCATATGCTTATAGCTCTAGTGGATCCGTTGCATGGCAATCCCTACTCACTCACATTGATATCTATTGATGGGCATCTCCATAGCCGGTTGATACGCCTAGTTGATGTGAGACTATCTTCTCCCTTTTTGTCTTCTCCACAACCACCATTCTATTCCACATATAGTGCTATATCCATGGCTCACGCTCATGTATTGCGTGAAGATTGAAAAAGTTTGAGAATGTCAAAAGTATGAAACAATTGCTTGGCTTGTCATCGGGGTTGTGCATGATTTAAATACTTTGTGTGGTGAAGATAGAGCATAGCAGGACTATATGATTGTGTAGGGATAACTTTCTTTGGCCATGTTATTTTGAGAAGACATGATTGCTTTGTTAGTATGCTTGAAGTATTATTATTTTTATGTCAATATTAAACTTTTGTCTTGAATCTTTCGGATCTGAATATTCATACCACAATTAAGAAGAATTACATTAAAATTATTCCAAGTAGCACTCCGCATAAAAAATTATCTTTTTTATCATTTACCCACTCGAGGACGAGCAGGAATTAAGCTTGGGGATGCTTGATACGTCTCCAACATATCTATAATTTTTGATTGCTCCATACTATATTATCTACTGTTTTGGACATTATTGGGCTTTATTATCCAATTTTATATTATTTTTGGGACTAACCTATTAACCGGAGGCCCAGCCCAGAATTGCTATTTTTTTGCCTATTTCAGAGTTTCGCTGAAAAAGAATATCAAACGGAGTCCAAACGGAATGAAACCTTCGGGAACGTGATTTTTAGGAAGATTATGATCCGGAAGACTTGGACCCTACGTCAAGAAACCAAGTAGGAAGCCACAAGGTAGGGGGCGCGCCCTCCATCCTCGTGGGCCCCCTGTTGCTCCACCGACGTACTCCTTCCTCCTATATATACCTACCTACCCCCAAACGATCAGATATGGAGCCAAAAACCTAATTCCACAGCCGCAACCTTCTGTACCCACGAGATCCCATCCTGGGGCCTGTTCCGGAGCTCCGCCGGAGAGGGCACCCATCACAGAGGGCTTCTACATCAACACCATAGCCTCTCCGATGAAGTGTGAGTAGTTTACTTCAGACCTTCGGGTCCATAGTTAGTAGCTAGATGGCTTCTTCTCTTTTTGGATCTCAATACAATGTTCTCCCCTCTCGTGGAGATCCATTCGATGTAATCTTCTTTTTGCGGTGTGTTTGTTGAGACCGATGAATTGTGGGTTTATGATCAAGATTATCTATGAACAATATTTGAATCTTCTCTGAATTCTTTTATGTATGATTGGTTATCTTTGCAAGTCTCTTTGAATTATCAGTTTGGTTTGGCCTACTAGATTGATCTTTCTTGCAATGGGAGAAGTGCTTAGCTTTGGGTTCAATCTTGTGGTGTCCTTTCCCAGTGAAATTAGGGGCAGCAAGGCACGTATTGTATTGTTGCCATCGAGGATAACAAGATTGGGTTTTTATCATATTGCATGAATTTATCCCTCTACATCATGTCATCTTGCTTAAGGCGTTACTCTGTTTTCATGAACTTAATACTCTAGATGCATCTTTGGATAGCGGTCGATGAGGGGAGTAATAGTAGTAGATGCAGGCAGGAGTCGGTCTACTTGTCTCGGACGTGATGCCTATATATATGATCATACCTAGATATTCTCATAACTATGCTCAATTCTGTCAATTGCTCAACAGTAATTCGTTCACCCACCGTAAAATACTTATGCTCTTGAGAGAAGCCACTAGTGAAACCTATGGCCCCCGGGTCTGTCCTCATCATATTAATCTTCCAACACTTAGTTATTTCCTTTGCTTTTACTTTTCTTTTATTTTACTTTGCTTTTATATCACAAAAATACCAAAAATATTATCCTATCATATCTATCAGATCTCACTCTCGTAAGTGACCGTGAAGGGATTGAAAACCCCTTATCGCATTGGTTGAGAGGAGTTATTTGTTTTGTGTAGGTACGAGGGACTCGCGCGTAGCCTCCTACTGGATTGATACCTTGGTTCTAAAAAACTGAGGGAAATACTTATGCTACTTTGCTGCATCACCCTTTCCTCTTCTAGGAAATTCAATGCAGTGCTCAAGAGGTAGCAGGGAGCACGATACTGTGCGCTGGGTGAGGCACATGGGGAAAAATCTTTTTGAGGGGATGTCTCCTGAGTACTTACATGGGAGGAAGGGAGAAGGCCGGGGTAATCGGCTGTAATGGCCACTTCCGTGCCGTCGTAGCTCGCCTAATAAAAGACTCCCTCCTTAAATTCTATAAATATATCCAGATCTTCCTCAAATCCAGGATCCAGGTCTCAAATATGGTCCTCCGACTGTGGAGCGGGGTTGTAGATCCCCGCGATGACTTTTCTCCATTCCTGTTAAAAGTAGCCGGATTAAGTTTGATTAAGCATGACCAAGGAAAAAATATTAAGTGAGGCCTATGGTCAGAAACTCACCCAGTCAATGGGGTTATACATGGAGAAACCTTCTCGGCACTTAAGGCGAATGAAGTCTTCCTTCTCCCCTTTGTAAAGATCAGCCAACATGGCAGCCAAGGCGTTAAAATTGTCCGGACCCTTGCGCCACAGCTTGATGTGCCATCCTCCCTGTTGTAATGCCACATGGGAAGCCCTCTGGACTGGAGTGGCTGAACGCATCGCATTATTGAAATCGCCATTACCTCGACTATGGACAGTCCGGAGTGGGGAAGTACTCTGATCTTGCCCACTAGATTCTTTATCTCCGCATTGTCCTCTTCCTCGAGGCTTCGGGGACACCAGCTGGCGCGCTTCTTTAAAGAGCAGTGGAGAATTCGGAAGACCGCACCGGATTAGGTCTAGGAGAACAACATCTTCTATGTAAAATCACTCCGAGGGCCACTCTTCGGATGCCTTCTTCAGAGTGCCGGATAGGTATCATGTCCCAGATATGCGCCATACTTTGGCGCCGCCCACCTCGAATATGGTTCCCTTTTGGGAGCGGGGGACGAGGTAGAAATTTTTCCTCCATAGCTCGAAATGGGCCTCGCAGCCTAGGAACAGCTCGCAAAGAGCCACGAAGCCCGCGATGTGCAGGATGGAGCCTGGCGTGAGATTGTGCAGTTGGAGGCCATAATACTCCAAGAGACCTCTGAGGAAAGGGTGGACAGAAATCCTACGCCTCTCAGTAGGAAGGAAACAAAGCACACCCGCTCCCCTTCAGAAGGATTGGGGAAGTTCTCCGCCAGGGTTTCGCCGTTGATGGAAGTTAATCCCGCCCGAACAGGGACTAGATCCAAGGGAGAGAGATAACACTACGTCTGAAGCTTGGTCAGCTGAGCGTGGGATACCGAGCAACTCTCCCAAACGCCTTTTTGAGGGCCGTGGGGGCGTGAGGAAGAACTGGGAGTGCTAGCCATGTTTGGATGGTTTCCTATGGCAAGCTCTAAGGATTTTCACCTGGTGAGGAATGGCCTCTGAGATTCAATCCCCTTAAATATACACCTTCCCTACATGGTCAAGGGGTTATTTGTAAAAACACTTAGACCCTTCGTATTCATCTGACACGTGGAAACCAAGGCGACGGCGGTGCAAAAGATGAAGGGTATGGTATTTAATGTAAAGCCGGACTATACGAAGTAAAATGGAGAACCCGCCTTGCAAAGCCGACGACATAAAGCCGGATACAACATCATCATCGAAGACAAGTTCGGGGACTACTGAGGGAGTCCTGGACAATGGGGTCCTCGGGCGTCCGGGCTATGTCACATGGGCCGGACTGGTGGGCCGTGAAGATACAAGATAGAAGGCCTTCCCCCGTGTCCGGATGGGACTCTCCTTTGCGTGGATGGCAAGCTTGGCGTCCGGATGTGTAGTTTCCTTCCTCTTTAAACTGACCTTGGGCAACCCTAGCCCCCTCTGGTGTCTAAATAAACCAGAGGGTTTAGTCCATAGAGGCTATGACAAATCATACAGGCTAGACATCTAGGGTTTAGTGATTACGATCTCGAGGTAGATCAACTCTTGTAACCCTTATACTCATCAAAGTCAATCAAGCAGGAAGTAGGGTATTACCTCCATTAAGAGGGCCTGAACCTGGGTAAACATCGTGTCCCCTGCCTCTTGTTACCTTCGATCCTCAGACACACAGTTCGGGACCCCCTACCCGAGATCTTCCGGTTTTGACACCGACACTTGTATTTACAAGAAAGTGAGTGGGAGCTCTATAGCATTTCTGGTATTATATGTGGATGACATATTATTGATTGGAAATGATGTAGAATTTCTGGATAGCATAAAGGGATACTTGAATAAGAATTTTTCAATGAAAGACCTTGGTGAAGCTGCTTATATATTGGGTATCAAGATCTATAGGGATAAATCGAGATGCTTAATAGAACTTTCACAAAGCACATACCTTGATAAAGTTTTGAAGAAGTTCAAAATGGATCAGTCAAAGAAAGGGTTCTTGCTCGTGTTACAAGGTGTGAAATTGAGTCAGACTCAGAGCCCGGCCACTGTAGAAGATAGAGAAAGAATGAAAGTCATTCCCAATGCCTCAGCCATAGGTTCTATCATGTATGCTATGCTGTGTACCAAACCTGATGTGTGCCTTGCCATAAGTTTGACAGGGAGGTACAAAAGTAATCCAGGAGTGGATCACTGGACAGCGGTCAAGAACATCCTGAAGTACCTAAAAAGGACAAAGGATTTGTTTCTCGTTTAAGGAGGTGACGAAGAGCTCGTTGTAAAGGGTTACGTTGATGCTAGCTTCGACACTGGTCCGGATGACTCTAAGTCACAAACCGGATACGTTTTTATATTGAATCGTGGAGCTGTCGGTTGGCGCAGTTCCAAGCAGAGCGTCATGGCGGGATCTATGTGAAGCGGAATACATAGCTGCTTCAGAAGTGGCACAAGAAGGAGTCTGGATGAAGGAGTTCATATCCGGTCTTGGTTTAATACCTAGTGCATTGGGTCCAATGAAAATCTTTTGTGACAACACTGGAGCAATTGCCTTGGCGAAGGAATCCAGGTTTTACAAGAGAACCAAACACATCAAGAGACGCTTCAACTCCATTCGTGAAAAGGTCAAGGATGGAGACATAGAAGTTTGCAAAATACATACGAACCTGAATGTAGCAGACCCGTCGACTAAGCATCTTCCATGAGAAAAACATGATCAGCACCAAGACTCCATGGGTGTTAGATTCATTACTATGTAATCTAGATTATTGACTCTAGTGCAAGAGGGAGACTCAAGGAAATATGCCCAAGAGGCCATAATAAAGTTGTTATTTTATATTTCCTTATTCATGATAAAGGTTTATTATTCATGCTAGAATTGTATTGATCGGAAACTTAAATACATGTGTGAATACATAAACAAATACCGTGTCCCTAGTAAGCCTCTACTAGACTATCTCGTTGATCAAAGATGGTTAAGGTTTCCTAACCATGGACATGTGTTGTCATTTGATAACGGGATCACATCATTAGGAGAATGGTGTGATGGACAAGACCCATCCGTTAGCTTAGCATATTGATTGTTTAGTTTATTGCTATTGCTTTCTTCATGTCAAATACATATTCCTTCGACTATGTGATTATGCAACTCCCGGATACCGGAGGAATGCCTTGTGTGCTATCAAATGTCACAACATAA
This sequence comes from Aegilops bicornis, assembly GCA_021605145.1. Taxonomy (NCBI): domain Eukaryota; kingdom Viridiplantae; phylum Streptophyta; class Magnoliopsida; order Poales; family Poaceae; genus Aegilops; species Aegilops bicornis. The sequence continues at coordinate 609,633,916 of CM038670.1, read as the reverse complement.
CTGGGTGATCATAAAGATGCTCTATAGGTATCTCCGAAGGTGTTTATTGAGTTGGCATAGATCGAGATTAGGATTTGTCAGTCCGAGTATCGAAGAGGTATCTCTGGGCCCTCTCGGTAATACACATCATAAGCTTGCAAGAAAATGACTAAGGAGTTAATTACAAGATGATGTATTACAGAACGAGTAAAGAGACTTGCCAGTAACGAGATTGAACTAGGTATGAAGATACCGACGATCGAATCTCAGGCAAGTAACATACCTATGGACAAAGCAAATTATGTATGTTGTCATAACGGTTCAACTGATAAAGATCTTCGTAGAATATGTAGCAGCCAATATTGGCATCCAGGTTCTGCTATTGGTTATTCACCGGAGAGGTGTCTCGGTCATGTCTACATAGTTCTCGAACCCGTATGGTCCGCACGCTTAACGTTCGTTGACGATATAGTGTTATATGATTTGGTGACCGAATGTTGTTTGGAGTCCCGGATGAGATCACGGACATGACGAGGAGTATCGAAATGGTCGAGAGGTAAAGATTGATGTATAGGACGATGGTATTCGGACATGGGAAGAGTTTCGAGATGCACCGGGTAGTCATGGGTCACCAGAAGGGGTTCCGGACCCCCCCCCGGTAGGTTTATGGGCTTAATGGGCCAAGGAGGGGACAGACCAGCCCACAGGGGGCTGGTGCACCCCTCTTCCTGGCCGGTGAGCCCTAGGGAAGGAAAGGGGGAGGGCTGGCCCCTCCCGCCTTCCCCTTCTCATGGAAGAAAGGAAAAGGGGGGCACCTCCCTCCCCTGCCTTTCCCCCGCACCTATACATGGCAGGGGGCGTCACTTGGGGGGAGATCCCAAGTAGGATTCGGCCTACTTGGGGCGCCCTCCTGGCTGCTCCCTCTTTCCCCCACCTATATATATGTGGGAGGGGGCGCCTAGCACAACAGAACATTATCTTAGCCGTGTGCGGCGTCCCCCTCCACCGTTTACACCCCCGGTCATATTTCCGTAGTGCTTAAGCGAAGCCCTGTTGATATAGCTTCACCATCACCATCACTATGCCGTCGTGCTGCCGGAACTCATCCACTACCTCGCCATCTTGCTGGATCAAGAAGGCGGAGGACGTCACTGAGCTGAACGTGTGCTGAACGCAAAGGTGCCATACGTTCAGTGTTTGATCGGTTGGAGCGCGAAGAAGTTCGACTACATCAACCGCGTTACTAAACGCTTCCGCTTACTGTCTACGAGGGTACGTAGACACACTCTCCCCTCTCGTTGCTATGCATCTCCATGGATAGATCTTGCATGTGCGTAGATTTTTTTTGTTTCCATGCAACATTCCCCAACAGGTTGATGGCTTGGTCTCACTAGCCATGGAGCATTGGATGCTAACCTGATAATATGGACTCGGAAGGATCTGGTTGGATTCGACTTAGTTGGATCCGAGTCGATATAAGGCCCGAGTCGGACAGACCCGACCATGAGACGCATCGATATGTCATCTGTGAGTCTCTAGTACGACATACGTTCTATGTCAAGACCTGAGCTGGCGCATGTACTCAGGATGGTGACAGACCTGCTTTGGGCCAACCAAACGCTACTTTGTAACTGGGTAGTTACAAAGGTAGGTTTCGGACTTGTCCAGAACCATGCCGCCAGACATGGTCGAGCAAGATGGGATTTCACTACTGCAGGATGCTGCTAACGCGACACTACGGTCAGAGACCCTTTGATGAAACTGTGTGCGATGCATTAATCACAAACGGTGATGTAAAATAACTGTCAAAAAAGATGCAAAACGTTTGAGATGAAGGATTGGTCCAGATTTTAGTACCATGTGCGATGCCGGGCATACGGTTCAGTTCAATTAACTATTTGCGATGAGGCAGAACAAAAGAAACGGGCAGGCAGATGAAGGCGTGTGCGATATACGGCATACAGTTCAGTCAGATAAACTATTTGTGATGAGGCGAAACAACAGAAACGGGCAGCCAGATGAAGGTGTGTGCGATATAAGGCTTACAGTTCACTCGGATGAACTGTTTGCGTTGAGCCAAGAGAACAGAAACGGTTCAACTTAACAAGATGTGTGTGATACGCGGCAAACAGGTTTGTAATCGGAAACATGTGGGAAGACCAATAACAACACAGACGATTCCTGTTAACAAGCCGTGCGTGTTGTGAGGAAACGATTACTGGTATAAATTGTGAGTGATTGATGAAAACATAACCGACGGGTTCCATTGTTTAGTCCATGTGCGATGTGATTTTCTTTGTCCGCACAACATCTACGCTCTGTCTACAGAGCATTAACATATATACTTAAAAAGATAGCATTGCATAACCAAATTAAGCATACAATTACACAAGTGACTACACACATAACATTTCCACACACCAAAGTAAGCAATTACATGCATACTAAACTAGGAGAAACGAGGATCTAATCATCTAATTCTTGTTGCGACGACGCTTGCTATTGCTCTGCTTCTGGCTGGATCCCTGGCCGTTTTGGGGAAGGAGGCACTTTCTCATGTCAACGATCCGCCCGTACATGTCGTAGTTTGTGTACGCCTCCTTGGCCGCGTACACGACGTGAGCTTTGTCGAGTTTCTCCATCCAGGTCGAGTGCCAGGCACACTTGTCCTTGTTGCAGGAATCCTTCATGTCTCTGTAGTAGGGGTCGATGATGGCCTCGGCGAGGTGAAGCAGTGAGTCCTTCTCATGCTCCTTGCTGCCCCAGATCTTTTATTGGCCCTGGATGTCGACAAGATTCTGGTAGGCGATGCCCGAATTCTTGAGCACCTTTACATCATTGGTGATGTCCACCGTAGCGAACATGTAGTGGGAGCTGTTGACAAACCTGGAGAAACACTCGCAAGGCCTTGTGGCCATGGCAGTAGTGGTAGATGAGGACGTGGTTGCGCACGCACATCTGGGCGACGGTGACCTTGGGACGAGTCCCGACACGAGCGCGGGTGTACTCGAGGTCGAACCCGACCACCTTGTACTTCTCCTCGGCAAGCAACATCTCCATGATGTGGATGGAGTGCTCCACCCAGACCGGGTTGTTGGTGTACACCACCAAGAGCTCTGTGAACCTTCCGTGGGTGTCCACCACGGCATGCATGGTGAACTGCTGCTCGTCGTTGGCATCCGCTCGAAGCGCCATTGGAGCCGCGCATGATACCCTTTAAGAATTTGTCGTGGTGGGTGTGCTTCTTGCAATGGTGGGGCACGATCGAAAGGTTGAAGAGACACAAGGGTTAAATGGCCACTGTAATAAATGGGGGCCGGCCGGCCTGTAATCGTCACGTCTTGTCACGACGTTCATAGTGGAGGATTCCAGTGCACGCTTGACAACACCGCACCGCACGCGTTTCGTTTGACCACGCGTAGGCTCAAAGAGGTGCCAAATGTATTGTCGGGAGCCTGTTCCCGCACTACTGCGCAAGCTTCCCGCCCGGTTAGTTTGGCCACGCGTCGACTAGAAGAGGGAAAAACGGTGGGCGTTTATTGGCAAAAAGCTTTGTAAAAACGAAGTGTGTGGAATGACTTCGGTCATAACTTTACCCGTGGGTGATGAGGTCAAAGTTATACAGAAGGGTGATAATGGACACTCGAGTGCGATAATTAATTATGTGCTCTATAAGGCACATGGTTGAAGAAACCAACTGTGTGCAATAATGTTGAAGATCGCAGTCGAGTTAGCTATACAGATCGTGTGTTGTGACATCGACTAGGTAAATAGATTCAAGAATGGTTAATAAAATCTAAGATCATTGCATATTAAGGTTAAAATAGTGCTACCAATATACGAGTCCCATACGATGCAATTTCAATGATTGTACCACAAAAGCTCGAAATATTACAAGGTTCAAATTCCAGAGTTATATGGCTCAAATTCGAAGATTACAAGGTTCAAACTGATATTAGAAATGAAATTCAGCTCATCAGCTGCAAACGCTCTAGCTGATCCTCTGAACATGGATATCAGAGAGGTTCAAACTAATATTACCACTTCTAAGTCTGGTTTCGAAACCTCGTAATTTTTGCAAAGGGGTCAGCCATTGACAAGTCATGTATGGGGTTGACACGATGACTTCCGATTACTCTATCATCTGAAGTTCCAAAATGAAATTCAGCATTTTCGGAGCCTATTCCATCCGCCGCAGGTGCCAGTGCTGATCAATAAACCATTCATTTTTGCGAAATAAATGTAGGGAAAACCTCATTACCTTCAGCACCCTTGCTCTGACAACAAAGAACCTAGCGAATATAATCTCTGGTAAGGTCCCTCGGTAGGAGTTCAAAGTAATTTCTGAGAGATGTAGATCTAGCCATTCGACGTGATTGTTATATTGTATCACATTATCCACCACTGGGCCTAATCTTATCTGCAAAAGAAGAAAATGTGTTAGTGCCTACATGCAATTTTGAACATTACTACATGCCTATTTGGTTTGCAGGATTTGTAAAATGCACTAACATGCCATCTTCGATCTGACATGATTAACATGGGCATTTGATTACATTCTAGAAAAATGTAGCCTTCTTCACAAGAGGTTGGAGTGGATGAATAGTTCCCTAAGAAAACTAGTACAGATGAATCCAAAGGAGAAATGCTTATGGATTGTAACCATATGGATCAAGCAACCAATATGGGGGGGGGGGGCATGTATGTACTGAAATCCTCCAAAAGATTCCTTCGGAAATCGTAGTACATGGTCATTGTAAACTTGGAAAAAGGTGTCACAAATTGAACTCCCTTATGATTAACATTTAACAGGAAAGGAACATCACCTCGATAAATAGCTTCTCCAGGCACAGAAAGCTTCTCAGGAAACAGACAACTTGCTCCAGGTTGGGGCCGATAGATTCTAGTGCCAAGATCTTCACTGTGCGGAGTTTCGGGGTCTAGCTTGTCGGAATCATTTTCTGGATGACAGATGAACAAACATCTTCAAAATTTAGAAATCATGTTAATTTGTAGAAGGGGAGGTAGAAGGCGGTTGTTGTACCTGAACGGGTGTGGATCCAATAACAAGTTCGGAGTATTTGTCAGACGAGTAGCCCACCACTGTCAATTTCAGTGCAGAAATGACATTGATTCTTGTTGGACCTTCTTGATCAACTACAAGTAATCTCTCAAGTGCAGGTGTGTCCTCAGTGACCATACCATGGTACACATCTTGTGATGTCTTCCTGCTGCACCAGCAACACACATAAATAGTCCGGAGAGTCATGAAGGTGATGTGGAAGCTACTCAACCCATTGATTGCCTGAAGACGAAGGCACTCGAGTGCAGTACAACCATGGAGCAGGTGCTCCATGTCACCGTTTGGGAGGCAGACGACGACGAGCACGAGGTGCTTCAGTCATGGTAGAATAAGGGCGGGCGCGTCATTAAGGGGGGATGGCAGTTCCTGAACTTGGCGACGCGCAGCGTGGGTGCGAGGCGGAGCGCGAACGTTGGCAGCGAGCGCATATGCCCATCATCAAAAGTGAGCTCCTCGAGCTGATCTAGGGCAGGGGATCGGAACTAGTCGTCAAGCTTGGCTCGGTCCTTGCCATTGGAATGGAACTTGCCCATTCTAAGGCCTCTAGTTGGGCCTAGGTGACTGCCAAGGATCTTGGAGAACGCATCCAAGCTTTTGCGATAGCCATGGCAGAGCTCGTGGGTGTCGATGTGGTCGAGAGGGGTCGAGTTCCATAGGGGGCGCCACTGCCGGGAAAGGACGGTTGTCCGCGCCCCATATTTGATTGGGAGGAGGGAGATGATGACTATCAACATATCATCGGGGAGGCTGCTGATGAAGTCTAGGCCTGCTGGAGTCGCTTGCGGTTCTTGCTCGCCCCGCCTCCGCTTGTTGGAAGCCCCGTTCTCCACCTCTGGAGTCTCCTTGTCAGCGGCGCTTTCTGATAGAAGTGGGAGTACAGGGAATATTTAGTAGAAACAAGGCAATAAAAAGTGTATTTGTAACTAGAAGTTATTAGGTAGGAATATAGTAAGAAAAGGGAATAACAATTATTTGCTTAAATACTACACAATTCATTTGATATTGCTAGGTAAGTCAACATGCAGATACTTGAAAATAAAACTTACTTCGAACAAAGTCTGGACGGATGATATCGTCGGCAAAGTTAGCATATATCTCATGACCAGGCTCTTTCATGTGCATTGCAATTTTAGTGCCATCTTTCAGTACATAAAACTTAGAAATTTCTTTCCAAAGGCCAGTGCCAAAATAGGAGTCACCACGTTCATCAAGTCTTACAGTAGCAATGATTGTAAATCCATGGTTTGTGTTCAGTATGACATCCCTGCAGTCTTGATTTATGTAAAGGGAAAGATTGTGCACTACAGATTTTGTTGCATAATAAGGGACGTGCTGCAGAAAATGGTAGGATTGTTAAAGAAAATATGGTAACATGCAAATATGGGCCCAAATTGAACGAATTGTACAACACTTGAAATCAAAGGACAAAAAACTATAATTAAACAAATAGGGTAAAAATGATGTCATGGAAATATGAGAGTAATCGAAAGAACAATACATCATTAATTTGCCTAATATAGAAAGAAGAGGGAAAAAATCCCCTTTGACGTATATGGTGCATGTGGCACCTTTTATCCAAATGTAGCAATATTTAGAATATATTCAGGAAAGTAGGCCATGCCAACCGATTTAGGGTGAGATTGAACATACCGCGTGCATCCTCAAGTCATATGGTACGGTGAGATGGAATGTCTGGCGGAGGCCGCAAAGTCCTGATATATACGCGCACTGTACACTCTATGAATGAAAGAAAACCCTCAAATCAGCTCGAATAAAAATGAATTCATGACAATTTTGGCCAGGTGATTAAAGGAGGCAGATGAACTGGGATAAGAGATGAGATAATATCTCATTAAATTAGTTACCTTGTTGTCCATGAGAAAGAACCCTCAGTACGGGAGATTCCCCAACCGAGCAGAGCTGGGTCGACCGCGAGCAGCATCGAGAAAGTCGATGGCGATAGGCGGCGGCAAGCGGAAGTGGCGAAATGTTGTGGGGTTTCCTGGCAGCCTGGCGGCGGCGGCAAGCGTCGAGCTAAGTGGTTACCGCCGCGATAGGAGGTGCCATGCATAGACGCGGAGGAGCTTGTGCAGGTGTGAATGGGGACCAGAGGGGGTGGCGGGCGGGGTGACGATTTTTGTGACGTGGGGATGGTGAGGGTTTTCTTTTTTTCTTTTTTGAATTGGGCGGTGAGGGTTTTCTGCCCCACAAAGAATTTCGGAGCCAACCGTGTGTGATTGACGCAACAAGCAAAATGAAAGTCATTGCACACGGTTCCAATTTTGGGAACCGTGTGTGAGTGACGTACTACCTCCGTCCTGGTTTATTGGTCCCCTTTGTAATTTGTACCAAATTTCGACCAAATATTTAACTAAGCAATGTTATGCATGTCACCAAAAATTATATCATTGAACAATATGTTCAAATACGCATCCAACATTATAATTTTTGCTGACCTGCACTAACATTTTGTTAGTTAAATCTTTGGTCAAAATTTAACACAAATTACAAAGGGGACCAATAAACAAGGATGAAGGTAGATTCCATCAGCCGAACTGATTGCATCCATATCCCACAGTTAGACATAAGTAAACATAGATTAAACATACTCAGACATAGATAACAAGCGTACACGTACACAAGCATAGTTCAACCATAAGTACATAGTTCAACCGTCATTAAGCATGCTCAAGCGTACATAGTTCAATCCCACATCTCATCTCACATGCCGGCACGATCCTGAAGCTTCTCTAGGTACTCGATGTACGCGTCGTGTGCCACCCTACAAGAATACTTCTGCTTGAAGGAGCCAATGGCCCATCATTTTGCATGCGCCAGAACACTTTGATACGCATCATGAAGCCTGTGGTTGCGAAATGGGCATCGATAGTCGTCGTCCCAGGTCCTAATACACCTGTTATGCATTCCTGCATAAAGCTCCCTTAGGATTTGCCTCTTGTACCTCCTCTGGACATCTTCATCCTTGTTGTCCATATCGTGAGGCAGCACCTATACAAATAGTAAAAAAAAGTGGCGTCAAATTAAGGTTTACAAACTAATCTCTAGCGAACATTTGGCAGTTGCCAAAATTTGGCATCAAATCGATGATTACATGCCGTGAAGTAGGATTAGGAATTTATGGCTATTTATTTATACATATCCATATATTATGGTTCGATTTTTAAGCACAGTCGTGTATGTACAGAGCAATCTTGAAGAAAATAATGGCACAAACATATGTAGGTCATTCAAAATCAATTGTTAACTCATGGCTAGGAATTATTAGCACGAACACTAACCCTAGTTGGATTACTAGCAGAAATCATTTGCGCGGACGAAACAACTAATCACTTATCACTTGTACCATTCAAACAATCAATACACTACACGGATCTAACGAAACTTACTCAGATTTCATGGATTGGCAGAACATAACCATAGGATTTCTGTTCCAAAAAGGGGGACGCATGAGTAACCAGAGAAACCCTATATTTGACACATAAATGGGTATAGATGACTAACCAGTTGTCCGTCGTCGCCGGAGTCGTCGTCGGAGTGGTCGTCGGAGTCGTCGCCGGGGTCGTCGCCCGAGTCATCACCAGAGCCGGTGTGGAACTCTGCCTCCGGCTCTGGAAGCTTGACGCCGTCGATGATGTCAGGGTGCAGCGATACCTCGCCGGCGGTGACGGTGACCTCTGTCTCCATCTCCATGCCGTGCTCTGGTGCTTCAGCAGCCCCGGCATCGCCACTCCCTCTGATGGGGCACTTCGGCGGCATCCTCATACACTAACGGCTTTGAGGACTGAGAGCGGCGTCGAGGATGCAAGCGGAGAGAGAGGATTGTGTGTGTGGCGAGGATGGGGGTGCGGCCGCTCGGGCGCACCATTAATATGGAGTAGTGGGAGTAGTGGGAGAGAGGCGGGCGGCAGTCAAACCGCTGGCTCGCCTCCCGGTGAGCCTGTGCACTGGACTGCTGGCATGCCTATCATTGTTTCACATAGCTACTCGCACGCCTCCCACTGACACTGCGCAGCGAGCACGCCTCTGTCAATTCACACACCTGCACGTACGCCTCCCGGTCTGCCTGCGCGATGGACTGCTCGCATGCATCCTGTCAACTCACGCCTGCTCGCACGGCACACGGGTCGCGTGGCGGCACGTATATTGTTTTTCTATTTGGATGACTAATGGTGCCGCTTTATTACTTAACCGAAGCATGGCACGTATCCATTGTTGGTCTAATGCTCACGGTTCGAATAAATAATTCGTTATGGATATTGGTTCCCAATTATTAATAATCTCTCATTTGTAATTAGATAAAGACTACATCAAAACTGGTCTCAAATTTGACAAAAAAAGTACAATGCCACTTTGTATTGGTGTCCATATGACAACACGATAAGTTTCAAGAACTTCAAATAAGTTTTGGATGTACTCGAATTTAAAAATCAAGATTCTCAATGTTTGAAATTTCTTGCACGAGAAGTAAACATGCACCCAGTGAGCAACATGTGTTTTTGCAATCCATTTAGGTGCACTATCACGTGTTCATATAGCTCAAATTTGACTTTTGCACATTATACCCGTAGAAAATCAATCAATTAATGTACTAAAACATCTTAATGATCTCTGTTTTTTTTTCAGAATTAAAATGCCCCTCCTTTGGTAACATATGTTCACCACGGGATAATTTAACATGCATCATAGTTGTGGTCGATTCGCGGCGTGTGTGGGTGTGTGTGCCTGGGGGGTGCCGGTGGCTCGCAGTACACTACGAGTTGTGAGCCACCATGTGGGTTGGCCATTTTGTTAGGCAGGTGCCACATCAGAGTCGTGAATTTGTTATTTAAAACATTACACAACCCTTTCATACATACATGTTTTGGCCACATGCAGTCCATGATTATCCTAAACAACACTCGATACTCGCGTGTGACGCTTTTTGTGGGCCCGCGAGGTCATCGTTCATCACTTTGACGAACAGCCGGCAGTGAGGTTAATTTGACCATCAAGGTAGAATCTTTTTTGTTTGTGTTATGGTGGTATATAGTATGCGTCGAAGAGGTGGGGGGGACTAGCATATATACTATATGTACGCGTCCATGAACAAGTACACCTCACTCAGTGTCGGGACTTTTCAGTTTTCGAGGCACGTGCCACATCAAAGTTGTGAAATTGGCTATTCAAACATCACACAACACCTCTTTGGGCCACATGCACGCAGGCGGTGGTTATCCTAGCTAGGACACTCACGTGTGACACTTCCATCTGTGGGCCCACGAGGCCATCGTCAATGCATGCATCACTTTGACCTACATCGGGAGAGGTTAATTAATTTCACCATCGAGGAGGACTCTTTTTGGGTTGTATTACGGTAGGAGCATATAGTATGCGTCGAAGAGGGGGAAGGGGACCATCATATGTAGTACTCTTCATGAACCTCGCTCTGTGTGGGGGTGAGGGAGTCCTGGACTAGGGGGTGTCCGGATAGCCGAACTATCATCACGGCCGGACTCCAAGACTATGAAGATACAAGATTGAAGGCTTCGTCCCGTGTCCGGATGGGACTTTCCTTGGCGTGGAAGGCAAGCTTGGCGTCTGATATGTAGATATCCTAACATTGTAACCGACTCTGTGTAACCCTAACCTATCCGGTGTCTATATAAACCGGAGGGTTTTAGTCCGTGGGACGAACAACAATCATACCATAGGCTAGCTTCTAGGGTTTAGCCTCCTTGATCTCGTGGTAGATCTACTCTTGTACTACCCATATCATCAATATTAATCAAGCAGGAGTAGGGTATTACCTCGAGGGCCCGAACCTGGGTAAAAACACCGTGTCCCTTGTCTCCTGTTACCATCCGCCTAGGCGCGTTTCGGGACCCCCTACCGAGATCCGCGGTTTTGACACCGACATTGGTGCTTTCATTGAGAGTTCCTTTGTGTCGTCACCGATAGGCCCGATGGCTCCTTCGATCATCAACAACGACACGGTCCAGGGTGAGACTTTTCTCCCCGGACAGATCTTCGTATTCGGCGGCTTTACACTGCGGGCCAATTCGCTTGGCCATCTTTTGCAGATCGAAAGCTACGCCCCTGGCCATCAGGTCAGGTTTGGAAGTTTGAACTATACGGCCGATATCCACGGAGACTTGATCTTCGACGGATTCGAGCCGCGATAGCGATGCGCGACTTGTCTCGATGGGCATGATCTAGCTCTGCAGTCGAACAGTGCCCTGGAGGCCGCACCAGCATCCACTCCGATCCTTAATCCGGAGCCGGATTCCCCGATCGAGGACGAGTGGTTGGACACCGCCTCGGGGGCTACAATCTCTACGGCGATTGAGCCGAACTCGATCCCTGTCCTTTGCAAAGGCCTCGACTCTGTGGTGCGGACTCCGAACCCTCGCGCCTGCCAATCGAATCCGATTGGGCGCCGGTCATGGAGTTCACTTGCCGCGGACATCTTCGGCACTTCGCCCTTTGGCGACATCCTGAATTCACTAAAGTCTCTCTCTTTATCCGGAGAGCCCTGGCCGGACTACGGACAGGAAGGTTGGGATACGGACGACGAGAAAATTCAAAGCCCACCCACCACCCACTTTATAGCCACTGTCGATGATCTAACCGACATGCTCGACTTCGACTCCGAAGACATCGACGGTATGGACGACGATGCCGGAGACGACCAAGACCCAGCGCCTACAGGGCACTGGAAGGCCACCTCGTCATATGACATATACATGGTGGACATCCCAAAATATGGGAACGGCGATGGAACAACGAAGGATGACCCCTCCAAGAAGCAACCGAAGCGCCGACGCGTCGTGGCGCCGCTCTAAATCCCGCCACAATAAAAGCGGTGATTCCGCACGGAGATAATAACACCGGACGGTGCGAAGACAACCCCTCCAGCAGGACTCAGCAGGAGGAGGGAGAAGCAAGTCCGCACGACGGCGGCAGTAAAGAGAGGTCGAGGGCGATAATTATCGCCTCCCTCCGAAGATGAGGCAAGCCTCGGCAACGGCAATTTGTCGTGCACGAGGATCCCGCCCGAACAGGAGCGTTTCAAACGCAGGCTTATAGCCACGGCAAGCAGCCTCAAGAAAAGCAGCAACAGCTTGGAGCTGACCAAGACCTCTTGGTGACGGATGGACTGAAGTCCTTGCACCAAGAGTATGAACTCGAACGCCCCTCCAAAAGCTACCCCAAACGCAGGCCGTTGCCTCGGTCAGAGGAGGAAGCACCCAAGTCACCAGCGCATGACATGGCAGACCGGCCACCCCGTGGCCGCAACAGAGAAGCCTCTCGGCCCTCCGCTCAAGCCACACCCCGACGCCGCTCAAAAAGTACCAAGGCACGGGAAAACGCGCCGGACTTGCGAGATATATTGGAGGATAAGGCAAAACATACAAGGTCGATCTATGGATCGCGTGGGCGTAACAACGCGGGATGATTACCGTCGTGCGGATCTGACAAACCCGGCCGGGCGAACACGATGACAAAGCTCATATGAACTACGCCGTGATATAGCCCAATACTGTAGGCGCCAAGACACCCACTATGCTTCACGAGATGAAGTAATGGATCATCAAATCCCGAGGGCTTTAAACCCGTAAACATCGAATCATACGATGGTACCATAGATCCCATGATGCGGATCGAGGACTATCTCCTCCATATCCACATGGCTCGCGGTGATGATCTACATGCCATCAAATACCTCCCACTCAAGCTTAAAGGACCAGCTCGGCATTGGCTCAATAGCCTGCCAGCAGAATCAATTGGTTGTTAGGAGGACCTGGAAGCCGCATTCCTTGATAACTTCCAGGGCACATATGTGCGACCACCAGACGCCGATGACCTTAGCCACATAATTCAGCAGCGGAAGAATCGGCCGGACAATTACGGACACGGTTCCTAACAAAGAAATATCAAATCGTTAAGCTGTCCGGATGCGAGGCCCTTGCAGCCTTCAAACATAACACCCACGATTTAATGGCTTGCCCGGCACCTAGGACAGGAAAAGCCAAAATCCATGGCAGCCCTCACAACACTCATGACCCACTTACATGCGGGAGAGGACAGCTGGCTAGCTCGAAGCAACAACTTGGCCAAACACCACGATAGTTCGGATACCAAGGACAGCAATGGCGGTCGGCGTCGCAACAATAACAAGCGCCGCATTAACAGCGATAATGCTGAAGATACGGCCGTCAATGCCGGATTCAGAGGCTCTAAACCCGGTCAGCGGAATAAGCCATTCAAAAGAAATACCGAGGGCCCGTCCAACTTGGACAGAATACTCGATCGCTTGTGCGGACATGGCACCCCGAAAACCAGCCAATCACACCAACAGGGATTGTTGGGTGTTCAAGCAAGCGAGCAAGTTAAGTGTCGAACTCAATGACAAGGGGCTGCATAGCGATGACGAGGAAGAGCCACAGCCGCCGAACAATAGAGGATGAAGGGTTTTCCCACACAAGTGCGGACGGTGAACATGATATCGCAACCCACATACCCAAAAGGGAGCGGAAGCGTGCACTAAGGGACGTATATGCGATGGAGCCAGTCGCCCCAAAGTTCAACCCATGGCCTTCATGCCCGATCACCTTCGATCGAAGGGACCAACCCACTAGCATTCGTCATGGCGGTTTCGCCGCATTGGTTCTTGACCCAATTATTGACGGATTTCACCTCACAAGAGTCCTGATGGACGGCGGTAGCAGCCTGAACCTGCCTTATCAGGATACAGTGCGCAAAATGGGCATAGACCCCTCAAGGATTAAACCTACAAAGACGACCTTTAAAGGCGTCATACCGCGTGTAGAGGCCAGTTGTACGGGCTCGGTTACACACGAAGTGGTCTTGGATCCCGGATAACTTCCAAAGCGAAGAGTTAATCTTCGACATCGTCCCGTTCGCGGCGGCTATCATGCCTGCTCGGACGAACCGTGACGGTAAAGTTCAATGTGGTGCCGCACCACGCATACCTCAAGCTCAAGATGCCAGGCCCTCGAGGAGTAAACACGGTCAATGGAGACGCAAACGCTCTCTCCGAACGGAGGAGCACACGGCTGACCCTCGGCGGAGGTACAAAGCAGCCTCTCACAACAATTCTTGAGTCCGGCCACTAAGCGTCCGGACACCGCTGCCGCGCCGAGTAACCCACAACAAGACCGCTGGCACGATTCAAGCGCAGCGTAGCAATCCGGCCCCAACCCCAGCCCTCACGAAATTGCGAAGCGATTACGCTGGCGTACATAACTACGCTCTGGAGATACCATGGGCATAAGGGGAGGGGCACGACCACAGCACGCCCGGAATGCGGCTCAACCGCACCAGGGGCTCCCGATTGTGTCATTCTTTTTCTTTTTTCCTTTTTATTCCTTTTTCTTACTTTCAGGACTCCATTTTCCAGAAGTCCTGTCCGGCACTAGAATCGCCGAACTCACGATGCAACAGCCAGGGAAGCAGAAAGCTACGTCGAAGTGTTCAGGTGGTCTTGTGACGCCCCAAGACCGGAGCTTCAGTTGCCTTCCAGGGTTTCCGAGTTTTGTCGTGTGATTTGTTTTGTTTGTGCATTCATCATGTCATCTCTTGCATTGCATCATGTCATCATGCCATCATATCATTAATTTTTAAAACTCAACTAAATAAATCGTATGGATTTTCGTTCCATTTAAATCGAGGGATATTCACAATGGTGATTTCTCTTTATAACATATCCTCCCAATATTTAGGGAGCTATATTAAACCATTCCATAACACATTTGCGCGGTTCTTCAAATTTCCTTTTTATCCAACTCAACTTCTTTTCTTCCTTTGGTGCCTTTTTAGTAAAATTGTGTTGCAATTTTACTTTGTCCACAAATGTTCCAAATCAGCCCATAAATCAAATCTACTGTGTAGGGCCATCTCCTATAATTTCAACCCATTTGGAGTTCATTCGAATGGGTTTCGAAATCCAAACTTGTCTGAGTTAAATTCAACATGTTTGGATTTTACATTCTCTAAATATCCTCGGGCCATTTTTGTTAAATTGCTCATATTTTTTGTGAGCTCGGGAAAATTACCCGCATGCCCAAATTCTTCCTCTAAACCTTTTCTTCTCTCTTTTCCTTTCTTCCAGTTCTCTGTTAATTTAAAGAATAGAGAGAGGGAGAAGAGTGCCTAGCCGGCCTCTTAGGCCCAGCTCTAACCCAGCCGGCCCAAGGCCCAGCCGCGCCCCTAGGCCTCTAACCCTAGCCCAGCCTCCGCTCGATCTCCATCCCCTCGTTCCCTTCCGCCGCCACCACGCACACCCGCATCGCCCGATCCCCTCGCCTCCGCTCCTTCCTCCCCACAGCGCCCGAACCCTCCTCTCGAGCACGCCTCTCATGGCGCCCGCTTCACCGACCCCATCTCCCTCCAGCGCCGATCGAGCTCCCTCGTCTCGATCCCTCTACCGCCATGAAACAGGAGGTCCTCGCGCCTCCGCCTCCGCCCAAGGCCTCGCCCTTCCTTCTTCCCAGCGTCCCCATCGCCACCCGCGCCGCTGGCGACCAGGAGGGCCACCCGCGCATGGCCCCATCCTCTCCGCCGCGCCCCTTCCCTCGTTGACCTCATCGAGGCAAACCGAGAGAGTTGGCGCGTCGACAACCTCCGCGTCGCCCTTGCCGTCGGTGTCCCGGCCCTGCCTCCATCTCGAGCGCCCTAGGGTCACGGCCTCGCTCCTCCTCGACGACGTCCTCGCCGCCAAGCTCCTTCGTCCTCCGTCCCAGGCGACCTCGCGTCATCCCGCTGCCCGAGTCGTCCTCTCCGGCCAACTCCGAGGCCCTGGCCTGGCGCCCGCGCCAAGATGCTGTCAGTCCTGCGTCGCTGTCCAAGCCCCTGCCCGCCTTCGCCCGTTCGAGCAGGGAGGAGGATGCGCCTCCGCTTCGCCCGCATCGACCAGCGCCAAGTCCTGCCGCGGCCTCTGTCTTGCTTCCTTTGGACCAGCAAGAACGCCGCCAAGAACCGCATACGGACACATCGTCTCCAGGATTTTTCGCCAAGTACCTCTACGTGCGGACTCGCCAAGTACTTTCGACCGGATCGCCAAGTTTGACGATATGCGGCTGCACGTCCGACCGGTATTGAACCTCAAGCGCCAAGTTCCACTACCGATGAGCGTTTTGGAATCGGCAAGTACCACGACTACAGCCGATGCCCGAGGACACCGTGCGACTACACGACCATGTGTACGACCACGTGGATTCACCAAGTACCCCTTCGGATACGCCAAGTTCGACTACATGGATACGACAAGTTCCTCTCCGAACATGTACGACTACCATTGCCAAGATCGCGAGTACCTCTACCGTCGCCGTGAACGACTACTTCCCTCGACGATCATCGCGAGAATGTCTACTTCCCTCACGTAAACGCATTCCGCCCGAACGCACGCTTCAAAGGTATAACCGCCGAGAAGCGACCGCCGTGGAGCGAATGCATATGTCGTATGAGATGCCCGTTTGCACCGTGTCCGAAATTGTCGCCGCTTGTTCCTCCTCGTTGCCATGCCATCGTCTCGTGGGAACCCGGTAACCGGTACACCCCACCATCTTGCTCAACTCGCTTCCGTCACACTTTCTTTTGCACCGATATCTCCATGAGCTACCGGAACCGAAATGTTGCCGTGGCATCATTTTCGTTTCGCCGCCGTGGCACCCTTTCGTTCCGCCATGGTGACCAAATGCTTCATAATGCTCTTGTCAACGTTTTCATAAAAATTGCATAAAACTTGCACATGTCATCCGCATCATGATAACAACAATTAAAATGTTTATAATTGTTGTTTGCATTAATTTGCTTAAATGCCATGCTAAAATGATTTATTTCATAACTAAATAATCGTAGCTCGGATTTAAATAAATTATATATGTAAATGGGGTGGAAAAATGCATAGATTAACTTGGTGCACTTTATTTTGCTGCTTAATAACATTAAAATTGTGTTTAGGGCAGAACAGTAGCAAATTCGAAATATGCATATGGGGATTTCAGGAATTTATGTTTGTTATTTCCGGCCTCATTTAAATTTGCCTAAATAGTTAGTTTACTTATGCTTCACCTCTTGCCATGTTTAACAACATTTAATATTGTTTGGTAGCCTAACCGAGAGTGAACTAAATAATTGATGTGGTGTTTCGTCAATATGCAACTCGTTGCATATTGAGCTCCACTTAACTTGTAGTGTTGTTTGTGCATATTGCCTTGCCATGAATCATTAAAACGGACATGCATCATACTTGTTTGTGCATCATGCCATGATTATGCTTGTGTGTTTACCATGTTGTTTGCTTCTTTCTGGTTTGCTTCTTCATTAGCTTCGGTTTCGTTCCGGAGTTGTGAGGATTCGTTCGACTACATCCGTTTGTCTTCTTCATGGACTCGTTCTTCTTCCTTGCGGGATTTCAGGCAAGATGACCATACCCTCGAAATCACTTCTATCTTTGCTATGCTAGATGCTCGCTCTTTTGCTATGCCTATGCTGCGATGCCTACCACTTGCTATATCATGCCACCCATATTGCCATGTCAGCCCCTAACCATCCTGTCCTAGCAAACCGTTGATTGGCTATGTTACCGCTTTGCTCAGCCCCTCTTATAGCGTTGTTAGTTGCAGGTGAAGTTGAAGTTTGTTCCTTGTTGGAACATGGAGATGTTGTTCCTGATCGGAACATGTTTACTTGTTGGGGATATCACAATATATATCTGCTATAATTAATACATCTATATACTTGGTAAAGGGTGGAAGACTCGGCCTTATGCACGGTGTTTTGTTCCACTCTTGCCGCCTAGTTTCCGTCATACGGTGTTATGTTCCTTGATTTCGCGTTCCTTACGGTTGGGTGATTTATGGGACCCCTTGACAGTTCGCTTTGAATAAGACTCCTCCACAAGGCCCAACATTGGTTTTACCATTTGCCACCTAAGCCTTTTCCCCGGGTTTTCGCGAGCCCGAGAGTCATCTTTATTTTAACCCCCGGACCGGTGCTCCTTGGCGCTGGCCCAAACGAAAGCAGATCAAGGGGCCACCACGGGGAAACTCGAGGTTTGGTTTTACTCGTAGGATGTCTCATCCGGATGTGCCATGAGAACGAGATATGTGCAGCTCCTATCGGGATTTGTCGGCACAATCGGGCGGCTTTGCTGGTCTTGTTTTATTGCTGTCGAAATGTCTTGTAGTCCGGGATTCCGAGACTGATCGGGTCTTCCGGTAGAAGGAATATCCTTCGTTGACCGTGAGAGCTTATAATGGGCAAAGTTGGGACACCCCTGCGGGTAATATCTTTCGAAAGTCGTGCCCATGGTTATGAGGCAGATGGGAATTTGTTAATGTCCGGTTGTAGAAAACCCAAAGTTGACCTCAAATAAAATACACATCAACCGCGTGTGTAACCGTGATGGTCTCTTCTCGGCGGAGTCCGGGAAGTGAACACGGTGTTGGAGTTATGTCTGGCGTAAGTAGTTCAGGATCACTTCTTGATCGCTATTAGTTTCACGACCGTGCTTTGCTCCTCTTCTCGCTCTCTTTTGCGAAGTAGCCACCATATATGCTAGTCGCTTGCTGCAGCTCCACTTTGCTACTCAGTCCTTCCTATAAGCTTAAATAGTCTTGATCTCGCGGGTGTGAGATTGCTGAGTCCCCGTGACTCACAGATACTTCCAAAACAGTTGCAGGTTCCGACGATGCGGTCAGGGTGACTCAACCCGAGCTCAAGTGGGAGTTCGACGAGGAACGTGGTCGTTACTATGTGTCTTTTCCGATGATCAGTAGTGGTGCCCAGTTGGGACGATCGGGGATCTGTGTAGCATTTGCGGTATCTTCTTTATTTTGGTTCCGTAGTCGGACCTTGAGTGTACTACGAATGATGGATGTTTATTTATGTATTGGGTGAAGTGGCATGTAAGCCAACTATGTATCTCTTTCCCTTATGTATTACATGGGTTGTGTGAAGATTACCTCACTTGCGACATTGCTTTCAATGCGGTTATGCCTCTAAGTCGTGCCTCGACACGGGAGATATAGCCGCATCGAGGCGTTCAAGTTGGTAATTAGAGCCTTCCCGACTTAGGAGCCCCTACTTGATTGTTTCTTTGGCGTTGTTGAGTCTAGAATGGAAAAATGTTTTGAGTCTTAGGATTATATATATCGGAGAGTAGGATTCTTTTTACTTGGTCCCTTCATTAAGCTCGTGAGGTATCCTGACGTAGTGTTTTGACTCTTCTCTCCTCAAATTTCACTAAATTTTTTAGGATCACGTGGGTATCTTGGAATCGTTCCGATGGTTTTGTGGCGAGAACATTGTTCTTGGTGCCTCGACATTTAGGGGTTGTGGCGGTGTCCCGGGAGTTGAGCTCCGAGGTGTTGTCGTCACAATTTTATCGTTGCAGTTACGAATACTGAGTTTTGCCGACATCGAAATCTCTTTTGTGCAGTTGTTGGTGAGATAACGATAGCCCAAAGATCGAGGCGAAAAGTGGAGTATTGCCATGACTTGTATAACGGATGTTTTTGAAGGTCGAGGTACCACGATTTCCGAGGATTTCTTGGTTATGTGTTGACGGATGGATACAATTTGGATCTAGGTATTGTTAGTTTGGGTGATATATTTTGTGTCCCTGTATCCCCAACACCAGATTGCATAACCAGAAAGTTTCGGGAGTTTATAGGTGGGAATTCTAGTAGCTTACGTGATTTCTTTCCGACGGATGTATGATTTGAGATTGGGGTTCAACGTCTAGTGGTCCGCCCATTCACGGTCGATTCTGATGGTCGCGAGGCGTCTTAAAGAATCCTTGGCTATGCTGATTCGGGGCGTCTTGTTTGTCATTCGTGATTTGCTATACGTCGTGTCCGTGTGGGCCCCACCACGAACACTTTGGGCGTAAATCTCTATCATGTGTTTGTTCCGCTTATTCTACAAGCCAAATCCTTTGTTTTTGTTCCGTTTTGTGGTATTCAAGTTGCTTCAATGCCAAGTGTTGATTCCATACCTTTCCTAAGCGGTGTTATCATATTTCTATGTGAATACTAATCCTTCTTGATCATCGAGTTTGTCATCTCAATTTCTTCTCACCGGTGCGCTTCTCTTCAAGTGGATCCGATCATTTCAACATTTGCGAGATCAATTCTAAGTTTTTCTCAACGGTGTATGCGTTTCATCCGACCCAAGTTGCCTTTGTTTTCCCACCTCCCACCCTTTTTCTCAAGGACTCTGATTTCTTAATCAATTATACTTTTATTGAAGTGAAGTCTCTTCATTCTTTTCCTCCATGCTCTTACGGTGATTCTCATGAAGATGTTCAACAGCTCCAAGTTCATCATTCTTCATTCTCGTATTCTTTTCCGTGGATTTAACTCAAGCTTTCGGTGTTGATCATATTCCTTTCGTTGTTGCAAATGCTTTCTCTTGCCGATGCACCTCTTAATCATTCACTTCTCGCTATTCATTTGTTCTGGAGTGTTGAAGATATCTCAGAAGATTCGTGTTTTCCATTCCAAATCTGTTCAAGCTATTTGAAGATTGTTATCTCATTCAAGCCATTTAATTCAACCGGTGCAATCGTTATTTCAAGCAATCGTTCAACGGTGTTTCTTTTGAGTGGCCCTAACCCACAGGTCTTTTCGAGGATCTTACGACTCTTCTAATTATCGAAGTTATTCTAAAATTCTTTTCTAAGTTTGGCGTAAGAATGAGTTATCATCAGTCAAATGTCTTTCTCCAAGATCTTCCAAATTCTTTTCATCGTTGGTTCAACCTTTCTAATTTTCATTCCGGAGTGCCTCAACAATTCATGGTGGTGTTTCTCGTCGTCATTCTCGAATTTTGAAGACCGAAGATGAGCTTCTCTTAAATTTTGCTCCATTCTCTTCAAGATTCATGGTTCTAGCTTGATGCCATTCTGTCATAATTGTTTTCGATTGTGGGAATTCTTTTCACCCATCCGGAGCATTTCATGAGTTGTTTCCATTTTTTTCCTCCAAAGGCCATCATGTCAAAATTCTTCATTCTCAGCGTGTAGCTATCATTCTCCAAATCTTACCGGTGAATCGTTCAAATATCCTCTAATCAGTTCATGATCTCTTCATTCTCTTGTATCTAAATTCTCTCAAGCATCTTCATTCGTTTTCCAATTCTTCCCGGTGAATTGTGCCTTTGCTATGTTCATTTTCAATTCTTATGGTGGTTCGTTCAAGATTTCACTTCCTTCGTTATCATATTAATTCATTCGTTGTTTCCAAATTTCACCGGTGGTTCCATCAATACCTTCTCAAGTTTGCGCCATATCTATCTTAATCCTCTCCACGAAAATAAGTAGTATGCCAAATCCATTGCTTGCCATCAATTTAATTGGTGAAGGATCAGCATAATGTAATTCCTATTCTTGTTTCATCGAGTAAGTTCAATTCCTTATTCGGAGGTTCATCAAAATTCTTGATTTCATTTGTTCATCTTTCTTTCCGGAGTTCCAAGTTTTCTCGGTTATATCATTTCAAAGCTTCATCTTATCACTGCAAGGCTTCACCTTGTGTTGTAAACTTCTCTTCTTTTTATCATCCTTTTATTTACGGAGTTCTTCATGGAGGCTCTACATGGTGGTTCGTCAAGGATTCTTTTCATTCGTCATTTGTTCTTCAAGATTTCTCTCGGGTTATGATCCTTCAAGCCATACTTCAAAATAAACATGGTGCTCAACACATGTTTTGTTTTGAGGAGTTCAAGTATTCTTCATCTTGCATTCCAAAGTGCAATTCTTTCTACAATATCTTTTGAGGTGGTGTTATGTCCTTCTTGACAATTTCCATTCATGTTCCATGATTCACAAATTGTCAAGAATGAGGTATTTTAAATCCATCAATCTTTTCGTTGGAGTTATCTTGTGTCATATTTCACCTAAAGCCTTCCCTAAGGATTGTTGCTATTTATGGTGCTTATAAATGACACAAGTTCTTCATTTATCCTCTGGTGAAACAAGTTTCTCGTCTCCTTGTTCATACCGATCCAATCTACTGTTTCCATTAATGGCAGAATTTCACCTCATAATTTTGAGAAGTTTTCCATAAGCCCACTACAAATTTATTAGTTTCGTTGTTGGTTTTTCCAACAACTCCGTTGTAACCTTCTTGGGAGGATGCTTTCCAAATTCAATTGGGGTAGAAGTAATCAATTCCTTCTCCCTTCTCTTATTCCGACGATCTAGATTCTATTCTTTCGTTTCGAAGGCATTGTGATGTTGCTCTCTTCGACGCATCGTCTCGTTTTGTCAAGACCATGTTCTTTTCATGCTTACCCATTTAACCAGAGTGTTGTGTCATCTCTTCAAGTTCTTTTCATCTTATCAAGTTTTCCTTCTTCTTTCAGTCGGAGTGCTGCCAAAATTATATCATTCTTATTCATTCTTATCTCGTTTCAACCAGTGGTTCCAATTCCTTCTTGTCCATTGTAATCGTCATTCATAGCTTTGCAACCCCAAAGGTTCACATGGTGTTCCTTGTTTCTATTTTCTCTTGGAATGCTCTCAATTTCGTTCAACTCTATTGTGTTATTCTTTCAAGTTTTCAACCTCTCGAGGTTCATTGGTTTCACTTTCGTTTGTCAAAGAAGCAATTTAGTTTTACCTCCTCTCTTCCTCTTTCGTTTCTATCCGGTGCCATCCTAGATCTCGGGGCGAGATCCTCTCGTAGTGGTGGAGTGTTGTGGCGCCCCAAGACCGGAGCTTGATTGCCTTCGGGGTTTCCGAGTTTTGTCGTGTGATTTGTTTTGTTTGTGCATTCATCATGTCATCTCTTGCATTGCATCATGTCATCATGCCATCATATCATTAATTTTAAAACTCAACTAAATAAATCGTATGGATTTTCGTTCCATTTAAATCGAGGGATATTCACAATGGTGATTTCTCTTTATAACATATCCTCCCAATATTTAGGAGCTATATTAAACCATTCCATAACACATTTGCGCGGTTCTTCAAATTTCCTTTTTATCCAACTCAACTTCTTTTCTTCCTTTGCTGCCTTTTTAGTAAAATTGTGTTGCAATTTTACTTTGTCCTAAATGTTCCAAATCAGCCCATAAATCAAATCTACTGTGTAGGGCCATCTCCTATAATTTCAACCCATTTGGAGTTCATTCGAATGGGTTTGAAATCAAACTTGTCTGAGTTAAATTCAACATGTGTGGATTTTACATTCTCTAAAAATCCTCGGGCCATTTTGTTAAATTGCTCATATTTTTGTGAGCTCGGGAAAATTATCCGCATGCCCAAATTCTTCCTCTAAACCTTTTCTTCTCTCTTTTCCTTTCTTCCAGTTCTCTGTTAATTTAAAGAATAGAGAGAGGGAGAAGAGTGCCTAGCCGGCCTCTTAGGCCCAGCTCTAACCCAGCCGGCCCAAGGCCCGGCCAGCGCCCCTAGGCCTCTAACCCTAGCCCAGCCTCCGCTCGATCTCCATCCCTCGTTCCCTTCCGCCGCCACCACGCACACCCGCATCGCCCGATCCCTCGCCTCCGCTCCTTCCTCCCCACGGCCCGAACCCTCCTCTCGAGCACGCCTCTCATGGCGCCTGCTTGCCGACCCCCATCTCCCTCCAGCCGCCGCATCGAGCTCCCCTCGTCTCGATCCCTCTACCGCCATGAAACAGGAGGTCCTCGCGCCTCCGCCTCCGCCCAAGGCCTCGCCCTTCCTTCTTCCCCGCGTCCCCATCGCCACCCGCCGCCGTCGGCGACCCCCAGGAGGGCCACCCCGCATGGCCCCATCCTCTCCGCGCGCCCCTTCCCTCGTTGACCTCATCGAGGCAAACCCGGCAGCGTTGGCGCGTCGACAACCTCCAGCGTCGCCCTTGCCGTCGGCGTCGGCCCTGCCTCCATCTCGGCGCCCTAGGGTCACGGCCTCGCTCCTCCTCGGCAGCGTCCTCGCCGCCAAGCTCGCCGTCCTCCGTCCCAGGCGACCTCGCGTCATCCGCTGCCCGAAGTCGTCCTCTTCGCCAACTCCGAGGCCACGGCCTGGCGCCCGCGCCAAGATGCTGTCGAGTCTGCGTCGCTGTCCAAGCCCCTGCCCGCCTACGCCCGTTCGAGCAGGGAGGAGGATGCGCCTCCGCTTCGCCCGCATCGACCAGCGCCAAGTCCTGCCGCCCGGCCTCTGTCTTGCTTCCTTTGGACCAGCAAGAACGCCGCCAAGAACCGTACCACGGACACATCGTCTCCAGGATTTTTTGCCAAAGTACCTCTACGTGCGGACTCGCCAAGTACTCGACCGGATGCGCCAAGTTTGACGATGTACGGCTGCACGTCCGACCCGGTATTCGAACCTCAAGCGCCAAGTTCCACTACCGATGAGCGTTTTGGAATCGGCAAGTACCACGACTACAGCCGATGCCCCGAGGACACCGATGCGACTACACACGACCTGTATGCGACTACGTGGATTCACCAAGTACCCCTTCCGGATCGCCAAGTTCGACTACATGGATACGACAAGTTCCTCTCCGAACATGTACGACTACCGTTGCCAAGATCGCGAGTACCTCTACCGTCGCCGTGAGCGACTACTTCCCTCGGCGATCATCGCGAGAACGTCTACTTCCCTCTCTGAAACGCATTCCTCCCGAACGCGCGCTTCAAAGGTATAACCGCCGAGAACGACCGCCGTGGAACGAATGCATATGTCGTATGAGATGCCCGTTTGCACCGTGTCCGAAATTGTCGCTCGCTTGTTCCTCCTCGTTGCCATGCCATCGTCTCGTGGGAACCCGGTAACCGGGTACACCCCACCATCTTGCTCAACTCGCTTCCGTCACACTTTCTTTTGCACCGATATCTCCATGAGCTACCGGAACCGAAATGTTGCCGTGGCATCATTTTCGTTTCGCCGCCGTGGCACCCTTTCGTTCCGCCATGGTGACCAAATGCTTCATAATGCTCTTGTCAACGTTTTCATAAAATTGCATAAAACCTTCACATGTCATCCGCATCATGATAACAACATTTAAATGTTTATAATTGTTGTTTGCATTAATTTGCTTAAATGCCATGCTAAAATGATTTATTTCATAACTAAATAACCGTAGCTCGGATTTAAATAAATTATATATGTAAATGGGGTGGAAAAATGCATAGATTAACTTGGTGCACTTTATTTTGCTGCTTAATAACATTAAAATTGTGTTTAGGGCAGAACAGTAGCAAATTCAGAAATATGCATATGGGGATTTCCGAATTGTTGTTTGTTATTTCCGGCCTCATTTAAATTTGCCTAAATAGTTAGTTTACTTATGCTTCACCTCTTGCCATGTTTAACAACATTTAATATTGTTTGGTAGCCTAACCGAGTGAACTAAATAATTGATGTGGTGTTTCGTCAATATGCAACTTCGTTGCATATTGAGCTCCACTTAACTTGTAGTGTTGTTTGTGCATATTGCCTTGCCATGAATCATTAAACCGGTCATGCATCATACTTGTTTGTGCATCATGCCATGATTATGCTTGTGTGTTTACCATGTTGTTTGCTTCTTTCCGGTTTGCTTCTTCGTTAGCTTCGGTTTACGTTCGGAGTTGTGAGGATTAGATTCGACTACATCCGTTTGTCTTCTTCATGGACTCGTTCTTCTTCCTTGCGGGATTTCAGGCAAGATGACCATACCCTCGAAATCACTTCTATCTTTGCTATGCTAGATGCTCGCTCTTTTGCTATGCCTATGCTGCGATGCCTACCACTTGCTATATCATGCCACCCATATTGCCATGTCAGCCCCTAACCATCCTGTCCTAGCAAACCGTTGATTGGCTATGTTACCGCTTTGCTCAGCCCTCTTATAGCGTTGTTAGTTGCGGTGAAGTTGAAGTTTGTTCCTTGTTGGAACATGGAGATGTTGTTCCTGATCGGAACATGTTTACTTGTTGGGGATATCACAATATATATCTGCTATAATTAATACATCTATATACTTGGTAAAGGGTGGAAGACTTCGGCCTTATGCCTGGTGTTTTGTTCCACTCTTGCCGCCCTAGTTTCCGTCATACGGTGTTATGTTCCTTGATTTCGCGTTCCTTACGGTTGGGTGATTTATGGGACCCCCTTGACAGTTCGCTTTGAATAAGACTCCTCCAAAGAAGGCCCAACATTGGTTTTACCATTTTCCACCTTAGCCTTTGACCCCGGGTTTTCGCGAGCCCGAGGGTCTTCTTTATTTTAACCCCGGACCAGTGCTCCTTGGCTGGCCTGAAACGAGCAGATCATGGGGCCACCACGGGAAACTTCGAGGTTTGGTTTTACTCGTAGGATGTCTCATCCGGATGTGCCACGAGAACGAGATATGTGCAGCTCCTATCGGGATTTGTCGGCTGTCGGGCGGCTTTGCTGGTCTTGTTTTATTCTTTGTCGAAATGTCTTGTAGTCCGGGATTCGAGATTGATCGGGTCTTCCGGTAGAAGGAATATCCTTCGTTGACCGTGAGAGCTTATAATGGGCTAAGTTGGGACACCCTGCGGGTAATATCTTTGAAAGCCGTGCCCATGATTTATGAGGCAGATGGGAATTTGTTAATGTCGGTTGTAGAAAACCCAAAGTTGACCTCAAATAAAATACACATCAACGGCGTGTGTAACCGTGATGGTCTCTTCTCGTGAGTCCGGGAAGTGAACACTGATGTTGGAGTTATGTCTGGCGTAAGTAGTTCAGGATCACTTCTTGATCGCTATTAGTTTCACGACCGTGCTTTGCTCCTCTTCTCGCTCTCTTTTGCGAAGTAGCCACCATATATGCTAGTCGCTTGCTGCAGCTCCACTTTGCTACTCAGTCCTTCCTATAAGCTTAAATAGTCTTGATCTCGCGGGTGTGAGATTGCCGAGTCCCGTGACTCACGAGATACTTCCAAAACAGTTGCGAGTTCCGACGATGCGGTGCAGGTGACTCAACCGAGCTCAAGTGGGAGTTCGACGAGGAACGTGGTCGTTACTATGTGTCTTTTCACGATGATCGATAGTGGTGCCCGGTTGGGACGATCGAGGGATCTGTGTAGCATTTGGGGTATCTTCTTTATTTTGGTTCCGTAGTCGGACCTTGAGTGTACTACTGAATGATGGATGTTCATTTATGTATTGGGTGAAGTGGCGTGTAAGCCAACTATGTATCTCTTTCCCTTATGTATTACATGGGTTGTGTGAAGATTACCTCACTTGCGACATTGCTTTCAATGCGGTTATGCCTCTAAGTCGTGCCTCGACACGTGGGAGATATAGCCGCATCGAGGGCGTTACAGGTCTCTATTACGAGCATTATACCTGTTTTACATACCATCCCGCAGCTTACCCCTGGAGGGGGACATGTTAGATAGTCCCATCCCTTGCTTATCGCACTATTTGTATCGCTCTGCCTTCATTGCAGTACCTTTTTGAATAAACAATGCATAGCTTTTGCCTATTATTGCACTCCTTTCTTTATCTATATATATGTTCATTTCATGACATTACGCACCCGTACCCTTTGGTACGGCCAATACCTGAGGGCTTAAGTACCCCAACATTATGGTGTGATAAGTCGAACACTTTCACAAGTGCGGCATCCAGAACTTATAGCATTATATGAATCGGCTCCGAATCATGTCTTGGGTCAATAGTTGGGTTTGCCCGGCTCCCGTGTTTTGGTACCTTACATTCCGTTATATCGGCTAAGGTAGCACCGGGAGAACCACTGCGATTGTGCCCTAGTTGAGCTGGGTTAAGCACCTCAGTGGAGAAAGCTAAAATTGACCGTCATGATAGGGCGAGAGCCGGTCGCTGTTCGAGAGGTTTTTTCGGGTCCCTAAAGACTTATGCCGCTTAGAGCGAGGAACCGGAGTTGTCCGGCCAAGGCGTGGATAGCGCCCCAAACTCGGTCTTCGAATACTAGGGGCTTCGCGAAATTTAAAATTATAGAATTCTATGGCTAAGTGAGAGTGTTCAAGCATTATAAGTCCGGTTGCCTTGTTCGTTGTGTTGAGTGCCTCCCTAGATGGACCCAAGAATGGGAACAAGAGTGCTCAAGTTTATGCGAACACCCCAGCACTCATGGCATGGGGGCTGAAGCCAACGACTTGCCATCTCTCAAATTTGATAAACGGCCGCACAGAAGGTAATATTTTAAATTAACAAGCGTTGCTTAGCGCATATGAACAAGTTTTCAGCGTACAGGATAACAAATGCGAGTCTATTCAAAAATTACATCTCTGGAGCACTCATCCGCTATTCGGCGGGCACCCTTCAGGAGGCCCTCATAGTACATTTCGGGCGTGCGATGCTCCTTGCCCTTGATGGTCTGGCCCTTCACAAGCTTCTCCGCATCCAGCTTGCCCGGTGCACTTTAGCACAGGCGAGGGCCAACGGACACCTTCAATGCAGACGGAGCTTGATGACTTCAATCCGTGGACAAAGGCCCACCAGCCGCTACACTAAGCCAAGTAGCTCCCAGGCATGGCTTCCAAGGGCCACAACCACACTATAAGGCCCTTCATGGCCTGTTCGGCGACCTTGTGGAGCTCGACCAGCTGCTTCAGCTGGTCGCTCAGGGGCACCGGATGTCCGGCCTCAGCATACTGAGACAAGAACACCTTTTCCGTCGAGCTCCCTCCTTGGCGCGGTAGAATGCGGCAGCATCGGACACACGCCGGGAAAATCTACGAATGCTCTGGAGAGCTCGAATCCGGGTAAGTAATAGGTAATTCACTTTCACATGCTTGCTTTGCATAAAGAAAGCCTTACCGCCGCTATCTTCTTTAATGATTCAATTTCTTGGAGGGCTTTTTGGGCCTCGGCCTTAGCAGCTTTGGCACTCTCAAGAGCCGAGGTGAGCTCGGACTCTCAAGTCTTTGAGTCACGCTCCAAACTCTCGTTTTTTCCACGAGAGCTTGGAGCTCTTGCCGTACCTTGGCCAGCTGCGCCTCCCCCTTCTCTCGCTCGGTGCGCTCATGCGACCGCTTTGTTTTCGACCCACGGACACCGCTTCCTTGAGAATTCGCCACCTCGTTAAGTGGCCCTGCGGTACCCATGTTACTCCTGTTATTTTTGCAACCAAAACCTTTCTATAAGGTATTTCTTTAATAAGGTATTACTTACCTTCCTTGTCCTCGAGCTGCTTCTTGGCAAGGCCGAGCTCGTTCTCGGACCGCCGAGGCTTTGCTTCAATGCATCGACCTCCATGATCGGTCTGGCGAAGTGACATAGCCTTTGCATTCCCATATTGACATACTTTTGTTAGACTCCTGCGTATATTTTTTAGATCCTTAGTCCGGCTTTTCTTTCCGAACACCGAACTAAGCATCGAGAACTCTTGTCTATGCGGTAATATTTTTACATATTCTAAACTTACCTCAAAGCCTGTTAGAAGGCTGGTACAGGCTTCGGTCAGCCCGCTCTTGGCGGATTGAACTGTCCGGATCACCGCACTCATAACAGTGCGGTGCTCCTCCTTGATGGAGGCGCTGTTAAGCGCCTCCGATGCTTCTCTGGTGCATCCGGTTGGACGGAGGACACCAGCGTCTTACCCTTCTTACGAAGGGACCGCTTGCCGGACTCTGGAACCGCTGAAGGTTCTGGCATGGAGTCCGGACAAGGGTCGGGCTTAGAGCCCCTGGGGGTCTTGCCCCCCACGCGCTTGGAGTCCGGGAGGTTGCCTCGTGGCGCCTCCTGCGCCACCTCCTCTTGACCAGGCCCCCCTTGAGGCACCACCTTGGCTTCGTCCGCAACATGAGGCGAGGAGGCGGTCGAAAGCGAAGTACTCTCCATTTCCGACAAACCCAGGGACCCGCTCGACGAAGTGGCGAACTCGCCTTTGGGTGGGCTGCATGATTGTGCGGCATTAGAGAACACTATGCAATAATAAAAAATCCATGGGTATCCGGACACTTACGATCTCGCCAGGGGCTTGGCCCTTGTTGGCCAATCCTCCTCGTCGTTGTCGACGTTGGTAGAGAAGTCCGGAGGAAGGGTTCTTCCCTTCTTGGACCCTCCGGCCTCCCGGTTGGGCGGCCTTCCTTTCCTCTCCTCCCCACCGGGGAGAAGCTTCTTTCCTCCTCCTCGTCCTCGGGAGAAGATTACGCTTTAGAATCGACGGCACTGGCGTCGGGAGCTCCTTCGAGTTCCCGTGACCTCCTTCTTGGCCTTCTTCTCCGGCACCACATGGGGTACCGGAGCCAGCTGCCCTGTCAATCGGGCGTCCACTGGGTCTTCCGGCAAAGGAGCCGGACAGTTAATCTGTCCGGACATCTTCAGCCAGTCCTGTCAAAGATCAGGGAGTTTTAGATCCCACATAGAGTCAATCTATGAAAAAAAAGAGTCATGTAAAGGGTAAATAACTTACCTCGCCGGCTTGACGTTGCGAGTTGTATCCACGATCTTCAGTAGCGGATGAGGGAGCCTCGGCGCCCTTGAACAGCACCTTTCAGGCATCTTCGTACGTAGTGTCGAAGAGCCTTTTTAGAGTCGAGTGCTGTGTCGGATTGAACTCCCACAATTTGAAGGCCCGTTGTTGGCATGGGAGAATCCGGCGGATGAGCATCACCTGGATTACATTGACAAGCCTGAGATTCTTGTCCACCAGGTTTCGGACGCATGTTTGGAGTCCGGATGTCTCGTCCGAATTCCCCCACGTCAGGCCCGTCTCCTTCCATGACGAGAGCCGTGTGGGGAAGCCAGACCTGAATTCGGGGGCCGCCACCCATTTGGGGTCGCGTGGCTCGGTGATGTAGAACCACCCCGATTGCCACCCCTTTATTGTCTCCACAAAGGAGCCCTCGAGCCATAGGACTTTGGCCATCTTGCCAACCATGGCGCCTCCGTACTCCGCTTGGTGGCCGCCCACTACCTTCGGCCTGACGTTAAAGATCTTCAGCCATAAGCCGAAGTGGGGCTGGATGCAGAGGAAGGCCTCGCACACGACGATGAACGCCGAGATGTTGAGGATGAAATTCGGGGCCAGGTCGTGGAAGTCCAGGCCGTAGTAGAACATGAGCCCCGGACAAATGGGTGAAGTGGAAAACCTAGTCCGCGGAGGAAGTGGGGGAGAAACACCACCCTCTCATGGGGCCTGGGGGATGGAATAAGCTCCCCCGCCTCGGGCAGCCTGTGCGCGATATCGCCGGACAAATATTCGGCCTCCCGCAGTCTTGTGATGTGCCCCTCCGTGACGGAGGAGGCCATCCACCTGCCTCCCGCTCCTGACATGGTTGGAGAAGGTTGAGGTGGGATGTGCGTACTTGGGCGCTGGAGCTCGAGTGCGCGGAAATGGATGAGCAAAGGAGGAAGAAGGCGTAGGTGAAAAGGTGGATCCTTATCCCCTTATATGGACGGACGAAGCTATGCGTCCCCCACCAGCCTGGTAAAACTCGCTTATCTCCCAAGCGCCGTAATCAATGGCGCGGATGGGTTACCCACGTCCGTATTGATGAAAATCCCGGAATAAGGGGCACGATCTATGCTTTGATAAGGCGTGCCGGAAACCTCCTCGCTAAACGCGCTGAGGTGGAACAGTAAAAAACAATTAATATACAGACATGGCCGCGATATGATGTCACGCCGCGTAATACGTCAGCAGATCTGTGCTAAAGTTATTCTCACTACGGTGGTATGTGGAACTTGTTTTGCAGAGCGGACACTATCGTTGTGTTCAAAACCTTCTATGAAGTATTCGGAGGAGGAACCCGCCTTTGCAATGCCGAAGACAATATGCGCGCCGGACTCGTCGTCATTGAAGCCTGGTTCAGGGGCTACTGAGGGAGTCCTGGACTAGGGGGTGTCCGGATAGCCGAACTATCATCACGGCCGGACTCTAAGACTAGAAGATACAAGATTGAAGGCTTCGTCCCGTGTCCGGATGGGACTTTCCTTGGCGTGGAAGGCAAGCTTGGCGATACGGATATATAGATCTCCTACCATTGTAACCGACTCTGTGTAACCCTAACCTATCCGGTGTCTATATAAACCGGATGGTTTTAGTCCGTAGGACGAACAACAATCATACCATAGGCTAGCTTCTAGGGTTTAGCCTCCTTGATCTCGTGGTAGATCTACTCTTGTACTACCCATATCATCAATATTAATCAAGCAGGAGTAGGGTATTACCTCCATCGAGAGGGCCCGAACCTGGGTAAAAACACCGTGTCCCTTGTTTCCTGTTACCATCCGCCTAGACGCACAGTTCGGGACCCCCTACCCGAGATCCGCCGGTTTTGACACCGACAGGGGGGTTTACGGTTTTTAGGCATGTGGCACGTCAAATTTGTGCATTTTGGGTATTCAACATATGTTTGGCCCACATGAAAAGCGATGGTGGTTGTCCTCTCGCACCCACTTAAGCGGTTATCAGCAATATCGATGCTTTCCATCTGTGGGCCGCTTGGTCCATCACTACTTTTTGCCTGACAATAAGAGAGGTTAATTTGACTTAGGAGGGGATTATTTTTTTGCTTGTAATACGGTATATATATATATAGGTCATGCTCTGGGATGACATGATACAGTTTGAGTACACACACATGCATGTGTACGCATGAATCCCTCCATCGAGTCAAAGTGGCTAGAACAACGACATGTCATGAACCTATCTCGCTCTGTGTGGGGATTGTACGATTTTCGACGCACGCGTCACATCAATTTTGTGAAATGGTATTCAAACATGCATGCACACATCACCTCCATACATATGCATGTAGTGGTTGTATTCGAACAATACACTCCCTTGCGTGGTTATCAGCGACAAGCCTATATATTCGTGGGCCCGCGTGGACATCCATGATCACCTTGACCGACAACAAGATAGGTTACCATGGCATATTCTTCCTTTGGTTCGTGTTATCGTAGTATAGATCATGGTGAGATTCAGACCTAATTAACTTTGAGCGCATATACTATGCACGCATGAATCCCCATCGTTGGCTTGAAGTGTGGTGTAACATATATATGCATCGTCAACCTAATCCTCACTCGGTGTGGGGATTTCTAGTTCG
The DNA here is from genome assembly GCA_021605145.1 of Aegilops bicornis. Taxonomy (NCBI): domain Eukaryota; kingdom Viridiplantae; phylum Streptophyta; class Magnoliopsida; order Poales; family Poaceae; genus Aegilops; species Aegilops bicornis. The sequence continues at coordinate 609,600,847 of CM038670.1, read as the reverse complement.
AAATCACGGTGCCACATGAAAGTTGTTCCATTGTGTATTCAAAAACACACCTCTCCATACATATGTTTGGGCCACACGCATGCAGTGGTTGTCTTCGGGGACTAGCTACTTGCGTGATTATTGACGAGATAGCCCATCTCCGGGGTCGCATGGACGGCCATCACTTTGACCAACAACAAGAGAGAGGTTGTACGACCAAGGTGGATTATTCTTGGTCCGTTTTACGATCCATCTTGGTGAGATGCCTCACTGGCCCGCCGTTGAAAGTGTGTGTGTGTGGGGGGGGCTGCTACTTATGATTTGCTAGGTGAACGTCGGTCGGGGGGCATGCATTCATAGCTTAGGATTCCCTTCGTGCCGACACGAGGGGGGGCTGCTAGCTACTTCGCACTTTGCTAGGTGAACCTCGGTTGGGGGGGGGGCATGCATTCATAGCTTAGGATTCCCTTCGTGCCGACACGAGGGGGCAAGCAATACTGTGCGGTTTGCGAGATAGGTGCCACATCGAAGTTGCATTTGGTATTTGAACATCAAACCACCCTTTTCATAAATAAATTTGGTCCACATGCAAGCGTGTTCGTGTTCTAACCCTCTCTCGCATCATTTTTCGCCAAATTTATGAACATTAGACAAGTCGGATGACGCAACAGACACGATTCACTCAAACTAACCATGTGCCATGTTGGTGCCCCTGACATGCACACATCCGCATAGTACATTGGGCTCCACGAGGCTTCCCCTCCCAAAAATATCTACCTACCTGCAACTTTTTTCTGTTTGATAACACACAGTTATTGTGTTTCGACCGTGTGTGATGTTTCTTGTTCCCAATTCCGCCTGCATCCCTCGCAAATATCTTCCCGCCTCAAGGGTTTTTCTATTTCATAACATACGGTTGTTATCTTGGACCTTGTGCAATGCAACATCATCAAAATTTTCAATAGCCCCGGCATTTCACTCCCGCGTAGTAAAATTTTCAGTACCCGCGTCATTTCCTCAAACACCTCCCGCCCCCCTCCACACACACACACACACACACACACCAAAACCTCCTCATGCCACAAGACACACACACAGACCCTCCCTCGCTCAAAACCATAGCAAGCCCCCCCGCCGCCCGCCGCCGCCGTTGCAAGGCCTCCATTGTCAACATCTGACGGTTTGCCCGTTCAGCTTACCCACCGATGTCCATACCCAGGCCACCCTGAGTTTCTTAGATGACGCCTGCCAAACGCCCCCTTTCCCACAGATCCTCATCCCCATCCCCCTCCCCCACTCCAGAGCGTCGCAGCCTAAGCCCGGCTACGCTTCCCGTGGAGCTCGAGGAGCGACTGGCCCAAAAGAGGTGTATCGTGGTCTCTTCGCCTGACGTCGCCGAGGAAGCTGACGACCATTACTGGCCGCAGGCACTCAATCAGCGGGCTAGAGTATGCGGGTATGTCGCGGACGCCGGCAATGAGATCGAGGTCATCGACAGCGACAGCCTGAGGCGGGCTATGTCATAGGTTAAGTGGCCCACCCGCAACCCCTCGGGTTCAACCACCGTCGATCTCATCCATGGTCTCGCCGCTGATCTCCTCTGGCTCGCTGTCAAGAATTTTCCATCCTACATCGCCATCGAGCCCCTTTTGTCATTCTTGAAGGACACGCTCTGCAACGCTGGCTTGGGATCCACAGCTTCCAAGTCAGACCTCATTGACGGCGACCACGAGGAGGGCACCCTCTCCGGCTCTTCCAAGGGGAAGGAGCCCATCTGCTCTTCCAATGGGAAAGAGCCCGTCTGTGACATCAGGGATGGCACCCTACAACCATGCTCTTTCAAGGGGAAGGAGCCCATCTGCGACAACATGGAGCGCATCCAGGGTTCGTCCTCTTCCCACGGGAATGAGCCCATTTGTGACAAGTGAGGAAACCCATGATTTATTCTGCCGTGCCTCTTCACAGGGGGAAACCCATGATTTGTTTTGTCGAGTCCCTTTTGTAGTGTAGTGAGAATATGTCCAGTTTTAATTGCTATATTTGGTTGTTTGTAGTATGCCTTGTTTATTTCAGTTGTTCACAATGTGATGCTCTATATGTGCAATTATTTACTGTGCAGTACATTTCATCAATCCAATTTTAAACATACCGATAGGAATGCATATATTTGCTTGCTGTTAAGCCTATTATAGCTAGCATATGCCTCTTTTAAAGTTTTTTGATTGTTTGGTTGTTTGTAGTTAGCATATGTCCAGTTTCAAATGCTATCTTTGGTTGTTCGTAGTATGCCTTGTTTATTCTAGTTATTCACAACGTGATGTTCTATATGTGCAAGTTTGAACTATGCAGTTCAATTTCATCAGTACCAGTTTCAACAATACCACTATGAATGACTACATTTGGTTGCTGCATCTTGTAGTTAACACACATTTCCATTTTTATTTAACAATAATCAGTGTACTTAGACCGGACAATACTAGTTTGAATGACTATGTTTGCTTGTTGTTAAATGTTAGGCCTGTTGTAGTTAACACACCTTTCCACTTGTTTTGCTTTACTAGTGTGCTTAAATATGCACACTGAAGCTATCTTTTGGAGATTATTTTGTCTGCCATGGATAATTTTGGTTGATGTTTAGCCTGTTGTGCTTAACATGCCTCTCGATGTACCTACACAAGACAGTTTTGGGAATGACTGCTATTTTCCATCGAGGTTAGTTTCATCCAATGGCTTATATATACTCACTGTTCAGGATATCGGTAGCTGGTACCATATAGGCCAGGGGCTGATAAGGGACTAATCGGTGAATCGGACTTTTAACTGAATATATCTGTAACCCATTTATCGTTAGGTTAACTAGGGCCATATGTAATATATCTGAGGCTACATAGCAACATGCATTGTACTTAATGTCTAAATATGCAATCCTAGGCTACATAGCAACAAGGAAGAGTGTTACCTTAATGTTACGATGATGTCTAGATATACGAGAAGAGCGGCAAGAATAACAAAGAATAACAACAAAGAAGAAGAATAACAAAGAACAACAACAACAAAGAATAACAACAAGAATAAAGAATAAAGAATAAAGAATAAAGACAAAGAACAACAGAAGACAACAAAGAAGAACAACAACAACAACAACAACAACAACAACAACAACAACAACAACAACAACAACAACAACAACAACAACAACAAAGAACAAAGAAGAGTAACAACATCAACAACAACAACAAAAATAACAAAGAATAAAGAATAAAGAAAGAATAAAAGAGTAAATAAAGAATAAAGAAGAATAAAGAATAACAAAGAATAAAGAATAACAACAAAGAATAAAGAATAAAGAATAAAGAATAACAACAACAACAAAGAATAACAAAGAAAGAATAACAAAGTAAAATAAACAAAGAATAACAACAACAAAGAATAAAGAATAAAGAATAAAGAATAAAGAACAACAACATCATCAACAACAACAACAAGAATAAAGAATAACAACAAAGAATAAAGAATAACAAAGAATAAAGAATAAAGAATAACAACAAAGAATAAAGACCAAAGAAGAATAACAACAACAACAACAACAAAGAAGAATAGCAACAACAACAACAACAACAACAAAGAATAAAGAACAACAACAAAGAATAACAACAACAAAGAATAAAGAATAACAACAACAACAACAACAACAACAACAACAACAACAACAAAGAACAACAACACCAACAAAGAATAAAGAATAAAGAATAAAGAATAAAGAATAAACAACAACAACAACAACAGAACAACAACAAAGAACAACAACAAAGAACAACAAGAACAACAACAACAACAACAACAACAACAACAACAACAACACATCCCCTGTTTGGATACTCAACTTAGCTAGAGGTTAGAGTTAGTTTCTAGCTCATGACTAACCTCGAACTAACTCCATCCAAAGAGGTGTTTGGATGACAGGGTTAGATTGACAATAAATGCACTAGGAGAACTAGTTCCAATTAGCACCTCTTGGGTTGGATAGTTTTTTTGGGTGGGTTAGATGCAACTAGCTCAAACCAGCCCTCATGTTTGGACATACTTTAGGGCTATTTGAGCCCGAACTATCTCAAACTAACTCTAACCCATGGATACAACATCAGTTAATCAGCCGATAATTTGTAAGAATGCAATAAACTCCTTCCGGCCCATAATATAAGATGTTAATTCATCTAATATGTGAGTATATTGGATGTTCTAAGATATTATAAAAGAGTGTTGTACTACATGATTGTGAAATTGCTGTTTAGCTTCTAATATTAACTTGGTGCTTTTAGGTACATATGTCATTGGTAATGATCCGCGCTTCGACCTTTTCTGCGTATGGGGAAATGAGATATCGATAAACCAATATCAAGTGAGGAAGCTGATAAATATTGTTAGTAAAATGGGTCAAAAGATGGCAATTAAACTATTTGTTTACACTTTATCCAAGACAACAGCGAACTGCAGGATGGTAAGTAAGAACTCTACAGCCTTCTTTTTACTACCCATAATGAGTTGTGTTAGATGACAATGTCTGGATCTTTTTCCTTTGAAGTGGTTCCCAAAGCAGTTTACTCAAGATTACCTCTCAAACTACATGATTGGTGGGCATGCAAAGGTTAAAGTATTTCTACCAGAACACGATGATTATCTAGATGTTTTCATGAAGATCGTGAAGGATGGGCGGTCGGCCATCACAAGGGGTTGGAATAGAGTCGTGCGTGCCTTCTGCATGGAGGAGGGCACAATACGGGCATTCCGCTTCACCTTGTTCAGCAACCAGAATGTATTTCACATCTTTCTTTACCGTCTTTAATAGTACAAGTATACAACTGTGGTTCATCATTCTTTATTTGGTTCTTATGTAATTCTTGAACATATGTACCTATGAATCGAATAATGCATTGGTTGTCTGAACCTGATGGATATGAATAAAGCTATATCATACATTCAAATTCAAATTCAAATCTGATACAATTTGAAATAGCAGCAATTAAATTACGGTGAAATTATGCTCTCCAAGTCGTTACGGCACACACGGTTGGTAAAACACAAACGTTTGCGTTATATATCATAATCTGACACGGTTCACAGAGAGGAAAAGTGCGCAAGCGTGCACACAGTTGCCGTTTGCAAAGCGTGTGTGATGTCAGACAATATCACGAATGGTGTGGGCAAACTAAACGTTTGTGATAGTTTCCTTATCGTACACGATTTGCAACCATGAACTATTTCTGATGAAGTATGCATCATAAAAGTTTCCCCACAGAATAGTGTGTGCGATAGTTGTCGTGTACGATGATGTTACGACGGCCCGACTTTTCGTAATCCTGTCCGACACTCGTACGACGATTAGCTAATCTTCTTAATTAGTTATCGCATGCGGTTTGGGAAAAGCGAATGTGTGTGATTGTATGCTTATCATACACGTCCTATAATAGTGAACCGTTTGTGATGGGCCGCGCATCATAAACATAGCACCACAGAATACCGACTGTGATGGCAATGCGAGGACAAACGAGTAGGAGTATTGTATATGCATCTTGGATCCCTATCCCCGGTGGCTTTTGGGTCGTGTGGGAAGGAACCCCCTATCGCCCACACTCACTTGGCGACGGTTCCAAATTTCGTCGTGGATAGGGGTTAAGAACCGTTTGTATAGCACCAACGCATACTAGTGTTTGCCCCTCCGATCAGCAGAGATATAATCTGGGCCCCTCGTGTGATCCGACCAAGATAAACATGGCCATGTGACAAGATTATGAGATAATAAATTTTGTGGTCGGCATCACTGGAACGAGAAAGAGGTCGGGCTAGCACAAGGATGACATGATCCCCTTGAGCCCGACAACATATATCATGTGGCAAAAGGAACAGAAGTCTGATGTACAGGTTCGCCTAACCAGCATCATCGGACACATGGAGTCGGCACGCTTTGCTAGAGGCCACTACTGATTAGCCGAGATGGATGTGATCTGACTCATGACCAGGTGAGCGAAAACCTAAGGGGTCGCGCGCTTAAGGGAAGGAACCTGTGAGGTCGGACCCGACTCCACGAGTCAGGTGTGATCCTACTCGGACTCGGATCCAGGACGAACAGACTTTGGGCTTTAGGATCCATGTGAGGCCCAAGTGATGAGCCCATGACGAATGCTGATGAGGACATCAATACCATTGTTACACCCGCAGCCCCTGCTACTATACATACTGGACCAATTACTAGAGCTCGCGCATGCCAATTAAATTACTAGGTACTTTCGTTTCTTGGTAATGATTGTAATGTTCATGAGAATATGATGCTGCCTAAATTAGATATATTTGTTTTGCTTACAAATGAAGGGCCTAGCTTGGAGAAGGATAAACATCGGAGCAAGAACAAGCATGGAGTTGATGGCATGTGCAAGGCAAACAAGAACGGAGTTTCCAGTGATGATTTCAGGACTTTGAAGCCACCATAATGAGTGCATGAAGCCTTGACAAAATATACAAGATGCCACTTCATAAATTTCGTCTAGAGGCTATTATAGGTGCTGTGTCACCTTATTATGGGCCAGGCCCATGTAATTTCGAAATACTTTAATATAGGTTGTTTTTAGAGTCCGTATGTGTGGGGAAACAAGAGTTAGGGTTGGTTTCGGACCCCTCCTCCAAGGGCCACGAAATTGCCCCCTCTTCCTCCATATATACAGCCCTTAGGGCATCATTTAGACTTTGGGTTTTGTTTAGATTAAAAGTTCACCATAGCTGCAACTTCGCGTACTTCGTTTGTGTTCAACGACCAAACAAAGGCGTCACAGAACCCCACCTTCGTTAATAAAGCTTTCCTCTTACATTCGCAATATCCAGATTGCAATCTCAGTTTCTTGCTTTATCTTCATTTGCTCGCAGGAAATAGACCCTCGTGGTTAGGTTGATTGTGCTCCAGCGTGGTCAATAACCTCTCGGAGTTGGTTTAGCGATTGCTAAGGCGCCATGTCCTCGCACGTTCGTAGTCGGATCATGAAAGTCTACTCCTCCGAAACGATATTCACCATCTCATCGAAAGACGGGACACATTTGCCTCTATCAGATGCCTATATAAAGTGGAGGTGCGGCACACTCATTTGGTTGATCGCTTCGGCATCGTCACTAGAGCTTTGTATGTGTTGCAAGTATCCACCTCTACTCGCAACCGACTGTGTGATCGGATCTAGCAGTCCACCGCACGATGTTCCTCCTGCATGCGCGGATACGTTAGAGGCGGTGCACTTGCGCCGCTCAGGCAAACCTGTACGTGGGATCCGACGAACGACTGTTCGAGGGAGAAAGCACAAGGAGACTATCCACGCGGAGGCGCTACCCAAACTCTTCTTTTGCTACACGGCACTACGCTTCTAGTGGTAATGATCTGTCATCCATCTCCCGTAGCATGTTCTTCGTTGTTCTGAGCGTAGGAAAATTTTAGTTTGCAATCGACGCATCCTACAGTAGAACCCAACAGTGTTATCAGAGCCTCTGCTATAGGATTTGGATTCGGATCGTATGCATATTAGATATGTGGAGGCAGCAGATGAGATCGGTTGTTGTTTATGAGATCGGCTATGTGCACGGTTGATGAGATCAACTGCACATGGGCATCAATGTGGCTATGTTTTATGTCAATCCAAATCGATGAGGTCGTGACACAACCTGCCCCTACCGGTCGGTATCCTTCGTCGTGGTTAACGGTTAAATGTAAATCCGGATCAGATTCATGATCGATGAGATTGGTCAGATCGGAAAATTCGGCGTGATCGGAGTACAGATGGGATCTGTGATTTCCAAAACGTCGGGCGCTGCCCGCACCCGCGAGGGGCACTGCCCCTTCGAACCCCGCCCGCTAACCGGCTAGTGGGACCGCAGTGTGCGTAGCGCCTTGTATTTCGTGCACGGTCACTCAAACCGGTAGAATGTGATTCTATGCATAATTTTTTTGCAGGGTTTGATGTGAATAGTATGGCTGATGTGTATGTGATGCATGTGTGTAAATTATACATGGCCTGAGTGCCATGATTTGTCAGCCAGGAGGAGCCAAAGTACTATCATTATAATGTATAACGACCTGCGTGTCGACATGTGATTCTCTGTAAAATTTATTAGTAGTTGCAGTAGTTGAAAGATAGAGATCAAGTTGGTGGCTTGGTGTCCCGGTGTGACAAACAGGATGGAGTTCCTAGATGGTCATTGGAGTCGGAGCCGACCAGGAAGAACGTCCATGAAGGAGCCATACTATTTCACAATATGTGTTTATTTGTGATTGTTATGCTTCTTTGTTTCTATGCATGTTAAAATGGTAGAAAAACCCCTCATTAATATCAAGCGAATTTCCATTCCCGATGTTGCACCTCCGCACGTCAAGTACGTCTAGTGGTGGGCTCATAAAATTGAGGTGCTACTAGGTGTCCTTGAACTGAAGGGTTCGTGTCGGACACGGACATGCACTGCATCAGTTATCTTGACAAGGCTATCAAAATGGTTTTGGGCCTTGTGGCAAAGAAGGTTGTGAGCCAGGTATGAGATACCTTCCCAACTGACAGGAGTCATATAGAGATATGATGAGCAAGGACTTGCTTACCAGATAGGTATGTTGGCTAGTAGTGATGCTAAAGCTCACTAGTCGCACGCGCTAGTCGGATCCTGAATCACTGAGAGTTTGCGGAGGGATGCCAATTTCAGTGGGAGTATTTCAGTTTAAGGCTTGAATTACTCTACATAAATATATTCTTGGTGATTGCATATTTTTTCCGTTGTAGATCAATGGCACCACCTGCTCAACCCAACTTTGCATTGAAATCAATTCTGGAAAAGGATAAACTGAATGGAACAAACTGTTGGGGAACGTAGCAGAAATTCAAAATTTTCTACGCATCACCAAGATCAATCTATGGAGTAATCTAGCAACGAGGGAAGGGGAGTGCATCTACATACCCTTGTAGATCTCTAAGCGGAAGCGTTCAAGTGAACGGGGTTGATGGAGTCATACTCGTCGTGATCCAAATCACTGAGGATCCTAGCACCGAACAGACGGCACCTCCGCGTTCAACACACATATGGTTGGGAGAGACATATCCTCCTTCTTGATCCATCAAGGGAAGGAGAGGTTGATGGAGATCCAGCAGCACGACGGCGTGGTGGTGGAAGTAGCGGGATCTCGGCAGGGCTTCGCCAAGCGCAAGCGGGGAGGAAGAGGTATCACGGGAGGGAGGGAGACGCCAGGGACTCAGGTGTGGCTGCCCTCCCTCCCCTCCACTATATATAGGGGCCTAGGGGGGCGCCGGCCCCTTGTAGATCCCATATAGGGAGGGGCGGCTGCCCTAGGGGTGGCTTGGCCTCCAAGCCAAGTGGAGGCGCCCCCACCCCTTAGGATTTCCAACCCTAGGCGCATGGGAGACCCAAGGGGGGCGCACCAGCCCACCAGGGGCTGGTTCCCACGCCCCTTCAGCCCATGGGGCCCTCCGGGATAGGTGTCCCCACCCGGTGGACCCCCGGGACCCTTCCGTGGTCCCAGACAATATCGATGACCCTGAAACTTTCCGGTGGTCAAACCGGACTTCCTATATATAAATCTTTACCTCCGGACCATTCCGAACTCCTCGTGACATCCGGAATCTCATCCGGACTCAACAACTTTCGGGTTACAGATACTAATATCTCTACAACCCTAGCGCCACCAAACCTTATGTGTAGACCCTACGGGTTCGGGAACCATGCGACATGACCGAGACAACTCTCCGCCAATAACCAACAAAGGGATCTGGATACCCATGTTGGCTCCCACATGTTCCACGATGATCTCATCAGATGAACCACGATGTCGAGGATTCAATCAATCCCGTATTCAATCCCCTTTGTCTACCGGTATAGTACTTGCCCGAGATTCGATCGTCGGTATCCGATACCTTGTTCAATCTCGTTACCGGCAAGTCTCTTTACTCGTTCCGTAACACATCATCCCGTGATCAATTCTTTGGTCACATTGTGCACATTATGATGATGTCCTACCGAGTGGGCCCAGAGACACCTCTCCGTCACACAGAGTGACAAATCCCAATCTTGGTTCGTGCCAACCCAACAGACACTTTCGGAGATACCCGTAGTGCACCCTTATAGCCACCCAGTTACATTGTGACGTTTGGTACACCCAAAGCATTCCTACGGTATCCGGGAGTTGCACAATCTCATGGTCTAAGGAAATGATACTTGACATTAGAAAAGCTTTAGCATACGAACTACACGGTCTTTGTGCTAGGCTTAGGATTGTCTTGTCCATCACATCATTCTCCTAATGATGTGATCCCGTTATCAACGACATCCAATGTCCATGGTCGAAACCGTAACCATCTATTGATCAACGAGCTAGTCAACTAGAGGCTTACTAGGGACATGGTGTTGTCTATGTACCCACACATGTATCTGAGTTTCCTATCAGTACAATTATAGCATGGATAATAAAAGATTATCATGAACAAGGAAATATAATAACAATAACTAATTTATTATTGCCTCTACAGCATATTTCCAACACAAACTTTACCACCTGGTATAGAAATTTGAGAATTGTTGTCAAGCACGATAAAAGGGAACATGTTCTAGAGCATCCACTTCTAGAGTAACCTACCGATAATGCTAATGCCACAACCAGGAATGCCTACCAGAAACTCGTTGATGAATCAAACGAGATCAGTTGCCTCATGTTGGCTTGTATGGAGCCCGATTTGCAGCAGCATTTCAAAGATGTTGGGGCTTTCAATATGATCGAGAGTCTCAAGAGCATGTTTCAGGTACAGGCTAGGACCGAAAGGTTCAACGTCTGGTGATCCTTGATGGATTGCAAGATGAAGGAAGGTGATCCCCTGAGCCCGCATGTGATCAAGTTGATCGGATACATGCAAGCTTTGGATCGATTAGGATTCCCGCTCTTGGATGAGCTGGCTACAGATGCAGTTCTGGGTTCCCTTCCTCCTAGCTATGGGACGTTCATCTCAAACTATCATATGCACGACATGGATAAGAAGCTCATTGAATTGCACGGGATGCTTAAGGTGGTAGAGCAAGATATAAAGAAAGGCACGCATCAAGTGTTGATGGTGCAGAACTCGGGCAAGTTCAAGAAGAGTTGGTCCAAGAACAAGGCTAAGGCAAAGGGCGCGGAGATGGTAACCTCCACCGCTGCACCGAAGTTAGGACCGGACTCAAAGACCATTTGCTATCATTGCAAGGAAACTGGTCACTGGAAGAGGAATTGTAGTAAGTGTCTTACTAAGCATGGCAAGAAGGCCGGAAATGCTGCTTCAGGCAAAGGTACACTTGTTACATATGTTATAGACATTTACCTTGCTAACATACCTAGTAGCTCTTGGGTATTTGATACCGGATCGGTTGTTCACATTGGCAACTCGATGCAGGGGCTGGTAAGAACTAGGCGTGTGGCACAAGGGGAGATTGACATCAAGGTCGACAACAAAGCAAGAGTTGCTGCGCTGGAGGTCGGCACGATGCAGCTCTAGCTTCCTTCTGGAATTATGTCAGATTTCGGGTTCCGGCAGACCCTTGAGGTTCGAACTCTGGGGTGCGCACGGAGATCTTTCCCCTACCAGCTCACGTGTTAATGGTTTGCAAGGGATCTAAACTAGGAACGATGAACAACACAAGAGACACAAGATATATATCGGTTCGGGCCACCGCTGTGGTGTAATACCCTACTCCAAAGGTGTGGTGTGGTGGATTGCCTCCGGGGCTGATGAAGAATAAGACAAAGGAAGAACAGCCTCATGAGGGGCTATTCTTGAGCTGGTGCAATGGACTGCTTGGGTGAGTCCGGTCGCTTCTCTCTCTCTCTCTCTCTCTCTCTCTCTCTCTCTCTCTCTCGCACTCTGGTAGGTTCGACCCGGCCCCTCTCTCTGTGGTGGCTAGTCCTATTTATAGAGGGAGGCCCCGGCCTCTTCCCAAATAATGAGCGGGAAGGGCGCCAACAATTGGCCATTTTGAAGGGGAACATCTAGTACACTTATCCCGACTAAAGTTGGTCTTCGGCTGCCAAAGGCTCGACGGTGACGCCTGCCCTGGCTCGACGATGACCTCCGGCCCTGCCGCCTCTGCTGGTCTTGGTCTTGTTGTAATCAAGCGGTAACCTTTGCTCGATGCCTTGGCATCCGCTTGCCTCCTTTGCACCAAAGGGGAACGAGGACATCAAGCAGTCGGCACTACCGGGCGCCCGCCTCGATCTCGATCGTCATGGCTTGCGCCACGGGCACCCTCGTGAGGTACCCTGCCTTGATCTCTGCCTCCTCATGGGCCTGCCTCGACGAGGCTGCTCCCCGAGGAAGGTTCTCTGCCCCGCCCCCACGAGGCTTGGCCCCTCGTGAGGGTCTTGGGCTTGAGCTGATGAAGCCGGGCCGCGCTGGGCCCCCACTTGAGCCATGCCACAGGCCGCGGGCAGGCATGTCTAGGGACCCCCGTTCCTAGAACACCGACAGTAGCCCCAGGGCCCAAGGCGCGCCCGGACTTGGCCTAGCAGAGAAGCGAAGGGGCAAGTGCGAAGCGCCGCGGGCCCCCAACAGCCTGTGGCCTCAGGCACCGCGTGGCGATTGATTGAACTTGGGCGTCTCCGCTTCCCGATGATCCCTTGGCAATCGCATGACTTGACAAGTCCCTGCACGCAGAAATGGGTCATGATTACCTGTGATCATGGAGGCCGACGGTTGGCCTCCTCCAGCTATAAGTACGGAACGGCACAAGCCCTTCCAGTCCATCCCCTCTTGCTACTCCTTTCTCTGCATGGCTCCGTCCAAGAGGTTCTCGGCCACGGAGAAGGGAAAGGCCCACCAGGTAGGGCCTGGCTCTCCCCCGGCCAAGCGCGGTTGAGGCCGTCCTCGCAAGCATCATGTGGCTCCCGTAGCGGCTTCCCGCGGTAGTGGAGGCGATCCCCTGCACTGCGATGGGCGCCAGGTTGTTGATGGAGGGCACGCCGTGACTGCGCAGCCCCCTAGGCCGCGCTTCCACTCGGCGGAGGTGTTGCCGGAGTTTGTCGTGTGGTCGGTGGAGCCGACAAGCACCTGGCTCCAGCTTCCCCGCTTCTTTGTAGGTGAACTTCCGGCCGGCGCTCTGGGTGGCCTCTGGCTTCAGGCGGACGGTTGTTGCAGCAGGGCCTCCTGGGCTTCGCTGGAGGTCTCCGTCACTGTGAATAAGGCCACCCGCTGGGCCGCAAACGCTTGCTCGCTGCTGGCTCGAGCCGGGCGGTGCACCCTGCACTTCAAGTTCGACGGCGACGCCACCCTCTACGTGAGGGTGTTCGGAGAAGATAGTCGTCGTGCCGGGTGCTGCCCCGAAGACGATGACTACGGCCGTGTACCCAGCCCCGGCGATGATCGGGATGAAGATGACAGCAGGCGCGTGGTCGGCGGCGCTCGGGGCTCGTCGAAGCCGCGGTTTCCTTCGGACAGCAGCTCCTCCAGCGGTGGCCGTGACCAGCCCCCCTGCCGTCGCGCCCGCCTGGAGGGAGGTAGCGGATCAGCCCGCCGTCGCCCCTCGGTGAAGCGCGAGGAGGAGTCTGACTGAGCTCTGGAGGCAGTACGAGCCTTCGCCGCGAGTTGGTGCCGAGCAAGTCGTGCCTATTTTGTTTTTCTCCCTTCCCTGCGCAAAGAGAAAGTAGTGTAGGGCCCCGTGGGGGCATACTGAACTGTTGCTGTTAATTATCATGCCGTTTCCGCTATTTCTGTGTTGTACTTTTGTGCCGCATGCCCGCGTGCAGGAATTACTTAGCTCGGGGGGACCTGCCGCGGTCTTCGCTTCCCGAGGCCGAGGCCTCGTCGCGCACTTCATGTCCTGCAAGGATTAGTCAGGGGGTAGCCTCCGGCCTCGGTTGTGGAGGCGACCGACCCAGGTCCTGTGTTCAAGGCTGCGATGCCCGTGGGGCACGGATGGGAGGGGTGCTCCCGTAGTGGACCCGGATAGGAAAGCTTCAAATGACAGGGGCAGAAAACACTCGCGAGGGTGCCCGCGTTGCTCCCTCGCGAGACTTGCGCGAGAGAAAACGAGGCAAGTGAGCGAAAAAGACAAAGAGTCACAAGCTAAGGATGGCAACAACTTCAATAAAACTTCAAATAGGAACGAACAAGCCAACTGCAGAAAGCAAATGAAAAGCCGCGTCCGACACCTAATCTAGTCTTCGACGTCTTCTCACCAGCGCAGAGCTAAGTGCTGCCACTGGGCATGGGAGGGAGCCCCCGAGGCCCGAGGGCGGCTCTTCGAAGACTCCGGGGCATGTACAGCCCCAACTCATTATTACGTGAGAGTGTCACAGGTGGCGAGCTTCACAGGCATTGGCCTTCTTCACAGGCTCCGGGCCTTTCTCGGGGAAATGAGCTTCACAGGCGTTGGCCTTCTTCACAGGCTCTGGGCCTTTCTCGAAGCATGGTGCTTCCACTAGTACGTGGGAGGGGGCTCCCCTCCGGAAGGAGCCCCCGGGGCATGTACAGCCCCGCCCTGACACGTGGCCGGCACGGTAGGGCTAGGAGAGGTGTATCTGGGCACCCGTGAGCCAGCACAGGACTCACGAGGCGCTACCTAGAGGCGGGTTGCGCCTGGCTCTGGGCCTTTATCAATGGTGTGTTCCTGCAGGGTGGTTAGAATGCAAATGCTCTACGTCCTCAGGTCTCGGCCCTCGAGCGAGCTCAGCCGCCGCTGGTATGACAGGTCGCGATGCCGTGGGTCAAGGCCAGGGGGTGAGGGCTGGAGAGCCAGTAAGAGCCCATGAGTCGCGATGCTCAGGTACCCCCCTTTTAACGTGCAAGCACTTTGCATTAGGGCGGAGAGGTCCGCGACAGGTAGTAGGCAATAATTACGTGAATCAGGTTAAGTGCGGAGGAGCAAATCCATCTAGATAGGTGCGGAGAAAGCACACACCACTAGGTCTGGCCCGAGCAGCTTGGGGATAATGCAGCCCGAGGGGCGCCCCCAACAAGGTAAGTAAAAACATAAGCAAAACGGATACATGCCGCAGGGACGGACCCACGCGGCCTGGGAATGATGCAGCCCGAGGGGCGCTCCCAGCTAAAAAGGGAACTTGGAAAGGTGTCACCTGATATGGTCGGAGACGGCGGGATGTTGAGGTAGCGGATGACGCGTGATGAGGAAGCCGGCCCTCACGAGTCCTCCAGACCTGGAGCCTCGGGAGGCTCCGGGGGCACGGGGGGTTCCTCGAGAGCCATCTCCATCTCTTCCAGGACCGCATGCTGCTTGGCCTCTTGAGCCTCCAGAGCGCACCTCAGCAGGCGCTGATGGGCGGCGACCGCGTTCGGCAGGCCGAAAGGCATGCGAACGTAGCTGTGAGGTGGACCCTCGCAACGCCCCACGCGTGAGGGCCAGAGGCGCCCCTGAGACGCGGCCCGATTGAGCCCTGGTATGTCGATGTAGACTCACGGCCCAGCATCCTCGCCTGGATGTGGGGCCACGGCGGGCAAGCGGCGACAGCCGCACATGACTCTTGACTCCTGTAGCTCCTGGGTGTTCCTCGTGATGAACTCCTGAGGGTTTGGCCCTCCTTGCCTCATACCTTCCTGAGGGAAACGTGCCTTGAAGCACGCCTCCAAGTGGTGCCCGAGCGCCTCCCTTGTGACCCCGCTAGGTCGGTGGCTCACCATGAAAGAGCCCCCGAGCCCCGCCTGAGGAGGGCGCCGGGCGCGCCTTCCTATGCGACAGAGGGCGGCGCCCCTTGAACAGGCGTGGGTCCTATTTCCACGCCTCCGGAGGTGCCTTCCCCATGAGGGCTTGGACTAGGTGAAGCCTTCTTCTTCTTAGGGATCACCTCGGGAAGTCTCCCGCTCTTGTGATCTGGGTCTTCGATTCCTGCGGCTTGGAAGGCACGCTCAAGAGAGCACACTGCATCCCTTTCCTCACAAGGCACTGTGATGACTCCTCCGCTTCCTGGCATCTTGAGGACATTGTAGCCATGGTGAGTCACCGCCATGAACTTGGCCAAAGCTGGGTACCCTAGGATGGCATTGTATGGCAGGCGAATGTGGGCAACGTCGAAGTCGATGAGCTCGGTGCGGTAGTTGTTGCGCTGTCCGAAGGTGATGGGAAGGCGAACTTGCCCTATCGGGACGGTGGAGCCATCGGTGACTCCTAAGAAAGGCTTGGTCGGCTGAAGCTGATCATATGGCACTTGGAGATCGCTGAATGTCTCGACAAATAGGACGTTGAGTCCTGCTCCGCCGTCGATGAGGGTCCTGGTGACTTGCACGTTGCTGAGGACTGGTGAGCAAAGCATGGGGAGGACTCCGGCCGTCGCCGCGCACTTGAGCTGATCCGCTGAGCTGAATGTGATAGCGCACGACAACCACCTGAGAGGGCGTGTGGCCTCGGGCTTGGGGAGGACTGCATTCACCTCATGAGCAAACCGCTTGAAGATGCGCTGAGAGGTCAGCCTGAGCGCCACCCAGATGCAAGCGATCGCTGCAGCTCTGGAAGCCCCCAGCCCCCTCGTCCTGTTGATGGTCTTCGTACCTCCTTGGCGGCTGCGGCACATGTGGGAGCCCTACGTTGCCTTGAGGGAGGTCCTCACGAGGCTGGTCCCTCCAACCTCCCTCGCGAGGCTGGTCCTACTAGCGGTCCTCGCGAGGTCTGTCACGCCATCCTTGGCGAGGGCCACGGTCTTCCCAGCATCCTGCGCCTCTTCCTCCTCCTCGGCCGTAGCCCCGATCATTGCGCTCGGGGCGTCGGCCGATACACCCTTCTCGCACGGCCCTGAGCTCCTGGCATTCATTGGTGCTGTGGGTGTGGAGGTCGTGGTATACGCAGTACCGGCTGCCTTTGGATGACTCGGGCTGACCCCTGCCTCGCTTGGTGTCTGGTTCTGCCGCGAGCACGGCAGCCCCCTTGCGCTTCACGTCCTTGACCTTGGGCTTCTTCTTCCGGATCGGCAGCCGGAAGCTCGAGGAGGGAGAGGCGCCTTCCTCAGCCTGGCGCATTTGGTCGCCAAGTTGAACAGCTCCAGGGATGTGCATTGCTAGCTCCTCCTTCATCTTGACGTCACGCACGCCATCGGAGAAGGCTGAGATGATGGCTTCCTCGGTCACCTTGGGGATCTTGAGGCGGGCGTTGTTGAAGCGCTGGATGTACTTCTGCAGGGTCTCTCCTCGCTGCTGCTTGATGCGGCGAATGTCGCTCATGGCCGGAGGCCGATCGCGAGTGCCTTGGAAGTTGGTGATGAAGCGGGTGCGCATCTCGTCCCAGGAGGAGATCGTGCCGGGAGCCGTGTTCGCCTGGCCCTGAGCGCCATGGGGAACCAATTCGCCATGACCTTTTCGTCCCCGTTGGCGGCTTCGATGCTCAGCTCGTAGAGCTGAAGGAACTCCGCGGGGTTGGCAGTGCCGTCGTAGCGAGGAGGCAGGTCTGTCTTGAACTTGCCGGGCCATGCGACGCTACGTAGCTCGGCGGTGAAGGCGCGGCAGCCTGCAGTGGCCACCGGGGCTCTCTCGCTGGCGCGGCTTGCTCTTGTGGATTCCTCGCGCACCGCTCGGAGTAGCGGGGTCTTGACGCTGTGGCGCTGAGCGCGATCGCGCGCCCGTGCCGGAGCACGCGAGCACCTTTTTGGGGACGAGGATCTCTGGCAGCTCCTTTCTTGTTGCGCTGGCGCCGGACGCGAGGGTCTCGCCCGAGGCCACGCGCCTTGGAGCGAAGGTGCATTCTTGGAGAGGAGGTGGCGGGGGCACCTCCGGCTCCCTGCCTCCCGCGCGGGGTGAAGGGCGAGGCAACGAGAGGGACTGCACGGGGGAGCCCCCTGCGACGCGGTCGAGCCACTCCTCACAGACGTTGTCGACAGGGCGGTAGCGCAGGAGCTCATTTGCCGCGATGAGCGCGGCTCGAGCCTCCATGGGAGCGTGGTGCGCGCGGGACGAAGAACCAGCAGGGGCGAGCGAAGGAGTAGCGGTGCGGCCTTCTCGCCTCACCGATGGATGCAGGGACGAGGCCTGCTGCTCGTTCCCCGCCGGGCCAGTGGCGGCGTTGGCGGCAGGCGACGGGGAACGATGGGGGTGTCCGCCGACGGGAGCCGTCTGGGCGACTCGAGCGGCGCGAGCAGCCCGGCGCTTGGCGCGGGCTCGGCGAGCGTTAGCCATGGACACGACGGAAGATCACACGCGACCGGCGGAAGAAAGATTCCGGCGCACCCCTACCTAGCACGCCAAATGTCGGATTTCGGGTTCCGGCAGACCCTTGAGGTTCGAACTCTGGGGTGTGCGCGGAGATCTTTCCCCTACCAACTCACGTGTTAATGGTTTGTAAGGGATCTACACTAGGAACGATGAACAGCAGAAGAGACACAAGATTTATAATGGTTCGGGCCACCGTTGTGGTGTAATACCCTACTCCAGTGTGTGGTGTGGTGGATTGCCTCCGGGGCTGATGAAGAACAGTACAAAGGAAGAACAGCCTCGCGAGGGGCTGTTCTTGAGCTGGTGCGATAGACTGCTTGGGTGAGTCCAATCGCTTCTCTCTCTCTCTCTCTCTCTGGTGGGTTCGACCCTTCCCCTCTCTCTGTGGTGGCTAGTCCTATTTATAGAGGGAGGCCCTGGGCCTCTTCCCAAATAATGAGCGGAAGGGCGCCAACAATTGGCCATTTTGAAGGGAACATCTAGTACACTTATCCCGACTAAAGTTGGTATTCGATCGCCAAAGGCTCGACGGTGACGCCGCCCTGGGCTCCACGATGACCTCCATCCTGCCGCTCACTGGTCTTGGTCTTGTTGCAATCAAGCGGTAACCTTTGCTCGATGCCTTGGCCTGTGCTTGCCTCCTTTGCACCAAGGGGGAAATGAGGACCTTGCACAGTGGGCGCCCGCCTCGATCTCGATCGTCATGGCTTGCGCCACGGGCACCTCGTGAGGTACCCTGCCTTGATCTCTCCGCCTCCTCGTGGGCCTGCCTGACGAGGCTGCTCCTGAGGAAGGTTCCTGTTGTCCGCCCCGCGAGGCTTGGCCCCTCGCGAGGGTCTTGGGCTTGAGCTGATGAAGCCGGGCCGCGCTGGGCCCCCACTTGTGCCACACCGCAGGCCGCAGGCAGGCAAGTCTGGAGACCCCCGTTCCCAGAACGCCGAAAATTTATTTTGGAATTGAATAATTGTTATTACATTCCTGCACTTATTAGTCAAAACATTATTTCTGCCTCATGTTTGATGAGTCAGGGTTATGAATTCTATTTAAAGGACAATGGTTGTTCATTTTATTTGAATGGAAAGTTCCATGGCTATGCACCCATTGTTGATGGGCTTTTTATACTGAATCTGGAACATGACCCGGTCTACAACGTGAATGTCAAGAGGCATAAGCCTAATGAGATAAATCCGGTATACTTCTGGCATTGTCGGCTTGGACACATTAGTCTGAAGCGCATGATGATGGACTCCTAACTTTGTCCGACTTCAAGTCGTTCAAGACATGTGAATCATGCTTGCTCGGCAAGATGACTAAGTCTCCTTTTGCAAAGATTTGCGAGAGGGTGTCCTAGTTGTTGGCACTTATACACAGTGATGTGTGGGGTCCAATGAGCACAACTGCCAGAGGTGGCTATCAGTACTTCGTGACTTTTATCGACGACTTGAGTAGATATGGATATATCTATTTGATGAGGCACAAGTCTGAAACTCTTTGAAAAGTTCAAAGAGTTTCAGAACGGGGTTGAGAATCAGCTCGACAAGACTATCAAACTTCTACGATCAGATCGTGGAGGTGAGTACATGAGCCAGGAGTTTGATGATCATCTGAAAATCCGATGTATAGTACCTTAGCTCACACCTCCGGGTACGCCACAGAGAAATGGCGTGTTGGAACGGAGGAATATGACCTTGTTGTACATGGTCCGGTCAATGATGAGCAAATCAGATTTACCCTTGTCATTCTAGGGATATGCTCTAGAAACTGCATCTTTCACACTTAACAGGGTACCATCAAAATTCTTAGACAAGACACCACATGAGATGTGGACCAGGAAGAGTCCCAGTTTTTCTTTTCTAGAGATTTGGGGTTGTGAAGCATTTTTCAAGCGACTTATGTCAGACAAGCATACACCCAAGTTGGATAAATGCATATTCATGAGATATCTGAGGGAAACCTTGGGATATTGCTTCTACAACCGCAAGAACAAAGTGTTTGTTGCTCGGAATGGGGTTTTCCTTGAGAAAGAGTTTCAGTCGGGAGGCTAGTAGGAGGACAGTCCGAAATTCTAGGACCACTTGGGGACGACTCGGCTGGTGACGAGATCATACCGGAGTTGGTCAGGGAATGATAGCTCGTATCTGCATCAGTATTTTCCCCAAAGAGCAAGGGATGATGTAGCATAGCTTCGGTAGGTACTTCCCTCAGTTATGAAACCAAGGTTATCAAACCAGTAGGAGAACCAAGCAACACTATGTAAACGGTACTTGCAAACAAAGAACAAATCCTCGCAACCCAACGCGTAAGAGGGGTTGTTAATCCCTCCCCGGTAAAAAGATAGATTAAATAGTATGAGTTTGGATAAATAGATCTGAATAAAACACGAAGTAAAAGATGCAAATAAAAAGTGCAGGAAGGTATTTTTGGGTTTTTGGAATAATAGATCTGAAAACAAAAGAGAATAAAAAGTAGATCAAAAAACAATATGATAAAAGATAGACCCGGGGGTCGTAGATTTCACTAGTGGCTTCTCTCGAGAAAATAGCATACGGTGGGTAAACAAATTACTATTGGGCAATTGATAGAACATCGAATAATTATGACGATACCCAGGCAATGATCATTATATAGGCATCACGTCCAAGATTAGTAGACCGACTCCTGCCTGCATCTACTACTATTACTCCACACATCGACCGCTATCCAACATGCATCTAGTGTATTAAGTTCATGGAGAAATGGAGTAATGCAATCAGAACGATGACATGATGTAGACGAGATCTATTCATGTAGCAATAGCCCCCATCTTGTTATCCTTAATAGCAACGATACATGTGTGTCTTGCTGCCCCTTCTGTCACTGGGAAAGAACACCGCACGATCGAACCCATCGCAAAGCACCCCTTCCCATGGCAAGAAAAATCGATCTAGTTGGCCTCACTAAACCAAATATTCGAATAAGAAATACGAGGCTATAAGTAATCATGCATATAAGAGATCAAAGAAGACTCAAATAACTTTCATCGATATAGATCTGATCATAAACTCAAAGTTCATCGGATCCGAACAAACACACCACAAAAAGATTTACATCAAATAGATCTCCAAGAGACCATTGTATTGAGAATCAAAAGAGAGAGAGGAAGTCATCTAGCTACTGCCTACGGACCCGTAGGTCGATGATGAACTACTCACGCAACATCAGAGAGGCACCAATGAGGTTGATGAACCCCTCCATGATGGTGTCTTGGATCTCGTGGTTCTGGAACTTGCGGCGGCTGGAATTGTGTTTCATCGACTCTCCTAGGGTTTCTGGAATATTTGAGGATTTATAGAGCGAAGAGGCAGTGCGGGAGGCCACCGAGGTGGGCACAACCCACTGTATGCCGCTGGGCCCCTCAGGCGCACTCAGTGGGTTGTGCCCTTTGGGCACCCCTCCAGTACTTCTTTGGCCCATGTTGTTTCTTCTTGTCCATAAAAAATCTCCAAAAAGTTTTTCTGCGTTTGGTACTGATATTCTGTGAAGTAAAAAACAAGCAAAAAACAACAAGTGGCTCTGGGCACTATGTCAATAGATTAGTCCAGAAAAATGATATAAAGTTGCTACAAAATAATTGTAAACCATCCAAGAATGATAATATAACAGCATGGAACAATAAAAAATTATAGATACATTGGAGACGTATCAGGGAACCCGTAGTGGAAGTGGCACCGGAACCACGGAGATTGTAAAGATTGTGTTGAGTGCGTGATGTATTGTTGCTACAAAGCGACGAGCCGGCCACGTATGCGGAAGCGATGGTGAGCCCAAATTCTGAGGCATGGCCGGAGGCCATGAGATCTGAGTTAAAGTCCATGGACGAGAATCAAGTCTGGGACTTGGTTGATCCGCAGCTTAGCGTAACAACCATTGGTTGCAAATGGGTCTTTAAGAAGAAAACTGATGTGGATGGAAATGTTCAGATCCACAAATCTTGGCTTGTCGCTAAAGGTTATGCATAAGTTCAAGGAATTGACTATGACGAGACTTACTCCACGGTAACGATGCTGAAGTCGGTGAGCATCGTCCTAGCGATAGCTGCATATTTTTATTACGAGATATGTCATATGGATGTCAAAATGGCTTTCCTTCACGGAAATTTAGTCGAGGACGTGTATATGATACAGCCTGAGGGTTTTGTCAATCCGACTACTGCTAGTAAGGTATGCAAGCTCAAGAGATCCATTTATGGGTTGAGGCAAGCATCTGGAACATTCGTTTTGATGAGGTCGTAACTGGTCTCGGTTTCATCAAAAGCTAAGAGGACGCTTGTTTATAAAAGCAGTTAAGTGGGAGCTCGATAGTGTTTTTTATACTGTATGTGGATGCCATATTGTTGATCGAAAACATTATTTCGATGCTGAACTCGGTCAAGGAGTCATTGAATGGCAAGTTTTCAATGAAGGACCTCTGTGAAGCAGTTTACATTTTAGGCATTAAGATCTATAAAGATATCGAGGAGGCTGCTCGACTTAAGCCAGAGCACGTACATATATAAAGTGTTGAAGCGGTTCAACATGAGTGAGGCAAAGAAAGGGTTCTTGCCACTCTCACATGGTATAAGGCTAAGTGGGACTCAGAGTCCTACGACATATGATGAGCGAAGCAGGATGAGTAGGATTCTGTATGCCTCGGCAATCGGATCCATCATGTATGCCATGATATGTACAAGGCATGATGTTGCTTTTGCAGTAAGCCTAACAAGCAGATACCAGGCCAACCCTGGTGAGAGTCACTAGGCAGCGGTGGAGAATATTCTAAAGTACCTAAAAATGACTAAAGAGATGTTCCTAGTTTATGGAGGTGAGGAGGAGCTCTGCGTAAAGGGTTACACTGATGCTAGTTTCCAAACCGACAAAGATGATTGTCGATCACAGTCCAGATTCATGAGCATCATCAATGGAGGAGCAGTGAGCTGGACGAGTTCCAAGCAAGATACCGTGGCCGATTCTACCAGAGAAGCCGAATACATTGCGGCTTGTGAAGCTGCAAAGGAATGTGTTTCGATCTGGAACTTTCTGGATGATCTTAGTATTTTTCCCAGCCTCGGTGAAACCGTTGGACCTTTATTGTGATAATTCTAGTGCCATTGCACAAGCCAAGGAGCTGAGGAACCACCACAAGACCAGGCACATAGATCGGAAATATCACCTAATATGAAAGATCACAAAGAGTGGTGATATAGAGTTATGCAAAATTCACACGGATGAAAATGTTGCAGATCCGTTGACTAAGCCGCTTCCACAACCCAAGCATGAGGGGCACGTTAGAGCTATGGGCATACGATGTATATTTGATTGACTCTAGTGCAAGTGGGAGACTGTTGGAGATATGCCCTAAAGGCAATCATGTATGATGATATTTCCTATGTGTTTATGAATAAAGATAATCCTTGGACGTTATCAATGATGTGTATTGACGAGGACGTGACTTGTTTGTGGGACAATGCATCGTATGATGACTGTCCTAAAAGGTCCCTAGTCGAAAGGGCTGTGTGGACGTGCAACCGACTAGACTAACATATATATGACACGGTGGATGGCTTGGTCTCACTAGCCATGAAGCTTTTGATGCTAACCGAATAATATGGACTCGAAAGGATCTGGACGGATTCGACTTAGTCGGATCCGAGTCGAGATAAGGTCCGATTCGGACAGACCCAACCATGAGACACAACGATATTTCATCTATGAATCTCTAGTACAACATACGTGAGCTGGCGCATGTACTCGGGATGGTGACAAACCTGCTTTGGGCCGACCAAACGCTACTCTGTAATTAGGTAGTTAGAAAGGTTGGTTTCGGGCTTGTCCAGACCCATGCTGCGAGACATGGTCGAGCAAGATGGGATTTGCCCCTCCGATCATGAGAGATATACTCTGGGCGCCTCGTGTGATCCGACCAAGATAAGCATGGCCATGCGACAGAGATTATGAGATAATCCGGTTTATGGTCGGCATCACTGGAACGAGAAAGAGGTCGGGCTAGCACAAGGATGACATGATCGCCTTGAGCCCGATAACATATATCGTGTGGCAAAAGGAATAGAAGTCTAATGTACAGGTTCTCCTAACCATCTTCATCGGACACTTGGAGTCGCCACGCTTTGCTAGAGGTTGCTACCGACTAGCCGAGCCGGATGCGATCTCACTCATGACCAAGTGAAGGAGAATCTAAGGGGTCGCGCGCTTAAGGGAAGGAATCTGTAAGGTCAGATCCGACTCCATGAGTCAGGTGTGATTCTACTCGGACTCGGATCTAGGCCAAGCAGACTTTGGGCATTAGGATCCGTGTGAGGCCCAAGTGTTGAGCCCACGACAGAAGCCTACATAAAGTGGAGGTGCGGCACACTCATTTGGTTGATCGCTTCGGCGCCATCACTAGGGCTTTGCATGTGTTGCAAGTAGCCACCTCTACTCGTCGTCTACTGTGTGATCGGACCTAGCAGTCCGCCGCATAGTGTTCCTCCTGCACGCGCAGATACCGTTAGAGGCGGTGCACTTGCGCCGCTCAGGCGAACCCGTATGCGGGATCCGACGAACGGCTATTCGAGGGAGAACGAACGAGGAGGGACGATCCACGCGGATGCGCTGGTCCAACTCTTCTTCCGCTGCACGGCACTGTGCGTCTAGTGGTAACGATATGTGATCTATATCCCGTAGCATGTTCTTGGTTGTTCTGCACTTAGGAAAAATTTAATTTGCAGTCGACGCATCCTACCGTAGAATCCAACATGGCTAGCTTCGCCCATTCCTAAATTAAAAAAACAAAATGCTTTTTCTAATAAAAATAAATAGAGGAGAAAACTAAAGAAGAGAAAAATAAAATAATATCTTATATAGGCAATATATATATCAAAAGGATCAGGAGAAAATATCCTAAAACTTGAACTATTTTTCAAAGGCAAACGAGAAACTTTACAAAAAAACATTTTTTTAATTCCAAAAAACCCGAATTTGACTTTCAAATATTTTGGCCTTATTTCTTCTGACTTTTTGGGGTGTCAGTTACCTCCTCTCATACCTTTTGATCAAAGTATTTTTGTCAGGAATTTTTGAATGGAATACAAATGCCTTGAAATCAAATGAAAACTTGAAACTCAAATGTCACATTCAAATCAAACAAAATGCATAGATGCTTAACTATATTTATAATACATTCCAAATTGGAAATTTGGGATGTTACAACTTTCCTCTTGAGCAAAGAGGGTGGCAATTTCATTTAATTTAGTAAGATGTGCCGCAACTGTTTCAGATTCATAGCCATGAAAAGGATCGGATTTTACCAAGGTAATAAGTTCAGGATCAACAGAGAATTCGTAATCCTTATCAGTAACAAAGATAGGAGAAGTAGCAAACTTAGGATGATATTTCATTCTTCCTATCATATCCTTTTCTTTCAGCTTACTCAATAATTTCTTAAGATCTTCTCAATCCATAACGTAACCCTCAGGTACATTAGGCATTTCAAATCTAGTAGGGGAGCTAGGCATACAAGGTGAATCATAATTTTCAGTAGTTTCAACATTCTCAAGTTCTTTATCTTTAGCAATTTGTTCATCAAGAAATTCACCTAGTGACACAGTTTCATCAAGCAAAGTACTAGCATCATCACAAGTATCATTTATAACAGAAGTAGTATCATCAATTACTTGCGACATATCAGAATGAATAGCAGGTGGTGGTGTCGCAAACCTCCTTAAAACAGAAGGTGAATCAAGTGCAGAGCCAGATGACAGTATCTTACCTCCATTCGTTTTAGAGGGTACGATCTTGGTCTTAGAGTCCTTCAGATTCTTCATAGTGATAAACAAATATTCAACTCTCAAATGAACTTAATAAATAGAGTTATGCTCTCCGGCAGCGGCAACAACGCCGAAAAAAGGTCTTGATAACTCACAAGTATAAGGGGTCGCTACAGTCTTCGAGGGTAGTATTTCACCCAATTTATCGATTCGACACAAGGGGAGCCGAAGAATATTTATAAACCTTAGCAGTTGAGTTATCAATGTTATAATAAATCCGAGGCATACCATCGATCATCCGAGGAACAAGCAATCACACGAGCAGGACGTCGAGATTTGTTAACGAGGTTCACCGATATGGCTACATCCTCGGGGCCTGACTACGGGCGCTCCTCCCCGTGACACCGTCACAATACCGCACACCGCCACTCGGCGCTGCACACGCCGCCGGCTCCCCCTTGCGTGCATGTGCTATTATGTTGGCATAGGTTACATCATGTGTCTAGCCCCGCTATAAATGAGAGGCCTAGGATACAAGTGTCCTACTAGGACACGACTCCATATCATATCTAAACACAATACAACTACAAGTCCAACTGTAACCTACCTTGTACACTATTCGACACAACTCCAGCAAACTCCACCTTGGCGAATATTCTCCACCACCTTGAATTCGTCAATGCATCAAACTTCCATGTACATTGGACTTGAGTTTATCCCATGAGCGCCGCTGCTACTCCAAAGACTCCGTATGACTCCATCTGCAACTTTTAGTCCCTTCCTTTCTTGACCACAGTCAACACTCGAGCAAAATTAAGTTCCTTGTTACTCTAGTTTGTGCTCCCAACTTCCAGAGTATCCGTCCAACGCAATCACACATTGATCACTAACCTGTGTGAAAATGAACAACTCACATATTGGATGTCACACATAAGAGTTACCTGAACTCAACATCACCGCTCCTTCCTTGATAGCCTGTCTGAAACTTGAAGGAATTTCACCATTGCATGTAGTCATCCCGAGTCAAATTCACAGTTGTCACACCACATATATGACCACCAGAGCCCTGGCCCGTCTCCATGTCCTCGTGCGTACCGCACGCCTCGCCGCTATTACCGGGTCGAGCCTCCGTTGTCCCGGTCGAGTCTCAAGGATCACGAACCCACACCACTCAACCCCCACTGCAGAGTACCACCGATCATCACCGACCGATGACGAGTTTCACGCTTCCATCAGACCACTGGGCTCCAGTCCGAATTGCGTGTCACTCGCTTTTTCCCCAGCTGAAATAGGCTTCGATTCTCTGGATCCTTACACCGTAGCCCCTCAATCCAGCTCCACCTTCAACATGAATCCATGGTATCGGTCCACCCTCGCGCCCCATCGACTTCAAGCTCCGTGTGTACATCACCTTGAATCAACCCCGCGCCATAGTCTTATCGAAGCCACACAAGCCCTCGGGCCTGCGCCACGTGTTTCCATGCCCCAGAAGTCGGTCACCATCAACATCACGCTCCTACATCGTCGTCACCGATCCCACCATCGTCTTTTGTACCAACCGACATGCCTCGGTCCCGTCAGACTATCCAGTCCGACCCAGCCGAACTCGTTCGACTGTACGACACGCTCGATGCTCCCAAATCGTCTTCCGCGAATTTTCATCCATCACATGATAATTCCATCTCAGCTGACATGACTTCCCGCAACGCCTTCAAGCATCCCTGTTGTGCCAACAAATGTTTCACCTTTGTCTGCCATAACTCAAGGTTGTTAGTCCCGTTGAACTTCTCCACCTCAAACCTGGTACCCGTTGGCGCCATGGTTCTTCGTATGGTTGACTCTGCGAAAAATTAACCGAGCTCCACCACAATACCCCAAGTACACAAGCAAAACCTGATGAGGTGCACCCCTGTGTACTAATAGCAAAAATCGTGATATGCTCCTGGCTCAATATATGATCCTAGCATTGCCTTACCATGTCTCTGCTTTCCAATGGATGCACAATGTGATGGTCTTTTTGCCTCCGCTCAAATCGATCTGTTTGTGTATCTGTCCCGTCGTCCTACGGTGACCCAACCAGGCTGCTCTTATTAGCGCCTCACGTCTCCGCCTCAAGCACGACAGGAGAGTACGTCTCCACAAAGGACTCGGTCCCCTTTTGGTCTCCAAACAAATCTCATGACTTGCTGTTTCCGATTGCACCATATATATCGCTAGAATCAGACGCCATGCGACCGATCGAGTCCACTCTCAGATGCCCCCTGCACGCGTCCTTTGCTGCTTGGGCTGCCTGTCCATGTTCCGGCTGGACCGCACTTGGCCCATCTGTGTTTCCACAAGCCACGTCCCAACCTTGCCGACTCCGAGTACGTCAGCTCGGCGCCCATGCAATCGTGCCACACGCCGATTCGTCTGATCTCGCCGACTACTGATTCTTCCATGATAATTTCGCCTTTAGATCAACACAATCAGCCTCGATCTCAAACCTTGCTCTGATACCACTTGTTAGAATAAATTCGAGGTATACCGTCGATCATCCGAGGAACAAGCAATCACATGAGCAGGACATCAAGATTTGTTAACGAGGTTCACTGATATGGCTACATCCCCGGGGCCTGACTATGGGCACTCCTCCCCGTGACACCGTCACAATACCGCACACCGGCCACCCGGGCGCCGGCACACGCCGCCGGCTCTCATGCGTGCTGCTATTATGTTGGCATAGGTTACATCGTGTGTCTAGGCCCGCTTATATATGAGAGGCCTAGGATACAAGTGTCCTACTAGGACACGACTCCATATCCTATCTAAACACAATACAACTACAAGTCCAACTGTAACCTACCTTGTACACTATATTCGACACAACTCCAACAGTCAATTCAACCACACCTGGAAAGTTGTTTCTCTGCAACACAGTGTTTAGTAGCACAGTAGTTTGATAGTTTGGATACTAACGATAACAGTAACAGTAACAGAAGCAGCTTTATAATGATTGTAACAGTGGCAGCGAAAGTAGTAACTTAGGAAGACAATATGAGCAAAGCATAGGCATTGGATCAGTGAAGGATATTTGTGTGGATGACACTCATCATGTAACAGTCACAACCTAGAGCGATACAAAATAGCTCCAATTCATCAATTCAATGTAGGCATGTATTCTGTATATAGTCATATGTGTTTATAATAAGTACTTGCATGGCATCTTTTGTCCTACCCTCCCGTGGCAGCGGGGTCCATAAGGAAATCTAAGGGATATTAAGGCCTCCTTTTAATAGAGAACCGGAACAAAGTATTCACATACTAAATACATGAACTCCTCGAATTACAGTCATTGCCGGAGAGTATCCCGATTATTGTCACCTTGGGTCTACGGTTCAGAACAATACCAAGTGCATATAACTAGTAGTAAGATCAAGAACTCAAATATATTCATGAAAACATAGAGGGTTTAGATCTGAAATCATGGCGCACGGGCTCTACTAACAAGCATTAAGCATAGCAAAGTCATAGCAACATAAAACTCAGAACGTAGAGGATAGTAGGGATCAAGCCCTAACAAATTAACTTGATTACATGACAAATCTCATACAACTCCATCATCGTCCATCAAGCCTACGAAGGAATTCGTCACTCGCAATGGTGAGCATCGTGGAATTATTGATGAAGAAGGGTTGATGACGATGATGATAGCGACGATGAATCCCCCTATCCGGAGCCCCGAAC
This sequence comes from Aegilops bicornis, assembly GCA_021605145.1. Lineage (NCBI taxonomy): Eukaryota > Viridiplantae > Streptophyta > Magnoliopsida > Poales > Poaceae > Aegilops > Aegilops bicornis. The sequence goes on along the minus strand of CM038670.1, from coordinate 609,571,162 downwards.
GGACTCCAGTTCATCCCTCCCGATGAAGAACAGGAGGTGGCGGCGGCTCCATATCATAAAACGCGATGAAACTTTCTCTCTGATTTTTTCTCTGCCGTACGGAACTTACAGGACCGGAGGTAGGGAAAACAGTGGGCCCCCTCTAGCCGATCTTTTTTCTAGTATTTTTATATAGTCCAGAAAAATTCTCCGTAAATGTTCATCCCAATCCGAGAACTTCTATTTATGCACAAAAAACAACATCATGGTAGTTCTGCTGAAAACAGCGTGAGTCCGGGTTAGTTTCATTCAAATCATGCAAATTAGAGTCCAAAACAAGACGAAAGGTGTTTGGAAAAGTAGATACATTTGAGACGTATCAACGCGTCACGATCTCATGTTTGTGTAGCTCGAGGACGCGCGTGACCCCGTGGCCCTGTCATATCAATACCCCAGTCCCCTCTCTTCAAAAGTCCTCAACCTATTTCATCAAAGCGTTGTCGGGCTGCTCGCACCACCGCTGTCGCCTCCTCATCACGAAGGATCTCCGACACGATTCCGGTGAGCCCAGACCCAAGGTTTCCCAATCGCCGCCACCGTCACCTTTCACACCACCCAGTGCACCTCCTGGACTCCCCAACATGCCCGAGGACCACCAGAAGCTTCACGGTCACCCTCTGAACCTCATCAACCACCTTACTGTCGCCAAGGACCCGGGGAACGTCGAGTTCGTCCATGCTCGTAGCCGCCCCACTTTCCCCAACAATTCCAGTGACCTCTCTGACGACCTAAGCACCCCTTGAGCCTTAGATCTAATCTCATCCGTTAGATCTAGATCCTACGCGTTAGATTAGATGACTTAAACAAGCAGGACGTTTAGATCTCAGACGCCCAGATCACTTTACATCTAACGGTCGCGTTATGTTCTAGTGTCGAAATTGTATCACCCAATCAGAGAGCGCCACGCGTCCTGGTTTAAAATTAAATCAAATTCGTTTAATCCAGAAAGTGGTAGATTTACAAAAAAAGCCCCTAAAACTTCAAAACATCATAACTTTTTGTGTGCAAGTCCAAAATAGATAAATCTTTTTGCAAAACAATCCTTGTAGAATAACCTTTTTCACAACTATAAAAACAAAAAAAATGAATATTTAAATTTCAAATTCAAACATAACCAATTCAAATTTAATTAGGGTGTGGCTTGAAATTTATAAATCCGAATTAAGCTTGTGGCCTTGTCCCGCATCTAGGACGCACATGCTTTCGTCAAATGTTTGGCCACAAAAGTCGACGCAGCCAAAGCATCTCTTGCATGCGAGGACACTTCCAAAAGAAGGAATAGTGAAGGCAGCGAGCGGTGGCCACAACAACCAACAACGTGCAGGGGGGGGGGGGCCTCAGAGGAGGGAGGGCAACGAGGTAGTGCGCGGCAACCCCCATCGCCTGCGGGGTAGAGGCAGGCGGTTGGGACCGTGCAGGTGGGTGCTTGGAGGATCGGGCACTGATTTGTACATGGGGAGAAAAAAGCATGGTATAGATGATCATCTAGCTGCCCATTCATCATCGAACTACTCAGTTTTTTTTACTGGCCCCAATTTCTCTTCAAGTACCTAACACATATAGGGACGTGGTGTTTCTAAGCTCGTTCTCAAATGATCTTGGTTGAACAGTAAAATCCAAAAGAAATCAGAAACTACTGATTATTTTTGTGGCAAATATTGACTAATGTTTTGAGTGCTCACAAAATTTCATCTTGAAATGGTATTTTGGAAGTCATGGCAAAAAAAATGCTCCGAAAATGCTGTTTTTTTTTTACTATTTTGGAGTGCCAGTGTTATTTTTCTGTCATGATTTTGATGAATGTTATTAAATGATGAAATTTTACAAGCAGTGAAAACATTCGTCGAAGTTCACCCCCAAAAAGATTCAGATTCCTTTGTTTTTCTGAATTTTACTGTTTATCATGAGTTTATTGGAGCTCGCGAGCAGAAGATGACTTTCGACATTTATAGGCGGTCCTTAATTATTGGGTCAGCTTTTCCCGCTTCAATTCAAACATCTAGAAGCCGTCTCTAAACTGGCCTGCAGCACTCTTATTTTGACGAGACTGATGGGATCTTGATTCACCGTCACCCGCGACCTTTTCTTTCGTTTCGAGCAGGTCCTAATCCATCCACTCCACGCATGTATCATACATAGGGTCGACCAATCTCAAAACAACCACGGTGAAAGACATCAGTCAAGGCAGTGCTTACCGTCATTGCTAAATATCATATCACGCCTCTGGAATTGCCGGTGGAAGTGAGGAAAAAGATTGACAGCTTGCAGCGTGCCTATCTTTGGGTGGGTTGCGATAAAGTGACCGGTGGAAAATGTAAGGTCAACTGGGATCTCGTCTGCAAGCCCAAGATCTTCGGTGGTTTGGGCATCCTCAACCTTGAGAAGTTTGCTACGTCCCTTCGTCTGCGATGGCTTTGGTATGAGTGGGCTGACCCCCCCAAGACTTGGGCTGGGACGGGAACACCGTGCAATGATGATGATAGAGACCTGTTTATGCAGCCACCACGGTTAGTGTTGGAAACGGATGTAAGGCGAAGTTCTGGGAATCATCTTGGCTGAACGGCATGAGACCCAAAGATATTGCCCCAAAGATATTTGACCTTTCAAAAAAGAAATCTACCTCGGTCCAAAAAGCTTTCCGCAACAATTATTGGGTTAGTCAGATTGATACCCATCATGGGCTCACCATGGAGCATATTCAGGAGTTCGCCTTGCTATGGGAAAAGCTATCCTCTGTTACTCTCGACAATGATGCGCATGATACTATACTATGGAAGTTCACGTCTCATGGAGAATACTCGGCGTCGACGGCCTATATGGCGCAGTTTGCGGGACACACGACAAGCATCATGCCTGCTGCTGTTTGGAAGGGTTGGGCCCCTTCGAAATGCAAATTGTTTGCTTGGTTGCTAATTCAAAACAGAGTTTGGACAGCTGATCGATTGCACCGTCGTGGATGGCCGAATTGCAACCTCTGCCCGCTTTGCAAGCAAGTCCAGGAAACCGCAGCACACCTTCTCTTCCAATGCAGGTTCTCCCAGCGTGTCTGGATCGAGGTTGCAACATGGCTTGGTATACATGGTGATATGGTGAGGAGTTGGCGAAATGACGTTTCGGTTCGAGAATGGTGGATTAAAAATGTGGTTGAGCATGGAGATCAGAGAAAGGCTATCGCCTCCTTGTTCATGCTCATGTCTTGAGAGATTTGGAAAGCGCGTAATGGAAGGGTTTTCCGTAACATCGCCGCTACGACGATGATGCTCGTCGCGAAGATAAAAGAGGAGGCCCATCTTTGGGCTATTGCCGGTGCCACCCACTTGAGTATTGTAATGCCGTGAGAGTAGATATTTGTCTCCCGCTTTGCGGTTGTTTGTCTTAAACCTTCTCCCTTAATCAATGAAAATGGCAAATCTTTTGCCTTGTTTCAAAAAAAAAGAAAGACATCAACTACCATCACATTCACAGGTAAATTCTTGATTCGGGTCACTAGACAGACAAATCTAGTCCGATACAACGTGTTTGGTTGGGCTGATTTTTGTCCTCGTTTGACTACAGTGCTGCGATCTGTTAGACTGCTTGCCCCTGACAGCATCACGTCTAGGCTGCAATTTTTGGACCAAACGCCTCACGAGTCACGTCTCTCATGATCTTGCGCGGTGGGTGCGGTTCACCGCACATGATCGAACAGCGCCCGCAACCACGATATCCACAATGCTCAGCTTTCGATCTCATGCCAACTTACAGCTAGCTAGCTGGCTATCTAGCTTCCCCGTCATCATCACCGCTCAGCTGCCTCGCGGGCGAGCCATGGCGCGGGAATTCCAAGGGTCGTGGTCGGCGGCCGCTGTCGTGGCTGTCTCGGTCCGGCGCCTCCGCGGCGACGGCGACAGCGACGGGAATCGTTTCCTTTCTCCCCATGCACAAGTCCACACGAGGCGACGGTTTCGCTCGCGGGACCGGGCGGGCGGAGGGACGGGGTCCACGCGCTTCCACCGCCGATGGGGCTTCTTTTACGTGAGCGACGGCGAGATAATGGTTTTTCATCTGCTCCGTCCCTCTTTCGGCGCTCTTTTCATCCTTCATTTAGGCGTTGTTTCATTGACTGGGTTATTACGTGCATCATAACAAAGCTTCTGCAACTACGTTACTTCTGTTAGCTTGTTTATTACTCCAAGTATTATAACTACATGAATCAATCAGCTAAATGTGTTCGACCAGGCATGACACACTCTGAGCGAATTGTTTACTCGCTGAATCGGCGCGCGCGGTCTTACCTGAAACGGTCCTCTGGACTGAACAAGTGTTTCCGGAACCTCGATAAACTAGTTCCAGATCAGCTGCCTGAAATGAAGGAAACACTACAAGATAGTACTGATCAAGGACCAATTAGCGGCCAGACTAGACAAACTGAACAAACCATTTCCCAGAGACACCAATGGTGTCGTTAGGCATGGCAGTTTAGACCTTGAGGTCACTGCTCGTGCCAATGCCCAAGCCCAATCATGAGTACGCAAATGGGGCGATTTGTTTGACTCGTTTGGGGCTCCCAGTCCCAGCCATGTGCTTAGCTCTATCAGCTAATTCTCGTCTGGTCGTCCTCCTGGCTTTCGGCTCCGGAAATCGCGGTGTTAAAGAGCCTTTGTCTGCTACATTCGTGGGCAGTTTGATTGACACAAGCCAAAGTGCACTTCCTTCGTTTCTGCCTCCAATCTATTAGCATTAGTGCTAGTTTTCTTTAGGGGAGTATTAGTACAGTTGAATGACGCAAACAACCGGGTCAGTCAAGCTTTCTCCTAATCAGACCACCGTTCAGACAAATGGCTGTGTGTCGATCGATGCTGAGGCCAGCCAGGATTATCCTCCTTTCCAAAAAAAAAAAGAGCACCCTTCAGACCTGCCTAAATGGCCCATCAAGAATATATAAGAGTAATGCTACATTACAAAAAGGTTAATTTTTTACAAACAAGCTGATGTGGGGGATTATGATTGGTAATAGGGGGATGAAGAGGCCCACCCCAGTTGAATTCAGGGAGGGGGACATGGTTCATTTGACTTGTTCATGGCACCTTCTGAGCCAAACAGCATTCTAATGTACTCCCCCCGTTCCTAAATATAAGTTTTTTTAGAGATTTCAAATGGACTACAACATACGAATGTATGTAGACATATTTTAGAGTGTAGATTCACTCATTTTGCTCCGTATGTAGTCCTTTGTTGAAAACTCTAAAAAGACTTATATTTTGGAACGGAGAGAGTAGTAGAGTACATAAAGACAGCAACAAATGGAGAGATTATCTTGCAAGTCTCTGCAGTTAAACTCAAATAGGCTAGACAAACTGAACTACCCTGGACCATGCGATAGCAAATCACACTGAGAACACCACAACATTCTTTATAGAAGGCAGTACACCTCTTTGCCGCATTGACTCACTGACAGTACTTGGACCTTTGCAGTTCTGATCCATCAGATTCAGCATTCAAGCTGCCAGCTGCTGCAGCACCCCATTGACGAGCAGACGATCATAGCAATGATGTTACGTTACATGATGACCTTCAAAGCTGACAAGAATTAACTCCTGCCCCTCCTGTTCTGTAGTCAATGCGTACAGAGCAGTGACAGCATCACATCATATGAATGAATTTCAGTACACTAGGCGAGAATCGCCATCCGCCAGAAAAAAACAGCTGATCGTCTAGTTGCGTCGATTTACTTAGCACTGGCATAAACTAGATGATCAGAAACAGAAGTTTCTGAGGTGGAAATTCGAAGGCAACCGTGGAATGCTAGGGTTTAAGATTCCTGGGCATGAGGACGCAGGTTGCCTCTGAAAAGGTCACCGAGATGATGAACCAGCTTCTGGGGCTGTTGCCACCACATGGCTTCAGAAGCGACCGGGCTTCGATACACATCGTCTTGGGTGCTGAAATTCTTTGTGATGCTATCTGAGAAGTCACGCCAGTTAAGCATGGCACGCTTCAGCCGGGATGTTCTCTTGCCAGTGACGAGGTATCTGGTGTAGTCCCTAGCAAGGCGGTACAGCTCCTCTCCTCTGATGATGTGGATATACTGCATAACAAAGCAAACCTTGTTTAGAAAGATGATGTGGAGCTCCTTTTCACAATCAACAAGAATATCAACACACTCATGTTACGTGTGTTATGGCGGAAAAGGATTTGGGCGGAAGTCATGTCTTTGGCAGATGCAAGTTTAGTTTCCCATATATATTTAGAACAGCACTAGTGATGAAGATGGTCACCAGAAAACAGAGCACGTGTTACTGACGGTACACCAATCAACTAACATTCCTACAGGTAAACTTCTAGTACGATGGTAAATTTATCTTCTTACTTGTAAGTTAGTCCACAATTCCACATAGATTAATATTTACGAGAAATACAAAACAGCTGCCACGAAGAAATAATAAAATCTTCTTTGGCAAAAGCTGGAACTACACGGATGTTCTCTCACTAATGGAAAATGGAAATATCAATATTCTGTGCTTCAAGTATCCACAATATCCCTTCTGAGCTGGCTAAGTCCACAAGGAGAAAGGGGTGTTCAAAATAATAAATATATAATAGACATCACATATTTGTACCATCAACTACGGCTGTGAATAAACATCAAAAGGTTTGCACTGAAAATAAACAAAATGCTAGCTTAACGTAGTATGTTTAGGCATTATAAGAGATCGAAAGGTCCGCACAGAACTATAGTTGTAAAATATAGCATTTCAGATCAAAGGACGATGATAAGGAAGAAAGAAGAAATGCAATTACCGTGAGTACAAAAGCAACAGTTGCTAACACAACTTGGACCACTTCATACAATGAATCCGTGAAAGATTCGTCATCTGGGCCATCAGAACCACCACCGCTGCCTCCATAACGGTTATTATTTCCTCCATTTCCACCAGACCCCTGTCCTGTAATCTTAGCCATTTGCTCCATCAGGAAGCCTTGTATAGACTGTTGCTTTTTTGCTCCATCCATTGCTTTGTTCAAAGATTCCATAGAGAATGGCTGAAAGCAACAGTAAATGTAGCAGATGATTCCACATGAGCAATTGTTCCTAACAACCTTGATGTGTTAAATATGCTTGGTGTGTAGCATATCAACTACCTACCACACCCCATTTTACACCGTACCCCTATTTCCCAAAAAAGGAGGAATTCCTGAAACTAAAGCATTCCCACAACATCAATAAGAAAATTCCATTGTGCCAAACCAAGTCAAACTTGACAAATTTGCTAAGCTGCAAGGAGGTTGCAAGTTTCCAATAGAAAACCAATCACAAAGTAAGAAAGCTGTGAATGCTACTTACATCAAGGTTTCCCTTCCCGCTTGAGGCATATACAGGACCAAGCCTCTTATAGCAAGCAGCAACAACAAGCCTTGGATATACTTTCTCTTGCAGCTTGCAAGATCTAGAAAAATGTTGCCATACAGAATGTTGAGGAAGTATTTTGCAAGTTATCCCAAGACCTAATGGTCTGTCCAAAGTGAGCCCACCAAGAGGCTTGTACGTTGTAGCTTGGCAGTAGCTCATGTTTCCAACTTCTTGAATTCTAGAATTAACTAGAGCCAAATCTGGAGGTTAAAAATAGGAATGATTACATACTGAATTAGGAAGAAGAATGTCAAATATCTACCTGGAAATAAATTTTATAGGATTCCACGCCTGCAAATACAACAGCCAACAGTTATGAGATCACACTTGAACACCAATGCAGGCTGAAATACAGCACTCTACCCCTGTATTCCGATACTTAACATGAATCCTGTTAAAATTAAAATGTACCCAACAATCAGGAAATCATGCCACGGGCAAAGCAAAACCGTACTACGGACAGCTCATAGGTCGACAGCCAGGGGGCACATATGGCGTGCCGGGTGCGCACCAGGACACCCGGAAATTGTGAAGGTCAATAGGATTAATCTAATCGCTGGAGTGGAGGGTAGAACCTCATACCTCAAAACCCAATGGACAAAGACCGCGGACGGGGTGGATACGGCAGGAATGCGACGTCCCGGCGAGGAAGAACGGTGAAGGCGGGTCGTGTGGGGGGCGGGGGCGGGGGCGGGATCGAGGCGTCAGCTGTAGCCTGTGGTATATGCTACAGAAGAGATTCAGAGCCGCGTCGGTAGGTCGGGAGGACTCAGGAGGGCGAGGAAAGAAAGGTACGGGAAGAGGAGTAGAGCTTGGCTCCGCCGCACCGCACCGCACCGCACCGCACCGCACCGCGCCGCGACGAGCTCTCCGGTCGGCGGAGAGCGGGGACTGCGGAGGGGAGGCGGAGTGGGGAGAAGAAGGATTGGATTGCGTCGTCGTTTTTTTCCGCTACAAAGGGGGACCCTTTTCGTACAACCGTACTGGTACAGACCAAAATGTAGCCCGTTTGGGCTGGTTGGTTAGTTCTGGACCTACTTCACGCCCAACAGCCCAAAATATACCATGGTGCTTCTTGAAAGTTTGTTTTAAACATAAAAAAGAACGGCTCAAAAAAAAATTTAAAAAACGAAAGATTTTTTAAAAGTTTGTTTTAAACTCGGCAGAATTTTTTTTTGGGAAATCTCGCCAACCTTTATTGATTCAAAGTAATGTCCACAATTACAACTGTTGGGTCATGAGGATTGCCCAACCACACATGTCTGCCTATAACAAGATTACAAACAAATTAGGCGAGATTTATCGGCCTTGAAATTGTTGTTTCTACGTTTATGAATGAAACTACAAAATTGAAAACTAGCTTTACGTTCTAATATTTCATGTATAGTAGCAGCATGGGACCTTATCTCCCCTAAACCCAACAGGTGAGAGAAACTAAATTAAGGGTACCCCTTGCGGAAGCTCCTCAGTGGTCTTTTTTGGTGGCCTTAGAGCGCGCCAGCCGCCATGTGTCACGTGTTGGACGCTCTCTTGAGATTTTGTTTTTCTATTTTTTTAGTACGCGTTTTCGTGTTTTAGCTGGGGTTTTTTTTTTGGGGGGGGGGGAGGGGGTGGCTTTTCAGTTTTTGCCTCGTTTTCCTCTTAGGTTTTGGACAAAAAAAATGTGCAGAAAAATGCGCTTTATTCTTTTGCGAGAGGCACAGATTTGCTTCTCATGGAGGCACAAGTTTGCTTCCGTCAGAGACCCTCTCGAAAAGAGAGAGGAAAACATGTTTTTTTTCTTTTGCGAGAGGCATAGATTTGTTTCTCGTGGAGGCACATGTTTAGAGGCACAATTGTGCCTCTCGAAAAAGAAAATAACGTGTATTTTTTCTTCTGTGAAAGGCACAAATTTACTTCTCATGAAGGCATGGATTTGCTACCGCAAAAGGCACAACTTTGCTTCATGAAAAGGAAAAAAATACTTTTCTTCCGTGAGAGGCACAAATTTGCTTCTCATGAAGGCAAAGATTTGCTATCGCAAGAGGCACAACTTTTCTTCATGAAAAGGAAGAAAATATTTTTCTTCCGCGAGAGGCAGAATTGTGCCCCTCGGAAAGGAAAAAAGCTGGTGGGGGAGGGGGTCGTGCTTCCGACTCGTTTTTCTTTGTGAAAAAATTAGCTGGAACCTATTAGTATGGGATTTAGTTTTAAAGATCTCGACACGAGAAATATAACAATGGAAATGGTTTGCGATTTGGACACATTGTTTAAGAGATAAAATGTTTTGAATAAAAGAATCTACGGAAAAAAAACTCCTATTTGACGCCAGATGTTAGGCAAGCTCCTAATCGGCGTTGCTTGTGCTCACACGCACACCCTCATGGGTCGGCCCATGTAGAAGACGATCGCTTGATTGCATTTGACCGATTTTCCCTTTGTTGCTCGATCGCACTTGACAGAGCAACTAGTTAATGAGCGCTCCTTCGGGAGCCTCGCAACAATATTCGCCACGTGTCACGCTCTGGGCGCTTCTTTCGGATTTTGTTTTTTTAATTTTTTCCGCACGTGTTTTCGGCTTTTTAAACGGGTTTTTCAGGTTTTTTTCGATGTTTTGGTTTTTCACCGGTCTTCCCTAGCTTTTCAACAAAAAAAATTGAAAACAAAATTGCGCGGAAAAATGTTTTCTTTTTTTTCCTTTCGCGAGAGTCACGGTTTTGCTTCCGCGAGAGGCACGGTTTTGCTTTCGCTAGAGTCACGGCCATGCCTCTCGAAAATGGAAAAAAATTGTTTTCTGTTTTTTTTTGCTTTCGCGAGTCACGGTTTTGCTTTCGCGAGAGGCACGGGTGTGCTTTCGCGAGAGTCATGGTCGTGCCTCTCGGAAAGGGAAAATACGCGTTTTTTATTTCTTTTTCTTTCGCGAGAGTCACGGTTTTGCTTCCGCGAGAGGCACACCGTGCCTCTCGAAAAGGAAAAAAATACGCGTTTTCTGTTTTTTTTTTGCGAGAGTCACGGTTTTGCTTCCGCGAGAGGCATGGTTGTGCTTTCGCGAGAGTCACGGCCGTGCCTCTCGGAGAGGGGAAAAAACGCGTTTTCTATTTTTTTCCTTCCGTGAGAGTCACGATTTTGCTTCCGCAAGAGGCACGGTTGTGCTTTCACGAGAGTCACGGCCGTGCCTCCTTGGAAATGGAAAAAAACGTGTTTTCCCTTTTTTTCCCTTCCGCGAGAGTCACTGTTTTGCTTCCGCGAGAGGCACGGTTGTGATTTTATGAGAGGCACGGGCTTGCCTCTTTCGGAAAGGGAAAAAACCAGCGCTTCCGGTTCGGTTTTTTCGTCCAGTTTTTTTTTTGTGAAAAAAAGTTCATCAAAACCTATCAATATGGGATCTAGTTTTGAAGATCTCGACGCGATGAATCCAACGGTGAAAGCGGTTCGAGATTTGGAAGCACGGTTTGAGAGATAAAACGTTTTGAATAAACAGATCTATGAAAAAAAGGAAAACTCACAGGTTGCGACAAGTGGCGCGCTCCATGTGCGCCACTTGTCGCAACCAGGGGAATTGGAGTGATCTTTACAACGAGTACTCCTCAATTAGTGATTTCACGCACTTGACCAGTAGCGCAAGCTCCTAATCGGCATTGCTTATGCTCACACGCACACCCTCATGGGCCGGCCCATGTAGAAGACGATCGCATTTGACCGATTTCCCCCTTGTTGCTCGATCGCACTTGACCGGTAGCGGTTAACCAGTTTCACTGATCAACCGTTGAATTTTGAAAAAGATACGGAAAAATTGAAAAAAAAAATGTCACAAAAAACAAAAATAATAATGAATTCAAAAATGTTTATGGGTTTTGAAAAAAGCTCACAAATTTAATAAAATATAAAAAAAAGTTCATCGAATTTGGAAATGATGTTCACTAACATTTATTTATTTTGAAAAAGGTTCATCGAATTGAAAAAAATCATCATTTTAAAAAAAATCAATTTAATAAAAATTAGAAATAAAGGAAAAAATAAAGAAAAAAGGAAAACCGACTACAAATGACATAGAAAACCGAAACAGGAATAAACCGGAGTCCCCTTTTTAGCACGACAATTTGACGCACCACGAAAAGAAGAAGAAAAAAGTAAATAAGCACGAAGGCGAGCTGTCCAGGTTGGTTGTGTTGGTTACTACGAAAGCATGAGGTTCACGGTTTGATCCTTCTATGTCACTGTAGCAAACCGGTTTTGATTTTCCAACAATGTTCAGAATTTTGAAAATGTTCCCAATATGCAAAAACCTGATCACATTTTTTCAAAAATCGTTCAGAATTCGTGAACTATTTCCCAAATTTTGAAGTCTTTTTCAAATTTGTGATCTTGTTTCAAATTCTATATTTTTCAAATTTATGAACATTTTCAAATTCATCAAAAAATATATGATACACAATGAACATTTTAAAATACATGATGATCGTGCTTAAAATACATATTGACCATAATATTATATGGCATGAACATTTCTATAATACAGCTAACCATATTGAACATTTTTATAATACGCGATGAATTTTTAAAAATACATGCTGAATATTTTTGTAATATAAAATGAACATGTTTATAATTTACAATGAACATTTTTAAAATATATTGATTTTTATTATAATACTTGATGAACGTTTTTTTTAATTTGTGCTGAACATTTTTATAATATAGGATGAAGATTTTATAATACACACGGAACATTTTAAAAATACATATTGGGCATTTGTATAATACGTGACAGACATTTTTATAAATAGGATGAACATTTTGTTAATGTAGGATGAACATATTTTGAAACATAAGCCATATTCAAAGGAAAAAACCCAAAAAATGGACATGTTTATAAGTTTTTTTGGGGAAATTTCTGATAGTAAAAGAAAAGAAAAAAAACAGAAATAGTGGGCTGGCCCGCTGGGTGTAGCCTTCAGCGAATGCTCGTTTATTTGCCGCACACGGGTGGTAAATATGATTCGCCCCTTTTCGCCAGATGTTACGAGGCACTAGTTAATTGACCGTATGTTGCAACAGAGGTAAATAGGTTTTAGTGGTCCAACACTAATCATCTCTAACATATAGTAAGATCTTTGTGCACATCACCCAGTATTGTTGTCGTCTCCTTCTACCGTGGTCATGCTTTGTCTCCTCTCGTGGTTGTGATCATCTTTTTTTGCTCCCTATCGTGCTCATCCTCGTTGAGTAGCTCGATCAGCAAAGCTTTATGGTTATTCTTCATGGCCTGTGGCCGTCGTCTCCTTCTCCCGTGGACCGTGGTCATGGTTATCTTTTCTGCTGCCTATCATGCTCATCCTCATCAAGTAGCTCGATCAGTGGTGTGTTCTAATAGGTGATGCTCGGAAAGAGTTATAAGCCTTCGGAACAAAATGGAGCTCCTCACCCTATAGTGCATCTACACCTGGTTCACACCTAGCAACAAAATCCATCATCTTAGTACAGGGATGGCAACGGGCCCCATACCCGCCAAACCCGTGGGGATTTCATCTATTAGGGGGTGGGGATGGGTTAAAAACATCCCCATGGGGATATTTACCAAACTATTTTATTCCCCATAGGGTACAACGGGGATGGGGACGATATCCTATTCCCCAGACCCAATACCCATCGGGGACCCGGTTAGTAACTGTGATACTGCGGTCAACCTTAAAATATTCACAAACAAACTCACAAAAACAAAAAAAACTCTGAAAAAACCTTAAACCTATCTCACATCGTCACCTCAGCTGCCACCATGACCAAGAAGTCACTACGACCTAGATAGGAATTAGCAGGACAAGGACAACACCATGCATGTATGTTGATTATAGGGTGTCATTATGTATATGAGTATTTTTTTAGGGGGATGGGGACCCTAATGGGGCCCCGTTCCCCATTGGGGCATGGGTATGGGGAAATTTCATCCCCAGACATGTAAACGGGGATGGGGATGGGATGATAGGGAATAGATGGGGATGAGGATGTTGTAGGTATCCCAATAGGGGATTGTCCCCATTGCCAACAGGACCCCGTGGTGTGGTGAAGGGCTGGATGAACAGTAGGCGGTGGAGGGGTGGTTGAACATGACCCCGTGGTGTGGAGGGCTGGATGAACAGTAGACGGTGGAGGGTGGTTGAGCGATGGCAGTGGAGTAGCGCGCGGTGGAGGCCGGATGAACAGGAGCCCGTGGAGGCTGGAGGAGGTCGACGGTAGCCCGTGGAGGCTGGAGGAGGTCGACGGTGGAGATGAACAATATCCCGTGGAGTCCTGCTTACGGCACGCCACACCCTCCCGATGAACAGGACCCCGTTTGACCGTAGGGAGGTCCGTTTAAATCCGTTCTTGATGCACGCCACACCCTCCCGATCAACATGACCCCGCTTTCACCGTAGGAGGTCCGCTTCTCCGCTTTGTGGTACGCCACACCCTCCCGATCAATAGGACCCCTGCTTCACCGTAGGAGGTCCGTTTTCTCCGTTTTGCAGATGCGTCACACCCTCCCGATCAACGGGACCCGTTTTGAACGTGGCTACCGAACACAAGGCCGCTTCCTCCGCTTCCGCAGACGCCAGCCTCATTTCCATCGCCGTTCCGTCCAAGCGGTTGGCTCCCACACGTTATGTTGCCTCCCGATGAACACGACGCATTCCGTTTTCCCCATGAACACGATGCATTCCGTTGCCCCCATGAACACGACGACGACGCTGTTTCTCCGCTCGACCCGATCATGTACACGAGCCCTCGCCAGACGATACGCCGAGTAGGCGTTCGAGACCCGCCGCATGTACACATACGTGGCGTCAGATTTTCTTTCTTACACCACGGCAACAGACGTGCGTGTACATGCTATGTGCGCCTCTACTACGACACGTACGCGCCTCTATATCGACCAGTATATATGTACATACACGTTCGCGACCAGAATGACAACGCTACGTACGCTTCGACCAGGTGGGTCCCGACTGTCAGGCACTTCCTTGCCTGCGAAGATGTAGCTGGTGGGTCCCAGCAGTCAGGGGGGCGAATTGTTTTTTTGCCCGGACGCACTTCCTTGCGTGCGAAGATGTAGCTGGTGGATCCCGGTGGGGAAACGTTTTTTCGCGAAAATGCGGTGGCCCGTCTGGTGGGTCCTCATTTGTCACCTGGAGGAATAATTATTTCGCAGCGTAATAAGGAGGCACTTCCTTGCCGCCAGGACCCAACTGTCCGCCTCCACGACAAGATTTCTTCCGATGGAAGTCGGTCGTTGACCACATTGACCACGCCGCACCAAGAGCACCACGGTGGTGGACGACGGCGAGGCCTAGGAAGGGGACGACGCGGAGCCGGGGAAGACGCAACAGCGGATGCCCACACGAAGAGGAGTACGAGGGTGAGGCTGCTGTCGCCGTAGAATAACAGGGGGTGTGGGTGAGTAGAGGGATGGCCTGGCCAGCGGTGGGAGTAGTAGGGGGCGATGAGGCCTCCGCGGCATCACAGCCGGCCACGGGAGGCAGGAGCATGCGGCACGACCGGCGCTGCTTTGGGCGGCTGGAGCACGAAGACCAGAGGTTGAAGAAGCACTACGGCCGTTGGATGGACATCGTACGGTCACTGGAGCTAGAATCGTTCATATTGACTAAGTTGACAAAGCCCTCCGTCCCCGTAAACTTAGTAGGCCCACAAGTCAGCCTCACACCAAGGTGAGTCCCAGCTATCAGGGGGAGTATTCATTTTTTGTGCGTAATAAGGAGGCATTTTCGATGGGTCCGAGCTGACAGCGGGGGTAATGTTTTTTTCACGAAATGCAGAGACCCTTCCGGTGGGTCCCAGCTATCAGGTGGAGGAATCATTATTTTGCACTTAATAAGGAGGCATTTTCCTGTGTGGGCCCCTACTGTCAGCCTCTTCTGATGGCTGTTGTTTGTTGACCATGTTGACCTCACCGCGCCGAGAGGACAAACGCGGTGGACGAGGGCGAGGCCTGTGAAGAGAACCACCCGAGCCGGGCGAAGCCACCGCAATGGATGCCCACGCAGGGGAGAACAAGCTACGACCGGTCCGTCCAAGGGGTGAGCTGACGTCGCTGAAAATAACAGGATGTGTGGATGGTTAGACGGATGGCCCGGTGGCGGCCTGACCAGCCACGAGAGGAGGGAGCAGCCCCGGCCGGGCGCTGGTTTGGGCGGCCGGAGCAGAAGATCAGAGATTGAAAGCACGGCGGCCGTTGGATGGACATCCAACGACATCGTTAATGTGTTGACTAAGTTGACAAAGCCTTGCGTCTGGCGTCAAAAAAAATTTAGGACAGCGTCATCGTCAACCTAGTAGGCCCAGAAGTCAGACTCCAAAACTGTGAAAAACAGCATACAACCCATTAGCCATTATTTTCAATAATTTACAGCCCATTTGCTAATTCTTAAGGATATTTGAAGCCCATATTCTTTTTATTAGCATTACATACCATATATTCTGGGCACTGCTAAAAAATTCAACGAAATTTTGCATATTTCGGTGGGGTCCGAACTCTTTTAATCACGAAATTTCGAGTCACGTTAAAAATATTTTTCAAAAAATTATATGAAAATAAAATTTAAAAAACAATTCTCCGCAAAAAAAATGAATGAAATATAGAATGTTAACTAGCAAGATGCCCGTTCGTTGCACTTGTAGATGATATTTTAAAAGAGTAGTTTATCTTGTGGGAGAAAAGATGATATTTTAATGTAATTGCCAGTTGGCTTTGGTTTTTATAAGAGTAGAGAAATCCTGAAAAAAAATGATATTTTAATGCAATTGCTGGTTGGCTTTGGTTTAAAAATTTACAGCCCATTTCTTACAACTTATAGCAAGAGAAATCCTGAAAAAATGATATTTTAATGCAATTGCCGGTTGGCTTTAGTTTAAAAATTTACAGCCCATTTCTTACAACTTATAGCCCGTTTTCTGGGGAAGCCCATTTCTTACTACTTACATCCCTCCTCGTCTTGAAAGATTTGTAGCCCAGCAGGGCTGAGAAAAGCAAGTAGGTCTCGGATTTGGTATTCTCCAAAAAAGAACTGGCTAGCCAATTTCAGAAAGAAAAATATATCAACTGGGCTCGTCATGTGCTTAATAAAAGCGTAAGCGTGGGCTAGACGGGCCACAGCCTCAAGACAGCTGTAGCTTGAGCTCCGTCTCTAAAACTGAAAAATAACTGGGCGAGCTGCTGGGTCCCTGGTGTTATCCGCTCATTGTGTAATTTTCTCGTTTATTGACTACATTGACAATGGTGTGGAACCTAGTTGTCAAACAATTAGTAGGAAATATTTTTTTGGCTTGTAATAACGAGGCACCTGCTTGCGAAAGGCAATGACCCTGGTGGGTCCCTACTATCAGCGTCCTCCACGTACAGTCATCTCCTGACTCCTCTTGGTTGTTGACCATGTTGACAACGTCAGACGGCGGCGGGCACAGCGAGCTAACCAAGGCAGAGAACGACGGCAAGGCCTCGGACGGGAACGAACAGCAGCCATGGAAGATGCGGCAGTGTAGTGGCAGGTGGAGGGGAGTACGAGGGCAACAACATGCAAGTCAAGCATACAAATGGTACAAAAAGCCCAAGGATTAATTGTTCATCATTTTTTTAGAAAAAACCCAGATTGAACATGACAGTAACATCTAACCCAACCACTCTTTTTTGCAGTCACAAACAAATGGATCGGTCTGATCCATAAAATCAACATCATGTGCAAAAAAAATTATTTCAGGATGTCTACAACTTATTGTAAATATAAGCCGAGCACGTTTAGAAGTCCATTTGTCCACCTGAAACTTCTTTTTTTGTTGTTCAACATGTCTGTCCGTGAGAAATCTCTTGCTGTAAAAATTAAGCCACATGGACAATAGCAACCTCGCTGCTCAACAGAAGAATGTGACAAAGCTTACATTTGCACTGGTTGGATGCATATCGTCCCATCATTATCGTCCTCAAACGAATGTCATGAGAACTGAGAAAATCCTTGTGCTTATTACGCCAACGATTGGTTATATGTTTTTCTCCATGTGGTTCTCCCTAAGTAGACATGAAGATTGAAAACAATTAAGGTCTGAAAAAAGAGTATGTCGAAAGAACAACAGCTGAACAGTTAATTCTAGTACAATATATACGGGCTTTCAATGTGCATGAAATCATCACCTCTATGTATAAATTCTCCAGAGATCGAAAGCATCGCAGCAAGCCAATAATTATGTCCAGATCAAAACTATACATTATGATATATATGATCTTGACAGAATCCAGCAACATTGATAGGCTATCAATGGACGAACTCTTCATTGAGCATATAACATAATATTAGTACCCAAACTGTACTCCAAGATGATATAAAACTTATGCGCACAAATGAAAAATGTAGCATATGATTACAAATGTGTAGATGATAATATACGGTACCTGAAAAAGTGACGAGCCAAACACCAACTCCTTGTGATTATTAAACAGGTCACGAATTACACCCAATGTCTCCAGTTTGGGCGCAGAGACGACAGTTATTTCTGAAGGTGTATAACAACTATGAAGGAGCAACCTTTCAAGTGAAGGGGCATCTTCGATGATGAGCTGCTGTCCTTTAAAACAAATTCCAATGCTTTTAAGGTGAGGCAACTTTATTTGGAGACAACTGATACCGATTTCTATTCCCAAAACAATCAACAAGCGCTCCAGGGCAGGGCAACTAGAGTGGATGATGTTGTGCAGTGAGGCCTCCGACAGATAAACCACCACAAGCAAAAGTTTTTTTAGCAGTGGGAGTCGAAGCATTTGTACCAGATCGTCTGGTAGATGGCACCGGGCGAAGGTGGCGGTGTGGAGAGAGGAGGAAAACCACGAGATGGACAACGGTGGTGTGGGCACGAATTCTTGGTATGTTCGTGGTATGAAACTTTCGTGGTAATGGTAGAACTCAAACTGCCGGAGTTCTCTCAATTGTGGGATGTCGATAGCGTCCACCTTGCCGGGTATGGACAGCAGGTAGCTTGTCGGGATGTAGAGGCATTGAACGGGGCCCTGCTGGTGAGAAGAGACGATGGCTCTGATGAGATCAAATTCAGGAAGGACAGATATTTGACGACAGTCGAGATTGAGGGGCGCGGTGCACCATAGAGGGCGCCACCGAGTTGAGAGGACTTGTGTGCGGCAGCAATCCTTGGTGGGGAGAAGCGAGATGATCTCCTCAAGGATGACGCCTTGGAGATCGCTGATCACGGTCCACGGAGATTCTACCGGTTCCTCGGATCCGGTGCGGGGGGCTCGCTTCTCCCAGCGCACGGGTGCGGGATCTACAACCGTCATCGCCGCTGGCGGGAGCCTCATGTTCTTGGCGCTGGGGCCAGCCGACTCCATTTTACTTGTGGGCGTCGCGCTGAGCTCACGGGTTTGAGCAGAGTAGCCAGAGACGAGCCTAGTGGCAGTGCGAGTGGGGAAGAAGGAGGGCTTGGGATTTCTGTAGGAGTGGAAGAAGAGGAGCAGGCGTCAGACGAAAGTGAGGAAGAAGGTGAGCGGGGTTTTACGGACGAGTGAGGAAGATTGGGGAGAGGGGGAATTGGGTGGGAGACGGAAGCGGAGAGCGAGCTGTTCGTGGTTTATAAGGCCCGCTGCACTAACTACTCGCTTTTCCCAAGAACCGCTCTCTTCTTTATGCGTTGTTGCATTGAGCTGGCGCATGGGCTTGGCTGACCGGCCATGCATGCAGGATGCATGTGCCCGCCGCCATTGCATGCATACCGGGTTTGTTACTAGGCCTACTTAATAGGGTGGTTATGGAGTAAATTAAGGAGATTTATTTTCTCTGTGTGTATCCACCAAATTAGAGGATGCGGTACTGGATGCAGACACTCACATTAAACTAACATTCAGAAGAACAAAAGTTCATCATGTCTATGCATCTCAATGATTCACCATACTATACAAAGTTGTGAGAAGGTGTGGAAATAAAGAAAATCGGTCGATGCTTCTCTGAGCAAAGGGCCTCCCTGCGCACACATTAATTTCCTGGGCATGCTTGTTTATTCTCAATGTTGCGAGCACTTTGAGCATGTTAGCAACTCCACAGCTAGCTACCTGCCTCATCTTGCAACTGATGCTGACACATTTGCTGCAAACACATGAGGCAATAGAGATGACTCAACATGGGTCCATATTGTGCAGTTTCCCTGATATCATATTCATTGTCCTGAATCTAAAAATATAGGAAAACAGTAGCTATACTTAAACGGTGTTGCAAAACAGTAGCACATATCAATAGCTCGGCATGACAAAACACGATCATCTGGACGAAGGGGATACTGACCTGCCTGAGGAAGATTACATATAATTTCATAAGTCCTTGGTTGATTTCCACCTTCGGTTGCACTGCTTGTTTGCTCCTCCACACATGACAGGACCGTTCCGCACTGCATTCAGCAAGTCAACGTACGAATAAGCTAATTTCATCTTGCGGTGGTCATTGTACCTAGTTATGAATGTAGGAATACCTGGAGCACCATGAGGTTAGGCGACGGCAGTAGATGCAACCATATAAATTTTGTGCGGTGCTAACAAAATTGAGGTTTGTATCCCTTCCCGTAATGAGAATTCTTCTTGAAGTTGGTAGAATGTGACGGCTTGTTCTTTGCATCAAACTTGCCTTTCCCCGGAGATTTGTTCTTGTTGTTTTGGGGCTGGTTGGGCTAGAAGTTCTTCTCGTGTACCATGTGGGCACTAGAAGCTCCCTCGGCGACCGAGCATCGCACGTGTGTCTTTTGGTCTCGCCTTCTCCTCAAAATCAAGAGTGCTAATGAGATCCAAAACAGAAAACTCATGTCTCTTGTTTTTCGTAGAAGTAGCAAAATCGTTCCACGAAGGTGGAAGCTTGGCAATGATGGTCCCAAAGAACAAATTTGTCCTAAGGCAACACACACTTAAAGTACTCAAGTTCCTTAGAGAGTGATCAGTATCTCATGAGTCTGCTGAACAACAGAGCGCTTATCAGTCATCTTGTAGTCACCAAATTGCTCCATCACGTACAACTCGTTGTCAGCGCCTGAGGCCCCAAACGTGGCCTCGACCGCAGCCCCCATGTCTTTGCCGCTGTCACACGACATATCTGAATCCACCATGGAATCGTCAAGAACACTCACCAGGGCGGCTTTGAAGAGGGTATCCATGTTCTGAAAAGCTTCCTGCTGTGTAGGATTAAGATCGCCCTCGGGCTTACCCTCGATGGCGTCATAGCAAGACATGATCTGAAACCAATATACTGCTCTTGTGCGCCACCTTTTATATTGCACCCCTTAAAAGTAGGCGGCTTCAAAAGCACAAAGAAACCACTCGGAGTAAATTGCACGTGATCAGGTTTTTGGATTGGATTGTTGAATATATGAGCAATTTAGTATGAGATTTAATCCAAAACAGCAAGAAATAGATCACGACGACAATTGCAAACATCAAAGTAATGATGCGGACTAAACCAGAGGATGTAATCACATACCTTGACAAATGGGGAGCAGAACCACTGTGGTTGATGTTGTCACTCACTTCGTTGATGAAGAGGTTACCGAGGTCGGGAAGAAGGCTGTCGTTGAGGAAGTCGTCGCTGGCAGCAGTAACAGGAGTGTGCTCCCCAAAAACCTGATCGCCCTCTCCCATACTGTGATCACGAAGGTGGGGTTCGAGGATCGCTGTCCCTTCTCGCGGTGCACGCCGGAAGGAGGGCTGGAGAAGAATTGTGTGGCGGCGCTAAGATCTGGAACGGTGCGAAACCATATGATACAGCGGCGGCTAGGGTAGAGCATGTCAGGTCGGTCGTGCGAGTATAATATTAGGCCTTTGGCCCCCAAACCCCACGCCCAAGTCAATAATAGCTAAAAAAAGTCAATAATAGCCCCACCAAGGTTTGTCTCAAAAAAATGGAGTAATTAAGGCGTCCGTTAGTCCCTTTAGTATAAATACAATATCATTAATAATGGCCCCACCTTTTGTCTCACAAAGTATGTTGGAGTACAACCGGCTACACGTTTACAATCCGCTTCTCTTCTCTCTCCTTCAACCAAGCACAAATACTATATTTAAATCCTTATAGCCTACTTATGTCATCTAATTGTAGTACTTGCACTAAAGTTACTATCCAATGTGTAGTCTGAAATGCCGGGCGTGCAGCGGGCGGTGCCCTCGGTCGGCGCGCCGCTTCAACGGCGGAAGCAGTGAGAGGTCGCGTCGCCCTGACTTGCCATCAATGTGGAGCGGGCTCGGTGGCTGGGCGGGAAGGCAGCAGGGGAGGGAGGGTTTTGTTGGGCCAAGAAGGTGAGAAGCCAACTTGGGATCGGTCCGGACGGGGAAATATCATGTGCTCCCATACTCTGCATATGACACTAGTCTAGTAGTATGTTACTACTCCCTCCTTCCGGTTTATAGAGATGTTTAGAGTAACATAGTAATATGTTACAGTACAAGTTACTCCCCACTATGACCAGCCTTAGCCTCTCCCGGTGCTCCACCATGTATAGCTGCTAAGCCTGCCACGTAGGCATAAAATATGATGTGGCACCAATAAACTAAGCACCTATGCATTGCAGACTTGAGTTACTAAGCCATTTAATGCACTTAGCGCCTCATCTAAAGAGCATTAATAGTATAGCCAGCTGCTGGCTATAAGCCAGTGCCATGTCATCTACATCCCATCTTATAGTCAACATGTACAATAGTAGATCAAAAGAGTGTACTACTACTTTTTTGTTCTATGGCTCACCTTTCATTCTCACAAAGTGCCTAGGAGCACGTGCTAGAGCTGGCTCTTCACGAAGAGCCCGCTTACCTTCTCTCTCTTCTTCTCTTTCCTCCAACTAAGCAGAAATATACTATAGTTTATTCCTTATAGCCCGCCGACTCAGCTCTATTGTACTTGCTCTAAGCACTTACTAGCACCCCCTTGACCGTGGACCTTGACGGTGTACGCCACCTTGTGTCTCATAATTTTCCTCGTCATCATCTCGAGTCCTAGAAGATCTCACCCACCTCATCATTAGCATGCAGCCGCCTTGATAGACAACGTGCGCAGAAGGAGTAGAGGCGGCTGGGGACGCACCACCACCACGTCGTGGGCACTCCGTATGTGCTCGTGTGCGTGCAGCATGCGTGTTTTTCCGTCGGTGCTAGATCTAAGGCTGAGGCTGCGGTCATCTTCGTCTCCGACTAGTAGTTGAGCAACGACGGCAAAGAGGTGCTACAAGAGATGCGTATGCGCCGTTGCGTGCGAGCTTCGCCGTAGCACGACGAACCGGACGTCGCCGCGGATGGCTCACACCTCCGTGCAGCCGAGTGTGTGCGCATGCATGTGTTATTCATGTGCATTCTGCAGCCGAGCGTGTGTGCATGCACGTCTTGTGTACGTGCGTTGTGTGCTACATGCTGTGCGCGTATGTGCATGAGTTGGATCGGATGGAGTTAGTGCGTTGGCTTGTGTACATGTGTGACTGCATGCCTCCTGTACATGCGTGGCTTGTTGCGTGGTTATCAATAATTCAATATAAACTACTCCCTCCGTTCCTAAATATAAGTCTTTCTAGCCATTTCAAATAGACTACAACATACAGATGTATGTAGACATATTTTAGAGTGTAGATTCACTCATTTTGTTTCGTATGTAGTCCCTTATTGAAATATCTAAAAAGACTTATATTTGGGAACGGAGGGAGTATAAAACATCTTCAACTTAGCATCCTGATGTACCGTTTCTAGTGGTTAGCGAAAAGTTCATGTTCTTTTAGTTGTTTATAGGTGGGCAGGTGGCAAAAAAACAGGGGAAAACGCGCAAGGTTCGTTGCAGATGCTCCACCGCGAGGTTCCTTGCTCCTCCTTGGTCGTCGGGAATCTATGCTCTTCAACTCTTTTCTTTTACGTGAGCTTTGTTCATCCTTTTTCCCAACACGCGAGACATCTAGCATCAAGGTGCACGTGTCATGCAAGAAAATGGAGATAATCGAGATAAGCAAAGGCGTAAGTGAGTCGTATGGGGGAAGCGGGGAAACCCTTTTTCGTAAGTGAGTCGTGCACTGCGATGGCACCTACGCAATATTTTTTCTCCTCGATGGCACGTGAATAGTGCATGTACTCAACGACGGAGCACGGGACGGTAGCAATGACATGGTCAGCCCTTTATGGAGAGAGTACGTACTACTAGTAAATAACTTTGATGTGTCCCGTCAACTCGAAGAATGACGAGAAGCTTGATTACGCCTTCTCCCTCTCCAACGCGTCTTGTGATGGCTCGCAAAGACGAGGAGAAACTTTTGCTTACAAGCGGTGGGCGTGCAACCGTTCATTTGGTGTCGATTGCCGTAAGCACTCATCAGTAGAACCATCGACTTAGGAAGAGGCGAAGAGCCAAGCGCAAGGTCGCCTACTAACCTTAGGCTAGGCGAGTGGGAGTAACATAAGTAGGGGTACCTCCTTTTTTATTCTAGAAACAACCACACATGAATATCAAGGTCTTTGGTTATATAGAACAAATTTCCTACAGTCCATGCTCAGCCCTCCTCTATCTCTCTTCTCACCAGCCGGTAGACTGCGAGCCCATCATCTGTTTGCTCACATGCGGCCCCACATGTCGCTGAAAACGCAAGAGGACCCAATCGAACCTGCACATCTTTCACCTCGACGTCTTTGGTGATGAAAAACAAATCCAATAAAGATCTTCGGTGGCCGCTTTTGGAGTTACTCAAGAGTAGTAAGATTCTATTTACAGTTTAACCCAAGATGCACATCTCGTGGCTTCAACTCCACTCTATTTTCTTTCATGACATGACCTGGATGCTGGATGTCCCACGTGTCGGCAAAAGGAGGAAGAACCCGACCAAATCTTCGGTTGTGCTCTCAGATTAGACTAGTTGTGCTAACTTAAAAAATTTATTGTGTACTCCCTCCATTCCAAAATACTTGACTTCCATTTGTCCAAAAATGGATGTACCTATATACTAAAACATGTCTAGATACATATATATTTTGACAAATAGAAGGCATGTATTGTGCAACGGAGGGAGTAGAATGGATGCAAGTTTTCCTATTGCGAAGAAGAGTACATCCATATATTGATAGAGCGTTGGAGTTGGCCTTACAAGTGGGACCGCAGTTGAGGAAACCGACTATCGGCAAACCCCCACCTCGCCCGCCGCGCGATGGCTGAGTTAGAGAAACGATGAGGTTGAAGAGATTGCTCTAGCACGGACTCCAAGAAATATGTTGCAGATGGAAGTCGTCTTTGGTGGCGTGCAGCCGTACTCCTGGACATGAATGCTTGTTACGGCCCATGCCACCCTACTACTCCTACTACTTACTATATAGTACTAGTATCGAGGATTCGAGGTGCTTTGGTTACGTAGTACAATATGGCTACTGATAAAAACACCATACGACGCCTTGAAGCATGTGAAGCTAGTACAAATAGTGTACTACTTCCTCCGTTCCTAAATATAAGTCTTTGTAGAGATTTCACTAGGTGGACTACATACGAGCAAAATGAATGAATCTACACTTAATATGCATCTATATACATCCGTATATGGTTCATAGTGAAATCTCTACAAAGACTTACATTTAGGAACGGAGGGAGTACTATTGTTGATTGGCCTCATCCGATAACCTGTTGCAATGCACGTACAATTATGGAGGAGGGAGAGGAAGAGCGTGCGACATCAGTTCCAAATCGAGAGGGAAAGGCGAAGAGTTGGTGGACGGTTGCCAGTTTGCCATGGTTCACGAAGGGGCGCCCCGGCCTACACGACGGTTCGGAAATACTCCTACTACCGCCGTCGTCTCACCGATATGTTGGACGGGACCACATGTCAACGAAACATGGTGTGTAATTTCGTGCAAAATGCGATCCGGCGCGTTGGCCCGAGGTGCCGCTTTAGTTTTTTTTGAAAGTTTGCCGCATTAGTTATCGACCTTTATTTTTTTAACATGCAGTCTGAATGGATAGCTCCTGTGGTCATCACACGTGAGCGGATATAATGATGGTTGATTCGCCCGAGCAACTTATTACTGTGGGAATATGGGAGTACCAACGGATTCAAGGAACATAGAAATGATGGTTGCTTCGTCCGAGCAACTTATTGTGGTGAAGGTGGGGCTCTGTGATTTGACTGCTCACTAGTCATTACTACTGCGGCGGAATGACCGGGGTGAATCTTTCCCTGAAGTTGTGTTGTGCACTCAATATTGCTGCATGGCAGGTGGAGCCGGATGAAGGATGCCCAACATGTCGGCGAAATGAAGTTGAATTGTTTCTGGCATTGCTATCAATCCTTCAGGATTTGTTTATATGTATGCATAATTTTGATGAAATTGTACTGTGATGCTATGAAGGTTTCAACTTCGGTTCCCGCAGGAAAAAAAAAGGTTTCAACTTGCGATTCATGTGCCTTGCCTCGAGATTATCTCATTACAACATTCCATCAAATATAAATGAAACTACCATGGCCAATGCATCTCAATGGTTCGCAGATCAGCGCCAATATTCACATCACAACTGAAGACAAAGTTGTGAGAAGGTGTACAAATAAAGAAAAAATATATAATTGATCGATGTTGCTCGTAGGCATGGCTCCATTTCCTTGGCACAGTGTTCATTGCTTGGCAGCTAGTTTCACCCAGCTCTGTAGCCAAAAAAGAGGTCTATGAAGGACACCACAATCCGATCATTTTGTGCAGCTCCACTAAAATCGAGCGGACCATCCCTGTTTGCAAAGATATCCAGTCAGTGTGATTACAATAATAGTGGAACTAGATGATGAAATAGCACACATAAATAGAAGCCGATCACCTCTACGATCTCTCTTTAGGACTAACTTCTTGTTGGAGAAAGATTAGGCACGGAGTTGGATGAGTAGGATAGCAAAGCCAATCTCCCTTTCCCAGTCC
Source organism: Aegilops bicornis (assembly GCA_021605145.1). Taxonomy (NCBI): domain Eukaryota; kingdom Viridiplantae; phylum Streptophyta; class Magnoliopsida; order Poales; family Poaceae; genus Aegilops; species Aegilops bicornis. The sequence continues at coordinate 609,544,820 of CM038670.1, read as the reverse complement.
CACAGAAATGTAAAAACGTTGCCCGTGTGACATTTTGGCGGAACTGCACAAAACACTCTTCGTAAAAAGTGATTTGTGCAGTTCACCAAAAGGTCGCAATAGCAGCGAGGTGAAAATGGATAGCCCTGTTTGCAAAAGGAGGTCGAAAGGAAACAATTACTGCCCAATAACACGAGTTGAAGACACATACGCCAACAAAAAAGAAGCATGTTCCATGTAAAAAGGGAAAGATAGCACATGGTGGTTTATCAAAAATGGTTTGAGGACGAGATTGCAAGATGGAAAGTACGCCGCCGGGATACGACGATTTAAGCAAACAACTAAAGAAGATCCACATGCAGCAACGTGGGAAGATGGGCGGTGGAGCAAGGCCGGAGGAAGCTGTACACGAGGGTCGTCGGGATGTTACTAGGAGGCGCCCGGCCGGGATCTGCCCATACTGCGGCAGCGAGCAAGTGGCGAAGGCCCTACCGCGCCGGAGCTTGGTCAGAGAGAACGGTGGGTACCGCAGATCGGGACGAGCTGCCTCAACACCGTCGAATGGAGAGATGATGCACATCCTCCCTTTCCGCCAGCGGACGGGATGCGGCCGGATCACTGACCAACGCTGAGAGAGAGAGGCCACGGCGGCCTTATGTGAGATGGTGTGACGAGAGACAAACCCATTTTTCCATTTTCCCCATGGCAATCGTTTTATATTCTAGGCGTGGTACCGACCCTCCTTCGAGTAAACAACGCTTCTGGCGTCAAATTATCACGTGGGCTGCCTTTTAAATGCAGAAGCGAACTCCACCGTGTACCAGCGGTGTGGCCGGAACGAGGCGTGAGTACGCGGCCCTGCGTGCACTTCTTCTTTAGGTGCAGTTACGTACGTGGGTGGGTGTGAGAGAGATGGTGTTGATGATATCTCAATCAGAAAAACGTAAGATATGCAATGTGTGTGAAACGGAGTCATGGATGTGAGATATCGATAGAATTGAAAACAGGGATGAAGTGTGTGGCTGCGCGATCGATAAAGAGTGCCATAGAATTTGTGTTTGCCCACGTCAAAGATACAAGGCGGATGGCCTACTGGAATTTGAGAGGGCAGAGGTGCAGTCCTTCTCCGTGGCATGGATACCTACCTACAATGTTCGACTATCGGTGTGTGTGTGTGTGGGGGGGGGAGACCGGTCGACTAGTATATGTGTGGGGAAGGAGAGAGACCTAGCTATGTATTGAGGGAGATCGATCGACATCCATGGATATGTGTAGCAGAGGAGTAAGGTTGGGGAAAAGACGAAGGTAGAGCGTTGGAGGGTTGGTGGTGGAGTGGCGTCTCACAAATGGTGGGAGAGGCCTGCTAGACAAACGGAGGGTATGAGTGCAATATCAATAAGAGAGGGGGGATGTCTGTCTGTCTATGCACGTGCGTGTGAGAGACGGGTCGGGAGGTATTCAAGGATGATGAGGGGAGAAGAGATGGTTGTGGTAAGCATGCGTAACTACATAGGAAGATCAACCGTCGTGTGTCCGAGAAAAGGAGAGACATAACTAGCGAGGTAAGTGTATCGGTGCTTGGTGAAAACGAATTATAGTCGACCTGGCTATATGTAGGGAGATCAATTCATATACACGCCTGCATGTGTTAGAAGCAAATAAGGTCCGGAGAGGCGGGGCAGGGGGAGAGGGTGGCTAGGAGGTGGTGCGAGAGGCCTACCATGTCGAGGGGGGAGGAGTGTGCGAGCATGTGATTAATGAAAAGAGGGGCGGGAGTGTGCACCTGCGTGGAATCATATTGGACATATGGGGGCATGGACGATGAGAAGAGAAGAGGGGAAGTATATATGTGTTTGTTGTAGGCACACTTGGCTAGAGAGGTATATCGACCGGTGTGTGACAAAAAGAAGGAGCCTGGGGCCTACACACACAGCTGGTGGACGACCTAAAGAGAAATAATGAGCGATGCGTGATGGAGGGACGCTAAGGGTGTGTGAGGCGGGCGTGCATGCACGATAGAAGTTAGCGCTAGCTAGCTACAAATAGAAGAGGATCGTGAAGGTGTAAAAGACGAACAACGATCATAATTCATTATAAAAAAGTGGATACGGATACTTGAAGAAGATATCATAATGTAGAACACTGATTATAATTTGGACTAATGTGTGGCTTTTCCAACTCAGGTCTAAATACTTGTCATAATGTAGGGGGTGGGGCACTATACTTTGTGTGATAAACACGATTATGCGTATGGAACATGGTTTAGATTATGAATATATAGTTAGTACATCAAATGTACTATTATTTGGAATCAACATCAAGTGTATTCAAAAAATAGAATTCGAGTTCATGTAGTACACATAGTTCATATCTATCTCTATAGCAATCATGTGGTGTGTTATTAAGGTAATACACGAATGATGGTTGAAGTTGGCAACAATCATGATTGTAGATTCTTATTGAAATAGAGAAACGAATTCAAATTTAGTTTGAATTGCAGCGGTAGTATAGACATTTGGAATGCACTAAAATGTTAGTATGAGTAGGTTACATGCATTATATAGCAAGCGAAAAAATTTAATCGGACATAACATGGATTCATACTCCCTCCTTCCATCTATATAGGGTGTAATGAGATTTTTAAGACCTCCTTTGAGTATTGACAAGATTAATAGTACATGACATGCACAATGTGAAAATTATATCATTGAAAGAACCTTTCACAGACGAAGTTAACGGTGTGCTTTGTGTAAGTTGCATGTCATATATCATTGCTCTAATATTTGGTCAAAGTTAGCATCAAAAATGCATTAGGCCCTATATAGATGGAAGGAGGGAGTAGCTTTGAATAGCATTTGTATAGTAAAACGGGGCAAGACTCTCTCTTTGTGTGGTGGTGTGAATAGTTTTATTTTTTTCATTTTCTTTTTGGTTGAGGGAAGTGCAAATTGATTTGGTACGTACAAGTACAATATTACTACACGTTAGGCTTGTCCCTAAAATTCAACCCGCGTCTTGTTATATCCCGAAAATTCAGATATCGTGCTCCCAAAACTGGCGCCTTCACAACCCGCGCCTTGCTATCCCGAAATTAGAAAGCGCGCGAAAACTCCCTCTAGCTGCCAAATCCCGACACGCGAAATCCCCCTTCTAACCCTGAGCCGAAAGGGCCGCTAGTTCAAATCGGTGGGGGGTACTTTTGTAACACACCCTACATTTTGGACCAAGCGCGTCCCTAAGTCATGCTTCACCCCCTCCCATCACCCCCTTTTCGCCATTCGAAATCCCAGGCCACCATAACCTCTCTGCTCCAGCCGCGAAACCCCACCCTCCTCCGTCCGGCATGTCACCGCTCCCCAGCCGGAGCCTCTTCCCCGATGACGTCGTCCACCGCAACAGCTCGACGTCCCTCGTCCACCTCCCCGGATGAGGATCCGTCGTCCATCTCGCTGTCCCGCCGGTTCAGCCACCCCGTCCTCCACCTCCAAGGAGCTGCTCCAACGATCGCCTCGTCTATCGCGGCTGTTCCATCCCCACAACGCCGCCTTAACCTGCTCCACCGGAACCGCAGCATCCTCACCGACTCCTCGGACGAAGCCGAGGTCTACTCGGCGCCACCAAAGAGGTTGTACACTCATCGCATCGCACCTTCTCCTTAACTCGACCTCCCGGCGCCGACGGTGCTCCATCCTGCACCCCCATGGAGCGGCTACCTTGAAGTCGGCGCCATGGGCGACAACTCCACGGCGGCTCTCCCCCACTGCGAGGCCCCTTCGGCGGCGGTGTCCATACCAGCCGGATCTGCTGCTGCTGCTCGGCTCTCGCCGATCCTTCCTTCGCCCGATTCTTTCTGCTGCTCTCCCCCTAGCTCGTCTTCTTTGCTCTGCTCCGATTAAGCCACACTTGATCTTGAATCGAATTTTGGGTCGATCAATTTTAGGGGTTGGGGGCTCGCCGAGTTAAGGAAGAACCACCACTAGCAGGGACGGGGCTCATGGAGAGGTACCCCACTATCTATCTTAGGGTTCGGGGTGGGGGTTGGGGGCCTAGAGGGCTGGCAGGGCGGCGGTGGCGAAGTTGTTTTAGGCGGCGGCTGGGGCAGCGGTTCGGCCGGTGGTGGTGGCGGCTCGAGGGGTGCAGGTTGAACATGAACTGCAGCCCTCCCTAAACTACATGTCAAGTGCCTCTCTGCTACCATTGCGTTCAGTTCCGACGGTAGCATTCAGATTCCACATGAAATTTCAGTTTTGACGATTAAGTTCGAGTCAACAGTTTTACCTCATCTGTTGTAGTCGGTGGTTTTTGGTGATGTTAATTTTACATCCATTTTACATCATCTATTGGAGATGCTATTAGAATCCCACTTGATATTGACGATGTCTATCTTGTCCGCTTGACCTTGACATCTTACGGCTCACCGGAGCTGCTCCAACGACGTAACGATCCATCACAATGAGAAGTGCCCCGGACGCCGTCTCTGATTCCTCATATCTTCCTCCACACCTCCGACAACCACCTCTTCCTCAATCGCTTGACAACCAACCCAATGATCTTTGAAATTAAACGACTCTGACAAAGAGGTTGTACACTTGTTGCATCACTTATTACTATACATTCACGTCGATCCATTAGGGCTATTTTGGTTCAACGGAAAAACATAGCAATAGGGAATTTTCCAATGGCACTCTACTATTCAATTATTCATGCATTTTGTTGAAAGGAATAAAGCAAAACATCCACCTAGACCTACTTTTCAAAATCCTATGCATGAAAACAAGACCAAGTGCATTAGTGCCAGAATAACATTCTAACTGTACACGCTTTCATATGGTTTCACTTTATTTTGGCCATGTTTCTTTGCATTCCTCTGCTCTTCCAATTCCTTGTAAACCAAACACCCAAGTTGACAGAAATCCTGTGTTTACAAATGCTCTGTTTACCATGTGCATTTTCCTATCCTATTCGGTGTTTTTCCTATCCTGTGTTTTAAGAATCATGCAAGCCAAATGAGCCCTTACAAATTACTTGATTCTGTGCGTGTCGGAGGGAACTTTGTGTGGTTTGTCCTGCTCTGCCATGACGTCGTCCACCTCACCGAGCTGCTCCATCGATGAAGCATCCACCAAACCAAACATCATGACTCTGACCGTCTTTCGCCGCCTTTAGATCTCCTTCCTCGCCGCCGCACCCACCACAACGGCATCATCATCATCGACTCAGAGATGAACACGAGGAGTACACGGGTCCACAAGAGAGGTCGCACTCTTTTGTTTCTCGCTTATGTTATGCATTGCTTAAACTTACCTGCTACTTTATCGTCCTGTTCAGCTCTTGGACTCCCAAGTCAAGTCCAAATTAATGTTCAAACTTGAGTTCTAAATTAGTTGTGGGGCACATATCGAGGCAACAATGAATAGTATGTCTGTCTAATATCTGGTTCACCTAGGGTATGCCTATGTCGTTCATCTTGGGTGGGAAACAAATAGTAAAGCAATCATCATCTGTCTTTTTATTAATTTAAAGCAATCATCAGCCTGCTATCATTATTTTTGGATCCATCCACTGGTTGTTACCATCACTCTAAATTTCTGCATGCTCTCCTTACATAATCTCACCATATTTTTTCGTATGCATGTCATATATTGTACACAGTCATCTGGACATGTAGAGAAAAGAGAAGAGTTTTATGCTGGCAATACAATGTCATGCAGACATCGCTCCATGGTGGGTTCAATGGCAAATCCTCCCCACCCCTCTCCAGATTGTAATCCAGAGGAAGATATACATTACGAGGCGGATTCAGACGTGACCACTCCTATTTACCCCCCAAGGTGTTTGCTCTACCTTGGCATGATGATGTTAGTCATATCATGCATATGTTGCCTTGCAGTGCCTAATTTTGACATCATATATGTCATCTTCTTAGTTTAGACATGTTCTGTAGTGCCACCTGTTTAGTTTCTTTATCATATATGGTAATTATGCAGTCTCATGTCTTTTAGCCAGCCATAATATATGTGAAATGTGCAATGCCATCCTGTTTAATCAGGCATCATATATTTGAATGATATCTTGCCCATCCTTTTCTTCATTACATTTCCATTTGTCGACAATGTTTGTACATTAAACTAGTCTTCCTGTGAATAAGCCATTTGGGTGGGAGATGGAAAAATCTGGAGTGAAAACAAGGCCTTCATAGCAGATAGTGCTACCTGTCGAAGCAGATCTCTTGTTGGGTCCCGATAGCTCCTCAGAGATGGATTTAGAGATAGATGACCAGTCCTATTCCCCCACTGAGGTGTATGCTCTAACTTGGCACGGTTATACTGCTCATATCATGCATACAGTGTCTTGCATTGCATAGTTTAGACATCATATACACAATATTCAACACCATGTTCTTAGTTCAGACATCATATCGAATGCCCTCTGTTTAGCATATAAATCACATATGTGAATTAAATAATGCGATCCTGATTACTTAGATAACATGTAGGTGAATTATGTCATGCGATCCTGTTTAGTTATTCATCATATCTTTGAATTATGTTATGCTATGCTATCCAGTTTAGATAGACATCATATATGTGAAATTATGTCATGCTATCCGTTTTAGTTAAACAATATACATGTCAACTATTTCATGCCCTCTTTTTTCCACACTATCTGTTGCATCTGTCTCTCATACAATTTCTGTACATTCAACTATGTTTCCTCATTTGAATTGGAGCGGGTGATGCCAGTATCTAGCGGACTACAAACACGATCTTCAAATAAAACAGTGCTACCTCTTGGTGGAGATAGCACCCCGGTTGTACATGCACAAGAACCAGCCCTACCACACATAACCCAAACTCTCGCAGATTGTACCCCTACTGCGATGGACAGAGAACCAGCTTCACCCAATCTAACCCCAACCCCACCCGATAGTAACCCAGTTCCTGTTGACACAACACCATCTCCACCACAGAGCTCCCAAACAAGAGCAGTTAGTAAGGCAGCTCCAGTGCCCAAAGGGCCAAGATTATCACGGCGAACCCCAACTCCACCAGTTAGTACGCCTTATTCCTCGTGGAGGAAGCACAACCAGCTAGTCGTAGTTTAGCATCTATCGCATTTGATGTTGTTAAATCGTATGTGCGTATCTTCCCATCTTGGAAATATTATCTTTGAAGATGAAGGAAAATGCCGATTCACGGTGTTTGTCCGGGAGTTATGTGTAAGTAATGTTATTCATGGCAATTACTTTGCTTCGTCCCATACATCCTACCTCCATGATGGTTATAATACAACAAATTTTCCCATTTTCTCTATAGAGAAGGACCAATTTGGAAACTCAGGATGAGGTAACCTGTGCTAATACCTCTGCTATCTTCAAGAATGCTTGGTGGCGATGTCGGAATTACACAGAAGAAAACGTACTTCACCGGCAAAGAAACTCATCAAATTCCCTTACATTCTCCTGAGACACATTTACTGGATGATGACTGGGAACGCCTTGTTCTGTATTGGTCCCTAACCAAGAATGTGGTAAGGTCTATGAGCTCATTTTCTATTTTTAAGTATTATATTCTTGCGTCTTACTGTACTCTGTTCATGTAGAACAAGTGCCTAAACCTGAAGAACAACTGTTCTAATTTAAGATTCCATTGCTATCATAGTTCAAAAAAGCGCTAGGCGTTAATTGTGCGTTTTGCCACCACCTTGCGCTTTACTGACCAAAGCGCATGCTTATGCATAGTTATGCATAGATTAAGCATAGTAATGCGCAATGCGTTTTGCCAACACCTAGAGCCTAGGCGCACTTAAGCGCTCGCTTAGGCGCGCCTTTTTTTAACTATGATTGCTTTGCTCTTGTATCACTGTATTTACTGATACAAACTTATTTTTAAATTGAAGGATCCAATCGAAACTCCAATGGCACAACAGGTATGTTCATGCATGTTTCTTTAATGAGTTTGCTCTTATCAATAGCTCTTTTGATTTCAATTTCAATTGTGTATATAGTTGACTTTCATATCATGCACATTACTAGCATCACAACAGAGCCAATAGTGTTGTTGTACATGTAGACCGTGGTACCCATCTGAAATCTTATTGTGCCGTGTAGTTTCCCACGCTTTGTATTCTTTCACCGCTTCTTTGCTTTGTCTTGTTGATATGATTTGAACCGTGTCTCTATTTTGATTTGGCAAGACAATGCATTGGACCATAGGACATAGATATATGTTTGTTTGATGCTTTTATTATGTACTAGTACTTGGCAATAGAAGACTTGGTAGTTTAATCCTGTCCACCTTACTAATGAACTGGTTCACCGAAATGAGTTTCATATACTAGTACATGCTAAACTTGTTATGTGTCTGCTTGTTTCTTCTTTTAGAATGCTGACATAATATTGGGGAAGAGTGCTTTATTAAGCAATGGTAAAGGAAGTAATGCAGATAAGGTTCAGGATAGTGGCACATCCTTGTTGGTCTCCAACAAAGCTGATAAAACAGCTAAGGAAGACTATTTTGAAGACAGCGAGACAACCCCAAAGTCCTGTCTTGGTTTAGTGTTCGATTCTTGGCCACTACCGCTTGCACAAGCTATTCAAACTCACCGTCTGAATCAGTTCGGTTTATTGAGTCTCAACTACATTTGAAAGACATCGATCATTTGTCTTTGCGACAAGAAGCGAAGAATTGCGGAAGTCCCTAGAGCATTCAGATGCATACTTTACGGTGCAACGACAAGCGTTGGAGGATTTTAAGCGTAAACAGGACAAAGCTAATCAGCTTGCTAAGCTTATTGCCGACATGGTGGATACCGGGATAACGTTTCTTGAGCTCTTACGAAGTTGTTTCAGTTATGCTCTTGTTTTTTGCAGCGTTTATTTACCTTTGGTGGACAATTTTGACGGCCGGTGTATGTAATATGCTGCTTTGTTCCCTATATTTGCCTTTGGTGGCGAACTTTGATGCCCGATGGATGTAATATGTGTAATAAGCGGTAATAGGCTAGCGTTAATTGCTTGCTTATTTATTTCCTTATTGTCTTGTTTAGTTGTTTGCTTGTAGTCACTGCAGTTCTTTTTACGTGTTTTTCTAGTGGCCACAATAGCCTATTTTTGGTAACAAGGCCAAAATAATCATGGCAACACACTGCAATTTGTTGTAACCATGGGCCTCCTGCAGTCGTATGATCCATGGGCCTTCGTCCGTCCGTAGAGGATCCATTGGCCTTCTATACGGGCCGTGGGATCCATCGGCCTTCTATCTGAACCTTAGGGTCCATGGGCCTTCTACGGGCCGTAGGGTCCATGGGCCTTCTATGGGCCGTACGATCCATGGGCCTTCTACGGGCCGTATTATCCATGGGCCTCATACGGGCCGTAGGATCCATGGGCCTTCTACGGGGCATATCATCATTTCGCCAATCATGGGTTGTACTATTCGTGGACCATAACGGGCCGTTAATAGGCCGTATTTGATAACTCTATGAAAACAGCCCAACGGGTTTTTTTTACATGAAAACGGCCCAACGTATTAACGGTCATAAACGGGCCGATGTAACGACGGACTGAATTTGGCCCACAAGCGTAAAATGACGAACGGGCGTATGTAACGAATCTCGCAAATGAGCCCAAGAATCAATGGGCCCCGAGAAGGCCGAAGATAACTTCTGGAAACGCCCAATGGAATAACGGGCCGTTAATGGGTATAAAGTGATACACTTTGTTCATTACGGGCCGCTTTCACCACGGGCCGTTAATGGGCCAAGAGTTACAAAGGTCCTCATATGGGCGAAAGAAGTCATGGGCCACACATGGGCCCAGTAGTTAAAACGGGCTGAATCATATGGGACAGCCAGATGACGCCATCGGGCCTAATTGAGATAGGGCGAACGGGCCACAGGTTATGGTACGTAAATGGGCTATATGCAAATAGGCCGTTAACGTGCTTTCAGTGGGCAGGCCGCCACCTTTTGACCAAGTCAAACGGGCGGGCTTTTCACGAGAATGGGCCTCTGTTGGGCCGTGCCACGTGTCGCGTATCATAGGCGACTTCGGTCCAATGAACGGATGACATCTGTCCCAATGGTGAGCCGACACGTGTTTCCTCCAGCCAATGATGATTTTACACGTGGAAAATCCCGTTGGTCGGGTCATTAACGGGTTATCGGATCCAAAACCCGACCCGATAGCTTAACGGCATTACATTACGATGGATGCCACGTGTCGGTCACCCTTGACGAAAGCACTTACGTGATGCGCGATTTATCATCATGGAAGTGGACACTTCCGTGATGATAATTTTGGTAATGTCATGGAACACTTCTCTGACGCACGGTATGACTATCTTGATTCTGTCATAAATTTGTCATGGATGTACATGCATGACAAAAAACGCGACCTACTGTGACAAACACGTATCATCACAGAAGTGTATTTTTTTGTAGTGTTTGGGGTGACTGGCTCCATCGCGTAGACGTCCCTTAGTGCGCGCTTCCATTCCCTCTTGGGAATGTGGGTTGCGTATATCATGTTCACCGTTTTCACTTGTGGAGGGAAACTCTTCAGTCCTCCTGTGTTCGGTGGCCGAGGCTCTTCCTCGTCGCTGCTATGCAGCCCCTTGTCCTTGTTTTCGGCGTTCAACTTGCCGGCCTGCTTGAACACCCAGCATTCTCTGTTGGTGTGATTGGCTGGCTTATCGGGGGTGCCGTGAATTTGACATGAGCGATCGAGTATGCGGTCCAAACTGGACGGGCCCGGATTACTTCTTTTGAACGCCTTTTTCCGCTGACCGGATTTAGAGCCACTGAATCCGGCATTGACTGTCGTGTCTTCGGCGTTATCGCCGTTGTTGCGGCGCTTGTGTCTGTTACGACGTGGTCTGCCGTTAGTATCCTTTGTATCTGAAGTGCCATGACTTCTTGATGTGTTGTTGCTGCGAGCCAGCCAGCTGTCTTCGCCCGCGCAAAAGTGGGTCATGAGCGTCGTGAGGGCTGTCATAGACTTCGGCTTCTACTGGCCGAGGTGCCGGGCGAGCCACTCGTCACGGATGTTATGCTTAAATGCCGCTAAGGCCTCTGCATCCGGAGAGTCGACAATTTGGTTTTTCTTAGTTAGGAACCGGGTCCAGAACTACTTGGCCGATTCCCCTGGCTGCTGAGTTATATGGCTCAAGTCATCAGCATCCGGTGGTCGCACATAAGTGCCCTGGAAGTTGTCAATGAATGCATCTTCCAAATCCTCCCAACTGCCAATGGAGTCTGCTGGCAAGCTATTCAGCCAATGCCGAGCTGGTCCTTTGAGTTTTAGTGGGAGGTACTTGATGGCATGTAGATCATCACCGCGAGCCATGTGGATGTGGAGGAGGAAATCCTCGATCCATACCGCGGGATCTATTGTACCATCATATGACTCAATGTTTACGGGTTTAAAACCCTCTGGGAATTCGTGATCCATTACTTCATTAGTGAAGCATAAGGGGTGTGCGGCGCCTCTGTGCCGGGCTACATCACGACGCAGTTCATACGAGTCTTGTCTGCTGTGTTCGGCCCGGCCGGATTTGCTTTTAGTATATCTGGCGTGACGATCATCGTCACGTGTTGGGGCGCGACCCCGTGATCCCTAGATCGATCTTGCATGTTTTGCTTTGTTTTCCAATACGTCTCGTAGGTCCCGCGTGTTGCCCCGGGCCTTAGTATTTTTGTTTGAATGGCGGCGGCGTGCGGGCTGGACTTCGGGCTGATATGCCTCTCTGTCTCGGCCACGAGGTGGCCGATCAGCCGCATCATACACTGGTGATGTAGGTTTCAATGCTTCCTCCTCGAGTTGAGGTAGAAACCTGCGCTTTGGGTAACTCTTGGTTGGGCGCTCGAGTTCGTATTCCTCGGCTGCCAGGACTTCAGTCCATCTATCCGCTAGCAGATCTTGATCAACTCGAAGCTGTTGTTGCTTTTTCTTGAGCTGTTTCTTTGTGGCTATAAGCCGGCGCTTGAAGCGCTCCTGCTCGACGGGATCCTCAGGCACGATAATTTCTTCGTTGCTGAGGCTCACCTCGTCTTCGGAGAGAGGCATGTAATTGTCATCCTCTGATTCTCCGTTGTCTGCCTGTTCCGGAGGGCTAGCTTGTTCATCCTCCCCCTCGAGGTCTGGCTGGAGGGGATTATCATCGTCTTCGGCACTATCCGGAGCGTTATTGTCTCTTGTGCCGGTATCGCTGCTTTTGCTATGGTGAGACTTAGAGCGGCGCCACTGACACCGGTGCTTAGATTGCTTCTTGGAGGGATTATCCTCCGTTGTCTTATCGCCATCCCCCTCTTTGGGGTTGTCCACCATGTACATGTCATACGATGAGGTGGCAGTCCGGTATACGTAGGCGGTGGTTCTTATTAAATCTCTGCATCGTCGTCCATGCCGTCGATGTCTTCGGAGCCGAAGTCGAGCATGTCGGTTAAGTCATCGACATTGGCTACTAAGTGGGTGGTGGGTGGGGAGCGAATTTCTTCGTCGTCCGCATCCCATTCTAGCCGGACATAGTTCGGCCAAAGGTCTCCTGACAGGGAGAGAGACTTCAATGAGTTTAGCACGTCGCCAAAAGGCGAGTGCTGAAAGATATCCGCGGAGGTAAACTCCATGATCGGTGCCCAATCGGATTCGATGGGCACGGACGCAGGCGGCTCGGAGTCCATGGCCGGGGACGAATCCAATGGTTCGGCAACACGGATCTCGTAGTAGGTGAAGTCAGTATTCGGCTCTATCGCCGCTGAGTGTGCAGCCTCCGTGGCGGGGTCCATCCACCTGTCCTTAGATGGCGCAATTTGTTCCGGATTGAGGGCCGGAGTAGTTGCAGGTGCGATCTCCCGAACACTGTCCGACAGCAAAGCTAAATCATGCTCGTCGTGGTTGTGCGACGCACCTGACATGGGCTCGAATCCGTCGAGGATCAAGTCTCCGTGGATGTCGGCAGTATAGTTCAAGTTTCCAAACCTGACCTGATGGCCAGGGGCGTAGCTCTCGATCTGCTCCAGATGGCCAAGCGAGTTGGCCCGTAGTACGAAGCCGCCGAATACGAAGATTTGTCCGGGGAGGAAAACCTCACCCTGGATCGCATCGCTGCCGATGGTTGAAGGAGCCATCAAGCCTTACGGTGACGGCACAACAGAACTCTCAATGAAAGCACCAGTGTCGGTGTCAAAATGGGTGGATCTCGGGTAGGGGGTCCCGAACTGTGCGTCTAAGGCGGATGGTAACAGGAGGCGGGGGACACGATGTTTACCCAGGTTCGGGCCCTCTCGATGGAGGTAATACCCTACTTCCTGCTTGATTGATCTTGATGATATGAGTATTACAAGAGTTGATCTACCACAAGATCGTAGAGGCTAAACCCTAGAAGCTAGCCTATGGTATGATATTTGTTGTCCTACGGACTTAAACCCTCCGGTTTATATAGACACCGGGAGGGCTAGGGTTACACAGTCGGTTACAAGGAGGAGATCTACATATCCGTATTGCCAAGCTTGCCTTCCACGCCAAGGAGAGTCCCATTCGGACACGGGACGAAGTCTTCAATCTTGTATCTTGATAGTCCAACAGCCCGGCCAAAGGATATAGTGCGGCTGTCCGAGGACCCCTAATCCTGGACTCCCTCACCACCCTAAGAGAATTGAGCAGGATTCTCAGAGAACTAATGTTGATGCACCTAGTCCTTCTAAAAGGAAGAAAAGAAAAATGATAGGACTTTGCATGCTTCTAGTGAACCTGTTGTAGACACACCTGAGAATCCCAACGATATTTCTATTTACGATCTTTGAAACACAACACGGTAATGAACATGAACCTAGTGATAATGTTAATAATGATGTTCATGATGATGCTCAACCTAGGAATAACAATGATGTAGAGATTGAACCTGCTGTTGATCTTGATAACCCACAATCAAAGAATCAACGTTATGATAAGAGAGACTTTGTTGCTAGGAAGCACGGTAAAGAAAGAGAACCATGGGTTCAGAGACCCATGCCTTTTCCTCCTAAACCATCCAAGAAAAAGGATGATGAGGATTTTGAGCGCTTTGCTGAAATGATTAGACCTATCTTTTTGCGTATGCGTTTGACTGATATGCTTAAAATGAATCATTATGCTAAGTATATGAAAGATATTATTACAAATAAGAGAAAGATACTGGAAGCTGAAATTTCCACCATGCTTGCCAATTATACTTTTAAAGGTGGAATACCTAAGAAACTTGGAGATCCAGGAGTACCAACTATACCATGCTCCATTAAAATAAACTATGTTAAAACTTCTTTATGCGATCTTGGAGCCTGTGTTAGTGTTATGCCTCTCTCTTTATATCGTAGACTTGATTTGAATATGTTGACACCTACTGAAATATCTTTGCAAATGGCTGATAAATCAACTGCTATACCTATCGGTATTTGTGAGGATGTGCCTGTTGTGGTTGCAAACGTTACTATTTTAACGGACTTTGTTATTCTTGATATTCCCGAGGACGATAGTATGCCGATTATCCTCGGTAGACCCTTTTTGAATACTGCAGGGGCTGTTATTGATTGCAACAAAGGTAATGTTTCATGTTAATGGTAGTGAGAATACACTAAAAAAAAGACACATCCGTGACATTTTGGGCCGAACGAATTTTTTTCCTGTCATACTTATGACACTTCTATGACGATAATTGTGACAAAACCCGGTATCATCATAGATGTGGTGGGCTCCTACTTCTATGACGAAAATCATGACAGAAAATGCGCTTTTCGTCACAGGCGGGCCGGAGACGCAATTTGCATGACATTCTTTGGGCCGTCCATGATGGAAAAAACCGTGGTAGAAGCGAGGGCGAGGAAAATATCGGGTGTTCCCGATTCTGATGGGTGGTCGGGGCGAAGCGATGCATGTTTCTCTCGTACTGCGCGCAGCGTGTGGAGTGCGGCGTTGGGCTCTAATCGAACCCGGCGAGGCGTTGGGCTCTAAGCGAACCCGGCGGACCTTTGCAGCGAGCTACGCGTTCTTGAACCCGAAGCGATCGATCGATGGTTGTTAACCGAACCCGATAGAGTGATTCCTTCGCCATCTGCCGCTAAGAAGCCGATCGATGCTGCCTCTGGATGAGCGGTGAGCGTTCTTTGGGGGGTTGGATGAACAAATCCGGGGGGTGGATGAACAGGACCCGTGGTGTTGCCTCTGGATGAGCAGTGGCGTTCTTTGAGGGGGGGTTGGATGAACAGTTCCGGTGGGGGTGGATGAACAGGACCCCGTGGTGTTGCCTCTGGATGAACAGGACCCCGATCGATCGAGCCGGTTGGGGCTGGATGAACAGGACCCCATGGAGGGCTAGATGAACAGGACCACCCCGTGGAGGGCTGGATGAACAGGACCACCCCATGGAGGGTTGGATGAACAGTAGATGATGGAGGGCTGGATGAACAGTAGCCCGTGGAGGGGTGGTTGAACAGTAGCCCGTGGAGAGGGCTGGTTGAATAGTAGCCGGTGGAGTAGCGCGCGGTGGAGGCTGGATGAACAGGAGCCCGTGGATGAACAATCACAGGTGGAGGCTGGAGGAGGTCGGCGGTGGATGAGCGATGGCCGTGGAGGCTGGAGGGGGTCGACGGTGGAGATGAACAGTATCCCGTGGAGTCCCATTTTGCGGTATGCCACACCCCTCCCGATGAACAGGACCCCCGTTTCGACCGTAGCGCTCCAACACAAGTCTGTTTCCTCCGTTTTGTGGTACGCCGCACCCCTCCCTATCAATAGGACCCCCGTTTCGACCGTAGGAGGTTCGTTTCCTCCGTTTTGCGGTACGCCAGACCCCTCCCGATGAATAGGATCCTGTTTCGAGCGTGGCCGGTCGAACACAAGGCCGTTCCTCCGATTCTGCAGACGCCAGCCTCGTTCCATCGGCTGTTCCGTCCAAGCCGGTTGGCTCCCACGCGTTCCGTTGCCTCCCGATGAACACGATGATGACCCACAAGTATATGGGATCTATCGTAGTCCTTTCGATGAGTAAGAGTGTCGAACCCAACGAGGAGCAGAAGGAAATGATAAGCGGTTTTCAGCAAGGTATTCTCTGCAAGTACTGAAATTAGAGGTAACAAATAGTTTTGTGATAAGATAATTTGTAACGAGCAACAAGTAACAAAAGTAAATAAAGTGCAGCAAGGTGGCCCAATCCTTTTTGTAGCAAAGGACAAGTCTGGACAAACACTTATATAGAGAAAAGTGCTCCCGAGGACACATGGGAATTATCGTCAAGCTAGTTTTCATCACGTTCATATGATTCGTGTTCGGTACTTTGATAATTTGATATGTGGGTGGACCGGTGCTTGGGTGCTTTCCTTACTTGGACAAGAATCCCACTTATGATTAACCCCTATTGCAAGCATCCGCAACTACAAAAGAAGTATTAAGGTAAACCTAACCATAGCATGAAACATATGGATCCAAATCAGCCCCTTACGAAGCAACACATAAACTAGGGTTTAAGCTACATCACTCTGGCAACCCATCATCTACTTATTACTTCCCAATGCCTTCCTCTAGGCCCAAATAATGGTGAAGTGTCATGTAGTCGACGTTCACATAACACCACTAGAGGAGAGACAACATACATATCATCAAAATATCGAACGAATACCAAATTCACATGACTACTAATAGCAAGACTTCTCCCATGTCCTCTGGAACAAACGTAACTACTCACAAAGCATATTCATGTTCATAATCAGAGGAGTATTAATATGCATATAGGATCTGAACATATGATCTTCCACCAAATAAACCAACTAGCATCAACTACAAGAAGTAATCAACACTACTAGCAACCTACAAGTACCAATCCCGGACTTAGAGACAAGAATTGGATACAAAGAGATGAACTAGGGTTTGAGAGGAGATGGTGCCGGTGAAGATGTTGATGGAGATTGGCCCCCTCCGATGAGAGGAGCATTGGTGATGACGATGGCGATGATTTCCCCTCCGGGAGGGAAGTGTCCCGGAGAACAGCTCTGCGGAGCCCTAGATTGGTTCCGCCAAGGTTCCGCCTCGTGGCGTGAGTCTCGTCCCGAAAGCTTGCTTATGATTTTTCTTCGGACGAAAGACTTCATATAGCAGAAGATGGGCACCGGAGGGCCAACAGGGGGCCCACGACGCATGGGGGAGCGCCCCCACCCTCGTGGCCAGGGTGTGGGCCCCCTTTGGTATTTCTTCCGCTTAGTATTTTTTATTATTTCCAAAATTAACTTTCGTGGAGTTTCAGGACTTTTGGAGTTGTGCAGAATAGGTCTCTAATATTTGCTCCTTTTCCAGCCCAGAATTCTAGCTGCCGACATTCTCCCTCCTTATGTAAACCTTGTAAAATAAGAGAGAATAGGCCTAAGTATTGTGACATAATGTGTAATAACAGTCCATAAAGCAATAAATATCGATATAAAAGCATGATGCAAAATGGAACTATCAACTCCCCCAAGCTTAGACCTCGCTTGTCCTCAAGCGGAAGCCGATAACGATAAATATGTCCACATGTTTCGAGGTAGAGGTGTCGATAAAATAAAATACGGACATGAGGGCATCATGATTATTCTTAAAACAACAACATAAATGGATAACGTCATATGATTTCTTATGCTCAAGTAATAATCTATTCACAATGCAAAGTATGAATCAGAAACTTTATTGAGAACCAACAAGCTATAATCTCAGTCATTGAAGCAATTGCAATTTATCATAACATCAGAAAGAGTCTATGTCGAGCTTTTGACAAGTCCACATACTCAACTATCATTTAGTCTTTCACAATTGCTAACACTCACGCAATACTTGTGGTTACGGAATTTTAATCGGACATAGAGAAAGATAGGGGCTTATAGTTTCGCCTCCCAACCTTTTACCTCAAGGGTAATGTCAACAATAATAACTCATGCTAACTTACATCCAATTAGATATATATGTATGGATCTTTCCAACACACTGTGCTTGCCAAAGGATAAAATATGAAAAGGAAATGTGAAGATCACCATGACTCTTGCATAAGGTATAAGATAATAGTAAAAGATAGGCCCTTCGCAGAGAGGCGAGAGGTTGCCATGCGCTTTGAGTTGGATGCACAAAATCTTAATGCGCAAGAACGTCACTTTATATTGCCACTTGTGATATGGACCTTTATTATGCGGTTAAATCGCTTTTATTTCTTCCACATCACAAGATCATATAAAGCTTATTTCCTCCACACTAATCAATCATACATATTTAGAGAGCAATTTTTATTGCTTGCACCGATGACAACTTACTTGAAGGATCTTACTCAATCCATAGGTAGATATGGTGGACTCTCATGGCAAAACTGGGTTTAAGGGTATTTGGAAGCACAAGTAGTATCTCTACTTGGTGCAAAGAATTTGGCTAGCATGAGGGGGAAAGGCAAGCTCAATATGTTGGATGATCCATGACAGTATACTTTATTTCAGATATAAGAAAACATAACCCATTACGTTGTGTTCCTTGTCCAACATCAACTCTTTAGCATGTCATATTTTAATGAGTTCTCACAATCATAAAAGATGTCCAAGATAGTATATTTATATGTGAAACCTCTCTTTCTTCATTACTTCCTATTAATTGCAACGATGACCAAAGCTATGTTTGTCAACTCTCAACAACTTTTAATCATCATACTCTTTCTATGTGAAGTCATTACTCTCCATAAGATCAATATGATCTCTTTGTTTCTTTTTATCCTTTTCTCTTTTCTTTTATTCACCCAAGATCATAGCAAAATAATCAAGCCTTCGACTAAACACTAATCTATATTATATATAGCTCACAGACTCGATTACATAGAGGGATCATAAAGCAAAACTCAAAACTAGATCATACTAAAACTTTATTCTACTAGATCAAGATACTACTAAAAGGAGATGTGGTGGTGATACGATACTGGGGCACCTCCCCCAAGCTTGGCAGTTGCCAAGGGAGTGCCCATACCCATGTGATTATGTTTCCTTCTTCGGAGGTGTTGGTGTGATATTCTTGGCAATGATACTCCTCAAGATACGATTCTCTTCTTCGAGCATATTGAGTTGCTGCTTGAGATCCATTATCTCCTTATGAAGCTTTCCTGTAACGGCCAAAGCTCCTTGCACCCAAGGGTGTTGCATAGCTGCGGGAGAACAAGTGTCACTCTTCTTCATATTTTCATAAGAAAGAAATCTAATATTGGAAGGGATAACCGAGTTTGGAATAGCCGAGCTCTGTAGTTCTCCCATTGTGAATCCAGCTCGGAATCGAGAAATGACTTCTTGATCTCCTCCATGGCGTCTATCCTTTTCAAATCAGCATCCATCTCTTCCTCCGTTGCTGGCCTGAAGTGGTCAGCGTCGCTATTTGTCCTTGATCTCGGTGCCGGATGAGACACCCGGCTCTCCCCGACTGACTCTTGAGAAGACATCTTGCTCTAATCTGCAGCAGCAACAACTCGAGACGAAAACAGAGGATATTTGCGTGATACAGGAGTCAAAACCTTCAGGAGATTATATAATGAATTTTTACCGACCAAGATACGTATCGTGTAAGAAAACAGAGTCCGGAGAGCGCACGAGGTGCCCACAAGGCAGGGGGCGCGCCCAGGGGGTAGGGCGCACCCTCCACCCTTGTGGAGCCCTCGTGTCCTTCCCGGACTGCTTCTTATTTTTCTATTTTTCTAAATATTCCAAAATGGAGAAAAATTGCCATTAGATCTGTTTTGGAGTTGGTTTACTTACCGTACCACATACCTATTCCTTTTCGGAGTCTGAAACATTCTGGAAAGTGTCCC
Organism: Aegilops bicornis; assembly: GCA_021605145.1. Lineage (NCBI taxonomy): Eukaryota > Viridiplantae > Streptophyta > Magnoliopsida > Poales > Poaceae > Aegilops > Aegilops bicornis. The sequence continues at coordinate 609,525,018 of CM038670.1, read as the reverse complement.
TTATGTATTCCTCCGGGGTTACGGTTTCAATAACATTGGTTTCAACATTTATAGGACTACGCGAGATATAATGTTTGATTCTTTGACCGTTCACCACCTTCGGATTTGTACCCTCGAAGTTGTTGATTTTTATGGCACCGGAACGATAGACCTCCTCGATAACGTAAGGACCTTCCCATTTAGAGAGAAGTTTGCCTGCAAAAAATCTTAAGCGAAGGTTGTATAGCAATACATAATCACCTACATTAAACTCACGCTTTTGTATGCTTTTGTCATGCCATCTTTTAACTTTTTCTTTAAATAGTTTGGCATTCTCATAGGCTTGGGTTCTCCATTCATCAAGTGAGCTTATGTCAAATAGCCTCTTATCACCGGCAAGTTTGAAATCATAGTTGAGCTCTTTAATAGCCCAATAAGCCTTATGTTCTAGTTCGAGAGGTAAGTGACATGCTTTACCATGAACCATTTTATACGGAGACATACCCATAGGATTTTTATATGCAGTTCTATAGGCCCATAATGCATCATCAAGTTTCTTGGACCAATTATTTCTAGATCTATTAACAGTCTTTTGCAAAATTAATTTGAGCTTTCTATTGCTCTACTCTACTTGACCACTAGACTGTGGGTGATAAGGAGATGCAATCCTATGATTAACATCATACTTAGCAAGCATTTTACGGAAAGCACCATGGATAAAATGTGAACCACCATCAGTCATTAAATATCTAGGGACTCTAAACCTCGGAAAAATAACTTCTTTAAGCATTTTAATAGAAGTGTTATGATCAGCACTACTAGTTGGAATAGCCTCTACCCACTTAGTAACGTAATCAACAGCAACTAAAATATGTGTATATCCATTAGAGGCAGGAAACGGTCCCATATAATCAGAGCCCCAAACATCAAATGGTTCAAGAACAAGTGAATAATTCATAGGCATTTCTTGACGTCTACTTATATTACCAATTCTTTGACATTCATCACAAGATAAGACAAACTTACGGGCATCCTTGATGAGAGTAGGCCAATAAAAACCGGATTGCAATACCTTATGTGCAGTTCTATCTCCAGCGTGGTGCCCTCCATAAGCCTCGGAGTACACTTGCGTAGGATCTGTTCCTGTTCATGCTCAGGTACAAAACGTCTAATAACACCATCTACTCCTTCTTTATAAAGATGTGGGTCATCCCAGAAGTAATGTCTCAAATCATAGAATTTTTTTTTCTTTTGTTGGTATGTGAAACTAGGTGGTATAAATTTAGCAACAATGTAATTAGCATAATCAGCATACCATGGAGCAGTACGAGAAGCATTTATGACATTTAATTGTTCATCAGGAAAGCTATCATCAATAGGTGGTGGGTCATCAAGAACATTTTCTAACCTAGACAAGTTATACGCAGCAGGGTTCTCAGCTCCCTTTCTATCAATAATATGCAAATCAAATTCTTGTAGCAGGAGAACCCATCTAATAAGTCTAGGTTTAGCATCTTTCTTTTCCATCAGATATTTAATAGCAGCATGATCAGTGTGAATAGTTACTTTAGAATCAACAATATAAGGTCTGGACTTATCACAAGAAATACAACCGCTAAGAATTATTTTTCAGTAGTGGCATAATTTCTCTGGGCATTGTCTAGAGTTTTACTAGCATATTGAATAACATTTAATTTCTTATCAACTCTTTGCCCTAGAACAGCACCTACAGCATAATCACTAGCATCACACATAATTTCAAAAGGTAAATTCCAATCAGGTGGCTGAACAATAGGTGCAGAAATTAATGCTTTCTTAAGTATTTCAAATGCTTCTACACAATCATCATCAAACACAAATGGTATATATTTTTGTAATAGATTAGTCAGAGGCCGAGAAATTTTTGAGAAGTTCTTAATGAACCTCCTATAAAAACCGGCATGACCAAGGAAACTTCTTATACCTTTGATGTCCTTGGGACATGGCATCTTTTCAATAGCATCAACCTTGGCTTTATCAACTTCAATGCCTCTTTCAGAAATTTTATGCCCCAAAACAATGCCTTCATTAACCATAAAGTGGCACTTCTCCCAATTCAAGACAATATTAGTTTCTTCACATCTCTGCAAAACTCAATCAAGGTTGCTCAAGCAATCATCAAAAGAGGATCCATAAACGGAGAAATCATCCATGAAAACCTCACATATGTTTTCACAGTAGTCAGAGAATATAGCCATCATGCATCTTTGAAAGGTAGCAGGTGCATTACATAAACCAAAAGGCATACATCTATAAGCAAAAGTACCAAAAGGGCAAGTAAAAGTGGTATTTGATTGATCATCACTGACACAGGTTTTGAGAGAAACCAGAGTAACCATCTAGAAAGCAAAAATGTGTATGTTTGGATAATCTTTCTAGCATTTGATCAATAAAAGGTAAGGGGTAATGATCTTTTTTAGTACCTTTATTTAATTTGCGGAAATCAATTACCATCCTATAACCTGTAATAATTCTTTGCGGGATCAATTCATCTTTATCATTAGGAACGACGGTAATACCTCCCTTTTTAGGGACACAATGGACATGACCTACCCACTGACTATCAAAGAACGGGATAAATAATACCGCCTCTAGAAGCTTTAGTATTTCCTTTCTTACCACTTCTTTCATCTTAGGATTCGGTAGTCGTTGGTGATCACGAACTGGTTTGGCATCTTTCTCCAAATTTATTTTTGTTGGCATAGAGTGGGGCTAATGCCCTTAAGATCATCAAGAGTATATCCAATAGCAGCGGTGCTTCTTGAGTTTTCAATAATCTCTCTTCTTCATGCTCACGAAGGTTATCACTAATAATAACAGGATATATCTTTTTCTCATCAAGATAAGCATATTTAAGAGTATCAGGTAACGGTTTAAGCTCAAACACGGGATCACCCTTGGGTGGAGGAGGATCCCCTAGGATTTCAACAGGCAAATTGTGTTTCAGGATGGGTTCCTGTTTAAAGAAAACTTCATCTATTTCGCTTCTTTCATTCATAAACATATCATTTTCATGGTCTAGCAAATATTGTTCTAAAGGATCACTAGGAGGTATGGCAATAGAAGCAAGACCAATAATTTCATCCTTACTAGGGAATTCCTCTTCACGGTGTTGTCCACGAAATTTAGAGAAATTAAACTCATGAGACATATCATCCAAACCAATAGTAACAATATCCTTTTCGCAGTCTATCCTAGCATTAACAGTGTTCAAGAAGGGTCTACCAAATATAATGGGACAAAAACTATCTTGTGGGGAACCAAGAACAAGAAAATCAAGAGGATATTTAGTTTTCCCACACAAGACTTCAACATCTCTAACAATTCCCATGGGTGAAATAGTATCTCTATTGGCAAGTTTAATTGTGACATCAATATCTTCTAACTCAAGAGGGTGCAATATCATGCATAATTTCTTTGTACAAGTCAATAGGTATTGCACTAGCACTAGCACCCATATCACATAAGCCATGATAACAATGATCTCCTATTTTAACAGAAATAATAGGCATGCCTACCACAGGTCTATGTTTATCTTTAGCACAAGGTTTAGCACTTCTAGCAGTCTCATCACAGAAATGAATAACATTCCCATCAATATTATCAGACAAGAGATCTTTAACAATAGCAATTGTAACATCCCAAATTTTCAATTTGGAATGTTATACATTAGGTCATCATGCATATCATATTTTCTCGCATTTTCCGATCCTAGAAAATTTCACGCAACTCAACGACCCTCGGAGAGAGTTGGAAGTTTCATTATTTTCATATTTGGGATTTCTCAAATTTTGGAAATAGGATCATTGGATTTATTTAAATTATCTTCATAAAGTTTTTCCTATAAAAATATTTTGAGAGGGAATAATATGACTTTCCCAACATTTAGGAAAAGCGAAGATTTTATAAATAAATCAAATTTGGTTTTGAAAGATTTATTTTGCTTAGGCAAAATGAGCATTTAAAATTTATTGCATGTTTGCCGCTTTTAAAAGTTCATTTTGTTCGACTCATTTTTAGGAGTCGGGAAAATTTGTTTTATTTAAATCGGAGTTCATTTGGTATTTTTTAATTCGTTTTGTTTTAATTTAAAAAAATCGCGCCACAGGCCAAGGCCCAGCCCGGCCCAGCCAGCCAGGCCCGGCCAGCGCCCGCCTCTCCCTCTCCAGCGCCACGCCGCCATGGAGAAACCCCGCCGCCTGCCGGGACCCGCCGCCCGGTCCGAGCTCGCCCGCCTCCCCCGGCTTGCCCCTCCCCAAGCCACCGCCGCCGCCCTCTCCCTCTTAAATACCCCCCTGCCCCTCTCTCTCACCCCTTGTAGCCCCTAAGCCGAGTCCGCCGCCTTGGCCGAACGCCGCCCTTAAATCCATGGCCGGGAGCCCGCCGCCCTCGCCGCCCCTCCCGACCCCACGCCGCCCCTACTTGGCCGGAGCCCATGGCGATCACCGGAGGTAGCCGCCGCCCCAATCCGGTTTTCCCTATAAAAACCGATCCGGTTTATTTTTTTTTAAAAAAGATGTTCGGTTTTTTTTTAAAACCTAGATGGTTTTATTTTTTTCGGTTTTCTTATTTAGTGAACGTTCACCGACCCGTTCGTTTCAATGAACGCGTTCGTTGGATTAGTTCTGTTAAACGAACGTCCGTTATTTAATCCGTTCGTCGTTTTCTTTTAAATCGGATTTAATCCATTGTTTTTCAGATTCGATTTCTGATCCGATTTTCAAATCTGTTTTATTTCTCGCTCGTTTATCGGAATCAGGTGATTCAAGCGCCTGGAGTTTCGATTCTGAAACCACCGTTCCGACTAACCTACTTACACAGAGTTTTGCTACTATGAAATTTTGACCTAATTTCAGATTGCTAAACCAAGTCGTTCTCTCTCGAGTTCCGACTTTCGATGCTTTATTTGATTCGATTCTTTTGCAACCAGGGTTCTTAAGTTGAACTATCTGGTTAGATCTTTTATTTGAGATTTCCTGTGCATTAGATGAGTACTTATTGTATGCTTGTTGTTTGTCTGCGTTAGATCACCCGGAGTGCGCCGCTTGTTACTTCGAATCTCTAGGACTCGCGGATCATCAGCAAGGCAAGTAACACTTTGATCATACTTTTCTACTACCCAGTTTTATGCATTAGATCAACCCTCAAACACTTGCATGTTTAGGATCTAATTAAATTGTGGGATGGGAAGTAGATTGAGGTAGTACCTATTACCTGTTTTACTTATGAAACCTTGGGAGTTACTTTTACGTTTGCTTGATTATGCCATGCTATGCTAGTAGACGTGGATTGGGTGAGTGAATATCCATGACAGATGTGAGATTGTTAATTAATGTTTTATCTAAGGTGGCAACCTAAACACACATCTGGGTGGATTGAGGCACCTGGTTTCTATCAGGACTTGCCTGTATTTCTTCGGACCGCCACCCAGGCTCTAAGGGATCATAAGATTATTCAAACTGGAAACTTCCTTGTGCAGCCACAAGCCAATTATGGGCTCTGGCGTAGTTGACTAAGTTGTGCGAACTCTTACGGGTAGGCTAGCTGATGTAGGGGATGTAGGTTGGTACGGTCTACCCACATGTAAGGTGCTAAGCGCCACGAAAGACTATGTCTCGGTCATCCGTTTCTCAAACACCGTGTAGTCACGAGAACCAAGCGGAGGCGATCGAGTCTTGTGGGGAAAAGTGCGCAAACCTCTGCAGTGTATAAACTAATCATGATTAGCCGTGTCCCCGGTTATGGACAAATCTTGAGTATCTAGTACTTGAATATCATGTGAATCTCAACATGTTACTTCTAATAATAAAGTTATTGGGTTTTAATGAGTACTTTTTAATTGGGATTGAGGATCTGTCAACCATTCTCAATGTTTAACAACCACCATGATAGTTAAATAAAATTATTCCTTTGATGTAGGGAAAAATCAGCTTTATGCAAAAATGTAAATCAGAGAGCCTTACCACCAACCATATATGCATGTAGTATAGGCTTGTTGCTTCATTGTTCTCTATGTGTTACATTGCCAGCATATTCCATGTCTTGACCCGTTTTAGGGCTGCAACTTTTCACGCTGAGACTTTTGAATGACGAGTAAGGTGTTAGGTCGTGGTTCTATACTCGATGATGCGAGATGGAGTTGATGGACTCACTTGACTTCCAAGTCTTCGCTGTTATCTTTAGATGGCCTTAAGCCATATTATTGTATTAAGTTCCCTTGTGGACAACGATGTAATAAGTGTGTGATTGCTACTCTGCTATAAATCCTTGAAATCTTGTGTGGTGTCGACATTCTTGATCCGGGGATGACATCGAGCACGAGCACTAGATCCATTCGGATGCAGTCGCTTCTGAGAGAATGGTATCAGAGCACACGCTGACTTTAGGACACGACCACTAAGATAAAGCCATAGATCACTATTCTCTTCCCATTTTCTAACTCCTCATCTTTTCTACTCTCTTTAGGATGAAGGACGCGAAGATCAAGTACACCCAACCGGATGAAGGCACACCTTTTGGATTTCACTTGAAGGAAGTTACCAAGTACCTGAACATTGGACTACCAAGCTTCACCGGAACTTTCAACGCCACTCTGCTGAAGAGGATATTTGGAAGATTCACGCTCACATTACAGGGAAGGACATTCGCCCCAATCACCAAGCCTATAGATAGTGTTTTCGATTGCACCAACTTGGAGTCTGGGAAAGAGCATGGCAGCTCACATCACCATGGGACGCATTGGAGAGGTTTATCAAGAAGACCTCAAGGACACAATCTACCAGATTTGCGGACGCCGAGATGACAAATGGGACGTCGTCAGCATCAAGAAGGATAGATCCATTGCAGCATTCATCCAGGAGTTAAACCAGCACATTCGATGCCAGGAGAACCAGATGTGCAATGAGATGTTGGAGTTGCAGAATGCAAAGGGAAGGATCATCGAACTTGAAGAAGAACTAAAGACAACTCGCAAGGACTATATGGACGAGATCGTAGCTCTGGCAAGACACAATAACGATCTTAAGTACGAGATTGAAGAACTGAAGAAGAAGTTGGCGCTCAGGAATGAATACAAGAATGACGATTGCCCAAGCGAATACATCAACATCGACAAAACCGATTCGGATCCAAGTGAACCCGACTTTGAAGACGAATTTGGAGCGGAACATTATGGAGTCTTCCACGGTTCAAATTAGTAGAAGTCCCCACATATTAGTAGTATTCCCTCCATGTAAACATTATAGTACACGCACTTTTGCGATAGTTAGATCGTTGTAAGCCCTTGTTTGATTGAATGAAGTGATTTTGTGTGTATTTGCTCATGTGCATTTGGGTAGTGATTCCCCTTAGACCTCATTCTATTCTAAATTCTCATCTTTTCTAAACCCATCAGATGCCTCCGAGACGCGACCCGGATTTGTTTTCCGCCAGAGATCACCCAACCGATCCGGCGAGAATACCCTGATTCAAACATTGGTGCGTAACCAGGCAACAACAACAACAACAACAACAACCCACCGCCACCACCACTGCGGATCATCCGACTCGTTTCCTTAGACTAAACCCGCGGTGTACTCCAAGAGCACCGAGCCAATTGTAGCAGATGGTTGGCTCCGCAAGATAGGAAGGAGGCGACCACTGCGGGATGCACGGATGGAGAAAGAGTGAAGTTTGCGACACATCGGCTTGAAGGACCCATAGCGACATGGTGGGAGAATTTCACGACCACTTACCCTCAGAGACAACATCACATGGGATCAATTTCAGCAAGCTTTTCGCGCCCATGTTTCAGCGGGAGCTATGGCCATGAAGAAGCGTGAGTTTCGCAACTTACGCCAAGGAGGAAGGACTGTTGGCGGTCGCGTGGATGACTTTAGTAAACTAGCACGTTATGCCCCGGATAGCGTTACTCTTGATGCGACTAAACAAGAGAAGTTTCTAGAAGGATTGAATGATGAGTTCAACATGCCGTTGATGGTAGCGGTTTCAATAACTACCGGAGGTAGTAGACCGAGCCCTCATGATTGAAGGAAAGCGGCTGACAAATTGAGAACCGTAAGCGGAAGTATGGGCAAGGGAAGTATAACTATGGAGCTCAGCAGAAACCTCGTTATACCCCTAAGTCAGGAATGCAGTTTCAGCATACCCATGGAGGAGGTAATTCGCATAACCATAACAGCACCAAGAATGGGAACGGGAATGGAGGAAGTAATGGACAGAATCGCACCAACCCGTCAACACCATCCAAAGTAGACCTGAGTCATATTACTTGCTTTAAGTGCCGTAAGATCGGGCATTATGCCAATGGTATCGAGAAGGCGAATGGAAATGGCAATGGAAGCTACGAAAGAAGCCCAACCCTTTTAATAGGGGACAGGTGAACCACATTGAAGTGGAGGAGTTTGAAGATCAGCCCGATGCAGTAATCGGTTTTTGGTTAAGTCATTTACTGCAGTTGTTCTTTTCGATACTTGTGCATCGCTTTCATACATATCAAGGGGATTTGTGGATTTTTAGAAGTTACCTACCCACTCTCTTAGGTCAACCATGCTTGTAACCTCACCGGAGCGAGTACATAGCTAGTAAATGGTGTGATCGATCGCCATTAAGGATTGGACACTATGTTTTCCCCTCGGACCTAATAGTTACGGAATCCCAAGGATTGGATGTGATATTAGGTATGGATTGGTTATCAAGGTATGGAGGAAACATAGATTGCACCACAAAGTCAATTTTGCTCACCACACCGGAAGGAAGAAGGATTAAGTATGTATCACGGCATCGGTAGAAGAGCGCAAGTTAATTGCTTATCGTGAGTGGTGCGGGGAAGAAGTACCAGTGGTGAAGGATTTTCCTGATGTATTTTCGGAAGAGTTGCCGTGAATGCCACGGATAGAGACATTGAGTTTTGATAGAACTTTTGCCGGGAACAGGCCCGATATCGAAGCGACCATATAGGATGCCAGCACAGGATTTGGCGGAAATCAAGAAGCAGATTAAGGAACTTTTGGATAAAGGTTTTATACGCCCAAGTTCTTCACCTTGGGGATCACCCGTTTTGCTAGTGGAGAAGAAGGATGGATCGTTAAGAATGGTTGTTGATTATCGTGGATTGAATGAAGTAACAATCAAGAACAAGTACCCACTACCTATGATAAATGACCTGTTTGATCGCTTGCAAGGAGCCAAGGTGTTTTCAAGATCGACTTGCGATCGTGGTACCATCGATTGAAGATTCGGGAGCAGGACATACCCAAGACAGCATTTACCACGAGATATGGACTATCTGAGTATACCATTATGTCATTTGGATCGACTAACGCACCAGCCTATTTCATGAACACGATGAACAAAGTGTTTATGGAGTTTTTGGATAAGTTCGTCGTGGTGTTCATTGATAACATTTTGATTTTCTCGAAGAATGAAGAGGAACACAAGGAACATTTGCAATTGGTTTTGGAGAAACCGAGGGAACACATGTTGTCTGCCAAGTTCAGCAAATGTGAGTTTTGGCTAAAGGAAGTTGGATTTCTCGGACATGTTATATCCGGAGAAGGGATAGCAGTTGATCCCACAAAAGTTGAGACCGTAACCAAATGGGAAGCACCAACGACAGTTGGAGAGATTCGGAGTTTCCTTGGACTCGCAGGATACTACCGAAGGTTCATTGAGAAATTCTCAAAGATTGCTAAGCCTATGACAGAATTGTTGAAGAAGGAAAAAAAATTCATATGGACTGAGGACTGTGAGGCAAGTTTTCAGGAGTTGAAGAAAAGATTGGTCACCTCACCAGTCTTGATATTGCCAGATCAGACTAAGGATTATGAGGTGTATTGCGACGCTTCACGTCGAGGACTTGGAGCAGTGCTTATGCATGAAGGAAGAGTTGTTTCGTATGCTTCACGACAACTTAAGCCCCATGAGTTGAATTATGCCACTCATGATTTGGAGTTAGCAGCCGTTGTGCATGCCACGAAGACGTGGAGACATTTTCTCATTGGAAATCATTGTGAAGTATACACGGATCACAAGAGTTTGAAGTACATCTTCACACGTATGAATTGAATCTCGGACAAAGGAGATGGTTAGAGCTTATCAAGGATTATGACATGAGATTGCATTATCACCCGGGAAGGCTAATGTCGTAGCAGACGCATTGAGCCGTAAGAGCCACGTCAATACCCTAATGATGGGAGGAATACCCAATGAGTTAGCCGAGGACCTTCGAGAGCTATGTTTGGAAATAGTTCCGAGAGGCTATGTAGCAGCATTGGAGGTTCAGTCAACGCTGATGGACAAAATCAGAGAAGCCCAAAAGGCAGATAAGGAAGTTGCCTCTATAAAGGAAAAAAATGAGCAAAGGAAAAGCTAAAGGATTTCGTGAGGATGAGCACGATACCCTATGGTTTGAAGACCGTGTTTATGTGCCCAATGACCCAGAGATCAGGAAGCTGATTTTACAAGAAGCTCATGATTCACCCTATTCGATTCACCCAGGAAATACCAAGATGTACTTGGATTTGAAGAATACTTTACGGTGGACCGGAATGAAGAAGGATATTGCGGAGTATGTAGCAGTTTGTGGCGTATGTCGAAAGTAAAGCGAGAACATCGTAAGCCAGGATTGTTACAACCATTGCCGATACCGAATGGAAGTGGGATAAACTAGGCATGGATTTTATCACGGGATTGCCAAAGACTCGCTCAGGATATGACTCGATTTGGGTTATAGTCGACCGTTTAACAAAGGTAGCTCATTTTATTCAGTCAAGACCACCTATAGCGGTGCTAAGTTGGCAAAGATATACATGACCAGAATTGTGTGCTTACACGGAGTTCCGAGGAGCATCGTGTCGAGATAGAGGAACCCGGTTTACCTCGAAATTTTGGAACCAGTTGCATGAAACATTGGGAACCCGATTGGAATTCAAAGTACAACTTTCCACCCACAGACCAATGGATGCAGACGAGAGAGTCAATCAGATTTTGGAGGACATCTTTGAGAGCTTGTGCCCTAGATTATGGATCTAGCTGGGATGAAAATTTGCCATATGCAGAATTTTCCTACAACAACAGTTACCAAACCAGTTTGAAGATGACACCTTTCGAGGCTTTGTATGGAAGAAGGTGCAGGACACCGTTGTTATGGGACGAAACTGGAGATCGTCAGTTGTTTGGACCAGATTTGATTAAGGAGTCTGAACAGAGAGTTAAGTTGATTCGATACAGGCTCAAGGTAGCCCAGTCCAGAAAAAAGAGCTATGCCGATTCAAAGCGCAAAGCGATTGAGTATGAAGTTGGAGACAGAGTATATCTCGAGTATCCCGCTTGAGGAGTTAAGCGTTTTGGAGTTAAAGGAAAGTTAGCACCCGTTTCGTTGGACCGTATAAGATTTTGCAACGCATGGGAGAAGTTGCTTATAAGTTGGAATTACGAGAAGGACTGTCAGGAGTTCATGATGTATTCCATGTTTCTCAGTTGAAGAAATGTCACCCCGAGATAGTAGAGGTACCGTTAAGAGACACAGTGCACCGGGAAGCAATTCAGTTGAAGGATGACTTGACATATGAGGAAAAACCGGTTAAGATTCTCGATTATGCCAAGAGTTACCCGCAGCAAGGTTATCAAGTTTTGCAAAGTTCAAAGGAGCCACCACACCGAGGATGAAGCCACCGGGAAAGAGAGGAAGTTTTGCTCAAGGACCACCTCACCTATTTTCTAGTTAATCCGAATCTCGAGGGCTTAGATTCATCTTAAGAGGTAGGTTTGTAACATCCCAAATTTTCAATTTGGAATGTTATACATTAGGTCATCATGCATATCATATTTTCTCGCATTTTCCGATCCTAGAAAATTTCACGCAACTCAAGGACCCTCGGAGAGAGTTGGAAGTTTCATTATTTTCATATTTGGGATTTCTCAAATTTTGGAAATAGGATCATTGGATTTATTTAAATTATCTTCATAAAGTTTTTCCTATAAAAATATTTTGAGAGGGAATAATATGACTTTCCCAACATTTAGGAAAAACGAAGATTTTATAAATAAATCAAATTTGGTTTTGAAAGATTTATTTTGCTTAGGCAAAAATGAGCATTTTAAAAATTATTGCATGTTTGCTGCTTTTAAAAGTTCATTTTGTTCGACTCATTTTTAGGAGTCGGGAAAATTTGTTTTATTTAAATCGGAGTTCATTTGGTATTTTTAATTCGTTTTGTTTTAATTTAAAAAAAAATCGCGCCCACACAGGCCAAGGCCAGCCGGCCCAACCAGAGGCCCGGCCCGGCGCCCGCCTCCCTCTCCTCACAAGACGCGCCTTGCTTGTGAGAAACCCGCCGCCCGAGTCCGACTCGCCCGCCTCCCCGGCTTGCCCTCCCCAAGCCACCCCGCTGCCCTCTCCTCTTAAATACCCCCCTGCCCCTCTCTCTCACTTGCCCGCCGCCCCCTAGCCGAGTCCGCCTTGCCCGTGAGCCGGGAGCCCCGCCGCCCCTCGCCGCCCCTCCAGGCCCGCCGCCCCTCGCCCGCCGGAGCCCTTGGCCGATCACCGGGAGGTAGCCCGCCCGATCCGGTTTTCCCTATAAAAACCGATCCGGTTTATTTTTTTTTAAAAAAGATGTTCGGTTTTTTTTAAAACCTAGATGGTTTTATTTTTTTCGGTTTTCTTATTTAGTGAACGTTCAACGACCCGTTCGTTTCAATGAACGCGTTCGTTGGATTAGTTCTGATAATCTAACGTCCGTTATTTAATCCGTTCGTCGTTTTCTTTTAAATCGGATTTAATCCATTATTTTTGATTCGATTTACGATCCGATTTTCAAACCTGTTTTATTTCTTGCTCGTTTATCGGAATCAGTGATTCAAGCGCCTGAGTTTCGTTACGAAACCACCGTTCCGACTAACCTACTTACACAGAGTTTTGCTACTATGAAATTTTGACCTAATTTCAGATTGCTAAACCGAGTCGTTCTCTCTCGAGTTCCGACTTTCGATGCTTTATTTGATTCGATTCTTTTGCAACCAGGGTTCTTAAGTTGAACTATCTGGTTAGATCTTTTATTTGAGATTTCCCTGTGCATTAGATGAGTACTTATTGTATGCTTGTTGTTTGTCTGCGTTAGATCACCTGAGTGCGCCGCTTGTTACTTGAATCTCTAGGACTCATGGATCATCGGCAAGGCAAGTAACACTTTGATCATACTTTTCTACTACCCAGTTTTATGCATTAGATCAACCCTCAAACACTTGCATCTTTAGGATCTAATTAAATTGTGGGATGGGAAGTAGATTGAGGTAGTACCTATTACTGTTTTACTTATGAAACCTTGGGAGTTACTTCTACGTTTGCTTGATTATGCCATGCTATGCTAGTAGGCGTGGATTGGGTGAGTGAATATCCATGACAGATGTGAGATTGTTAATTAATGGTTTATCTAAGGTGGCAACTTAAACACACATCCGGGTGGATTGAGGCACTGGTTTCTATCAGGACTTGCCTCAGTATTTCTTGGACCGCCACCCGTGCTCTAAGGGATCATAAGATTATTCAAACTGGAAACTTCCGTGTGCAGCCACAAGCCAATTATGGGCTCTGGCGTAGTTGACTAAGTTGTGCGAACTCCTACGGGTAGGCTAGCTGATGTAGGGGATGTAGGTTGGTACGGTCTACCCACATGTAAGGTGCTAGCGCTTCTGAAAGACTATGTCTCGGTCATCCGTTTCTCAAACACCGTGTAGTCACGAGAACCAAGCGGAGGCGATCGAGTCTTGTGGGGAAAAGTCATAAACCTCTGCAGAGTGTATAAACTAATCATGATTAGCCGTGTCCCCGGTTATGGACAAATCTTGAGTATCTAGTACTTGAATATCATGTGAATCTCAACATGTTACTTCTAATAATAAAGTTATTGGGTTTTAATGAGTACTTTTTAATTGGGATTGAGGATGTCAACCATTCTCAATGTTTAACAACCACCATGATAGTTAAATAAAATTATTCCTTTGATGTAGGGAAAAATCAGCTTTATGCAAAAATGTAACCGTGAGAGCCTTACCACCAACCATATATGCATGTAGTATAGGCTTGTTGCTTCATTGTTCTCTATGTGTTACATTGCGGCATATTCCATGTCTTGACCCGTTTTCGGGCTGCAACTTTTCACGCTATGCGGACTTTTCGCATTTACGACAGTAAGGTGTTAGGTCGTGGTTCTATACTCGGTGATGCCGATGGAGTTGATGGACTCACTTGACTTCCAAGTCTTCATTGTTATCTTTAGATGGCCTTAAGCCATATTATTGTATTAAGTTCCCTTGTGGACAACGATGTAATAAGTGTGTGATTGCTACTCTGCTATAAATCCTTCGAAGTACTGTGTGGTGTCAGCATTACTGATCCAGGGATGACACTGAGCACAGAGCACTAGATCCATTCGGGTCTGGTTGCTACAGCAATATTAGGTTCAACTTTAACTTGCTCAGGAGGTGTACAAGTTCTAATATTGCTTTTTACGAACCACAGTTGAAGCTTTAGCATGATCCTTTATTCTAACAGGGAAAGGTGGTTTCTCAACATAAGTAGTAGGAACAATAGGATCATTATAAGTGATAGTCTTTTCTTCAACTTTAATAGGTTCAACTACTTTTACTTCTATGGGAGGATTATATTTAAACCACTTCTCCTTAGGGAGATCAACGTGAGCAGCAAAAGATTAACAGAAAGAAGCTACTATCTCAGAGTCAAGTCCATATTTAGTGCTAAATTTACGGAAAACGTCGGTATCCATAAAAGATTTAACACAATCAAACTTAGGTGTCATACCTGACTCCTTACCTTCGTCGAGGTCCCAATCTTCAGAGTTGCGTTTAATCCTTTCCAATAAATCCCATTTGAATTCAATAGTCTTCATCATAAAAGAGCCAGCACAAGAAGTATCGAGCATGGTGCGATTGTTATCAGAAAGCCGAGCATAATTTTTTTGAATAATTATTTCTCTTGGGAGCTCATGATTGGGGCATGAATATAACATTGATTTAAGCCTCCCCCAAGCTTGAGCGATGATTTCTCCTTCGCGAGGCCAGAAACTATATATATAATTGCGATCACGATGAACAAGATGCATATGATAAAACTTCTGATGAAATTCCAATTTCAATCGTTTGTAGTTCCATGATCCCATATCATCACATAGCCTATACCATGTCAATGCATCTCCCTTCAAATATAAAGGGAAGACCTTCTTCTTAATAACGTCATCGGGCACACCTGCAAGATTAAATAATCCACAAACTTCATCCACATATATTAGGTGCTCATCAGGATGCATTGTTCCATCTCCTGCAAAAGGATTAGCTAGCAGTTTTTCTAACATACCCAAAGGAATTTCAAAGTAGACATTTTCATTTTCAGTAGGTCCAGTAGGTTGAGGAGCAACTCTTTGCTCCACCGGTTGAGGCGAAGATACCCCGAACAAGCCCCTCAGAGGATTACTTTCCATAGTAATAAGTGACAGTAAATTTCAGCACACTATATAAATTTTTCCTTACCAAATTCCACCTACCAAAGGCGCTTCACTCCCCCACAACGGCGCCAGAAAAAAGTCTTGATGACCCACAAGTATAGGGGATCTATCGTAGTCCTTCGATAAGTAAGAGTGTCAAACCCAACGAGGAGCAGAAGGAAATGATAAGCGGTTTTCAGCAAGGTATTCTCTGCAAGTACTGAAATTAGAGGTAACAGATAGTTTTGCGATAAGATAATTTGTAACGAGCAACAAGTAACAAAAGTAAATAAAGTGAAGCAAGGTGGCCTAATCCTTTTTGTAGTAAAGGACAAGCCTGGACAAACTCTCATATAGAGAAAAGCGCTCCCGAGGACACATGGGAATTATCGTCAAGCTAGTTTTCATCACGTTCATATGATTCGCGTTCGGTACTTTGATTATTTGATATGTGGGTGGACCGGTGCTTGGGTGCTGTCCTTACTTGGACAAGCATCCCACTTATGATTAACCCCTATTGCAAGCATTCGCAACTACAAAAGAAGTATTAAGGTAAACCTAACCATAGCATGAAACATATGGATCCAAATCAGCCCTTACGAAGCAACGCATAAACTAGGGTTTAAGCTTCTGTCACTCTAGCAACCCATCATCTACTTATTACTTCCCAATGCCTTCCTCTAGGCCCAAATAATGGTAAAGTGTCATGTAGTCGACGTTCACTTAACACCACTAGAGGAGAGACAA
Organism: Aegilops bicornis; assembly: GCA_021605145.1. Classification (NCBI taxonomy): domain Eukaryota; kingdom Viridiplantae; phylum Streptophyta; class Magnoliopsida; order Poales; family Poaceae; genus Aegilops; species Aegilops bicornis. Next base: position 609,508,756 of record CM038670.1, on the reverse strand, counting down.
CATACATCTCATCAAAATATCGAACGAATACCAAATTCACATGACTACTAATAGCAAGACTTCTCCCATGTCCTCAGGAACAAACGTAACTACTCACAAAGCATATTCATGTTCATAATCAGAGGAGTATTAATATGCATATAGGATCTGAACATATGGTCTTCCACCAAATAAACCAACTAGCATCAACTACAAGGAGTAATCAACACTACTAGCAACCTACAAGTACCGATGCCGGACTTGGAGACAAGAATTGGATACAAGAGATGAACTAGGGTTTGAGAGGAGATGGTGCTGGTGAAGATGTTGATGGAGATTGGCCCTCCCGATGAGAGGAGCGTTGGTGATGACGATGGCGATGATTTCCCTCCCGGAGGGAAGTGTCCCCGGCAGAACAGCTCTGCCGGAGCCCTAGATTGGTTCCGCCAAGGTTCCGCCTCGTGGCGGCGGAGTCTCGTCCCGAAAGCTTGCTTATGATTTTTCTTCGGGCGAAAGACTTCATATAGCAGAAGATGGGCACCGGAGGGCCAACAGGGGGCCCACGAGGTAGGGGGCGCGCCCCCGCCCTCGTGGCCAGGGGGTGGGCCCCCTCTGGTATTTCTTCCGCTCAGTATTTTTTATTATTTCCAAAAATAACTTTTGTGGATTTTCAGGAATTTTGGAGTTGTGCAGAATAGGTCTCTAATATTTGCTCGTTTTCCAGCCCAGAATTCCAGCTACCGACATTCTCCCTCCTTATGTAAACCTTGTAAAATAAGAGAGAATAGGCATAAGTATTGTGACATAATGTGTAATAACAGCCCATAAAGCAATAAATATCGATATAAAAGCATGATGCAAAATGGACGTATCACACGACGCATTCCGTTGCCTCCCCATGAACACGACGATGATGCAGTTTCTCCGTTCTGACCCAGCCATGTACACGAGTCGTGGCCGTACGTATGCGCGAGTAGGCGTTCGAGACCCAGCCCGTATGTACGTTTGTGGTCGTATTTTCTTTCTTGCACGCTGCCGCTGTACGTACCTGTACATGCTTCGTGTGCGCCTCAAATCGGCCAGCATGTACGTACACGTTCACGACCAGAATGACAACGCTACGTACGTTTCGACCAGGTGGGTCCCGACTGTCAGGCACTTCCTTGCCTGTGAAGATGTAGCTGGTGGGTCCTAGCAGTCAGGGGGGCGAATCGTTTTTTTGCCCGGACGCACTTCCTTGCGCGCGAACATATAGCTGGTGGGTCCCAACAGTCAGGGGGAAACGTTTTTTTTTTCGTGAAATATGGTGGCCCATCCGGTGGGTCCCCGCTGTCAGGTGGAGGAATAATTATTTTGCGCGTAATAAGGAGGCACTTCCTTGCGGCCGCTGTGGACCCAGCTGTCAGCCTCTCCATGTACAGTACTCTTCCGATGGAAGTCGTTCCTTGACCACGTTGACCACACCATGCCGAGAGCACCAGGGCGGTGGACGACGGCGAGGCCTAGGAAGGGGACGATGCGGAGCCGGGGAAGAGGTAGCAGTGGAAGCCCGCGTGGAGAGGAGTACGAGGGTTCACTTTGGTTCTGGTGTGAGGTTGCCGCCGCCGCAGGGCCCGGCCAGTGGGAATAGTAGGGGAGGTGAGGCCTGCGGCAGCCTGACCCGGCCACGGGAGGCAGGAGCATGCGGCATGACCGGCACTGCTTTTGGCGGCTGGAGCAGGAAGACCAGAGGTTGAAGAAGCACTATGGCCGTTGGATGGACATCGAACGGTCACTGGAGCTAGAATCGTTCATATTGACTAAGTTGACAAAGCACTCTGTCCCCGTCAACTTAGTAGTCCCACAAGTCAGCCTCCCACCAAGGTGGGTCCCAACTAGTAGGGGGGAGTATTCTTTTTTTTGTGCGTAATAAGGAGGCACCTCCGGTGGGTCTGAGCTGACAGCGGGGGGAGCGTTTTTTTCATGAAATACGGTGGCCCGTCCGGTGGGTCCCAGCAGTCAGGAGGGAAACATTTTTTCGCCAAATACGCTGGCCCGTATGGTGGGTCCCTGCTGTCAGGTGGAGGAATAATTATTTTCCGTGTAATAAGGAGGCACTTCCTTGCGGCTGACGTGGACCCAGCTGTCAGCCTCTCCACGTATAGTACTCTTCCAATGGAAGTCGTTCCTTGACCACGTTGACCACGCCGCGCCGAGAGCACCAGTGCGGTGGACGACGGTGAGGCCTAGGAAGGGGACGACGTGGATGTTCGCACATGAACACGTCACTGTGTACCTACAACACCGAGGGTGATGCAACGCAGCTCACGTTGAAGGAGACCTGCCGGAAGCGCGGTACGCAGGCAATCCGGCGGGCGCTTTTGTAGACCCGAAACCCCGCGCACCCGGGAGGGACCACGTCAGGGCGCGCGGCGGCTATGGGTTGCCCTAGAGCCTCGAGGATCGCTGCCCTTCAACGAAGAACGAACGAAGAACGAGAGAGAAAGAACAAGGGAGAGATGTAAAACTAGGGTAAAAAGTAGATTGATTGTTCGATTCTGTGTTGTTCAATCGGCCGTCACCCCCAACATATATAAGATGCGGCTGGACTTCCCGTACAAGAAAAGGATTCATCTAGGCTTTCCTTACAAGAAAATTGCATCAATTCACGTCCAAAACCTTAGTCAAATTCGGACTGGTTTTATCCGAACTTTCCAAAACTGTTCGGTTTAAACTGACTGCACTTTGCGGGTCTTTTTTATGGTGGTAAACAACCTCGGATGGGAACGAGCCCAAAATCAATCTTGATCGCTTCGACGAGACGAACAACTTTCATGTTGGACGTTTTTTGATCAGAGGCCATCTTGAGGGGGTTTTAGGCTGTTTTCCGAAGTCTGCGGCAGAAAGATCCAAAACCCGGACAAACAACCCCGGAGTGTCCGGCCGTCCTCGGAGAAATCCAAAACCCGGATGATCATTCTCGGAGTGTCTGGCCATCCTGATGCAGCTGCGCATTTTCGGCTCTAACTTTTGCATACGAACTCCGATTTAGACGTTTTTTATATCAAAATCGATCGTCTCGATGAGACGAAGACAATCCTTGTAGGAACTTTTCTTATATGATACCATCTTGGGGGCGTAATCAGCCGAATAGTATTCTGAATACAAAATCTGAATACTCAAAACACAACTTCGGCCTTAAAGATGAGATCGGATGGCTACGGCCCAAATATCAAAGTTTCTCCTTTTGACGATACGGAACTTTATCATTTTGAGCACTTCTCCATTTGAGGCCTTCTCAATTATGTTTTTGATCATGCCAAAATCTGGTGTCAACACATGCCCCCCTGTTTTTCGGCAAAACTTGCGTGCCGAAAAATAATTTGCAATGTATTTGTTCTAAGGACGATGTCAACACTCCATCGGCCATTTATTTTTCTCAGGACGATAATTATGTATCGGCCATGTTTATGCTAAGGGCGATAGTTATATATCGGTCGTTGATTTTAACTTCTTGTTCACATCATACCTTGTAACCGATTACCACCAATCAGCTTTAAAGAGATGGGAATGAACCCGTTCCTTGTAGCACTAAGGAAATCAAACTCCGAGAGGTCACGCCTGTTAAGCAAGTTACATCGGGATGATTCCAATCCACCGATGCATCGGCCAAAGCAACACAAGCCGAATTATCCGCGTGAATGCTTTCTACCTCATCATCGATCCATTGTATTAAAAATTGATGCATGGTAGATGGCACACATTGGTTAGCATGAACCCAATCGCGACCTAATATAACATTATAGTTACCTTGCACCTCGGCGATGAAGAATGTGGTGGCCAAAGTTTTGCTTCCCACGGTGAGTTCCATGCACATCACACCTTTGGCCTCTGTCTTTTCTTTACCCTCGAATCCATTAAGTACCATATTGGTCTTCATCAACGCATCATCATCTAACCCCAACTTTTGAAGACCGAGTAGGGCATAAGATTTACCACAGCACCACCATCAACGAGCATCCTAGCAACCGCGATCCGTTAATATGACCTTTGAGGTACAATGGCTTCAAGTGTTTCACTTTGGTTCTCTTGGCTTCTCAAGATAGCATTCATAGGACCAAAATCCAGCTTGGCTACCTCCCCTTCTTCACGTGTAGCACGAAAACTCGGCAGGTAAGTAATATACCATATTAATATCCATACCTTCCTGAACCGGCGAGATTCATAATCCACCATCTCATCTTCATCTCCCAATGTGTATATTGGGCTTAAAGTTTCCTCAATTGAAGGGGATGTTTGTGGTGGTGTGGACGATGTAATAGGGTCGCATCATCCTCTTCGGTGGTTAAGGTATTGCTGCAGCTAATGTAGAAGCATTTGTGTTTTGTTTTTGTTTAGGCCTCCACACTTGTTTTAGGAGTGCCATGGGCCGAATTTTACTGAAAAATTCGTCCCTTTGCCTCTCCTCGTTATGCTCTGCCTTCTCGTGGTTCCTCATGCGTTGTAATCTCCTTTTCATGGTCTTAGTTAAACCGGGAGGACACCACTTAGGTTGAGTATATTTGGGATCCCTTGGTTTGGTCTTGCTTGTGCTCGCCTCATGATCATTAACCATCGAACCCTGCTGAACAATAACAATATCACCATTAGAAGTAGCCAGATTACCAACAACCGGCTTTTCGATCTCCTTTTGCTTGTCACATTCTGCGATTTCCGCATTAGGTGACTTAACACGCCACACTTTTTTGTTGGCCTTACTTGGAGAAATTTTTGTTGACCGATTAGCACCATAGCTCAAACGGCCTTGTGAGGGATAATAAAGTCTCTCGCGAGCAGGCCTTCTAGGTGCTGCCCACCTCATATGAAAAGCATAAGGAGCCATTGGGGGCTGCCCCCATCCTCCACTGAAGCCTCTCATGTAATATGGCGCATAGCAGGGTTGTGACATCCATGGTGTCGGTGCCCATGACCCATATGGCCTTACATAGCGTCAAAACTCTTGCTCCAGAGGCAATCTTGAACGCTTTGAATGCGATGGCTGATTAGAGCTAGAACCGGCCGCTTGACTTGCATATTTGGATAGCAACATATCAAAAGTTGGCTTGATTTTCTTGTACTTAGTTTCATTCTTTTTCCACTTGCCAACTTCTGAATTCTTAGGCTTGATCAATTTAACATGAGTATCCTCTTGCACTTGTGGTTGCCCCCCCGAGTGTAGCATTTTTTATAGTGATCTTCAACACTTCCTTGCCATCGGGTTGCTTCTCAAGCACAATCTTTCTTCCCAAGACCTTGTCGCCCTCCTTGCTATTCCTGGGTTCACCAATAACAACATTATCTTTATTAGCGGATTCGGCTATGTTAGGCGTATTTAACATTTTCTTCCCTTCCAAGTCCATGGTGTTTATCGGGAAGGGTTGTTTATCAACTTGCATCTCAAAGAAAATTCAATCGTCCGTCATTAATGGCCGATTGTATACATCATAGAAAAACATTGCAATCATTAGTAGCATGATAAAATGAATTATGGTACTTGCAATAAGCACGCCTGCTTTAGCTCCTCAAACGGCGGTATGGTGTGTGATATTCTAATCATCTTGTCTTGCAAGAGAGCATCAAATATTTTATCACACTTTGATATATCAAAAGTGAACCTCATATCCTCATCACGATTCTTGCGAATCGGCTTAAGAACATTGCACATATAGGGTTTGGCCTTTGAGGACCAAAGAAATTCAGTAGTATAGACATCAACCTCATCGTCCGAATTATCATCATTGTGTTCAATCATATGCATTCTAGGACGATCGGTTGTAGACCTATGAACCTATTTACTTCGACTCTCTTGAGCCAACGCCTTTTGCAAGACTTGGTTAATATTCAAAAACTCATAACTTTCCAACCTCTCTTTAATGTGAGTTTTTAAACCATTAAGAACAAGATCCGCCAAGTCTCTCTCAGTTATCACTAAGCTATAACATCGGTTCTTTATATCTCTAAATCTCTTGACGTAATCGGTGACCGATTCATCATGTTTCTGCCTAACCGATGTAAGATGTGACAACTTTAGCTCATTATCGCCGCTATAAAAGTGATCATGAAACTTTTGCTCCAATTGCGACCATAAGAGAATTGAGCCATGTGGTAAAGCAGCAAACCATGAAAATGCGGTACCGATTAAAGACAAGGGAAATAAACGCACTTTCAACTCTTCTATGGAACCTGCTTCACCCAAGCTGTGCTAGATCTTGACTCACATGCTCCCAAGTTATTTTCGTACCCTCACCACTAAATTTAACAAAATCAGGAACCTTATAACCTTGAGGGTAAGAAATTGCATCGAAGTGTTCAGGATAAGGCTTTTGATACACACGACTCTTTACTTTTGGCTCGTTTCCGAAAGTTTCTAGAAACATCTTATGCAAATCCTCCCTTAATTTAGCTAAAATTGGATCCGAGGTAGATGAAGATGTTTGTGGCAATGACATAGGAGCAACCTGAGTACTAGCTATTGGTGCAACTTGTGGGATGGGCGCCGAACCATAATTCAGCGGAAGACCAAACATACTTGCGCCTATGGGTGGTGTGACAAAATGATTCGGCATTGACGCCGAATTGGGCACACTCATAATAGGATTAGGGTATGTAGGTGTAGTCATAAGCTGGTTGGTTTGACTAGGGTAAAAATTCAACGGCATACTATGTTGTTGTTGTATAGGAGGTGCCGATGAAATAGGTAAAGTTGGACTAGCGTTTTCAGATACACCAACAAAGTACCACTAGATGACGGAGGCATATTTTTCTCGAGCATTAGCACTAGCCACAAAAGAATTGTATGCCATCATATTACCCTTGCTAACAAGACTTTCAATCACAGCCACTTGCTCAAGAAAAAACTTTACTCACAAAGTGATTACATCTTGTTCGTCGATGAGGGAGGAAAAGCGACGTTTCCAACCGGAGTGATGTTGCCTTGACGGTCCTTCTTGAAACTTGAAAGAAACGCTTCCAAATCCTCCTCCTCGCGCTTCTTCTTGAGCGCCTCAAAAGCCTCTTCATGCTGCTTCTTGCGCGCTTCGTAGGCTTGGCGATGCTCATCCGATAGTTCATCAAGACCGGGCTTAATGATGTTATCGGCGTCAACTTCTGAGGGCTTGGGGAAATTAGCTGTGTTTGATGATGACTCTTGATCTTTCTTCCCCAGCGGAGTCGCCAAAAAGTGTGTTCGCACACGAGCACGTCACCGTGTACCTCCAACACCGAGGGTGATGCACCGCAGCTCATGTCGAAGGAGACCTGCCGGAAGCGCGGTACGCAGGCAATCCGGCGGGCGCTTAGACCGAAACCCGCAAGACTCCGGGAGGGACCCGTCGAGTCTTGGCGGCGGCTATGGGCTGCCGTAGGTCGGTTCGCCTCCCATAGAGACTAGAGGATCGCTGCCCTTCAACGAAGAACGAACGAAGAACGAGAGAGAAAGAACAAGGGAGAGATGTAAAACTAGGGTAAAAAGTAGATTGATTGTTCGTGTGTTGTTCAATCGGCCGTCACCCCAACATATATAAGAGGCGGCTGGACTTCCCGTACAAGAAAAGGATTCATCTAGGCATTCCTTACAAGAAAATTGCATCAATTCACGTCCAAAACCCTAGTCAAATTCGGACTGGTTTTATCCGAACTTTCCAAAACTGTTCGGTTTAAATTGGCTGCACTTTGCGGGTCTTTTTTGTGATGGTAAACAACCTCGGATGGAAACGAGCACAAAAGCAATCTTGGCCGCTTCGACGAGACGAACAACTTTCATGTTGAACGTTTTTTGATCAGAGGCCATCTTGAGAGGGTTTTAGGCTGTTTTCCGAAGTCTGCGGCAGAAAAATCCAAAACCCGGACAAACAACCCCGGAGTGTCCGGCCGTCCTCAGAGAAATCCAAAACCCGGATGATCATTCTCGGAGTGTTTGGCCATCCTGATGCAGCTGCGCATTTTCGGCTCTAACTTTTGCATACGAACTCCGATTTAGACGTTTCTTATATCAAAATCGATTGTCTCGACGAGGCAAAGACAATCCGTGTAGGAACTTTTCTCATATGATGCCATCTTGTGGGCGTAATCAGCCGAATAGTATTCTGAATACAAAATCTGAATACTCAAAACACAACTTCGGCCTTAAAGATGAGATCGGATGGCTACGGCCCAAATATCAAAGTTTCTCCTTTTGACGATACGGAACTTTATCATTTTGAGAACTTCTCCATTTGAGGCTTTCTCAATTATGTTTTTGACCATGCCAAAATCTGGTGTCAGCAGTGGAGCCGGGGAAGACGCGGCAGTGGATGCCGACGCGGAGAGGAGTACGAGGGTTCACTGGTTCGGCTGCGGTATGAGATTGTCGTTGCCGCAGAATAACAGGGGGTGTGGGTGAGTGGAGGGATGCCCTGGCCAGCAGTGGGAGTAGTAGGGGGCGGTGAGGCCTGCGCGGCAGCACAGCCGGCCACGAGACGCAGGAGTAGGTGGCACGACCGGCGCTGCTTTGGGCGGCTGGAGCAAGAAGACCAGAGTTTGAAGAAGCACGACGGTCGTTGGATGGACATCGTACGGTCACTGCAGCTAGATTCGTTTATATTGACTAAGTTGACAAAACCCTTGGTACACGTCAACTTAGTAGGCCGACAGGTCAGCTTCCGAAACGGTGCACCCCAGATGTCAAGGGGAGGAATCATTTTTTGGGCGGGTGAAGCTAGAATATCCGAGATTGAAGAAGCACGGCATCCGTTGGATGGACATCCAACAACCACTGCTGCTAGAACCGTGTGTTGACTATAAGTTGACAAAGCCTTACATACGCGTTAACTCTTTTTTTAGGGGACGCGTCAACTTAGTAAGGCCACAAGTGTGTGGCAGAGAACTTATAGCCCATTTGAGATTTGTAAGAATGTGCAGCCAATTTTTGAATTCTAATGGAATTTACTACAGCCCATTTACAGTTTGTTAAAAGTACAGCCCATTACAACCAACCGTTCAAAACAGAATTCAATAAAAATTTCCCACATTTTGATGGGATCCGAAATATTTTTATCCCAAAATTTCTAGTCAGATTAAAATACAATTTCAATATAAATTTATATTACGTAAAAATCCAACAAAACATTGTGCTCGCAACAATTAATGAAATTAAAATTTTCAATATCCAAAAATAATATTTTATAAAGTAATTACATGTTTGGTGCATTTTTTATAGTTACTGCCCAGTTTTTATAATTACATCCCATTTATTATTTCTTAAAGCCCATTTTCTTGTTAAGCCTAATGCATCCCTCCTAGAAAAGATTTGCAGCCCTGCGGGACGGTGAATAACAACTTGACCTTGCCTGGGTATTCCTAAAAAAAAGTATAGCTGGGCTAGCCATTTTCAGCTTAAAAAATTTAATATCTAGGCTGGATATCTGGCCTAGGCTAGACGGGCCGTAGCCCGCCCAGTTAATAGTTGCAGCGATGTTTTCGTTGTTGTTCAGAGGAGAAAAATTAATATCTGGGCTAAACATCGCTCAAGAAAAACTCTACAGTGCTCACACCTCAAAAACACAAATACTGCTCGAGCTTCTTGGTCCCAGTTGACGGCCACTTCTTATGCAATTCTCTCGTTTATTGACTACATAGGTTGACAATGGTGTGGAACCGTGATGTCAGGAAACCAGGAGGAAACAAAAAAAAATAGTTTTATATACTAATAAGGAGGCACTTGCGTACGTGCGGCTATGGCCCTGGTGGGTCCCCACTGTCATCCTCTCTAAGTAAAGTCATCTCCTCATCCTCATGTCCGTTGACCATGTTGACAACGCGAAACGGCGGTGCCACGATGAGCGCAACAACTCGAAGGATGACGGAGAGGGCCTCGCGGGCCCTACAGATGGTCTGATACATCGCCCGTTGCTCATTCGGGAAGCCAGGATCATAGGGCCACATGTCCGCGACGGCATTGTCGTTTGCTTGTTCACCGGTGCTCGTTGAGGAGACGGAGGTTGCAGCATAGGTCCTCCTACGCCGGTAGCTCTTCTGTCATTAGGGCGTCGAAGTGCGGCCGCACCTGCTCTATGGTGAACACGACATGAACCGGCTTGGACAGTGGCGCCGGCTCCTGGTCGGAAGCTACGTCCATCGTCTGATTGTCGTCGCTCAGCTCGGTGAGGTAGCTGGCGAGCCAGCATGTCCGGCCGCTGGATCGACCACCGCCAAGCATGAGTCTGACTGCCCTGGCCCACCCAGACCGCCTCCCTCGCCCGTGCGCGCTTTCCGCCCGAAACGGTCAGCGCCGCCCGCCCCGCTTCCCGGTGCATGCGATTGCTTCGCCTTCAAATGACACAAGTGTCGTCAGTCCGTCCTTCTGCCGCCAACATTAATGATACGCAGTTGCCGAGGCGGCTACTCTAGCGCCACACGTCCGTCCCTCCGCCGCCCATCATTGCTATATAAACTGTTGCGCCGGCCATAGCCGCAGTCATCCGCATCCATTCCTATTCTCCTGTCCACACCACTACTGCCCACCATGGCTTCCTCGTGCTCCAGCGCTCTTCGGGACGCGCGTACAACAGACCACAAGGAGATGGCAGCCATTGCTACCAACTGGCTGGCCGGCAGGCAGCCGGAGGACGACGACGTCCCAATGGAGAACATGGTGACGATCCGGCGCCAACCCCCTCCTCCGCGCCATCCTCGCCGGTGCATTGCACCATGACCATCGGCGAGGCCCGTGCCCGATATATGGACACGGTGAGGCAGAAGCATGAGGAGCAGTTCCGGGAGGCGCAGGCCGACGCCGCCTACAACCACCAACTCCTCCAGGAGCACCTGCAGGCAGAGGAGCAAATCACCGCGGAGCGGGCGGAGCAGGAGGCGCTGCTCGACTTGCATCGCCTGGCCCGCGAGGGCCGCCTGAAGGCCGGCGGTACCGCATGCGGGTGGCGGAGGCTGCAACCGCCTTAAAAGAGGGCGGTGAAGCGGGCGAGGTGCTGTTTGGCGAGACCGAGGATGAGGCAGAGGACAATGCAGGCTCTGATGAGTCCCCGCTCCGCTAGCGTTGACGAGGCCCTGCTCTGCCGAGGCCTCGCGACGCCAACAATGAGGCAGAGGACACCGCCGGCTCCGCCGAGGCCCCACCCTACTGGCAACGAGGGGGAGGATTTCCCCCGCTCCGCCGAGGCGCCGCCCGCCAGCAACAAGACAGAGGACATCGCCGGCTCCACCGAGGCCCTGCCCCACTGCCAACGAGGTCGCGCCACACAGAAAATGAGGAATAGTAGAACACGGTAGGTCGCCGCCGCTCGGGTCCAAGTAAGGCCACCGCTGCTACCTTCCGATTGCTGGCACTGAGCTGTACATCATGGAGCAATTCTATGATTACAGGATGATTGAAGAGCGCTCCGTGGTTGAGCAAGCTCATGAGATACAGTCATTTGCTAGAGAACTTGAGAACTTCAATTGTATGCTACCGGACAAGTTTGTTGCCAGAGGTATCATCACTAAGCTTCCTCCTTCGTGGATCTTATTGGCACTCTTGATCTGGAAGAAAAGGCGAGAGCAAAGGACACACGTGCTCGAGGAATTGAGGGAGGATCTAGTGCCAATCTGGTACAGAAGAACTTCCAGCCCCACAAGTTCAAGAACAAGGGCAAGTTTGATGGGAAGAACAAGGCTGTGCAACACACGAACTTTAAGAAGAAGAGTGACAAGAAGAAACGTGTTTTGTCATGTGGGGATCCTGATCATTGGGCTCCTAGTTGCCCTAATCGCTATGACAAGCTAGGCGGGTTGACCACTGACAGTCGGTCAGCTTCTTGGCGGCGACGTGGAGTCGGAGAGCTATGTTGGAGAAGGACGTTGCTTCTACTTTAATCGCTGGTGCGATTGGGTCGATCGACACGTGGGCCCAACAGGCATCCGGGCCACATGTCGATTACGCACCTGCACTGCAGTTAAGTCATCAAGCTTCTGTTCGCTCTGATCGGACATGTGGGTAGCTTCGGTTAATTAATTATACCTCCAAATAGCACCCCTTTTTAGTTGAAGAATGTATGAAATGTAATGAAATCCGGCATGTTTATATGAAATCCGACCGTGTATGAATGAATTTATTTCGATTAGTTCAATTCTTGTATCAACGGCATTGGATGAACATGCAAAACAATACGTACTAGCATTATTCCCAGGGTGATCACCTCGTTTGCAGCAGTTTCACATGTACTCCCTCTGGTCCTTTCTAGTTCGCATACAAGTTTTGTCTGCAGTCAAAGTATCTCTACTTTGACCAATCTTATAGAAAAAAGTATGCACTTTCACAATGTGTGAAGTAAAAAGGAACAGAAGGAGTACAAAGAATTTGAGCAGCTTTTTAGCGTTCCTGTACATTGCAATCATAGCGATTCACATGTCATAGAGAACATTCAAAACAATCGATGATTATGCATCTTAGCGATTCACATATCAGAGCCAATATTTACTTCACAACTAAAGAATAAAGAAAAAATGGATCGACGCTGCTGACAGCAAAGGGCGTCCCATTCGAAAATATCAAACGCATGTCTTCTTGCTAAAATCAATGAGCAAAATTTGACAAGGTTTTCCCATTCCAAAATATCAAATGCCTATGGAAGGGGAAGGGTTTGCCATCGGTTCGGACATTGACATGGCACCTCATGCTAAATAAACCAGCTGTTGTTTTTGTGCAGTTCCACCAAAATCAACCAAATTCGCGCATAGCTTGTATGATTTCGCTCTTTTATGTTGCAACGCCTTGAACTTATCGACACCTCCTTTCTTGTGGTGGAAATGAATGATTCGATGTATTCATGAAAATTTTGTGTAGTTCCCATTGAAATCAAGCTGAGCACCCTGTTTGCACAAATACAAAAAAAGTGATTAGTATAAAGCAAACTGTACTATGAATTGACAGTTTAAACAGGCACCTACATGGTCCATGTGGAGCACACTTTTAGAAAAATTAAACTCACCGGAAAGAATCCTAGAACAACATTGTACTCGCGCATCACAAAAAAAATGGAGATTTGTCAGTCCTTCTGAGCTGAAGTTTGTTTGGTCTTGTGGGGGGGGGGGGGTAATGTAACCATCCTTCAACTGGTCCTTCTGATGAGAAGATAGACAGGGCTTCTTCATCCTGGCATAATCGGAACTAGTCACTTCACGTACTCCATATTCTTCTTCAGAGGAGGAGGATCATGTTGTGCAAAGACAAGAGGATAACTAAATGCTAGCATCCCTGTTTGCTCGAAAAAAAGGAAAGGAATTATTTAAAACGACACAGATGAAGCACTTCTCAAGGACAATACCACTTTTTGATGATAGTATCTAAACAGTAGCACAACACCAATAGAGATGACAAAGCTCACTCATATGGATGAAATCAGTGGGCGATTACCAACCTTTGTCAGGAGGCTTATTGTGTAGAGCATATAGATGAAGCACTTCTCCGGAACCATCTGTTGCTATCTACTGTGGTGGCCATGCTTACTATATACTCCTCGATTAGATTAATGTTTCCAACATCTTCTTGTGCAGTTCCACTAAAATATATGGTATCTTCAAAGAAGATACCTGTTTGCACAAGTAGAGATCATTACGTATTACATTAAGAGTGGCATCAAATCAGTGGCAAAACAATTGCTCGTTCCAGCCATAGCAATAAATTAAGATGCAAAACTATATCATTACTTGTGTCATCCTAGTTCCAAAGGTTTCATTACAGCACTGGGAGTTGATTTTTGTTTTTCTTCCGCTTGTTCTTCCCCTTCATCACTTGGTTCAATAACAGACAAGCTTCGCCTTCAATGTAAGATTTGGCATGTCAATTAGGTTGCACAAGTATAGCACTAAACAATGACATTAATTTTCTGATGAAAGTGGCAAAATATAGGCCAACAGTTGTGAAATATCCTTATCTTACCTCAATGGGATATTGCGATGCACATATAGATTGGAAGTCTTGTCTCCATTTGTGCAGTTCACTAAAATCAAGCAACATTAACGTACAAGTAGCACAACATATGAAAGCACACCTGCAGAATCATGTGAAAGAAGGCTAGTAATCGACCTCTCATGACGCGGAATTCAAACAACTCACAAGAAGAAGATCTGAACCAAATTTGCCAACACGGATAGGAAGTAAGATCTCCTCTTGTGCAGTTCCACTAAGATCAAGAAATCAAGCAACTTTGTCGGTGTGACATTTTGGTTGAACTGCACAAAACACTCTTAAAACAAAAGTGTTTTGTGCAGTGCAACAAAAGGTCACAATGGCAACGAGGTGAAGTAGATAATCCTGTTTACACAGAGGTGCAAAGGAAACAACTAGTGGTCAATAACGGTGGATGACACAGAAGCCAGCAAAAAGAAGCATCTACCTTATCTAAATGGGAAAGAAAGCAAGACAGTAGCATTTCTCAAACGGTGGCATTGATTAATATTAATAGAGAGACTATATTAACAATAAAATTCGTTAAACATGTAATTTGCTTTTAACTGTGGCATTGCATCAATTTTCCAAATGCATTATTAGAGGGTGTTTGTTTACTGAGGACATTTTGGTGGAGGGACTAAAAACTCCGTGTCAGTCCCATCTAAACCAAGCAGAGGGACTTTTAGGGACTAAAAGTGGGCATTTGGGACTAAAGAAAGAAGACCCCGAGGGAGAGTCTTTTTGGGACTTTTTCCAACAGTTGCCCCTGCCACACATCGCACCTTGTCTCTATTAGTTCATCACTAGGGGTAACATGGTCTTTTAGCATGTCATTTAATAACCTCTAGTCCATGTTTAGTCCCTGGAACCAAGCAGGTAGGGACCGGGGAGTTTTTAACCAAACAGGGCCTTAGATTAACAATAGCTAAAGAGTTGCACGGGACAGTGGATGCACCAGCACCATGTGCATCTACCGATGTACTGGGGTGATGCACAGTCTGTTGCAACAAAGAACAAACAACCAATGAGCATATTTGTGTTGGTCCTAGTTTTGTTATCTTTAGACACCTTTCCCTATGTGAGCGTAGAAAATCTAGTCCTGCTCAAACTCTACAACCTTGTCCCCCAAAACAAAAGATCAGTTTGTTACAGATGTGCGTACTGCGTTTGTCATTGTTTTACCTTTTTGACCAACGTAGGTGCTGGATAGCCAGTCCGTACTAGTACTTTCCCCACTTCCTTTCCTCTGTGAACCACGTCCTAGATTTATGCTATACAACTTTCCCCACTACTTACCCCCATTCCTGTCCTCTTTGAACCACGTCTTAGATTCATGCGATACAACTTTCCCCACTACTTTCCCCTTCCTTTCCTTTTTGAACCATGTCCTAGATTCATGCTATACAACTTTTCCCACTACTTTCCCCCATTCCTTTCCTCTTTGAACCACGTCCTAGATTCATGGTATACAACTTTCCCCACTACTTTCCTATTTGATCCAACACCTAGATTCGAGTGCAGAAGCGGAAAAAGCCCACATGCAGCTAGAGCAATGCATGTGGAATAAGTAAATTATACCTTAAGGTTCTTGGGGTGTGGTTCGGTGGGCGACTGGAGGCCGTTTGACCCACACTATGTATGGCGGCGAAGAAGAAGGGGTCGGAGACCCTCCCGCGCCGCTGCTGGGTGAAAGTGAGCAGCTGCGCCGGTAGTGGATTCCCTCCCTCGCGGATGGCGACAGCGTTAAGCTTCCTTCCCTTCCCGGCGAACGGATCCAGCCGACTCTTTGACCAGCAGTGAGGGGAGAGAGAGAGGCCAACGAAGTCTTGTTTAGATTTGGAGAGGGTGAGAGAGTGTGAACAGAGTAACTACAAGCAGACCAGCAGTGAGGGGAGAGAGAGAGGCCAACGAAGTCTTGTTTAGATCTGGAGAGGGTGAGAGAGTGTGAAGAGAGCAACTACAAGTGCTGAGGCTCCAGCATGTATATATATATACTGGAGAGAGTGTGAAGAGTGCAAACCCTAGAAACAAGCGCTGAGGCTGCAGCTTATACGTGATGAGGTGATTATACGGTCACTACGAGATCGTATAGCTCTGTATCCATCCATTTTGACAAGTCAAAAAATCCTCATGCACGAATTATGCTCAAGTGTAGTTATCGAACCCGAGACCTCAAGTTTGATGAGCGAACGGGCTAACCAGCTACACAACCCTCCCGTTATGTTCAACGAGAGGAAAATAACCTTTTATACATTCCTGCATTCGTGTGACAAGCATGGCGTGTTTTTTGTGTGTGTGGGAGTCATTGGGATTTAAATCATAATCGTGTCATGTGGCTTTGGTGGTAAGACTATCCACAGTGGTGCAGAAATAATGCAGCCTTAGTCACCTTACTTCTCTCCATGTAGTACGTTGGGTCCCACCAGTCAGAGGGTGAAACAAACAAATTAATAAGAAAAATTAAAAGCGCCAGCAGTGTATCTTACCTCAACATCTCGCTACTACTCGGGAACACTGTCCAATTGATCCCTCTGTTCGCTCACGTACTATTTAAGTGAATCCTTATTATAACATGCACACAATTTTGGGCCCTTGTATTCGACCTAAGTCAGTGTGCCACCGTATCTCGTACGACTCCCTCCTTCTAGGTGTAATAAGTCACGTTAGAAGGTGCAGCGGGACCAAGGTGCAAGCAGATTGGAGGAGAAGGAGAAACTTGACCGGTCATTCCTCCAATCAAAGCCCTGATTTACTGTCTCTAAACGCAACAATTAATCCAAACAACTAAGAGATGCCGTTTTAGCTACCATGCAGGGCCACGTATTAACTCGCATGCAAGCCGACTTTGATTTCTTGACTGATCAACGCGTAGTTGCGCTCCATGGATTGGGTTTCCGGGGGAGATAACAAGGCAGAGTAAAGCGTTTGGGTACATTGCTTAGGCTGGTCATAGTGGTGAGTAACTTGGACTAGTACAACATGCATATGTTACTAGTCTATGTTACTACTACGTGAAGTTTGCCGTCCTCGGAAGTGAGCCGATCTGGCTCTCCTGAGCTAGCAAGGTTTTTCTAGCCCACCTAAGCTAGCTTGCCCACAAAAGCTAACATATTTTAACAGTTCCAAACGCCTAACCTTGCCCGGCTATGCTATAAGCTATTCCTGCTAAGGATCCAAACGCTCCCTAAGTAACAACGCTCGCTAGCAACGATGCCAGGAGGGGATTGAGATGTGGAGTTCATGGACGACGCCTAAACATTTTGGGAATATCTAATTTCCGTAGGATGACTTAACACCTAGACGGAGGGAGTACTACTCCTCAGTCCAGGTTTGATGGAATATTCGTCACCTCTTCTCTTCTTGTACGTACTCCATTTGTATCTCACTTCTTGTGGCTTCGCACTCGCACGATTTTCCTATTCTATGAACCTGTGTGTGCGTGTGCGTGTGTGTGTTTAACAACACGTGTGTGTTAGAGAGAATGACAGATCGACCTACTCCTACAGAGAGATGGTGTGTAGTGTACGATTTTAGCCGCGAGAGTCGGTGCATCCTCTCATTTCCGGGCGTCCGATAGGGATAGGCGGATAGCTGCCACGCCCGCTCCTGAGAAAGCCTGGCCCACCCAAAGCCCCTCCATCATCCGCGCGCGCTTCCCGCCCGAAATGGCCATTGCCGCTCCAAAGAATCGGTGCCACATTCATGCCCGGGCAGAGCGGACGCGATCTCTCGCTGGCGCTTGCGTTGAAGGAAGAAGCGGATTCAAGACTGATGGTTGCTTCATCTGTCCAACTTACTGCTGGGTCTATGTGATTTGACGGCTCATTGGTCATTATTACTGAGGTGGTAGGACTGCTGGATGTCCCACGCTTTTGGTGAAAGGAGGTACTACTAGATTACAATTTTCTCCATTCTTATGGCGGAGGAGTGCAAGAGCAGTGAAAACATGCAGGCTTAGTGATTACATGGCCCACCTCACACTATCACCATATTTTCTGGACACCGTGCGACACCTAACTCTTTACATAGTACTCCCTCCGTTCCTAAATATAAGTATTTGTATAGATTCCACTAGGTGGACTACATACGGAACAAAATGAATGAATCTACACTTAAAATGCATCTATATACATCCATATGTGGTTTATGGTGAAATCTCTACAAAGACTTATATTTAGGAACGGAGAAAGTACTTGTATAGTACGTACTGTAATTTATCAGCGATATAGTACAATGCTATGAAGCTTCGACTTACATTACATGTATCTTGCGTCCAAGGTTGCCCGTTGCAACATTTCATCAAATACAAAGGAGACTAACATGCATGCTGTTGCATCTCAATGATTGACAGATCATAGCAAATATGTACTCCCTCCGTTCCAAAATAAGTGTCTCAACTTTATGCAACATACGGAGCAAAATGAGTGAATCTACACTCTAAAATACGTCTATATACATCAGTGTTTGGAGTATGTACTAGTAGTTCATATTGAAATCTACTAAAGGACATATATTCCAAACAATATGATAATCTCTCTAACCAAGGTAGGGACGAGGAGTAAACGGAGGGAGCACTAGTAAAATTTTCTCCTCGTCCTGCGAGCCACCATGCGCGTGGGCGAGGGAGCGGGCGTAAGGCGTACGTACTCATTAGTAAGCAAGCTTCACCTCATATTGCGAGCCACCGCGCCCGTGGGCGGGGGAGACGGCATACTAAGCAAGCTTCTCCTCGTCCTGCGAGTTGACAAGACACATCAAAAGTACTCCAGTGTATAGAGCCTTGCCTCTAAGGTAGGCCCCACATGGTTTGCCTCTTTTTTAACATACGCGTCAAGTCGCAATTTGTTTGTTCACCCGTGGTAGACGATACTCCCTCCATCTAGTGGACAACCAGTACAAGTGTCAAATTACCACGTGGGCTGCCTTTTCATACAGAAATGAGCTCCACCGTGTACCCGTGCGGGTGTGGTTGGGAAAGAGACGGGAGTACGTGCGCCATGTGTGCACCTCTTTTCTTCGTGTACGTCCCCCACCTACGTGGGTGTGTGTGAGAGATACAAATCTAGACAAATGGCTTGTGCATTCGTGAGTGTTTTTTGTTTTGGGGGGGGGGAGGTTGATTTCATGAATGTATTTGTGGGAATATGTGTCCATGACATCTCAAACAAAATTTTGCATGCAATGTGTGTGAAATGGAGGCCTATCCATATCACATATAGAGGGTCGGGCGATCCACGAGAAGAGAGGGAGGGGTCATAGATATCGATAGAGTCGAAGAGAGGATCAAGTGGGTGGGTGCGAGATCGATGAAGAGAGCCATCGAAATTGTGTGTGTGTGTGTGTGTGTGTGTGTAAGTCAAAGATATAGGGCGACTGACCTAGCTACCAGAACGTCAGAGGGCACAGGTCAAGTTTGTGTGTGGCAGGGAGACATGACAAGAGCGCTCGATGTATCGGTGTGTGTGTGGGAGGGGTAGGCAGAGGCCTGACAATAGATGTAGAATGACTCGTATATGTGTTGAGAAGGAGAGACCCGGCTATGTCTTGAGGGAGATCGGTCGACATCCATACATAACTGAAGGATGGGAAATAGGATGGGACAGAGAGAGAGAGAGAGAGAGAGAGAGAGAGAGGAGAGAGGGAGGAAGGGAGAGGGGTAGAGTGCTGGATGGGTGATGGAGTTGCTTCTCGAAGATGGTGGGAGAGGCCTACTAGACAAACTGAGGGTGGAACTGCAATGTTATCAATAAGAGCGGGGATGTGTTTACGTGTGTGCACATGCGTGATAGATCTGTCGGGACACATCCATGGATGATGAAGGGGAACCATGTGTTTGGTAAGAAAACCTAACTAGATTGGTAGGTCAATTGTTGTTTGTCGGAGGAAGGGAGAGACATAACTAATGAGGTAGATCGATCGACGCGTGGGAAAAAACGAGTTATAAGGACCTAGCTAGCTATATGTATAGCGGGAGATCGGTCGGTGTACGTCCATTTGTTAGAGGCAAATAAGGCCCGGCGAGACGGATAGACAGAGAGAATGGAGCTAGGAGGTGGTGCGAGAGGCCCAGCTACTAGCTAGATAGGGAGAGGAGTGTGCGGTTGTGATACCGATGGCGAGAGTTTACACGTGTGTGGGACCGTATGAGAGACACGAGGCAAGGACACATAAAGGAGGAGATTGAAGGTGCGTGTGTATGTTGTAGGCAGACATCACTGGAGAGGTTTATCGATCGGTGTATGTCGGAAAGAAGTTGTGGAGACTGTGGGAGAATGACCTAAAGAAAAAAATGAATGTGCGCTATGGATAGAATGCTGAGGGAGGGGGAGGGCGAGGAGGGCGTGTGCATGCACGAGAGAAAGTTAGTGGTAGCTACAAAGGTTAGAGGATTGTGTGGATGTAAGAGACTAACAAAGATCATAATTTGATATGAAAGTGGATTCATATATTTGAATAGGAGATCATAGTGTTTTAAACATATGCATGCATGAATATAGCGGTGATACGCGTGTTGTGGTTTTGCACATGTTATACCATAATGTGATAATGCATGGCGTTTGCAACTCACAGCTAAATGTCGAACAATCTAAACCATACTATACATCGAACAATCTCACATTTTATTTGAATTTGTGATAATGTGCGGCATTTGCAGCTTACAACTAAATATCGAACAATCTAAACATACTATATATCGAACATTCTCGCATTTTATTTGAATTTGTGGTAATGTGTGGTGTTTACAACTCACATCTAAATACTTGTAGGTGTAGGGGGCGGGGCACCATACATAATGTGATAAACACATTATACATATGAGACATGGTTTAGTTTGTGAAGATCTAGCTAGATCTTGAAATGTACTATGATTTGAAATCAACATAAAGTGGATTCAAAAAATCGAGTTCGAGTTCATATAGTACACATAGTTCATATGTAACTCGAGACTAATCATGTGGTGTGTTGTGAAGATAATACACAAACGATGGTTTAACTTGACCATAATGACGACTGTAGATCTTATTAAAATAGAGAAACGAATTCAAATGCTTTGACTTCACAACAATCATTATTGGAGATCTTATTCAAATATAGAAACGAATTCAAATTTAGTTCATACTGAAGCGGTAGTATACACATTTGGAATGCACTAAAACGTTCTTTGAGTACTAGGTTGCATGCATTATACACGTAGCGAAATATTTTAATTGAACATAACATGAATTCAAAGTTTTGAAAGACATTTGTAGTGCGAATTGATTTGGTACAGTACACGTTAGGCTTGTCTAGAAATTTCAACCCGCGCCTTGTTAGCCCAAAATATTTAAGATATATCTTTGTCTCGTTGTGCTCCGACAACTCCCTCCATCTCAACCCGCGCCTTGCTATTCCAAAATTACAACGCGCGCGAAAACTCCCACCTCCTGTGAAATCCCGACACGCGAAATGCCCGTGATACTCCTGAACCGAAAGAACCGCCTCAAATCGATGGGGGTACTTTCGTAACTTACCCCACATTTTGGAAAAGCTTGTCCCTAAGCCATGGTTCCCCACTCCCATCCCATCCGCCTACCCATTCGTACACCGAGGCCGGGAAAACCAGTGCAGCCCCACACCCTCCTCCGTCCGCCACCCAGCCGGAGCCTCTTCCCCGACGACGTCGTCCACAGCAACACCTCGACGTCCCTCATCCACTGTACCGGATGAGGATCCGTCCTTGATCTGGTCTTCCCACCGGTTCAGCCACCCCGTCCTCCACCTCCAAGGAGCTGCCCCGATGTTCCCCTCGTCTTTCGCGCCACCTCCATTCCCACATCGCCGTCTTCACCTGCACCACCGGAAGAGCATCATCATCACCGTTTCCTCGGATGAAGCTGCGGCCTAATCGGCGCCACCAAAGAGGTTGTACACTAATCGCCGCATTTTCTTCTTGATTCGATCTCACGGTCCTGCCAGCGCTCGGTCCCGAGCCGACACGGCACGGCTCCATCCACGGAGGAGTCACCGGCCACTTCTTCCACGACGTCGCTCCCTCGGCGGCGACGTCCACATCAGTAGGAGCTGCTGCTGCTTTAGCTCTCGCTTTTCTTTGCTTTCTGCTCTTGCTGTCGGTCCCCTGCCTGGTCTGCTCTTGCTCGCGATCCTGCTCTCGCTCTTGCTCTTGCTTGCGATGCTGCTCTGATTTAGCTACACTTTAGTCAACTGAATCGACTTTTGGGTCATTCGATTTTCAGGGGGTGGGGGGGGGGGGCTCGCCGGAGTTAAGGAAGAACCAGCATAGAACGGGAGGGAGGCTCGTGGAGAGGTACCCCACTATCTATCTTAGGGTTCAGGGTGGGGGTGGTGGTCGCCGGTGGTGGTGGGGTGGTGGCGTGGGGATCGCCGGAGAAAAAGCTCGGCACGGGGAGGGGGGGCTAGAGGGATGGCCGGGGTGGCGGCAGATCGTGATGAGGGAGTGTTTTGGCGGGGAGGCGGCGCCACGGTCGCGGCCGGCGAGGTGGCTGGCGGCTCAGGGGGGAGGAGGTTGAAGATGAACTATAGGCCCTTGATTTCGTATCCAACAGCTGCAAAATCGACTGACTAGCGATGAAAAAGTCAGTTGACTTACGTGTAGCCTCACCTCTAGTGCGTTCAGTTTCAACAGTAAAATTCAGTTTCGACAAAAAAATTCAGTTTTGACAGTTAAGTTCAGTTTCTACAGTTAAATTCAGTTTCGACAGTTAAGTTCAGAGATGAGCGGTTGATGTATACATCTAGCACTTTGTGGTTATGTATTTTACGTCATCTATTGGAGATGCCATTAGAATTCCACTCAGGTTAACGTTGTCTCTCTTGTCCTGCTTCAACCTCGGCGTCGTACAACTCACCAGAGCTGCTCCAACGACAAAACCCTCCATCACATCGGAGCAGTACCTCGGGCTCCATCTCTAGACGCCTAAGATCTTCTTCCCCTCCTCCGATGGCCAAGTCAGCTAGAGCATCCTCACCGGCCAACCCAATCACGCTGAGATCGACATGGCTTCACCAAAGAGGTTGTATACTTCTTGTGGTTTGACTTAATCTCACCATGTTTCTTTGCATCCTGTGATCTTCCAATTCTTGTGAACCAAACACCCAGATTGGCAGAAATCCTGTGTTTTTAAATTCTCTGTTTTGCACGTGCATTCCTATCCTATTCCTGTCTATTTCCTATCCCTGCATTGTTAGAATCCTCAAATTCAAACAAGCCCTTACACAATTACTTCTGTTACAGATATGTGTCAAAGAAAACCTTGTGGTTTGTTCTACTCCTGCGGTGCTGTGTTCCACCCCAGCTTAGCTGCTCCAACGACGGAAGGGTTCACCACAGCAGGGATCCGCTCTCCAGACTGTCTTTAGCCGCCTCAGATCTTCTTCACCGCCGCCGGCAGCCACGACAACTGCATTACCATCATCAACTGAGCAGATGACCTTGAGGACTACACGGGTCCGCAAGAGAGGTCGCACTCTTTCGTGTCTGCTTACGTTATGCATCGCTTAATATGATGACATGCTACTTTATCATAGTGCTCACCTATTAGACTCCGACTCAGGTCCAAACTTATGCTGAAACTTGAGTTTTTAAATGGTTGTGGGGTACATATTGGGGCAGCAATCAATACTATATGTCTACTATCTGGTTAATCTCGGGTGTCTACTATGAGTTTCATGTTGGGTGCAAACAAACATTAAAGGAGCCATTATCTGTATTTTTTAACTAAAGCTATTATCTGCCTGCTATCATTGCTTTTGGGTCTATCCACAGTTTGCTACCATCACTCTGGATTTGTGCATGCACTCCTTACATAATCTCACTATGTTTTATTCCTATGCATGTCAGTTATTGTACACAATGGAACTGAACATGTAGAGCAAAGAGACGAGCCTTGTGTGGTAATAAAATTTAAATGCGGGCGTCGCTCCATGGTGGGCGCAAAGGCAGCCCCCTCCACCCATTTCGGATCGTAATCAAGAGGAAGATAACTGCTCGAGGGGACTCGAGCGTAAGACCACTCCTATTTACTCCATGAGGTCTTCGCTCTAACTTGGCATGCTGATGTTGGCAATATCATGCATATGGTGCCTTGCATTGCTTACTGTATACATCAAGATGTCATCTGCTTAGTTTAGATATGCTTTGTGTCAATGCGATCTGTTTAGTTTCTTTATCATATATGTGAATCATGCAATGCCATCTTGTTTAGCCAGGCATCATATATGTGAATTTTGCAATGCCACCCTGGTTAGCTAGTCATCTTATATGTGAATTATATCATGACATCATTTTTTATTACGTGTTAAATTTGTCAACAATTTTAGTACATTCAATTACTCTTCCTGTGCATTAGCCATTCGGCACGGTCATGGAAAAATCTGGAGTGGAAACAAGTTTTTCAGAGCAGACAATGCTATCTGACGAAACGCATGTCTTGCTGGTTACAGATAGCTCCTCAGAGGAGGATTCGGAGACAGATGACCAGTCCTATTCCCCCCCCCCCCTGAGGTGCATGCTCGAACTTGGCAGGGTTATGTTGCTCATATCGTGCATATAGTATCTTGCATTGCTATGTCATTTTCTTAGTTTAGACATGATTTGTGTGAATGCCAGCTGTTTAGTGTCTAATTACCATATATGTGAATTATGCAATGCCATCTTGTTGCAAGACATTATATATGTGAATTATGCAACACTATCTTGTTGCAAGGCATTATATATGTGAATTATGCAATGCCATGCTGTTTAGCCAAGCGTCATATATGTGAATTATATCATGTCGTCCTTTTTTTGTATTTCTCATTGCTTTTGTCAACAATGTTTGTATATTCAACTACTCTTCATGTGCATCAGCCATTTGAATTGGTGATGGAGAAATCTGGAGTGAAAACAAGGTCTTCAGAGCAGACAATGCTACCTACTAAAGCAGATATGTTGTTGGTTACAGATAGCTCTTCAGAGGAGGATTCAGAGGTAGATGACCAGTCCTATTATCCCCCTGAGGTCTATGCTCAAACTTGGCAGGGTTATATTACTCATATCATGCATATGTTGTATTGCAATGCTTAGTTTTTACATCATATACACGATATTGAATGCCATCTCCTTAGTTGACACATCATATATACGATTGCCCTCTGCTCACTTCCTTAGTATATAAATCATATATTTGAATTATATCATGCCATGATGTTTACATAGACAAGATGTATCTGAATTATGGCATGCCAACCCATTTTCTAAAGACATAATATAGTTATATCATCTCATCCTCTTTACATAGTCATCATATTTTGAATTATGTCATTCTATCCGTGAATTATATCATGCCATCATGTTTCCATCGACGGCATGTTTGTGATTTATGGCATGCCAACCACTTTAATAGACACATCATATAGTTATATCATGTCATCCTGTTTACATAGTCATCATATTTTGAAGTATGTCATTCTATCTTGTTTAGTTAGCCATCATACATGTGAAATTGTGTCATGCTATCCTGTTTAATTAGCCATCATATATTTGACATTATGTCCTGCTATTCTGTTTGGTTAGACAACATAAATGTGAATTATTTCATGCCCTGTTTTCTTCCCTACTATCCATTGCACCTGTCTATCTTACAATGTCTATACATTCAATTACTTTCTTGTTTATCAGCCATTTCAATTGGAGGGGGTGATGGCAATATCTGTGGGAGTAAAAACACGGTCTTCAGAAAAGATCGTGCTACTTGTCGATGGAGATAGAACCAAGGTTGTACTTTCCCAAGAACCAGCCCCACCACACATAACCCAGACTCACGCAGATTGTACCCCTACCCAGTTGGACAGAGAACCAGCTACACCCCTTCTAACCCCAACCCCAGTAGATAGTAACCCAGTTCCCATTGACACAGCACCATCTCCTCCACAGAGCACCCAAACACGATCAGTTAGTAAGGCAACTGCAGTGCCCAAAGCACGAGGACCACCATTCCGAACCCCAAGTCAATGCTTAAAGCAGAAGAAGAATTGTTCTCAGGTCAGGTTCCGTAGCTATGGTTCATACTACTTTGATCTTGCATCACTGTATTTACTCATACCAACTAATTTCAAATTTGAAGGATGCAATTGAAACTCCAATGGCGCAACAGGTATGTTTTAAACCTGTTTCTTTAACGTGTTTGCTGTTGTAACTTGCTCTATGTTGATTTTAGTTTCAGTTGAATAAACAGTTATGTTCTCATGCCATGCATGTTGTTATTGCTGTGTAGTTTCCCACACTTATATTCTGTCTATGCTGCTTTGTCTTAAATAGATATGATTCGAACTGTATCTATCTTTATTTGGCAACATAAACTAGAATGATATAGACCATACAGTGACCGTACTACATAGATATATGTTTGTTTCATCTTTGTTATCCTGTCCACCTTACTACTGAACTGGTTTACCAAAATGAGTTTCATATACTACATTGTAAACCAGTGATGTGTTTGTTTGTTTCTCTTTTAGAACGCGGATAAAATATTGGAGAAGAGTACCCGTTATGCAATGGTAAAGGAAGTAATGCAGATAAGGTTCAAGATAGTGAGACATACCTGTTGTTCTCCAAGAAAGCTGATAAAAACTATATTGAAGACACTGAGACAACCCCAAAGTCCTGTCTTGATGTAGTGTTGGAGTTACTGGCTACTACTGCTGGCACTAGCTCTTCGAACTCGCTGCCTGAATCAGTTCGGCTTCTTGAGTCTCAACTTCAAGTTGAAAGACATCGATCAGGCGTTATCTGACAGAAGCCAAAGGACCGAGGAAGTCCTGCAGAATTCAGATGCATACTTTACGGTGCAACAACAAGTCTTTGGAGGATTTAAGCGCCAAACAAGAGAAAGTTAATAAGCTTGCTAAGCATCTTGCCAACATTATGGGTACCTGGATATTGTTTCTTGAGCTCTTGAAGTGGTTTCAGTTTTGGACTTGTTTTGTCGCGCGTTTATATGTCGCTTTGTTCCGTATATTTGCACTTGTGGCGAACTTTGATGCCCAGTGGATGTAATATGTGTAATAGCCGTGATAGCCTAGCGTAAGTTGCTTGCTTATTTATTTCCTTATTGTCTTGTTTATTTGTTTTCTTGTAGTCAATGCGGTTCTTTTTCCGCGGCTTGCTAGTGGCCGCAATAACCTATTTTTTAAAACTAGGCCACATTAACAATGCACTACATATTTACTGTAGTTAACATGGGCCTCCTACGGGCCGTAGAAACAATGGGCCTTCTACGGGGCGTAGACACAATGGGCCTTCTACAGGCCGTATCATCAATGGGCCTTCTAAGGGCCGTATGATCGGTTGGCCAAACATGGGCCAATAACAGACCACATTATGGCTGTAAATGGTAGAGTTGAAATCGTCCGTTCATGGGCCGACCATAACGTGCCATCGTTAATCGGCCGTATTTGATGACGCTATGAAAATGGCCCAACGTATTAACGGGCCACAAACGGGCCGACTGTAACCACGGGCTGTATTTCGCCCACAAGCAGAAAATGACAGTAACGGCCCGAAAGTAAACGGAAGCTGGAAATGAGCCCAAGAATAAATGGACCCTAAGAAGGAAGAAAGATAACATGGGCTGGAAACGGCCCAACGGGATAATGGGCCGTTAATGGGTATAAAGTGATACACTGTTCATTACGGGCCAGTTTTACCACGGGCCATTAATGGGCCGAGGGTTACTAAGGGCCTCATATGGGCCAAAAGACGTCATGGGCCATACATGGGCCGGAAGTTAAAACGGGCTGGAATTATATTGGACGGCCCAGATGATGCTACTAGGCCTAATTCGGATAGGCCGTAAACGGGCCCTGGGTTAGCGGGCTGTAAATGGGCTATATGCGAACATGCCGTTAACAGGCTTGCCGTGGGCCGGCCTGCCACCTTTTGACCAAGTCAAACGGGCCGGCCTTTTCACAAGAATGGGCCGTGCCATGTGTTGACGTATCATAGGCGCTTTGGGTCCAATGAGTGGATGCCATCTGTCCCAACGGTGAGCCGACACGTGTTTCCTCCAGCCAATGATGATTTTACACATGGAAAATCCCCATTGGTCGGGGCTGTTAACGGGTTATCGGATCCAAAACCGGACCCGATAGCTTAACGGCGTTCTGTTAGGGTCGATGCCATGTGTCGGTCACCCTTGACGAAAGCACTTATGTGACGCGCGATTTATCGTCATGGAAGTGGACACTTCTGTGATGATAATTTTGGTAATGTCATGGAACACTTCTACGACATCATAGGTATGACTATCTTGATTCTGTCATAAATTTGTCATGGATGTACATGCATGACAGAAAACGTGAGCTACTGTGACAAACACGTATCATCACGGAAGTGTATTTTTTTTGTAGTGACATGGTACACTTTCCGAGGAAACAACCTCAAGTCCATAACATAAATTCCATTGGAAAAATTCCATCGATTATTATTGGAGGTTTTGAATTTCCTCTTCCTACTGTCAAGAAGATCTATGATATTTTATTGTTGGGGATGTGCATATCCCCGTTGAGGTAATCTAGTGTTATTTGAAATTTCTCCGGTTCCATGTTATTCGAAAAGAGTTTGTTAACAAGACTTGATCAACCTTGTTAGTGGATTCCTTTTGATGAGCATGAGATGGATGAAGTTAGAAAGCACAACTCTCTGTACCCTCCTTTTACTTTCTGTTATTTAGATTAAATAAAGCAAAAATACTATTTTTTTGTCAGTTTTCTGAATTATCCTTGCAATAAAAAATACCATGAAAATAAAAGTTCTCCAAATGCCCCGGAAATGAAATATGATTTTTTTCTAGAATATTTGAGAATATATGGCACTGAGAACACATCAGGGGGAGCAATCACCTGGCCACGAGGGTCCAGGGCGCGCCTACCCCCTGGGCGCGCCCCCTGCCTCGTGGGCCCCTGGTGGCCCCCTCCACTTATTCCAGCAATCACACACTCCTTCTTCCTCCCAAAAAAATCACCAACCAACTCAAGCACGAGTTCTAGCTCATCTTGCTGCCATTTTTATCTCCTTGCTCAAAGCTCCACTCACAAAACTGCTTTGGGGGATTGTTCTTCGGTATGTGACTACTCCAATGGTCCAATTAGTTTATGTTCTAGTGCTTTATTCATTGCAATTTTTTGCTGCCTAGGTGACTGATACGTCTCCAATGTATCTATAATTTTTGATTGCTCCATGCTATATTATCTACTGTTTTGGACGATATTGGGCTTTATTTTCCACTTTTATATTATTTTTGGAACTAACCTATTAATCGGAGGCCCAGCCCAGAATTGCTATTTTTTGCCTATTTCAGTGTTTCGAGTAAACGGAATATCAAACGGAGTCCAAACAGAATGAAACCTTCGGGAACGTGATTTTCTCACCGAACATGATCCAGGAGACTTGGACCCTAAGTCAAGGAAGCTTCGAGGAGGGCACGAGGTAGGGGGCGCGCCTACCACCCCAGGGCGCGCCCTCCACCCGCGTGTGCCCCATGAAGCTCCACCGTCGTACTTCTTCCTCCTATATATACCTCACGCATTCCCAAACGATCGAATCACGGAGCCAAAAGCCTAATTCCTCCGGCCAAGAACCTTCTCAGACTCCACGAGATCCCATCTTGGGGCCTGTTTCGGAGCTCCGCCGGAGGGGGCATCCACCACGGAGAGCTTCTACATCATCACCATAGCCCCTCCAATGAAGTGTGAGTACTTTACCTTAGACCTTCGGGTCCATAGTTAGTAGCTAGATGGCTTCTTCTCTCTTTTTGGATCTCAATACAATGTTCTCCCCCTCTCTCGTGGAGATCTATTTGATGTAATCTTCTTTTTGCGGTGTGTTTGTTGAGATCGAAGAATTGTGGGTTTATGATCAAGATTATCTATGAACAATATTTGAATCTTCTCTGAATTATTTTATGTATGATTGGTTATCTTTGCAAGTCTCTTCGAATTATCAGTTTGGTTTGGCCTACTAGATTGGTTTTGCTTGCAATGGGAGAAGTGTTTAGCTTTGGGTTCAATCTTGCGGTGTCCTTTCCCAATGATAGTAGGGGCAGCAAGGCACGTATTGTATTGTTGCCATCGAGGATAACAAGATAGGGTTTTTATCATATTGCATGAATTTATTCCTCTACATCATGTCATCTTGCTTAAGGCGTTACTCTGCTTTCATTAACTTAATACTCTAGATGCATGCTGGATAGCGGTCGATGAGTGGAGTAATAGTAGTAGATGCAGGTGAGTCGGTCTACTTGTGTCGGACGTGATGCCTATATACATCATCATACCTAGATATTCTCATAACTATGCTCAATTACATCAATTGCTCAACGATGAATTCGTTCACCCACCGTAAAATACTTATTCTCTTGAGAGAAGCCACTAGTGAAATCTATGGCCCCCAGGTCTATCTTCATCATATTAATCTTCCATCACTTTATTATTGCCTTTGCTTTTTTACTTTGCTTTTTATTTTACTTTGCATCTTTATACCAAAAATACCAAAAATATTATCTATCAGATCTCACTCTCGTAAGAGACCGTGAAGGCATTGACAACCCCTATAATGCGTTGGTTGCGAGGAGTTATTTGCTTTGTGTAGGTACGAGGGACTCGTGGCGTAGCCTCCTCTTTGGATTGATACCTTGGTTCTCAAAAACTGAGGGAAATACTTACGCTACTTTGCTGCATCATCCTTTTCTCTTCAAGGAAATCCAACACAATGCTCAAGAGGTAGCAAGAAGAATTTCTGGCGTATTTGTTCGGGAGTCTCATAAAAGTCAACATACCAAGTACCCATCACAATCCCTTATCTCTCGCATTACATTATTTGCCATTTGCCTCTCGCTTTTCCTCTCCCCACTTCACCTTTGCCGCTTTTATTCACCCTCTCTTTCGTTCGCCTTCTTCCCGTATGTATCTTTGTTTGTGTTTCCTTGTGCCTTCTATATGCTTGCATCTTTGCTTGCTGAAAATCTATTGATATGGATCCACTTAAAGTGTTCTACTTGGATCATCTTTGATCCTTATGCGCGCCTGCTGAAATCCCAACTAGCCTAGTCGATGGGAAATCTTTAGATGAGCATGCTCATTTTAAAGGCCACCGTTTATGCGAAAAAGGGAAACTCTTATGGACTCAAATAAACAGATTGTTGTGTTATGCTTGGAATCTTTGTGAAATTTGTGATTTTACTTGTTGCTCTAAGAACCCTAAAAAACACCCTCCCTACCTATGTGAGTTTAATGATAATGAAATCTTATCTTCTTATGCAAAGGGTGTTTAGTTACTATGATATTGAACAAATTGAAGAATTTGTTGCTTTTAAGGGTGCTTATGAAGTTGCTTCTTTGATTGAAAAGTATGATATTACTCTCTACGAATCTGAAATTTTGACATACTTAAATATTGCTATGAAAACTATGCTCATAATGTGTGTGTCAAAGAATTTATTGAGAGAATGACCGTTGCTTCGGAAGAAAATAATGATATGCATGAATCTATAGATAATGATGATTCCAATGATTTGATTGAAATATCCCTTGATGAACATGATGCTTGCTATACTTGTGGCCATGATGCCAATATTTATGAAGATGAATTTGCTATAGTTCCTTATGTTAAACATGAGATCGTTGCTATTGCACCCATACTTGATAGTTCCTTCGATGAAAAGCATGATTGCAATGATTTTACTATAAATTTTCTTGATGTAAATTGTGCTAATAATATGCAACACCCTAAGCTTGGAGATGCTAGTTTTGCTATATCTACTACTTGTTGCAATGATCATGATTGGGGTGATTCTTCTTATGATCTTGAAAATGTATTTAAGCCCCATGATGAATATGAGATTGATAATAATGTTTGCAATAATATGGAAAGTGGGTTTGGAAGAGTGTCAAATTTAGATCCCACATATTTGGAGAATATTGAATCATATGAAATTTTTGATAAAAGTGGGTTTGGAGAGGTCATGACTTTAGTTAATGTTAATCCCACTATTTCAAAAGAGTGTCAACTTTGCATGCATGTGGATCGTGTTGAAAATATTTTATGTGATAGCTATTTTGTTGAATTTTCTTATGATCCCACACGTAATTATTATGAGAGAGGAAAATATGGTCGTAGAAATTTTCATGATAATAAATTACCTCTCGTTATGTTGAGATTGCTATTGTTTCTTTCCGCTTCCTTGCATATGCTAGTTTTTGCTTGCTATGATAATTTGTTTGCCTACAATATGCCTATGCATAGGAAGTATGTTAGACTTAGATGTGTTTGTCACGTGTTTCATGATGCTCTCTTTGTGCTTCAATTCTTGTCTCTCATGCGAGCATCATTAAAATTATCCATGCCTAGCTAAAAGGCTTTAAAGAAAAGCGCTTGTTTGGAGACAACCCAATATTTATCCTTTCTGTTTAGCAATAAATCTTTGATCTACCTTCTGTTTAGATGTGTTTTTATGTTTTAATTAGTGTTTGTGCCAAGTTAAACCTATAGGATCTTCTTGGATAATAGTTATTTGATCTTGCTGTAATTTCCAGAAACTTTCTGTTCACGAAAACAATTGTTAAAAATCACCAGAACGTGATAAAATAGTGATTCCAATTGCTGCTGATCAATAAACAAATTTCCTAGTTCTTCCTAGTTTTTCTGAATGTTTGGAGTTCCAGAAGTTTGCGTTAGTTACAGATTACTACAGACTGTTCTGTTTTGACAGATTCTGTTTTTCGTGTCTTGTTTGAATCTATGGCTAGTAAAATAGTTTATAAACCATAGAGAAGTTGGAATACAGTAGGTTTAACACCAATATAAATAAATAATGAGTTCATTACAGTACCTTGAAGTGGTCTTTTGTTTTGTTTCGCTAACGGAGCTCACGAGATTTCTGTTGAGTTTTGTGTTGTGAAGTTTTCAAGTTTTGGGTGAAATCTTGTGATGGATTATGGAACAAGGAGTGGCAAGAGCCTAAGCTTGGGGATGCCCATGGCACCCCCAAGATAATCTAAGGACACCAAAAAGTCAAAGCTTGGGGATGCCCCGGAAGGCATCCCCTCTTTCGTCTACTTCCATTGGTAACTTTACTTGGAGCTATATTTTTATTCACCACATGATATGTGTTTTGCTTGGAGCGTCTTGTATGATTTGAGTCTTTGCTTTTTAGTTTACCACAATCATCCTTGCTGTACACACCTTTTGAGAGAGTCATACATGAATTGGAATTTTTTAGAATACTCTATGTGCTTCACTTATATCCTTTGAGGTACATAGTTTTGCTCTAGTACTTCACTTATATATTTTAGATCACGGTGGTGGATTTGTTTTAAAGAAACTATTGATCTCTAATTCTTCACTTAGATTATTTTGAGAGTATTAAATAGCATGGTAATTTTCTTAATAACCTCAATATGCTAGGTATACAAAAATAGTAAAAACTTTCTTATGAGTGCGTTGGATACTAAGAAAAGTTTGATGCTTGATGATTGTTTTGAGATATAGAGGTGAT
This sequence comes from Aegilops bicornis, assembly GCA_021605145.1. NCBI lineage: Eukaryota > Viridiplantae > Streptophyta > Magnoliopsida > Poales > Poaceae > Aegilops > Aegilops bicornis. The sequence goes on along the minus strand of CM038670.1, from coordinate 609,475,285 downwards.
AATATCAAAGTCGTGCTAGTTGAGTAGTTGTGAATTTTAGAAATGCTTGTGTTGAAGTTTGCAAGTCCCATAGCATGCACGTATGGTAAACGTTATGTAACAAATTTGAAACATGATGTGTTTTTTGATTGTCCTCCTTATGAGTGGCGGTCGGGGACGAGCGATGGTCTTTTCCTACCAATCTATCCCCTAGTAGCATGCGTGTAGTGCTTTGGTTTTTGATGGCTTGTAGATTTTTTCAATAAGTATGTGAGTTCTTTATGACTAATGTTGAGTCCATGGATTATACGCACTCTCACCCTTCCATCATTGCTAGTCTCTTGATGCACTGCATTGCCCTTTCTCACATTGAGAGTTGGTGCAAACTTCACGGTGCATCCAAACCCCATGATATGATACGCTCTTTCACACATAAACCTCCTTATATCTTCCTCAAAACAGCCACCATACCTACCTATTATGGCATTTCCATAGCCATTCCGAGATATATTGCCATGCAACTTTCCACCATTCCATTTATCATGACACCTTCATCATTGTCATATTGCTTAGCATGATCATGTAGTTGGCATAGTATTTGCGACAAAGCCACCGTTCATAATTCTTTCATACATGTCACTCTTGATTCATTGCATATCCCGGTACACCACCAGAGGCATTCATATAGAGTCATACTTTGTTCTAGTATCGAGTTGTAATTATTGAGTTGTAAATAAATAGAAGTGTGATGATCATCATTTAATAGAGCATTGTCCCAAAAAAAGAGAAAAAAAGGAAAAAAAAAAGAAAGGCCAAAAAAGGAAGGCCCAAAAAAAAGGGCAATGTTACTATCCTTTTTTCCACACTTGTGCTTCAAAGTAGCACCATAATCTTCATGATAGAGAGTCTCTCGTTTTGTCACTTTCATATACTAGTGGGAATTTTCATTATAGAACTTGGCTTGTATATTCCAACAATGGGCCGCCTCAAGTGCCCTAGGTCTTCGTGAGCAAGCAAGTTGGATGCACACCCACTTAGTTTTCTTTTGTTGAGCTTTCATACATTTATAGCTCTAGTGCATCCGTTGCATGGCAATCCCTACTCCTTGCATTAACATCAATCGATGGGCATCTCCATAGCCTATTGATTAGCCTCGTTGATGTGAGATCTTCTCCTTTTTGTCTTCTCCACATAACCCCCGTCATCATTGAGCGAGTCCTGGATTAGGGGGTGTCCGGATAGCCGGACTATGGCCTTTGGCCGGACTCCTGGACTATGAAGATACAAGATTGAAGACTTCGTCCGGTGTCCGGATGGGACTTTCCTTGGCGTGGAAGGCAAGCTTGGCGATACGGATATGTAGATCTCCTCCCATTGTAACCGACTCTGTGTAACCCTAACCCTCTCCGATGTCTATATAAACCGGAGGGTTTTAGTCCGAGGACGAACAACAATCATACCATAGGCTAGCTTCTAGGGTTTAGCCTCTCTGATCTCGTGGTACATCTACTCTTGTACTACCCATATCATCAATATTAATCAAGCAGGAGTAGGGTTTTACCTCCATCGAGAGGGCCCGAACCTGGGTAAATACATCGTGTCCCTTGCTCCTGTTACCATCCGCCTAGACGCACAGTTCGGGACCCCCTACCCGAGATCCGCCGGTTTTGACACCGACAATCATATTCTATTCCACCCATAGTGTTATGTCCATGGCTCGCGCTCATATATTGCGTGAAAGTTTATAAGTTTGAGATTACTAAACTATGAAACAATTGCTTGGCTTGTCATCGGGGTTGTGCATGATGAGAGCATTCTTGTGTGACGAAAATGGAGCATGACTAAACTATATGATTTTGTAGGGATGAACTTTCTTTGGCCATGTTATTTTGAGAAGACATAATTGCTTAGTTAGTATGCTTGAAGTATTATTATTTTTATGTCAATATGAACTTTTGTCTTGAATCTTTCGGATCTGAATATTCATACCACCATTAAGAAGAATTACATTGAAATTATGCCAAGTAGCACTCCGCATCAAAAATTCTGTTTTTATCATTTAACTACTCGAGGATGAGCATGAATTAAGCTTGGGGATGCCTGATAAGTCTCCAACGTATCTATAATTTTTTATTGGTCCATGCTATATTATCTACTGTTTTGGACGATATTGGGCTTTATTTTCCACTTTTATATTATTTTTGGGACTAACCTATTAACCGGAGGCCCAAATTTTAATTGTCGTTTTTTTGCCTATTTCAGTATTTTGAAGAAACAGAATATCAAACGGAGTCCAAACGGAATGAAACCTTCGGGAACGTGATTTTCTCACCGAACGTGTTCCAGGAGACTTGGACCCTAAGTCAAGGAAGCTTCGAGGAGGGCACGAGGTAGGGGGGCGCGCCTACCCCCTGTATGCGCCTCCACCCTTATGGGCCCCAAAGCTCCACCGACGCATTTCTTCCTCCTATATATACCTACGCATTCCCCAAACGATTAGATACGGAGCCAAAAACCTAATTCCACCGCCAAGAACCTTCTGTACTCCACGAGATCCCATCTTGGGGCCTGTTAGGAGCTCACGGAGAGGGCATCCACCACGGAGGGCTTCTACATCATCACCATAGCCCCTTCGATGAAGTGTGAGTAGTTTACCTCAGACCTTCGGGTCCATAGTTAGTAGCTAGATGGCTTCTTCTCTCTTTTTGGATCTCAATACAATGTTCTCCCCTCTCTCATGGAGATCTATTTGATGTAATCTTCTTTTTGCGGTGTGTTTGTTGAGACCGATGAATTGTGGGTTTATGATCAAGATTATCTATGAACAATATTTGAATCTTCTCTGAATTCTTTTATGTATGATTGGTTATCTTTGCAAGTCTCTTCGAATTATCAGTTTGGTTTGGCCTACTAGATTGGTTTTTCTGCAACGGGAGAAGTGCTTAGCTTTGGGTTCAATCTTGCGGTGTCCTTTCCCAAAGGATGAGGGGGAAGCAAGGCACGTATTGTATTGTTGCCATCGAGGATAACAAGATGGTTTTTTTATATCATATTTCATGAATTTATCCCTCTACATCATGTCATCTTGCTTAAGGCGTTACTATGTTTTCATTAACTTAATACTCTAGATGCATGCTGGATAGCGGTCGATGAGTGGAGTAATAGTAGTAGATGCAGGCAGGAGTCGGTCTACTTAATTCTCATACTATCCTATTTGATCTCTATGGTAAATCTTATACTATGGACTTAGAAGATTTTAATACTGCTTGTAAACTTCCACAATGGGGTAGTGCTAGTGAACCTCGCAAATCTGAGTTTAAAGATTTTCTTGCTAGTATCACTGTGGGGGAATCTAGAGAAATAGCACAAGCTACCATAGGGAGTGCTATACATTATTTTGCTCTCTTTATAGGTAGATGCATAAACGGTAAGGATGAGGCATGTCACATGTGTGTTCCAGATCTTAGTGTTTACAAGAGTGTTGTTTTAGGAGATAAACAATATAACTTGGGGGCCATTGTTGCACGAAGGTTGCATTATAATGGTTTAAGTGGAGGCTTGTTTGGTGGGATTTATGCAACCCGTGTGGCTAATTTTCTTGAGATACCCATACATGAAAATGATATGGAATTGCCTCCCGCTTATCTAGATTATGATGCTATGGTTCGCCATCGGTTTGTTGAGAGGAGTGAACAGCCTCTCCAGTACCGACTAATGTTTGACAGGCGCTGCACTGTCCATGTTGCTCTCCCTGCTCCTACTTTCTTTGACTTTCAGGCCAAAGGGAGATATATTATAACCAGGGAGGAGGCGAACGAGTATAAGAGGAGGAAGGAGGCAGCTCGCCTCCAAGCTGCAGCTCATGAGGCAATAGCTGCTGCATCTCAGTACGACCCCAGCTACAACTCTCATCCTTGGGCATAGACCAACTTAGGCCAAAAGCCTAAGCTTGGGGGAGTATGTATTTCTCACCGACATTACATTCATGTTCACACGCTCATTCCAGTTGTCGGTGCTCATACTTTTTCATTGTACTATCCATGCTAGTTTATTTCCTTTTTCTTGCTTTCTTCTTGTGTGTTTTAATAACCTTAAGAAAAACCAAAAAAATTAGTTGTAGCCTCTAGCTAGTTTACTTTCCATGCTTGTAGTAGTAATAATTAAAAGAAAACCCAAAAAGATTTCTCGTTCTTCTTTTGTTTGTTGGGAGCTTTCCCGTGTAAATAGTTTTATTTTATTTCTTTTCTTTGGGGGTTGAGAGGAGAAGACCATGATTAAAATGTTGAAGTGGCTCTTATATGCATTATTGTTGATTTAACCAAGAGCCCATATTACCTTGTCTTCTCCTTTGTGTTAAATGCCTGCAGATTCCAGCTTAGTCCAATGCACGTGCACTATTATTTTTATCCACACCATTCGGTCGTGCAAGTGAAAGGCAATAATGACGATATATGATGGACTGATTGAGACGAGAAAAGCTGGTATGAACTCGACCTCTCTTGTTTTCGTAAATATGATTAGTTCATCATCCCTGATTCAGCCTATTATGAATGAAACATGTTTGCAATGACAATTAGAGATTATAGTTGCTTATGCCATGCTTAATTTGCTAGGAGTTTATAATGGTTTACCTTGCGTGCCAACATGCTATTAAAATGGTTGTGATGTGGTATGATAGGGTGGTATCCTCCTTTGAATGATTCTAGTGACTTGACTTGGCACATGTTCACGCATGTAGTTGAAACAAAATCAACATAGCATCCACGATATTTATGTTCATGGTGGATTATATCCTACTCATGCTTGCACTCAATGTTTATTAATTTTAATGCATGTTCATGACTGTTGTCGCTCTCTAGTTGGTCGCTTCCCAGTCTTTTTCTGCCGGAAAGGTACGAAGTTGGACTAATTTGGAAACATTGGGCAATTTGCTTTAGCCTTCACTTGTACTAAGCGGGAATACTGCTTGTGCATCCACTTCCATAAACCCCAAAGTTATTCCATATGAGTCCACCATACCTTCCTATATGTGGTATCTACCTGCCGTTCCAAGTAAATTAGTATGTGCCAAACTCTAAACCTTCAAATAAAATTCTGTTTTGTATGCTCGAATAGCTCATGTATCAACTAGGGTTGTCTGTATCTTCCATGCTAGGCGGGTTATTCTCAAGAGGAGTGGACTCTGCTCCTCACTCACGAGAAAATGGCTGGTCATCGGGATGCCCAGTCCCATGCTCAAATCAAATCAAAATAATTGCAAACAAAACTCCCCCAGGACTGTTGTTAGTTGGAGGCACCCATTGTTTCGGGCCAACCATGGATTGATGCTTGTTGGTGGTGGGGGAGTATAAACTTTACCATTCTGTTTGGGAACCGCCTATAATGTGTGTAGCATGGAAGATATCGAGATCTCTCGGTTGTTATGTTGACAATGAAAGTATGCCGCTCAAAATATTATTTATCTCTATTTCAAAATCGAGCTCGGCACCTCTACAAATCCTGCTTCCCTCTGCGAAGGGCCTATCTATTTACTTTTATGTTGAGTCATCATCCTCTTATTAAAAAGCACCAGTTGGAGAGCACTGCTGTCATTTGCATCCATTACTATTAATTTATATTGAGTATGACTGGATCTCTTTTACCATGAATTACAATATTTAGTTAGTCCTTGATATTCAGGGGTGCTCTGCATTTATGTTTTGCGGTCTCAGAAAGGCCTAGCGAGATACCATCTTGTTATATCATATTACGATTGTTTTGAGAAAAAGTGTTGTCATCCGAGATTTATTATTATTGCTCGCTAGTTGATTATGCCATTGATATGAGTAAACATGAGACCTAAATGTTATTGTGAATATGGTTAGTTCATAATCTTTGCTGAAAACTTGAATGCTGGCTTTACATATTTGCAACAGCAAGAGCAAACAGAGTTTGTAAAAGTTTTTCTTTATCACTTTCAGTTTATCAACTGAATTGCTTGAGGACAAGCAAAGGTTTAAGCTTGGGGGAGTTGATACGTCTCCATCGTATCTACTTTTCCAAACACTTTTGCCCTTGTTTTGGACTCTAACTTGCATGATTTGAATGGAACTAACCCGGCCGACGCTGTTTTCAAAGAAAATTGCCATGGTGTTATTTTTGTGCAGAAATAAAAGTTCTCAGAATAACCTGAAACTTCATGGAGAATATTTTTGGAATTAACAAAAAATACTGGCGAAAGAATCAAGGCCAGGGGTGATACGTCCATTTGCATCATGCTTTTATATCGATATTTATTGCATTATGGGCTGTTATTACACTTTATGTCACAATACTTATGCCTATTCTCTCTTATTTCACAAGGTTTACATAAAGAGGGAGAATGCCGGCAGCTGGAATTCTGGGCTGGAAAAGGTGCAGATATTAGAGACCTATTCTGCACAACTCCGAAAGTCCTGAAACTCCACGGAAGTTATTTTTGGAAATAATAAAAAATACCGAGCGAAGAAAATACCAGAGGGGACCCACACCCTGAGCACGAGGGTGGGGGCGCGCCCTACCCACCTGGGCGCGCCCCCTTGCCTCGTGGGCCCCATGGTGGCCCCCCGGTGCCCATCTTCTGCTATATGAAGTCTTTCGTCCGAAGAAAAATCAGAAACAAGCTTTGGGGACGAGACTCCGCCGCCACGAGGCGCAACTTTGGCGGAACCAATCTAGGGCTCCGGCAGAGCTGTTCTGCCGGGGACACTTTCCTCCGGGAGGGGGAAATCATCGCCATCGTCATCACCAACGCTCCTCTCATCGGGAGGGGGCCAATCTCCATCAACATCTTCACCAGCACCATCTCCTCTCAAACCCTAGTTCATCTCTTGTATCCAGTTCTTGTCTCTAAGTCTGAGATTGGTACTTGTAGTTTACTAGTAGTGTTGATTACTCCTTGTAGTTGATGCTAGTTGGTTTATTTGGTGGAAGATCATATGTTCAGATCCATTATGCATATTAATACCCCTTTGATTATGAACATGAATATGCTTTGTGAGTAGTTACGTTTGTTCCTGAGGACATGGGAGAAGTCTTGCTATTGGTAGTCATGTGAATTTGGTATTAGATTCGATATTTTGATGAGATGTATGTTGTCTCTCCTCTAGTGGTGTCATGTGAACATCGACTACATGACACTTCACCATTATTTGGGCCTAGAGGAAGGCATTGGGAAGTAATAAGTAGATGATGGGTTGCTAGAGTGATGAAGCTTAAACCCTAGTTTATGCGTTGCTTCGTAAGGGCTGATCTGGATCCATATGTTTCATGCTATGGTTAGGTTTACCTTAATACTTCTTTTGTAGTTGCGGATGCTTGCAATAGGAGTTAATCATAAGTGGGATGCTTGTCCAAGTAAGGACAGCACCCAAGCACCGGTCCACCCACATATCAAATTATCAAGTACCGAACGTGAATCATATGAACGTGATGAAAACTAGCTTGACGATAATTCCATGTGTCCTCGGGACCGTTTTCCTTCGTATAAGAAATTGTCCAGGCTTGTCCTTTGCTACAAAAAGGATTGGGCCATCTTGATGCACTTTTATTTACACTTGTTACTTGTTACCAGTTACCAATTATCTTATCACAAAACTATCTGTTACCGATAATTTCAGTGCTTGCAGAGAATACCTTGCTGAAAACCGCTTATCATTTCCTTCTGCTCCTCGTTGGGTTCGACACTCTTACATATCGAAAGGACTACGATAGATCCCCTATAATTGTGGGTCATCAAGACTCTTCTCTGGCGCCGTTGCCGGGGAGTGAAGCGCCTTTGGTAGGTGGAATTTGGTAAGGAAAAATTTATATAGTGTGCTGAAATTTACTATCACTTGTTACTATGGAAAGTAATCCTCCGAGGGGCTTGTTCGGGGTATCTTCACCCCGACCAGTAGAGCAAAGAGTTTCTCCTCAACCTACTGAAAATAATAATGTTTACTTTGAAATCCTTTGGGTATGATAGAGAAATTGCTAGCTAATCCTTTTGCAGGAGACGGAACATTGCATCCTGATTTACACTTAATCTATGTGGATGAAGTTTGTGGATTATTTAAGCTTGCAGGTATGCCCGATGATGTTATCAAGAAGAAGGTCTTCCCTTTATCTTTGAAGGGAGATGCATTGACATGGTATAGGCTATGTGATGATATGGGATCATGGGACTACAAGCGATTGAAATTGGAATTTCATCAGAAGTTTTATCCTATGCATCTTGTTCATCGTGATCGTAATTATATATATAATTTTTGGTCTCGCGAAGGAGAAAGCATCGCTCAAGCTTGGGGGCGGCTTAAGTCAATGTTATATTTATGCCCTAATCATGAGCTCTCAAGAGAAATGATCATTCAAAAAATCTATGCTCGGCTTTCTGACAACAATCGCTCCATGCTCGATACTTCAACGAAAATCGCTCCATGCTCCATGACAAAAATCTATGCTCGGCTTTCTGACAAAAATTTATATATTGGTTCTTTTATGATGAAGACTATTGAATTCAAATGGAATTTATTGGAGAGAATTAAATGCAACTCTGAAGATTGGGATCTCGACGAAGGTAATGAGTCAGGTAAAACACCTAAGTTTGATTGTTTTAAATCTTTTATGGATACCAATGTTTTCTGTAAATTTAGCACTAAATATGGATTTGACTCTGAGATAGTAGCTTCTTTTTGTGAATCTTTTGCTGCTCATGTTGATCTTCCTAAGGAGAAGTGGTTTAAATATAATCCTTCCATAGAAGTACAAGTAGTTGCACCTATTAAAGTTGAAGAAAAGACTATCACTTATAATGATCCTATTGTTCCTACTGTTTATGTTGAGAAACCACCTTTCCCTGTTAGGATGAAGGATCATGCTAAAGCTTCAACTGTTGTCGACAAAAGTAATATTAGAACCTATACACCCCGTGAACAAGCTAAAGTTGAACCTAATATTGCTATTGTTAAAGATCTCTTGGCTGATAATATTGATGGGCATGTTATTTACTTCTGCAATGAAACTGCTAGAATTGCTAAACCTTGTGCTAAAGATAAACCTAGACCTGTTATAGGCATGCCTGTTATTTCTGTTAAAATAGGAGATCATTGTTATCCTGGCTTATGTGATATGGGTGCTAGTGCTAGTGCCATACCTATCTCTTTATATCACGAAATTATGCAAGATATTGCACCTGCTGAGTTAGAAGATATTGATGTCACAATTAAGCTTTCCAATAGAGATACTATTTCAGCAATTGGGATAGTTAGAGATGTTGAAGTCTTGTGTGGGAAAACTAAATATCCTGCTGATTTTCTTGTTCTTGGTTCCCCACAACATAGCTTTTGTCCCATTATATTTGGTAGACCCTTCTTGAACACTGTTAATGCTAAAATAGATTGCAAGAAGGATGTTGTTACTATTGGTTTGGGTGATATGTCTCATGATTTTAATTTTGCTAAATTTCATAGACAACACCGTGAAGATGAATTTCCTAATAAAGATGAAATTATTGGTCTTGCTTCTATTGTCGTGCATACTAGTGATCCTTTAGAACAATATTTGCTAGACCATGAAAATGATATGTTTATGAATGAAAGAAGGGAAATAGATGAAGTATTCTTTAAACAGGGACCTATTCTGAAACACAACTTGCACTGTTGAAATCCTAGGGATCCTCCTCCACCCAAGGGTGATCCTGTTTGAGCTTAAACCTTTACGATACTCTTAAATATGCTTATCTTGATGAAAAGAAGATATATCCTGTTATTATTAGTGCTAACCTTTCAGAGAAGGAGGAAGAAAAATTATTGAAAACTCAAGAAGCACCGTCTTGCTATTGGATATACTCTTGATGATCTTAAGGGCATTAGTCCCACTCTATGCCAACACAAAATAAATTTGGAGAAAGATGCCAAACCAGTTATTGATCACCAACGACGGTTAAATCCTAGGATGAAAGAAGTGGTAAGAAAGGAAATATTAAAGCTACTCGAGGCAGGTATAATCTATCCCGTTGCTGATAGTCAGTGGGTAAGTCCTGTCCATTGTGTCCCTAAGAAGGGAGGTATTACTGTCGTTCCTAATGATAAAGATGAATTGATTCCACAAATAATTATTACAGGTTATAGGATGGTAATTGATTTCCATAAATTAAATAAAGCTACTAAAAAGGATCATTACCCCTTGCCATTTATAGATCAAATGCTAGAAAGATTATCCAAACACACACATTTTTGCTTTCTAGATGGTTACTCTGGTTTCTCTCAAATACCTGTGTCAGCTCATGATCAAGCAAAGACCACTTTTACTTGCCCTTTCGGTACTTTTGCTTATAGACGTATGCCTTTTGGTTTATGTAATGCACCCTCTACCTTTCAAAGATGCATGATGGCTATATTCTCTGACTTTTGTGAAAAGATTTGTGAGGTTTTCATTGACGATTTCTCCGTTTATGGATCCTCTTTTGATGATTTCTTGAGCAACCTTGATCGGGTTATGCAGAGATGTGAAGAAACTAATCTTGTCTTGAACTGGGAGAAGTGCCACTTTATGGTTAATGAAGGCATTTTCTTGGGGCATAAAATTTCTGAACGAGGTATTGAAGTTGATAAAGCTAAAGTTGATGCTATTTAGAAGATGCCGTGTCCTAAGGACATCAAAGGTATAAGAAGTTTTTTTGGGTCATGCCGGTTTTTATAGGAGGTTCATTAAGGACTTCTCAAAAATTTCTCGGCCTCTGACTAATCTATTACAAAAAGATATACCATTTGTCTTTGATGATGATTGTGTAGAAGCATTTGAAATACTTAAGAAAGCATTGGTTTCTGCACCTATTGCTAAGCCACCTGATTGGAATTTACCCTTTGAAATTATGTGTGATGCTAGTGATTATGCTCTAGGTGCTGTTCTAGGGCAAAGATTTGATAACAAATTAAATGTTATTCAATATGCTAGTAAAACTCTAGACAATGCCCAGAGAAATTATGCTACTACTGAAAAAGAATTCTTATAGTTGTATTTGCTTGTGATAAGTTTAGACCTTATATTGTTGATTCTAAAGTAACTATTCACACTGATCACGCTGCTATTAAATATCTTATTGAAAAGAAAGATGATAAACCAAGACTAATTAGATGGGTTCTCTTGCTACAAGAATTTGATTTGCATATTATTGATAGAAAGGGAGCTGAGAACCCGCTGCGCATAACTTGTCTAGGTTAGAAAATGTTCTTGATGACCCACTACCTATTGATGATAGCTTTCACGATGAACAATTAAATGTCATAAATGCTTCTCAGATCTTTGCTCCATGGTATCTTTGATTATGCTAATTACATTGTTGCTAAATTTATACCACCTAGTTTCACATACCAGCAAAAGAAAAAGTTTTTCTATGATTTGAGACATTACTTTTGGGATGACCCACATCTTTATAAAGGAGTAGATGGTGTTATTAGGCGTTGTGTACCTGAGCATGAACAGGAACAGATCCTACGCAAGTGTCACTCCGAGGCTTATGGAGGACACCACGCTAGAGATAGAACTGCACATAAGGTATTGCAATCCGGTTTTCATTGGCCTACTCTCTTCAAGGATGCTCGTAAGTTTGTCTTATCTTGTGATGAATGTCAAAGAATTGGTAATACTAGTAGACGTCAGGAAATGCCTATGAATTATTCACTTGTTATTGAACCATTTGATATTTGGGGCTTCGATTATATGGGACCGTTTCCTGCCTCTAATGGGTATACATATATATTAGTTGCTATTGATTACGTTACTAAGTGGGTAGAAGCTATTCCAACTAGTAGTGTTGATCATAACACCTCTATTAAGATGCTTAAAGAAGTTATTTTTCCGAGGTTTGGAGTCCCTAGATATTTAATGACTGATGGTGGTTCACATTTCATTCATGGTGCTTTTCATAAAATGCTTGCTAAGTATGATGTTAATCATAGAATTGCATCTCCTTATCACCCACAGTCTAGTGGTCAAGTAGAATTGAGTAATAGAGAACTCAAATTAATTTTGCAAAAGACTGTTAATAGATCTATAAAGAGTTGGTCCAAGAAACTTGATGATGCATTATGGGCCTATAGAACTGCATATAAAAATCCTATGGGTATTGACGGTGTCCTGGACCAGGGGGTACTCACCACATCATCTCCCGATCTGTTAGATTGGGCCGAGGACCCCCATGGCCGTATACTCATGGGCCAGTCCGGACAGCTGCCACATACAAGGAAGATTCCACAAGACTTGACGATCAAGACAAGGACTCCTCCCCACCGGTGTATTCGTCTAGGCCTCTTGTTATCCTAGGCCTCTGGTGCACTATATAAACCAAGGCCGGGCTAGTCGATAGATATACAACAATCATACCATCATAGGCTAGCTTCTAGGGTTTAGCCTCTACGATCTCATGGTAGATCTACTCTTGTACTACCCATATCTTCAATATTAATCAAGCAGGAAGTAGGGTTTTACCTCCATCGAGAGGGCCCGAACCTGGGTAAACATCCGTGTCCCTTGCTTCCTGTTACAATCAGCCTAAGACGCACAGATCGGGACCCCCTACCCGAGATCCGCCGGTTTTGACACCGACATTGGTGCTTTCATTGAGAGTTCTGCTGTGTGTTCGGCAAAAGGTCGATGGCTCGCCTGCAGATCAACTGCGACTTCGGCATCTTCGCCACCAGCTCGACTGGTCACCTTGGTTCGACCAAGGACTGCGCCCTACCTCCGATCATCATGTTCGGATGAGGGCCTTCATCGATCTCTATCAAGATCATGGAGGAATCATCCAGGGAGCCCGGGGGCTCAACGTCAACATTGCCCTCGAGCAACCGTACTGTTTTTTCTGGACAACAGACTTGTGGCTGCTGCACCGCCTCCTCAAGTGTCGTTTTAACGATTGCTTCGGTGGAATTGTGCGGAATTGAGTCTATAACAACCCTGGAAAATTTCGTCGATGTAGCGACCAGACCTCAAACAGTCTGATCTCTGTGCTCAAGTGTCATCCCTGGATCAGTAATGCTGACACCACACAGTACTCGAAGGATTTATACAGAGTAGCAATCACACACTTATTACAATCGAATGTCTCAAGAGAGAACTTAATAAAATAAATATGGCTTAAGGCCATCTAAAACGATAACAGCGGAAGGCTTGGAAGAATAAGCGAGTCCATCAACTCCAACGGCATCACTGAGTATAGAACCACGACCTAAGCACCTTACTCGTCGTTCAAAAAGTCTCGCAACATGAAACGTTGCAGCTAAAACGGGTCAAGACATGGAATATGCCGCAAAGTAACACATAGAGAATAATGAAAGAATAAGCCTATACTACATGCATATATGGCTGGTGGAAAGCTCTATGGTTACAGCTTATGCGTAAAGCCAATTTTTCCCTACCGCAAAGGAATAAATTTATTTAACTATCATGGTGGTTGTTAAACATTGAGAATGGTTGACAAGATCCTCAATCCCAATTAAAAGTACTCATTAACAACCCAACAATATTAATTAGAGTAACATGATGAGATTCACATGATATCCAAGTACTAGATACTCAAGATGTCCATAACCGGGGACACGGCTAACCATGATTAGTTTATACACTCTGCAGAGGTTTGTGCACTTTTCCCCACAAGACTCGATCTCCTCCGCTTGATTTCTCGTGACTACATGGTGTTTGAGAAAGCGGATGACCGAGACATAGTCTTCGGAAGCGCTAGCACCTTACGTATGGGTAGACCGTACCAACCTACAACCCCTACATCAGCTAGTCTACCCGTAAGAGTTCGCACAACTTATCCAACTATGCTAGAGCCCATAGTAGCATGTGGCTGCACACGGAAGTTTCTAGCATGAATAATCTCATGATCCCTTTGAGCCTGGGTGGCGGTCCGAAGAAAAACAGGCAAATCTCGAAACCAGGTACCTCAATCCACCCAGATGTGTGTTTAAGTTGCCACCTTAAATAAACCATTAATTTAACAATTTCACATCTGTCATGGATACACTCACCCAATCCACGTCTACTAGCATAGCATGGCATAATAAGCAAACGTAGAAGTAACTCCCAAAGGTTTGATAATAAACAGGAAATAGGTACTACCTCATCCACAGTTTAATTAGATCCTAGTCATGCAATGTTTGAGGATTGATCTAATGCAATAAAACTGGGTAGTAGAAAAGGTATGATCAAAGTGTTACTTGCCTTTAGCGATGATCCATGAAACCTAGAGACTCAAGTAACAGCGGCGACTCCGGTATTCTATCGCAGACAAACAAACAAGCATACAATAAGTACTCATCTAATGCACAGGTAAAACTCAAACAAAAGATCTAACCAGAAAGTTCAACTTAAGAACTCTGGTTTGCAAAAAGAATCAAATCAAACGAAGCAACAAAAGTCAAACGGCGAAAGAAAACAGCTCTGTTTTACTAATCTGGATCTAAGTCATTTTACAGAGGCAAAAACTTGTTTAAGTTGGTTATTCGGAAAGAGGGTTTTGAGACAAAACTCCAGGCGCTTGAATCGCCTGATTCCGATAAACGAGCGAAAAGTTATACTAAAACGAAAATCGGATCAGATATCGCGATCAGAAAAATCGCGGATTAAATCCGAGAAAAAGAAAAACGACGAACAGGTTAACGAACGGACGTTCGTTAACTAGAGCTAATCTGACGCACACGTTCGTTAAAATGAACGAACGAGCGAACGCTCGCTATTTAACCGAACCGAAAATAAACCGATCTAAAAAACGGAAACTAAAAAAAAACCGACCAAAACCAACGGAAAAACCGATCGGTTTTTATAAAAAAACCCGGCACGGATTCTGAGGCGGCGACGAACCTCGGGCGGCGGGTCGGCGGCGGCGCGGGCGACGGCTAGGGTTAGGGTTCGCTGGGCGGTGGGCCGAGCGGCGGTTGGCCGGGCGGGCGGTGGTCAAGGCTCGGGCGACGCTATTTAAAGGCTGCCCCGGGCGGAGTCCCGCTCGGGTACGGCCCGTAGGTCGGTTCGTTTTTTTATATAATTTCACGCAGAAAAACAAACGAAAGAAATACTAAACGGACTCCAAAAATCCCGAAATAAATTTTCATGACTTCTAAAATCAAGCCGGACTAGATGAACATTTATTTGGGGCCTAAATGCAATTTTGAAAAACGCTAGCTTTTCACGAATTCAAATAAAATGGCGAAAAACTCCAAAATAAAATCTTATTTGATTTTATTATTAAATCCTCATTATTTCTTTATTTTGGGAAAGTCATTTTATTCCTTCTCTCATATTTTGTAATAGAAATAATTGAAGATAAAATAATTAAAATCAAATGATCCTATTCTCAAAATTTGAGAAAACTCAAATATGAAAATAACGAAATCCCCAACTCTCTCTGTGGGTCCTTGAGTTGCGTAGAATTTCTAGGATCGAGCCAACAATGCAACAAAAATATGATATGCAATGATGATCTACGTATAACATTCCAAATTGAAAATTTGGGATGTTACAAACCTACCTCTTAAGATGAATCTAGCCCTCGAGATTCGGGTTGGCTAGAAAATAGGTGAGGTGGTCCTTAAGCAGATCTTCCTCTCGCTCCTGTGTGGCTTCATCCTCGTGTGGTGGCTCCAATTGAACTTTGCAAAACTTAATTACCTTCTGCGGGTGACTCGGCCGGCATACTCCGTAATCTTAACTGGTTTCTCCTCATAGGTCAAATCGTTATTCAACCGAATCGCCTCTAGTGGCACAAAGATCTCTCGGTGGTATATCCGCCATCTCTGCGTGACACTTCTTCAACTGAGAAACATGGAACACATCGTGAACACCTGACAAACCCTCGGGTAATTCCAACTTGTACGCAACTTCTCCCATGCGCTCCAAAACTTTGTATGGTCCCACAAAACATGTCGCTAATTTTCCTTTAACACCGAAACGCTTAATTCCTCGAAGCGGAGATACTCGAAGATAAACTCTGTCTCCGGCTTCATATTCTATCCCTTTGCATTTTGAATCTGCATAGCTCTTCTGCCTTGACTGGGCTACCTTGAGTCTATCGCGAATCAACTTTACTCTCCGTTCAGACTCCTTAATCAAATCCGGTCCAAACAACTGGCAGTCTCCAACTTCATCCCACAATAGCGGGTTTCTGCACCTCCTTCCGTACAAGGCTTCGAAAGGTGCCATCTTCAAACTGGTTTGGTAGCTGTTGTTATAAGAAAACTCAGATATGGCAAGTTGTCATCCCAACTTGATCCATAATCCAAAGCACATGCTCTCAGCATATCCTCCAAAATCTGGTTGACTCTCTCGGTTTGTCCATCTGTCTGTGGATGAAAAGCTGTACTAAACTCCTGTCTGGTTCCCAAAGTTTCGTGCAACTGCTTCCAGAACTTTGAGGTGAATTGGGTTCCTCTATCTTATACGATACTCCTCGGAACTCCATGCAAGCATACAATCCTTGTCATGTATATCTTAGCCAATTTGGCACTGCTGTAGGTAGTCTTTACTGGAATGAAATGAGCTACCTTTGTCAAACGATCGACTACAACCCAAATCGATTCATAGCCTGAACGGGTCCTGGGCAATCCCGTGATGAAATCCATGCCTAGTTTATCCCACTTCCATTCGGGTATAGGTAATGGTTGTAACAATCCTGGCTTCCACGATGTTACGCTTTCACTTTCGACACACATCACAAACTACTACATACTCTGCGATATCTTTCTTCATTCCGTCCACCGTAAAGTATCCTTCAAATCCAAATACATCTTGGTATTTCCGGTGGATCGAATACGGCGAATCATGTGCCTCTTGCAAAATCAACTTCCGAATCTCCGGATCACTTGGTACGTAAACGCGGTCTCAAACCATAAGGTATCGTGCTCATCCTCACGAAATCCCTTTGCTTTTCCCTTGCTCATCTTCTCCTTAATAGAAGCAACTTCCTTATCTGTCCTTTGAGCTTCTCTGATTTTATCCATCAAAGTAGACTGAATCTCCAACGCTGCTACATAGCCTCTCGGAACTATTTCCAAACATAACTCCCAAAATTCCTCGGCTAATTATTTTGGTAAACCTCCGGTCATTAGGATGTAGACATGACTCTTACGGCTCAATGCGTTTGCTACCACGTTAGCCTTTCCGGGGTGGTAATGCAATCTCATATCATAATCCTTGATGAGCTCCAACCATCTCCTCTGCCTGAGATTTAACTCCTTCTGCATGAAGATGTACTTCAAACTCTTGTGATCCGTATACACCTCACAATGATTTCTAATGAGGAAATGCCTCCATGTTTTCAGTGCATGCACTACGGCTGCTAACTCCAAATCACGCGTGGCATAGTTTAATTCATGAGGTTTCAGCTGTCGGGAAGCATACGAAACAACTCTTCCCTCCTGCATAAGCACTGCTCCAAGTCCTCAACGTGAAGCGTCGCAAAAAACTTCGTAATCCTTGCTTTGGTCTGGCAGGATTAATATCGGTGAGGTAACCAAACGCTTCTTCAACTCTTGGAAACTAGCCTCACACTCCTCAGTCCATATGAACTTGGTATCCTTCTTCAATAATTATGTCATAGGCTTCGCAATCCTCTAGAAATTCTCAATGAATCTCTGGTAGTATCCTGCGAGTCCAAGGAAACTCCGGACCTCTCCAACTGTTGTTGGCGCTTCCCAGTTTGTCACCGTGGCAAATTTAGTGGGATCTACTGCTATACCTTCTCCGGATATAACATGTCCGAGAAATCCAACTTCCTTCAACCAAAACTCACACTTGCTGAACTTGGCATACAACTGATGTTCTCTGAGCTTCTCGAGTACCAAACGCAAGTGCTCCTTATGTTCTTCTTCATTCTTTGAGTAGACCAAAATATCGTCAATGAATACCACGACAAACTTATCGAAAAACTCCATAAACACCTTGTTCATCATGTTCATAAAATAGGCTGGGGCGTTAGTCAGACCAAATGACATAATGGTATACTCATACAGTCCGTACCTGGTGGTAAAAGCCGTCTTAGGTATATCCTGCTCCCAATCTTCAACTGATGGTATCCTGATCGCAAATCGATCTTGGAAAATACCTTAGCTCCTTGCAATTGGTCAAACAAGTCAATGATCATCAGCAACGGGTATTTGTTCTTAATGGTCACTTCATTCAATCCTCGATAATCAACAACCATTCTTAATGATCCATTCTTCTTCTCCACTGGAAGTACTGGTGATCCCCAAGGCGAAGAACTTGGGCGAATAAAACCTTTATCCAGTAACTCCTTAATCTGCTTCTTAATTTCCTCCAAATCTTGGGCTGGCATCCTATACGGTCTCTTAGATATTGGCCCAGTGCCTGGCAGTAGTTCAATCAGAAACTCGACGTCTCTGTCCGGCGGCATGCGTGACAACTCTTCCGGAAACACGTCCGGATAGTCCCTTACCAGTGGTACTTCCTGCTGCAAAACTCCTGATAAGGAATTTACATGTGCTCTCCTTGGCTCATGCCGTGATACATATTTGATTCTCCTACCTTCTGGGGTGGTAAGCAAAATCGACTTACTAGCGCAATCAATATTCCCTCCGTACTTTGATAACCAATCCATACCTAATATCACATCCAATCCTTGGGATTCCAAAACTATTAGGTCCGAGGGAAATACATAGCTTCCAATCCTTAATGGCGCCGATCGCACCATATACTTGCCATATATTACGCTCCGGTGAGGTTACTAGCATGGGTGACCTAAGGGCTTGGGTTGGTAATTTATACTTATCCACAAATCCCCTTGATATGTATGAATGCGATGCACCAAAGATCAAAAAAGAACACCTGCAGTAAATGTCTTAACCAAAAACTTACCTATTACTGCGTCTGGCTGAGCTTCAACCTCCTCCACGGTAACGTGGTTCACCTGTCCCCTGTTGAAAGGGTTCGGCTTCTTTCCCGAGCTTCCATTGCCGTTACCATTTTGGGCTTCTGGACATTCATTTGCATAATGCCCAGTCTTACGGCACTTATAACAAGTGATATGGCTCAGGTCTACCTTGGATGGTGTTGACAGGTTGGTGCGGTTTTGTCCATTGCTTCCTCCATTCCCGTTTCCATTCTTTGTGCCATTATGGTTGTGCGAGCTACCTCCTCCGTGAGAATGCTGAAATTGCCCTCCTGGCTTTGGGGTAAAGCGTAGTTTCTGCTGAGCTCCAGAGTTATAGTTCCCATGTCCATACTTTCTCTTGCGATTGTCAATCTGCTGCTGCTTCCCTTCAATCATAAGAGCATTATCTACTAACTCCTGGTAGTTATTGAAGGTGGCTACCATCAACTGCATGCTCAACTCATCGTTCAGTCCTTCTAGAAACTTCTCCTGCTTAGCTGCGTCCGTAGCAACGCTATCCGGGGCATAACGTGCTAGCTTACTAAAGTCATCCACATACCGCTAACTGTCTGGTCCTCCTTGGCGCAAGTTGCGAAACTCACGCTTCTTCATGGCCATAGCTCCTTTGAAACATGGGCAGACGGAAAGCTTGCTGAAACTGATCCCATGTGACGGTGTCTCTGGTGGTAAGTGGTCAGAAAATTCTCCCACCATGTTGCCGGGTCCTTCAAGCCGATAAAGTGCAAATTTCACCTTTTCCCCATCTATACATCCTGCAGTGGTCAACTCCCTCCCTACTTTACGGAGCCAATCATATGCAACAATCAGCTCGGTGCTACTGGAAAACACCGGCGGATTCAGCCTTAAGAAACGGGTCAAATGGTCAACAGGTGGTGGTGGTGGTGGGTTGTTGTTGTTGTTGTTGTTGTTGCCTTGGTTCTGTACCAATGTTTGAATCAAGGCATTCTGCTGCTGAATCAACTGAGTGATCTCTGGCGGGAAAACAAATCTGGGGTCGCGTCTCGGAGGCATCTGAGGGTTTTATAGAAAAGACGAGAGTTAAGAATAGAATGAGGTCTAGGGAGAAAACACTACCCATATGCACATGAGAAAAAACACACAATATCACTCCAATCAAATCAAACAAGGGCATACATCGGTCTAACTATCGTTACAAAGTGCTGGGACTAAAACTAAATTTTTAATGGGGGAATTTCTACTACTGTTATGGTGGTCAACTAGAAAAACTGCTCCGATGAAGACCCCATGATATCTGCTCCAGCTTCATCTTCGAAATCATCATCGCTAGGATCGGAATCGGTGTCGTCGATGATGATGTAGTTCTCTGGACAGGTGCAATCTTCATCTTCTCCTCCGGGTGCTGAATATCCCATGAGTTCTTCAATCTTCTCCTTAAGATCGCCGTTTTGTCTCACTAGAGCTACAATCTCCTCCATGTAGTCCTGGCGAGTGGCCTTCAGTTCTCCTTCTAGTTCGATAATCTTGGCTTTTGTTTTCTTCAACTCCATCATGTTTGCGCACATCTGGTTCTCCTGACGTCGAATGTGCTGATTTAACTCTTTTATGAAAGCTGCAATAGATCGATCCTTCTTAGTGCTAACTATCTCCCATTGTTCATCTCGGCGTCCACAAATCTGGTAGATAGTATCCTTGAGGTCATCTTGGTAAACTTCTCCAATGCGTCCCATGGTTATGTGAGCTGCCATGCTCTTTCCCAGACTCGAAGTTGGTGCATTAAAAACACACTCTATGGGCTCCGTGGACGGTAGCGAACATCCTTCCGGAACTTGAGCTTGAATCTTCCAGCGCTCCTCTTCGGGTAAAGTGGAATTGTAGGTCCCGGTGAAGCTTGGTATTCCGATGTTCAGGTACTTAGTGACTTCCTTCAGGTGTCGTCCAAAGGGTGTATCTTCATCCGGTTGGATAAACTTGATCCTCGCTTCCATCATCCTAAAAGAGTAGAAAAGATGAGGAGTCAGAAATGAGAAGAGAGTAGTGATCTAGGGCTTTAGCTTAGTGGTCATGTCCTATAGTCAGCGTGTGCTCTGATACCATCTTTGTAGCGACCGGACCTCAAACAGTCGATCTACGTGCTCAAGTGTCATCCACGGATCAAGAATGTCGACACCACACGATTACTCGAAGGATTTATAACAGAGTAGCAATCACACGGTTATTACATCGAATGTCTCAAGAGAGAACTTAATAAAATAAATATGGCTTAAGGCCATCTAAAACGATAACAAATGGAAGGCTTGGAAGAATAAGCGAGTCCATCAACTCCAAAGGCATCACCGAGTATAGAACCACGACCTAAGCACCTTACTCATCGTTGCGAAAAGTCTGCAACATGAAACGTTGCAGCCCGAAAACGGTCAAAGACATGGAATATCTTTGGCAAAGTAACACATAGAGAATAATGAAAGAGTAAGCCTATACTACATGCATATATGGCTGGTGGAAAGCTCTATGGTTACAGCTTTATGCGTAAAGCCAATTTTTTCCCTCGCAAAGGAATAAATTTATTTAACTATCATGGTGGTTGTTAAACATTGAGAATGGTTGACAGCATCCTCAATCCCAATTAAAAGTACTCATTAACAACCCAACGATATTAATTAGAGTAACATGATGAGATTCACATGATATCCAAGTACTAGATACTCAAGATGTCCATAACCGGGGACACGGCTAACCATGATTAGTTTATACACTCTGCAGAGGTTTGTGCACTTTTCCCCACAAGACTCGATCTCCTCCGCTTGATTTCTCGCACTACATGGTGTTTGAGAAGCGGATGACCGAGACATAGTCTTCGTAAGCGCTTAGCACCTTACGTATGGGTAGACCGTACCAACCTACAACCCCTACATCAGCTAGTCTACCCGTAAGAGTTCGCACAACTTAGTCAACTATGCTAGAGCCCATAGTAGCATGTGGCTGCACACGGAAGTTTCTAGCATGAATAATCTCTTGATCCCTTTGAGCCTGGGTGGCGGTCCGAAGAAAAATAGGCAAATCCTAGAAACCAGGTACCTCAATCCACCCAGATGTGTGTTTAAGTTGCCACCTTAAATAAACCATTAATTTAACAATCTCACATACATCATGGATACACTCACCCAATCCACGTCTACTAGCATAGCATGGCATAATAAGCAAACGTATAAGTAACTCCCAAAGGTTTGATAATAAACAGGAAATAGGTACTACCTCATCTACTTCCCATCCCACAGTTTAATTAGATCCTAGTCATGCAATGTTTGAGTATTGATCTAATGCAATAAAACTGGGTAGTAGAAAAGGTATGATCAAAGTGTTACTTGCCTTGCTGATGATCCGCGAAACCTAGAGACTCGAAGTAACAAAGCGGCGACTCGGGTATTCTATCGCAGACAAACAAACAAGCATACAATAAGTACTCATCTAATGCACAGGTAAAACTCAAACAAAAGATCTAACCAGAAAGTTCAACTTAAGAACTCCGGTTTGCAAAAAGAATCAAATCAAACGAAGCAACGATAGTCAAACGGCGAAAGAAAATAGCTCCATTTTACTAATCTGGATCTAAGTCAAATTTTACAGAGGCAAAAACTTGTTTAAGTTGGTTATTCGGAAAGAGGGTTTCGAGATGAAACTCCAGGCGCTTGAATCGCCTGATTCTGATAAACGAGCGAAAATTTATACTAAAACGAAAATCGGATCGGAAATCGCGATCAGAAAAATCGCGGATTAAATCCGAGAAAAAGAAAAATGATGAACAGGTTAACAAACAGACGTTCGTTAACTAGAGCTAATCTGACGAACACGTTCGTTAAAACGAACGAACGAGCGAACGCTCGCAACTTAACCGAACCGAAAATAAACCGATTGTCGGAGTAATGGGCCACGGGTAGGCAAACTCGAGACCCTAGACCTTTCAAAACATCAGGGCAGACTGCGCCCCTCAAGACCCCAAGACGAAGAGCCGCCTTCTGAGAGTCGACGGCAGAGCCGCCGATCGCCTCCCACCGAGTCCCAGACGGCCTCGAGATGAGCCGACTCCCAGCCTAGTGACTTTTGGAGAAGCTGGCTATGGGGAGTCGGCTCATGACTCCAACCGCCTCGCTTATGCGACTCACGGA
Source organism: Aegilops bicornis (assembly GCA_021605145.1). Classification (NCBI taxonomy): domain Eukaryota; kingdom Viridiplantae; phylum Streptophyta; class Magnoliopsida; order Poales; family Poaceae; genus Aegilops; species Aegilops bicornis. Next base: position 609,452,278 of record CM038670.1, on the reverse strand, counting down.
CGGGATGGGATGAGGCCGCCTCGCAGCCCATCCTGCCCCGTTCACAAAGCGATGTGCATGGCCTCAAAGCGCCAGATCGACGGAGATCTCCGTCCGGGCGCGGCATCAGAGCCACGCTGCCCGACATCAGCCTCGTGGGCGATCCTCGTACCCACGACGGCTGTCTGTATGACCCAAGACGGCGGGACACACTGCCGGGCGGAGAGCAGAAGACGGCAAGAGCGCCCCTAAGACGGACCTACTGGAGTCGGCCTCCAAGAGTCGGGCCCTCCCACGGGCTCCGCGCCATTAACCGAACAAGACATGGAATGGCAATGTGATCGCCACAGCGGCGACACTGTTGCCATGACCCCATGACCAAGCCCGCGTCATTAGAAGCACGGCTACAGTAATCCGCAGCCGGCAAGACTCGCCCGCGGCGGACAAGGGCTGTCGGCCCATGCTGTACTATCGGCGGGACCCGCTAGTCGGCGGGCCCCAGGAGTCGGCGGGGAAGACGGCGACCTAAGAGACTGACGGCTGGGACCCGCGCCCAGCCAGATTACCATTGTACCCCCAGGGGGTAGGCCTATATAAACCCCTCGGGGCACCCATGCAAGAGGTTGGACCCTAATAGTTTTAGACACACATAGAGGGAAGAGAAGAGCTAGCCGCGCCCTTCTCCTTCCTCACCCCGAACAGCTCAAGGAGCAACCTTGTACCCACTTTGCCATAGTGATCATGCGGAGACCCCGCAGAGCACCAGTAGGGGTGTTATCTCCACGGAGAGCCCTGAAGCTGGGTAAGATTCGCCGACGTGCATGCCTTCGCCTCATCCTGTTTCCAGGCACCGGCGACGTTCTACTCGCCTCCACCATGATAAGCCATCCTTTGGCATATGTCGCACCCAACCCCCGACATTTGGCGCCCACCGTGGGGCTAGGTGCACCGTCGTCCAGAGACCTGCTCTGGATGGGAACCCTTTTCCTCCCTGGCGAGCGCAGCCAGCTCACACGCCAGACGGAGTCTGCGGCCGACGCTGCATGGCGCTGAGATCGCTTCTGCTGCGACCAGCTGCCTCGCCCGAACTTGTCGGCGAGGTTCGCCTCTCCGACGAGCCTGCATCCGACGAGGCACGGCGGCCCCGAGAGCCTCTCGAGCAACTCCACGCCGCCGGGCGAGCTCGCCACCGACTGGAGTCCGTAGGCTCCACCGACCCGATCTTTGGTCGACTCCGACACCGCCGCTTGATGCGTTCCCCACCAACGTGGTGGTTCACGATGAGCCGCTCCCTCGCGCGGAGAGCGGGCGGAAGCACCGCCACGGAAGTGCTGCGTCATCGGTCATAGCGAGCCTTCCGTGAAGGAGCTCATGACCCTCTCGACGCTGTTCTCGCAAGACTCGACCGCGCTTATTCCGGAAGACGCAGATGCCGGACGCCGAGGCACGCCGCCTTCAGCTCCTCGTAAGTGCGAAGAGGCTGGCAAGCATGAGACGCTTGTCAGAAGCCTACTAGCGTGAGATGGATCGCACCGTGGGCGGCTCGCCGGCTCCGACTGGGCCTAGCCGCCTAGGCGCGGTCCAACAGCACGACGTAGCCATCGCCAACCTGTTCGGGGCTAATCGCCCTGTGTACGCCATGCCCACGGAGAACATCCGCGCCGCCCAGGCGGCAGCGGACGAGCTGGATAACTTCGAGGGCGAGGAGCGCCGCCTGATGACGAGCGAAGTCCAAAGGCTCGACGCGGTTGTCGTGCAAGACGAAGCGGCTGCCGACGGAGGCGCGCGACGACAACACGGCGACTTGCCTCCCCGCCGAGATCAAGGCGCTGACGTCTCGGACGCCGACCGGGCGGTGTCCGTGGAAGAAAAACAAGGATCCGGCTGTCAGCCATAGTCGGACTCACATCTCCATCGAAGCGCGACGAAGACGGCCGCCCAAGAGCGGTGGAAGCGGCAGACGACTATCCGCCTCCTCCTCCCCTTGAGAGAAAGGCGAGTCTCCCCGCCACCCGTCGAGCATCCGACTCTCAGCGACCGCCTTGGCCGCCGAGAGGGAGTCGGAGAAAACGACGCCCGCCACCGGATCGACCACCTCCACCGATCCCTGACGCTGGAAGAGGAAGACGAGTTGGGCCCGCCCTGTTTCGGACCTCCCATCCGAGACGAGCCCTTCCCCAGAGGGTTCACACTCCCCTGAGATACACCCAAATACACCGGCTCCGTGAAACCGGAAGACTGGCTAGTTGACTACTCCACGACCATCAGCAAAGCGAACGGCAAAAAGCGCGTTGCCGTAAAGTATGTTCCCCTCATGCTCCAGAGCACGGGCCGGACATGGTTGAACAACTTGAAGCCCCGCAAAGATCAACAAAGTAGGTCGACTTCACCGAGGCCTTCATCCGCAACTTCACGAGCACATACAAGCGACCTCCCAAGCCTCGCCAGACTTTCCTTGTGCGTGCAAGGCCCCAACAAGTCAACTCGCGCGACTACCTCACGCTACTGGGCCGAGCTCAGGGAACTCCTGCGAGGGAGTGCACGAGGTGCAGCTATCGAGTACTTCACCGCTGGGTGCAGAGAAGGCACCCTCCTCAAGCACAAGCTCCTTATGCGATGAGCCGGAAACCCTCGACGAGCTCTTGATCATAGCGCATAAGCACGCCACACCCGACTCCTCCATGAAGACGGAGATTGAAGTCGATGACCGCATGGTGGCTCCTCGTGCTCCCAGAACTCCGTGGCGACCCCAGCCGGCGACAAAGAATGTAAGCGACCACAAGCGCAAGGCCCCGCAGCCGCTTCCAACAGCCGGTGGCGGCATCAAGACCAACAGCCAGAGGGGCAGCCTCCGCCAAGCGACAAAAAGGCGGCAAGTCCAATCGGTTGCCGGCCTTCTTACGAAAGCAGACTCTAGATGGTCCTCGCAAGTTCCATAGCGGCGCGAAGCCGCCAAACCACACCACCCGGAAGTGCCATCGCTCACCAGATCGCCAAGGAGACGGCCTCCTGCCTCCCCTTTCTGGGCCGCCTCCGCCGCCGCTTCAAAGAGCCGGGTTGTCGAGCCGGTCGGCCTTGAGACAAGACGAGTACCCGGAAGAGCATGGAGCTTATGTAGTGTTCACGCAAAGTGTGGCCGACGATCGACGCAAGAAGAAAGCGGCTGCAAAGAAGAAGAAGTGAACGCAGATGGCGTCGATACTCGTAATTCATGCACTGGTCCGAGAAACCTATCAGTTGGAGCTGAGCTGATCACCCAGAGGTGTTGCCGAATCCGGGCTCCTACGCCCTGGTCTTGGGAGCCACCCTTGCCGCGGACAGGCAGGTCGCTCGCTTCTCGCGAGTGCTGATAGACGGAGGCAGCAGCATCAACATCCTGTACAAGGACACAATGGAGAAGTTAGGAATCAAGCAAAGACAGCTTCAGAGCAGCCGGACTGTGTTCCACGGCATTGTGCCTGGCCTTTCCTGCTCACCGATCGGCAAGATCCTGATGGACGCTCTCTTTGGGGACAAAGATCATTTTCACGAGAGCCGCCCGGTTGAAGTGGTGGACCTCGAAAGCCCGTACCATGCTCTGCTTGGCCGACCTGCTCTGGCCAAGTTCATGGTGGTCCCCCACTACGCCTACCTCAAGATGAAGATGCCGAGTTCCAAGGGGATTCTGACCGTGGCCGGTGACTACAGAAAGTCGTCTGCTTGCGCGGCCGAAAGCAGTCGGCTGGCCGAGTCCCCGTGATTGCGGTGAGAAGCGGCTTCTTGATCGGGTTGTGGCAATGGCCGCAAGCAGCCAGAGATGTCGCCCAACCCCAAGGAGTCGGAAGTCGAGGGCCTGCTCAAGCCGCCAAAGAAACGAAGAAGATACTGCTGGACCCGGAGCACCCGGAGAGGTACGCTGTCAGAGGTGCAAACCTTGACAAGAATAGGAAGGAGAGCTCGTCGATTTCCTCCGTGAGAATCGGGACATTTTGCATGGTCCCCAAAGACATGCTGTGTACCGACGGAATTCGCCGAGCACAAGTTACATGTCCGATCGATGTGAAGCCCGTCAGCAGCCCTTGCGCTACCGTCAAGAGAAGAGAAGAGTTGTTGGAGAAGAGATAGCCTGCTCCTAGCAGCCGATTTCATCATGGAAGTATTCTTTCCAGAATGGCTAGCAAACCCGGTCTTGGTACTGAAGAAGAACAAGCAGTGGCGGATGTGTATTGACTACACAAGCCTCAACAAAGCTTGCCCCAAGGACCCATTCGCTCTGCCAAGGATTGATCAGGTGATAGACTCCATAGCCCGATGCGAGCTGTTGAGCTTCTTAGATGCATACTCAGGATATCACCAGATCAAGCTGAACCCGGCCGACAGATTGAAGACCGCCTTCATCACGCCGTTTGGAGCCTTCTGCTACCTGACCATGACGTTCGGCTTAAGGAATGCCGGCGCCACCTTTCAGCGTTGCATGCAGAAGTGCCTCCTCAAGCAGCTTGGCAGAAACGCCCACGTCTACGTGGATGATGTGGTGGTGAAGACGGAAAAGCGAGGAACACTGTTGGAAGACCTCAAGGAGACCTTTGAGAATCTGCGTCGATTCCAGATCAAGCTCAACCTTGAGAAGTGCGTCTCGAGTACCACCGCCAACTCCTTGGTTTCCTGGTCTCCTAACGCGGCATAGAGTGCAACCCCGTGAAGATCAAGGCAATCGAGAGGATGGAAGTACCACCGATCGCTAGATGTGCAAAAGTTCATCGACCGTTTACGCCCATCACCGATTCATCACCGGGCCGGGCAGAAAGCTCTTCCTTTATACCAGCTCATGAAGAAGACCACCTTCTTCGAATGGAACCACAAGGCGGACGAAGCTTTTCTCCAGTTGAAGAAAATGCTGACTACTCCCCCCGTGCTGGCGGCCCCGACTCCCAAGGAGCCCATGCTCCTGTACATTGCCGCCACCAGCAGGGTGGTCAAAGATACCATTGTAGTTGAGCGCAAGGAGGAAGGCAAGGCGCTACCCGCCCAGAGACCAAAGATATTACCCGAAATGTAATCGCCGACCTCCAAGCGTAACTACCCCACTACCAGAAGATGTGTTATGGTGTGCACTTTGCCGCCAAGAAGTTGAAGCCTTACTTTCAAGAGCATCCAATCACTGTGGTTTGCACATCCCCACTAGCCGAGATCATCGGAAGCCGAGATGCTTCTGGCCGAGTGGCCAAATGGGCAATAGAGCTGGCCCCCTACACCATCTATTACCAGCCCCGCACCGCCGTCAAGTCGCAAGCACTGGCCGACTTCCTCGTCGACTGGGCCGAGACCCAATACCTGCCGCCAGCGCCCGACTCCACCCATTGGTGGATGCATTTCGATGGCTCCAAGATGCGCACCGGCTTGGGAGCCGGCGTTGTCCTCACTTTCCCCAAAGGCGACAAGCTCAAGGCACGCTACCGCAGATCCATTTCGCCGCCTCCAACAACGTCGCCCGAATACGAGGCGCTCATTCACGGCTCCGACTTGCCAAAGAACTTGGCATTCGCGGATCCCGTGTTATGGCGACTCCGACTTGGTGGTCCAACGATCATCCGGCGATCGACGCCAAAGATGAAAAACATGGCGAGCTACCGCTTCCTGGTACAACAATTGAGTGGATATTTTGAGGGTGCGAGTTCCTCCACGTACAAGAAACGACAACGACCAAGCAGATACTGGCAAGAATCGGCTCCACCCGCCAGTAATACCATCCGGCGCCGCCTTCGCCTCCTCAAGCCATCCGCTGCCGTCACCAGAATCAGACTCCATTTTTGTGCCGGCTCCCCCTGAAGAAGTCGGATCTGACTCCAAAGCTCAGCAGACGGCACGAGAATTCTTGCAGACGGCCCCAAGAATGCTGCAGTCGAAGCCGGCCCGGGGACTGCGGCGACCATTGTGAAGACTCCAGAACTCGGCCCGGGGACTGCGCTAGTCGGCCCGGGGACTGCGCTAGTCGGCCCGGGGACTTCTTCAACCCAGCAAGCTGCTGCAGACTCCAACCCACCGCCTCCCAGCCTAGCCGCCCTCGTCCAAGTGGCAGTATTGGCAGTCGAAGAAATAGCAGCACCCTCATGGGCCCAGCCCATCCTGAAGTTCCTAGTAAGCGGAGAGCTACCAACCGATGAGACCTTAGCTCAGCAAGTACAACGCCGAGTGGCAGCCTACACTATACCAACAGAGAGCTGGTCAGCGCAGCCACATCGGTGTCTACCAGCGCTAAGGCCGAGCCAGAGCAAGGCCAAGCGATTCTCGAAGACATTCATCAAGGCGAGTGCGGCCATCATGCGGCCTCAAGAGCACTCGTCGCCAAAGCCTTCCGACACGGTTTCTTCTAGCCAACTGCCCTAGAAGAGGCCAAGGAATTATTTCAAAAATGCAAGGGGTGCCAGGTGTTCCGCTCCAAGCCATTTCAGCCGGCTTCCGCACTCAAGACTATCCCCATCGCCAGGCCCTTTGCTGTTTGGGGCCTGGACATGGTGGGACCATTCAAAACGGCACGAGGCGGCCTAACTCACTTACTTGTCGCGGTGGACAAGTTCACCAAGTGGATAGAAGCAAAACCCATCAAGAAGTTGAATGGTCCCATCGCAGTGACTTTCATCGCCGACATCACGACTCGGTACGGCGTACCACATAGCATCATCACCGACAATGGCACAAATTTTGCCAAGGGCGCCCTGGCCCGTTTCTGCGCGACGCAAGGCATCCGACTAGACTTAGCGTCCGTTGCCCATCCACAGTCAAACGGCCAGGTAGAGCGAGCGAACGGCCTCATCCTGTCTGGCATCAAGCTTCGACTGATCGAACCACTGGAGCGTCCGGCCGGCTGCTGGCTTGAGGAGTTGGCAGCCGTCCTCTGGAGTTGGCACACGACTCCAAACAAGTCAACTGGCTTCACACCCTTCTTCCTTGTTTACGGTGCCGAAGCCGTCATCCCAACGGATATAGAGTTTGACTCCCCGCGAGTCACCATGTACACTGAAGAGGAAGCATAAGAAGCACGTCAAGACGGTGTCGATCTGCTGGAAGAGGGCCGGCTGTTGGCACTCACCGGTCCAAAGATCTACCAGCAGAGCTCGCGCCGCTACTACAACAAGAAGGTCAAGCCAAGATCATTCCAAGAGGGCGACCTTTTGTACTCCGGCTGATCAATGAACAGCCGGCCAAAGACAAGCCGTCGGGCGCCGTGGAAGGCCCATTCATTATCGACAAAGTCAAGCAACGACTCCTACTACTCGGCCGATCGACAGAAGCCCCTGAGCATAAGAGGGACGACTCCGCAAAGAGACGGAACGGCCATGGAATGCGAATCTTCTCCGAAGATTTTTACAGCTTGATGCAAGATGTACCACGCTACCTTTTGTGTTTAAAGTACCAAGACTTGGGCCCCGAGACGAGCTCGGGGACTGCCCTCTTTTGTTATCTGTATGATAAGAATTATGCCTTCGAGTATGTTACTCTCCGTTATGCTGTTTGGCACCGGGCTCGACTAGTCGGCCAGGGGACTCGCCGCCTTGGGCTATGAAATGCTTCCTGCAGTCAGACAAGTAAGGTGCGGTGCCTAAGCCGTCTCCTGTCAGAAGCCGTAGCTCGCAGAGCGACTGTTTGGTGGGTAGGAGTAAGGAAGAACGGGCGCCCACACGAAAAATGGCTAAGGACCCAAAGCATAAACATAGTTTAAGCCGGCTTCCAGCCCCTCTTTGCAAAAGCCGACTCTTAAGTAGTCGGCTTGCTGCTTTCTACCAAACTTGTTTAAAAGACTCTAAAAAATGGCCAAGTACTTGCCTTATCAAAGGTAGCCAAGCACTTGACCCTAACGGCAGTCCGCAGAGCGGTTGTCCGATGGGCAAGGCGGCGACTAAGGGAAGGCGGCAAAGGAAAAAGGCATAAGAGCAATGAGCAAGGAAAGATAAAATTAGGATAATATTTACACAGCTTAGGCCCTTGGCCGGATCTTCGGACAGAGGTTCAAAATACACCCCGCGGGTGGAATTGTGCGAATTAACAAGTTTTTTCAAAGACTATCAAAGCAGATAAAATAAAGGCGAGACAGCAGCCTAGGAAGCGGCAGACGGGTTCGGGGGGGGCGGAGGAGACGGCGGCGTCAGGCGCCGGGGCGGCCGGCTGAGCAGTCTCGGCTTGATCATCTCCGGTGACAGCCAGCCCAGACGGGCGCGGCTCGTTGCTGGAGGCGCGGTCGAGCTGAGGCTGATAGCCCGCTCCGTCTTCTGGCACCTCCATCTCATCTCCGTCCTCCGCCTCGCCTTCCTCCTCGGCGCTGGAGCCGATCACCTCCGCCGAGTCCTCGTCGTAATCCGGGTTCATCCCGAACCACTCCGGCGCGCCTCCCGCCGTCCTCGGCCCTTCGAGGACAAAGACAGTGTCCGTGTAGTCGGCAATCGCCATCAAGACGCCGCCGAGGGCATCTTCCATGAGCAGCTCCGCTGGGCCTCTGGCCGGAGCAGCGGCCAGCCGGTCCAGATCCAGCCTCGATACCATGCCTTGGCGAATTCCAAGGCCCGGCAAGGCGCTCCAACCCGGGCCGCAGAATCCTTCCAGCCTCAGGCGGCCAGCCCGCGACCTCCGGCCGATCGGCGATCCGGTGGGAGGCGCAGAAACCGGCATGTCCGGCCACAGGCAGCGATCGCTGGGCGCCGACACGCCAAGCCGGGCGCAGACATCCGTGGGCCGCCGCAGACGAGCCTCAATGCTCAGGAGCTGCTCATCAAGGGTCCGGGGGGCGTTGGCAGCAATCTCAGCACCACTCGCCCTTCGCGCCTCGCGATCAGCCTCGATGGCTTGATTGGCCGCCTGCATGTGGCCGGGGAAGAAGTCTGCCAAGACGAAAATGAAGCAAATCAAAACGAGTCGGCCTGACCTATAGTCGGCGGCCCAAAGGAGGAAAGTAAAGAAACTCACCGTCGACGTTGTCCTCAATTTCATGGAAGCCGGAGGTCAGCTGTGCTTCCTTGTCAGTCCAGGAGGAGCGCTCGCTCTCGAACTCGGCCAGAAGAGCAGCCTCTCTCTTCTCCGCCTCGTCCTGCGCCGCCTTAAGCAGCTCCCTCTGCTCCGCCAGCTGCATAGTCAGCAGGTTCTTGTTGTCGGCGAGCTTCTTGCATTCCTCCTCCTTGGCACGCATAGGCGGTGTCGGCCGCACTCTAGCTGCCGTCGAAGAGTGGCGTTGGCCTCAAGAATAAAAGAAGAAGGACGTGAAGTCGGCCTAAGAAGGTCGCCAGGAAGATCCGGGCCGACTGCTTCGCCAGCCGGCCCAATCTCGGGATTACAGCCAGCTGGTGCGCCAAATACGCTTCGCCAAGAAGAAAGAAAACTCACCTCGGCTCCTCGACAAGTCAGCAGTCCGCTTGCCCAGCTCCTCAACGTTGCGGTTGAAGGCAGTGGCGCGGAGGTTGTGATACTCCTGCAACAAGAATTTCAGACAAAGGTAAAAATTTGGAAGTCAACAGATAGAGTTCTGAGCCGCCTGCTCACCAGCTGGCTCGAAACTCGGGGACTACACCCAGTGGTACCGTTGGCCTTACGAGAGAAGAACAAGAAAACTCAAAGAAGAAACATACCCGACGGGCGGCTCGCGACGCCAGTGCGCTTTGGTGCAGCTTACGATGGCGTCGCCCTCATTCGCGGCCTTCGGGACGCCCGAAGCACCGTGTTCAGCGAACTGTGCCGCCCTCGCACTCCACCCAACGAAAGGCGCTTGTCGCTTGTCTGGAATAGCCGAAGTCGGTGGCGGCGCCGTCTCCAAAGGGCTGGCGCCAAGTCGCCTTCTCAAGACGGCGGCGCGCTGGCGAGGCGACTTGAAGGAGCAGCCTCGCCACAGCTTCATCGTCAGTCAGCGGCACAGGCGAGTCCGCAGGCTGTTTGCCTCGCGCGCTCTCAGACGGCGGTGGAGGCGGCAGGGGCGGCACGACCGTGCCCGACAGGGAGGCCTCGCCGCCTTCCCTCTCCGTGACGGGGAACTCGCTGCCGGCTCCCTCCATCTGCCCCGTGAACTCCGGCGGCGACGGCGCAGAGCTCAGCGGGTGAGCGAGCGCCGGCCCAGGCGCTGCGGCCTCCTCGGCTCGCCTCTTGGCTGTGACGGCGGCTTCAGCCTCCTCCAGCCTCTTCTGGACGGAAGCTGCCGCCTTCTCGGCCTGCGCCTTCTCCAGGCGGGCGGCCTCCTCCTCGTTGCGCTTCTCCTGCACGTTCCACTATGTCGCCTCCCGGAGGTCGGCGGCAGGGTCAATCTGCCGAGTATTGGCGGACGTCTCTGCCGACCCCATGACGGAGGCGGGCGCGACCTCTCCAAGGTGAGAGGAGCCACGATCTGAAGGAGACATATAAAAGATTTGGACAAGGCGAACCAAAAGAAAACAAGACAAAATAAGAAGCACTTACGCAGAGACCAGCGGCGGCTTCTTCACTTCCTTGCGGAAGCGGTTAGCCTTTGCGACCGCCTCTTCTCGCTGGGTCGCGGCGGCCGTCCCCCTGAACTTCTTCGCCCGGCCGCCTGGCAAGCTCGGCCCGGCCCGGCGCTTCTTCGTGCCGCCTCGACCACCCAAGCCGGCGGAGGAACTTGCGCCTAGATGGCCGACCTTCGGTTGGCGGCGAGGGACGACTTCCCTCTCATCGTCGTCTTTAGGCTAGTCGGCGAAGGTCGCCGAGGGCCTGAAGTCGTCGGCCCCTCCTCCTCCCCCTCCTTCGGCGTCGGCCTCCATCGCCGCCACCCCCAAGTCAGGGTCGTCGACGTTGCTCTCCGCCCGGTCGAGGACGACCATGGGCCGGCCTCAGAGTGCCGGGCCGAGGGCTGCATGAGGGGTTCTTACTCGAAAAACCAAAGAAAATCAGAGCCGGATTCGGCTGAAAAAGAAAATGAAGAGCAAGAGGGATGACTTACCACAGGCGGGGGGTTGGCGTCTGGTCGGCTCCTTGCCGAACTGCCATTCCGCCGTGAGACTGCATTCGCCAGAAGTTCACCGTGTCCACCACCTCCGCGTGGGGATGTCCTTGAGCACAACCTGGGTCCCGGTGGCCGCTCATCCGACAAATCGATGAGGTCGGCCTTGGAGCGGAAGGACTCGGCGTACCACGAAGGCGGCCAAAGTCGGCCCCAGTCGGGCCAGCCCTCCGATCGGCCAAGACTGGAGTCGCGACGGGCGGCGGTGCCTGCAGGAGTCGGCGTCCTGCCCGATGGGGACCAGCTGGGGAGCCGCCCCGCCAACTCGCCGGCTCCGTAAGGCGGCAGGTTGACCCAGTCGCCTTCTGGAGCGACATTCTTCACGTAAAAATAGGAGCGCTACCACATCTTCACCGACTTGATCAGCGGGATGGCAGGGAAGGGGTTGTCGGCCAACGGCCTCCACATCGCGATGAAGGTGCCGCATAGAGCCGGCACGCCGGCGACGTGTCTGCCGAGCTTGGCCTGGAAGAATTCCCCCCACAGCTCGATGGTGGGGAGAACGCCAAGAAAGCCTTCGCACAAGGAGGCGAAGGCGGCCAGCAGCACCACCGTGTTTGGAGTGAGGTGGTGCGGCTAGAGCCCGTGGAACTCTGTGAAGGCGCGGAAGAAGCCGCCACGGCAGCCCAGAGCCGCGCATGAGGTGCGGCGGAATATGACCCGCCGCCCTCCTCCGGGCGCCGGTGTTATTTCGCTTCGCCGGGCGCTGGTCCGCACTAGGTTTGTGTCGGGGATGCGGCGTCTGGGCGGAGGAACTCGATAATGTCGCCATCCACTTGAGCCATCCCACACGCCGAGCGCGGGCGGAGGCGCAGCGGAGGAGGAGCTCATCTCCGCGGCGTGGCGTGGTTCGGCGCGGCGGAGGCAAGAGGAAGACGAAGCAAGGAGGAGAAGGAGCAAGAGGGAGCGGGGAGATGGGTGCGCGTGCGTCGCCGCCCCCCCCCTCCTCCCGCCTAGTTATAGGCGCCTAGGCTGAGAAGCCGATGGGGCGGGCATGGGATTAACTGCGCCCAGTACCCCACGCCCCCATGATTTAACCCACGAAGTTACTGCGTGCAGTAACGACGTGGGGAGCCCAACCGCCCACGCAGCCGCAACGGATCCGCCCGTGCGCCGAGGCGCGGTAGTGGTGCCCACCGACGGGCCTGTTTCACACGCTGGCGTGGTGGGCAGATCGACCGCTGCAGGTGTCAAGGCGGGCCCGCGACGGGCAGCTGCCTGGAAGCTTATCAGGCACGCTGCCCGGATCCTGCCACGACCTTCAAACCATTTGAGGAGCAAGACGGTCTCCTGCAAGGCCGACTCCAGCTAGTCGGCCCAAGAGAAAGACGGCGAGCCAAGCCCAGATTCTTCCACCGGAGGGATGAAACTGTTGAGGCTCCTCGACGTGTTGCCCTCGGCGCCTCATCAGCTTTGGGGACTACTTTCGGAGTAATGGGCCACGGGTAGGCAAACCCGAGGCCCTGGACCTTTCAAAACATCGGGGCAGACTGCGCCCCTCAAGACCCCAAGACGAATAGCCGCCTTCTGAGAGTCGACGGCAGAGCCACCGACCGCTTCCTCCCAAGAGTCCCAGAGACGGCCTCGAGATGAGCCGACTCCCAGCTAGCGACTTCCGGAGAAGCCGGCTATGGGGAGTCGGCCCGCGACTCCAACCGCCTCATGCTTATGCGACTACGGACGGGATGGGATGAGGCCGCCTCGCAGCCTATCCCTGCCCCGTTCACAAAGGACAGGCATGGCCTCAGAGCGTCGTACTGAAGGAGATCTCCGTCCGGCGCGGCACTGTAGCCACGCCGGCCCCGACATCAGCCTCGTGGGTAGATCTCTGTACCCATGACGGCCTGTCTGTACGACCCGAAGACGGCAGGACCTGCCTGTCGGCGGGAGTGCAGAAGATGGCAAGAGCGCCCCAAGACGGACCTGCTGGGAGTCGGCCTCCAAGAGTCGGCCGGCGCCTCCCACGGGATCCGCGCGCCATTAACCAGACAAGACAGGGAATGGCAACAGTGATCGCCCGTCAGGCGGCGGCACTGTTGCCATGACCCCATGACCAAGCCCGCGTCATTAGAAGCACGGCTACAGTAATCCGCAGCCGGCAAGACCCGCCCGTGGCGGGCAAGGGCTGTCGGCCCCATGCAGGACTATCGGCGGGGCCCGCTAGTCAGCGGGCCCCAGGAGTCGGCGGGGAAGACGGCGACCTAAGAGAATGACAGCTGGGACCCGCGCCCAGCCGGATTACCATTGTACCCCGGGGGGGTAGGCCTATATAAACCCCCCGGGGCACCCATGCAAGAGGTTGGACCCTAATAGTTTTAGACACACATAGAGGGAAGAGAAGAGCTAGCCGTGCCCTTCTCCTTCCTCACCCGAACAGCTCAAGGAGCAACCTTGTACCCACTTTGCCATAGTGATCATGCGGAGACCCCGCAGTAGCAAGAGGGGTGTTATCTCCACGGAGAGCCCTAAAGCTGGGTAAGATTCACCGGCGTGCATGCCTTCGCCTCATCCCGTTTCCAGGCACCGGCGATGTTCTACTCGCCCCCACCATGATAAGCCATCCTTTGGCATATGTCGCACCCAACCCCCGACACCGATCTAAAAAACGGAAACTAAAAAAACCGAGGAAAACCTACGGAAAAACCGATCGGTTTTTATAAAAAAAACTGACGCGGATTCCGAGGCGGCGGAGAACCTCGGGCGGCGGGGTCGGCCATTCGGTATATGGCGGCGGGCGTGACTAGGGTTAGGGTTCTAGGCTGGTGGGTCAAGGCTGTTGGGCAAGGGCAGGCGGTGGGCTGGGGCAGCTGGGCGGCACTATTTAAAGGCTGCCTCCAAGTGAGTCCACTTCGCACGCCCGTAGGTCGATTCATTTTTTTAAAAATAATTTCACAGAAAAACAAACGAAAGAAATACTAAACGGACTCCAAAAATCCCGAAATAAATTTTCCCCGGCTTCTAAAATCAAGCCGGACTATATGAACATTTATTTGGGGCCTAAATGCAATTTTGAAATACGGCATTTTTCCTAAATTCAAATAAAATGGCGAAAAACTCCAAAATAAAATCTTATTTGATTTTATTATTAAATCCTCATTATTTCTTTATTTTGGGAAAGTCATTTTATTCCCTCTCTCATATTTTGTAATAGAAATAATTGAAGATAGAATAATTAAAATCAAATGATCCTATTCTCAAAATTTGAGAAAACTCAAATATGAAAATGACGAAATCCCTAACTCTCTCCGTGGGTCCTTGAGTTGCGTAGAGTTTCTAGGATCGAGCCAACAATGCAACAAAAATATGATATGCAATCATGATCTATGTATAACATTCCAAATTGAAAATTTGGGATGTTACAGTCGAATTCCGATGGAGGAATCTCTGGCAATCCACGATATACCGGAGCCATGTCAAATCTGGACATGAATATGGACGAGTTTAGGGCGTGGTGTCCAGCTTCTAGCTCGGACATCCTTTGGAAGATCCAACCGTTGATCGGCTGCGGAATTCCTATATCTACCACCCCTCAAAATTTCAGCTTGATCCGACCGTCCGAACTCCAGGAACCTTCCGATAGTGCATCACTTTTCGGATCTGTTTTCAAGCGAAAACGAATCCGACCCGAGTTCGTCTTTTTTATGAACGGGATTTGGACATCCTTTTTGAAGGAAGTTTTGTATGGGGTATTTTGTTTGTTCCAACACATCCCACTAACTTTAAAATCTTTTGAACATGATCTTCACCATCATGCGGTGTCAAACCAATCCGCAATATTGCTCCAAGGTCGCCGACTGCGCTTAGACACGTCGTCGCTTTGTTGAGCCGAGCTCAACTTCTTCGGATCATCATCTTGGCAAGCCGCATAAGAGTTTGGCATCGCGGCGATAAATCATCACCAACATCGCCGCCTACCTAATTACACGGAGCGGGCACACCGCATCGCCGCACGGTCCGCTTCATCAAGCCGACATTGGCCACGCCACGACCGCATCGGCAGGTCAAGACCGCTGTTTCTTCAAGCTGGTGTCCATCACGCCGACCTACTTCGACTCATCAGCTGACATCGAGGCTTCGACATCTCGGCTGGACCGGGGGCTTCGCCATCTCTTCGTCAACCTACTCCAGAGACTTCGGCGTCACTAGCCGACCAGCTCCATCACGTTAGCTGGACCGAGGGCTTTGCCTCGGCGATCCAACCTTTGCCATCATCGACATGTCGTCGCTCTATCGCCCATCAGGCAATGGGTGTGCGGATTGAGTCCCAATTTTGGGAATCACCTTTCTTTGGATTGCTACAACAAATAAACCAGGTGCTATTAATCCTAATATTTTTTGCTTGTTTGGGTTCATTTTTCCCAAGGAATTATTACTCTGGTTTGCCCATCATATGTACACGGGTCTATCAAATGGTGGCCGCATTAACGACAATCGTATGGTGGTTCGGCCAGTTTCCGTACATAGTCCGCTAACGCCGCATCCTAACTCGGACCGACACGTGAATTCAGGCTTTTCACGCCTTTTACGGCATCACGCCGACGCCTCGCATCGACATTGACTTGGCGCGGACCATATCTCTTTTATTACTCACTTCGCATAAATTATTTATTATGCAACGATTTTTTTAATTATTATTATTACTACTATCCCCGGTTTGCACTATTTTTTGTGCACAGGAAAATGATCCAGTTGGACTATATCCTTTGGCGTCACCTCGGCTGGACGGGGGGCTTCGTCAACACTTCATTACCCCATGCCGGGGACTTCAACATCACTCTGCCGGCCTGCATTGACCGTGCTATGTCACCACTTCGGAGTGCCGAGCTCATAGCTCCGCCACCTCGGGACCGGCTTGGGGGATGGAACCTTGTCCCGCATCAAGCTCAGACCGCGTCATCAATACCGAACACATTAACCAGCTAAGTTGCCTTCATACTCAAAGTTTTAAATTTTTAACTTGTGTTCGGCTCGACCAAGCATTATACTTCTTTGGAAAAAAGTTGCTTGTAAAAATTTTCCTTGTCCAAACTTTGTTTGTGACGGACAAATTCAAATACCCAGTTCACTTGGGGGCTTCTTTCATGAAGCCTTTCCTCTTGCATATGATTATACTTGTACAGCTTCGTTCCTTGTTCCTGTATTACGCCACAATATGCACCATATTGACCTAAGTGATTTGCTAGCTGGGTTGCCTTGCTCCTGTGTTTACCCCTACGTTTCCGATCGTTCGGCTAGGGAGTAAAGGGAGCACCTCTGCGATTGTCACGATCGGGTCACCCAAGCCGGACCTCAGACTGGGTGAAGTCGAAAGCTAGCGCTCTTACTGTTTTCAATAATGGTCGGCACACAACGGAACTCATTAGTACAAAAAATCTATTGCACAAGTCTCATATTAACAATGAGCACCGAAGAAAGGTATCAAGGGGTTACTATTTTCTTCAAGATGCTTCTTACACTTTATCAAGAATATAGCATAAGTTCCCCGAGCGCTTTTGTCCATTATGACCTTTTATGACCTGATTGCTCGGTTATCTAAACACCGTCGATATTCTCGACATGTGGAGTACATAACACTTTTCGGTCCTTGACCGAAGAGGGAGAAGCCGACGGTCGGTTAAGACGCATTTAAAGTTAGGGTGAACAAAGATATGATATTAGTACTTCGGTACATACAATAATTATACATAAAATTCTTTTACCCAAGTCATGTGGGTAGTATGAGCTGTTTTTCTTCTTGGTCGTTGCAAAGTCTTTTTTCTATCACTCCTTTCTCGACGCAAGTGTGTGGTCAATAGCCGGATAGCCTTGCTTCTCTCAAAATCCGCTCGAGTGCAGTTTGCTAAACTAGCCTCGGAGAAGTACTCCGCCTTCAGGATAGGAGGTTGAAGCCGTAGGCTGGCCCGCTTGAAGTCTTGAGATAGGATGTGTCATGATTAAAGCATGGCAGAAGCACTTTTTTTCTAAAGTCCAATTTTCGGATTGGCACCAAACACTTGATCTAGTTCGGACATTAAACTTTTGAATAAGTTTTTTGGTTTTTCGAGCATATGGCACTTTTAAACTATTTGTGCGTTTCCAAAGATTAGTCTCGCAGCTGCAACGCGGACACCTTTAGGGATTCGCGTAAAACATTCTCGGATATTGCTATATATGCATCGGTTTCGAATTGTGTCTTCGGTCAATAGTTGGGTTGCCCGGCTCCTATGCTTGCCTCCTAC
Organism: Aegilops bicornis; assembly: GCA_021605145.1. Taxonomy (NCBI): domain Eukaryota; kingdom Viridiplantae; phylum Streptophyta; class Magnoliopsida; order Poales; family Poaceae; genus Aegilops; species Aegilops bicornis. Next base: position 609,435,112 of record CM038670.1, on the reverse strand, counting down.
GTTCCGCTTTGTTCGGCCAGGCATGCAAAGAGAGAACCACTGTGATTGTGCTTCCAGCTTGCATGGTCAAGCACCTCAGTGGAGAAAGCCGAAAACTGACTGTCACAATAGGCGTAAACTGGTCAGCGATCCGATGACTATGTTGAATGACGGGCCGTTCATAACATTGGCCGAAGTATTTACGGCTTGACCTCAGATGTCGCCGAACACTAACCGGGGGCTCATAGCTAGCCTCCCCGGTTTAAAACTCCTATGACTGAGTGAAAGTTATAAAGCCCGCATATCTGATTGCCTTGTTTCTGCTAACACAACCGCCTTCGGGCACCGAGACGTCGGCTAAGGGTTGCTTTGTTAGTGCGGAAACACCCTGTGAAGTATCTACCAAGGGGTAGAAGCCGATGATGGGCCACTTTCAACTGATAATAGGTCACAATGGAGTCAAAATAATGATATAAAGTACTTGGATACATAGAATCATTACACATAATCTGTGATTTTACTCTGGATATCGATCCTTAATTCGGCCACCCGTGCCCACATTAAAGCTCAGGGGCTACTGGGCTTTGCACTCATTATCTATAAATATTAAAAGGGCACATCGATCCTCGATTCGGTGTTGCCACCCGACCAGTTGTCTGGGGCTCTTGCATTGCTTATTCAATGCGAGAGAATTCAAAGTGCTCAGTGTTCGGCTTGACCGAACTATGCGCATGCATGTCTTCGGACAATAATAGGTACCATATGGACCTATCCAGCGTCAAGCTAGTATATGGTGGCGACATCTCACGACCCTCTCTCAGGGGCCCGTTCGCCGATCACTATTATCTCTAATATATTACACTGTGTTTTATTACTATGTATGCCGCCGAAGTTAGGAGTTGATCCTCGTGCCGATTTCGGCGATCGACCGAGTCTCGTGGGCTACTGGGAACAGCGGTTTTATGCTTTCCTTCAGGTGCATCTCGGGTTTTAGACAGATACACACCTTGAGGGATACTGGCTATATATCTCGGCAGAGGATAAACTGCACCAGTTAAAAATATTCAAAAAAAACCAGCCCGCGGTCGGGGTGGTGCACCACCTCGGAGGCAGTCCGGCATAAAGCTCGGGCACCGATGGCTAGCTCAGAAGGGCATTTCCGCATTAAGCTCGGCTAAACTCCTTCAACTTTTTTTGTACCAAGATGATCTATGACATCTTGGATATAGTCCGCGTTGGAGCTCGGATATAGTCCGCTACCGGAGGTTGGACACAGTCCGGCGTTGGAGCTCGGATACATTTCGGCGTTGGAGCTCGGAAGCAGCCGGCATTGGTGCTCGACTGCAAAGGGTACCTCGAATGCAGTCCGGCGTTGGAGCTCGGACGCAAGAGGACACTGCCTCCCGGGAACAACTTCAAACCCGAGGTGTGGCATAAAAATAACAAGGCATTGATAAAGGCCGGAAACTTAAAGGGGCTCCTCGGATACCCATCGTGTAAACTCTTCGGATGCACTTCGGCGATCCTCAAGATCGAAGATGAGAAGATTTGTTGAACCAGTTTTCAAGAGCGACGACCGAAGATGAAGAACAGTTCGGAAGAATCGAGGAGCGTCCCTAACTTGAAGACCGGTTAAGGGGCTATCGACGGTGTCCTGGACTAGGGGTACTCACCACGCCATCTCCCGACCGTTAGATTGGGTCGAGGACCCCATGGTCAGATACTCATGGGCAGTCCGGACAGTTGCCAGATACAAGGAAGATTCCACAAGACTTGGCGATCAAGACAAGGACTCCTCCCCACCGGTGTATTCGGCTAGGACTCTTGTTATCCTAGGCCTCTGGTGCACTATATAAACCGAGGCCGGGCTAGTAGATAGATATACAACAACCATACCATCATAGGCTAGCTTCTAGGGTTTAGCCTCTACGATCTCGTGGTAGATCTACTCTTGTACTATCCATATCATCAATATTAATCAAGCAGGAAGTAGGGTTTTACCTCCATCGAGAGGGCCTGAACCTGGGTAAACATCCGTGTCCCTTGCTTCTTGTTACCATCAACCTAAGACGCACAGATCGGGACCCCCTACCCGAGATCCGCCGGTTTTGACACCGACAGGTATGTCTCTGTATAAAATGGTTTATGGAAAAGCATGTCACTTACCTCTCAAACTAGAACATAAGGCATATTGGGCTATTAAAGAACTCAATTATGATTTCAAACTTGCCGGTGAGAAGAGGTTATTTGACATAAGCTCACTTGATGAATGGAGAACCCAAGCCTATGAGAATGTCAAACTGTTTAAAGAAAAAGTTAAAAGATGGCATGACAAAAGGACACAAAAGCGTGAGTTTAATGTAGGTGATTATGTATTGCTATACAACTCTCGTTTAATATTTTTTGCAGGAAAACTTCTCTCTAAATGGGAAGGTCCATACGTTATTGAGGAGGTCTATCGTTCAACATTATATCTAAGGTAATCCTATAAATGTTGAAACCAATGTTATTGAAACCGTAACCCCGGAGGAATACATAAGGGACACTTTCCAGAACGTTTCATACTCCGAAAAGGAATAGGTATGTGGTACGGTAAGTAAACCGACTCCAAAACAGTTCTAATGGCAATTTTTCTCTGTTTTGGAATGTTTAGAAAAATAGGAAAATAAGAAGCAGCCCGGGAAGGACACGAGGCCTCGACGAGGGTGGAGGGCGCGCCCCCTGCCTCGTGGGCACCTCGTGTACTCTCCGGACTCCGTTTTCTTGCACGATACGTATTTCGGTCGGTAAAAATTCATTATATAATCTCCCGAAGGTTTTGCCTCCTGTATCACGCAATTATCCTCTATTCTTGTTTCGAGCTGTTTTCTGTCAGGGTTGTCAAGGCCAGGCATCATGTCGTCCCCCTCCTCCAACAATGGTGACAATGATGCTTGGCTAATGAAGATAGAGCTGAAGAGGGAAGAACTCGAGGAGATCAACAAGGATGATGGGATCAAGAAGACTATGGAAGATCAAGCTCCGGCAGCAGAAGAAGAAGACACCCTTCCACCTCTCTTCACCCCAACTGAGATTGAGGCTTTCAAGATGATTGAGTTAGCTCGTATACAAAACAAGTATCTCACACGTGATAATATTTTGTTGAAGGATCATATCATCGCACTCAAGGGCATTATCCGCAAGTTGGAGGACCACTTACGCTCGATGTGCGACTATCCATCATCACCAGCATCATCGCCACTTCCGAAGAAGGAGACATAAGCACATGGGTATGGGCACTCCCCTTGGCAACTGCCAAGCTTGGGGGACGTGCCCCGGTATCGTATCACCATCACACTCCTATCTTTACCGTTTTTCTTAGTTCGATCCTTTTGGTGACGTCTTGATCTAGTAGAATAAAGTTTTGGTATGATCTAGTTTTGAGTTTTGCTTTATGATCCCTTTATGTAATCGAGTACGTGAGCTATATAATAAAGATTTGTGTTGAGTCAATGGCTTGATTATTTTGCTATGATCTTGAGGGAATAAAGAAGGAAAGAATAAAAAGAAATAAGGAGATTGTATTGATCTTATGGAGAGTAATGACTTCACATAGGAAGAGTATGATGATTAAAAGTTGTTGAGAGTTGACAAACATAGCTTTGGTCATCGTTGCAATTAATAGGAAGTAATAAAGAAAGAGAGGTTTCACATATAAATATACTACCTTGGACATCTTTTATGATTGTGAGCACTCATTAAAGTATGACATGCTAAAGAGTTGATGTTGGACCAGGAAGACAACGTAATGGGTTATGTTTTCTTATATCTAAGATAAAGTATATTGTCATGGATCATCCAACATGTTGAGCTTGCCTTTCTCCCTCATGCTAGCCAATTCTTTGCACCAAGTAGAGATACTACTTGTGCTTCCGAATATCCTTAAACCCAGTTTAGCCATGAGAGTCCACCATACCTACCTATGGATTGAGTAAGATCCTTCAAGTAAGTTGTCATCGGTGCAAGAAATAAAAAATTGCTCTCTAAATATGTATGATTGATTAGTGTGGAGGAAATAAGCTTTATACGATCTTTTGATGTGGAAGAAATAAAAGTGACGGACTGCATAATAAAGATCCATATCACAAGTGGCAATATAAAGTGACGTTCTTTCGCATTAAATTTTTTGTGCATCCAACCCTGAAAGCGCATGACAACCTCAGCTTCCCTCTGCGAAGGGCATATCTTTTACTTTTATCTTCTACCTTATGCAAGAGTCATGGTGATTTTCACCTTTCCTTTTTACATTTTATCCTTTGGCAAGCACAGTGTGTTGGAAAGATCCTGATATATATATCCAATTGGATGTAAGTTAGCATGAACTATTATTGTTGACATTACCCTTGAGGTAAAAGGTTGGAAGGCGAAACTATAAGCCCCTATCTTTCTCTGTGTCCGGTTAAAACTCCATAACCATAAGTATCACGTGAGTGTTAGCAATTGTGAAAGACTAAATGATAGTTTAGTATGTGAACTTGCTGAAAAGCTCTTACATAGTCTATTTCTGATGTTATGATAAATTGCAATTGCTTCAATGACTGAGATTATAGTTTGTTGGTCCTCAATGAAGTTTCTGATTCATACTTGACATTGTGAATAAATTTTTACTTAAGCATAAGAAATCATATGACAATATCCATATATGTTGCTGTTATAAGAATGATCATGATGCCCTCATGTCCGTATTTTATTTTATCGACACCTCTATCTCTAAACATGTGGACATATTTATCGCTATCGGCTTCCGCTTAAGGACAAATGAGGTCTAAGCTTGGGGGAGTTGATACGTCCGTTTTGCATCATGCTTTTATATCGATATTTATTGCATTATGGCTGTTATTACACATTATGTCACGATACTTATGCCTATTCTCTCTTACTTTACAAGGTTTACATGAAGAGGGAGAATGCCGGCAGCTGGAATTCTGGGTTGGAAAAGGAGCAAATATTAGAGACCTATTCTGCACAACTCCAAAAGTCCTGAAACTCCACGGAAGTTATTTTTGGAAATAATAAAAAATACTGAGCGAAGAAAATACCAGAGGGGACCCACACCCTGAGCACGAGGGTGGGGGCGCGCCCTACCCCCCTGGGCGCGCCCCCTGCCTCGTGGGCCCCCTGGTGGCCCTCCGGTGCCCATCTTCTGCTATATGAAGTCTTTCGTATGAAGAAAAATCAGAAGCAAGCTTTCGGGATGAGACTCCACCGCCACGAGGCGGAACCAATCTAGGGCTCCGGCAGAGCTGTTCTGCCTGGGACACTTCCCTCCGGGAGGGGGAAATCATCGCCATCGTCATCACCAACGCTCCTCTCATTCGGAGGGGGCCAATCTCCATCAACATTTTCACCAGCACCATCTCCTCTGAAACCCTAGTTCATCCCTTGTATCCAATTCTTGTCCCTAAGTTTGAGATTGGTACTTGTAGGTTGCTAGTAGTGTTGATTACTCCTTGTAGTTGATGCTAGTTGGTTTATTTGGTGGAATATCATATGTTCAGATCCATTATGCATATTAATACCCCTCTGATTATGAACATGAATATGCTTTGTGAGTAGTTACGTTTGTTCCCGAGGACATGGGAGAAGTCTTGCTATTAGTAGTCATGTGAATTTGGTATTCGCTTTGATATTTTGATGAGATGTGTGTAGTCTCTCCTCTAGTGGTGTCATGTGAACGTCGACTACATGACACTTCACCATTGTTTGGGCCTAGAGGAAGGCATTGGGAAGTAATAAGTAGATGATGGGTTGCTAGATTGACAGAAGTTTAAACCCTAGTTTATGTGTTGCTTCGTAAGGGGCTGATCTGGATCCATATGTTTCATGCTATGGTTAGGTTTACCTTAATACTTCTTTTGTAGTTGCGGATGCTTGCAATAGGAGTTAATCATAAGTGGGATGCTTGTCCAAGTGAGGACAGCACCCAAGCACCGGTCCACCCACATATCAAATAATCAAAGTACCGAACGCGAATCATATGAACGTGATGAAAACTAGCTTGACGATAATTCCCATGTGTCCTCGGGAGCGTTTTCCTTCATATAAGAAATTGTCCAGGCTTGTCCTTTGCTACAAAAAGGATTGGCCATCTTGCTGCACTTTATTTACACTTGTTACTTGTTACCTGTTACCAATTATCTTATCACAAAACTATCTGTTACCGATAATTTCAGTGCTTGCAGAGAATACCTTGCTGAAAAACGCTTATCATTTCCTTCTGCTCCTTGTTGGGTTCGACACTCTTACTTATCGAAAGGACTACGATAGATCCCCTATACTTGTGGGTCATCAAGGGGGCCCACACCCTTTCCACGATGGTGGGGGGCGCGCCTCCTGCCTCGTGGGCCCCCTGGAGCTCCAGCGACCACATCTCCAACTCTATATATTCACGTTCGGGGAGAAAAAAATCAGAGAGAAGGATTCATCATGTTTTACGATACGGAGCCACCGCCAAGCCCTAATCTCTCTCGGGAGGGCTGATCTGGAGTCCGTTCGGGGCTTCGGAGAGGCGAATCTGTCGCCGTCGTCATCATCAACCTTCCTCCATCACCAATTTCATGATGCTCACCGTCATGCATGAGTAATTCCATCGTAGGCTTGCTGGACGGTCATGGGTTGGATGAGATTTACCATCTAATCGCGCTAGTTTTGTTAGGGTTTGATCCCTAGTATCCACTATGTTCTGAGATTGATGTTGCTATGACTTTGCTATGCTTAATGCTTGTCACTAGGGCCCGAGTGCCATGATTTCAGATCTGAACCTATTATGTTTTCATGAATATATGTGAGTCTTGATCCTATCTTGCAAGTCTATAGTCACCTATTATGTGTTATGATCCGTTAACCCTGAAGTGACAATAATCGGGATACTTAACGGTGATGACCGTTTTGAGGAGTTCATGTATTCACTAAGTGTTAATGCTTTGGTCTGGTACTCTATTAAAAGGAGGCCTTAATATCCCTTAGTTTCCAATAGGACCCCGCTTCCACGGGAGGGTAGGACAAAAGAGGTCATGCAAGTTCTTTTCCATAAGCACGTATGACTATATTCGGAATACATGCCTACATTATATTGATGAATTGGAGCTAGTTCTGTGTCACCCTATGTTATAACTATTGCATGAGGAATCGCATCCGACATAATTCCCCATCACTGATCCAATGCCTATGAGCTTTTCACATATTGCTCTTTGCTTAGTTCCTTTTTCGTTGCCACTGTTACAATTACTACAAAACTGCTACTGTTACTTTTACCACCATTACCGTTACTTCCATACTACTTTGCTACTAAATACTTTGCTGCAAATATTAAGTTATCCAGGTGTGGTTGAATTGACAACTCAGCTGTTAATACTTGAGAATCAATAAATTTGGGTTGAATACTCTACCCTCGAAAACTGTTGCGATCCCCTATACTTGTGGGTTATCATTGAGATAATAAGGCTCGCCGTTGGCCCGAGGTATATTGATGTGTTAGTTCGCTTGACTCCAAATGGATTGCACTGGCGGGGTACATTTATTTATGGAGAGACGAAAGCACACGAAAGTAAAAGATCATGGATGTCGCCTAGAGGGGGGGTGAATAGGCGCTTTAAAATAATTATGGTTTAGGCTTGAACAAATGTGGAATAAACCTAGCGGTTAATTTGTCAAGCACAAAACCTACAACAACTAGGCTCACCTATGTGCACCAACAACTTATCGTAAGCAAGATAAACTAATAGGTGATAGCAAGATATATGACAAGAAACAATATGGCTATCACAAAGTAAAGTGCACAAGTAAAGAACTCGGGTAAGAGATAATCGAGGCACGCGGAGACGATGATGTATCCCGAAGTTCACACCCTTGCGGATGCTAATCTCCGTTTGGAGCGGTGTGGAGGCACAATGCTCCCCAAGAAGCCACTAGGGCCACCGTAATCTCCTCACGCCCTCGACAATGCAAGATGCCGTGATTCCACTAAGGGGCCCTTGAGGCGGTCACGAACCCATACAAATGGCAACCCTTGGGGAGGTCATCAACCCAGACACTTTGGCAACCCTTGGGGGCGGTCACCGAACCCGTACACTTTGGCAACCCTTGGGGCAGTCACGGTACCGTCAAATTGCTCGGGCGATCTCCACAACCTAATTGGAGACTCCGACGTTCGCCTCGAGCTTTACACCATAATGATTGAGCTCCGAACACCACCAACCGTCTAGGGCGCCCAAGCACCCAAGAGGAACAAGCTCAAGGGTACCAAGCACCCAAGAGTAATAAGCTTCTCAACTTGTAACTTCCACGTATCATCATGGAGAACTCAAATCAATGCACCAAATGCAATGGCAAGGGCACACGGAGTGCCCAAGTCCTTCTCTCTCAAATCCCACCGGAGCAACTAATGCTAGGGAGGAAAATGAGAGGAAGAACAAGAAGGAGAACACCAAGAACTCCAAGATCTAGATCCAAGGGGTTCCCTCACATAGAGGAGAAAGTGATTGGTGGAAATGTGGATCTAGATCTCCTCTCTCTTTTCCCTCAAAAACTAGCAAGAATCCATGGAGGGATTGAGAGTTAGCAAGCTCGAAGAAGGTCAACAATGGGGGAAGAACATGAGCTCAAGGGAAGATGTGCATTGGGGAAGAAGATTGTCACATCCCCAGTTCAGGCCTTGCTTGTTTTTGCTTTAGCATCCATGCATCATGTTTAAATTTTATGAAACTTGAAATGGGGATTGCCTAAACCCTAGCATTAAAGGAATTCACTAGGTTCAACCAAAATATTTCCAGAAATCCAAATGGCTTCCAAAAATGTTCATCATTCTTGGAAAATGCTGGAAACAAGAACTGTGAGGTGATGCACATTTTTCCATGACATATTTGGGCTCTGGATTAAATCATACTCTATTTGCATTTGGGCATTTGAATGCTATAAAATATTTTAAATGTCCAAATAATCATGAACTAAAATGTTTGCTGTTGGTAATATTCTAAACAGTATCCATGAGCAGTTCCTTGATTTTTGGGTTTGTTACGGTATTTTAAATAAAGCCCTAAAGCTACAGAAGACATAGAAAACTAAAACAAATAAAAGAGAGAGAGAGAAGGACTTACCTGGCAGAAGCTTACCTGGCGCCACGGACCGGCCCAGCACTGCAGCTGGCCGGCCCAGCCCACCACCGCTCTCCCTCCTGTCATCTTCCTCCTGCCAGTAGGAGCAGCTGCGTGCTCGCACGCGCGCTGCCGAGGAGGCCAGCTCCTCCCTGCCTGGCTGCCTCCTCCCCCCTGGACGTCTTCCGCAGCGCCACGCACCCCCTCAGGCCCTCTCGACTCCCTCCCGTGCTCATTCCCTTCCTCGCTGCTCCCCTCTCGCTCTGCAACTCGTGCCCGAGCGCCACCGTCGCCACCGACGCCGCTTGCCAGGCCACAACCACCTCCCGCCGCCGACGCTTGTGAAGCTCCGCCTCGCCCCCTCTTCATTCTCACCTGCATTTAAAGGCACCGAAGCCCCTGGATGCCGCTTAGCTCCGCCATTTCCTCCTCGGCCACCGAGGATCGCCGCCAGATTTGCCACCGTCTCCGCCTCCCGAGCTCGGCCGAGACCATCACCGACCTCATTGTGAGCTCCACCTTCTTCTCCCCTGCTCCCCATGCCCGTACGCACCTCTAGCCGCCCGAGTCACCGGAGCCGTGAACTCACCGCCGCCGTGGTTCCTCGCCGCCGCGGCCAGAGCTAGCCATGACCGCAACCGAGCACTGCAACATGCTCAGCACGCCGTCAGGAGTCCATAGCACCCACTCATTGCTCCTGCCATGCGCTGCAACGCCGTTCTCGCTGAGGTCCGAACTCCGGCCACCGCAGTTGTCGTCGTCGCCGACGTTCCCGGCCTCCCCGCACCTAACCGCTTGCACCACTGGATGCGGCAGCTCCCCAGACACGCCAGAAGCGCTTCTCATTGCCGATTTGGTCGACGGAGGACCAACCAAGCCCGCCACAAGATCTGTCCTCGCCACAAGCAAACGCGGGCGGGTTGACCGCTGACCGGGCGGGATTTGACCTCGTGACCAGGGGTTTGACCTCTCCAGGTGTCACCGACGCTGCGGCCACCCGACACTTTTAATTAGTATTAGTTTAACACTAATTAACCTAGGTTAGTTAGCTAGTTAGTCGCCGACTAGTGGGCCCCTACCACAAACAGCTTTAGTTAGAATTAACTTAAGGCTAATTAACTTGGTTAATTAGTTGTGCCTTGACCAGAGGGGCCCACCGGTCAGGTATGACCAGGACGACCCCGCTGACCTGCTGATGTCACACCGACGTCATGCTGACGCAATTAACAATTTTCTGGATTTAAAATAAATCCAGGAAATTCCAGAAAATAGTTTAAACTTCTAAAAATCATATAAAATCAACCGTAACTCCAAATGAAACAAATTATATATGAAAAATGATCAGAAAAATCCAATCTATCCATCTGTACCATTCTAATGCATGTTAGAACAACTTATAGCTGCTGTTTAGCACAAATCATATAATGGCATTTAAACCCTCACATATGGAGTTTGAATTTGAATCTTAGATTCAAACTAACTCCATTTAACCTGCTGCTAGTTGCATTAGCTCAAACCATAGCATATTGCCATGTCACATTCATGCATCATATTGTTGCATTGCATTGATTGTGTTCTCCTTTGTTTGCCGGTATTTGTCCCTTCTCAGTAGACGTGGTTCCGACGATGAGATCGATGACACCGATGAAGAGCTATATTATCTTCAGAAGTGCCAGGCAAGCAAAACCCCCTTGTTCATTCCGATATAATCCCACTCTCTCGCTCATGCTCTATTTTACTGCATTAGGACAACAACGACTCATGTGTTACTTGGTCGTGGTAGTTGAACCCCTTTATCCTCTGCATGACCTGTCATTGCCACAGTAATTAGATGAAACCCACTAGCATGAGTAGGAGTTGTTTGAGCCCTGATGTGCCTACTCATTCATGCTTGTTTGTCATGCCTGCTACTGCTTAGAGTTGAGTCAGGTCTGATTCATCGGGAATGAATTGGAGGTGCGTGAACATGTCCTACTGTGTGAGAGCTAAGTGTGTGAACACGATTTGGTAAAGGTAGCGGTGAGAGGCCATGTAGGAGTACATGGTGTGTTGTCTCATTGAAGCCGTCCTTAGGAACTGAGTTCTGTGTTTGTGATCCATGAACAGCCATTACCACACATTGGGCTCCGGCGCCCAAGCTCTCTCGACTTATTAATCAACTTGATCTCTGCCCAGGAGTTGCAACTAGTTTACGGTGTTTGTAGGTAGTGTTAGTAGTCTACCAAGTGGCACCCTGCATGTGGGCTTGGGACAGAGACTAGGCAACCTGATGGCCGGTGTACCAAGTGGCACCCGGATGGTGGGCTTGGGAACCCTGCACACATCGTTTGGGGCCGTGAGCGACACCCCGGCCGGATCTCCTTGCGGATGGAACCCGAATAGGCGATAAACCTGGACGAGAGACTTGTGTGGTTAGTCAGGTCGTGGTCGACACCCTCGCCAAAGCTTCCGCTTGAAGGTTGCCGAGATACACAAGGTGTACATGGCGGTAAGTGGCGAGAGCGTGTGAAGAAGTACACCCTGCAGGTTAATATGATCTATTCGAATAGCCGTGTCCGCGGTAAAGGACTTCTGGGTTGCCTATAATAGTTCATAGACAAGTGAAAGTGGATACTCTAAAACTCGCAAGATAAGCGTGGGTGCTATGGATGGCGTTCTCGTAGGGAGACGGGAGCGGATCCATAGTGGTGTATTGATATGGTGAATATGTGGACTCGTAGCGCCACCTCAAAAGAGTTACTTGCACGTAGTTCGGGATAGCCACCGAAGTCAAAGCTGGCTTGCTGCAGTCAAACTCCACCACCCCTTTGTTGATAATGATGCATATGTAGATAGTTCTAATGTAAGTCTTGCTGAGTAATGCGTTTGTACTCACGTTTGCTTATTTTATGTTTTGCGAGAGACGTCGGTCTCGCTTAGTATTTCCGCTTGGACTTGACGTTTAGCTTGTTACCTCAGCTACGATCTTGTGCCTCGGCAGATCTCGGTAGATAGTCGGGCTTCTCGGCCCTTTTTCATTTGTAGATGTCTGTACTCGGACATGTTAAGCTTCCGCGTGTGCTTTGTTTGTATGCTCTAAATGTTGGGTCATGAGACCCATGTTTGTAATATATCTCGCTCGGAGCCTAATGAATAAATACTTGAGTCGTAGAGTTATGTTGTGATGCCATGTTGTATTTACACATATCGAGCATATTGTGTGTATGATTGAAATGCTTGGTATGTGTGGGATCCGACAATCTAGTTGTTTATCCTTGGCAGCCTCTCATATGGGGAAATGTAGTCTAGTGCTTCCTGAGCGATAGTAGTTCGCTACAGCCCGGTTCACCGGAGTCCTGCTAGCCCAGCACTACTGCTCTGGACACTTGACTGGCCGGCATGTGTTTCACTGCCTCGTGGTTCTGCCCTTCGGGAAATGTCACGCTGGTGACATCCGAGTCTGCCTAGCCTGCTACAGCCCGGTTACCGGAGTCCTCATAGCCAGGCTACAGCCCGGATTCATACGTTGATGACCGACATGCTCGATGTGATTCATGTATGCCTGTCCCCATGGGTTAGTGCCGCTTTGGGTTCACGACTAGCCATGTCGGCCCGGTTCTCTGTCATATGGATGCTAGCGACACTATCATATACGTGAGCCAAAAGGCGCAAACGGTCCCGGGCCATGGTAAGGCGACACCCGTGGGAATACCGTGCGTGAGGCCGCAAAGTGATATGAGGTGTTACGGGCTAGATCGATGTGACTTGGAATCGGGGTCCTGACAAAGATCCCCTTTTATAGGAGGGGGAAAATCCAACCGTTATGCTCACAGCCCGCACAAAGCGGCACTACCGCTCCTACGAGCAGTACTATTGCTAGGGCGGCAGAAGCCCAATGAAACAACACTGCAAAGGGCAACATGGCGGAACTACTGCAGGAGCGGTACAACCGCCTGCCCTTGCGGCACTACCGCGCGACCATGGATGTAAAAAATAACTGCCGCGCCTACAACCGCTGGAGCTAGCTACGAGAAAAAGTCGGCACGGTACTACCGCTCACAGGGAGCGGTACTATGGGCGGATGTAAAAAATTACATTCGCGCCTATTACCGCATGCATCAGCGTCAGGACGCGAGGCAGCGGTACTACCACGTAGGGCGCGGAAGTAAAAAATTACTTCCGCGCCTACTTCCGTGCGCGCCAGCGTTCTGGGCTAGAGGCAGCGGTACTACCGCTCACCAGGAGCGGTACTACCGCTGGCCCCTGCGGTACTACCGCTCCCTTGAGCAGTACTACCGCATGCCACAGAGGCTTTAGCACTTGGATGCCTTCAAAACACAGCTAAGGACAACAGACGGATCCAATAAAACCAGAGCTGCCATAACTTCTGCAAATGAGCTCTGAATTGAGCAAACTCAAGCTTGTTGGATACAAGACAACGAGTAGCATCAAAACAGAGAAACCTATCAAGGAGAGGAATGCCTAACAAAAAGAGGAGAGAAACCTCCAATAGAGAAGAACCGGCAGAACCTCCAACATCGAAAACATCATAGAAGATGCATGTGAACTCCATTTTTGATGAACTCGAGCTTGTCATCAAGATGACCATAAGCTCCAAATATCACAAAGAGAACCAAACAAGAACCAAGAAATATGATGCAAGGATGCAATGGTTTGAGCTCTCTACGAACGATACGATCAAGCTACTCATCGAGAGCCCCCCTTGGTAGTATGAAAATCGATCCTATAACTCGGTCTCCCAACTACCACCATGAGACCGGTAAAATAGAAAACCTATCAAGGGCAAACCTTTGCCATGCACATGGTCCACTTGAGCTAGATGATGATGATCTTGACTCCCTCAAGTTGGACCACCTTTCTTGATTGCGCTGGCTCGATGAAGACTAGTGATTGCTCCCCCATACTCCACTATGGGTGAGCCATCTTCCGCACATCTTCACAAATCCATTGTTACCACAATGGATGGCAAGCTTCAAGCGTTTGATCTCTTCGTGATGCTCCACTTGAACTTGCACACCGCAACCTAACCCCACAAAGAACTCTCACGAATACCATGGGTTAGCATACAAAGCGTAATGGACAATGCTTACCATACCATGGGATCACTTAATCCCTTGGTACATCTTGTATGCTTTGTGTGTTGATCAAATTGATTCACTCTTGACTTAATCTTGATCAACCTTCAATCTTTCCAACTCTCTTCATTTGGATGATGTCTTGAAGGTAGACATGAATGATCACACAATCTTCTTCTCCAAGACATGCTTGCAATAAGCCCAACTCTCACATGACCAATCTTTGGATAATTCCTTAATAGCACCTTGGTCAACACATAAACTCCTTGAAACGAACACATGGACTTCAAGCCAAGCCTATGGACAAATCCTTCAAATATAACTCAATGCAACCATTAGTCCATAGAGATTGTCATCAATTACCAAAACCACACATGGGGGCACCGCATGTCATTTCAGAAAGGCACCTCATGTGGGAGCTAATGAGGAGGATAAAAGACAACTCAAGTGCTCCATGGTTGATGTTAGGGGACTTCAATGAAACAACGTGGCAAGCTGAACATCTATCGGCTACTAAAAGATCGGAGGGATATGTGGAAAACTTTAGAAGAGTACTCTCTGATTGCAGCTTGTTTGACCTTGGGTATAAGGGACCGATTTGGACCTACAATAACAAACAAGATGGACGGAAGAATGTACGATCGAGATTGGACAGAGGGGTGGCTTTTACCAGCTGGTAGGAGTACTTTAAAAATGCTACGCTCGAACACATTTGCTCGAGCCAGTCTGATCATTTGCTGATCCTGCTCAGATGTGGGAAGAGGAAAGAGTGGAGACCGATGAGCTCAAGTTCAGCCCGCCCTTTTCGCTACTAACAAATGTGGGAACGGGTGGAGTCGCTACAGAAAGCGATTGAGGATGGATGGAGAGGTACAGGCGAGGCAACCAACCTATAGGATGTGGGCAAAAAATCAATCATATGAAGCATGTATTGAGATCGTGGGCTGAAAAGGATTTTGGATCCGTGCTAAAGAAAACGGCTGAATATAGAAGGAGACTGAGCATCTTGTGGAATTCCCCTAACACGGCTGTAAACCAACAGAAGATTAAGTGTTCTGCTGGAGAACTGGATGAACTACTTTTGCGGGAAGAACTGATGTGGATACAAAGGTCACGGGCAACCTACCTACGCGAAGGAGATCGTAATACCAAGTGGTTTCAGAGGAAAGCGACGTGGAGGAAGAAGAAAAATGAGATTACTAAGTTAATGGATAGTACTGGAGTGTGGAAAGAGGACAGAGAGGGGATACATGAGATCACAAGAAGTTTTTCCATAACCTCTATGAGAAGGAGCGTGGGGTTATACCGCAGGCAATCCTAAATTTGACGGAAAGGAAAGTTACAAAAGAGATGAATTCATCTCTAACAAAGCCTTTTGCAGAGAAATAAGTTAGCGACTCCTTGTTTCAGATTGGTCCTCTGAAAGCTCCTGGCCCGGATGGACTACCGACTAGATTCTACCAGAGAAATTGGGGTACCTTGAGAGATGATGTGGTCAGTGTTGGGGAACGTAGTAATTTCAAAAAAAAAATCCTACGCACACGCAAGATCATGGTGATGCATAGCAATGAGAGGGGAGAGTGTGTCCACGTACCCTCGTAGACCGAAAGTGGAAGCGTTTGCACAACGCGGTCGATGTAGTCGCACGTCTTCACGATCCGACCGATCAAGTACCGAACGCACGGCACCTCCGAGTTCTGCACACATTCAACTCGATGACGTCCCTCGAACTCCGATCCAACCGAGCTTTGAGGGAGAGTTCCGTCAGCACGACGGCGTGGTGACGATGATGATGTTCTATCGACGCAGGCCTTCGCCTAAGCACCGCTAATGATATTATCGAGGTGAACTATGGTGGAGAGGGCACCAAGACGCTGGCTAAAAGATCCAAGAGATCAATTGTTGTGTCTATGGGGTGCCCCTCCTCCCAGATATAAAGGGGAGGAGAGGGCGGCCAAGGGGAGGAGGCACGCCAGGGGAGTCCTACTCCCACCGGGAGTAGGACTCCTCCTTTTCCTATTTGGAGAGGGAGAGGGAAGGAAGAGGAAGGAGGGAGGAAGGAAAGGGGGGTCGGCCCCCCTCCCAATCCGGATTGGGCTTGGGGGGGCGCCCCCTCCCTTCCTCCTTTCCCCTCCTTTCCACTAAAGCCCATTAAGGCCCATATACCTCCCGGGGGGTTCTGATAACCTCCCGGAGCTCCGGTATTATCCCGATCTCACTCGGAACCATTCCGGTATCCAAATATAGTCATCCAATATATCGATCTTTACATCTCGACCATTTCGAGACTCCTCGTCGTGTCCATGATCACATCCAGGACTCCAAACAACCCCCGGTACATCAAAACACATAAACTCTTAATATAACCGTCATCAAACTTTAAGCGTGCGGACCCTACGGGTTCGAGAACTATGTAGACATGACCGAGACACGTCTCCAGTCAATAACCAATAGCGGAACTTGGATGCTCATATTGGCTCCCACATATTCTACGAAGATCTTTATCGGTCAAACCGCATAAAAACATACGTTGTTCCCTTTGTCATCGGTATGTTACTTGCCCGAGATTCGATCGTCGGTATCTCAATACCTAGTTCAATCTCGTTACCAGCAAGCCTCTTTACTCGTTCCATAATACATCATCCCGCAACTATCTCATTACTTGCAATGCTTGCAAGGCTTAAGTGATGTGCATTACCGAGTGGGCCCAGAGATACCTCTCCGACAATCGGAGTGACAAATCCTAATCTCGAAATACGCCAACCCAACAAGTACCTTCGGAGACACCTGTAGAGCACCTTTATAATCACCCAGCTACATTGTGATGTCTGGTAGCACACAAAGTGTTCCTCCGGTAAACGGGAGTTGCATAATCTCATAGTCATAGGAACATGTATAAGTCATGAAGAAGGCAATAGCAACATTGAGGGAGTCCTGGATTAGGGGGTATCCGGACAGCCGGACTATATCCTTTGGCCGGACTATTGGACTATGAAGATACAAGATTGAAGACTTCGTCTCATGTCCGGATGGGACTCTCCTTGGTGTGGAAGGCAAGCTTGGCGATACGGATATGTAGATCTCCTCCCATTTAACCGACTCTGTGTAACCCTAGCCCCCTCCGATGTCTATATAAACCGGAGGGTTTAGTCCGTAGGACAACAACAATCATACCATAGGCTAGCTTCTAGGGTTTAGCCTCTACGATCTCGTGGTAGATCAACTCTTGTAATACTCATATCATCAAGATCAATCAAGCAGGAAGTAGGGTGTTACCTCCATCGAGAGGGCCCGAACCTGGGTAAACATTGTGTCCCCCGCCTCCTATTACCATCCGCCTTAGACGCATAGTTCGGGACCCCCTACCGAGATCCGCCGGTTTTGACACTGACATTGGTGTTTCTGTTGAGAGTTCCACTGTGCCGTCACCGTAAGGCTTGATGGCTCCTTCGATCATCGATAGCGATGCGGTCCGGGATCAGGTCTTCCTCCCCGGACAGATCTTCGTATTTGGCGGCTTCGCACTGCGGGCCAACTCGCTTGGCCATTTGGAGCAGATCGAGAGCTACGCCCCTGGCCATCAGGTCAGGTTCGGAAACTTGAATTACACTGCCAACATCCACGGGGACTTGATCTTCGACGGATTCGAGCCCATGCCAGGTGTGCCACACAATCACGACGAGCACGATATAGCTCATTGCCGACAGTTGTTCGGGAGATCACATCGCAACTACTCCGACCTTCAATCCGGAGCAAATTGCGCCATCATCGAGGACAAAGGATAGACCCCACCTTGGAGGCTGCACTCTCGGCAGCGATAGAGCCGGATCTTGACCTTACCCCTCACGAGAGCCGTGGACGCCAAACCACTGGATTCATCTCCGCCACGGACTCAACTGCTCGCGCCCATGCCTATCGAATTTGATTGGGCACCGATTATGGAGTTCACCTCCGCGGATATCTTTCAGCACTCGCCCTTTGGTGATGTCATAAATTCATTAAGGTCTCTCTCCTTGTGAGGAGAACCTTGGCCGAACTATGTCCGGCTAGGATGGGATGCGATGACGAAGAAATTCACTCCCCACCCACCACCCACTTAGTAGCCACTGTCGATGATTTAACCGACATGCTCGACTTCGACTCAAGACATCGATGGTATGGACAACGATGCCGAGACGAACAGGAACCATCGCCCATTGGGCATTGGACCTCCACCTCATCATATGATATATACATGGTGGATACACCCAAAGAAGGCAATGGCGACAAGACAGCGGAGGATGACCCCTCCAAGAAGCAACCCAAGCACCGACGTCAGCAGCGCCGCTCTAAGTCTCGCCACAGCAAAAGCGGCAGGGGAGATAATAGCACTCTGGAGAGTGCCGAAGACGACGACAATCCCCTCCAGCAGGATTTAGGGCTGGAGGATGAACAAGCCAACCCTCCCGAGCGAGCGGCAGAGGGAGAAGCGGAGGATGACATCTACGAAGACGAAGTGAGCCTCGGCGACGAAGAATTTGTCGTACCTGAGGATCCTGTTGAACAGGAGCGCTTTATGCGCCGGCTTATTGCCACGGCAAATAGCTTGAAGAAAAAGCAACAACAGCTTCGAGCTGATCAAGATTTGCTAGCAGACAGATGGACCGAAGTCCTTGCGGCCAAGGAATACGAACTTGAACGCCCCTCCAAGGGTTACCCAAAGCGTAGGTTGCTACCTCAACTAGAGGAGGAAGCATTGAAACCTACATCACCAGCGTGATGCGGCTGATCGGCCACCTCGTGGCTGAGACAGAGAGGCATTTCAGCCCGAAGTCCAGCCTGCACCCCGCCGCCAAACAAACAAAAATACCAAGGGCCGGGGCAACACGCAGAACCTGAGAGATGTATTGGAAAACAAGGCAAAACATGCAAGATCAATCTACAGATCAAGGGGGCATGCACCTGCTACGTCTTGAGCTTGCGTTGATTTTCCCCGAAGAGGAGAGGATGATGCAGCAGAGCAGCGTAAGTATTTCCCTCAGTTTTTGAGAACCAAGGTATCAATCCAGTAGGAGGCCAAGCGGGAGTCCCTCGTATCTACACAAAGCAAATAGCTCCTCGCAACCAACGCGAATAGGGGTTGTCAATCCCTTCACGGCCACTTACGAGAGTGAGATCTGATAGTGATGATAGATAATATTTTTGGTATTTTTGGTATAAAGATGCAAAGTAAAAATAAAAGGCAAAGTAAAAAAGCAAAACAATAATAAAGCGTAGGAAGATTAATATGATGAAAATAGACCCGGGGGCCATAGATTTCACTAGTGGCTTCTCTCAAGAGCATAGGTATTTTACGATTGGGTGAACGAATTCTTGTTGAGCAATTGATGTAATTGAGCATAGTTATGAGATTATCTAGGTATGATCATGTATATAGGCATCACGTCCGAGACAAGTAGACCGACTCACCTGCATCTACTACTATTACTCCACTCATCGATCGCTATCCAAAGATGCATCTAGAGTATTAAGTTAATGAAAACAGAGTAACGCCTTAAGCAAGATGACATGATGTAGAGGAATAAATTCATGCAATATGATAAATACCCCATCTTTTTATCCTCGATGGCAACAATACAATATGTGCCTTGCAACCCTTTCTGTCACTGGTTAAGGACACCGCAAGATTGAACCCAAAGCTAAGCACTTCTCCCATTGCAAGAACTACCAATCAAGTTGGCCAAACCAAACGGATAATTCGAAGAGACTTGCAAAGATAACTCAATCATACATAAAAGAATTCAGAGAAGATTCAAATATTGCTCATAGATAATCTTGATCATAAACCCACAATTCATCGGTCTCAACAAACACACCGCAAAAAAGAAGATTACATCGAATAGATCTCCATGAGAGAGGGGAGAACATTGTATTGAGATCCAAAAGAGAGAAGAAGCCATCTAGCTACTAACTATGGACCCGAAGGTCTGAGGTAAACTACTCACACTTCATCGGAGAGGCTTTGATGATGATGTAGCAGCCCTCCGTGGTGGAATCCTTCCCATGAGCTCTGCATCAGGCCCCAAGATGGGATCTCGTGGATACGTAAAGTTGCGGCGGTGGAATTAGGTTTTGGCTCGTGATCTGATCCGACGAGGGTACGAGGTATATATAGGAGGAAGAAGTACGTCGGTGGAGCCTCGAGGGGCCCACGAGGTAGGGGCGCGCCCTAGGGGAGGGCGCCTCCACCTCGTGGCCGCCTCGAGCTTTCTTGACGGAGGGTCCAAGTCTCTGGGTCTTATCCGATGAGAAAATCATGTTCTCAAGATTTCATTCCGTTTGATATTCCGCTTTCTTCAAACACCGAAATAGGCAAAAAACAGCAAGTCTGGGCTGGGCCTCCGGTTAATAGGTTAGTCCCAAAAGTAATATAAAAGTGGAAAATAAAGCCCAATATAGTCCAAAACAATAGATAATATAGCATGGAGCAATCAAAAATTATAGATACGTTGGAGACTTATCGTGCATCCCCAAGCTTAATTCCTGCCATTCCTCGAGTAGGTAAATGATAAAAAAGAATTTTTGATGCAGAGTGCTACTTGGCATAATTTCAATGTAATTCTTCTTAATTGTGGTATGAATATTCAGATCCGAAAGATTCAAGACAAAAGTTCATATTGACATAAAAATAATAATACTTCAAGCATACTAACAAAGCAATCATGTCTTCTCAAAATAACATGGCCAAAGAAAGTTATCCCTACAAAATCATATAGTCCGGCTATGCTCTATCTTCACCACACAAAGTATTTAAATCATGCACAACCCCGATGACAAGCCAAGCAATTGTTTCATACTTTTGACATTTTCAAAACTTTTTCAATCTTCACGCAATACATGAGCGTGAGCCATGGATATAACACTATATGTGGAACAGAATGGTGGTTGTGGAGAAGAAAAAAAGAGGGAAGATAGCCTCGCATCAACTAGGCGTATCAACGGGCTATGGAGATGCCCATCAATAGATATCAATGTGAGTGAGTAGGGATTTCCATGCAACGGATGCACTAGAACTATAAGTATATGAAAGCTCAACAAATGAAACTAAGTGGGTGTGCATCCAACTCGCTTGCTCATGAAGACCTAGGGAAATTTGAGGAAGCCCGTCATTGGAATATACAAGCCAAGTTATATAATTAAAAATTCCCACTAGTATATGAAAGTGACAAAACGAGAGACTCTCTATTATGAAGATCATGGTGCTACTTTGAAGCACAAGTGTGGTAAAAGGATAGTAACATTGTCCCTTCTCTCTTTTTCTCATTTTTTATTGGGCCTTTTTTCCTGGCCTCTTTTTTTCTTTTTTTCGTCCGAGTCTCATCCCGACTTATGGGGAATCATAGTCTCCATCATCCTTTCCACTTGGGACAATGCTCTAAAAATGATGATCATCACACTTTTATTTTTCTTACAACTCAATGATTAAAACTCGATACTTAGAACAAAATATGACTCTATATGAATGCCTCCGGCGGTTTACCAGGATATGCAATGATTCATAAGTGACATGTATGAAAGAATTATGAACGGCGGCTTTGCCATAAATAGGATGTCAACTAAATGATCATGCTAAGCAATATGACAATGATGGAACGTGTCATAATAAATGGAACGGTGGAAAGTTGCATGGAAATATATCTCGGAATGGCTATGGAAATGCCATGATAGGTAGGTATAGTGGCTGTTTTGAGGAAGGTATATGGTGGGTGCATGATACCAGCGAAAAGTGCGCGGTATTAGAGAGGCTAGCAATGGTGGAAGGGTGAGACAAGTGCAGATAATCCATGGACTCAACATTAGTCATAAAGAACTCATATACTTATTGCAAAAATCTACAAGTTATCAAAGCAAAGTATTACGCGCATGCTCCTAGGGGGATAGATTGGTAGGAAAAGACCATCGCCGTCCCCGACCGCCACTCATAAGGAAGACAATCAATAAATAAATCATGTTCGATTTCATCACATAACGGTTCACCATACGTGCATGCTACGGGAATCACAAACTTAACACAAGTATTCCTAAAATTCACAACTACTCAACTAGCATGACTCTAATATTACTACCTTCATATCTCAAAACAATTATCAAGCATCAAACTTTTCTTAGTATTCAACGCACTCAAAAGAAAGTTTTACAAATCTTGAATACCAAGCATATTATTATTTTAAGCAAATTACCATGCTATTTAAGACTCTCAAAATAATCTAAGTGAAGCATGAGAGATCAATAGTTTCTTTAAAACAAATCCACCACCGTGCTCTAAAAGATATAAGTGAAGTACTATAGCAAAACTATCAAGCTCAAAAGATATAAGTGAAGCACATAGACAAAACTATCAAGCTCAAAAGATATAAGTGAAGCACATAGAGTATTCTAACAAATTCCAATTCATGTATGGCTCTATCAAAAGGTGTGTACAGCAAGGATGATTGTGGTAAACTAACAAGCAAACACGCAAATAATACAAGACGCTCCAAGCAAAACACATATCATGTGGTGAATAAAAATATAGCTCCAAATAAAGTTACCGATGGAAGTGGATTTAAAGAGGGGATGCCTTCCGGGGCATCCCCAAGCTTTGAATTTTTGGTGTCCTTGGATTATCTCGGGGGTGCCATGGGCATACCCAATCTTAGGCTCTTGCCACTCCTTGTTCCATAATCCATCAAAAAATTCACCCAAAACTTGAAAACTTCACAACACAAAACTCAACAGAAATCTCGTGAGCTCCGTTAGCGAAAGAAAACAAAAGATCACTTCAAGGTACTGTAATGAACTCATTCTTTATTTATATAGGTGTTAAACCTACTGTGTTCCAACTTCTCTATGGATTATAAACTATTTTACTAGCCATAGATTCATCAAAATAAGCAAACAACACACGAAAAACAGAATCTGTCAAAAACAGAACAGTCTGTAGTAATCTGTAACTAAAGCAAACTTCTGGAACTCAAAAAATTCAGCCAAAATAGAAAGACCTAGGAAATTTGTTTATTGATCAGCATCAATTTGAATCACTATTTTATCACGTTCTGGTGATTTTTTGAAAATTGTTTTCGTGAACCGAAAGTTTCTGGAAATTACAGCAAGATCAAATAACTATTGTCCAAGAAGATCCTATAGGTTTAACTTGGAACAAACACTAATTAAAACATAAAACACATCTAAACAGAAGGTAGATGGATTATTTATTCCTAAACAGAAACAAAAACAAAAAAACTAAAAATAAAATTGGGTTGCCTCCCAACAAGCGCTATCGTTTAACGCCCTTAGCTAGGCATAAAAGCAAGGATAGATCTAGGTATTGCCATCTTTGGTAGGCAATCCATAAGTGGCTCTCATAATATATTCATATCGTAATTTTATCTTGTTCCTAGGGAAGTGTTCAATGCCTTTCTTTAATGGGAATTGGAATCTAATACTCCCTTCCTTCACATCAATAATTGCACCAATCGTTCTAAGGAAAGGTCTACCAAGAATAATAGGACATGAAGGATTGCAATCTATATCAAGAACGATAAAGTCTACGGGCACATAATTCCTATTTGCAACAATAAGAACATCATTAATTCTTCCCATAGGTTTCTTAATAGTGGAATCCGCAAGGTGCAAGTTTAGAGAGCATTCACCAAAATCACGGAAATCTAGCAAATCACACAAAGTTTTGGGAATAGTGGAAACACTAGCACCCAAATCACATAGAGAATAGAATTCATGATCCTTAATCTTAATTTTAATAGTTGGTTCCCACTCATCATAAAATTTTCTAGGGATAGAAACTTCCAACTCAAGTTTTTCCTCATAAGATTGCATCAAGGCATCAACGATATGTTTAGTAAACGCTTTATTTTGACTATAAGCATGCGGAGAATTTAGCATGGATTGTAGCAAGGAAACACAATCAATTAAAGAGCATCTTTCATAATTAAATTCCTTGAAATCCAAAATAGTGGGTTTAGCAACATCTAAGGTTTTACTTTCAATCCCACTTTTATCAATTTTAGTATCATAATCTAAAAGTCTCAATTTTTAGAAAGCCTTCTAGGTAAAGGTGACTCATATTCAATCTCATCATTATCAAGATTCATATTGCAAAACAAGGATTTGATAGGGGACACATCAATAAATTTTAGATCTTCATCTTGATTTTCATGGAAATTGGAAGAACACGCTTTAATAAAGGCATCTTTCATAGCACGCATCCTAGCGGTTCTTTCCTTGCACTCATCAATGGAAATTCTCATGGCTTTGAGATACTCATTGATATCATGCTTAGGAGGAATAGATCTAAGCTTTAAAGAATCAACATCAAGAGAAATTCTATCAACGTTCCTAGCCAATTCATCAACTTTAAGTAATTTCTATTCAAGCAAAGCATTAAAATTCTTTTGTGAATTCATAAACTCTTTAACACTATTCTCAAATTCAGAGGGCATCTTATTAAAATTTCCATAAGAGTTGTTGTAGGAATTTCCATAATTATTAGAAGGATTACTAGGATAGGGCCTAGGATTAAAATTCCCTCTATATGCGTTGTTACCAAAATTCTTCCTACCAACAAAATTCACATCCATAGATTCATTATTATTCTCAATCAAAGTAGACAAAGGCATATCATTAGGATCAGAAGAAACACTCTTAGTAGCAAATAATTTCATAAGTTCATCCATCTTTCCACTCAAAACATTGATTTCTTCTATTGCATGCACTTTTTATTAGTAGATCTTTTAGTGTGCCATTGAGAATAATTAACCATAATATTATCTAGGAGTTTAGTAGCATCTCCTAAAGTGATTTCCATAAAAGTGCCTCCCGCGGCCGAATCTAAAAGATTTCTAGAAGCAAAATTCAATCCGGCATAGAAATTTTGTATAATCATCCACAAATTCAAACCATGAGTAGGGCAATTACATATCATTATTTTCATTCTCTCCCAAGCTTGTGCAACATGTTCATGATCTAGTTGCTTAAAATTCATAATACCGTTTCTAAGAGTAATAATCTTAGCGGGAGGAAAATACTTAGAGATAAAAGCATCATTGCACTTGATCCAAGAATCAATACTGTTTTTAGGCAAAGACGAAAACCAAGCTTTATACGATCTCTGCTTAAAACGGAAATAGCTTGAATTTAACAACATCATTGTCAACATCTTTCTTCTTTTGCATATCACACAAATCCACAAAGCTATTTAAATGAGTAGCGGCATCTTCACTAGGAAGGCCGGTAATTGATCTTTCATAACAAGATTCAATAAAGCAGCATTGATTTCACAAGATTCAGTATTGGCAAGAGGAGCAATCGAAGTGCTAAGGAAATCATTATTGTTGGTATTGGTAAAGTCACACAATTTGGTATTATCTTGAGCCATAGTGACAAGCAAGCAATCCAACACACGAGCAAACAGAAAAAGGCAAGCAAAAAGAGAGGAGGAGATTGGGAAAGAGAGGGCGAATAAAACGGCAAGGGTGAAGTGGAGGAGAGGAAAACGAGAGGCAAATGGCAAATAATGTAATGCGAGAGATAAGGGATTGTGATGGGTACTTGGTATGTTAACTTTTATCAGACTCAAGAACGGCGCCTGTAAATCCTTCTTGCTACGTCTTGAGCTTGCGTTGGTTTTCCCGAAGAGGAGAGGATGATGCAGCAGAGCAGCGTAACTATTTCCCTCAGTTTTTGAGAACCAAGGTATCAATCCAAAGAGGAGGCCACGCTTGAGTCCCTCGTACCTACACAAAGCAAATAGCTCCTCGCAACCAACGCGAATAGGGGTTGTCAATCCCTTCACGGTCACTTACGAGTGAGATCCGATAGTGATGATAGATAATATTTTGGTATTTTTGGTATAAAGATGCAAAGTAAAAATAAAAGGCAAAGTAAAAAGCAAAACAATAATAAAGCGTAGGAAGATTAATATGATGAAAATAGACCGGGGCCATAGATTTCACTAGTGGCTTCTTTAAAGAGCATAGGTATTTTACGGTGGGTGAACGAATTCTTGTTGAGCAATTGATGTAATTGAGCATAGTTATGAGAGTATCTAGGTATGATCATGTATATAGGCATCACGTCCGAGACAAGTAGACCGACTCCCTGCATCTACTACTATTATTCCACTCATCGACCGCTATCCAAAGATGCATCTAGAGTATTAAGTTAATGAAAACAGAGTAACGCCTTAAGCAAGATGACATGATGTAGAGGAATAAATTCATGCAAAATGATAAATACCCCATCTTGTTATCCTCGATGGCAACAATGCAATACATGCCTTGCAACCCTTTACATCCTTTGGTAAGGACACTGCAAGATTGAACCCAAAGCTAAGCACTTCTCCCATTGCAAGAACTACCAATCTAGTTGGCCAAACCAAACGGATAATTCGAAGAGACTTGCAAAGATAACTCAATCATACATAAAAGAATTCAAAGAAGATTCAAATATTGCTCATAGATAATCTTGATCATAAACCCACAATTCATCGCCTCAACAAACACACCGCAAAAAGAAGATTACATCGAATAGATCTCCACGAGAGAGGGGGAGAACATTGTATTGAGATCCAAAAAGAGAGAAGAAGCCATCTAGCTACTAACTATGGACCCGAAGGTCTGAGGTAAACTACTCACACTTCATCGGAGAGGCTTTGATGATGATGTAGAAGCCCTCTGTGGTGGAATCCTTCCCATGAGCTCCTAACAGGCCCCAAGATGGGATCTCGTGGATACGTAAAGTTGCGGAGGTGGAATTAGGTTTTGGCTCCAGATCTCGATCCGACGGGCAATGCGAGGTATATATAGGAGGAAGAAGTACATCGGTGGAGCCTCGAGGGGCCCACGAGGTAGGGGGGCGTGCCCTAGGGGGCGCGCCCTCCACCCTCGTGGCCGCCTCGGAGCTTTCTTGACGGAGGGTCCAAGTCTCATGGGTCTTATCCGTTGAGAAAATCACGTTCCCGAAGATTTCATTCCGTTTGGACTCCGTTTGATATTCCGTTTCTTCGAAACACTAAAATAGGCAAAAAATAGCAATTCTGGGCTGGGCCTCCGGTTAATAGGTTAGTCCCAAAAGTAATATAAAAGTGGAAAATAAAGCCAAATATAGTCCAAAACAATAGACAATATAGCATGGAGCAATCAAAAATTATAGATACGTTGGAGACGTATCAGCACCAACACGTGACGATGATCGTCACGCCGGATACACTAAATGTAAATCCGGCTGAGCCGAACACGGCAGACAAGACTCATATGAACTGCGTCGTGATATAGCCCGGCACAGAGGCGCCGCACACCCCCTATGCTTCTCTGATGAAGTTATGGATCACGAATTCCCATAGGGTTTTAAACCCATAAATATCGAATCATATGATGGTACAACAGACCCCGCGGTATGGATCGAGGATTTCCTCCTCCAGATCCACATGGCTCGCGGTGATGATCTACATGCCATTAAGTACCTCCCACTAAAACTCAAAGGACTAGCTCGGCATTGGCTGAATAGCTTGCCAGCAGATTCCGTCAGCAGTTGGGAGGATTTGGAAGATGCATTCCTTGACAACTTCTGTGGCACTTATGTGCGACCACCGGATGCTGACAATTTAAGTCATATAACCCAGCAGCCAGGGGAATCGGCCAGGAAATTCTGGACCCGGTTCCTAACCAAGAAGAACCAAATAGTAGACTGTTCGGATGCAAAGGACTTAGCGGCATTTAAACATAATATCTGCGATGAATGGCTCGCCCGGCACCTCGGCCAAGAGAAGCCAAAATCCATGGCAGCCCTCACGACACTTATGACCCGCTTTTGTGCGGGCGAAGATAGCTGGTTGGCTCGTAGTACCAATATTAAAGAAGCAAACCCGCACAACAGGTTGTGGATAGCAACGGCAAACCACGACGCAACAAACATAAGCGCTGCAAATATGGTGAAAACACCGAAAACACGGCAGTTAATGCCGGGTTCAGGGGCTCAAAGTCCGGTCAGCGGAATGGGCCACCCAAAAATAAAAATTCGGGTCCTTCCAGTCTGGACGGCATACTCGATCGCCAATGCCAAATTCATGGCACCCGTAAACGCCATGACCACCCATACCGAGGAGTCTGGATTAGGGGTATCCGGACAGCCGGACTCTGTACAACGTCCGGTTGTTGAAGCATGAAGATACAAGACTCAAGACTTCGGCCCGTGTCCGGATGGGACTCTCCTTGGCATGGAAGGCACGCTTGGCGATCCAGGATATTATATTTCCTCCCTTGTAACCGACTCCATGTAAACCCTAGCCCTCTCCGGTATCTATATAAACCGGAGAGGTTGGTCCTTAGTAGGCCGATCACAATTACAATCATACCATCATAGGCTAGCTTTTAGGGTTTAGCCTCTACGATCTCGTGGTAGATCTACTCTTGTACTACCCATATCATCAATATTAATCAAGCAGGAAGTAGGGTTTTACCTCCATCGAGAGGGCCCGAACCTGGGTAAACATCTGTGTCCCTTGCTTCCTTTTACCATCAGCCTTGATGCACAGATCGGGACCCTCTACCCGAGATCTGCCGGTTTTGACACCGACATTGGTGCTTTCATCGAGAGTTCCTCTGTGTCGTCGCCGTCAGGCTCGATGGCTCGTCTTATCGTCAAAGACAACATTACTTCGGAGGGGGCTCTGGCTGTAGGCCAGACGCTCCGGCTTGGCGGCTTTATCATGGCCGCCCCATCGGCGGTGGCGCCGACGATGACTTCTCGGGTCATCGATCATAACCTCCCGTCAGTTCGGAATTTGCCGAACAGATGGATCCAATGGAGCTCTCCTCCCTTAACGAACTCCTGGATTGCATCGCCGCTCTGGGAGTCGCTACAGACTATGACTGGATTGGGCTTAAACCTGACCAGAGGGACATCAGGTCCCTGCCGACCACCCACGAGATAGCGATAGTGGAGGAACCACACGCGGATTGCCCCTCAACTTTGAGGACAAGCTGTGTTCGGATCACCGAACTCCTTGAGCCAAAGACCTGCTCAAAGGAAAACCTGACCCAGGTCCCGGACTTAGAATCGGGCATCGGGTCGAAGAGATTGGGCACCCCGGATCCTGAGTTGTTTAGCTCAGGACTGCCCGCGCCCTTGGGCGTTAGATCGGATAAAAATCCGGACTTTAAACTAGACCTAAATTGTCTCTCCCGCATCAGTCAAGAGCCCCAGGAAACCGTACATCGCTACTAGGCCAGATTCCTCCTTGCGCTTAACAAGGTCAGGGACTGCCGTGAAGAGGACATGGTCTCACTTTTCTGCAAAAACTGCACGGATGAAGGACTCCTCAATGCTATAAGCCGCCGCGACATAGTACGCTTCACGGACTTGGAAACCATAGTACGGAAGTACTGTGCGATGAAGAGCGCTTGGAAGACCCAAACAGAATTTTGGGATAGTACTGCTCTCGCCAAAACCTTTGTCCGAACTAAACGGACGAACTCTCGTAAGTCGTCCGACCCAATCCCTAAGAAACCAAAGCCCACTCCGGGGCAGAGGTCCGTCTTGGAAGATTGGCTCGACGGGCCATGTAAGCTCCACAGTACTCCAGATAAACCACCTACTCATAGCCTTAAGGCATGTTGGATACTCCGGCAGGTGGCAAAAAGTGGCAAGGATCTTCTTATGGGCCACACAACGGGACAACATCCCGCCAAATGAACACAATACGGTAAGATTAACAGGTCTTGAGACTTTTGCCTCGAACAATAGGTAAGCGAAGCTCGTTGAAGCTCCGCTGAAATTTACCATGTGGCGAAAATAAACCCTTGGAACGACACTGCTATAACTTTTAACGCCAGTGACGAACCTCGATCCCGGACTGTCCGGGCGCCAGCCGCTCTGGTTCTTAGCCAATCGTGGATGGATTTCGGCTCACCGAAGTGCTCATGGACGGTGGAAGCGGATTAAATCTGATCTATGAAGAGACACTCCGCAAGATGGAAATTGACAAAGGCCGCATTGAACAAAGCGGTACAACCTTCAGGGGAATTATCCCTAGTCGTGAAGCACGGTGTGCGGGAAAAATCACGCCGACGTAGTATTCGCACCCTGCAGAATTATAGGTCCGAAGAAATCACATTCCAAGTAGCCCCTTTCAAAGCCGGATACCATGCCCTTTTAGGGCGGGACGCGTTTGCAAGCTTTCAAGCTATACCCCATTACGGGTACATGAAGCTTAAAATGCCCGGGCCCAATGGAATCATCACTCTAGCCAGTGACCCGGACGTCGCACTTCGCGCCGAAAATAAAACCGCAGCACTAGCCCTGGAGGCACTATCCGAGGCCCTAGCAGCCGAAGAGTTGGCAACACTGCGGGCCACCGTGGACAGGGACGACGTGATACTAGACAAGCGACCCAAGTCCACCTCATTTAAACCTGCAGACGAGATAGTAAAATTCCAGGTCCGTCCAACGGACCCCACGAAGACAGCTTCCATCGGGACACAGCTGAGCCCCGCGATGGACACGCCAAGATCATGAGATTTCTTACGCGAGAATTGGGACATTTACTTTGGCACCCATCGGACATGCCATGCATCCCGCATGACCGGCGAACACAGCCTCAATATTCTAAAAGGATATAAACCAGTCAAGCAAACCCTAAGGCGATTCTCAGAGCCCAAACGGCAGGCAATGGGGGGAGAGTTAGCCAAGTTACTCGAGGCTGGATTCACCAGAGATATCAAACATCCGGAGTGGCTGGCAAATTTGGTGATGGTACCAAAGAAGGACAAATCCTGGCGCCTATGCGTCGACTTCAAAGACCTCAATAAGGCTTGCCCCAAGCCTTTCCCCTCCCTCGCATCGATCAAATCATCGATGCCACAGCAGGACACGACTTGCTGTGTTTTCTCGACGCATACTCTGGATACCATCAAATAAAGATGGCAAAGTCTGACCAAGCTGCAACAGCTTTTATAACGCCATATGGCCCTTTTTGCTTCAACACTATGCCCTTCGGGCTGAAGAATGCCGGCGCAACCTATCAACGCATGATTCAAACATGCATGGAAAAACAAATTGGCAAAACAGTAGAAGCATCTGTGGACGATGTGGTCATAAAAACTAGACACGTCGAAACCCTGATAGATGACTTGAGGCTCACATTCGAAAACCTCCGGACATACGACATCAAGTTGAATCCGAAAAAGTGCGTCTTCGACGTCCCATCGGGGAAACTGCTGGGCTTCATCATTTCCAACAGAGGAATTGAGGCGAATCCGGCAAAAATCCGAGCTCTGTCACAGTTGGCTATACCAACAGACCTCAAGCACATACAAAAGCTAGCCGGATGCGTGGCTGCTCTCAGCCGCTTTATCTCCAGGTTAGGAGAAAAGGCACTACCGCTTTATCGCCTTCTTGATTGCAATCAACACTTCAGTATGGACGAGGCAGCCGCGCCGATCGAATGAAATAAAGACCTTATTGGCCAAGAATCCAAAGATAATAACATTGAAGATCGACGAACCTATACTGTTGTACATAGCTGCAGCGCATCAAGTCGTAAGCGCAGTGCTCGTCGTCGAACGAGAGGCCGACGGATACAAATACCCGCTCCAGAAGCCGGTCTACTACGTGTCCATGGTCCTAACCCCATGCAAATCCCGATACCCACACTATCAAAAAATAGCATACGCGGTGTTCATGGCATCCAGGAAGCTATGACACTACTTTCAAGAGTGTTCGATTACGGTGGCCTCCGAAGTACCACTCAATGACATAATAAATAACCGCGATGCTACGGGCCGGATTGCCAAGTGGGCTATTGAGGTCCTTCCGTTTGACATAACGTACAAACCACAGTGGGCCATCAAGTCGCAAGTGTTGGGTGACTTCTTCACCGAATGGACAGAAGCCAAACTCCCTAAAGAGTACGGCGCATACTCAAACTGGATCATGCACTTCGACGGCTCTAAAATGCTGGCCGGATTGGGAGCAGGGGTAGTCCTGACATCTCCCACCGGTGACACGGTCCAGTACATCCTCCAAATATTATACACAGACTCCAACAATGCATCCGAATATGAGGCTCTGTTGCACGGTCTTCGGATGGCAGTCTCTATGGGCATTCAACGCCTAGAAGTGCGCGGGGACTCGAACCTCGCAATATCACAGATAAACGGAGATTTTGATGCCAAGGACACGAAAATGGCGGCCTACCGTAATGCCGTCCTCAAAATGTCAGCTCGGTTCGAGGGGCTCGAATTCCACCATGTGTCTCGAGAAAACAATCAAGCGGCGGATGTCCTCGCTCGCATCGGCGCTAAACGCGACCGTGTCCCACCTAACATATTCTTGGAACGGCTGTTCAAGCCATCCGTAGTATGGGAAGGGGAGTCTGGCAATACTAGCACGGACCCGAATACACTCCCGGATTCCGAGCCATCAGACATAGTCGGAGGTTCTACCCCCGAAATAACATCCTCGGCCCACGAAATCATGGCTGTAATCGCCCCATGGACCGAGCCCTTCTTGGCCTACCTAAATAGGCAGGAGCTCCGCGAAGACCAAAATGAAGCACGCTGCATTGTCCGACGCTCTAAAGCTTACAAAGTCTACGAAGGGGAACTCTACAAGAAAAGCGCTACCGGAGTACTTCAAAGATGCATCTCCGAAGAGGAAGGGCAGCTGATCTTGGCTGAAATCCATGCCGGCCTGGGCGGGCACCACGCCGCGGCTCGGGCATTAGTCAGCAAGGCCTTCCGTACAGATTTCTATTGGCCGACGGCCCGAGCAGACGCACAAGACCTTGTCCAACATTGTGTCGGTTGCCAGCTCTTTGCCAATCAGAGTCATATGCCCCCTACCGCTCTACAAACAATCCCCATAACTTGGCCCTATGCGGTCCGGGGCTGGATATGGTCGGACCTCTTAAAGGGAAGCCATAAGAAAAATACTTATTGGTCATGGTGGACAAATTCACCAAATGGATAGAAGCTAAACCAGTCAAAACGGCTGAATCCGGACCAGTAATAGACTTCATATCCGGGGTCGCATAATCGACACGGTGTCCCCACAGGATCATCACCGATAATGGCTCAAATTTCACAGCCGATTTAAGTGAAAACTTGCGCGCAAAAATGGGCATCAAGCTCGATTACGCTTCCGTCTACCATCCACAAACTAACGGCCAGGTAGAGCGGGAAAATGATCTCATTATGAGTGGTATCAAACCCAGGCTAGTGCGATCCTTGACAGAGTCGGATACGCACTGGGTGGAGGAGCTCGACTCCGTACTCCGGGGGCTATGGACCAGCCAAATCGCACCACCGGATACACACCATTTTTATGGTGTACGCGGCGAAGCGATATTACCTTGCGACATAATACATGATTCGCCACGCAGACGCATGTACGAAGAGAAGGAAGCCGAGTTAGATCGGCAGGATAATTTGGATGCCACGGAGGAGGAGCGCGATGTCGCAAAGCCCGTTCCGCATTCTATCGCCAGCAGGCTCGACGATACCAAAGCAGAGAAGTGCGGGCCAAAACTTACAATATTGGCGAGCTCGTTCTACGACTACCGGAGAAGAAGAAGGACAAACTCAAACCCAAGTGGGAGGGTCCCTTCGTCATTGACAAAGTTCCCACCGGAGGAGCGTACCACTTACGTAATGCATCCGATAACAGACTCGAGCCGAACCCATGGAACGCGGCAAGACTACCGAGATTCTACGCCTAGCGCCGAACACAGTGTTCGTCTCCTAACCCCTCCCTTTGAATTATGCCCCATCCCTTTTCCTTTCTCGACCTTTTTCTATCTTCACACAAAGTATTCAATATGATGCGGATTTCCGGATCGCTCCGGCCGCACTAAGTGTGTAAGCAATACCTGGGGGCTTCCTATACGGAAGTTTAAAATGATTACTCACATGGTTTTTGCCCGTCGCATATGCATTCTTTTTCCATATGTGCCTTTTCTTCACCATTATATGCATCAATATGACTTAAGATGTTGCCAAGCTGGGTTGCCTGGCTCTTGTGTTTATGCCCTACGTTCCCGTTAATTCGGCTAGGGCATAAGGGGAGCACCTCAGTGATTGTTACTGCCGGTTCAGCCGGATGTGTACCTCAGACTGGGTGAAGCCGAAAGCTAGCTTCCTTAAGAGAATATTCGGTCGGTGAACAAAAGATGTGTTTGTTTATTATAACATGAATCCCCAGAAGTCTTGTATCATGCGCCATCATTCGCAGTCTGGACATGTGCATCGCCGCACGCGTACCCAGGGAAAGGAACCCCTAACGGAACTATTCTCTCTAAGATGTTTCTTACTATCCATGTAATATAACATAACTAGTTGGGTACTTGTCTGTTCAAGCACTTATGACCCCTACGCCTTGTTTCCACGCATATCCTGGTTTTGTATAACTGTGTGGGTATTCGGACACACCCCGGACTATAGGGTCCGGGGGCTGAAGCGAAAAGGTCCGCCATGACAAATGATTTTAATCCGGCTAGGGGCTAATCATGCCCATTAATTTACACAGTCATTTGGACTGATTACATTCCTCTTCTATACCATCCAACATGCTATCTAGCTTACAATCCTATTGAGAATACTTAGCAGCTAACGCTACCTGGTCATACACCAGACTAACGGGAATTTCTTGCCCATCAGGCCCCGCCGTCCCACTTCGCCATATGGTTGGGGTCCAGCTTGGTGTAGCGATGTCTTCACCATTGCCTGTGCTTCTCTTGCTCCTTGTCGGCATGCTGATATCTTCCATAGACGGAAGCACCGTCGGGCTCCTTGAAGCAGGTCCACAAGTTCCTGTGCCATTCGGCGATGAGGCTTGATGGCCACAAAGCCTGAGCAACACCCTGCATCACTTGCCGAGCTCGCTCGTGCAGTCGCGAAAGATCTTGCAGTAAATCATTTGCAGATGAGGGCATCTCCTCCTCAGGGCGACCCATTAACATTCCTGCAAGCAAAATTCTTTCAATATACTTCCTCGCCGAACTGTACAACAGTTCGTCTAGGCACTTACTGTAAATGCCATGTCGAAGCCTCTTGTTCTCCTTCATGGAGTCCGCCAGCTGAGCGCGGAGACCTTTTAACTCCACGTCCAGCTGGACTTTGGCATCTTGAAGATCGTTCTTCTCCCGCCTAACTCGCGTAAGAATGCGCTCGCAGCCTCTAGCTGCTTTTTGAGATGCGATGCGTCCTCTCCTACGCCCTCCGTATTCACCCCGGGATTGTCTGCAGAATTTTCTGTTAGACTTGTCATATTTCCTAACTGGTGCATCTTCGCACAATTGTGATAGTTGTTACCAGATGAGGGCCTTTGGGGTTCCTCTAACTTGGCAACTGCGGCCCTCAGTTCGGCCTTGCAGTCCTCCAGCTCCCGAAACAATTGCTCGTTCTTCTCTACAAGGACTTGTACATAAATTGATCCTTAAAACTGTTGTTTCAACCGTTTCAAGTCTCAGGGGCTACTGCTATACATACTTATCAAAATTTCTCACCCGTATGTCTTTGGTATACCGGTTTGTCGCTTGGGCAAGCCCGCCCCGAGCAGCTTGGACGTATGCGTCCGCCGAATTGAAGGCATTAAACGCCTCTTTGGAAAAGATGTTGTTCCGAAGTACGACCCGTCGGCGCCTGTGATTCATGGCGCTCTCTACTTCAGAATTCGTGGCTGAGAGCATGTCCGCACTCTCTGTTGGAGAGCCATGCGGCACTGGCCCCGTGTCCACATCCACCCCTGAAGCCGGCTCTGCAACCCGGCTGGTGGAGGCGTGATTGGTAGGGTCTCCGGATATAGTCCGGTTATTCTTCTTCCTGCCAGACACAAAGGGCGTTGTCATATTTTAAATTCTATAATTACAGGACAGGTTATTGTTTTACCTCTGTAGCGGTGTGTCAACCCTCACTGCCTTCCTCTTGAGCCTGCCCAATCTGGACGTCCGTGGTTGACGAGTCCCTAGGGGCTCGGCCCCTCGCTCCGGTTGTCGTTTCTGCAAATAGAACGACGTCTCAAAGGTAAATTATAACACCTGGGGGGAGTCCTCTTCAAAGGATAGGGCTTTCTAGTTCGGCTTACACACGAGGCGGGGAGCAGTCCAGGGTAGTCGGCCGTAATGGCCACTAGGGCGCCATCCCAGCTCGCCTGATAAAATACCACGTTGACGAGCTCCACAGTGATATCCGGATCCACTTTAAGTCCCGGATCTAGGGCCCTTCCAGGGTCCTCTTGTTGTGGGGAGGGGCTGAAGATTCCTTCTACGGCCCTCCTTAATTCCTGCCCAGAAGCATTGATGCAAGTAACCTTAGCAGAAGAACGCTAGAGCAAAGCGGGGAAAAAGAATGGCAACTCACCCACGCTGGGGGTTGTACATGGAGAATCCTTCACGCGTTTTTATGCGAAGGAATTCCTTCTCTTCCCCTTTGTACAGATCGGAAATATCCTTGCCAGAGCGGCAGCGGAGTCCGGACCTTTACGGTCGCAGCGGGTGGCTTCGTCTTCCCCGTTGAAATGCCACATGGGCTTCCCCCGATATTGGAGCGGTTGCACTCCCCGTCTTATCCATATTGCCATAACCTCAACTATCGTTAGTCCGGATTTGGCTAGTAACTTTATCATGTCCATCAGGAGGAATATTTCCCTCGTGTCCTCTTCTTGAGGGCCCCAGGGGCGCCAGCTTAGGCGTGCCCATGGTGGGGCGTTGCTGAACTTGCGGAGACCTGTCCAGACTGGATCCGGAAGGGGGACGTCGTTTATATAAAACCACTCTGAAGGCCAGTTTTATGGTGCCTTCTTAGGAGTGCCGGACAGGTATCCGGTCTCGGCAATGCGCCATACTTCGACCCGGCCCACTTGGCATAGGGACTCCCCACAGGTGCGGGGACGAGGCGTAACAGCTTCCGCCATAATCTGAAGTGTGGTTCGCAGCCTAAAAACAGCTCAAGACAGGCAACATACCCCGCTATGTGCAGAGCAGGCAGGGTAAGATCGTAATCGGAGACCGTAGAACTCTAGGAGCCCGCGAAGAAACGGGTGGATAGGGAACCCGACGCCCCTCAGCAGATGAGGGATCAGACATATACGCTCCTCCGGAGATGGGTTAGGAGATCCCTCAGCTTGGTCTCCTCCGTCATAAGAGGCTATTCCAGCTCGGACGGAGACCATGAACGCCGGTGGGAGAAACCCTTGGGTTTGTAACTTTGTCAAACGGCTATGAGGAACTGAACACTCTCCCCAATCCCCCGACTTGGAACGAGAAGGGCAGGCAGATGAGCTGCGACGGCCGGCCATGTTGGAATGGCTTTTTGCGGAGCGCTCTA
Source organism: Aegilops bicornis (assembly GCA_021605145.1). Taxonomy (NCBI): domain Eukaryota; kingdom Viridiplantae; phylum Streptophyta; class Magnoliopsida; order Poales; family Poaceae; genus Aegilops; species Aegilops bicornis. The sequence goes on along the minus strand of CM038670.1, from coordinate 609,397,570 downwards.
TTGGATGCTGGCTCTGGGAGGGAGAGTGAGGTTTGGATCTGAGAATTCCCGTCCCTTCAAATAGATGGTTTGCCTGGAGAATCGAAGGTGGCAAATGCAAAAAATGCCTCGACTCCTCGCATTCGCTCGAAATGTGGAGATGGTCATTACTGAGGCACCGAAGCCGAGGAGAACAACGTTGATTGGAGGCCAGACACTATTCGTCGTAACAAACACTTTGGAGTATTCGGAGAAGGAACCCGCCCTGCAATGCCGAAGACAAGACTGCGTGCCGGACTCATCGTCATTGAAGCCTGGTTCAGGGGCTACTGAGGGAGTCCTGGATTAGGGGGTATCCGGACTGCCGGACTGTGTACAACATCCGGACTATTGAAGCATGAAGATACAAGACTCAAGACTTCGGCCCATGTCCGGATGGGACTTTCCTTGGCGTGGAAGGCAAGCTTTGCGATCCGGATATTATATTTCCTTCCTTGTAACCGACTCCATGTAAACCCTAGCCCTCTCCGATGTCTATATAAACCGGAGAGGTTGGTCCTTAGTAGGCCGATCACAATTACAATCATACCATCATAGGCTAGCTTTTAGGGTTTAGCCTCTACATCTCGTGGTAGATCTACTCTTGTACTACCCATATCATCAATGTTAATCAAGCAGGAAGTAGGGTTTACCTCCATCGAGAGGGCCCGAACCTGGGTAAACATCTGTGTCCCTTGCTTCCTGTTACCATCAGCCTTGACGCACAGATCGGGACCCCCTACCCAAGATCCGCCGGTTTTGACACCGACACATACCAACGAAGAATGTTGGGTCTTCAAACAAGCCGGCAGGGCAGGCGCCAGAGACAAAGGGGGGTCTCAAAGCGACGATAGTGACAAAGATCCCAGACCACCGAACACAGGAGGGCAAAAGAAATTTCCCCCGCATATTTAATCGGTAAACGTGGTACATACCACCCAAATTACCAACTCGGACCGGATATCCATCCTTAGGGATGGTGACTCAACGGAACTTATCGTCCCACAATATAAACTGCGGCCAGTCACCTTCAACCGCACGGATCGTCCGGTCAACTCCAATCAGGGCAATCCAGCCGCACTAGTCCTGGACCCAATAATATACGGGTTCCACCTCACTCGAGTCCTTATGGACGGCGATAGCAGTTTAAATCTGCTTTACCAAGACACAGCACGCAAGATGGGCATCGATCATTCGGCAATCAAACCCACTAAAGCCACTTTCAGAGGCATTATACCAGGTGAGGAGGCTCATCAGACAGGCTCCATTACCCTTGAGGTAGTCTTCGGTTCACCAGAAAATTACCGTATCGAAGAGTTAAACTTCGAAATCGACCCTTTTCGCAGTGACTATCAAGCACTGCTCAGACGAACCGCATCCGCTCGATTCAACGCGGTACCACATTATGCCTACCGTAAGCTCAAGATGCCTGGTCCACGCGGCGTCATCACGGTTAATGGCAAGGCCGAACCTTCCCTCGGCAACAACATATACACCACTACCTTAGCAGCAGAGACAACGAGCAACACCTTGCAGCCGAACCTCCAGCAGACGTCTGGGCCTCCAGATACCGTCAAGGGACTCCGAACTACTTCACGGAAGGATAGCCCAGCCCGTCCAGGGCTCGACTAAATCACTCCGGCGAAGGCCAGGACAGACCGTACTTAGCGGCTCAACCGCCCTCCAGCACATAAATATTTCTTACATTTTCTTCGCAGGTTCACCTTTGCGCCGACCAGGACGGGCTACACGGACGCAGCTTGAACGCATAAGGGAATCCTTAGACATCTCCTGCAGTGACCGTCCAGCTATGTTGCGGATCCACACTCAGCCTCTTCCCCCTGGTCTCAGCAGGTTCTGCAATCATATTCCTTTTTTTATCACATTACTTGTACCCATACGCATAGACGTAATATTCAAATACAACATGTGGATTTATATGATGCTTACCTGCTATTATTTCTTATTGAAATCATTTTGTTAAGTGGCATCCGTACACGGCGATATGCCCTAAAATATGCGAGGGGCTTCGTTTTACCCATAATACGGCAGTAAAGTCCGAACACCTTCATGGAAGTCCGGCACCCCGAACTTATAGCATTATATGCATCAGCTCCGAATCATGTCTTGAGTCAATAGTTGGGTTTGCCCGGCTCCCATGTTTGGTACCTTACGTTCCGCTATATCGGCTAAGGTAGCACTGGGAGAACTACTGCGATTGTCTCCGGTTCTTTCGGACGAGCACCTCAGTAGAGAAAGCCGAAAACTGGCTGTCATGATACGACGAGAGATGGTCAGTTGTTCGAGAGGTCTAGAAATCTTTAAGGATTTCTCCTGCATAATGCCATAACCAATGTAGCATGCGATGGATCGGTTCTTTCTCCGATCAGGCGCTTATAGAGCCCCTAGTACGGTCTTCCGAACACCAGGGGCTGCGCCGACCATACTAAAGCTCCTATGGCTAAGTGAGAGTGATAAAGCCCTATAGTCCGATTGCCTGGTTCGTTGTGCTGAGCACCTCCTTCGGAGGACCCAAAACTAGGATAAAGAGTGCTCAGGTTTATCCCGAACACCCCCGTACTTCATACGTGGGGGCAGAAGCCGACGACTGGCCAACTCTCAGATTTAACATATAAAACGGCCGCACAGGAGGGTAAACTTTCATATAACAAAGGTAAATCGATATAATCGACCTTGTTTTAACATTACAAAGGACAACATGATTTGCATTCATGGAAATATAAAGTCCTTGGTGCATAGCTCTGCGGCAAGGTAGGATCCTTTCAGGACATTCTCATAATATAACTCGGGCTTGCGGTGCTCCTTCCCTTCCGGCGGTCCTTCGGTCATCAGCTTTTCAGCATCCATCTTCCCCCAGTGCACCTTTGCACGGGCGAAGGCCATTCGTGCACCCTCTATACAGACCGACCACTTAATGACGTCAAGTTGAGGACAGGCATCCACAAGCCGCTTCACGAGCCCGAAGTAGCTAGTTGGGATCGGCTCAGCAGGCCATAGCCGGATAATTAAATCCTTCATGGCTAGTTTCGCCGCCTTCTGTAGTTCGATCAGTTGTTTCAGTTGATCGACAAAAGGCACCGGATAATTCAGTGCCAAATACTGTGACCAGAAGAGCTTATCCGCAGTATTCCTTTCTTCGGCTCGGTAGAATTGAGCGGCATCTGATATGCTGCGAGGTAGCTCGGCAAATACCCCTGAGAAATCCGGATTCAAAATTAGAAACATAAGTCCCCCCCCCCAAATACTTACTTTACGGGAACAAGCCTTACCAGCCGCGATCTTTCTCACCTCTTGGATCTCCTGCAGGGCGCTTCGGGTTTCCCCCGGGGCATCACTCGTGGCCTGATGAGCCCTGGTAAGTTTGGACTCTTTCTCCGTTAAACTCTGCTCCAAGGTCTCGCATTTCCCTACGGCCTCTTGTAGCTCCTGTTCAGCTTTAATAACCCTGGCCTCGTGTTTCTCACAAAGAGCCTGCTCAGTGACTGCCTTTTTCTTGGCCTTGGCCACAGCCTTCTTGAGGGCTTCGACTTCGGTCACATTTCCTAGCGCAATGTCATAAAACTCAGTTCATACTGAAAATTCATTCGCAATAAACGCGAACAAGACTTGTGCATACCCTGTTTATCCCTCAACTGCATTTCAACTGGTCAAGTTCTTCCTTGGCCCGCTCCAAACTTTGAGTCAGTCCGGAGATTTCCGCAGTATGGGAGGCAGCAGCCGCTACAGAAGCCTGCTTATAACAGAAGAGAAATAACTGTCATTCAATGAGTCTTCCTGCGAATATATATTTGATCCTCTGTCCGGTTTCTTCACCAAACAGTGTATCAGGGGCTACTATCTATACCATGACACTCTTCGACAACACATAACACATACCTTGAAGCCTCTTATAAGGCTAATACAGGCTTCGTTCTATCCACTCTCAGTTGACTGAATTTTCTCAATCACCGCACCCATAAGGGCACGGTGTTCATCAACGATGGAGGCGCCTTTCAACGCCACTAACAAAGCATCTGACACTTCTGGATAGACAGAGGTCACTGATGGAACAGGCACTCCCCCTCCAGCCAAAGGAGGCTGCCTGATTGATCCGGGAGCCGTATAGGTCTCTGGAATCGCAACCGGTTGGGAGCTGAACTCAGTATCGCTCCCGCCATCAGCCCCCATGGGAATCTTTTCCCCCATGTGCCCAGCCCCTGAGGTTTGACCTCCAGGCGCCGCCTTCACGGTTCTTTCCTTTCCTCCTTGGTCGGGGTCCTTCTGGGACGAAGCCTTGGTGTTGTGCACCTGTTTGGAGGAAGGGGCATCCCGCTCTCCATAGCATTTGAGCTCAGGAAGTCCTCTGATGAGGATTGTTTGGCACGAGACCCCGCCGGACTACAAAAGATATGGCTTGGGTTAAAATACTAAGCCATGATGAGTCCGGACGCCTAAAACATACTCGGATTTTATACACTTACGAGTTCGCTAGGGGCTGGGCCCTGGGATCCCATGTCGGGCCGCTGTCGGCGGCGGTAGTGGACTACCCCGGAAGAGGAGTCTTTCCCCTTTTGGGCAGCTCAGCCTCCAAGTGTATGGAGGTCGTCCTCTTCTTTCTTCCCCTCGCAGGGGATTCATCTTCCTCCTCCTCCTCCTCATCCTTTTCGGAGGCGGAATGGGCATTGGAGCCTTCGGATATTGTGTCCAAAGTGCCGCGGCGACGAAGGCCGCCCCGGGTCTTTTTGGCCTCCTTCTCGGCCGTCTTCTTCAGCACCTTGTAAGGCGCCGGGACCAACATCTTCGTCAAGTGGGATGGCAGTTCTTTGGGCAGCGGGGCGGACAATGGATCCGCTCCGCCTTCTTCGCCCAGCCACAGGAGAGTTGTATAAAACACGTTAAGCGTTTCTCTTGGGTTCTGTGATTAAGAAAGTTTGATAACTCACCGAACTTGCTGGGCGGGACAGTTGGTACCCACGGTCTTCGGCGGAGTCCGGCCACGATTTGCTGGACTTGGAAAGCACCTTCCAGATGTCCTTGTGCGAGAAGCTGAAAAGCTCCCGCAAGGTTTGGTGCTGGGCCAGATCGAATTCCCACAAATTGCAAGTCCGGTGCTGACAAGGCAGGATCCGGCGAATCAACATCACCTGGACCACATTGACAAGCCCAATGTTCTTATCTCCCATATCTTCGACACGTGTCTGGAGCACCGATAGTTCGTCGGACGAGGACCAGTCCGGGCCTTTCTTGACCCAGGATGTAAGCCGCAGGGGGCGCCGGATCGGAACTCGGGAGAGGCGGCCCACTCTGTGCCGCGCGGCTCAGTGATATAAAACCACTGCTGTTGCCACTCCTTGACAGAATCATTAAAGGTTCCCGTTGGCCATATGACGTTGGGCATCTTGCTCACCATGGTGCCGCCACACTCGGCGTGCTCGCCGCCCACCACCTTGGGCCTCACATTAAAGATCTTCAGCCATAAGCCGAAGTGCGGTGAAATGCGGAGAAAAGCCTCACACACGACAATGAATGTCGAGATGTTAAGGAAGGAATTAGGGGACAGATCGTGAAGATCGATCCCATAATAATACATGATGCCGCGAACGAACGGGTGGAGGGGAAACCCCAGCCCGCGGACGAAATGAGGGAGGAATACAACCCTCTCATGGGGTTCCGGAGTAGGGACGATTTGTCCCGCCGTCAGAAGACGGTGGCCGATTTTCTTGGCCAGGTACCCGGCCTTCCGAAGCTTTTTAATATCCTTCTCTTGGACGATAGAGGCCATCCATTTGGCTCCCGCTCCGGATCCGGACATCTTTGGAGGACCTCTTGTGGACAGGGAAGAAGAGCGCTTGAGCGTTGGAGCTTGAACGGAAGGGAACGAGCTGGGAGGAAGGCGTGGGATAGAAGAATAAATCCTTGTCCCCTTATAAGGACAGAAGAGGTGATGCGCCTCCCCACTTGCCTGGTAAAACCTCTTACCCCCCAAACGCCGTAAGTGATGGCGCGGCTGGGTTACCCGCGTCCGTATTGATGAGAATCCCGTGATAAGGGGATACGATCTCTGCTTCGACAGGACGTGCCAAGGAAACCGCCTCGCGATATGCGCCGAGGCTGGTTGAGAAGAACGGTTCGAATAATGACCGGGCCGTGGTGTGATGTCATGCTACGAAATACGTCACGGTTGGCAGATTAGATGTGTGGAAATATTATTCTCTCTACGGTGGTATGCGGAACTTGCTTTGCAGATCCGGACACTATCCTTGTGTTTAAAATCTTCTATGGAGTATTCGGAGAAGGAACCCGCCTTGCAATGCCGAAGACAATCTGCGCGCCGAACTCATCATCATTGAAGCCTGGTTTAGGGGCTACTGAGGGAGTCCTGGATTAGGGGGTATCCGGACAGCTGGACTATATCCTTTGGCCGGACTGTTGGACTATGAAGATACAAGATTGAAGACTTCGTCTCGTGTCCGGATGGGACTCTCCTTGGCGTGGAAGGCAAGCTTGGCGTCTGGATATGTAGATCTCCCTCCATTGTAACCGACTCTGTGTAACCCTAGCCCCCTAGGTGTCTATATAAACCAGAGGGTTTAGTCCGTAGGACAACAACAATCATACCATAGGCTAGCTTCTAGGGTTTAGCCTCTACGATCTCGTGGTAGATCAACTCTTGTAATACTCATATCATCAAGATCAATCAAGCAGGAAGTAGGGTATTACCTCCATCGAGAGGGCCCGAACCTGGGTAAACATTGTGTCCCCTGCCTCCTGTTACCATCCGCCTTAGACGCACAGTTCAGGACCCCCTACCCGAGATCCGCCGGTTTTGACACCGACAAACATACTAACCGATCGAGTGCTAAGCTAATGGAATGGGTCAAGTCAATCACATCATTCTTCTAATCATGTGATCCCGTTAATCAAATGACAACTCTTTGTCTATGGCTAGGAAACACAATCATCTTTGATCAACGAGCTAGTCAAGTAGAGGCATACTAGTGACACTCTGTTTGTCTATGTATTCACACATGTGTCATGTTTCCGGTTAATACAATTCTAGCATGAATAACAAACATTTATCATGATATAAGGAAATAAATAATAACTTTATTATTGCCTCTAGGGCATATTTCCTTCAGTCTCCCACTTGCACTAGAGTCAATAATCTAGATTACACAAGAATGATTCTAACACCCATGGAGCCTTGGTGCTGATCATGTTTTGCTAGTGGAAGAGGCTTAGTCAACGGGTCTGCAACATTCAGATCCCTATGTATCTTGCAAATCTCTATGTCTCCCACCTGGACTTGATCCCGGATGGAGTTGAAGTTTCTCTTGATGTGTTTGGTTCTCTTGTGAAATCTGGATTCCTTTGCTAAAGCAATTGCACCAGTATTGTCACAAAAAGATTTTCATTGGACCTGATGCACTAGGTATGACACCTAGATCGGATATGAACTCCTTCATCCAGACTCCTTCGTTTGCTGCTTCCGAAGCAGCTATGTACTCCGCTTCACATGTAGATCCCGCTACGACGCTTTGTTTAGAACTGCACCAACTGACAGCTCCACCGTTCAATAAAAACATGTATCCGGTTTGCGATTTAGAATCGCCCGGATCGATGTCAAAGCTTGCATCGATGTAACCATTTATGATGAGCTCTTTATCACCTCCATAAACGAGAAACATATCCTTAGTCCTTTTCAGGTATTTTAGGATGTTCTTGATCGTTGTCCAGTGATCCACTCCTGGATTACTTTGGTACTTCCCTGCTAAACTAATAGCAAGGCACACATCAGGTCTGGTACAAAACATTGCATACATGATAGAGCCTATGGCTGAAGCATAGGGAACATCTTTCATTTTCTCTCTATCTTCTGCAGTGGTCGGGCATTGAGTCTTACTCAACTTCACACCTTGTAAATACGTGCAAGAACCCTTACTTTGCTTGATCCATTTTGAACTTCTTCAAAACTTTGTCAAGGTATGTGCTTTGTGAAAGTCCAATTAAGCATCTTGATCTATCTCTATAGATCTTGATGCCCAATATATAAGCAGCTTCACCGAGGTCCTTCATTGAAAAACTCTTATTCAAATATTCTTTTATGCTATCCATAAATTCTATATCATTTCCAATCAACAATATGTCATCCACATATAATATCACAAATGCTACAGAGCTCCCACTCACTTTCTTGTAAATATAGGCTTCTCCAAAAGTCTGTATAAAACCATATGCTTTGATCACACTATCAAAACGTTTATTCCAACTCCGAGAGGCTTGCGCCAGTCCATAAATGGATCGCTGGAGCTTGCACACTTTGTTAGTTCCCTTTGGATCGACAAAACCTTCCGGTTGCATCATATACAACTCTTCTTCCGTAAATCCATTTAGGAATGCAGTTTTGACATCCATTTGCCAAATTTCATAATCATAAAATGCGGCAATTGCTAACATGATTCGGACAGTCTTAAGCATCGCTACGGGTGAGAAGGTCTCATCTTAGTCAATCCCTTGAACTTGTCGAAAACCTTTTGCAACAAGTTGAGCTTTATAGATAGTAACATTACCGTCAGCGTCAGTCTTCTTCTTGAAGATCCATTTATTCTAGATGGCTTGCCGATCATCGGGCAAGTCAACCAAAGTCCATACTTTGTTCTCATACATGGATCCCATCTCGGATTTCATGGCCTCAAGCCATTTTGCGGAATCTGGGCTCACCATCGCTTCTTCATAGTTCGTAGGTTCGTCATGGTCTAGTAACATAACCTCCGAGCAGGATTACCGTACCACTCACAGTGCGGATCTTACTCTGTTTGACCTACGAGGTTCAGTAACAACTTGATCTGAAGTTTCATGATCATCATCATTAACTTCCTCACTAATTGGTGTAGGCGTCACAGGAACCGGTTGCTGTGATGAACTACTTTCCAATAAGTGAGCAGGTACTGTTACCTCATCAAGTTCTACTTTCCTCCCACTCACTTTTTTCGAGAGAAACTCCTTCTCTAGAAAGGATCCATTCTTAGCAACGAATGTCTTGCCTTCGGATCTGTGATAGAAGGTGTACCCAACAGTTTCCTTTGGGTATCCTATGAAGATACATTTCTCCGATTTGGGTTCGAGCTTATCAGGTTGAAGCTTTTACACATAAGCATCGCAGCCCCAAACTTTAAGAAACGACAACTTTAGTTTCTTGCCAAACCACAGTTCATAAGGCGTCATCTCAACGGATTTTGATGGTGCCCTATTTAACATGAATGCGGACGTCTCTAAAGTATAACCCCAAAATGATAGCGGTAAATCAATAGAGACATCATAGATCGCACCATATCTAGTAAAGTACGATTAATACGTTCGGACACACCATTACGCTGTGGTGTTCCGGGTGGCGTGAGTTGCGAAACTATTCCGCGTTGTTTCAAATGTAGACCAAACTCGTAACTCAAATATTCTCCTCCACGATTAGATCATAGAAACTTTATTTTCTTGTTATGATGATTTTCAACTTCACTCTGAAATTCTTTGAACTTTTCAAATGTTTCAGACTTATGTTTCATTAAGTAGATATACCCATATCTGCTTAAATCATCTGTGAAGGTGAGAAAATAACGATACCCGCCGCGAGCCTCAACATTCATTGGACCACATACATCAGTATGTATGATCTCCAACAAATCAGTTGCTCGCTCCATAGTTCCGGAGAACGGCGTTTTAGTCATCTTGCCCATGAGGCATGGTTCACAAGTACCAAGTGATTCATAATCAAGTGATTCCAAAAGTCCATCAGTATGGAGTTTCTTCATGCGCTTTACACCAATATGACCCAAACGACAGTGCCATAAATAAGTTGCACTATCATTATCAACTCTGCATCTTTTGGCTTCAACATTATGAATATATGTATCACTAATATCGAGATTCATCAAAAAACGACCACTATTCAAGGGTGCATGACCATAAAAGATATTACTCATATAAATAGAACAACCATTATTCTCTGATTTAAATGAATAACCGTCTCGCATCAAACAAGATCCAGATATAATGTTCATGCTCAACGCTGGCACCAAATAACAATTATTCAGGTCTAATTCTAATCCTGAAGGTAGATGTAGAGGTAGCGTGCCGACGGCGATCACATCGACTTGGGAACCGTTTCCCACGTGCATTGTCACCTCGTCCTTAGCCAGTGTCCGCTTAATCCGTAGTCCCTGTTTCGAGTTGCAAATATTAGCAATGTAACCAGTATCAAATACCTGTGCTCTGCGAGCTCGGTAAGGTACACATCAATAACATGTATATCACATATACCTTTGTTCACCTTGCCATCCTTCTTATCCGCCAAATACTTGGGGCAGTTCCACTTCCAGTGACCAGTCTGCTTGCAGTAGAAGCACTCAGTCTCAGGCTTAGGTCCAGACTTGGGTTTCTTCTCTTGAGCAGCAACTTGTTTGTTGTTCTTCTTGAAGTTCCCCTTCTTCTTCCCTTTGCCCTTTTTCTTGAAACTGTTGGTCTTATTGACCATCAACACTTGATGCTCCTTCTTGATTTCTACCTCCGCAGCCTTTAGCATTGTGAAGAGCTCGGGAATAGTTTTGTCCATCCCTTGCATGTTATAGTTCATCACGAAGCTCTTGTAGATTGGTGGCAGTGATTGAAGAATTCTGTCAATGACGCTATCATCCGGAAGATTTACTCCCAATTGAATCAAGTGATTGTTATACCCAGACATTCTGAGTATATGCTCACTGACAGAACTATTCTCCTCCATCTTGCAGCTGTAGAACTTATTGGAGATTTCATATCTCTCAATACGGGCATTTGCTTGAAATATTAACTTCAACTCCTGGAACATCTCATATGCTCCATGACGTTCAAAACGTCATTGAAGTCCCGGTTCTAAGCCGTAAAGCATGGCACATTGAACTATCGAGTAGTCATCGACTTTGCTCGCCAGACGTTCATAACATCCGGTGTTGCTCCTGAAGAGAGTTTGGCACCTAAGCGGTGCTTCCAGGACGTAATTCTTACGTGCGATAATGAGGATAATCCTCAAGTTATGGACCCAGTCCGTGTAATTGCTACCATCATCATCAACTTTGCTTTCTCAAGGTGCGCATTAAAATTCAACGGAACAACAAAGACGAGCCATCTATCTACAACAAACATAGACATGCAAAATACTATCAGGTACTAAGTTCATGATAAATTTAAGTTCAATTAATCATATTACTTAAGAACTCCCACTTAGATAGACATCCCTATAATCACTAAGTGATCACGTGATCCAAATCAACTAAACCATAACCGACCATCACGTGAAATGGAGTAGTTTTCAATGGTGAACATCACTATGTTGATCATATCTACTATATGATTCACGCTCGACCTTTCGGTCTCAGTGTTCCGAGGCCATATCTGCATATGCTAGGCTCGTCAACTTTAACCTGAGTATTCTGCGTGTGCAAAACTGGCTTGCACCCATTGTAGATGGACGTAGAGCTTATCACACCTGATCATCACGTGGTGTCTGGGCACGACAAACTTTGGCAACGGTGCATACTCAGGGAGAACACTATTATCTTGAAATTTAGTGAGAGATCATCTTATAATGCTACCGTCAATCAAAGCAAGATAAGATGCATAAAAGATAAACATCACATGCAATCAATATAAGTGATATGATATGGCCATCATCATCGTGTGCTTGTGATCTCCATCTCCGAAGCACCGTCATGATCACCATCGTCACCGGCGCGACACCTTGATCTCGATCGTAGCATCGTTGTCATCTCGCCAACAATTGCTTCTACGACTATAGCTACCGCTTAGTGATAAAGTAAAGCAATTACAGGGCGATTGCATTGCATACAATAAAGCGACAACCATATGGCTCCTGCCAGTTGCCGATAACTAGTTACAAAACATGATCATCTCATATAATAAAATATAGCATCATGCCTTGACCATATCACATCACAACATGCCCTGCAAAAACAAGTTAGACGTCCTCTACTTTGTTGTTGCAAGTTTTACGTGGCTGCTACGGGTTGAGCAAGAACCATTCTTACCTACGCATCAAAACCTCAACGATAGTTTGCCAAGTTAGTGCTATTTTAACCTTCTCAAGGATCGGGCGTAGCCACACTTGGTTCAACTAAAGTTGGAGAAACTGACACCCTGACCACACATGTGCCTGACATGTCGGTAGAACCGGTCTCGCGTAAGCGTCTGGCGTAATGTCGGTCCGGGCCGCTTCATCCAACAATACCGCCGAATCAAGGTGTGACATGCTGATAAGCAGTATGACTTGTATCGCCCACAAGTCACTTGTGTTCTACTCGTGCATATAACATCAACGCATAAAACCAGGCTCGGATGCCACTGTTGGGGAACGTAGTAATTTCAAAAAAATTCCTACGCACACGCAAGATCATGGTGATGCATAGCTACAAGAGGGGAGAGTGTGTCCACGTACCCTCGTAGACTGAAAGTGGAAGCGTTAGCACAACGCGGTTGATGTAGTCGTACGTCTTGACGATCCGACCGATCAAGTACCGAACGCACGGTATCTCCGAGTTCTGCACACGTTCAACTCGATGACGTCCCTCGAACTCCGATCCAGCCGAACTTTGAGGGAGAGTTCCATCAACACGACAGCGTGGTGACGATGATGATGTTCTACCGACGCAGGGCTTCGCCTAAGCACCGCTACGATTTTATCGAGGTGGACTATGGTGGAGAGGGGCACCGCACACGGCTAAAAGATCCAAGAGATCAATTGTTGTGTCTATGGGGTGCCCCTCTCCTCAGATATAATGAGGAGGAGAGGGCCGGCCAAGGGGAGGAGGCACGCCCAAGGGGGGAGTCCTACTCCCACCGGGAGTAGGACTCCTCCTTTTCCTATTTGGAGAGGGAGAGGGACGGAAGAGGAAGGAGGGAGGAAGGAAGGGGGGGCGGCCCCCTCCCAATTTGGATTGGGCTTGGGGGTGCGCCCCCTCCCTTGCTCCTTTCTCCTCCATTCCACTAAAGCCCATTAAGGCCCATATACCTCCCGGGGGGTTCCGATAACCTCCCGGAGCTCCGGTATTATCCCGATCTCACCCGGAACCATTCTGGTATCCAAATATAGTCGTCCAATATATCGATCTTTACGTCTCGACCATTTCGAGACTCCTCTTCATGTCCGTGATCACATCCGGGACTCTGAACAACCTTCGGTACATCCAAACACATAAATTCATAATATAACCATCATCAAACTTTAAGCGTGCGGACCCTACGGGTTCGAGAACTATGTAGACATGACCGAGACACGTCTCCGGTCAATAACCGATAGCGGAACCTGGATGCTCATATTGGCTCCCACATATCCTACGAAGATCTTTATAGGTCAAACCGCATAACAACATACGTTGTTCCCTTTGTCATCGGTATGTTACTTGCCCGAGATTCTATCGTCGGTATCTCAATACCTAGAACAATCTTGTTACCGGCAAGTCTCTTTACTCGTTCCGTAATACATCATCCCGCAACTAACTCATTAGTTGCAATGCTTGCAAGGCTTAAGTGATGTGCATTACCGAGTGGGCCCAGAGACACCTCTCCGACAATCGGAGTGACAAATCCTAATCTCGAAATACGCCAACCCAACAAGTACCTTCAGAGACACACAGAGCACCTTTATAATCACCAAGTTATGTTGTGACGTTTGGTAGCACACAAAGTGTTCCTCCGGTAAACGGGAGTTGCATAATCTCATAGTCATAGGAACATGTATAAGTCATGAAGAAAGCAATAGCAACATACTAAACGATCGAGTTCTAAGCTAATGGAATGGGTCAAGTCAAGCACATCATTATCCTAATGATGTGATCCCGTTAATCAAATGACAACTCTTTGTCTATGGCTAGGAAACATAACCATCTTTGATCAACGAGCTAGTCAAGTAGAGGCATACTAGTGACACTCTTTTTGTTTATGTATTCACTCATGTATCATGTTTCCTGTTAATACAATTCTAGCATGAATAATAAAAATTTATCATGATATAAGGAAATAAATAATAACTTTATTATTGCCTCTAGGGCATATTTCCTTCAGTCAAAGGTGTTCTCAGTTTGTTTGAGAGTGGAGTAATTCGAGAAGGAATAAATGATACTGTAATCGTGTTAATCCCTAAAGGCAAAGAGCCTCAGTCATTAAAAGATTACAGACCCATTAGCCTCTATAACGTAATCTACAAGGTGATTTCGAAGTGCCTAGTTAATCGCCTGAGGCCGTTCTTGGATGGAATTATTTCTGAAACTCAGAGTGCTTTCGTCCCTGGATGAATTATTACAGACAATGCCACTATTGCCTTCGAGTGCTTCCACAAGATGCAACATAGTAGAAACAAACATGACACATATTGTGCGTATAAGCTGGACTTGGGAAAAGCGTATGACAGGGTCGACTGGGGATTTCTGGAAGAGGTTCTGCTAAAGATGGGCTTCAATCAGAAGTGGACAGCTTGGGTTGTGGAATGTATTCGCTAGGTGAGATACTCTGTCAGATGCAATGGCGAGCTACTGGAACCATTCATACCGTCCAGAGGACTACGACAAGGAGATCCCCTTAGCCCTTATCTACTCCACTTTGTAGCCGATGGTCTGGTGAGCCTCATGAACAAGAAGATTAGAGATAACGAGTTGACACCCGTAAAAATTGCGAGGAACGTCCCGGGAATTTCAAATCTTCTTTTTGCTGACGATAGTCTAATTTTCTTCAAAGCCTCAGTGGAACAAGCACGAGCTATGAAAGAGGTGTTAGTCTCCTTCTAGAATGGCACGAGTCAACTGTTAAGCGAGAGTAAGTGCTCTTTGATTTTCAGCGAGCATTGCCCAGAAGAGACAAGGGAAGAGATAAAGAGAATTTTGGGAGTGGTGTCCGCCTCCTTTGAGAGTAAATACCCGGGACTACCGACTCCAGAAGGAAGAATGAAGGACGTGAATTTCCAGCCAATTTTAGATTGATATGCTAAGAGAGGTAATGATTGGTCAGGGAGGTTCATGGTCTATGTAGCAAAGGAAATACACGTCAAATCGGTTGTTCAAGCTCTGTCATGTTTCACTATGGGGGCCTTCCTCCTATCAAAAGGATTTTGTGAGAAGTATGAAAAGTTGATACGAGATTTCTGGTGGGGGGGGGGGGGATGAAGAGGGCCATGGGAAAGTGCATTTGATGTCGTGGGAGCGCATGACCCGACCCAAAAGAGCGGTCGGTATTGGTTTTAAGGATATGCACCTTTTTAACATGGTGTTGCTTGCGAAACAGAGCTGGAGGCTCATACAGAATCCAAATAGCCCATGTGCGAGAGTACTCAAATCGAAATATTACCCACATGGTAACCTGCTTGATACGGTGTTTACCTCCGATGCATAACCGGTGTGGAGGGGAATAGAGGCAGGATTGGAGCTCCTCAAAAGAGGGATTATTTGGCGAGTAGGCGATGGAAAGAGCATCCAAATTCAAAGGGACCAATGGATACCACGTAAAGAAGGACTGAGGACTGCGGCCTTTATTAGGAGGTCTAGACTCCGTTGGGTAAACCAACTTATGCTACCTGACAGGAAGGAGTGGAATGTTGACCTCGTGAGGCAAATCTTCCATCCATTTGATGCAGACGAAATCTGCAAAATCACCATCCCAAAGGCTAGTGTGGAAGACCAAATTGCTTGGCACTTCGAAAGGAACGGAATTTTCACAGTCAGGAGTGCATATAAGCTGGCTGCTGCAATCCAAGGACAGACCCAGCTTGCCCCGTCGAGCTCCTCCAGCGAACCAAATACCAGAAGCATTTGGGATATGATTTGGAAGGCGAAGGTCCCCCACCCCCCAAATTAGAATTTTTGGGTGGCGCATTGCTACAAATACACTTACTACAAAAAAGAACAAATGGAAGAGGACTTTGGAGGTGGATGCCACTTGTGACATATGCGGGTGTGAAGATGAGGATGAATTCCATGCGGTGTTAAAATAGCTAGTGTGTCATGTACACGTACCCTGTACGTATGTAATTGTATGTTGATTGTTATATATATAGAAACACGTGGAGAGGCTTTGCCCCATGGAAAACCCTAAACCCTATTTTCTAACTTGGTATTAGAGCCTACCCTAGCCGCCACCGCCTCTCCTCCCGCCGCCGCTGCCGCAGTTTCCTCGCGGCCGCCGCGATGTCCACCGCGTCGGCACCCGCGATGACCCCCTCCTCTGCGCTCACGCTCACCACCCCCTCCGCGCTCGTCCCGGTCGCCCCCGTCATCGCCCCACCCGCAGCGACGGCTCCCATCCCCGTCCTTCCGCACATCGTGGTCTCGCTTGACCGCAGCAACTTCATGCTCTGGAGGGCTCTTGCCCTCCCAACTTTGCCGGAGTTCGCCTCCACGGCTTCCTCAACGGCTCGGCCACCGTGCCGGTGCCGACCATGATGACAGGCACCGGCGAGGCCGCCCGCACCGTGTCCAACCCCGACTACGAGCAATGGTGGACGCTGGATCAGAAGGTTCTCGGGCATCTCCCCGGTTCGATGAGTGTGGAGATCTCCGCGTAGCTCATTGGCTGCAGGTCGGCCGCCGCCGCCTGGGCGGCCGTGCACACCATGTTCGCCACCGAGAACAGCGCCGACGTGCGCAACCTCCGGCGCCAGATTCAGGCGCTGCGCAAGGGAGATCCTCCCGCCGGCGAGTATATGCAGAAGGTCAAGGCCCTCGCTGACTCGATGGCCGCCGTCGGCTCTCCTTTTCGCGATGATGAGATCATCGACTACATGCTGACCGGGCTCGGCTCAGTGTTCAACCCCATCGCCGCCTCCATGAACTTCGCGGGCGTGCCAATCATGTTCCCCGCGTTCTACTCCAGCCTTCTCCACTATGAGGCCCTTCAGCAGCAATAGTCCAAGCACGAGGATTGGCAGTCCTCCGCCAACGCCGCATCTTGGTCGGTCTACAACAACACTTCCGGCCGAGCCTCCAATTCTGGCCGCCCGAGCGGCGGCCGCCCCTCCGCCGATTCCCTCCCGCCCAGCTCGGGCGGCTATGGCAACAACCAGGGCAACGCCTCTGGTCGTAACAACAACAACGGCGGCAATAGCCGCAATGGAGGAGGAAACAGAGGTGGCAACGGGGGTGGTCGCAACCGCCGCTGGCATCCCCGGTGCCAGATATGCAAGAATTGGGGTCATGAGGACGGCGACTGTCGCAGCCGCTATGATCATGACCACCGCGCCGCCAACTCCGCGTCCACATCCTCCTCCATGAGCCGCCGCACTGGGTTTTGGACACCGGTGCAACGGACCACCTGACGAATGATCTTGATCGTCTGCACTTCCACGAGCGCTACGGCGGGAAGGATCAAGTGCAAGTGGCAAACGGTGAAGGTTTGTCTATTTCGCATATTGGTCATTCCACTATACCCGGTTCATCCCTTCGTTTACGCAATATTCTTCGTCTACCACACATTCATCAACATCTTCTCTCTGTTTATCGTCTCGTCCTTGATAATGATGTTTTTTGTGGAATTTCACCGTTTCTTTTTCCTTGTCAAGGACACGGCCACAAAGAAGATCCTTCTTCATGGTAGATGTCTGGTGGACTCTACCCCATCCCGTTTGGTCGCGCGTCGTCATCCTCCACCCGCCAAGCGTCCCTCAGCGTTAAGACCACCCCGTCCCAGTAGCACCAGTGTCTCGGTCATCCCTTGAATAATATTGTTCAAAACATTGTTAGGAATAATGATTTAGTGTGTTCTTCTGAACGCCGACTTCCGTGTGTGATGCTTGTCGGCGTGCTAAAAGTCGACAATTGCCTTATCATTTATCACATCATGTTTCCACTATGCCTCTTGAGTTAATTCATTACGATGTTTGGGGGCCAGCTATTGCTTCTTCCGGAGGTTATAAATATTATGTGAGCTTTGTTGACGATTACTCTCGCTTCTCTTGGATTTATCTCCTTAAGCATAAGTCTGACGTTGAGCAAGTATTTTATGCCTTTCAGGCTCATGTTGAGCGTCTTCTCCACATTAAAATCATAGCTGTTCAGTCCGACTGGGGTGGTGAGTATCACCGGTTGCATCGTTATTTCCAACGCACTGGCATCTCTCATCGTGTGTCTTGCCCGCACACGTCTCAGCAGAACGGCATTGCTGAACGCAAACACCGTCATCTTGTTGAAACATGCCTTGCTTTGCTGGCTCATTCTTCTCTCCCATTGCGTTTTTGGGATGAGGCATTCCTTACGGCATGCTATCTTATTAATCGCATGCCTACACCTGTTCTTCAACAAGATACACCCATATATCGTCTCCTTAAGGTACACCCCGATTATAAGTTTCTTCGCACTTTTGGGTGCGCCTGCTGGCCTAGTTTGCACAAATATAATGCACACAAACTTGCTTTCCGATCCACCATGTGTGTTTTCTTGGGCTATAGTCCGATGCATAAGGGATACAAGTGTCTTGATCGTTCCACGGGACGTATCTACATCTCCCGTGATGTTGCTTTCGACGAGACTGTTTTTCCCTATGCCACTCCTGGGGTCACTGTCGATGTCTCTTCTTTGGCTGATGTTCTCTCTTTTCCTCCCACTGAACCGGCTACGGGTGACCATATGCGCAAATACGACTTGTCCTATTTGTCTCATCGACACGCCTTTGTCCCAGCCTGTTATACATGCGAGATTCTTCGGCTCCGCCCTCTCCGGCGCTCAACGTGCATGGCGCATGCACGCCCTCTGCCCGCCGCCCCCATGTGGCCGTCGCTCAGCCCTCCTTGGCAATCAACGTGCATGGGACATGCACGTCTCCTCGCTCGGCCCCCACGTCGCCCGGCTCGGTCATCGCCTCGCCCGGCCTGGCTGGTCCATCGGCTACCGCCTCGCCCGGCTCGACCAGCCCGTCCTCGGACCCGGCCGCTTCGCCCGGCCCCTCCACGGCCTCCTTGCCGCGCGGTGACGTGGTGTCCCCCGCCCCGGTGCTCGAGGATGCTGCTCTACCATCGCCACTACAGCTCGCGTCGCCCTCTGTCGAGGGGAGTCCAGCTCCCCCGACCGCGACGCCCCCAGCTGCTCCTGCACACACCATGGTTACCCGCACCCGCGATCATACTCGCCGTGATCTTGTTCCTACTGACGGGACTATCTGCTATGATCTCCGTCGCCGTGCGTTTCTTGCGGTGCCTGTCTCTCATCGTGATGCTCTCCGTGAGACTGCCTGGCGTACCGCGATGATTGATGAGCTCACTGCTCTGCATCACAACAAGACTTTGGTTCTTGTGCCTCGTCCGCGCGGTGTCAATGTTGTTGGGAGCAAATGTATCTTCAAGACCAAGCATCGTACGGATGTCTCTGTTGATAAGTACAAAGCTCGTCTGGTCGCCCGTGGTTTCACACAGCAGCTTGGCATTGACTATGGTGATACCTTCAGTCCGGTTGTCAAGCCGGCCACCATTCGTTTGGTTCTTGCCTTGGCTATTTCTCGCGGTTGGAGTCTTCGGCAGATTGATGTCAGCAATGCTTTCATTCATGGGTATCTCTCCGAGGACGTCTATATGCAGCAGCCACCTGGTTTCGAGGAT
The DNA here is from genome assembly GCA_021605145.1 of Aegilops bicornis. NCBI lineage: Eukaryota > Viridiplantae > Streptophyta > Magnoliopsida > Poales > Poaceae > Aegilops > Aegilops bicornis. Next base: position 609,377,937 of record CM038670.1, on the reverse strand, counting down.
GCTCGTTTTCCCTCGCATGTGTGCAAGCTTCAGCACGCACTCTATGGACTCAAGCAGTCCCCTCGTGCATGGTACGCTCGGCTCAGTGCTCGTCTTCTCGCTTTGGGTTTGCCTCCTCCAAAGCAGATACATCTCTGTTTTTCTTCCGCTATCGTGATGTTCAGATCTATATGCTTGTCTATGTGGATGACATCGTCATTGCCGGATCTTCTCCACGCGCGGTTGATGGTCTTGTTCATGCCCTCGCTGCCAGTTTTCCTATCAAGGACCTTGGGCCGTTGGAGTATTTTCTTGGTCTGGAAGCATCCTACAATTCAGGGGGGATGACATTGACTCAACGAAAGTATGCCTTGGATCTTTTACACCGTGTGAGCATGGAGAATTGTAAGCCTACTTCCACACCGTTGTCTACTTCCAAGCAGCTTGCACGAGTGTCTGGACGGCCTCTCAGTACCGATGATTCTTTCCGGTATCGCAGTGTTGTTGGTGGACTGCAGTATTTAACACTCACCCGTCCGGATATTTCATTTGCAGTGAACAAGGTGTGTCAGTTTCTCTCACAGCCCACTAATGCTCATTGGGAGGCCGTTAAGCGGATTTTACGCTATGTGAAAAGAACGTTGCACAGAGGGCTGAAATTTCGCAAGGCTGTCTCTACTAGCATTAGTATCTTCACTGATGCAGATTGGGCAGGTTGTCCGAATGATCGTCGATCAACTGGAGGTTTCGCCATATTCGTTGGACCGAACCTCATTTCCTGGAGTTCGAAGAAACAACCAACGATGTCGAGGTCGAGCACGAGAGGCCGAGTACAAAGCCTTGGTGAATGGAGCTGCTGAAGCCATCTGGGTAGAGTCACTACTCAAAGAGCTTGGAGTGTCTCAGCAATGTGTTCCGGTTCTCTGGTGTGATAACTTAGGGGCCACATATCTGACTGCCAACCCAGTTTCCATGCACGTACCAAGCACATCGAGATTGATTTTCACTTTGTGCGTGAGTGTGTTGCTTCTGGAGCTCTTGAGGTCAGATTCATTTCTTCTAACGATCAGCTAGCTGATGTGTTTACTAAACCAGCCACCAGACAGATGCTAGACCGTTTTAGTACCAATCTAAACCTTGTACAGAGTAGAAGTTCAGATTGAGGGGGAGTGTTAAAATAGGTCTAGCGTGTCATGTACACGTACCCTGTACGTATGTAATTGTATGTTGATTGTTATATATATAGAAAGTCGTGGAGAGGCTTTGCCCGACGGGAAACCCTAAACCCTATTTTCTAACTTGTGGTGGTTGCTTGCACCAAGAGTGTTGCTCTAAGACATGACATGAGGAAGGAGTGGGCATTGTCACCTAAATGTGCCTTCAGATATACGGGCCCTGACTGGCTGCAGTTACTCTTGGATAAAAGTTCAGATGACATGCGAGCGCGAGTGCTGATGCTACTGTGGAGAGGATGGCACCTGCGTGACAATTGCATCCATGGGAAAGGAGACGAGATTATCAGACAATCTGTCCTTTTTCTCCTGAAGTAAGAGGAAGACTTTCAACTAGCCAACGCTTCGCATGCAGCCTTGCAGACAGATAAGGCCGTGTGGGCAGTATCCAGCTCCGAGCCGAGTTGGACAGAACAGTCAGTGTCAAAATGGGTTGCCCCGCCACAAGGGAAAATAAAAATCAACTCCGACGCCGCGATCCGGCCGCAAAGTGGACAGTGTTGGGCGGGAGCAGTTGCAAGGGATTACAAAGGACATGTAGTTGTGTCAGTTTGCGAGCCGATTGGCACCACAGGGAGTGTGGATGAAGTTGAGGCTAGGGCCGCTTTGGTAGGACTGAGATCTCTCGCAGAGTTATACAGAGGGCCAGTACTGCTAGAGATGGACTGCATGATGACATTGAAGGACCTAAACAGGACCGAATTTCGTGTTTTGACCCTTTTTGCAAACAAAATCAAGATCTGACCCTAGTTTGAAATATTTTTGAGATTTGACCCTTTTGCTACCGCCAGGGCCTCTGGCGGTAGGGTTAGGAAACGTACCGCCAGAGCCCCTGGCGGTAGGGTGTGATGGAGGGGACGGCGGCCGTTTGCCTGTGCTGACGTGGATAAGTGCCTTACCGCCAGGGGACATGGCGGTAGGTTGTCTAACCCTACCGCCAGAGGCCCTGGCGGTAAGGTGTGGCAGGGTTTTGCCGTGCAAACATTCTGTAACAAAAAATGCAAGTGCCCTGGCGGTAGGGGTGCCCTACCGCCATGGCAGCTGGCGGTAAGCTGCCTGACCCTACCGCCAGGGTGCCTGGCGGTAGGTTCCTTGTTGCTTGTTTTGTTGTTTCTACTTCATTTGGTTGTTTGTTTTCAAATTCATATGACAGCAATATCACAGCAAGTTTCACAAATATGACAACAATATCACAGATTTTAAACAATTAAACTTGGCATCACATAGATCCACATCAGATAACTTGAAGTGCATATAACATTTCAAACGAACTTCAACTAATCCGTAAACGGAGTTCCACATAGTAGCAAACACATAGATCCACAAATAGCAAACACATAGTTCCACGTAGTTTCACAACCACTAGACAAGTTCAACCAAACGGAGTTCAACCAAACTAAAAAAGCCAAGTATCGAAGAGCATAATCACTTGCTCCTTCCCCTCTTGGAGGTACGGTCCTTGTTACTCTTTAAACGAGTCTCTTCGTTCTTCTTCTTGGGCCCGCAAGGAACCGGTCTCTGGAAAGGGTCCGGACTCAGCAAATCCTTCTTCTTTGAATTCCTCTTCTTCGGCAGCTGAGATGGTTGAGATGATTGAGTTGGTGGAGGTCCATAATCTTCATCGTACTCCTCCTCCCCGTTTCTCTCATCCTCCTCATCCTCCTCCACCCCTTCTTCATATGTGGCATCCCCCTCCTCCTCCCCAACCAACCTAGACGACGAGGGAGCATGGCTCGATGAGCCGATGAGACCCTGTGTGGCTACAGGCTGATAAGCTTCAACTGACCCAGCTCCAGCACACCCAAGCAGCCCTACCAGCTTGCGACAACGCTTCACGAACTTCTGCACTCACAATGAAACAAGGGCATAATAAGTATCAGATCGACTGATTGCAAGTGAACAAGATGCATCTGTTCTGAGGAGGCTGAAATTGTACCTTCATCGCCCCCCTCATTTTGTTCTCGGATTGTACGCTCCCGGGGATATCACCTAGTGCATCTGAGGCTTCGAAGATGCATCTGTTCAGCTCAGCAGACTGCAACGGCATAACTCAGTCACGATGATGAATAAACTAATTTAAATACAACCGTCGGTTCAAACTTACCACTTTGTTGATGAGGGGTGCAAACTCCCTAAATCCACTGTGCATGTCTCTGATGCCGGTCTAGTAGGCCTCTTCCTCGGGGTCATCCCTCTCCAGCTCTGTGATGTCTTCCGCCGTCCACCGAGGCCTGAGACAAAGATGGTGCTTCTGGCCATCATCGTACCACCTCATGTGTCGGCCCAGGTAATCATCCCAGTTAGTCACTTTCCTCTCCACGTCTTTACGGAACCTCCGTCGGTTCCACTCCGTCAGATGAGTCTTATGCTCCTCTCCCCAGTCTGTGATTGACTGATTCTTCTGTCGGCTCATCCTACAAGGCATAAGCAACAAGAATCATCATAAGCGCAATGAGATCATCATAAGCAACAAGAAACATGATAAGTGTAATGAAATCATGGGCACGGAGAACAAAGGGCTCACAGGTGGAGCGCGTGGACGTCGGTATCGGTGGGCTGGCCTGGTGGGGTATGCTGATAAATCCCAAACTGTGTGGCCACGCGGTGTAGCAAGTGTCACTCGACGGCGTACACACAGATCATGGGCACGATGCACCGCTAGAGACCTTTGTCGGCCTCACACATCACGTTCAGATCGAAGGCCCACTCTCGGTCATGATACAGCGACCAGTTTACCTATTACATATACATTGGTAAGTTCCCACTCTAGGTCCAAAGTGGAATCAAAGAGAAAGGTGTTGAGCGAGTTCATATACTCAGAGTCAAGGCCAAAGCGTCCCAACTTCGTTGGTGTAGGTCTTGTCTGAAGTCTTGTTTAGGCCCGTGTAGAGTTTGACGACGTCCCACTCGTAAGCTATGGTGGGGTTTCGAGTCTCGTCGCCGTCTTCGCTATAGTCTTCCCATGGGCGTCTTGGCATCTTCTCCGGACGCCCCACCGGCAACCGCTCCCACATCCAAATGGAGAAGTCCCAGACAAAGCCACCCATGTTGGACTTGTCTCCCGTCCTCTGCGTTGCGTCGTCAAGCTGCAAAACATCAAATGAGGATCATATATAAGAAAATGTCATGGACATACTTTCCTAGGTAGGTAGGCAATTTGACACTCTCTTGCCGAACGGTATAGGTAGGCGAGAGATGCGGTCCCCCAACTGTACCCTGCATCCCAGTCGGCTAGGAAGAACATATACGACCAGTTGGCAGAGTTCCCGGAACTGTCTGGAAACACGACCTCCGTGAGAAGATACCACAGGTAGGCCCTCACGTACCACTCCACGCCGCCTCGTCTGCGCCTTTCGGGCATGTCTTCCGTGCTCGAGAGCCGATCAACGACATTAATCGGATGTACGGTTACTCTTGGCACCGGGGCAGTTGCCGATGAGGGTGGTGACCCTCTCCTACCAGTTGGTCCACTCCACTCGACCGGTGAGTGCATGACCCTCGATCGGCATGGCAGTAATCATCTCCCAGTCCTCGAGGGTAACCGTCATCTCCCCGCATGGCAGATGGAAAGAATGGGTCTCCGGTCGCCACCGGTCAATCAGAGCTGTGAGAGCTGCGTGGACAAGCGTCGGCGGTTGACGCTTGAACTGCAACACAAAACCCAACTGACGGGCTTTCTTGAAGAACGACGCGTAGCGATCGTCGTAGTCCATATGCCCATGAACCCCGTGACCCCTCATGCGCAGTGGCTAGAGCATCTGTCAAAAAGTGAACGCCAAAAGTTAGGAAATTATTTTCATTAATCCAGAAACTTTGATCAATATTTCATTCATATCACTTACCTCTTCGTTCTCTATGAACTGGGCACGATGACCCTTGTCAAATGCATACCCAAAGATGCGATCACCGTTGGCCGATGTTGTCCGCAAGAGGTGGCCGCCTTAATAAAATTTCATAAACAAAAGCACCATAAGCATAAAGCATACATAAACAAAAAATGAACTCAAATCATATCAACATGCATCATATCAAAATAAAATTTTAAGCATATTTCTCCAACAACATCTACTACACATGATGGATCAAATCATATCAACATGCATCATATAAAAAATCCTCCAACATACATCATATCATCATATTTTTAAATATTTTTTTCCAAACAACATCTTCATATCATCATATCAATATGCATCATCAAACTAGGGTTCATCTTCACACTAGATCATATCATCATATCAACATGCATCATCAAACTAGGGTTCATCCTCATATCAACATTACATCATAATTTTTTTAACAAAAAAAAATTATGAACTAGGGTTCATCTTCACACTAACATATGAACTATTGATTAGAGTTCATATCCAAAACTACTAGTTACTAAAGAACTAAGAACTACAACTACAATCAATCTTAGGTGAAAAAAAATCCAACCTAAGTTCAAAAATATGAGGGATTTCAAGCAAATAATGCGTCGAATCGGAAGCAAGTTTGCAAAAACTAATTGGAGGGATTGGAGGAGCTTACGTTTCTCTCTTGGGGGCCATCTCGATCCGCAAAAACGATCAACAAACGGTGAAGACCCGAGGGGGGAGTGGAGGAGATGAGAGAGGGAGAGAGGGGCGACTTGGGGGAGAAAATGAGGAACTGGCGACGGGGGGGAGGGGGAGGGGTGGGGAGATGGGCAGGGGCGCAGGGGTTTCGGGGCAAATAACGGCCAGGACCCTACCGCCAGGGGCTCTGGCGGTAGGGTTAGACAGCCTACCACCATGTACCCTAGCGGTAGGGTGCGATGGAGGGGGACGGCAGCCGTTTTCGCTGCTGACATGGATAAGTACCCTACCGCCAGGGGCCTTGGCGGTAGGCTGTCTAACCCTACCGCAAGGGCCCTGGCGGTAGGAAAAAGGGTCAAATCCTGAATTTTTTTGAAACCGGGGTCTGATCCTGAAATTCTATGTTAAAATGGTCAAAACAGGAAATTTTGCCCCTAAACAGAGACACCCGGAGTCTATCACCATGGTATGGAGTACTCCGAGACACGCTGGATATCTTGACGACTTTTTCTTCATTCAGCGTCAGTCATGTGAGCAGAAAGTGCAACACCCTGGCCCATGAGCTAGCTGTGGAAGCAAGACAACATGGCGATCTTTGGCTCTTCGCGAGGGTCCCGGATAGGCTGATGCAAGTGATGCAGAATGAATGTACTCCTACCACTTGAGTATCCCGCATACTCGAGTATCTAAAAACAATATAGGGCACAAGGTTGGTTTGCACATATTATTTTCAATGAAGCACCGATACGTGTTTGCATACCTTCAGAAGGGCCTTTCCAGTTCCATCACAAAACCTGCATCAGTGTTTCATGTTCCAGTTCCGAAATGAATAAAGAGTCCAACACTGCAGGTATGTGAATTCTTAATATACTAAACCTAGCTAGGTTTGATTTACCCTGGTTTTTTTTACTTTTTCCTATCAGTGAAAATCTGACCAACCGGAACATGCCACGTGTTTTATTAGGGGACCTGGTAGGGTGCGTTTTCGTGTGCATCTAGCAGGTTTCCGTGCGATACGTACCAGATTTTTCTATCGTTGTGCATGTGCGCTGGATCCATTGTTTTCATTGGACTGCATGTGTGCATGCGGGGCTGAACCGATTGGCTGATTTGATTTGACTACATGTAGGCGGTTGCCGCTTTGGCCGCACCTTCTGGTCATCTCACGTCCAGGTGGTCGTGCTCGAATTGGTTTTCCCACGAAGCTCCTATAAATATGACCTTTCCTGCTGCTTCTCCTTTCATCCCGATACGTGCTACTTGCTCATTTGCGTTTGAGCGCCCCGGTGGGATCTTGCCGTCCTCCGCTGCTTCTGCTTCCTGCTCCTCCCTTTCGTGTCCCATGGCAAGGACATGCCCTGGGCTGCTCCCTCTCGCCGGGCGGCAACTCGGCCGCGTGGTCGTCGCCCAGTTCCACCTTCTCGCTCGCCACTAAGGTATCCCGTCGTACAGGATTATTTTGCGGCGTCCTGTGGCAGTCCTTCGACGTCTTTGGTCATGTCGCAAAGCTTAGCCTCCTGTTGGAACCTCACATCCGGCCCCTACGTCTTCACGTCGACACGGCCACCGGCAACCTCACGCTCAGGTGAGCCACCGTTGCCTACTTCAACGAGGGCTACAATTTCACCTTCACCGCCAACAAGACGGTCAGCTCCCCGACGCTCAAGAATCAAGATGCAGACCAACGCATCGTCTCCCTCATCGACGGCACGCTCTCCGACCTTGTTGTCGTTGCCTACAGCAGCAACTACGGCGAGAGTGGCGACATGCTGCGCTTCGTGCGCCTCGACTCGAACGGCAACTTCGGCGGCAGGGGCTCGGTCGGCGGTGGCGGGCCAGCGCGAGGTGTTCGGCTACTGCGGTAACATGGGCGTGTGTTGCTCATCTCCCTCTCCTACGCCGGCCAGCGTCGCCTTCTCTAGAGTCCACACGCCACGCACCGCCTAGATCAGCGCCGGGAACCCAGCCATCCAGAAACAGTTCGTTTCTTCCAGGGCGATCTTGGCGGCCTCCGACGAGAGGCCAGATCCAAGCGAAGTGGATTGCGCCGGCAAGGCTCTTTCGCTCGCGTCCTCTCCTCTGCAGTGCAGGGGGCTTGCTGTAAGACTGACGTCGCCTCTACTTCTAGCTCTTCCATCGCCTACGACGGCGTTCGGGATTCCTATGTGGCAGCGTGATCCAATTGCCCGACGGCCATGCTGGATGTGGAGCGATGTATCTGCCCGGGTCAGTTTGGACGTCTGGTGCAAATGGTACTGACAACCGATTAGGCTGGGGCGCTGGGCTGCGTGGATTCAATGTTTCGCAACTGTGGGGAGGGGCTCTGAGGCTGTGCGCTCCGCGGGTCCGCTTTCGTCGCCCGGAAGACGCTTGCCGCGTCAGAGATAGCAGGGCTGTGGGAGAGCACCGTCGCCAGGTTCAACGGCGCGCTGGACCCCGGGACGGTGAATGCGCTCACGGCTCACCTGTTGCACGCACTGTCGACGGTACGCATTGCTCTCTCTAATGGTTGTGAGTTAGGACATGTATGTGCAGGGCAAGTTTGCCGAGAGCACGTCATGACGCTGCTGCCAAGCGCAGATCGCTGAAGGTGAATGGCGTGTGTCCTGCCCAAAGACGTGGATGTAAGATAATATTGTTGTTTCGCTGATATGGGAAAATACAGTTCTTAGTTAACTAGCGACAGTATTGTGTCTGATTATCTGAAGGAAGTAGCTGCGGCATACGAGTGTCCGAGGGAGCTAGGACTCTGGTTTCATAGATTTTGGGACTGTCTATTTAGCATTTGACTGTTTTTCAATTCGACAACAATCAAATTTACTGACAAATAAACAGTAGACACCTGTATGTCACAAAAACCCACTAGTAGCCACTTTATATTTCCTTTTTGAAAAAACGGGTCGGGCAAATTCTGACCCGTTTGGAACCTTTGAACTAAACCTGCACGGCAAACCTCCCTGGACCACAGCTACCAGCTGCCCATCAACTTGGAAATTGGAGAGGGGGGTGAACCTGGAGACGACCAAGAAATAAGAACAGCAGGCAGGCAATTGGGGAAATCTCAGCAAACTCAACAGGTTAGGAGCACTTCTACTCCTACCCTAGTAGGAGTACTTCAATTCTTCACCCACTTCACCTTCTTACCTGTAAAAAACAAAGGAAAACAAAGGCATCAGAGAAACTAAATACTACAAAATAAGAAACTAACAGGAAATTAGACTAGAAAACTAGATACTCTGCAAATGATTGATCACTACCTGTAAACAAAACTTGGATAGTTACAGGAATGACACTGCAAGCACACAATTCCCTACAGTAGCAGAACTTGTCAATTTACAGTGAAAATACCTATGAATTAAACTGCAATAGAACAATAATTACAATGTAAATCCCATAGAAATTGCATAGTAATACAGTGTTAAAGTGAATAGGTAAAACAGGTAATATAAAAATACCGAATGAAATACAGTGTAACTGCACATGAATTACAGTGGGAATTGCCTAGAATTTTTAGCTCATTTCTTTACACAAGCAGAAATTGACAACTTAAACTGAAACTACCTATGAATTAAACTGTAATAGAACAATAATTACAGTGCAAATCCCCTAAAAATTAACATAGTAATGTGCTAGCAGAACCTGTCAACTAACACTGAAACTACCTACGAATTAACTGTAATAGAACAACAATTACAGTGTAAATCTCCTAAAAATTACATAATAATTTATAGTGAAAAAGCCCATGAATTACAGTGGAAAATGACTAGAATTTTCAATGTATCACTGTAAAAACACAAGCAATGGAAAATTTGCACTGCAAAAACCCACTTAATATGCACTGTAGAAATACAAAGCAAGTACATTGAAAAGAGAGAAGCCTCTGGACTATACAAAATACAGACTAAAAAAATACTACAATGCTACTTGGAAAAGACGAGCTACTGTCAATGTCACAGGAAGATCTCATCCTAAATGTGAGTACCAATAAATGGCAAAAAACTTAGAAAAGGATGTTAAGTACATGAAAAAAAAATCTCACACACAAAAACATTGCTGGAATCATTCTCCTTTAGTGCGCTCCTACAGCCAGACATTATATACAAGGTAAGAAAAACATAATTACTAAGATGAACCAACTAAAACCGAATGAGAACATGGCAAAAGAAGGAGGACTAACCACATTCCTTCTACTAGCAGAAGACAACTTCTTCTTCAATGCCTTTACTCTCTGAAAAAACATAAAGATAAAAGTAACCTCAACAAGAGAAAATAACCAACAACATAAAACAGCAAGCACAAGAAAAAAAAGATGATGAACTTGATTAACATAAAACTTGAAAAGAGCTTCGTCAAAGGCTCCTTCATCACCAGATAGTTCCTGAAAAAAAATAAAAATACAGCAGACCCAAAACAAAAAAACTGATTACATAAACTCGAAATGAAAATATAACTAGAAAAAAAGAGAAAAATAACTACCATAGACATTGGATACGATCCATCTTCCGCAAAGTCATTAGGCACGGATGGTTCACGAATAGAATTTGCACTCTCAAAAGATGATACTAACAGAACGTCTTGATGAGAGACTTTCCGAAGCTTTCCCATAAAACTAAACCTGTAAATTACAGAGCAAAAGCATAAACATTACACTACAAACTAGGCGCGAAAAATACATTATAAATACATATACTAAGCAAGACGATTACACTACAAAACTAGGGGTATGCAGTAATTCTTGGGAAGACTGCAGTGGAAACAAGACACACAGATGAGAATAATCATGAGGAACAAAGCCATAAATTCAAGAGTTACATAACTGAATCAAGAAAAATACACTGTAAAAATCGGGGGAAATACAGTGTAAAAATAGATACAGAAACCATGGGAATTCTTGGGGAAATTCCACTGTAAACAGGACACCTAGTTGAGAATAGAAGAAAAAAAAATCAGGAATTACATAACTGAAACAATTAAAGTACACTAAAAATAAGGGCAAGAATACACGGAAACTGTGCCGCAAATTACACAGAAATTGGGTAAATAACACTGAAAGTCAGGGGCATATTACACTGTAAATTAGGGACATGATACAACGTATTTTTAATACAAAAAAGCATGAGAATTACACTGTAATTGTGAAAATATTACACTGGAAAAATGAAGGAGAAGATCTAGGCCATATTAGACAATAGTTCTTGAACAAATTACAGCAATTCACTGTCTCTAGGACATATTACACTGTAATATGGGGAGTATTACACTGTAAATGGAAGGTCTCTACAACATATTATACAGTAAATTACATGAGAAGTTGGGCTAAATTACTGTGTAAATGTAGGGTATACTACAGTGTAGTCCTAGGACATATTACATAACTGAATCATTAAAAGTACACTGAAAATATAGGCAAGAGTACACTGTAACTGTGCCGCAAATTACATAGAAATGGGGTAAATTACACTGAAAGTCAGAGGCATATTACACAGTAAAAGCAAAGTAAAAAAGCCTGAGAATTACACTGTAATTGTGAAAATATTACACTGTAAAAATGCAGGAGAAAATCTAGTCCATATTACACAGTAGTTCTTGCACAAATTACATTAATTCACTGTCTCTAGGACATATTACACTGTAAAATGGAAAAATTACACTATAAATGGAGGGTCTCTAAAACATATTATACAGTAAATTACTTGAGTAGTTGGCTAAATTACTGTGTAAATGTAGGGTAAACTACAGTGCAGTCCTAGGACATATTACACATCGATTCAGCGCATATTACACTGAAAAATCTGGGCATATGCACTGTAATTAGGGGAAAATGTACACTATAATCTGTATTACACTGGAATTAGGGCGAAAAATACAAAGTACTACTAGGTCAAATTACACTGTAATTGTACGTTAAAATACACTCAACATCTGCAAGCATACACAGTAATTCTGGGAGGTAAGTTACATTGTAATTCTGGGAGAATTACACTGTACATAGTACTACGAGGACAAAACACACTCAAATAAGGGAGTATTACACTGTAAGTGCAGGGACATCGTGAAGATACAACATATTACGCAGTAAATTACACAGCAGTTACACTGAAAATCTGGGGGGGTAAGATACACTGCATTTCTGAGGTACATTACAAGTCTGGGGGTGGGGGGGGGGGGGGGGTAAAAAACAATGAAGCATGAAATTACCGAAAAAGGCTTTCGCCCCGCTTTATAAATAAAGCAAACCGCCACAAGACATACAACCAAAGCAGGTCCACACACACACACCACCCAAGTACCACAAACAAAGTACAGAGGTTCTGCTGAGGGCACAGACTCAACAAGCCTGTAAGAAAGAGAAAAAAACACAACACAATAAAGCACACTTGGTAGCAGGAGATCTAGTCTGCTCGTGGCGGCAGCGTGGCGACAGCGTGACGGCCATCGAGCGAAGATCGGTGATGAAGGCTGAGATGGCGCCCGATCCGGGCGGCTAAGCGGCCGCCAAAGCCGCAAGAAACCCGAGAATTTGTAGAGAGCATCGAGCGCTGACGGAGGGAGAATGTTGGATCACAAGCTTATTGCGAACGGTCCACAGCGTCTGTGCAGTGACCCCAACCTCCAGCCCACCTAATGTGGCGAGAGGTCGAGGGGACACTTGAGTTCAAGAAAAGGTCCGGAAATTGGTGTGGCACCAACTCCCACCGACAATCTCGCGAAAGCAGCTCCAAAGGAACCGGGCGGAAACGCAAGCGAAGAAAATGTGATTGGAGTCTTGAGAACATCGCAGAGGGGCGATACCGGTGCGGCCATTTCGCTTATGGACCTCCACGCCGGACGGGACCGTCCCACGGATCCACCGCCACATGAAGATGCGAATCTTGATGGGACGCGGACGGACCACACCATCGAAAGGGAGGGCGGATGAGGAGCAATGGCCAAGTAAAGCGATTTGGTGGAGAAGCGCCAGACGGCTCCGGCCAACAAGATAAGGTCTGGTCGCCATCCACCAACGGCAACGCGATCAAGTAACTCACGCCAGCGGCGGATTCCGCCGACCCAAAAGGACGGCGGAAAGCAAGGCGCCCTAAGTCACTAAGGGCCCTATCAATGTAAATCATAGGGTCGACAGAGATAGAGAAGAGGATGGGAAGCGGGCGCGAAGGAGAGTCTCCGCCCAACGGTCGAACCAAAAAAGCGTCGAGAGGCCGGACCCACCGAGATAGAGGTACCAATGCGGAGCACCGGTAGGAAGTTGGACGAGAGACCGCCAAAACCGAGATCCGCCCGATTTCGCGGAAGGCAAGGGTTGACCACGCAGTATTTACTCCGGATAATGTCCACCAGAGGCCACCCCGACCTGCGGGATACGCCAAAGCCACCGGAGAGAAGGGCGATATTCATCCGTTTAGAGCACATGATGCCTAATCCACCCTGCTCCTCGGCTTGCGGATGTCCGCCGGTGACCATGTGATATACGCTGTTACGATCGCCAGCCCCGGTAGAATCGGGACTGAATCTTGGCGATCTCCTTATGGAGAGATTCATGGAAGTCAGAGAAGCTCATAAGAAACAAAAGGAGGTTGGATAGGGATGAGTTGAGAAGGATAGTCCGGGCCGCCTTAGAGAGCCACCTCCTGCCAGGGGCTCGTGATCCGTCCGGAGCTTGGTCACGAGGGGCGCAAGTCAGCTGACAGAGAGACGCGAGTCACTAATGGGCGCCCCAGATAGGTAGTGGGGAAAGAGCCCAGGCGTAATTAAGCCGGGTTGGCAATGGCCACCGACTCAGAGGGGGAGTACCCCATCACCATAACATCACTCTCATCGAAGTTGATCTTGAGGCCCGACATCTGTTGGAAGCAGAGAAGGAGGAACTTGAGGTTGGTGATGTCCAACTCCGAGCCTTCGACCATGATGATCGTGTCGTCAGCATATTGGAGGATGGAGATCCCCGAGCCCCCAGAGAGGTGGGGGCAGAGAGGTTCCTCGAAAAACACATTCAGACAGACCTCAGATACCACGGAAAAATCATGAGGAGCCACCTACAACAACAAAAACTACATCACATAATCAGGCAGGAAACTAGGCCAGATCATCACCTTCAAACAGCAAAGGAACAGACACCCCAAGCTAGCAGAAATACAGAGAAATCAACCGCTGCAACTACCAGTACACCTACCTCCACCATCTACAGCACAAGCCTACATCCGTTCTGATTTGGGAAACACAAGCCTACATCCACGTCTACACGTAGGGGAGAAAAACGACCACAAAAATGGAAAACCTCTAACCCGCAACTACAAGCTCCTACACAATTGAGGCCAGAAGAGCATAGAGGGGAGAAATTGAGCGGACTACGAATGGCGGTTTAGGAAAATACAGCAGCACCTACCACGGATACATGAACACAACAAACAGATGATCCACGGAGACGAAACTCAGTAGATCTGGAACTACACGACCACAACACACAGGTGAAGGGGGGGGGGGGGGGGGCCAACAACTGCAGCCGGGGAACGAAGATAACAGGAAGAAGAAATCAAAATCGAACAGTGGAATAGCTCAGAATCACCTTGAACAGAAGAATCGCCTCTCTCCTCCGCCGCTCGAGCCCTCTCCCTCGGCCTTATCGGAACAGAATGACCCAGGGGAAAGGGGAGACGACACCCACTCCAAAATTCAAACAGGACAAAAAACAACAGTGCCGGGACGGAGGCGGTTACGGGTTGACACAAGAAAAACACAAGAAAAACCGAACCCGACAAAGGAAAACCAAGCCGAGAAACAGAGCGCCAGCACGAAGAAAAAAAATGAAAACCAGCGCGAATCTTCCCGCGAGAATGGACGGACAGAAATTTGAATGTTGACGAATTGAAAAACACTTGACTGTAAAATAGTAAAACCGTAGATTTTCATAGACGCATAAACCACAAAGACCGCTGGTAAGTGATAACTGATGGTTCAATTTGGTGACTACTGCCTATATCCTTTCCGTGCAAACAGTGGGCCAGTCAGCTGAAATCCCATTTTGCACCTTTGCTTTTTTTCAGAAATTTGTACTCCTTCCTTTCTTAAATATAAGTTTTTCTAGAGATTTCAATAGGAACTAGATATTATACACATATTTTAAGTGCAGATTGACTCATTTTTCTACGCATGTAGTCCGTATTGGAAGTAGATAGTATGTAAATTATGATCTCAGTAACAAAAATAACATCTAAATATTACGTGTCTTATAAGTAGTATTATATATATATAAATGTTTTATAGTTTAGAGGAGTACAAATATTTGTAAAGTTTTATTTTCACAAATATTAAACTATTAATACAAACATTTATATCTAACACACAAATAATTGTAGTTTAAATTTTAAATTATGATTTTTTTTAATTATATGAACATTAAACTAAACAAATGTGTTTACAATCATTCATATTTTTGTATAATTAAAATAATAATTTCTAAAATTAAATGTTTACAATTGTGTGTATTATTTTAAAATATAATAGATTTCTTAATTGATAAATATTGTATTGAATATACAAATATTTTTAGAATAACAAATGAACCATTCCAGTGAAAATTGATTGCAACTTCTTATTGCAGTGTGTTTGTATCTCCATGTAAGCCTACTGTGTAGGGTGAGTTGTATATGGTTTCAATAAGTAGTTCTTGCTCCCCTAAAAAAAAGTAGTTCTCCAATATTAATTGTTATGTTCGTAATAAATCTACTTCTTTGTCATCTTCAATCTTTTTATGTACTGTTATGTCTCTTTTTAATTGATTGCAAATAACTACTCCCTTCGTTCCTAAATAATTGTCTTTCTAGAGATTTCAACAAGTGACTACATACGGAGCAAAATGAGTGAATCTACACTCTAAAACATGTCTACATACATCCGTATGTTGTAGTTTATTTGAGATGGCTAGAAAGACAATTATTTGAGAACGGAGGGAGTATTAACTACTCTATTGCTTGGATCATAGTCTACATAGTCACGACTAGTCGACGGGCACGGCGTGTCGCCGCGCGGGCTAAGCTAGTTAGTACCAAGGAGAACCTACGCACTATTGGTTAAACGTGTACAACAAGATCACATGATTCCCATACATAGTTTACCTCGCCTGGTTGGGATACAAAACCATCAGCACATGTTTTACGCCAAATAACAACATTTTAACTGAAATCAACTTTAGAAAGAAATTAGAAACTATTCATCATGGTATATCTAGAAAATCAGTAGACTAAAAATATCCTTAGCCGCAAGAAAACAACATGACCGCCAAAAACACTCGCTACTAACGGGCCAACCCATATAAGGTTTAACACAGAGAGTTGTTCTCGGTTTTGGGAAGCTTCCAGAAGCTTTCCCAGCTGGTTTTCGGAAGCTTCCGGTTGGTTTTTTTCGTTTAGGTTTTTCTAGGATGGTTTTGTGTTTTTTTTGTATCTTTTTCCCTTTTCTATTTTTTTATTTCCTTTTTCTGTCTGATTTCTTGTTCTATTTAGTTTTCCTTTTGTCCTTTTTTCCTTTTTTTAAATTCAATGAACTTTTTTCAAAATTGATGAGATTTTTCATAATCGAAGATTTTTTTCAAATCAATGAACTTCCTTTCATATATTGCTGAATTTTTATTGAAAATCGATGAATTTTTTTCAAATATAATGAAATTTTTACAAATTACTGAAATTTGTTTTTAAATCAATGAACTTTTTTTCCAAATCGCTAGACTTTTTTCAAATTTGATAAACTTTTTTTAAAAGTCGGTTAATTTTTTCAAAATGGATGTACATTTTTTCAAACCTTTGAATGTTATTTGAAATTTCATATACATTTTTGAACACACAGATTTTTTTTGTTATTTTTAGTGTCAATAGTTGACCAGACAACCACGGCCAGTCAGCAGCGAACCCAGGCGACCAAACAAAGATCAATCAGCTAACGCGCGTGTTTTGGGCCGGGCCCAATAGCGTGCTTGCATGAGCGCCAGGACCCCTAGTTGGCGCCAAAGGCGCTGACTAGGAGCTCCCCATGAATAAAGGATTGGGGAGTCGGCACTGACGGGAGTGACGCGGGCAGGCCGGCAGCTCCACATCGTGTGAGCACAATATTTGGAATTCAGCTATGTATAATGAAAACCTTTTTGCGCCCTGAATATGTGTGACCAAAATAAAGCAGGTACTTTGCTCTCAGGTATATATTGGACGGAACAAAATGCAGTGCAACTATCTTGATGTCATGCAACAATTAGTATAGCATATAGGGGGTGCAAGCGGGCATCCCGCATAACTAGGAAACTAGTTCAAACTAAGCTAAATCCCAGCTGGAAAGTTATAACTAACACGATAGATTTTAACTCCGGAGCGGGGGGATCAGGCGCCGCTATGCACCCCTATTAGCATACCATCTTCTAGCGTGATAACAATAGCAAAAATACAAATGCAATGATCCACCAAATGTAGGAAAGCATTGTTACATAATATAATCTTATTTGAGCTACAAGGTGCATTCGCTTAATCATGATAAATAGAGAAGTGAAACAGTTGATCACATGGAAGAAAACAAGAGGAGGAGATATGTCCGGCACGCCTCTTGCGCTGGCGCTGGAACTACTGGTCGGCCCAATACTGTAGCACGGGGCGCCTCTTTCTACTCTGTGGTTTCTTTACCATTTTTTTTACTGCTTGCAGCGGTTTTCTTCCGTTCGTCGCAAAAAAAAGTGGTTTTCTTCCGTTGTTTCTTTTCCTTTTTCTTTTCTTCTTTGGTTTTTTTTGTTTCTTTATTCAGTTTTCACAAGTTTATTTGGTTTTCCATGGGTTTCTATTCCTCCTTTTTTTTTCTTTGTTTTAAGACATGATTACATTTGCAATACGCATTACAAATTTTCGTATACACAAGGACATTTTTTACACACGCCTGACTTTCATAAATACATGATTTTTTATCAGAAATATGTGTTGATGTCTACATTTTTAATACACATTGTACATTTTTGTATAGATTTGATATATTTTTGCATACACATTGTAAAAAATAAATTACATGCTTTTTGAATATTTTTGTTATTACCTATTAAACATTTTTTCAAATACATGTTGAATCGTTCTTTTGAATGATAAGAAAATTTCTTTAAAACTATGTAAACATCTTTCTGCATATTTAAAATAAATATTTTTGAAACTAGTGAACATTTTTAGAAATGTAATTTTCATTCTTTTGAATGGTGTAAAACAAAAAACAATACCAAACATGTTTTTACATCATATACCATTTTTTAAATGGCACTTACATTTTTTTGAAACACATGAACAGATTTGTTACACTACATGAACATTATAAAATTCACTAAACTATTTATCGATAATATATCTATTTAATGTTTTCAGTACAAACAAAAGAAAATAGAATGCGTGGCGTCAACCAGATGAATGGGTACTGGGCCGGCCCGGTAACAAACACCCTGTAGGCGAGCCGAGCTACTGCGTCGCACGAAGCGAGATATCCGTTTTCCTGCACTACACTGGATATCTCTACTCTTATAAAAAAAACAGAGTTGGTGATGATGGTGTGCCTGCCATCCTGCAATATAGGCCATCCGATTTATATCTGACGGATAGGAAGGAAACTATGGCAATTTTGTAAAACGATACCCACATCCCTCTCCACATTTGCAAATAAGGTCTCCCCTCGTTCATCATTTTCTCCCACAAAATAAACTACTCATACAAATGCATCTTGATGTTCCGTGCAACGCATGGGCATCTTGCTAGTACTGGAATATTTTTGCTGTAGTGTACACCAAGTTGCTACAGTGCATCAACAGAAAAACACTACAACTAATTGAGGACCGCTTGTTCAGAAGCGTCCCCAATGGTTACTTGGGTGGGCTCAGAGCATGCCACCCGGGGCGTTCTTAACCGCCGCCACGTGTCACGCTCCAGACTCTCCCTCCGTTTTTTTTTCGCACGAGGTTTCGGTTTTTTAGATGGTTTTTGTCTGTTTTTACGGCTTTTCAGAGGTCTTGCTTAGCTTTTCGACAAAAAATAACTTAAAAAAAGCACGGAAAAACGCATTTTTTTCTTCTTTCGAGAGAGGCACGGTTTTTTACTTTCGCGAGACGCACGGTTTTTGCTTCCACGGGAGGCACGGCCGTTCCTCTCGGAGAAAAAAAGTGTTTTCTCTTTTTCTTTCCTTCACGAGAGGCACGGCCGTACCTCTCACAAATGAAAACAAATCACATTTTTTTTCCTTCCACGAGAGACACGGGTTTGCTTTATTTTCTACATCAGCTTTGATCCTAGAGATATATGTTGAAACTTTCTAAAAAGAAGGAACCATCTGAATGTCTCCAGATCCAAAAGGCATTATTTTCTATATCAGATTTGATCCTAGAGATATATGTTGAAACTTTCTAAAAAGAAGGAACCATCTGAATGTCTTTGAGAAAGTGATTTTGCAGAATCACTACGAAACCATAAAATCGATCATCAAGTTAATTGAACAGACAAGTTCATACATAATTCAATATAACTTAGGGGCCAATGCTGAAGGAAATATGCCCTAGAGGCAATAATAAAGTTATTATTTATTTCCTCATATCATGTTAAATGTTTATTATTCATGCTAGAATTGTATTAACCGGAAACATGATATATGTGTGAATACATAGACAAACTTAATGTCACTAGTATGCCTCTACTTGACTAGCTCATTAATCAAAGATGGTTATGTTTCCTAACCATAGACATGTGTTGTCATTTGATTAATGGGATCACATCATTAGGAGAATGATGTGATTGACTTGATCCATTCCGTTAGCTTAGCACTTGATCGTTTAGTATGTTTCTATTGCTTTCTTCATGACTTATACAAGTTCCTATAACTATGAGATTATGCAACTCCGTTTACGGGGAACACTTTGTGTGCTACCAAACGTCACAACGTAACTGGTGATTATAAAGGAGCTCTACAGGTGTCTCCAAAAGTACATGTTGAGTTGGCGTATTTCGAGATTAGGTTTTGTCACTCCGATTGTCGGAGAGGTATCTCTGGGCCCTCTCGGTAATGCACATCACTATAAGCCTTGCAAGCAATGTAGCTAATGAGTTAGTTACGGAATGATGCATTACGTAACGAGTAAAGAGACTTGCAGGTAACGAGATTGAACTAGGTATTAGGATACCTACGATCGAATCTCGGGCAAGTAACATACCGATGACAAAGGGAACAACGTATGTTGTTATGCGGTTTGACCGATAAAGATCTTCGTAGAATATGTAGGAGCCAATATGAGCATCCAGGTTTCGCTATTGGTTATTGACCAGAGACAGTTCTAGGTCATGTCTACATAGTTCTCGAACCCGTAGGGTCCGCACGCTTAAGGTTTCGATGATAGTTATATTATGAGTTTATGAGTTTTGATGTACTGAAGTTTGTTCGGAGTCCCGGATGAGATTACGGACATGACGAGGAGTCTCGAAATGGTCGAGACATGAAGATTGATATATTGGAAGCCTATATTTGGATATCGGAAGTGTTCCGGGTGAAATCGGGATTTTACCGGAGTACCGGGAGGTTACCGGAACCCCCCGGGGGCTTAATGGGCCTACATGGGCCCTAGTGGAGAGGAGGAGAGGAGGCAAGGGCTGGGCCGCGCGCCCCTCCCCCCTAGTCCGAATAGGACAAGGAGAGGGGGCGGCGCCCCCCCTTCCTCTCTCCTCCTCCTTCCCCCTCTCCTATTCCAACTAGGAAAGAAGGAGTCCTACTCGGTGGGAGTAGGACTCCTTGGCGCGCCCTCCTTGACCGGCCGCCCTCCCCTTGGCTCCTTTATATACGGGGGCAGGGGGCACCTCTAGACACAACAATTGATCTCTTAGCTGTGTGCGGTGCCCCCCTCCACCATAGTCCTCGATAATATTGTAGCGGTGCTTAGGCGAAGCTCTGCGACGGTAGAACATCAAGATCGTCACCACGCTGTCGTGCTGACGGAACTCTTCCCCGACATTCTGCTGGATCGGAGTCCGGGGATCGTCATCGAGCTGAACATGTGCTAGAACTCGGAGGTGCCGTAGTTTCGGTGCTTGATCAATCGGGCCGTGAAGACGTACGACTACATCAACCGCGTTGTTCTAACGCTTCCGCTTTCGGTCTACGAGGGTACGTAGACAACACTCTCCCCTCTCATTGCTATGCATCACCATGATCTTGCGTGTGCGTAGGAATTTTTTTTAAAATTACTACGTTCCCCAAAAGTGGCATCAGAGCCTGATTTTATGCGTAGATGTTATATGCACGAGTAGAACACAAGTGAGTTATGGGCGATACAAGTCATACTGCGTACCAGCATGTCATACTTTGGTTCAACGATATTGTTGGATGAAGCGGCCCGGACCGACATTACGCGTAGGCTTACGCGAGACTGGTTCTACCGACGTGCTTTGCACACAGGTGGTTGGCGGGTGTCTGTTTCTCCAACTTTAGTTGAACTGAGTGTGGCTACGCCCGGTCCTTGCGAAGGTTAAAACAACACTAACTTGACGAACTATCATTGTGGTTTTGATGCGTAGGTAAGAACGGTTCTTGCTCAGCCCGTAGCAGCCACGTAAAATTTGCAACAACAAAGTAGAGGACGTCTAACTTGTTTTTGCAGGGCATGTTGTGATGTGATATGGTCAAGACGTGATGCTATATTTTATTGTATGAGATGATCATGTTTTGTAATCGAAGTTATCGGCAACTGGCAGGAGCCATATAGTTGTCGCTTTATTGTATGAAATGTAAACGCCCTATAATTGCTTTACTTTATCACTAAGCGGTAGCGATAGTCGTAGAAGCAATAGATGGCGTAAACGACGACGATGCTACGATGGAGATCAAGGTGTCGCGCCGGTGACGATGGTGATCACGACGGTGCTTTGAGATGGAGATCACAAGCACAAGATGATGATGGCCATATCATATCACTTATATTGATTGCATGTGATGTTTATCCTTTAAGCATCTTATCTTGCTTTGATTGACGGTAGCATTTTAAGATGATCTCTCACTAATTATCAAGAAGTGTTCTCCCTGAGTATGCACCGTTGCGCAAGTTCTTCGTGCTGAGACACCACATGATGATCGGGTGTGATAGGCTCTACGTTCAAATACAACGGGTGCAAAACAGTTGCACAAGCGGAATACTCAGGTTAAACTTGACGAGCATAGCGTATACAGATATGGCCTCGGAACACGGAGACCGAAAGATTGAACGTGAATCATATAGTAGATATGATCAACATAGTGATGTTCACCATTGAAACTACTCCATCTCACGTGATGACCGGACATGGTTTAGTTGATTTGGATCACGTGATCACTTATATGACTAGAGAGATGTCTGTCTAAGTGGGAGTTCTTAAGTAATATGATTAATTGAACTTAAATTTATCATGAACTTAGTACCTGATAGTATTTTGCTTGTCTATTTTTGTTGTTGATAGATGGCTCGTGCTATTGTTCTATTGAAGTTTAATGCGTTCCTTGAGAAAGCTAAGTTGAAAGATGATGGTAGCAAATACACGGACTGGGTCCGTAACTTGAGGATTATCCTCATTGCTGCATAGAAGAATTACGTCCTGGAAGCACCGGGTGCGAACGCCGCAGATGCAACTGACGACGTTAAGAACGTCTGGCAGAGCAAAGCTGATGACTACTCGATATTTCAGTGTGCCATGCTTTACGGCTTGGAACCGGGTCTTCAACAACGTTTTGAACGTTATGGAGCATATGAGATGTTCCAGGAGTTGAAGGTAATATTTCAAGCAAATGCCCGGATTGAGAGATATGAAGTCTCCAATAAGTTCTATAGCTGTAAGATGGAGGAGAATAGTTACATCGGTGAACACATACTCAAAATGTCTAGGTATAATAATCACTTGATTCAACCGGGAGTTAATCTTCACGATGATAGTGTCATTGATGTAATTCTTCAATCACTACCACCAAGCTACAAGAGCTTCGTGATGAACTATAATATGCAAGGGATGGACAAGACTATTCCCGAGCTCTTCGCGATGCTAAAAGCCATGGAGGTAGAAATCAAGAAGGAGCATCAAGTGTTGATGGTCAACAAGACCACCAGTTTCAAGAAAAAGGGCAAAGGGAAGAAGAAGGGAACTTCAAGAAGAGCGACAAACAAGTTGCCGCTCAAGAGAAGAAACCCAAGTCTGGACCTAAGCACGAGATCGAGTGCTTCTACCGCAAGCGGGCTGGACCTTTGAAGCGGAACTGCCCCAAGTATTTGGCGGATAAGAAGGATGGCAAAGTGAACAAAGGTATATGTGATATACATGTTATTGATGTGTACCTTACTAATGCTCGCAGATAGCACACGGGTATTTGATCTGGTTACATTGCTAATATTTGCAACTCGAAATAGGGACTACTGATTAAGCGAAGATTGGCTAAATGCGAGGTGATGATGCGGCGTGGGAAATGGTTCCAAAGTCGATGTGATCGCGGTCGGCACGCTACCTCTACATCTACCATCGGGATTAGTTTTAGACCTGAATAATTGTTATTCGGTGCCGGCGTTAAGCATGAACATTATATCTGGATCTTGTTTGATGCGAGACGGTTATTCATTTAAATCAGAGAATAATGGTTGTTCTATTTATATGAGTAATATCTTTTATGGTCATGCACCTTTGAATAGTGGTCGTTTTTTGATGAATCTAGATATTAGTGATACACATATTCATAATGTTGAAGCCAAAAGATGCAGAGTTGATAATGATAGTGCAACTTATTTATGGCACTGTCGTTTGGGTCATATTGGTGTAAAGCGCATGAAGAAACTCCATCCTGATGGACTTTTGGAATCACTTGATTATGAATCACTTGGTACTTAAGTAACCATGCCTCATGGGCAAGATGACTAAAACGCCGTTCTCCGGAACTATGGAGCGAGCAACTGATTTGTTGGAGATCATACATACCGATGTATGTGGTCCAATGAATGTTGAGGCTTCATGGCGGTATCGTTATTTTCTCACCTTCACAGATGATTTAAGCAGATATGGGTATATCTACTTAATGAAACATAAGTCTGAAACATTTGAAAAGTTCAAAGAATTTCAGAGTGAAGTTGAAAATCATCATAACAAGAAAATAAAGTTTCTATGATCTAATCGTGGAGGAGAATATTTGAGTTACGAGTTTGGTCTACATTTGAAACAACGCGGAATAGTTTCGCAACTCACGCCACCCGGAACACCACAGCGTAATGGTGTGTCCGAACGTCGTAATCGTACTTTACTAGATATGGTGCGATCTATGATGTCTCTATTAATTTACCGCTATCATTTTGGGGTTATACTTTAGAGACGTCCGCATTCATGTTAAATAGGGCACCATCAAAATCCGTTGAGATGACGCCTTATGAACTGTGGTTTGGCAAGAAACTAAAGTTGTCATTTCTTAAAGTTTGGGGCTGCGATGCTTATGTGTAAAAGCTTCAACCTGATAAGCTCGAACCCAAATCGAAGAAATGTATCTTCATAGGATACCCAAAGGAAACTGTTGGGTACACCTTCTATCACAGATCCGAAGGCAAGACATTCGTTGCTAAGAATGGATCCTTTCTAGAGAAGGAGTTTCTCTCGAAAAAAGTGAGTGGGAGGAAAGTAGAACTTGATGAGGTAACAGTACCTGCTCACTTATTGGAAAGTAGTTCATCACAAAGAACCGGTTCTGTGACGCCTACACCAATTAGTGAGGAAGTTAATGATGATGATCATGAAACTTGAGATCAAGTTGTTCTTGAACCTCGTAGGTCAAACAGAGTAAGATCCGCACCAGAGTGGTACGGTAATCCTGTTCTGGAGGTTATGTTACTAGACCATGACGAACCTACGAACTATGAAGAAGCGATGGTGAGCCCATATTCCGCAAAATGGCTTGAGGCCATGAAATCCGAGATGGGATCCATGTATGAGAACAAAGTATGGACTTTGGTTGACTTGCCCGATGATCGGCAAGCCATCTAGAATAAATGGATCTTCAAGAAGAAGACCGGCCAGCGGTAATGTTCTTTGTCTATAAAGCTCAACTTGTTGCAAAAGGTTTTCGACAAGTTCAAGGGATTGACTAAGATGAGACCTTCTCACCCGTAGCGATGCTTAAGACTGTCCGAATCATGTTAGCAATTGCCGCATTTTATGATTATGAAATTTGGCAAATGGATGTCAAAACTGCATTCCTAAATGGATTTCTGGAAGAAGAGTTGTATATGATGCAACCGGAAGGTTTTGTCGATCCA
Source organism: Aegilops bicornis (assembly GCA_021605145.1). Taxonomy (NCBI): domain Eukaryota; kingdom Viridiplantae; phylum Streptophyta; class Magnoliopsida; order Poales; family Poaceae; genus Aegilops; species Aegilops bicornis. The sequence continues at coordinate 609,352,879 of CM038670.1, read as the reverse complement.
AAGGGAACTAACAAAGTGTGCAAGCTCCAGCGATCCATTTATGGACTGGCGCAAGCCTCTCGGAGTTGGAATAAACGTTTTGATAGTGTGATCAAAGCATATGGTTTTATCTGAGACTTTTGGAGAAGCCTATATTTACAAGAAAGTGAGTGGGAGCTCAGTAGCATTTGTGATATTATATGTGGATGACATATTGTTGATTGGAAATGATATAGAATTTATGGATAGCATAAAAGAATATTTGAATAAGAGTTTTTCAATGAAGGACCTCGGTGAAGCTGCTTATATATTGGGCATCAAGATCTATAGAGATAGATCAAGATGCTTAATTGGACTTTCACAAAGCACATACCTTGACAAAGTTTTGAAGAAGTTCAAAATGGATCAAGCAAAGTAAGGGTTCTTGCCTGTGTTACAAGGTGTGAAGTTGAGTAAGACTCAATGCCCGACCACAGCAGAAGATAGAGAGAAAATGAAAGATATTCCCTATGCTTCAGCCATAGGCTCTATCATGTATGCAATGTTGTGTACCAGACCTGATGTATGTTTAGCAATAAGTTTGGCACGGAGGTACCAAAGTAATCCAGGAGTGGATCACTGGACAACGATCAAGAACATCCTAAAATACCTGAAAAGGACTAAGGATATGTTTCTCGTTTATGGAGGTGATAAAGAGCTCATCATAAATGGTTACATCGATGCAAGCTTTGACACTGATCCGGGCGATTCTAAATCGCAAACCGGATACATGTTTTTATTGAACGGTGGAGCTGTCAGTTGGTGCAGTTCTAAACAAAGCGTTGTAGCGGGATCTACATGTGAAGCGGAGTACATAGCTGCTTCGGAAGCAGCAAACGAAGGAGTCTGGATGAAGGAGTTCATATCCGATCTAGGTGTCATACCTAGTGCATCAGGTCCAATGAAAATCTTTTTGTGACAATACTTGGTGCAATTGCTTTAGCAAAGGAATCCAGATTTCACAAGAGAACCAAACACATCAAGAGAAACTTCAACTACATCCGGGATCAAGTCCAGGTGGGAGACATAGAGATTTGCAAGATACATAGGGATCTGAATGTTGCAGACCCGTTGACTAAGCCTCTTCCACTAGCAAAACATGATCAACACCAAGGCTCCATGGGTGTTAGAATCATTACTGTGTAATCTAGATTATTGACTCTAGTGCAAGTGGGAGACTGAAGGAAATATGCCCTAGAGGCAATAATAAAGTTATTATTTATTTCCTTATATCATGATAAATGTTTGTTATTCATGCTAGAATTGTATTAACCGGAAACATGACACAGTCGGAAGGTTTCTGGAAGAAGAGTTGTATATGATGCAGCCGGAAGGTTTTGTCGATCCAAAAGGTGCTAACAAAGTGTGCAAGCTCCAACGATCCATTTATGGACCGGTGCAAGCATCTCGGAGTTGGAATGAACGCTTTGATAGTGTGATCAAAGCATATGGTTTTATACAGACTTTTGGAGAAGCCTGTATTTACAAGAAAGTGAGTGGGAGCTCTGTAGCATTTCTGATATTATATGTAGATGACATATTGTTAATTGGAAATGAGATAGAACTACTGGATAGCATAAAGGGATACTTGAATAAAAGTTTTTCGATGAAAGACCTCGGTGAAGCTGCTTATATATTGGGCATCAAAATCTATAGAGATAGATCAAGACGCTTAATTGGACTTTCACAAAGCACATACCATGATAAAGTTTTGAAAAAGTTCAAAATGGATCAGGCAAAGAAAGGGTTCTTGCCTGTATTACAAGGTGTGAAGTTGAGTCAGACTCAATGCCCGACCACAGCAGAAGATAGAGAGAAAATGAAAGATATTCCTATGCTTCAGCCATAGGCTCTATCATGTATGCAATGCTGTGTACCGGACACGATGTATGTTTAGCAATAAGTTTGGCACGGAGGTACCAAAGTAATCCAGAGTGGATCATCGACAGCGTCAAGAATATCCCGAAATACGAAAAGGACTAAGGATATGTTTCTCGTTTATGGAGGTGACAAAGAGCTAGTCGTAAATGGTTACGTCGATGCAAGATTTGACGATCAGACGATTCTAAATCGCAAACCGGATACGTGTTTATATTGAACGGTGGAGCTGTCGGTTGGTGCGATTCTAAACAAAGCGTCGTGGCGGGATCTACATGCGAAGCGGAGTACATAGCTGCTTAAGCAGCAAATGAAGGAGTCTGGATGAAAGAGTTCATTTCCGATCTAGGTGTCATACCTAGTGCATCGGGACCAATGAAGATCTTCTGTGACAATACTGGTGCAATTGTCTTGGCAAAGGAATCCAGATTTCACAAGAGGACCAAGCACATCAAGAGACGCTCTAATTCCATCCGGGACCAAGTCCAGGTGGGGGACATAGAGGTATGCAAGATACATAATGTTGCAGACCCGTTGACTAAACCTCTTCCACGAGCAAAACATGATCAACACCAAGACTCCATGGGTGTTAGAATCATTACTGTGTAATCTAGATTATTGACTCTAGTGCAAGTGGGAGACTGAAGGAAATATGCCCTAGAGGCAATAATAAAGTTATTATTTATTTCCTCATATCATGATAAATGTTTATTATTCATGCTAGAATTGTATTAACCGGAAACATGATACATGTGTGAATACATAGACAAACTTAATGTCACTAGTATGCCTCTACTTGACTAGCTCATTAATCAAAGATGGTTATGTTTCCTAACCATAGACATGTGTTGTCATTTGATTAACGGGATCACATCATTAGGAGAATGATGTGATTGACTTGACCCATTCAGTTAGCTTAGCACTTGATCGTTTAGTATGTTGCTATTGCTTTCTTCATGACTTATACAAGTTCCTATAACTATGAGATTATGCAACTCCCGTTTATCGGAGGAACACTTTGTGTGTTACCAAACATCACAACATAACTGGGTGATTATAAAGGAGCTCTACAGGTGTCTCCAAAAGTACATGTTGAGTTGGCGTATTTCAAAATTAGGTTTTGTCACTCCGATTGTCGAAGAGGTATCTCTGGGCCCTCTCGGTAATGCACATCACTATAAGCCTTGCAAGCAATGTAGCTAATGAGTTAGTTACAGAATGATGCATTACGTAACGAGTAAAGAGAGTTGCCGGTAACGATATTGAACTAGGTATTAGGATACCGATGATCGAATCTCGGGCAAGTGACATACTGATGACAAAGGGAACAACGTATGTTGTTATGCGGTTTGACCGATAAAGATCTTCGTAGAATATGTAGGAGCCAATATGAGCATCCAGGTTCTGCTATTGGTTATTGACCGGAAATAGTTCTAGGTCATGTCTACATAGTTCTCGAACCCGTAGGGTCCGCACGCTTAAGGTTTCGATGATAGTTATATTATGAGTTTATGAGTTTTGATGAACCGAAGTTTGTTCGGAGCCCTGGATGAGATTACAGACATGACGAGGAGTCTCGAAATGGTGGAGGCATGAAGATTGATATATTGGAAGCCTATATTTGGATATCAGAAGTGTTCCGGGTGAAATCGGGATTTTACCGGAGTATCGGGAGGTTACCGGAACCCCTCGGGGGGCTTAATGGGCCTACATGGGCCCTAGTGGAGAGGAGGAGAGGAGGCAAGGGCTGGGCCGCGCGCCCCTCCCCCCTAGTCCAAATAGGACAAGGAGAGGGGGGTGGGGCGCCCCCCCTTTCCTTCCTCTCTCCCTCCTCCTTCCCCCCTTCTCCTATTCCAACTAGGAAAGAAGGGAGTCCTACTCCCGGTGGGAGTAGGACTCCCTTTGGCGCGCCCCTCCTTGGCCGGCCGCCCCCTCCCCCTTGGCTCCTTTATATAAGGGGGTAGGGGGACACCTCTAGACACAACAATTGATCTCTTGATCTCTTAGCCGTGTGCGGTGCCCCCCTCCACCATAGTCCTCGATAATATTGTAGCGGTGCTTAGGCGAAGCCCTGCGACGGCAGAACATCAAGATCGTCACCACGCCGTCATGCTGACGAACTCTTCCCCGACATTCTGCTGGATCGGAGTCCGGGGATCGTCATCGAGCTGAACGTGTGCTAGAACTCGGAGGTGTCGTAGTTTCGGTGCTTGATCGGTCGGGCTATGAAGACGTACGACTACATCAACCGCGTTGTTCTAACGCTTCCGCTTTCGGTCTACGAGGGTACGTAGACAACACTCTCCCCTCTCGTTGCTATGCATCATCATGATCTTGCGTGTGCGTAGGATTTTTTTTTTGAAATTACTACGTTCCCCAACAAATCCTGCTTCAATAGACATAATCCCCTACTCAAAATATCTCTAATCGAACAGTAACTTCACGACCCTAATTTTTGAATGGCAAACTAAAATCCTGCTCATTGTGACTATTTCTTTCCATCAAGAGCAAGGAAGGGGAAAAATTGAAAATCCATACAATCACACAAGATTCGATCAAAAAAAGAGCGAAGCGATCCTTTGTAGGGCCTGAAGACGAGCCTACCTGTGTGGTCCTCCTCCCTCGTCGCCGCCATAGCATCAGCGGCGGCGATGGCCTTGTCGCGTGGGCGGTGAGTGGTGGGCATCCACTCTGGAAACAAAGGAGACGATTTGGGGGCCCGGGGCGGCCACCCCTTGCCCCCCTCTCCCTCAGGGCTGGCCCTGGAATCACCTTGCAACAACTTTTACACGTTTTTTATTTTCAGTTTTATTTTATTTTGAAAATAGAAAAATATTTGCCACGCATTATCTTTTAGTTGGCTTGTGCAATTAGCATGACAAGAAAGGATTGACAATTGTTGCAGGAAGCTAGTATTCCATGGGTTGATACCTTGGTTTCTCATCTAAGAGTATCTTGTTACTTACTACAAACTCCTCCACTTGGAAGCCTAACACCTTGCCCCCAGGCAAGCAAATAAGTTTCTGCCGTCGTTGCCGGGGAGTACATGTTCTGGAAGAAAACTTTACTTTCCGTCAACTTGCCATCAACAAGTCTGTGGTGTCGTTGTCAAGGAATATGATGAATCCAAAATTGCACCATCTTTATTTTTAGTTTTACGCCGTAGTCGTAAGTTTTGTCAGAATTTAACGCATCCAAGCACCCTTTTGTTCAATTTCACTAGGATCTTGAGCTGAGGAGGAAACCTGGATGTTAAAGGAGAAAACACAAGTATATGAGTGAAAACCACGTTAATTGACGTGATTGGAACGTACCATGAAAATGTAGTTTTACTTTCTATGGGGCCTTTGGCACAGAATTGCAAGGCACCTATGTATGTCTCATGTGGTGACTATGTGTAATTAGTCTTTTTTTCTAAAAAGAAATGTTACTTCTCAAAACAAACCTATAGGTGGTTATTGACCAAAAGTGGGGCTTTTTTGCCATGTCAGTGTATTTGGCTCTAAAGCTTAGGTTAATCGATCACATAAGGATTTTCTTTTGTGCGTGACTTTTAAAAACAAAATCCTCACAAAGGATAGCTTGGTGCAATCCGGCTGGGTTCGGAATATGAAATACTCCGTTTATGCTTTGCAAGAAAGTAAAGTTGATGAAGCATTCTTTTAATATGCTACGGCATATTATGTTTTAGGATAGTTAATGTACTTTCAACATTGGGAATTGCTCAGGAGGTTCTTTCTACAATTTTTTATCCTCAAATTAGGATGGTGTGGAATATAGATTATATGTTTTGTAGCAAAGTAAAGATAATCGATTGTTTTTTAATATGCTACGTCAAACTATATGTTGGGGGTGTTGAATGTACTTTTAACATTTGGGAATTGCTTAGGAAGTTCTTTGTTATCTTTAGTTGGATTACTTTATTTAATTTAATCAGAAAATAAGCACATGTGTGACCACCTGGGTTTGGTCACTTGGAAAACTAGAAATGTGGCATGCTTTAATAAACAACATCCACATGATTCTAGTGAGTGTGTGGTGTTTCATATGTCTCACTATTTATTTTACTGTGTTGATATGGAGAAATAAGGTGACAATACTTCTAATACAACAGAGACCACTTTCTTTTAGTCACAACTAAAAAAAATTAGTCTGACTATTGGTTAAAGTTGTTAGTATGCGCCATTGATGCTTAGTTGATAATTGTTATGAGAAACATTGCAACAGGCTTTATCTTAGTTATGTTTTGTGTGGACGGGGTGTTTCGTCTCAAATATTAAATATTGTGTGTTAAGTTGGAGATTTCATCTGTATGTTTGTAATAAAGTTTTATCGGATATCCCTGAAGGGACTGTTTGTAATAAAGTTTTGGTAATACTAGTAGTAGTGACATTTTAGGGGCTCTATTTTTCCTTTGTCCGAAACACGGCTAAGGAAAAAAAAAGTCTTTTTTTAAGACAAAAAAAATAGAGCCAAAATCCTCACAAGTTAGGGATATTCTCTGTGATTCCCCCAAAAGGGACATTCTCTTGGTGCAGCCAAAATCCATCGGGAGCACTGCTTGGCGCATTATGTTTGCGCAGTCTCGTCTGCCAAGCAGTGCTCTCCATCGGTCTCTCTCAACGGACAGCAGTCCTAGCGATGGCGTGACCGCCGGTGATGCGAGCGACGGCGCCATAGCCCGGAACACGCAGATAACAAACGAAATCGAAACGCTAGAGGAGGCCCCACATGCACGCGCCGAGCACGCACCAGAACGACCGGGCCATGCTTTTCAGCGGACTCGAGTGTGTTTGACGAGAAAAGACTGCCCATGCAGTTGGTGGCCTAGTATAATTCGCCACTCCATTGACTTCACTTCCCGGTCTGTGGAAAAACACTCGCACGACAAACCCAGCACGTCTAGACAGCAGGACACCGGAAAGAAAACACACGTTTACACATGCCAAGCGGAGCGGGTGTCACCCACAACCACAACCACGACCACTATGCCAGTAGGCTAGCCACACGACTTTTCCACGGGCCGCCCCCGGTGCTACAGTCCGGTTCAGCACCTGACCACCGGACGAAACCTTCTGACCACACACAGTACACGATAATTAGTATACAATTGAAGTTGCTCGCCAACTTGGTTGAGTGAGCGGAGCATCGCCGGCCGAAGAGACCCGGTCACCCTCGGCGGAACGGGTTGTGGGCCTTGAACTCGGCGGCGACGTCGGCGACGGAGCCGGCGGCCGCCACGACGGACACGAGGAGGCACACGGCGCTGAGCGCCTGGAGGAACATCCACCGCGTGCTGCCCCGCGGCACCCGGCGCTGCGCGATGTACATCGACACGGGGAAGTAGACGGTGAGCGGCCAGAAGGAGATGGCGCCGATGAGCCCCACCACGGACCCGAAGAAGGGCATCGCCATGGCCACGGCGGTCGTCACGCACACGTACGCCGTGCGCCAGGTCAGCCGGAGCGGGCACACGGACACGCGGGCGGCCGTGGGCCACAGCCGGACCTCCCTCGTGCCCACGAACGCGCTGTCCGGCCAGGCCGCGGCGGCCCGCAGCTCGACGTAGGCGAAGATGGGCTGGGTGATGACCTGGTACGTGCCGACCAGGTGGACGACGACCGCGGCGTTGGCCACGTCCAGCAGCCAGAAGGGCTCGTAGAAGCCGAAGCCCGTGAGGAGGTTGTCGGGCGCCCCGTCGCCGAACGCCGCGTACCCCACGCACCCGCACAGCAGGTAGATCACCGTCGTCACCGCCACGCTCACCGCCGTCGCCTTCTTCATCACCTTCGCCTCCGACGGCGCCGCCGCCTTCAGCGTGTCCTGCAATAATAATTAGCATGCAAGGAAGGAACAAATCAGCAAACCAACCCCACCTGGGTACGACAATCACCGAATTAACAAAGACAGGACAGGTCATTAATTAAGGAAATCGAGATAGTATCTGGACAGCGACTTGCTTGGATCTCGAGCAGAACGATGGAGAAGCCGTAGGCGAAAGCCATGTTCCCAAACGCCTGAAGACTACGCCAGACTTTCTCCATCACGGTGATACTCTTGCCGGCGGCGTTGATGCCGACGGCCACGCCGGTGAGGCCGCCATGGATTCCCCCGTTGGCTGGAAATTTTGTAGCAATGTCGTCGTCAATAGATTAGATTCCCTTGATTCAACATGTCGACGACGCGTCTAATTTAGACTTGGTATATACGCGACACCGACCAGAGACCACGTACCTACAATCTGCGCGACGCCGAGGGAGATGCCGATGGTGGAGTAGGTGAAGGACATGACGGTGGCGAGGATGGACAGCCACCACATACTGTCCAACCCCGGGATCTGCGAGAAGAAGATCTCCATGATGCCGTAGATGGCAATGTACGGGCTCATGGAATAACTGTTGCAGTCGCCCTTGTGCCCTTCCTTGTGGAAGCATCCCGCCTTCTTGATCGCCCTGTTCGTCATACCAAATCCAGCAAAAAGGGAATGCAGATTGATTCACAAGATGAAAAATGGTAGGAAGTTGTGGTGGAGTGCGATTTAGTCTAGTTAGTTCCGTACAGCATGCTGACGGACGCGGCGATGGTGATGCCGATGCCGATGCCGAAGAGGTTGACGAACTGGATGGCGCCGCAGAGCTTCACCTTGGACTCGTCCAGGGTGGCGCGGACGGCGGCCATGTAGGTGCGGTTGCGCGGGCCGGACACGGGGTCGCCGGTGCGGTAGCAGTCGGCCAGGAGCGCCGAGGTGTAGTAGATGACGGCGGCGAACAGCGTCATCACGCCGGGGCCGGCCACCCAGCCCAACTGCGCCACCCCCCACGCCAGGGACAGCACGCCGGACCCCAGCACCGTGGTAATGATGTGCGCGCTGGCCGTCCACGCCGTGCCCGTGCGCCGCGGCCGGCCGTCGTCGTCGAGGTCGTCGTCCACCCGCTTGGACAAACCCATGGCGTCGTAACCGCCGCCCGCGCCTGTCTCCAACCGCCGCATGTCCACGGTTGCCATGGCGTGGGACGGGGCGAGATGTTGCAGACTTTGTGAGGGAGGGGATGGGAGATTGGAAAGTGGAGGAGGATCGCTACGGAATGAGGCGTATTTAAGCCGCAGGGTTCAGGATTTGTGTACAGATTTGGTGCTTGGGAGTCTTCTTATTTTTTTTGGAAAAGTCTTTTGTTTTTGGAAAGACGCGGGTAGTGATTTATGAAGAATAAATGAACGAACCGCTGTCGCATAGAGAATCAATGCTATGGCAATAATTTACTGATAAGCACTCCTAGTTGTCAACACAATTCACAAGAATTGACAAGCATTAGAGTATGGATAATTATAGAACCACTAGTCGGCTCTTTCTCATTGACACATCATCTACGGTCAATGCAAGTAAGACAATCTCTTCACTAGAAAACATACACCGGGCCTCAAATTTTGGATTTCTTTGAGTTAGATTAAATTTTGGATTTATCCTGAAGAATACTGCTTCCTCCGATCAATAATAAGTGTCGCGGTTTTAAACTAAGGCACACTACGACACTAATTATTGATGGAAGGGCTACCTATGATCCAAAATGTAGATGTAAACCTTGAAATTTGTAATGAACTTGAATAATACTATCTCTAGTAGGTATTTTGAGAGTTGGGCACAAGTGACATTGTAGCTAATTTGTCGCTACAAAATTGGCATAGAATCAATCAACTGGGTGCTCATCTAACCAATATTTAGACGAAAATGACTATGGAACTTAAAATTTCACTACATGATGGCATGGAATCCACTATGAGCTAATTGAACCAATATTCAGTTAGTGGATGAAAATGACTATGGAACTTAAAATGCCACTACAAAATGGCATAGAATCAACGTTGTACTTGTCGAACCAATTTAGTTAGTGGACGGAAATGACTTGTTTAGGTGAAACTTACACCAGACCATCCATTTATTCATCGAATCGATGTATGAGACGGTAATGCAGTTCGATGTACCAATCCAAAATGCAATTATGGAAACTGAAAATTCCTTTTTAAAGCGGGGATTTTCCTTTGTTATATGCATAGGTGTGTCATATGGATTGAGGGATACATCATCTGAAGAGCAAGGGATAATTCATTTCAAGATTTTGGTTGCGCAGACCAAAGTGTTGTTTTTGGTAACCATGACGAAGAAAGAAAATTGTTTACATTATCATGGAAACAAAGCCATGTGGCGCAAACTGATGGTCGTGTCTAACTTATACCCCCTCAATGTGTTACCCTCCCTACATGACAACATACTGTTCGTATTACATCATCTTGAGCGTTATATTTCTTTTGAGTTTTCACTTCCTCTTGCATAAACAAAACTTTGTGTTATTAAAAATTCTTGTGTTTTCACTTCATGTAGGATAAAATGTAGCACTGCATCTCAAATCATATGTTTTTTTTCTATTCCCGCATTTTAGTATTATACGAAAGAATATGCCCTTATTAGTTGTGTGCATTGAGGATGCAGAAGCAAGGGGCCTAAACTATTTGTGCTTGTATTAGCTTGATATGTTCAAAGAAACCAATGAGAACATCCATTTATCAAAACTTAAAATGTCACTGCTACCATTCATTGATTTCTACAACTTTCTATAGACACTAAAGTTATATTCCCAATTCTTGATGGAATTAATGATGAGCTAAATATTATTATTATCTCCTTTGTGTTTACTATGTCCATCTAAAAAATCTAAAGTTTCATGTTTGTAAGCCCCCTTGCTTTGAAAAATAGGCAAACATTTACTGCATTTGCATTGAATTATGTCCAGTTTGGATCTCATTGTAAAAGTAACTATTGCATGAATGGGATATGCATTATGTATTAAGTAATGGTATAGGAACTAATTAGGTTCTCCTTGGTTATAAGCATTTTGAAGATGAGCCCAATAAACTAAAAAAGAGGAAGCACAAACCACATGAGAAAAAAGGTGCACTAAATTTAGAACAGGCTAAATTTTGGATCAAATTTGAAAGTCTAAAAGGAGTTGCATTTTGGATTGATTTCCTAGGAACTTAGTATAGAAACTAGAAAAGAAGAAAATGTCATATATACCTTGTGTTTCACAATGTATGTCATGTCTTTATACCTATGAGGGGAAAAGATTAGTAATGCTTGACAGAGTCATACAATCATTGGTTCTACATAGCCACTATTAATCTAGTCGTTATAGCAAATGTAATGTGATTATATCAAATACTATTTAGATTTATGTCTCTGTGCATACGTGTGATCGGACATTGTGAAATTGAGAAGGAGGGATGCAAAAGTTTCTATTTGCAGGGAAGTATCCGTGTATACGTGTGAACTTACTATATAAAATGTCATATATACCTTGTGTTTCGATGTTGGGAAATCTCCTTGTGTAAGCTAGATAAAATAATTATTCTATGGGGCGTGCTATGCATCCGCCGACTGATATCTTTGAAAGATCAGCCGGCTCGAGCCGTCGGATTTGCCGCATCAAGCGAGCCGAGCGCACCTCTAGTACTGCAACACATGTCTTGTTGTGGAATTATTTCTGTAACATAGGTGTTGTTGTAGAATTTGTTTGCAACGGTTGTTTTGTTACAAATAAAAAAATTGCAACTAGGGTTTTGTTGCAACTGAAGTCTCGTTGCGGAAAATTTCCGCAACAGAGGTTTTGTTGCAAAACTAGACCCGTCGTAGACCATTGCAACACCGCATTTGTTTCTGAAACATAGCCTCTGTTTCGAAAACGCGTTCGATAAAGGATGACATGCAAGCCTTCATTTGGACGCGTGTCATGCTGCGGAGGTGGCGGACTGTGAAACTCAAAAATTTTTGTTTGGTTTTCAACAAAAACTTTGTTGGATTTGAAGAAGGTCATTTAAATTCTTCCAAAAACCTCTCTCTCAAAACTTCTTACTTGACAAGGATTTATTTTTTTGTTATCTTCTTCAACTCTGGTGTTTGGTTATTGAAAACCTTTCTTCTGATTGTCCCCTTCTCAAATTTATTTTTGGGATTTATTTTTCTTTTAAAGAAACCCTAGGAGTTTTGGGACTTTTCTTACATTGAAACCATCCATGATTTTACCATGCCTCATGTGGTAAATATCCCCAAAACCCCTCCTTCCACTTTGGGGCAATCCAAACTTTCTGTTCCAACAAGACCAACCCATGTTTGGATTTTATTTCATTAAATTTTTCTCCCAAAACTATTATGTCATTTATTTTGGGCCTAGATGATTTTCAAAGCAAGTACCTAATTCCTTTTGAGTTTTGAACTCAAACCAACTCCTCTGGATAGTCTATAGCACCCACAACCTAGATCCATCAAGATCCACTCTTCCTCTTTTCAAAATTTTCAAGTTTCAACCTCTGCAAGTTTGGACCAGATTTGTCAAATTTGATGAAATTCATATCTTCTCTTCTCCAAAAAATTCTACCAAAATTCAGGCAGCCCCCAGATGCAGTGAGAGGCCACCTCACCAAAAATCAGCCCTAGGAAAATTCCCCACATGCCAAAATCATTTCGTCGAACACCTGGCCGGCATTGTTCCTGTGCATTTTCGGAAAGTTCGAGATTGTAGTTTTCTTGATGGCGTTTGCTGACTTGTCACCGATCACCAGGCGCCCTGGCGCGTTCAAGACGCCCCTTCTCCTGGCGAGAGCACCGCACGCCCTCTTGGACGGTGCGGTGTCGGTGGCGGCGAGCATCGCTAACGCCGGCGCCTCTGCGGTGGCAGAGCCACCGTGGCGGCCAGCGAGCCGTGCCCGCTCGTTCGCCGTTCTGCGCCGCCTAATGCTCCCTTGCCCTCGCGTGGCCTCGCAAGACGCCGCGCACCTCGCAGCACCGCCACCGTGGCGGCAAGCACATGGCGCGCTCTGCCGACGGGCCCAAGGCCGCCCGTTCCGTCGAACCCACCCAGGGCACCTAATCTGAACTCGTTTAGCGCCTAAACGGAACCAGTGGGACTCCACGTTGACGCCCAACGCCCTAAACACCCCGACCAAGCTTTGCGCCGCCGTAACCATCGCCGGAGATCTCCGTTCACGGCCACCGCCTCGGATCGCCCTATAAAAGGAAGCCCCGAGCTCGTTCTCGAGCACGCACCACCTCTACACCTCACCAACACCCCGCCAGGCTACTAGGAGGACCACGAGGAGGTCTCCTCTCCCAACTCCGGCCGCCCCGATCCGCCTCGGCCACCACCTCGATCCACTCCGGTGAGCCCATCCCCGGCACCCAAACCTCGTCAGCAACCTCCTCGAGCACCCAAAGCTAACCCATGATTTGATTTGACCTTCGCAGCCCTCCCGTCGAGACCCGGCTCCACCAGAGCCGCCGTCACGGGAGCTGTGGTCGCCGACGTAGTGCTCTGGCGACCACCACCACCACTCACCGACGCGGAAGGTCACGTTGAGCACGGAGGTAACACCCGATCCCCCTGCCTCGCCGTGGATCGCCGCCGGCGACCACCGCAGCTCTCGGGCGCCGACGAGCTCTGTTTTCCCCATTTGAAAATTCAAACCTGACGGGTGGGACCCGCCCGTTAGCCTCCCTGTTCTTTTTCTTCGAACCGCTTTCTGAAAACGTATTCGGGCAAATACGCTTTCAGTCTGAAACGTTTTTCTGGTCTTTTCTGTTCAGCCCCCTGAGAAGTTTCTGTTTCATTACAGAAAGGTCCCTGGATTAAAACCCTTATAACTTTTAAACAGAAAAGGATTTTTGATTGATTCTTTTTCTGTCCTCTTTAAAATTTTGTCTAGTTTTTTATCAGATTTATTTGAAAAAAAATTCGAATGTTTTTGTGCACCTCACGGTATTTACGATAGTGCGTGTATTTCTGTATACCGTGAATCTGGGAGGAGGTGATGGAACCATGAACTTCACCGAGCTAGGCTCGACTACTCCGAACCAGGCAAGCATGTTTGAACTTTTGATATGATGAGTGTCTTGGCATGTTTGCATTAAGTAGTTCCATGGCATGTTTTTGGAGCTTCTCGATGAAGGTTATATTACATGCAAAGTTGAGGCAAGTGAATTTTGATAATCCATAAGTTGTTGGATATGGGTTTGCATGGCCATGAGATGGCATGAGAATGGGTAAGATGGCAGTGTTGTAACATGCCAGTCTTATGCCAGACAGTTTGACCCAGTGTCAACATGAATCAGTCCGGTTCCCGTTCGTTTTCCCTTCCGTACTACCACATGTTTTCCGCAAGGGATACGGCTTAGTAAGTTGCAAACCGTTTTCCTGGTACACACCAAATCGAGAGGCCGAGATGAGGGTTCCATGGCCCTGGATTAAAGCCTATCATCCGGTCAGGGGGCATGGGTGTTTCCGGTTGGGACCGAAAGGGGGGCACCCCTTAGAGCGCGCATATATAAATTTGATCCCATGCTATTCGAGATTGTGATCTCCCTGTCTCAAAGTTTTTCTTGAACGCTGACTAGGGTGATTCCTGGCATCGTGAGGTGGGATGGGTGTGTACTGGTTATATGTGTTTCTTTCGAAATACCGTAAACGGAACTAGTCCTTCGTGACTACGGAAATCCGTTGGCTGTGGGTATTTTAGTACAAACTCTGCAGAGTCAATAATCCTTGAAATCATCTTATCCATGTCCAAGTACTGTGTTCATCTTATCTTGTCAAGTGTCAGTCTCGGTGACAGAAACTCCAGAGAACCACATGAGTGTCAAGACCGGTTAAATGTTTATTCCTATGGATGGACTAACCCGTTTATTATCATGTGTTGAATATTTTTTTATGAACATTATTCTTGCAAGTTTAACAGATATGAACAATGAATATAAGCCCATTCTGCGATGTCGCTCAGACGTCCGACTTTGGCACACTTGTTATTTACTTTGATATAAGCCCTTTCTGCGATGTTGCTTAGACGTCCGACTGTGGCACACTTGTTATTTACTTTGATATAATCCCTTTCTGCGATGTCGCTCAGACCTCCGACTGTGGCACACTTGTTATTTACTTTGATGTAAGCCCTTTCTGCGATGTCGCTCAGACGTCCGACTGTGGCACGCTTGTTATTTTACCTTGGATATAAGCCCTTTTTGTGATGTCGCTCAGACGTCCGACTGTGGCACGTTTATTATTTACTTTCAATATAAGCCCTTTATGTGGTGTCCCTTAGACGCCCGACTGCGACATGATTTATTTATTTGTTCACCCTTCGAGGCGTCGCTTCAGACACCCGATCGGTTTTCAGTTAATTGTTGTGGATTTCGGGAAGACTACCGCCTAACTTCCTTATTACTAATTAATGTCGTGCAAGTTCATCATTTGAATGTACATTACTAATTGCTCATGAAGCATTCATGCATGCATTTGTTATATCTTATGTCCGAACTGTCTTGCGAGTACTTTCAAAGTATTCACCTGGCTTGTTGATTTGGCGGAATCTTGTGACGAAGGCGATCTCATGGATGAAGAGTTCAATAGCGAGCCCGACGCCTAGAGGAATCCCAGTCAGTCTCGTGAGATCCTGGATTTGGTCACTGTGTTATATCCGCTTCCGCTACCCAAATAAATTCATCGAGCCTCACCCCGACGCTCGATGAGCTGCCAGTTAGGAGTCATATTATCCACTCCATTGTGTTATTCCACCACCACTTTCATCTTGAGTCAGTAGTATGCCACTCCAATCCATTGTGTCATATCCGCCATTATGTATAATTATTGGCGTGCTTGTAATAAATGGTTGAGCACCCCAGCTCGACCCTGTAATATATTCTAATGCTACTGGCTTAATGTATCAAGATTTTGTCTACCAGTCAGGAGGAAATTTTCCTCGTACTGGACTCAAAAGGTCGGTTTCTCAATAAGCATTTTATTGGAAAACCGGTCGTGACACGGACGCGGCCACTACGATCCGCTGGATGACGGTAAGCTTTTTCCTTATTCTATTTGCAGGGAACATGGGTGTTCATTATTAGTTGGTTTTCATGGCTTGGTTTAACAAGGAAAGCATTTCCGATGAGTGTTAATTTGTAGCTAGTTTAGTTCTAATAGTTGGTTCAACAGTGTCATGTTCCTAACTTGGTTCACAAGGATGAGGGTGATTCAAGAGGGAACCGGGAACTTGGGAGGAGGATAGATACCCTGATTTAGTGGTTTTGGTTTCAAGTTCATGCATTGCAGCCACCGATACACTTCACATTTAGACATCACCCTAAATAGGAAGCGGAGTCACATGCCACGTGATGGGTTTGGCGACCCCCCCCCCCCACACACACCAAAGCCCATACTAAGTCATAACCCAGGTCAACTCTACTTCAAGTGCCTTGCTCATCATGACATTCCCCTCCCATTCAAGGTCGTATTATCCCTAAGGCTATGTTGTTGGGCCCTCATGACGCATGCTATCTCATCTTCCCAGCTGGCAAGATCCTTCGAGGAGTCCGTCCATGAGATGTGCACGAGGAGTCATGGTCTTTCCATGACGTTCTATGGTGCGCTATCTGGAAATGGGAGACATCATCAGTCGTAAGCAGCATAGAAGGTTGTCTTTGATCTGATAGGCTACATGCTTCTTGAGTTAGGACATGTACACCACTGGGAGCACCTGATTGGAGGCTAAAAATTTCAGTTGGTATGCCACCACACCCACATGATACATGATCATGTAGGGGGGCATATAAGCAAAATGAAATATTTACATTGCCACGCCCCGCCACCGATTGTTGTGTGTTGGGTGGTAGCTTTTAGGTACATGAGTTCATTTGTGGTAAAGGTGCGGTCGGACCAAGACTTGTTTGTCTCATGTTTCATTCATTGTTGCGCTTGAAGTAGTTAGCGACGAAACCAAGTCGTGGTTGTTGCATGATCTTTTAGGCGGGAATCAAGACCACGGAGTGCGCAATCCATCATATTATATATGCCAAAGTGCTAGGTAGGATGGCCAAATAGGGATTCAAAGGGTGCATATACCATAGTTGAATGATGCGACATATTGCACAAATATTTTTCCAAGAAAACTGCTCAAACCATATATCTTAGCAGGTGCGCACATCTTAGGAATGTTTTAAGACACTATTTAGACACTCGGTATGCATGTATGTCCGAGGTGATATGTAGAATTCATGTGGGGAGTGATACATGTGTTTTGCAGATTTAAAGAATAAATTGCTCAATTACCATGCATAATCAATCATCTCTACTATATTGTACTACATCCATCTGGGTTTATTGGGCCCGAGAGCCATCGATAGTTGTACATGTTTATTAGGCCGCTCCATCGATTACATTGGTTATCCCCTAAAAATCGCCCAGGTTCCTGTGTTACTACATTGAAGCCAGCACATGGACCTCACTCATTCGATGTGCATGCACGCCGCATACATTGTTCAGTTAATAAGGCGGTTTGATTGGGCTGTTAGGGAGCAAATTAATCAATTATTTCTCATGTACTAGCATGCACCTCCGTAGTCTTAGCGTTTTGGCTCTCGGTCCGAATAAACACGGGTGGAGGGAGTGCCTACGTTTTTATCTTTTATTATGTATTTTCACTTGTAGGAGACCAAAAACATGCTGAGGCTGGACTTTTTAGGATAACACGTGGAAAAGAACAATTCTGGATAAGACGAAAATAAACCAAAATAGATTGGGTGGTTTGAAGACAAAAGAAACCAAGAACCAGAGATGCCACCCTAGGGAAACCCTAATGGGCTCACATGGCCTCCTTCTTGGCTTCCCATTTGAGTATGCCCCCCTTCATCCCAAAGAGGATACCCTAATTTTCACATAAATTTTTCGTGGCTTGATAACCCACAAGTATAGGGGATCGCAACAGCTTTAGAGGGTAGAGTATTCAACCCAAATTTATTGATTCAACACAAGGGGAGCCAAAGAATATTCTTGAGTATTAGCAGTTGAGTTGTCAATTCAACCACACCTGGATAACTTAGTATCTGCAGCAAAGTGTTTAGTAGCAAAGTAGTATGATAATAAAGGTAACGGTAGCAAAAGTAAAGATAAATGTTTTTGGGTTTTTGTAGTGGTTGTAACAGTAGCAACGAAAAAGTAAATAAGCGAAGAACAATATATGAAAAGCTTGTAGGCAATGGATCAGTGATGGATAATTATGCTGGATGCGATTCCTCATGCAATAGCTATAACATATGGTGATATAGAACTAGCTCAAATTCATCAATGTAATGTAGGCATGTATTCCGTAAATAGTCATACGTGCTTATGGAAAAGAACTTGTATGACGTCTTTTGTCCTACCCTCCCGTTGAAGCGGGGTCCTAGCGGAAACTAAGGGATATTAAGGCCTTCTTTTAATAGAGAACCGGACCAAAGCATTAACACATAGTGAATACATGAAATCCTCAAACTACGGTCATCACCGAGAAGTATCCCGATTATTGTCACTTCGGGGTTGTCGGATCATAACACATAATAGGTGACTATAGACTTGCAAGATAGGATCAAGAAAACACATATATTCATGAAAACATAATAGGTTCAGATCTGAAATCATGGCACTCGGGCCCTAGTGACAAGCATTAAGCATAGCAAAGTCATAGCAACATCAATCTCGTAACATAGTGGATACTAGGGATCAAACCCTAACAAAACTAACTTGATTACATGGTAAATCTCATCCAACCCATCACCATCCAGCAAGTCTCATTTATGGAATTACTCACGCACGACGGTGAGCATCATGAAATTGGTGATGGAGGATGGTTGATGATGACGACGGCGACGAATCCCCCTCTCCGGAGCCCCGAACGGACTCCAGATCAGCCCTCCCGGGAGAGATTAGGGCTTGGCGGCGGCTCCGTGTCATAAAACGCGATGAAACTTTCTCTCTGATTTTTTTCTCCCCGAGACGGAATATATGGAGTTGGAGTTGAGGTCGGAGGAGGTCCAGGGGGGCCACGAGATAGGAGGCCGCGCCCTAGGGGGCGCGCCCCCCTGTCTCGTGGACAGGCTGTGGGCCCCCTAGCATTAATTCTTTGGCCAAAAGTTCTTATAAATTCCAAAAAGTGCCTCCGTGGATTTCCAGGACATTCCGAGAACTTTTCTTTTCTGCACATAAAACAACATCATGGCAGTTCTGCTGAAAACAGCGTCAGTTTGGGTTAGTTTCATTCAAATCATGCAAGTTAGAGTCCAAAACAAGGGCAAAAGTGTTTGGAAAAGTAGATACGTTGGAGACGTATCAACTCCCCCAAGCTTAAACCTTTGCTTGTCCTCAAGCAATTCAGTTGATAAACTGAAACTGATAAAGAAAAACTTTTACAAACTCTGTTTGCTCTTGTTGTTGTAAACATGAAAATCCAGCATTCAAGTTTCAGCAAATATTATGAACTAACCATACTCACAATAACACATAGGTCTCACGATTACTCATATCAATAACATAATCAGCTAGCGAGCCATAATAATAAAACTCGGATGACAACACTTTCTCAAAATAATCATAACATGATATAACAAAATGGTATCTCGCTAGCCCTTTACGAGACCGCAAAAACATAAATGCAGAGCACCTTTAAAGATCAAGGACTGACTAAACATTGTAATTCATGGTAAAAGAGATCCAGTCAAGTCATACCCAATATAAACCAATAGTAATGAATGCAAATGACGGTGTGCTCTCCAAATGGGTACTTTTTAATAAGAAGGGATGATGACTCAACATAAAAGTAAATAGATAGGCCCTTCGCAGAGGGAAGCAGGGATTTGTAGAGGTGTCAGAGCTCGATTTTAAATAGAGATTGAATAACATTTTGAGCGGCATACTTTCGCTGTCAACGCAACAACTACGAGATGGATGTATCTTCCATACCACATGCATTATAGGCAGTTCCCAAACAGAATGGTAAAGGTTTATACTCCCCCAACCACCAACAAGCGTCAATCCATGGCTTGCCCGAAACAACGAGTGCCTCCAACATACAACAGCCCTGGGGGAGTTTTTTTAATTATATTGATTTGCTTTGATCTTTTGGGATCATGGGACTGGGCATCCCATTTACCGGCCCTTTCTCGTGAATGAGGAGCGGAGTCCACTCCTCTTGAGAATAACCCACCTAGCATGGAAGATATAGGCAGCCCTAGTTGAAACATGAGCTGCTCGAGCATACAAAACAGAATTTCATTTGAAGGTTTGGAGTTTGGCACATACAAATTTACTTGGAACGGCGGGTAAATACCACATATAGGAAGGTATAGTGGACTCATATGGAACAACTTTGGGGTTTAAGGAGTTTGGATGCACAAGCAGTATTCCCGCTTAGTACAGGTGAAGGCTAGCAAAAGACTGGGAAGCGACCAACTGAGAGAGTGACAACAGTCATAAACATGCATTAAAATTAATTCACACCGAGAACAAGCATGAGTAGGATATAATCCACCATGAACATAAATATCATGAAGGCTATGTTGATTTGATTCAACTACATGTGTGAACATGTGCCAAGTCGAGTCACTCAATTTATTCAAAGGAGGATACCATCCCATCATACCACATCATAATCATTCTAATAGCATGTTGGCACGCATAAGGTAAACCATTATAACTCATAGCTAATCAAGCATGGCACAAGTAACTATAATCTCTAAATGTCATTGCAAATATGTTTACTTCATAATAGCTGACTCAGGAACGATGAACTCATCATATTTACAAAAACAAGAGAGGCCGAGTTCATACCAGCTTTTCTCATCCCAATAAGTCCATCATATATCGTCATTATTGCCTTTCACTCGCACGACCGAATGATGTGTATAATAATAAGAGTGCACGTGCATTGGACTAAGCTGGAATCTGCAAGCATTCAACTCAAGAGAGAAGACAAGTAGTATGAGCTCTAAATTAAATAAACAATCATGCATATAAGAGCCACTAAGAATTTTTAATATGGTCTTCTTGACCCCCAAAAGAAAGAAAATAAAATAAAACTATTTACACGGGAAAGCTCCCAACAAGTAAGAAGAAGAACTAGAAATCTTTTTGGGTTTTCATTTTAATTTCTACTACAAGCATGGAAATTAATCTAAATAATTTTTTTTGGTTTTTCTCAAGGTTTATCAAACACACAAGAAGAAAACTAGAAAAATAAATTTAAACTAGCCTGGATAATACAATGAAAGAGTATGAGCACCGACGACTAGTGTGTGAACATGAATGTAAAGTCGGTGAGAAATACGACTCCCCCAAGCTTAGGCTTTTGGCCTAAGTTGGTCTAGTACCAAGGACCGCCGCTACTCTCCCCGGTGTAATGGGAGGAGTAATCAGGATACCACTGGCTGGTCATCTCCAGATCCCACTAGACAGATGATGCACGATAAGGGTCCAGTTCAGGTTCTGGAGTAAAAGCTTGAGCTCGATGATTGTTCACCGCTTCCGGTGTGACAAGAAAATTTTCTGCAAGCAAATCAAACAACAAAGGCGCAGGCAAAATAATAATCTCAAAGTGTTTCTTATTGAATCTAAGTTTATACAAGAGCATCTTCTCTTCGTTGTCAACAATAAACTTGTGTGCTACCATGCTCTTGTAATCTAAAATGTGGGGAGGCAATTTTATCTCCTCCTCCTCATGGTGCCTAATGGATATCTGAAAATGTTTAGCAAGACGTGCAACATAGATACCTCCAAATATGGGGCCTTTTGTATGATTCAGGGCTAGCCGTTTAGCAACGACGTCACCCATACCAAAAGTATTGTCTCCAAGCAAAGCATGTTGAAGAATGATAATATCAGGAACGCTCAAGTTTCCACTATTTCCTCGACCAATTAAGCATCTACTAGCAAATATAGCAAAATAGCGTAAAACAGGAAAGTGTATGCTAGAGACTTTCGCCTCGGAGCCCTTCTTTGGCTCCTCTACAGCAATAGTATTAACAAAGCCACCCACATCTTCATGATGGGGTTCATCTAATTCTCCCTCATAAGGTATCCTACATACCGCGCAAAAATGACGTAAATACATTTCTTTGAATTCATCATATAAATGAAATGATACTGCAGGCGGTGACTTCTTAGGATAATAATAAAAGTTTTGCACGAAAGTATTGGTAAGTAAGAGATACTGATCGATTCGGTCGTTGATAAAATCGGTGAGGCCCGCAGTCTCGATTAAAGCATAAAAGTCTTCATGAATTCCGGCTTCTTTCAAGAAATCCTCGCATGGCCATTCACACGACCGTACTTCCGCTAAGGAGGAATATTATACTTGGCCTTTTCCTTCTCTTTGGCTTGTTTTTTCCTGAGAGCTTTGGCTAGAAGAGCCTTTAAAGAGCCTCCTTAACATTTTCTGAAAATTTCTGAAATTTTAGTAACTTCAGAATAAAAGTGAATAAGACTAAACAAGATTGATAGCAACTACTCCTACAAGTGCCTAGAGCCCATATCATGCATTGGAATTGCTTGGGACCTCAAAAATTTAACATGCAAGCTCAAGAACATGGTCACCTAAGTAGCAAAAATTTGTAATGAATAAAGCATTAGAACAAAAACTAATTGAACCAATGGAGGAGTCACATACCAAGCAACAATCTCCCAAAGCAGTTTTGCGAATGGAGCTTTGAGCTAAGAGATCGAAAATCGCAGCAAAAAGTGCTAGAACTCGTGCTTGAGCTGGATGGGGATTTTTTTGGGTTTTTTTTTCTTTTTCGAAAAGGGGGGATTCCCCGTCCTCTGCATCAGAAGATGCATATGGCCACATTTATTAATAAGAGTAAACAAGGTTCAACAAGGTCTAAAAGTCTGCAAACAAAAAGGAGTGGCAAGCTCACACAGAGCCTCAATGCAAAAACAGAAAGCCTAACAAGCCACAACCGGCTGACAAATGAACAGATAGGTTAACTAATCGCCTATCCTATTACATGACTGCCATACAAACCGGTTGAAGATATCCCGCGCTACCATCTCCCACCGGACAGATCCAGTAACCAAACGCTCCCTGGCCTCCATCGGAGTGAGTGAGGACCATATACGGATCAACGCAGTAGCCCGGAATAAAACCTGCAAAAAATGAATAGTTGTTGTTCTGTTAAAAGCCAAATCATTTCTACAGTTCCAAATTGCCCATAACAACGCACAAACTCCTACACGAATGTGTCTAGCTGTTTCGGAGTCTATCCCAGCAAGCCACGTCCCGAATAACGTGTTGACCGAAGTCGGGGAGTAATGTTAAAGGAAATTTGCTGGCGCCACAAGCCTCGTGCCAACAGGCAGTCAAAGAAGAGGTGCTTGATGGTCTCCTCCCGATCACGTAAACTACACCTAGTAGAACTCGGCCGATTCACGCTTAACTAGATTGTCCTTTGTTAAAATTACTTGTTTATGTACAAACCACATAAACACTTTAATCTTTAAGGGACCTTAACTTTCCAAACCTCTTTGGAACTAGGAATCACACTTGAGTTAATGATATCGATATACATCGATTTAACTGTGAACTCCCAGATCTAGTAAGCTTCCACCACAACTTATCGGGCTGAGAATTTAATCGAACCCCATCAATCTCCGGACCAAGTGTAGCCATGCTTCCCATCGGTCACCCACAAGCACCCTCCTAAACTGAATGTTGAGCGGAATGGACTGCAGAACCGTGGCAACCAGAGCCTCACGGCGCTGAACAATACGATAAAGGGGCCGGATCTTGGGTCGCCAAAGGCGCGTAGCCAAGCCACGTATCCTCCCAAAATCGAGTATCATTACCATTACCGACAATACACCTAGTTCTGTTAAAGAAGGTAGCTTTGATTCTCATGAGCCCCTTCCAGAATGGCGAATCAGTTGGTCTCATAGTGACCTAGGACAGGGTCTTGGACTGCAAATATTTACTACGTAAAATCTGCGCCCATGTTGCCTCCGTCTCAAGTGCCAACTTATACAGCCACTTACTAAGAAGCATCTATTATTGACTACTAGATTTTCAATACCAAGGCCCCCCTGGTCCTTTGGTCGACAGATAATATCCCATTTGGCCAGTCTGTATTTTCTCTTAAGTTCATCACTCTGCCAAAAGAATCGGGATCGATAGAAGTCCAGCCTTTTCCTAACCCCAACTGGGACCTCAAAGAAGGATAAGAGGAACATAGGTAAACTTCGTGAGCACCGAGTTAATAAGGATCAACCGCCTCCATAAGACATGAGTTTTCCTTCCAAAGAACTCAGTTTCTTCTCAACCGATCCTCTATGCACTTCCACTCGCTGTTTGTTAGCTTACGATGGTGAATGGGAATACCTAGATACGTAAAAGGTAGAGCCCCAACTTCACAACCAAACAATTGTCTATATGCCTCTTGTTCATCTTTGGCTCTACCAAAGCAGAACAACTCGCTTTTATGGAAATTAATCTTAAGCCCCGTCAATTGTTCAAATAAGCATAACACTAACTTCATGTTTCTCGCTTTTGCCAAATCGTGTTCCATAAAGATGATAGTATCATCAGCGTACTGCAGGATGGACACACCACTATCAACCAGATGAGGCACCAAGCTACCCACCTGACCGGCCTCTTTTGCCCTTCCAATCAGGATCGCCAACATGTCCACCACAATATTGAATAATATTGGAGACATAGGATCGCCTTTGTCTCAATCCCTTATGCGTTTGGAAATAATGACCTATATCATCATTCACTTTGATTCCAACACACCCTTTTTGCGTGAATGCTTCCACTGGCGGCGCCAAGCTTCATCAAAGCCCTTCATGCGTAAGGCACATTGAAGGAACGGCCATTTGACTTTATCATATGCCTTCTCGAAATCCACTTTGAAAATAACCCCATCAAGTTTTTTCGTGTGGATCTCATGGAGCGTTTCATGGAGGACCACCACCCCTTCCAGGATGTTCTTGTCCGGCATGAAAGCCGTTTGAGTAGGCTGCACCACGGCATGCGCAATCTGTGTTAGCCTATTCGTTCCAAACTTGGTAAAAATTTTGAAACTAACATTCAGAAGACAGATAGGCCGAAATTGCTCGATTCTCATGGCCTCTATTTTCTTAGGAAGTAGGGTTATTGTTCCAAAATTAAGCTCGAACAGCTGCAAATGTCCCGAGAACAAATCATGGAACATCGGCAACAGGTCCCTTTAATAATATGCCAGCATTTCTTATAAAACTCAGCCGGGAAACCATCCGGACCGGGTGCCTTATTATTTTTCATCTGGTAAACGGCCTCGAAAACCTCCTTTTACGAAAAAGGGGCGGTTAATATATCGTTATCCACCGCAGTGAGTTGAGGTTCATCTTCGATTCTAGACTCATCCAGAGACACACAGTTCTCCTCTGGTGGTCCGAACAATCGTTTGTAGTACTCGGTAATGTAGAGCTTCAAATTATCCTGCCCGATAATCGTACCCTCATCTTGTTCTAGTTGGAAGATTATCTTCTTCCTATGTTTGCCATTTGCAATCATATGGAAGAATTGAGTGTTCACGTCCCCCTCGACCACTCTTCGTACCTTGGCCCTTGAGCCCACTTTAACTCTTCTTCACGAAGAAGTTCTTTCAACCTCTGCTTTCGGCGTCAAGCTTAGTATGAAGCTCGGTGGCTGGCAACACCGTGGTTTCTGCTTTTACATCTAAGGACTTAATGAGGGCAAGGAGCCGTTCCTTTTCAACCCTATATATCCCACTGAGATGTTTAGCCCATCCACGTAGGAAACTTCTCAGATGCCTAATCTTATTCTGTCAGCGCTCAAGCGCATTCCTACCGCCTGCATCCTTAGCCCACTCTCTGGCTACAAGATCCAGGAAGCCTTCTCTTTCAAACCACGCAAGCTCGAACGAGAACAAATTCTTGTTGCCCGAGTAGGTAGCCCCACCAGAGTCAAGTAAAAGAGGCGTGTGATCAGAAATCCCATGAGAGAGCTTGAACTGTTACGAAGGGAAACTTGTTTCCCATTCGACACTTGCGAGTACCCTATCCAAATTTTCAAACGTTGGATTTGGCATGGCGTTGGCCCAAGTAAACTTCCTACCTGAAAGCTCAATCTCTCTCAGATCCAAGCTTTCAATGATAGTGTTGAACATAAACGACCATCTCCCGTCAGAATTATCATTGTTCTTCTCGTCACGCCTCCTAATAATGTTAAAATCACCCCCAGCGAGAATGGGGAGCTGCTCGAACCACAAACTCTAACCAGGTCGGCCAGGAAATCCGGTTTGAATTCTGCCTGCGCGGCGCCATACACCGCCACCAGAGCCCAGTCAAAACCATCGACCTTGGATCGCACCCTGAATTTAACAGCAAAATCTCCCATGACCACACTTCGAACTTCGAGAGAATCGCATCGAACACCAAGTAAGATCCCTCCCGATCTCCCTCGCGGTGGCAGACAATGCCAGTCAAACTCAATAATCCCCGATAGAGTGTTAAGAAATTGTGGTGAGAAATTTGCTCTACCAGTTTCCGACAACGCAATAAAATCCAATCGATGCTCGACAGATGCATCTGCAAGAAATCTTCTTTTAGCCAAGTCCTTAAGACCTCTGCTATTCCAAAAGATTCCTCTCATATCTTGTCGTGGAATTTTTTAGCGGTGCAGATCCTAGCACTCCTACTACGCCAGACGTAGGGTAAATCTTGCGCTTCCATTTGCGCTTAGGGCCGGTCCTCGCATCCACCCGGTCCTCACTCCCCATTTCAGGGGGCCAACAACATCCATCTCGACACTCTCATCCTCCTCCTCCGGCTCCGGGAGGGGAGGTGCGAGATCGGCACAAAAATCATCGAGCACCCGAACTCCCAAGGCATCAATCTCGGAATCATTCATGGGTTTGACGGCAGCTAAGTTTCGAATCATATCTAAAGTCCTCTCGGCTTCTAGATCTAGCAAATCATTGATGGAGTTAGAAATTTCACCCTCATTACTACCTAGTGAAATCCCTAGTTGGTTCGCATTATCAACAATCTCATCATTCAAAAAATGCAGTATGGAATTAGAAGTATTGACCGACATACCAGTAGTGACCTGGACGTCATGAAGCTTGGCCGCCCTCACGGCGCACCGTTGCTGCATGTCGTCCACCTCCGGATGGCCCTGGAGACGGCAGCTCACCCGTCGGCCCTCAGCCGCTGGTCCGGAATCCCGCCGAATCAGTATAACCTCCTCCCGAGTGAAGTTGCCCGGGATTGACCGCTGTCACCCCCGAACAAGCAGCTGCTCCCCACGGCTGGGAGAGGGCGCCGAGTCAGCTGATGGGGAGCCAAAGGCCACCTGCCCCCGCTCCCCATCCACCCCAGACCTTCGGTCAGGAGTGATCGCCGGCGCCAACGGTGGGGCGGTCCCCCTGGGCGCGGAAGGTGAAGAGGGTCCCGAGGCCACCCGCCCCAAGCCCCCTCCATAGGCCGGACCGGCCACCTGCAGAATCGGCCCAGCGACCGGTGAAGAGGGCGCCGAGGCCACCTGCCCCGACCCCCCTCCCGAAGGTATCTCCTCTCTCACGGTCTCACCGACCTAAGCGAGAGGAGAAGGGGGCGCCGAGACCACCTGCCTCAACCCCTGCACCGCCGAACCACCACTGCAGCTCCGCCGTCTGAACACAATCCGGCGAAATCTCTATCTCCGAAATCTCCTCCGCGCTAGAATCCTCCACGCCCGGGCCCTCAAAGTCCAAAGCGGGTAGAGAGAGCTCAAAATCATCAAAAGACTCCACTGCTCGCTCCAAAGCCTAGGAGGTGCAGTAGCAGGCTCAATAGATCCAAACCTCAGAGTGGTCGACGGCACTGAAGCAGAAGGCGCCGTCCCATCTCCGGTTGTCTGAGCAACAGATCCCGGTCCCTCGGACATCTCTCGTCCAGGATCAGCGGCCGGAGTCTCCTTAGCTCCTGCACCCTCATCATCCTCGTGCATATCAACATCAGTGGCAGCAGGTGCCTCAGCAAACAAGTTGTCATCCTCAAACTCAATTTGGAGGTTGTAAACCTGGCCTCGATAAGCCCACTTGACCACATCAGGCACAAACTCAATGTCCAAAAT
Organism: Aegilops bicornis; assembly: GCA_021605145.1. NCBI lineage: Eukaryota > Viridiplantae > Streptophyta > Magnoliopsida > Poales > Poaceae > Aegilops > Aegilops bicornis. The sequence goes on along the minus strand of CM038670.1, from coordinate 609,325,027 downwards.
GCCTGACGATGGCGAGCAACCCCATGAGCTCTAGTAAAGGCCATATCCACACGCTCGGGCTTTCCCACCATGATGCCCAAACTCGCAACTACCCTAGCATCCTGCATAGGTTTGGAAGGAGCTCCCGAAAACTGTAACCAAGCATGGGTAAGAGGTTTACCCTGAGGTTGAATCAACTTCCACTCGTGGAACTCAAGAATGCCCTCAGTACCTGACACTTTGCACATCCCGAAACTCAAGAGCCTCTGTAAATCCTCCACTATCGGGAACTCAACCCTGAACAAGTTCGCCTCTAGACTGACAAGCTCCCAGTGAAAATCCCCTGGGGCCAGCTCCCGAGTCATTGTACAATCTGGGTCTCGAGAGACTTCTCCTTTAGTCACTTTAACAATCCTAGTTGTCACACTCTGAACCTCATCAAGAACCTCCCTCTCGGTCGGAGACTCAAAGAACGTGAGCTCAAAGACAAGACACTCCATACATCATAAGATTCGCACTGCTCCCTCAAAAGCGGACAAACCCCCGACTCATGGGCTGGCTTGCCACACGTATCGCATAAAACAGCCACACACTCAGCAATGAAGTGGCCCTTATCACCACAACGGTAACATAACATCCTTTCTTTCTTGCGCACATACTTGGCCGCTCTGTCCTCTACCGACATAGACCCAATCTCACCATTAGCAGGGACCACCACGTCAGCCGGCTGCCGTTACCACCTCCATAGCCTGGCCAGACAACTCAGGTTCCGCAGTATCCACGCTAACAGGTGTTTGGTCCACAATAACAGGATGCTGTCGTGGACGATAGCGGCCACCGCGGCCACCTTGGCCACCACGGTAACCACGGAAACCACCACGGTTACGATGAGCCGGTCCAGACGCCCCTTCGACGAAACCGCCCGTCAGCCCCAGGAAGGGCCTCTCGGCCGAGCCATCGCTCTGCCAGGCATACCCCCGTCCACCACCCGTAGACGAGGATCCCCGGTGTTGTCCATATCCATACGCATTATATCCATCATCACCCCACTGTCCACGAGGCGCCGATTGAACATCCCCACTAGCGAAACCTGCGGGCGCTGTGCTCGCTTCAACACCGCACCTTTGTCGAGTTGTGCGCCTGCCTTTGCCACGGCGCGGCGGTCTAGCCCGACTGAGTCGCCACCGGCCCGACCATTAGAGGCCGGAGGAGGTGGCCTTGGGGTCGGGACACCGCTGCCCGCGACCGGGGTTCGCACGGGCGGCGAAGTCCACCTGCCCCGCAAGAGGCCGCGGCAACACCGACGTGGTTGGCCGCGCTCCGGCAGCACTAAACCCGCGGCCAGCCAAGCCAGACCCAAGCGCGCCACCAGCAATAGGCGGTCTTGGGCCGCCGACGTCCGGCGCCGCCCGGCCGGTTCCAGCACCCGGAAGCGGTGGCGCACCGCCTGCCAGCCCCGAAGCGGCACAACCGCGCCACCGCGACCCGTCCCCGCTGGCAACCCACCACCGCCGCGGCCACCTCCGGCCGGCAGCGTTGGCCCTCCACGACCCGCGGCGCCCGGAGCGGCAGGTTTGGCAGGGGGCACTCCTCGACCTGCCATGCCTCGGAGAGGGGGGATGCGCCTAGCATGCCCACCACCACGATCAGAGAAACACGGCCGACGCCCACCACCGCAAACCCTAGGTCTTTCCGATCGACTCCAGACAGGAGAAGCGTCGATGCATGGGGGTGTAGATGTACGTGCCGGGTCACACCGGGCCTCATACCCGGCGAACACAGGCGCAACAACGGTCTGGCCCGGTTCACTCAGAACCGGCCCACCCCCAGGCAATCCGAAATCACGGCCCAAGAGCACGTTCAAACGCGCCTCCCGCATGCCAGCGATCCCGACCGGCCGCCCACCGCAACTACGCTGCGGGTTGCCGCCGATCGCCGGGATCCAGCACCAGAATGACTCGATCTCTTCTTCCTCTTAACTTTAATCCATGAATCCGGCCGAATCAAGTCAAAAACGGTGAGGTTTGGAAGACTAACCTTGGGAAGGGGACCTTTCCATGGCCGGACAGCCGTCGCCGCCGTTCTCCGGTGTACGACGCGACGCACCATCTCCTTTCTCTCGTCCGCGCGTAGCCCAACCCTCGCCGGATCGTCCACCGGCAAAATCCTATCCACCATTGAGGCAACCTCATCCTCATCATAGCCTGAATGGAAGAACTCACAGAATAGATCAGATGGCGTCGGCGTTGGTGGAGAGGATGCCGGATCATCCCCATCCTCGTCCGCCTCGTCGTCTTTAGATCCGGCCAGTGCCCAGAATCGGCCACCAACCCGTTGACGAGCCACCGCCCCCAAGTATCGAGGTCCGGTGATCGCCGCACCGCGACCCGTGGGGTATCCCGCCTTGTCGCCCCCTCTATCGCCCATCCTCCACAACAAAATGCTGGTTTCTAAAAGGGCACGCCCTTTTGGGTAGAAGATGAAGTGTGTGGGTGCTGGCATAGGTGGAGGGGAGCCACCAGGGGCCCACGAGACAGGGGGGCGCACCCTACAGGGGGGCGCCCTCCTCTCTCGTGGCCTGGTGCTTTCCCCTCCTGCAGTGTTTTCAGTGCCTAAAATCCTCAAATATTCCAGAAAAAATCATACTAGATTTGCAGGGCATTTGGAGCACTTTTATTTTCAGACTATTTTTTAATGCACAGATAATTCAGAAAACAGACGGATAATACTATTTTTGCTTTATTTATTCTAAATAACATAAAGTAAAAGGAGGGTACAGAAGGTTGTGCCTTCTAGTTTCATCCATCTCGTGATCATTAAAATGAACCCACTAACATGGTTGATCAAGTCTTGTTAACAAACTCATTACGAATAACACGGAACCGGGGAAATTTCGAATAACACTAAGTTACCTCAACGGGGATATGAAAATCCCCAACAATAAGAATATCATACTTTTTCTTGACAGTAGGGAGAGGAAATTCAAAACCTCCAAAAATGATAGTTGGAACTTTTTCAATTGAATTGATGCTATGAACTTGAGATTGTTTCCTCGGAAAGTGTACCGTATGCTCATTACCATTAACATGAAAAGTGACATTGCCTTTGTTGTAATCAATAACAGCCCCTGCAGTATTAAGAAAAGGTCTACCAAGGATAATAGACATACTATCGTCCTCGTGAATATCAAGAATAACAAAGTCCGTTAAGATAGTGACATTTGCAACCACAACAGGCACATCCTCACAAATACCGACAGGTATAGCAGTTGATTTATCAGCCATTTGCAAAGATATTTCAGTAGGTGTTAACTTATTCAATTCAATTCTACGATATAAAGAGAGAGGCATAACACTAACACCATCTCCAAGATCACATAAAGCAGTTCTAACATAGTTTCTTTTAATAGAGCATGGTATAGTTGGTACACCCGGATCTCCAAGTTTCTTTGGTATTCCACCCTTAAAAGTGTAATTAGCAAGCATGGTGGAAATTTCAGCTTCCTAAGATCTTTCTTTTATTTGTGATGATATCCTTCATATACTTAGCATAAGGATTTACTTTAAGCATATCGCTTAAGTGCATACGTAAGAAAATAGGTCTAATCATTTTAACAAAGCTCAAAATCCTCATCATCCTTTGACTTGGATGGTTTAGGAGGAAAGGGCATAGGTTTACGAACCCATGGTTCTCTTTCTTTACCGTGCTTCCTAGCAACAAAATCTCTCTTATCATAACGTTGATTCTTTGATTGTGGGTTATCAAGATCAACAGCAGGTTCAATCTCTACATCATTGTCTTTGCTAGATTGAGCATCAACATGAACATTATCACTAGGTTCATGTTCATCACTTGATTGTGTTTCAGCATCAGAAATAGAAATATCATTGGGATTCTCAGGTGTGTCTACAGTAGGTTCACTAGGAGCATGCAAAGTTCTATCGTTTTTCTTTTTCTTCTTTTTAGAAGAACTAGGTGCCTCTAAATTATTTCTCTGAGAATCTTGCTCGATTCTCTTAGGGTGGCCTTCAGGATACAAAGGTTCCTGAGTCATTCTACCAGTTCTAGTAGCCACTCTAACAGCAAAGTCATTTTTATTATTCAATTCATCAAGCAAATCATTTTGAGCTTTAAGTACTTGCTCTGCTTGGGTAGCAACCATAGAAGCATATTTGCTAACGCGGTGAAGTTCATCTTTAACTCTAGCCAGATTATCACCTACGCGTCCTATAACGAAAGCATTATTCTTTAACTCTCTACCAACATAAGCAATAAAACTTTCTTATCTAACCATAAAGTCATCAAATTCATCTAAGCATGGGCTATGAAATTTAGTAGAGGGTATTTCAACTTTATCATATCTATAGAGGGAATTTACCTTTACTACCAGTGTCGGGTTATCAAGACAATGTGATTCTTCAGGCGGTATATTAAGACCATGTATTTCTTCAATAGGAGGTAAATTCTTAACATCTTCAGCTTTAATACCTTTTTCTTTCATTGATTTCTTCGCCTCTTGCATATCTTCAGGACTGAGAAATAAAACACCTCTCTTCGTTGGAGTGAGTTTAGGAATAGGCTCAGGAGTTGGCTCAAATTATTTCAGGAACTGGCTCGGGAAGAGTCCAATTATTTTCATTAGTCAACATATTATTCAATAATATTTCAGCTTTGTCGACTGTTCTTTCCCTGAAAACACAACCCGCACAACTATCCAAGTAGTCCTTGGAAGCATCGGTTAGTCCATTATAAAAGATATCAAGTATTTCATTTTTCTTAAGAGGATGATCAGGCAAAGCATTAAGTAATCAGAGAAGCCTCCCCCAAGCTTGTGGGAGACTCTCTTCTTTGATTTGCACATAATTATATATTTCACGCAAGGCAGCTTGTTTCTTATGAGCAGGGAAATATTTAGCAGAGAAGTAATAAATCATATCCTGGGGACTACGCACACAACTAGGAGCAAGAGAATTATACCAAGTCTTAGCATCACCCTTTAATGAGAACGGAAATATCTTAAGGATATATAAATAGCGAGACTTCTCATCATGAGTAAATAGGGTGGCCATATCATTCAACTTGGTAAGATGTGCCACAACAGTTTCAGATTCAAGGCCATAAAAAGGATCGGATTCAAGTAAAGTAATAATATCAGGATCAACAGAGAATTCATAATCCTTATCAGTAACACAGATATGTGAAGTAGCAAAAGCAGGATCGGATTTCATTCTAGCATTAAGAGACTGCTGCTTCCATTTAGCTAATAATTTCTTAAGATCATTTCTATCATTGCAAGCAAGGATTTCCATAGCAGCTTTTTCATTCATAACATAACCCTTAGGAACAACAGGTAATACATAATCATTGGGGGAACCTTCATCATCACTATCATCAATAATAGGTTCTTCAATATTTTCATTCCCTCTAACTCTAGCAAGTTGTTCATCAAGAAATTCACCTAATGGCAAAGTAGTATAACGCACAGAAGTAGTTTCATCATGCATAGCAGAAGTGGCATCATCAATAACATGCGACATATCATAATTCATTGCAGTAGCAGGTTTAGGTGTCGCAAGCTTACTAATAACGGAAGGAGAATCTAGTGCAGAGCTAGATGGCAGTTCCTTACCTCCCCTCGTAGTTGAGGGCAAAATCTTGGTCTTAGCGTCTTTCAAGTTCTTCATAGTGATCAACAGATATAAATCCCAAGTGACTCAGAGAATAGAGCTATGCTCCCCGGCAACGGCGCCAGAAATTAGTCTTGATAACCCACAAGTATAGGGGATGGCAACAACTTTCGAGGGTAGAGTATTCAACCCAAATTTATTGATTCAACACAAGGGGAGCAAAAGAATATTCTTGAGTATTAGCAGTTAAGTTGTCAATTCAACCACACCTGGATAAGTTAGTATCTGCAGCAAAGTGTTTAGTAGCAAAAGTGGTATGATAATAAAGGTAACGGTAGCAAAAGTAAAGATATATGTTTTTTGGTTTTTGTAGTAGTTGTAACAGTAGCAACAGAAAAGTAAATAAGCGAAGAACAATATGTGAAAAGCTCATAGGCAATGGATCAGTGATGGATAATTATGCTTGGGATCACGATTCCTCATGCAATAGCTATAACATAGGGTGATATAGAACTAGCTCCAATTCATCAATGTAATGTAGGCATGTATTAAGTACAGGTCATACGTGCTTATGGAAAAGAACTTGTATGACGTCTTTTGTCCTACCCTCCCGTTGAAGCGGGGTCCTAGCGGAAACTAAGGGATATTAAGGCCTCCTTTTAATAGAGAACCGGACCAAAGCATTAACACATAGTGAATACATGAACTCCTCAAACTACGGTCATCACCGAGAAGTATCCCTATTATTGTCACTTCGGGGTTATCGGATCATAACACATAATAGGTGACTATAGACTTGCAAGATAGGATCAAGAACACACATATATTCATGAAAACATAATAGGTTCAAATCTGAAAATCATGGCACTCGGGCCCTAGTGACAAGCATTAAGCATAGCAAAGTCACATCAACATCAATCTCAGAACATAGTGGATACTAGGGATCAAACCCTAACAAAACTAACTTGATTACATGGTAAATCTCATCCAACCCATCACCGTCCAGCAAGCCTACGATGGAATTACTCACGCACGGCGGTGAGCATCATGAAATTGGTGATGGAGGATGGTTGATGATGACAACGACGATGAATCCCCCTCTCAGGAGCCCCGAACGAACTCCAGATTAGCCCTCCCGAGAGAGATTAGGGCTTGGCGGCGGCTCCGCGTCGTAAAACGCGATGAAACTTTATCTCTGATTTTTTTCTCCCCGAGACGGAATATATGGAGTTGGAGTTGAGGTCGGAGGAGGTCCAGGGGGCCCACGAGATAGGAGGCCGCGCCCTAGGGGGGGGGGGCGCCCCCTGTCTCGTGGACAGGCTGTGGGCCCCCTGGCATTAATTCTTTCGCCAAAAATTCTTATAAATTCCAAAAAGTGCCTCGTGGATTTCCAGGACATTCCGAGAACTTTTCTTTTCTGCACATAAAACAACATCATGGCAGTTCTGCTGAAAACAGCGTCAGTCCGGGTTAGTTTCATTCAAATCATGCAAGTTAGAGTCCAAAACAAGGGCAAAAGTGTTTGGAAAAGTAGATACGTTGGAGACGTATCATGGCTCTGGAGCTACCGGGGTAAAGTGGTAAGTGGTTCCACCGTATTCACGCATTGCGCGTAATATATTGTAGGTCGTATTTTTCTTGTGAACAAGTGGTGCCCGGGGAAGGGATTACTGCTCGGCGACCGACTTCCCTGGATGTGCCACACCCTACCTCCTTGAAGAGGAGTCGTATTTGACAATTCAAGTCAATCTGACTTGGAGAAGAACAAAATGAGAGACACATCCATGAAGCAGGTCAAGAGCCTGCAAGGAGGGCCAAATTCGACATAAACCCACAACCATAGGATATCTACTTAAGACAGTTTATACATCATAGACATACCTATCTAGATTTTCCATCTAGACCACCCACCACATTTTCGACGAGTTACCCATCAACTCACCCGGACCATAATTGTAATCCATCCTTGTACATTGCCTTGATATAGTTCCATACAAGTAAGAGTAGGGATATTGCCTGCGTCAGGAGGTCTCGTAACCCCATCTCTGTTGCCACTCATGATTCACAACACGATCATAAAATCAATGGTAAATTTATCTTCGATATATTGGGCCTTAGTAACAAGTTTTATGCATAAAAAAGTTGGAACACTAATAGTTATATAATAGCAATCAAATTATGACCAATAATATTTGACCAAGTCAGTATTACATAGTTGCAATCATCACATTCCCGTTCATACATGTGCCTGTATTGAACTACTGACACATGAATCGGGGAAACATGACCATGACAATGGAGGACGAAGTGGAGGTCGCCTTGACGACATATACTGTCATTCGATTTTTCCCAAAATGAAGAATGTTGATGGCATGCTATGACTCCCTCGTAGGTTTCATAAATTGGTGGGAAATAAATCTCGGGTGCTTATGTCGGTGTGACAAATATATAGTTTGAAGGACCATTGAGGTGAAAGCCTCTATGGCTCGTGCACCCTGGGGGCACAAACTGGGCATGTCAACTCCCCCCCCTCTGAAGCCTCTTTTCGGCAAGTACGCTCTAAACACATATTGTTTCTTCCTTTTTTTCATAATTTAGTAAACTTATTCCTATATGAAAAAGGATAAAACTTTGTTTTGCCAAAAAAGACATTAGCAACGGGAATTTTGTTCAATGGAGCAAGAATGAGAGAGTAATTGAGTGATCATAAAGTAGATACATTTTGGACATATTCGAACGACTACTAGATTCGCCTAGATGAATCTCTCCACCTAACCACCTAAGGGACGTAGCTCCAAGAGGGGAGTTATCAAACGGTCGGGAAGAGGAGCTAGGGGATAACCAGAGTGCCACCAGAGTCATACGACTGGAAGAACAACCAAGGATCGCGGCGTCGTCGAAGAGTATCTTGAGGGGCCACATCAAGGGCAATAGCAAGTGACAAAACAACACCACATGTTGAGCCTCATGATCGGAGCTACTGGAAGATGCATCATCGAGACCCCCCCCTCCTGCCCACCTCAAGAAGTAGACCCGCCATCCAGGATCTCCCCACCACCTTTACGGCAGGGGCCTGCACGGGAGCTGGAAATTTAGAGATTGGATGGTGTGTGTGCTTGATATAGTTTGCCCCCTGGTGCAGCCCACAAGCGGCACAAGAGCGAGGTACTTCATAATTACTTATCAATCAATATTTATAGTCATGGAATGGAGAGCTTCTATTCTCTTCTACTTGGACAAATCTCAACAATCAAATTTAATGGTTGTTGGCGTTGATTTAAAAGAAAAAATTTGAGCAAAAGAGAGGTCTTCCCCTCTTATTTCTATTAAAGAAACCATCTGGTATTTTCTTATAGACTACCAAACTTACTAGCCTAACTACTAGATGATAGGACCATCATCCAAACTCAAACAACATCAAACGAGAGCACTTGAGAGCATAACAAATCTCAATAAGCACTTAACCTAAGCACCCAAGCCACAACAGGGACATACTATGAAAGATATACAAACCACGAACCAAACAAGCCACAAACTTCTAAAGACCCAAATTAACGCTAGAGGAAAACTACTAGAAGAAAGGACGAAACAATCATCAACATTCGAGAACATATGACACGTAGCATAGATCATCCTAGGCAACAACTTGAATAAAGTGGACAAAATTCCAAAATCAGCCGCTAATTCGTAGGACTCCTGAATCCCGTCCTCGGGTTCCCTTTTAGATATCACATGCCACCTGCTCGATGATTTTTTTCCTAGCATCAACACCCTAAGAACTTATCCAATGAAAAATCTAAAAGATGAAATTCCTTGGACCACTAAATTGCTTTCTATCAAACACAACATCATTTCTACATCACCAAATTGTCCAGAAAATGGAAGAAATCGCCACCATAACCAGACTTTCAGTTTCTTTAGGGAAACTCTGAAGCTAAGCAATGAAGTAGGTACCAAGGTTATAAGGAACATTTACCTAATCAGAGGAACATCTATGTAATTTCAAAATCACTCTAGCAAGAAAGCATTTGAAAGAAGGTGACCAATACTTTCATCTAAACTACAAAACATAACATTTTATTGCTAGGCCAACCTCTTCTCAATAAATTGTATTTTCCTAAAATAATTGTGACGCCTGGATAATTATGCTACAATGATCCCCCGCTAATGATGCCATGTCACCTCGGTTACTGTTGATAGACTCTTGATAGCTCAAAAACGAAACAAATTCAAAATTTAATAAAAGGCAATCAATAAAAGTTTTCAAATATTGAAACCAAATTGTCCGGGTTGTGCCAAATAATGCATAAGTAATTATGGTGGAGAAACCAAAATTTTATAAATGGTTTAACTACTCTAAAATAAATAAGACATTAGCAAAGACAATTAATTAAATGCCTTTTACAGTTAATAAAATACTAAACTATTTTATTTTGTCACCAACCTTTTGGGGCTTTGGGGTATTTTGAAACACTAATTTAGGTACTATTTATATATTTTATAAAACAAAATTATATAGAATATGAAATAGAAAACTAATAGAAATAAAATAAATAAAAGGAAAAGCCAAAACAAATAAAAAGGCAGGGAGAGAGAGATAAAAACACACTGGAGCTCCCCCTCTCCTTGGGCCGAATGGCCCAACTGACCATCCAGGCCACCAGGAGGCCCACCCATCCCACCTTATCACCCTGAGCAACGAAACCCTAACCCCTCCCGACATCCCACTCGCACTCCCTCTCCTCCCCTGGATCTAGATCGAGGACGCGGTGCCCCGACCCCTTTGCCGCTCGTCATCGACCGCGCCCGAGGCCACCGCACCACCTAGCGCCAGCTGCCGTTGCCGACCACCACTGCCTCGACCCCGTCGTCGTTCGTCGCCGCGCATCATCCCCATCCTCCTCCTTGCCGGACTGCTTCCCCATCTCCGACGCAGTCGTCCCCGTCGTCCACCCTGAGCCCTGCTGCCCTAGTCCCTACGGCCCCGCGGTAAAGGAACCCCGACCATCCTTCCGCATAAAGATACGCTAGCGCCCCTTCCCTCGAGCACGACCTCGCTCGAATCACTTCAAGCCCGACGCAGCGGCGCCCGTTGCATAACTCACTGCTGTAGCTCGCCGGATCCGCCGCTCGCTAATTCCTGCTCGTCCTCGAGTAGGTAAATGATAAAAAAGAATTTTTGATGCGGAGTGCTACTTGGCATAATTTCAATGTAATTCTTCTTAATTGTGGTATGAATATTCAGATCCGAAAGATTCAAGACAAAGGTTTAATATTGACATAAAAATAATAATACTTCAAGCATACTAACAAAGCAATTATGTCTTCTCAAAATAACATGGCCAAAGAAAGTTATCCCTACAAAATCATATAGTCTGGCTATGCTCTATCTTCAACACACAAAGTATTTAAATCATGCACATCCCTGATGACAAGCCAAGCAATTGTTTCATACTTTTCACATTCTCAAACTTTTTCAATCTTCACGCAATACATGAGCGTGATCCATGGACATAGCACTATAGGTGGAATAGAATGGTGGTTGTGGAGAAGACAAAAAGGAGAAGATAGTCTCACATCAACTAGGCGTATCAACGGGCTATGGAGATGCCCATGAATAGATATCAATGTGAGTGAGTAGGGATTGCCATGCAACGGATGCACTAGAGCTATAAATGTATGAAGCTCAACAAAAGAAACTAAGTGGGTGTGCATCCAACTTGCTTGCTCACGAAGACCTAGGGCAATTTGAGGAAGCCCATCATTGGAATATACAAGCCAAGTTCTATAATGAAAATTCCCACTAGTATATGAAAGTGACAACATAGGAGACTCTCTATCATGAAGATCACGGTGCTACTTTGAAGCACAAGTGTGGTAAAAGGATAGTAACATTGTCCCTTCTCTCTTTTTCTCTCCCTTTTTTTATTTGGGCCTTTTCTCTTTTTTATGGCCTCTTTTTTATCCCCTTTTTTTATTTTTCATCCGAAGTCTCATCCCGACTTGTGGGGGAATCATAGTCTCCATCATCCTTTCCTCACTGGGACAATGCTCTAATAATGATGATCATCACACTTTTATTTTCTTACAACTCAACAATTACAACTCGATACTTAGAACAAAATATGACTATATATGAATGCCTCCGGCGGTGTACCGGGATATGTAATGAATCAAGAGTGACATGTATGAAAGAGTTATGAATGGTGGCTTTGCCAGAAATACGATGTCAACTACATGATCATGCTAAGCAATATGACAATGATGGAGTGTGTCATAATAAACGGAACGGTGGAAAGTTGCATGGCAATATATCTCGGAATGGCTATGGAAATGCCATGATAGGTAGATATGGTGGCTATTTTGAGGAAGGGATATGGTGGGTATATGATACCGGCGAAAAGTGCACGGTATTAGAAAGGCTAGAAATGGTGGAAGGGTGAGAAAAGTGCGTATAATCCATGGACTCAACATTAGTCATAAAGAACTCATATACTTTGTCGGGGAGGCTGATCGTACCCACGGACACCTATGGGGCCGGCGGAGCAGGCCCCTTGTGGTTCGGAGGGGGGCGGAGGTCGCACGAAGAGCAGATCGAGGCGATGCACACGAGCGGTTTACCCAGCTTCGGAGCTCTCCGGAGAGATAAAACTCCTACTGCTGCTTGTTTGATCTATTGTGTTCTTGCTAGGGAGCAATGCGAGCTACAAAACCTAGCGTGAGTCTATCTGGTCTCCTAGGCTGAACGGAACCGAACCAACCAACCAACCAACCAACCCCCCCCCCCTCTACGTTGCACCCGGGCCTCCTTTTATATGCTCAAGGGGTCTCCGACAGGTGGCAACATAGGCGGGGGTACGAATGTAAAAACAGGAGTTGGTACACCTACTTGAACAGTGTATAGTGCAAAATACCTAACTCTAACGGCAAGGGACAAAAGCAATAAATGCCTGTCGTTGTCGCCCAAACAAAGGTAACAGAGACCGTCAGTGCGCCTCACTTCGCCACGATGGCGAGCCTGTCTGGCCTTTCGTCGCTGCTCTCCGCTGGCTGCACTGCTCGACACGCACCCATGGAACGGTCCCATGGCGACATCGCCGCTGGGTGAGCTGGAGCGGAGACGGAGAGGAGTTGCATGTCATGCAAGCGCCTTGCCGCGGCCGAATCCTTGTCGCGCCCGGAGACTCGTCGCGCTCGAGCCTTCCCGACAAGCTCCTCTTGCCGGGCCTTGTCTTCGTGGTGCTCGAGTGGCCTTCCCGACAAGCTCCTCTTGTCGGGCCTTGTCTTCTCAATCTAATACTTTGTTCTTGAATGGCTCCAAGGGAGCCACGGAGGAGATTGGCGGTGACGAGGCAAACCTTGCCGCGGGGTGCTGCAACTGTCTGTGCACGAGTACGGGATACTAGGGTACCCCTACTCTAGTACACCGACAGGAGCCCCCGGGCCGCACATGGTGCCGAAGCGCTTGTCGGGCCAGGCCCAGTAATCTGCACGGACACGCGCGGCCTCGACCACGCCGCAACCCGCCCCGGACCCACCACGATCCCCACTAACGGCATGCACCGGACGTGGCGTCGTGCGGGAGATTGTGGGCGCGGTCGTGGGGGGTTCTTTATTAATATAAGCGGAACGTCCGCCCCCCTCCTACCCTTTATAAGCGGAGGAAACAGAGGCAGGCCGACCACTCCTGCCATTGCCGTCTTGTCAAGAAACCACCGCCGCTCCCCTCGTCTTCTCCGGTGCGAAGAGAGCGACGCCCCGCCCCCTTTCGCCACAAGCTCACTCACCGCCGTCGACCTCCTCCGCCCCCCTCGCCATGGCCCCGAAGGCCGAAAAGGAGAAGGGCGTCAAGTCGGCCGAGGCGCAACGGCTCGCGGTGCTGCGCAAGGACCGAGCCGTCTTCCCCCCGCAGCTCGGCGCACGGGAGCTGCGGGACGTCTACTATCTTTTCTGGTCGACGGAGACTCGAAGCATCCAGCGCACGAGGGTGCTCCCCGCCTCGCCGCTGATCCGCCCCAACAGGTACCCTTTCTTCGCCCTTTTCTTCTATTGCGGTCTTTGCCCGCCAGTACTTCGAAGTTCTTTTGCGACATAATGAACACCTTTGGCCTCCACCTCCTTGATTTCACCCCCAACGCCATCTTGACCATGGCCGTTTTAGCACAATTGTGCGAAAAATTTGTCGGGGTGCACCCGAACGTGGCACACTTCCGCCATTTCTTTGTTCCCCGCGTCGAGAGAGGAGAGCCCCTTGCCGGAGGGATAGCCTGGGTCTCTAGGATCGGCAAGAAAGAGGCCTACCTAGAGGGGGAGTTCCAGAACAAGTGGGAGGAGTGGAGGGCCAACTGGTGCTGGGTTGTAGAGGAGGACCCACAGCCCTTCACCGCTGCGGCGCCAAAACCCCAATTGCGCTGCTGCAAGGATTGGAGTAACTTGGCGCGGAGGATGCGAGGCTGAAGATAGCTGTGACCAATTCTGCGCCTCGGGCTTGCGGATTAACTATTGGCAGTTGGCGCAGACTTCATTCGCCGCCGCATCGCTTCCCTTGCAGGAAAGGAGGAGGCCTGCTTGGGAGTTCCGTAATGCGGCGGACATCATGAGGCTGCGCCCGGCCTGAATTGGAACTTCACCGTCATGGAGCTGGATTCGGTGCTGCTCGAGCTGTTCAAGAACGACCCGAACACCCAAAGAAGTTGCCGCGAGGGGTCGCCCCACTGCAACAACTCGGCCGACCGCATCCGCGCCATGATACTGGCGACTCCACGGATCGCCCCGACCGGCAGGAGCCCCCGACGAGGTCGTGGCAGCAATTCTTCGACAACTTGCAAGAGGTGCCGATCCGCTCCGACGAAAGCGTAAGAGGCTCACCCGAGACACCACCGAGCAGGAGATGGCGTGGATCGCCACCAGTATGGAGGAGGCGGCAGCGCCGCCGCGCCGGAGCCTTCGGGTTCACCGTGGAGGAGGCGGACGCGCGAAGGCGGCAAGCGCCGCCGAGCAAGGGAGGTCGCCCGGCGAGGACGAGCTTGTCGAGCTCGAGGCCGGGACGAGTGGACCCGCCGAGGGCGCTTCTTCCCGCCGCCAAGCGACTTGCCACCAGCCGGAGCCCCTGGCTCGCTGAGAGGCGCTCTCCAGGGTCGAGACGAGCCGGGCGACAGTGTCGCCCCACAGCCATAGCCGCTGGGCCGACGCTCCACCGCGGCAAGCGAGGTTGCTGAGCGCCTAAACTGCAGCGACAACTGGGCGGAATCTTCTCAGCCGCCGCCGACGCCCCGCCAAGCGGCCAAGAGAGCCCACTCCCCGCCTCACCGCACCGGAGGCGGGCCGAGTTTGACTTCTCGGCTCAGCTCGAGGAGGAAGGCTAAGAGTAAGCTTCTCGAGATTGTGCTTGTATGTCTTCAATTTTTATTGCTTCATCTTGAATCTGATTTGCTTTGTTCTCGACTCTTTCCTTTTCGTGACGCCGCCCAGAGAGCGCGAAGAGGGCCAAGATCCCGACGGTCGTCGTTGAGGACGGTTCTCCCGTGGCGACGGGGACGCGCCCGAGACCGCTTTGCTGGACCCGCAACCTTTTCCCTGAGCAGCCCCTCAAAGACAGCCCAGAGTAAGTGTGCAGTTTTCTTCTTGCTATTAGGCGTGCGGGGTGCCCTTCTTTGTTGATATCTCGACTGTGCTTGTGCAGGAGCGAGCAGTCTCATCGGGAGGGCTCGGAAGGCTGCCTCCGATATCCTGCCCACCGCCACTACGCCACCAAGGGAGGACTCCCGGCAAGGGAGCTCCTCCGACAAGGAGGCCACCCGGCAAGGGAGGCCACTCCGGCAAGGGAGGCTACCCGGCAAGGGACGGGCGCCGACCCTCCGCGGTCGAGGCCATGGCTGTGGATCCCATTGCAGTAACTCCCTTACACGAAAATCTCCCTTGGGCTTGCTTTCTTTTGTTTCTCTTTCTCTCGATATCTGCTGATCGCTTTTTCTTCGTCCGACGCAGACCCGATGGAGGTCGAGGCCGGGCGCCGGGAGGAACGCAGCGGCAACACCGACGCAGGCCGCCGTCGAGGAAGAAGAGGTCATCGTCGTGGAAGAAGAGGCCGCCGCCGACGAGCAGCTGATGGCGAGGAGGCCACCGAGGCTGCCGACGCAGAGGCCGGGCGAGGGGTCAGACGGTCGCATTGACGGCCCCGAGGCCGCAGGAGCGGCAAGCGCTACACCGACAACCGACTTCGCCGCTGGCGGGCGCCAGTTCGAGGAGCCCCAGCCGGTGCCTACACGAAGGCCGAAGGCGTCTTCATCAAGCTCCCAGGAGCCGAGCTCTGTGGCGCCGAGGGCGAGACCTTTGACGGCGAAGCTACTCGTCCCGCTGGGTTGACGCTGGTGGATGCGCCAAGCAGCAGCGCGAAGTCCGAGGAGGAGCAATTCAAGAAGCTGCTGTCCCTCTACCGCACCCGTCCGTGCCAAGTTGAGACCGGGAAGCCCTTGTCGCGAGGGCGGAGCGGACATAGAGAAGCACACCGAGGAGCTCCGAGCGCCAACAAAGAAACGCCCGTGACGCGTGGCGACGCGCTGGGCGCAGTTTCGCAGAAGAGCGCACGGCCTTCATCCTTGAGAAGGCCGCGGTGATGAGGAGCAGCGGCTGGTTGCCGAGAAGCGCGCCGCCAGGAAAGCGAGTTGGCGCAGCGGAAGGTCAACCTGGACAGCCACGAGGAGGACCTTGCCGCTGCGTGAGGAGTCGCTGGCGGGCGCCAGAGGCGGCGACGCAGCCGCAGCCGCCGAGGCCGCCAAGGAAGAGCAGAAGGCGAAGGTGGCACAGCTGGAGGCCACCCTCACGAAGAGCGGCGAAGAGCTTGCCGCGCTCAAGCGTGAGCGCGAGAAGGGCGCCCACACGCTGGGCGAGCTGCAGGTCCGTCTCGGCCGACAGGCCAAGGAGCTCGACGCCGCCAAGGACTCCAAGGCGGATCTCGAGCTGAAATCGACCACTCGACGCAGACGTTTGATGGTGCCAGAGCGGGAGGCGGGCTTGTTGGAGGCGATCACGGCCAAGGAGGAGCTGCTGGCGGATGCTGCCTCCGGCCCGTAACACCTTGAGGGAGAGCGTGGAGCACTGGACCGAAGGTCTTGTGGACACCGCTGCCGACATCCACAACGAGCTGATGGAGCTGGGGATGGGGGACCTCGCGTACTCCTCCGACGAGCATCTCCAACCCAGCGTCAAGCTCAACCTGTTCTTCAAGGGCGTGGTGACGGGCCTCCGGCGACTCCGGGAGGAGGTCCCGAAGCAGCTGGCCGAGGAATCGCGCCAAGTCTGCGTAGGGGCCCTTGAGAAGGTGTTGATGAAGGTGGCCTTCCGCAACCCGGGCCTCAACCTTAATGGCGTCCTCAGATCCTTGCCGGCCGAAGCCAACGTGGAGGAGCTTCAAAGCCCTTGTCGCACCCATTGTGGACAAGGTGAACAAGATCAAGAGGATTGAGGGCGACCGCGTGGACTAGGCCGCCAACCTTATCTTTCCCTTGTCGCTGCTGATCATGTTTAGAAAACTTTGTTAGATCAGCGACACGTTATTCTGTAATATACTTTATCTTAGGTGAATCGATCAATGCAATGTTATTTCCTCTATTCGATTCCTTCCTTTGTACGTTATTGTCCTACGCTTTTCAGGGAAACTTGCCGGTGCAGGCACCCTTGCCGCGAGCGCCGAAAAGTGCGGAACTTCAAGAGCCTCATCAAGGGTCGCTACCGACAAGCAACCTTGTCGCGGACTAGCCGCAGCTCACTTAAGTTGTTGAGTGGACTCGAAACAAAGTAAGGGCGCGACCAGTCACGATTCGGTTCCTCTGCGCACAGGTTTTCCATACAAAGTACTATCGTTCGAGGAAGATATCGAAAATTTAAAAATCGATTGCTCAAACTTTGGCAACTTAGCTTTTCTGTTTCTTGCTTCCCGATGAGGTGAAACTTCCTTGAGCGGTGCCTGGTCCATAGTATTATCTCCATGCCTGGTCCATAGTATTATCTCCTCCTCCCCCCTGGTTAACTTGTGCGCGAGGGAGCCTTCCTTTCTTTGAGAAAAGAATAAGAAGAAGAATTAACGTTATGGAGCCTAGCGGCTCGATTCTGCTTACCGGGTGTGGTTGCTGCACAAAGTGTTAGCCAAAGCATGCAATAAATTGATGAAAGCATGAACTTGACAAGTCATGCGCAACACACGAGCTTTACTGATGCACAGGGTCTGCGCCCCGCTTTGTACGAAGGATTACATGCAACAGCGGCAAGACTTGTACAAAAGGTGGTTGCCGGAACGGATTCCGACAACCGCGCCTTTATGGGTAAAACTTACGAAGATGCTCAATGTTCCAGAGTTGCTCACCGAATGCCATCTTCGGTCTCAAGGCGGACAGCGCCAGCCTAGTGACTCGCTTTCACCCGAGAAGGGCCTTCCCACTTCAGCGTCAACTTGTTTGAATTCTTGGCGGACTGAACGGCGAAGAACAAGGTCGCCTTCCTCGAGACTTCTGGCATTAACCCTGCGGCCATGGTAGCGACGCAGAGCTTGCTGGTAGCGAGCAGCTCGCACAGGGCCTGAAGACGATCCTCCTCAAGGAGCAGCGCGTCATCTTCTCGCAGCTGCTCTTGCTCAAGCTCATCATAAGCGAGCACTCGAGGCGACCCGTATACGAGTTCCGGGGGGAGAACTGCCTGCTCCATAGACTAGAGAAAAGGGTGCCCGGCGGTGGCTCGATTTGGCGTCGCTCGATCGACCAAAGAACCACCGGCAGCTCCTCGATCCAGATTTCTTCCGCACTTGTGCAGCCCGTCGAAAGTTACGGTCTTGAGCCCGCGCAGCACTTCAGCGTTGCCCTTTTCGCTTGACCGCTGCTTCTCGGGTGAGCAACGGAAGCGGAACCTTGGCGCCAAGGTCTTGGACGCATCGCATGAAGGTGCGACTTCAGAAATTGTGTGCCGTTGTCGGTGATGATCCTGTTAGGGATTCCAAACGACAAACAATCGACCAAGAACTTGATCTTGTTGTGCTGTCACCTTCCTCATCGCTTCCACTTCCGGCCACTTTGTGAACTTGTCGATGGCGACATACAAGTACTCAAAGCCCCGACAGCTTCGGGGAAGGGGCCGAGGATGTCGAGCCCCGGACCGAAAATGGCTGTGATAAAGGGATCGTCTGGAGAGCTTGAGCAGGCTGGTGTATCTGTTTGGAATGGAACCGCACGCTTCACACTTGGTTAGTTGTGCAGTTGAATCCCGGAGGGCTGTCGGCTAGAAGAAACCTTGCCGGAAAGCTTTGCTTGGCAAGTGCCCTTTCGCCAATGTGGTGACCACATATGCCTCCATGTATCTCTCGCCAACAGCTTTCATCCATCTTCCCGCAATACACTTCAATTTCACACCGTTGAGTCTTCTTCTGTACAGTATGCTGTCGACAAACTGGTACATACTTGACTGCCGGGCTACTCTTTCCGCTTCTTCTTGCTCTTCGGGAAGTTCTCCTGTCTGAAGGAAATGGACAATCTGCTGCGCCCATGTTGGAGCTTGTGGCTCGACAACAAGGACTAAAGGCACATCTCTGCCGCTTGCGGAACATCAGCTTCTACGGCAAGAGCCTGTGGCTCTGCCGGAGCTAGATGCTCCCCGACAAGCTTGCCGGAGCAAGACTTGTCGGGAGCGTTTGCTTCAACGAAACAAACCCTGGGGTCTGTCGGAGCAGACTGCTCCTCAACACTGTTGGTGTTGATCTTGGGGACCTTTGCAACGACGGCTTCGGGAAGCTCTGTCGGAAAGTAGTCACCAGAGGCCAACTTCCTCTTCTTGCTCTGTCCGGTCGACGGTGTTACAGTTGGCTGAGTCAGCTTGAGCACGAAAATCCCTGGTTCCACAGGTAACTTAAGCGCAGCTCACTTTGACAGGCCGTCAGCAATATCATTCTGAGATCTTGGAACATGTTCCATTTGCAGGCCGTCAAAGTGCTCTTCTAGCTTCCTTACTTCATCAACGTAGGCTTCCATCAACGGACTCTGGTAATCTTTGTTCACTTGTCGGACGACGAGTTGCGAGTCACCCCTGACAATAAGCTTCTTGATCCCAAGGTCCACGGCGATCCTGAGATCGGCAAGCAAACCTTCATACTCTGCAGTATTGTTTGTCGCTTGCTCCTTGGGAAAGTGCATTTGGACGACGTACTTGAGGTGCTCTCCGGTGGGTGCGGTAAGCAGCACACCGGCACCGGTGCCTTGCAGCGAGAAGGCACCATCAAAGTACATCAGCCACTCTTTGCTTGCTTCTTTGACGGGAATGCTCGTCTCCGGAATCTCTTCATCTGGCGTTGGTGTCCATTCTGCTATGAACTCTGCCAAGGCTCGCTTTGGATAGTTGATGTGCTTTCAAACTTAAGACCAAAGCTTGATGACTCCAAAGGCCCACTCGACAATCCTCGCCTGCCGCTTCCGGATTCTCGCAGGATCCTCTTCAGGGGAAAGCGAGTGACAACTGTGATCTCATGTGCTTGGAAGTAATGGCGCAGCTTTCTCGAGGCCATGAGGAGGCCGAAAAGCAATTTTTGCACACCAGAGTACCTTGACCTAGCCCCCTGCAGAAGGGAACTGACAAAGTAGACTGGGCGCCGCACCATCCTTTTCTGTATCTGCTCATGCGTCTTCGCGGACTCGTCCTTGTCGGGACCAGAGCTTGTCGGCGAAGCCCCCTGCTAGTCGCCGGATGTGTTTGCCGTGGTTCTTTGGCTCATCATCCGCCTCCCTCTCCGCCACTAACGCAGCACTAACCACTTGATTGGTTGCCGCTATATACAGCAGCAACTTCTCTTGTGGCCTAGGGCGCGACAAGTGTTGGAGTGGAGGACAGTATCTCTTCAAGTCTCGCAGCGCAGCCTCCGCTTCGAGTCCATTTCTTTGGACCTGCCTTTTTCAAAATCTTGAAAAATGGCAGGTGGCGCTCAGCAGACCTAGAAATAAACCTTTGAGAGCAGCCACGCAACCGCAAGTCTTCGTACATTCTTGACGCGCTTTGGTGCTTCAATCTGCTCAATGGCCTTGATCTTGTCGGGATTAGCTTCAATCCTCACGAGACACAAAGAACCCGAGAAGCTTGCGGAAGGGACTCCAAACACGCACTTCTCGGGGTTGAGCTTGAGGTTGATCTTGCGCAGATTTGCAAAGGTCTCGCCCAAATCTTGAACCAGAGTTGCTCTGTCCTTGCTCTTGACCACTATGTCATCCATGTAGGCTTCTACATTTACGTGCATCTGTGGCTCAAAAGCGCCATGGACTACCCTTGCAAATGTAGAACCAGCATTCTTCAAACCGAAAGGCATCCGTATGAAACAGTATGTGCCACATAGTGTGATGAATGCGGTCTTCTCTTCATCTTCTTCAGCCATGAAGATCTGATGGTATCCTGAGTATGCATCAAGAAACGAAAGCAAATCACATCCGCCGTGGAGACAACAATCTGGTCAATCCGCGGCAAGGGAAATGGATCTTTGGGACAAGCTTTATTAACATCCGTGAAATCAATACAAAGTCTCCATTTTCCATTTGCCTTGGCGCACGACTACGAGGATTGGCCAACCACGTTGGATGGAGCACTCCTCGACAAGGCCTGCGCTTCCGGTTTCTTGATCTCTTCGGCTATGAATTCTTGGCGCTCCACCGCTTGCTTTTCGACTTTTTGCTTGACGGGGCGCGCATGAGGACAAACGGCCAGGCGGTGCTCAATCACTTTCACGGGAACACCGGGGATATCGACGGTTGCCATGCAAACACGTCGACCTTCGCCCGCAGGAAAGCAACGAGCGCGCCTTCCTATTTAGGGTTGAGAGAGGCACTGATGGTGAAGGTACCACCAGTTCCATCCTCCTTGGCGGGCACCTTCTTGGTCTTCGGCGGAGCTACCATCTTCTTGTACTTGCCGGTGGAGCTCGATGGTGCGTCCTCGACGGTAGCGCAGCACTCCGAAGAGGTGCGTTTGCCGGAGTGAGCATCAGAGCCCTTGCCGGACTTGGACTTGGTCTTCTTCCCCCCGGGAGCTTCAGCGGCAAGTGTTGGGCAGTCTGTCGCCGCTGCTGCATCCCGGTATATCTTGTCGGCACAGATAAGGGCATCCTTCTTGTCGCCATGGACAGAGATGACGCTTATCGGGCCAGGCATCTTGAGAAGGTTGTAGGCGTAGTGAGAGGCTGCCATGAACTTGGCGAGTGCTGGACGGCCAAGTATCCCATTGTAAGGTAATGGGAAATCGGCGACGTCAAACGTAACCCTCTCAGTCCTGAAGTTCAGCTCGCTGCCAAATGTGACCGGCAACATAATCTTCCCTTCGCTTGCTCCTTCCGGATTGATTCCTTGGAAGGTTCCGGTCTCCTCGAGCTTCGCTGTCGAGGATTTGAAGCTTACGGAGCACCGCGGAGGAGATCAGATTCAAGCCGGCCCGCCGTCAACTAACATTTTTGTGACTTTGAGGTTGCGGATGGTTGTAGAGACCAACATCGGCAAGCAACCGACCGCAGTTATGCGATCAGGGTGGTCCTCAATATAAAAAATGATAGGCGTGCTGGACCACTTCAGAGGCTTGCGTGACTCTACGGATGGTTCCGCTGCATTGACCTCCCGCATCCATTGCTTGAGTTGGCGGTGGGAGGTATGCAGGGAAGCACCTCCGTCGACGCAGAGAACCTCTGTGGCTTTCTGAAACTCCTGCTCGTCGGCGTCGTCGTCCTCCATATCTTCATCGTCGTCATCATCTTCATCCTTGTCGCGGCCGCGGGGAGGTCTATCTCCTTGTCGCTGCTTGACTTTGCCGCGGCGTCCTCCCCGGCCGGGACATTTCTTGCTTGCTCCCCCAGCACCTTCCCAGGCCTTCTCCTTGTCGCGCCGCTCGTACTCAGCTCTCTGTTGCTCGACAAGCTGCTCGACTTTCTTGCAGCTCTGGAGGTCGTGGCCCTTGGTGCGGTGGATCTTGCAGATCGCTTGCGGAGTTGTCCTGCTTGTCGGCCGCCACCGACCGGTGGTTGGCGTCGTGACAACCTCCTTGCCGGAGCCACCAGCCTTGGCGTTCTTGTCGCCGTCTCCGTTGTCGGACCGCTCGACAGCTAGCACTTCTCCGCTTTTCTTCTTCTGTTGCCTCGCCGCGGCCTTTCTTTGCCGGGCGGTGTCATCACCGTCGAGATCCTGCTTCAGATTCTCTCACGAGTCTCCTCCCTTCTTCAGCCACACTTTTGTCGGCCGGCCAAGGCGACAGCTTCGGCGACGTCCTTGACTTTGCACATCGCCATCTCCTCCCTCATCCTGCGGTTCCGCACATTACGATGAAATGCGCTGACCACCGGCGGGGTGGACGTCTGGGATGTTGTAGTGCACACGACTGAATCTCCGAATGAACTTGCGCGAGGACTCTCCTTCCTTCCGGCGAGCAAGTGAAGGTCGCTCTCTTGGCCATGAGGTTTGTGGCCACCGTGAAGGCGCCAACAAACCGATGGCACAGATCCGCCCAAGAGGATATGGAGCTGTCCGGCAAGTGCATGAGCCAAGACACGACGTTGGGCTTGAGCACGGCGGGAAGTAGTTGGCGAGATCTTGTCGTCCCGTCCCCCGCAGCCTCGCACCGCGATGGTGTAGATGCCGAGGAACTCCGACGGATGCGTCCTGCCATCATACTTCTCCGGCACGTCTGGTTTGAAGTTTTTCTGGCTGGGCCACTGGACTTGCCGCAGCTCACGAGTGAACGCAGGGCAACCTACCGCGTACGGCAAGTTGCCTGGCCCCTCCGGCGCGTGCATGTCAACAGAAGGCCCAGCGCGCTTGTCGGACTGACGTCGCGCTTCTCTTCGGCGCTTGATGCGAGTTCGAGCGTCCTCTTGTTCTCGCTCATGAAGAACTTGGCGCTGATCGCGGCGAGTTCGTGGATCCGACGACGCAGTGGAGTCGCTGTCGAGGTGGATCCCGTGAGTCGGTGATCTTGGCCTTCTTGGCGGAGAGTGCACGGTGGTTGCACCTCCGACAGTATCGTCACCACCGGCTCGAGCCTTGTCGTCGCGCCGCGGCAACGACGGCGTTGGTTGCCGCGGAGCGTCGCCGTTGGCAAAGCCGATGAGGCTCTGGATAGTGGCCCTCCACTCGTCGACCTTGTCGGCCGTTGGAGGGTAGTCGAGAGCGCTTGAGCTCTCGCCGAGCTTCGCTGGAGTAGTAGGCGACATTGGAGAACGGTGCGAGAGCGGGACACGCCGGACTTCTAACTACGTTAGAAGGAGCAGCGCCCGTCCGGCGACCGTATCTCACTAGCGCCAAAGCATGTTGGCGCCGCATGCTGGTCTTGAGGGTCTCGATCCAGCGAACGTATGGCGTTGTGAACGCCATGGCGTTGTTGGTCCCGTCTCTGAGATGGGCGCGGGGATGCTTGTGACGCCGAGGTTTGTGGTGCCTTGTCCTTGGACTTGGCAACGCGTCGCGTAGCACCTTCGCCGTCGGCGCCCGTTCCTCCGCCAGCGTCTGCACCGCCACCCGTTCTTGTGGTGAGGGTGGAGTACGACGCGACGGCTCTGCTGCCGCCAAGCCTTCTTCTTCGGTGGCATGTTGTGGAAGATGTTGATGACGCCGCCGCGTGAACGCCGGATCAGTTCACACGGCCTCGACGCCCCTACAGCGCGCCCGAGAGATGTCGGGGAGGCTGATCGTACCACGGACACCTATGGGGCGGCGAGCAGGCCTTGTGGTTCGGAGGGCGGAGGTCGCCTGAAGAGCGGATCGAGGCGATGCACACGAGCGGTTTACCCAGCCGGAGCTCTCCGGAGAGATAAAACTCCCTACTGCTGCTTGTTTGATCTATTGTGTTCTTGCTAGGGAGCAATGCGAGCTACAAAACCTAGCGTGAGTCTATCTGGTCTCCTAGGCTGAACGGAACCGAACCAACCAACCAACCAACCAACCCCCCCCCTCTACGTTGCACCCGGGCCTCCTTTTATATGCTCAAGGGGTCTCCGACAGGTGGCAACATAGGCGGGGGTACGAATGTAAAAACAGGAGTTGGTACACCTACTTGAACAGTGTATAGTGCAAAATACCTAACTCTGACGACAAGGGACAAAAGCAATAAATGCCTGTCGTTGTCGCCCAAACAGTGTAACAGAGATCGTCAGGTGCGCCTCCGCTCGCCACGATGGCGAGCCTGTCAGCGCCGCTCGTCGCTGCTCTCCGCTGGCTGCACAGCTGCTCGACACGCGCCCATGGAACGGTCCCATGGCGACACGTCGCTGGGTGAGCTGGAGCGGAGACGGAGAGGAGTTGCATGCCGCGGCAAGCGCCTTGCCACGGCCGAATCCTTGTCGCGCCCGGAGACTCGTCGCGCTCCGAGCCTTCCCGGCAAGCTCCTCTTGCCGGGGCCGTGTCGTCTGTGGTGCACAGGTGGCCTTCCCGACAAGCTCCTCTTGTCGGGGCCTTGTCTTCTCAATCTAATACTTTGTTCTTGAATGGCTCCAAGGGAGCCACGGAGGAGATTGGCGGTGACGAGGCAAACCTTGCCACGGGGTGCTGCAACTGTCCGTGCACGAGTACAGGATACTAGGGTACCCCTACTCTAGTACACCGACATACTTATTGCAAAAATCTACAAGTTATCAAAGCAAAGTATTACGCGCATGCTCCTAGGGGGATAGATTGGTAGGAAAAGACCATGGCTCGTCCCCGACCGCCACTCATAAGGAAGACAATCAATAAATAAATCATGCTCCGACTTCATCACATAACGGTTCACCATACGTGCATGCTACGGGAATCACAAACTTTAACACAAGTATCTCTCAAATTCACAACTACTCAACTAGCATGACTCTAATATCACCATCTTTATATCTCAAAACAATTATCAAGCATCAAAATTTTCTTAGTATTCAACAGACTCATAAGAAAGTTTTTACTAATCTTGAATACCAAGCATATTAGGATTATTTAAGCAAATTACCATGCTATTTAAGACTCTCAAAATAATCTAAGTGAAGCATGAGATATCAATAGTTTCTATAAAACAAATCCACCACCGTGCTCTAAAAGATATAAGTGAAGCACTAGAGCAAATGACAAACTACTCCGAAAGATATAAGTGAAGATCAATGAGTAGTCGGATAATTATGCAACTATGTGAAGACTCTCTAACATTTAAGAATTTCAGATCTTGGTATTTTATTCAAACAGCAAGCAAATATTAACAAAAGAAAATGACGCTCCAAGCAAAACACATATCATGTGGTGAATAAAAATATAGCTCCAAGTAATGTTACCGATGAACGAAGACGAAAGAGGGGATGCCTTCCGGGGCATCCCCAAGCTTAGGCTCTTGGTTATACTTGAATATTACCTTGGGGTGCCTTGGGCATACCCAAGCTTAGGCTCTTGCCACTCCTTATTCCATAGTCCATCGAATCTTTACCCAAAACTTGAAAACTTCACAACACAAAACTTAACAGAAAACTCGTGGAGCTCCGTTAGCGAAGAAAACAAAACACCACTTCAAGGTACTGCAATGAACTCATTATTTATTTATATTGGTGTTAAACCTACTGTATTCCAACTTCTCTATGGTTTATAAACTATTTTACTAGCCATAGATTCATTAAAATAAGCAAACAACACAATGAAAACAGAATCTGTCAAAAACAGAACAGTCTGTAGTAATCTGTAACTAAAGCAAACTTCTGGAACTCCAAAAATTCTAAAATAAATTGGTGTACCTGACGAATTTGACTAGTAATTATATGCAAAAAGAATCAACTAAATAGCATTCTCCAGTAAAAAGTTTTAGCTAATCTCGTGAGCGCTAAAGTTTCTGTTTTTTACAGCATGATCATAAAGACTTCACCCAAGTCTTCCCAAAGGTTCTACTTGGCACAAACACTAATTAAAACATAAAACCACATCTAAACAGAAGCTAGATGGATTATTTCTTATTAAGCAGAACCAAAAAGTAAGAAACTAAAATAAAATTGGGTTGCCTCCCAATAAGCGCTATCGTTTAACGCCCCTAGCTAGGCATGATGATTTCAATGATGCTCACATAAGACATAAGAATTGAAACCTAAAGAGAGCATCATGAAGAATATGACTAGCACATTTAAGTCTAACCCACTTCCTATGCATAGGGATTTTGTGAGCAAACAACTTATGGGAACAATAATAAACTAGCATAGGAAGGCAAAACAAGCATAACTTCAAAACTTTAAGCACATAGAGAGGAAACTTGATATTATTGCAATTTAAACAAGCATATATTCCTCCCTCATAATAATTTTCAGTAGCATCATGAATGAATTCAACAATATAACCAGAACCTAGAGCATTCTTTTCATGATCTACTAGCATAGAAAATTTACTACTCTCCACATAAGCAAGTTTCTTCTCATTCGGAATAGTGGGAGTATCATAAGAGACTTGGATACTATAAATTGTTTCCACATTAAAAGAGTAATGTTCAGAGAAAGGGTACTCATAATCATGACAAGTTTTATAAATATAATCATCACTACTCTTTATAGCATAAGTTTCATCACAATAATCATCATAGGTAGAAGGCATGCTATCATCATAACAACTTTGCATATCAAAACTTGAGAGGCTAAAAATATCATCTTCATTAAACATAGCATCCCCAAGCTTGGGACAAACATTAATTGCAGCAAATATATTCTCAAAAACATCATATTCATCAAACATAGCATCCCCAAGCTTGGGCCTTTTCATATCATAAGCATAATCACTCTCATCATCAATAGTATGGATAGCACCAATAGTATAGAAAACATTATTATCATATTCTTCCAAGCAAGTGCCAAAAAGATTTTCAAGATCATAAGAAGTATTATTATCTTCCCAATCATAATCATCACAACAAGCAATAGGCATAACGAGGTCATCATCAAGTGCATCATCTTCCATAATTATTTTTGATTCATTTTCATGAGGCATAACAAAAATAGGAGCAACATTATTTGGGAGGGATACCTTTTTACCTCTCTTCCTTTTTATTTTCTTCTTCTTCACCACATCATGTGTGGGTTCAATCCTCTTTTTTGAGCTCCTTATTGATGAGATTGGTTGAATAGAAAGCTCCTCCTCGTTACCTGATTCATCATAAGAAATAGTAGGAGGATATTGGGTTGTCTCTTCCCTTTCGTTAGTATTCTCTTCATATTCTATTTCTTTTCTTTTCTTTATGTAATTGGCAATATAAGGATTTTCAATGCAATTCACCGCACAATACATATAAATCTTCTCTAGATCAAAATCAAGAAATCTATCGAGATTAAATTTTGGAATACCCTCAGTTATACGTTTCATTCTTCATAAACCAAAAGAAGGCTAAGCTCTTTATGATGCTCAAGGGTAATCAAATTATCACAATATTTGGACACGACTTGATCATGAAACAAATAGCATTGGAGCTTTAAATGACCATGTTCATTGCAAAGTTCACAAGGGGCGTGAAAAATATTCAATCTTTCAGCGCAATCATCAAAACTTTCTTGCAACAATTTAGTTTCTAAATACTTATGCCTCTTAGAATATTTATCTTCCCTATTTGGTGCGTACTTGCAAACACAATGTACTCCACAAAAATTGACATGTTTATAGGAGACATTTTCATCATGACTAGTGCAATCATCATTAGTACCATGGATATTCAAGGAGTTCATACTAACAATATTGCAATCATGCTCATCATTCAAAGATTTAGTGCCAAACATTCTAATGCATTCTTCTTCTAACACTTTGGCACAATTTTATTTTCCATCATACTCATGAAAGATATTAAAAAGGTGAAGCGTATGAGATAAACTCAATTCCATTTTTTTGTAGTTTTCTTTTATAGACTAAACTAGTGATAAAACAAGAAACAAAAAGATTCGATTGCAAGATCCAAAGATATACCTTCATGCACTCACCTCCCCGGCAACGGCGCCAGAAAAGAGCTTGATGTCTACTTCGCAAACTTCTCCTTGTAGACGTTGTTGGGCCTCCAAGTGCAGAGGTTTGTAGGACAGTAGCAAATTTCCCTCAAGTGGATGATGTAAGGTTTATCAATCCGTGGGAGGCGTAGGATGAAGATGGTCTCTCTCAAGCAACCCTGCAACCAAATAACAAAGAGTCTCTTGTGTCCCCAACACACCCAATACAATGGTAAATTGTATAGGTGCACTAGTTCGAAGAGATGGTGATACAAGTGCAATATGGATGGTAGATATAGGTTTTTGTAATCTGAAAATATAAAAACAGCAAGGTAACAAGTGGTAAAAGTGAGCGTAAACGGTATTGCAATGCCAGGAAACAAGGCCTAGGGTTCATACTTTCACTAGTGCAAGTTCTCTCAACAATAATAACATAATTGGATCATATAACTATCCCTCAACATGCAACAAAGAGTCACCCCAAAGCCACTAATAGCGGAGAACAAACGAAGAGATTATGGTAGGGTACGAAACCACCTCAAAGTTATTCTTTCCAATCAATCCGTTGGGCTATTCCTATAAGTGTCACAAATAACCCTAGAGTTCGTACTAGAATAACACCTTAAGACACAAATCAACCAAAACCCTAATGTCACCTAGATACTCCATTGTCACCTCAAGTATCCGTGGGTATGTTTATACGATATGCATCACAAAATCTCAATTCATCTATTCAAACCAACACATAGAACCTCAAAGAGTGCCCCAAAGTTTCTACTGGAGAATCACGATTTAAAAACGTGTGCCAACCCCTATGCATAGGTTCATGGGCGGAACCATAAGTTGATCACCAAAACAGACATCAAGTGAATCACGTGATATCCCATTGTCACCACAGATACGCACGGCAAGACATACATCAAGTGTTCTCAAATATTTAAAGACTCAATACGATAAGATTACTTCAAGGGGAAAACTCGGTTCATTACAAGAGAGTAGAGGGGGAGAAGTAACATAAGATCCAACTATACTAGCAAAGCTCGCGATACATCAAGATCGTGCCAAATCAAGAACACGAGAGAGAGAGAGATTAAACACATAGCTACTGGTACATACCCTCAGCCCCGGGGGTGAACTACTCCCTCCTCGTCATGGAGAGCGCCGGGATGATGAAGATGGCCACAGGTGAGGGTTCCCCCCTTCGGCAGGGTGCTGGAACAGGGTCCCGGTTGGTTTTTGCTGGCTCTGGAGGTTTGCGGCGGCGGAACTCCCGATCTAATATCTGTTCTGGAAGTTTTAGGGTACGTGGAGTTATATGGGTGCAGGAAGTACGTCGGTGGAGCTTCGGGGGCCCCACGATGCAGGGGGCGCGCCCCCCACCCTCGTGAGCACCTCCCTTAGCTCCTGACGTGGGGTCCAAGTCCATCCGGTGGGTTTCCTTCCGAAAATAACTTCTCCAGTTGATTTCGTTCCGTTTTGACTCCATTTGATATTCCTTTTCTTCGAAACACTGAAATAGGCTAAAAACAACAATTCTGGGCTGGGCCTTCGGTTAATAGGTTAGTACCAAAAATAATATAAAAGTGGAAAATAAAGCCCAGTATTGCCCAAAACAGTAGATAATATAGCATGGAGCAATCAAAAATTATAGATACGTTGGAGACGTATCACTCGCCTCCGCACCGCTTCTCGCCGCGGCTGCCTACTCCTGTTGCCGCAACCGCCTGCGCGTGGGGCCGCGCCGGCTGCGCTCTCCGATTCCCCCACCGCACCTTTGCTCCCGCTGCTGAACCCCCTTGGCCGCCGACCGTGCTGTAGCCGCCCCACGCCAGTCACTGTTCGGCCGATGTTGCAGCTGCCCTTGCCGCTGCCGCTTCTTCCTGCCGCCGCCGCACCAGGCCCCGACCGGCCTCGCCTGCGCTGCGGTCGCTGCGACACCACCACCTACCTCGCCGCCCTGACCGCCTACGCATGCCCCACCGTCGCCGACCGCTGACCTTTGGCCTCGCTTCCTTCGGCTGGCGCCTTGCCGCCCAAAGATCCTTCGTCACGGGCGTCACCCCGCTTGCCACTGGTCTTGGCTGGCGCTACCGAGACCAGCGTCTGCGACATCGCCTCACTACTGTGAAAGGTTGCGGTTCCGCCACGCTCGACATTGCAGTGCTCGTTAGGGGCCTTCCGCCCATTGATGGACGGGTCCGACGCCACAGAACGTTTTAATTAAAAAAAAGAATAAAAATAAAAATAAAAATAAATAAATAGTCAATTAATCAATTAACTACAGAATTAATTAACTTAATTAATCCAGATTAGATTAACCTAATCAATTAATTAAACTTATTTAATCCTGGTTAATAAAACCCTAATTAACATGTTAGCCTATGACATGTGGGTCCTACTGGACCCATAGTCCAGGTTTGACTTTGGTCAGCTGGGTTTGACCTGCTGATGTCATGGTGATGTCATGCTGGCATCACCTTTCACTATTCTGGATAATGTTTGATTTAAATAATGAAATAAATTTCAAAATGCATAAAACTTTGATAAATCATAGAAAATAAACCATAGCTCGGATGAAAATGCTTTATACATGAAAGTTGCTCAGAACAACAAGACGAATCCGGATACGCAGCCCGTTCGCTCGCCACACATCCCTAGCATAGCAAACACGCAACTTTCCCCCTCTGGTTCATCTATCCGAAAACGCGAAACACGGGGAATACTTTCCCGGATGTTTCCCCCCTTCGCCGGTACCAACTCCTACCACGTTAGGGCACACCTAGCACCGTGCATTGTCATGTCTTCCATCATCATGCTTATGTTTGCATTATATTTATTGTTTCTTCCCCCTCTTCTCTCGTTAGACACCAAGACCGACGCCGCTGCTACCCAGTACGACTACAGTGTCGACGACCCCTTCTTCTTGCCAGAGCAACCAGGCAAGCCCCCCCCCCTTGATCACTAGATATCACCTATTCTTCTCTATACTGCTTGCATTGAGTAGTGTAGCCTGTTACTGCTTTCGTTTATCCTATCCTGATGCATAGCCTGTCATTGTTGCTACAGTTGTTACCCTTACCTGCAATCTTAAATGCTTAGTATAGGATGCTAGTATTCCATCAGTGGCCCTACACTCTTGTCAAATGTCGCCATGCTATACTCTTGGGCCGTGATCACTTGAGGAGGTGATCACGGGCATATGCTATATACTTTACAACTGTTACATTTCTTGTAATCTTTGTTAGGAGATGGGGGCTGTGAGGCAGGTGGCTCCATCCCGGTAGAGGTGGGCCTAGGTTACCACGGCCCCCGATCGTTACTTTAATGGCGGAGGCAGCAGGCAGGTTGAGACCACCTAGGAGAGAGGTGGGCCTGGCCCTGGTCGATGTCCGTGGTTACTTCATAATAACACGCTTAACGAGATCTTGGTATTTGATCTGAGTCTGGCCACTGGCCTATACGCACTAACCAACTACGCGGGAACAGTTATGGGCACTCGATGTCGTGGTATCAGCCGAAGCCTTCATGACGTCAGCGACTGAGCGGCGCGCGCCGGATTGGACTGGAACGCCTACTAGGCTAGGTCTGCTTCCGGCCGCCCTCGCAATGTGCAGGTGTGCAATGGGCGATGGGCCCAGACCCCTGCGCCATAGGATTTAGACCGGCGTGCTGACCTCTCTATTGTGCCTAGGTGGGGCTGCGACGTGTTGATCTTCCGAGGCCGGGCATGACCCAGGAAAGTGTGTCCGGCCAAATGGGATCGAGCGTGTTGGGTTATGTGGCGCACCCCTGCAGGGAAGTTTATCTATTTGAATAGCTGTGATATTCGGTAACATGACGACTTGGAGTTGTACCTTGACCTTATGACAACTAGAACCGTATACTTAATAAAACACACCCTTCCAAGTGCCAGATATAACCCGGTGATTGCTCTCTAACAGGGCGACGAGGAGGGGATCGCCGGGTAGGTTTATGCTATGCGATGGTACTTGGTGAACTTACCATCTACTCTCTTCTTCATGCTGCAAGATGGAGGTGGCCAGAAGCGTAGTCTTCGACAGGATTAGCTATCCCCTCTTATTACGGCATTCTGCGATTCGATCCACCGATATGGTCCTTTACACATATACCCATGCATATGTAGTGTAGCTCCTTGCTTGCGAGTACTTTGGATGAGTACTCACGATTGCTTTTCTCCCCCTTTCCCCCCTTTTCTTTCTACCTGGTTGTTGCAACCAGATGCTGGAGCCCAGGAGCCAGACGCCATCGTCGACGATGACTCCTACTACACCGCAGGTGCCTACTACTACGTTCAGGCCGCTGACGACGACCTGGAGTAGTTTAGGAGGATCCCAGGCAGGAGGCCTGCACCTCTTTCGATGTGTATCCCAGTTTGTGCTAGCCATCTTATGGCAACTTGTTTAACTTATGTTTGCAGTCAAATATTGTTTCTTCCGCTAAGTCGTCTATGATCGAGCACTTATATTCGAGCCCTCTAGGCCCCTGGTTTGTATTATGATGCTTGTATGACTTATTTTATTTTTAGAGTTGTGTTGTGATATCTTCCCGTGAGTCCCTGATCTTGATCGTACATGTTTGCGTGTATGATTAGTGTACAATTGAATCGGGGGCGTCACAAGTTGTTATCAGAGCCGACTGCCTGTAGGAATCCCCTTTCCACACTCCTTGGCTGAAGTCGAGTCTAGTCATTGAAAAAAAACTTTTACTAACATGGCTGTGTGGCTTATGGGCCCACGTCGCCATTGGGTGGTATTAGGATCTTTTCTTTCTCGTCTATACTCTGGGACTCTGATCTCTCTCCTATTCGGGTTTAATGAATTTACTAAAAGCTAACTTTAGGTTCTCGAAAATACATTCTCCCGGAGAGCCCCTTCCGTCCAGATGATCACCGGCTGCACAAGAAGATTTCGAAGATACTCTCCAATATTCTCTCGAGACCTTGTGCCCGTTGCTTTTGCAATTCCCTACCACCGAGATATCCCTATGGATAAATGCTTACACCTGTCGTTCTTACTTTTATTCCCAATCGATCTTGTTATTACAAGATATCCCGAAATTCTCTCTATGGTTACGAGAAAACTCTGTGCCTACTGCCTTGCAGTTTCTGCTCGCCTGAATACACCTACAAATTAATCCTCACACATACCGAGGATTTGTTTCTCCCCAGTTGTTCATCTGTTTCACAAAAGTCTTCGAAATACTATTTGATCTTTAGAAAATCCTCAACAACATGTTGTTCTAGAAATTCTTACTTGCTAGCATTATGGTTAATCCCATAAGTCTCGTAATCTTAATGGCATCCCTTGTCATTATCATTTTGAGTCTGTTGATTCAATATGTTGCGAATGCTCGCAATCCTCAATCAAATCCTAGAATTCATCCTTCCAGCTCAGACGTCATTTTAAACATGAGTTGGATCTCAACCAATCAAATTGCCATCGATTGTACCCCTAAGTCTACTCAACTTATCCATCCTTAATCAGAGCGTTTGCTTGTGATCCCTTGATTTGGAAATCGCAATTCCTTTGCATTTGAGATTTGAATTAGTTAGTTATTCCCATAATCTGATGCCTTTGCATTCTTTCTTCCTCTGATTGAGTACTGATACTCACGTCAGCTCCGTTATGGACCGCCAAACCCATTGCTGGGTTGTTGTCCAATGGTATCATACACATTCAAATCTTGTGAGTTCTTTCCCTTATGCATAATGCTTTGACAACCATGCTCTACTTTCGAGCTTGTGTTAATTACTCCTAAAAATTAGTGGTATATGTTTCTAAGATGCCCCGATGGGTTGAACCTATGCCTTCCTTAATCTCTGTGAACCCGAAAGTTTTCACGGGTCATACTCCTCTGGTAATTCACTAGGTAGGTTTTGACACTAAAATCATTTTTATCTAGAACAGTGAATGAAAGGTTATGCATTAAAGAAGTGGGAGTCGACCTTGCACTTTGTGTTCATGCCCATGGACACGATGTAGATCCTATCATGGAAGCTTCTTGTAATAATAACTATTTCCTTGATAACTATCATCTGGTATCTGTGAATTGGTCTTTTGCGACCATGGTTCCGACCATTTTTTCTTCTTGATTCCATTTCTCGGACAAGTTAGAGTACTTGCCTTCTGCAGATCAGTACGCCTGTCCAACCTCTACTTTGATCTATTGTCAAGTATTACTGTTGGTGTCAAAACCTGCGGATCTCGGGTAGGGGGTCCCGAACTATGCGTCTAGGCGGATGGTAACAGGAGACAAGGGACAAGATGTTTTTCCCCAGGTTCGGGCCCTTTCGATGGAGGTAATACCCTACTCCTGCTTGATTAATATTGATGATATGGGTAATACAAGAGTAGATCTACCACGAGATCAGAGAGGCTAAACCCTATAAGCTAGCCTATGGTATGATTGTTGTTCGTCCCACGGACTAAAACCCTCGGTTTATATAGACACCGGATAGGGTTAGGGTTACACAGAGTCGGTTACAATGGTAGGAGATCTACATATCCGTATCGCCAAGCTTGCCTTCCACGCCAAGGAAAGTCCCATCCAGGACACGGACGAAGTCTTCAATCTTGTATCTTCATAGTCTAGGAGTCCGCCAAAGATGATAGTTCGCTATCCGGACACCCCTAGTCCAGACTCCCTCGGTAGCCCTGAACCAGGCTTCAATGACGATGAGTCCGCGCAGATATTGTCTTCGGCATTGCAAGGCGGGTTCCTCCTCGAATACTTCATAGAAGGTTTTGAACACAAGGATAGTGTCCGGCTCTGCAAAACAAGTTCCACATACCACCGTAGAGAGAATAATTTTTGCACAGATCTGCTGACGTATTCCGCGGCGTGACATCACACCACGACCAGGCCTTTACATGAATCGTTTTTTACTGTTCCACCTTAGCGCGTTTAGCGAGGCGGTTTCCTTGGCACGTCTTATCAAAGCGGAGATCGTGCCCCCTTATTCCGGGTTTCTCATCAATACGGACATGGGTAACCCATCCGCGCCATTGATTACGACGCTTGGGAGATAAGCGAGTTTTACCTGGCTGGCGGGGGACACATAGCTTCGTCCGTCCATATAAGGGGATAAGGATCCACCTTTTCACCTACGCCTTCTTCCTCCTTTGCTCATCCATTTCACAAGACTTTTCGAGCTCGGCGCCCAAGTCCGCACACCCCACCTCAACCTTCTCCAACTATGTACGGAGGCGGGAGGCAGGTGGATGGCCTCCTCCATCACGGAGGGGCACATCACAAAGCTGCGGAGGCCGGATACTTGTCCGGGCGACATCGCGTGTCGGCTCCCCAACAAGGGGCAGCTCGTCCCCACCCCGGGCCCCATGAGAGGGTGGTGTTCCTCACCCACTTCCTCCATGGACTAGGTTTTCCACTTCACCCATTTGTCCGGGGCTCATGTTCTACTACGGCCTGGATTTCCATGATCTGGCCCCAAACTTCATCCTCAATATCTCGGCGTTTATAAATGGTGTGCAGGCTTTCCTCTGCATCCAACCCCACTTCGGTTTATGGTTGAAGACCTTTAGCGTCAAGCCGAAGATAGTGGGCGGCCGACGGCGGAGTCTTGAGGTGCCATGGCGGGCAGGATGCCCAATGTTCTATGGCTCGAGGGCTCCTTCGTGGAGACAATAAAGGGGTGGCAATCGGGGTGGTTCTACATCACCGAGCCGCGTGACTCCAAATGGGCGGCGGCCCCCGAATTCAGATCTGGCTCCCCCACACGGCTCACATCATGGAAAGAGACGGGCCTGACGTGGGGTGATTCGGAAGAGCTGACCGGACTCCAAACCTGTGTCCGAAACCTGGTGGACAAGAAGCTCAAGCTTGTCAACATAGTCCAGGTTATGCTCATCCGCCGGATTCTCCCATGCCAGCAACGGGCCTTCAATTTGTGGGAGTTTGATCTGGCACAACACCGGACCTTGAGCCGGCTCTTCGACACTATGTACGAAGATGCCTGGAAGGTGCTGTTCAAGGGCGCCGAAGCCCCCGCATCCGCTACCGAAGATCGCGGATTCAGCTGGCAGCGTCAAGCCAGCGAGGTAAGTTATTTTACCCTTTATGGGACTCTTTTTTCATAGTTTGACTCTACGCGGGATCTAAAACTCCCTAACCTTTGACATGACTGGCTGAAGTCGTCCGGACAGATTAACTGTCCGGCCTCTTTGCCAGAAGACCCAGCGGACGCCCGATTGACGGGATTGCTGGCTCCGGCACCTCACGTGGTGACGGAGAAGAAGGCCAAGAAGGAGGCCACGGGAACTTGAAGGAGCTCCCGGCGCCAAGCGCTGTCAGATTCTGAAGCAGAATCCTCTCCTGAGAACGAGGAGGAGGAGAAAGAAGCCTCTCCCCCAGCGGGGGAAGAGAGGAAAAGGAAGGTCGCCCCAACCGGGGAGGCCGGAGGGTCGAAGAAGGGAAGGACCCTTCCTCCGGACTTCTCCACCAACGTCGACAACGACGAGGAGGAGTGGCCAACAAGGGCCAAGCCCCTGGCGAGATCGTAAGTGTCCGGATTCCAGAATAACTCATGGATTTTCATTTGTCGCATAGTGTCTTCTAACGCCGAATATAACCATGTAGCCCGCCCAAGGACGATCTTGCCGCTTCGTCGAGCGGCTCCCTGGATACGTCGGATGTGAATAGCACTTCACTTCCGACCGCCTCCTCTCCTTGTGACGCAGATGACACCGCGGTGGAGTCCCAAAAGGGGCCCAACCAGGAGGAGGTGGTCTGAGGCGCCGCAAAGGCGACCTCCGGACGCTGGGCGCAAAGGGGGCAAAACCCTAGAGGGATCTAAGTCCGGCACTGTGCCGGACTCCGTGCCGGAACCAGCAGTAGTTCCGAAGACCGACAGGCGGCCCCTGCTTAAGAAGGGCAAGACTGCGACACCGGTGACCTTCGTCCAACCGGAGGCACCGCATAACTTGTTGGAGGCGCTTAAGGGCGCCTCCATCGACGAGGAGCACCGCACTATCATGAGTGCGGTGATCCAAAAAGTTCAGTCCGCCAAGAGCGGGCTGGTGGCTTCGTGCTGACCTTCTAACGAGCTTTGAGGTAAGTTTAGGATATGTAAAAATATTACCACATAGACAGTAGCCCATGATGCTTAGTTCGGTGTTCGGAAAGAAAAGCCGGACTAAGGATCTAAAAAGATATACGCAGGAGTCTAACATAAGTGTGTCAATATGCGAATGCAGGCTGCGCTGCTGACCTCTGCCGCACTGACTGCGGAGGTCAATGTATTAAAGAAGAGCCTCGAGCGGTTCGAGAATGAGCTCGGCCTTGCCAAGAAGCAGCTCGAGGACAGGGAAGGTAAGCAATACCTTATGAAAGAAATACCTTATAGAAAGGATTCGGTTGCAAAAAATGACAGGAATAACGTGGGTATTGTAGGGGCCACGAACGAGGTGGCGACCCTGAAGGAAGCGGTGTCCGGGGCCGAAAACAAAGCGGCCGTGGAGCGCACCGAGCGAGAGAAGCAGGAGGAGCGGGTGTCGGAGGTGCGGCAAGAGCTCCAGGCTCTCGTGGAAAAACACGAGAGTTTGGAGCGTGACTCAAAGACTCGAAAGTCTGAGCTTGCCTCGGCTCTTGAGAGTGCCAAAGCCGCTAAGGCCGAAGCCCAAAAAGCCCTCCAAGAAATTGAATCGTTAAAGAAGATAGCGACGGGTAAGACATCCTTTATGCAAAGCAAGCATGTGAAAGTGAATTACCTATTACTTACCCGGATTCGGAGCTCTCCAGGAGCATTCGTAGATTTGCCCGTGAGTGTGTACGATCTTGCCGCGTTCTCTACCGCGCCAAGGAGGGAGCTTCGGCGGAAAAGGTGTTCTGGTCTCAAGATGTCGAGGCCGGACATCCGGTGCCCCTAAGCGACCAGTGAAGCAGCTGGTCGAGCTCCACAAGGTCGCCGAACAGGCCATGAAGGGCCTCGTGGTTTGACTGTGGCCATTGGAAGCCATGCCTGGAGCTACTTTGGGCTAGTGCGGCTGGTGGGCCTTTGTCCATGGATTGAAGTCATCAGCGCTCCGTGCGCATTGAAGGTGCCCGTCGGGCCCTTGCCCGTGCTAAAGTGCACTGGGCAAGCTGGATGCGGAGAAGCTTGTGACGGACGGGCCACCGAAGGGCAAGGAGCATCACACGCCCGAAATGTACTATGAGGGCGTCCTGAACGGTGCCCACCGTATAGCGGATGAATGCTCCAAAGATGTAATTTTTGAATAGACTCGCATTTGTTATCCTGTATGTTGAGAACTTGTTCATATGCGCTAAGCAACGCTTGTTAATTTAAAATATTACCTTCTGTGCGGCCGTTTATCAAATTTGAGAGATGGCAAGTCGTTGGCTTCAGCCCCCATGCCACGAGTGCTGGGGTGTTCGGGATAAACTTGAGCGCTCTTGTTCCCATTCTTGGGTCCATCGAGGAGGCGCTCAACGCATAGCGAACAAGGCAACCGGACTTATAGTGCTTGAACACTCTCACTTAGCCATAGAATTCTATAATTTTAAATTTGGTGAAGCCCCTAGTATTCGGAAGACCGAGTTCGGGGCGCTATCCACGCCTTTGGCCGGACAATGCAGTTCCTCGCTCTAAGCGGCATAAGTCTTTAGGGACCCGAAGAAACCTCTCGAACAGCGATCGGCTCTCGCCCTATCATGACAGTCAGTTTAGCTTTCTCCACCGAGGTGCTCAACCCAGCTCAACCGGGCACAATCGCGGTGGTTCTCCGAAAGTGCTACCTTAGCCGATATAACGAAACGTAAGGTACCAAAACATGGGAGCCGGGCAAACCCAACTATTGACCCAAGACATGATTCAGAGCCGATGCATATAATGCTATAAGTTCGGGGTGCCGCACTTGTGAAAGTGTTCGGACTTATCACACCATACTTTTGGGGTACTGAAGCCCCTGGTGTATTGGCCGTACCAAAGTGTACGGGTGCAACATGTCATGAAATGAACATATATATAGATAAAGAAAGCAATAACAGGCAAGAGCTATATATTGGTTATTAAAAAGAAACTGCAAATAAAAGCAGAACGATACAAATTGTGCGATAAGCAAGGGATGGGACTATTTAATATGTCCCCCTCCAGGGGTAAGCTGAGGGATGGTATGTAAAACAGGTATAATGCTCGTAATAGAGACCACACGGACACTCGACGCAATTTCGCTTCCTCGGCTATTGCATCGTGTATTCGGCAATTCTAGTGCGGACAGGACTTCTGAAAACGGAGTCCCGAAAGTAAGAAAAAGAAAAAGAAAAGAATGACACAATTGGGAGCCCACAGTGCGGTTGAGCCGCATGCAGGCGTGCCGTGGTCGTGCCCCTCCCCTTATGCCCATGGTATCTCCAGAGCGTAGTTATGTACGCGTAGTACTGGCTTCGCAATTTCGCGAGGGTTGGGGTTGGGACCGGATTGCTACGCGTGCTTGGATCGTGCCAGGCGGTCTTGTTGTAGGTTACTCCGGGCGCGCTTGATAGTGTCCGGACGTTTAGTGACCGGACTCGAGAATTGCCGTGAGAGGCTGCTTTGCACCT
The DNA here is from genome assembly GCA_021605145.1 of Aegilops bicornis. NCBI lineage: Eukaryota > Viridiplantae > Streptophyta > Magnoliopsida > Poales > Poaceae > Aegilops > Aegilops bicornis. Next base: position 609,284,896 of record CM038670.1, on the reverse strand, counting down.
CCGCTGCGAGGGCCGCCATGTGCTCCTCCGTTCGGAGAGAGCGTTCGGTGTTTCCATTGATCGTGATTACTCCTTGAGGGCCTGGCATCTTGAGCTTGAGGTATGCATAGTGCGGCACCGCATTGAACTTTGCAAATGCGGTTCGTCCGAGCAGTGCGTGATAGCCGCTGCGGAACGGGACTATGTCGAAGATTAACTCTTCGCTTCGAAAGTTATCCGGGGATCCGAAGACCACTTCGAGTGTAACTGAGCCTGTACAATTGGCCTCTACACCTGGTACTATGCCTTTAAAGGTCGTCTTTGTGGGTTTAATCCTTAAGGGGTCTATGCCCATTTTGCGCACTATATCCTGATAAAGCTGGTTCAGGCTGCTACCGCCGTCCATCAGGACTCTGGTGAGGTGAAATCCGTCAATAATTGAGTCAAGAACCAATGCAGGGAAACCGCCGTGACGGATGCTAGTGGGGTGGTCCCTTCGATCGAAGGTGATCGGGCAGGAAGACCATGGGTTGAACTTCGGGGTGACTGGCTCCATCGCATATACGTCCCTTAGCGCACGCTTCCGCTCCCTTTTGGGTATATGGGTTGCGTATATCATGTTTACCGTCCGCACTTGTGGGGGGAAACCCTTCTGTCCTCTATTGTTCGGCGGCCGGGGCTCTTCCTCGTCATCACTATGCAGCCCCTTGTCATTGAATTCGGCACTTAACTTGCCTGCTTGCTTGAACACCCAACAATCCCTGTTGGTGTGGTTGGCTACTTTCGGGGTGCCATGTATCCGCACAAGCGATCGAGTATTCGGTCCAAGTTGGACGGGCCCTGGTATTTCTTTTGAATGGCTTCTTCACGACCGCGTTTAGAGCCTCTGAATCCAGCATTGACTGTCGTATCTTCAGCATTATCGCCGTTAATGCGGCGCTTGTTCTTGTTGCGACGCGACCTGCCATTGCTGTCCTTGGTATCCGAACTATCAAGGTGTTTGGCCAAGTTGTTGCTTTGAGCTAGCCAGCTGTCCTCTCCCGCACAAAAGCGGGTCATGAGTGTTGTGAGGGCTGCCATGGATTTCGGCTTTTCCTGTCCTAGGTGCCGGGCAAGCCACTCGTCCCGGATGTTATGTTTGAAGGCTGCAAGGGCCTCTGCATCCGGACAGTCAACGATTTGATTTTTCTTGGTTAGGAACCGTGTCCAGAATTGTCTGACCGATTATTCTGGCTGCTGAATTATGTGGCTAAGGTCATCGGCGTCTGGTGGTCTCACATATGTGCCCTGGAAGTTATCAAGGAATGCAGCTTCCAGGTCCTCCCAACAACCAATTGATTCTGCTGGCAAGCTGTTGAGCCAATGCCGAGCTGGTCCTTTAAGCTTGAGTGGGAGGTATTTGATGGCATGTAGATCATCACCGCGGGCCATGTGGATATGGAGGAGATAGTCCTCGATCCGGACACAGGATCTGTGGTACCATCGTATGATTCGATGTTTACGGGTTTAAAGCCCTCAGGGATTTGATGATCCATTACTTCATCTGTGAAGCATAGTGGGTGTGCGGCGCCTCTGTATTGGGCTATATCACGGCGTAGCTCATATGAGCTTTGTCTACTGTGTTCGGCCCGGCGGGAGTTGTTGTATCCGGCGTGACGGTTATCATCACGTGTCATGGGGCGCCCACGCGATCCGTAGATCGATCTTGTTTGCCTTGTCTTGTCCTCCAATATGTCTCGCAGGTCTGGCGCGTTTCCCCGTGCCTTGGTACTTTTCGAGCTTCGCCGGAGTGCGGCTTGAATGGAGGGTCTAGAGGCCTCTCTGTCGCGACCACGGGGTGGCCGGTCGGCCGCTTCATGCGCTGGTGATGTTGGTTTGGGTGCTGCTTCCTCTAATTGGGGTAGCAGCCTGCGTTTGGGGTATCTCTTGGAGGGGCGTTCGAGTTCATACTCTTCGGCCGCAAGGACTTCAGTCCATTTGTCAGCTAGCAAGTCTTGGTCAGCTCTATGCTGCTGCTGCTTTTTCTTGAGGCTGCTTGCCGTGGCCATAAGCCTACGTTTGAAATGCTCCTGTTCGGCGGGGTCCTCAGGCATGATAAATTCGTCGTCGTCGAGGCTTGCCTCATCTTTGGAGGGGGGCACATAATTATCGTCCTCTACCTCTCTTTCTGCCGCACTGTCGTGCGGTCTTGCTTCTCCCTCCTCCTGCGCTGAGTCCTGCTGGAGGGGGTCGACTTTCAACCTTGTCAAGGGGTATTATTGTCTCCCGTCCGGAATCACCGTTTTTACTGTGGTGGGATTTAGAACGGCGCCGCTGACGTCGGTGCTTGGGTTGTTTCTTGGAGGGGTCATCCTCCGCCGTTCCATCGCCATTCTCGTCTGTTGGGATGTCCACCATGTATATGTCATATGACGAGGTGGCCTTCCGGTGCCTCGTAGGCGCTTTGGGTCTTGGTCGCCTCCGCATCGTCGTCCCATACCGTCGATGTCTTCGGAGTCGAAGTCGAGCATGTCGGTTAAATCATCGACAGTGGCTACAAAGAGGGTGGTGGGTGGGCGTTGAATTACTTCGACGGCCGCATCCCAACCTTCCTGTCCGTAGTCCGGCCAGGGCTCTCCGGATAAAGAGAGAGACTTTGGTGAATTCAGGATGTCGCCAAAGGGCGAGTGCTGAAAGATTTCCGCGGCAGTGAACTCCATGACCAGCGCCCAATTGGATTCGATTGGCAGGGGCGCGGAGGGTTCGGAGTCCGGCACCCTGGAGTCAAGGTCTTCACAAAGGACAGGGATGGAGTTCGGCTCAATCGCTATTGAGATTGTAGCCCCCGAGGCGGTGTCCACCCAACCGTCCTTGATCGGCAAAACCGGCGCCGGATTAAGGGTCGGAGCGGGCACCTGTGCGGCCTCCAGGGCACTGTTCGACGGCAGAGCTAGATCGTACCCATCGAGACAGTGCGGCGTGCTTGGCTGTGGCTCGAATCCGTCGAAGATCAAGTCTCCGCGGACATCGGCCGTATAGTTTAAGCTTCCAAATCTGACCTGATGGCGGGCGTAGCTTTCAATCTGCTCCAGATGGCCAAGCGAATTGGTCCGCAGTGCAAAGCCGCCGAATATGAAGATCTGTCCGGGGAGAAAAGTCTCACCCTGGACCGCGTCGTTGTTGATGATCGAAGGAGCCATCGGGCCTATAGGTGACGACACAGAGGAACTCTCAATGAAAGCACCAATGTCGGTGTCAAAACCGGCGGATCTCGGGTAGGAGGTCCCGAATCATGCGTCTAGGCGGATGGTAACAGGAGACAAGGGACACGATGTTTTTACCCAGGTTCGGGCCCTCTCGATGGAGGTAATACCCTACTCCTGCTTGATTAATATTGATGATATGGGTAATACAGGAGTAGATCTACCATGAGATCAGAGAGGCTAAACCCTATAAGCTAGCCTATGGTATGATTGTTGTTCGTCATACGGACTAAAACCCTCCGATTTATATAGACACCAGATAGGGTTAGGGTTACACAGAGTCGGTTACAATGGTAGGAGATCTACATATCCGTATCGCCAAGCTTGCCTTCAACGCCAAGGAAAGTCCCATCCGGACATGGGACGAAGTCTTCAATCTTGTATCTTCATAGTCTAGGAGTCCGGCCAAAGATGATAGTTCGGCTATCCGGACACCCCCTAGTCCAGGACTCCCTCAATTACCCCCTGGTATCTCGAGATTATCGCGAAACTACATAACTTCTTATGAGTTCTTCATCAAGTACTACATTCTCACTGATTCAAAATTTTCATGGGCTCTGAGTTATTAAACACTGAAAGACACCGATAACTGAATTGAGTTCGCATTGCGATTCAACAAGTATTAGAACTCTTCATTGCTTACAAATTTAATACTCAATCACATCAATCCTAGCCTATTTGACTATATCATTATAGTAATGATTGTAATTGTGCTACCTGGTCCTTATTCCCGGATCACAACTTTCGACGCTGAGCTAAGCTTACGTCAATCTTCCTCGTCTTATCGTTCACCTCGAACATCAAGCTTGATTCCGAGTTGGTGTCGTATCCGTGGATCCAATAATCTTTCGTTGGAGTAGTCCTTTTGTTTGATGCAGTTGTTGTTCGATTGCTTCGTCGTTGAGCCTCTCGACAAAATTTGTTGTGATCATCATCAACATTTTCACTCCTTCCAAGAATATCAACCAAATTCATGATGACAAGTACCATCTTTGCCCTTGATTATTTGTATTATCATCGACCACTTTATTGCCTTCCGTTCAACACAAACTTGTTCATGTTTTGTGTATACCTTGAGTTCCTAGCTATCCAGCATTTGTTCTTATTTACCTTGGAGTATTACCATCTTTTATGCCAAGAATGTTATGAGAATTGCTCCACCTCTTAAATAATTCTTGGTATTATGATACTTCATACCATCACCATTGTTTCTTGGTCCCTGTGCTGATTCTTACCGGGACACCAACAAGTGAACGGTGATGACCCTATTGCTTTGAAGTGAATGATCGATAGTTTCATTCTAATTCTTTTGTTCATTAAATCACCATTCTAACATTGTTCGTGCGAACCAGCCCATATTTTCGGGTGCACCCTTCAACAAATATTTAAATTGGGTATGTTTCCTCGAGCATACCTCATTGTATCATTTGATCTGACAATTGTTATCTCCTTGTTCACCTAATTGTGGAGATCCATCTTTTGGAAATCTCAATGAATTGTCGCTGAGTTCATCAGCCACCCCTTCATCCTCTCCTTGGTTTAAATGATGAACTCATGTGTCGGAACTCGCTCCATAGTTCATTTCCCGAGAATCATACATTGTCATCTCGTCAATTTGTGTTGCACCTTTTCTTCCTAGGTATCCTGCCACCAATCAGAACTGAATCTCGATCTGATATGATGGTTGGAACATATTTCCAAGAGATATAACACTGGTCTTTATGTGACCCGGTAAGGTGATGTCGTGCCTAGCACACCTGGCCGAAGGCCCTATTGTTATAGATTCCTTTTCAGCAAGATTATCCATTCTTCCATGAGGAAATTGTAGGACTTATTCTATAAGTTGTTTCCAATGGATCCTTTGTATCCAAAGCCTGACCTTTGCTTGAAGACCATGCCAATGCTATCTCGAAGCATGTCTGTGGTACTCCGATTTTCAATAAGAGCATTTGAAGAACAATGCTAAATTTTTCTTTATCAAATTATCCAAACACTGTTGTATGGGTAATGTCATGAAATTTCCCTCCCCTTACCTAAAGGGTTTTCTACATTATATATTGTCACGGATATCATGCTCTGCTTGTCCTTGGGAAGGATATACCCCTGAAATATGTGTATAAACACATTTTCCTTTCCATTGTTCTGTTTAGTCTGATGATCACATCTTTCTTTCCATTGGTTTGTTTAACCTTTCTTGTGATCTATATGATCTAAGCAGTAATATTTCCCTGCTTATGTAAACACCTCGGTGTACAATTCTGTCAGTAAGACCCTGTTACTTTTGTTGATGACATTCCGGTAACCGCCGATGGACGAGAACTTTGCCTACTGGTCCGCCTTGTTTCAACGAAAGGTGAAAATGGTTCTCTTCGTCCCTCGCCCTTGGTACCAACGATGCTGCCAACATAACTGACTGGTTATTCTCTGACATGCCTTGCTTACATGATCGTGCACGACGTCACCCCTCTTCCTACTTTTTACCCACATGGTGGGCCCATAACCCACAGTTCCACAGGATCGAAACTTAACTCTCCTGTACACCCCCGGTTTCCAAAGTTACTCCTCGCGCGTGGCCTCGTATATAATTCACGAGCCACCTCCCGAAAGATCATCAAGTATGGTATCAGACACAATGCTTATTCCTGATCGCTCTGAACCCCATTCACACTCTCGGTTGGGCGTTGAATGATTACCCATCCGCTTAAAACTTCTCACGCCTTCTTTTATCTCTCTCGGTGATTTTCCCAAGTTTCAATTTGAGAGTTACTTTCCGCCACCTTCCCCCGATGTTATTGACCAGATAGTCAACCATGCAGAGGTCCGTTCTTCTGGAATACCCACCCTTTATTCTTTCGTAAGTATGACAGAGTTCTCGAAGAAAGGATGTCGACTTCATCATGATGACCCGAAGAAGAGAAATGAAGACATCAATGTAATGGATCGACCTCTTCGAGAAGAGCAACCAAGACCTAGAAGAATCGTTAGAATTTCGTGACCTAGTCTTTCCCCCTTATTCCACCCCTTAAATCTCGGGACGAGATTTCTTGTAGTGGAGGAGAATTGTGACACCCGGATAATTAAGCTACAGTGATCCCCCGCTAATGATGCCACGTCACCTCGGTTACTGTTGATAGACTCTCGATAGTTCAAAAGTGAAACAAATTCAAAATTTAATAAAAGGCAAACAATAAAAGTTTTCAAATATTAAAACCAGATTGTTCGGGTTGTGCCAAATAATGCATAAGTAATTATGGTGGAGAAACCAAACTTTTATAAACTGTTTAACTACTCTAAAATAAATAAGACATTAGCAAAGACAACTAATTAAATGCCTTTTACAGTTAATAAAATACTAAACTGTTTTATTTTGTCACCAACCTTTTGGGGCTTTGGGGTATTTTGAAACACTAATTTAGGTACTACTTATATATTTTATAAAACAAAATTATATAGAATATGAAATAGAAAACTAATAGAAAGAAAATAAATAAAAGGAAAAGCCAAAACAAATAAAAAGGCAGAAAGAGAGATAAAAACACACTGGAGCTCCCCCTCTCCCTGGGCCGAATGGCCCAACTGACCATCCAGGCCACCAGGAGGCCCACCCATCCCACCTTATCACCCTGAGCAACGAAACCCTAACCCCTCCCGACATCCCACTCGCACTCCCTCTCCTTCCCTGGATCTGGATCGAGGACGCGGCGCCCCGACCCCTTTGCCGCTCGTCATCGACCGCGCCCGAGGCCACCGCACCACCTAGCGCCAGCTGCCGTTGCCGACCACCACTGCCTCGACCCCGTCGTCGTTCGTCGCCGCGCATCGTCCCCATCCTCCTCCTCGCCGGACTGCCTCCCCATCTCCGACGCCGTCGTTCTCGTCGTCCACCCTGAGCCCTGCTGCCCTAGTCCCTACGGCCCCGCGGTGAGGAACCCCGACCATCCTTCCCGCGCTCCAGCGTACGCTCGGGCCCCTTTCCCCCTGAGCACGACCCTGCGCCCGACTCACTTCAAGCCCCGACGCGCGCGCCCGTGCTGCAACTCGCACTGCAGCTCGCCGGATCCGCCGCTCGCCTCCGCACCGCTTCTCGCCCCGGCTGCCTACTCCTGTTGCCGCAACCGCCTGCGCCTGGGGCCGCGCCGGCTGCGCTCACCGTTTCCCCCACCGCGCCTTTGCTCCCGCTGCTGAACCCCCTTGGCCGCCGACCATGTTCGGCCGATGTTGCAGCTGCTCTTGCCACTGCCGCTTCTTCACGTGCCGCGCCAGCCCGACCTGCCGGCGCCCAGATCGCCAGCGCACCGCCGCCTACCTCGCCGCCCACGACCGCCTCGCATGCCCCATCATCGCCTAGCCACACAGCCTCTCCCGCTTCCACGGCTGGTGCCTTGCCGCCCGTGACCAAATCGGGCGCGCCTGCCCGCCGACTTCAGGTCTTCACTGGCGCTGCGCTGCGCCGAGACCAGCGTCGGCGCGACATCGCCTCGCTACCAGGAAAGGTTGCGGTTCCGCCCGCTGCCCGACAGCACCCGCTAGCGCCCGTGCCCGTTAGGGCCCTCTGGCCCATTGACGGTCGGGCCCCACGCCACAGAACGTTTTAATTAAAAAATTGAGAATTGAAATAATAACAAAAATAAATAAATAGTTAATTAATTAATTAATTAACTTAATTAATCCAGATTAGATTAACCTAATCAATTAATTAAACTTATTTAATCCTGCTTAATAAAACCCTAATTAACATGTTAGCCTATGACATGTGGGTCCCACTTGACCCATAGTCCAGGTTTGACTCTGGTCAGCTGGGTTTGACCTGCTGATGTCATGGTGATGTCATGCTGACATCACCTTTCACTGTTCTGGATAATGTTTGATTTAAATAATAAAATAAATTTCAAAATGCATAAAACTTTGATAAATCATAGAAAATAAACCATAGCTCGGATGAAAATGCTTTATACATGAAAGTTGCTCAGAACGACGAGACGAATTCGGATACGCAGCCCGTTCGCCCGCCACACATCCCTAGCATAGCAAACACGCAACTTTCCCCCTCCGGTTCATTTGTCCAAACATGCGAAACACCGGGAACCAGGTAGGTTTATGCTTAATAAAACACACCCTTCCAAGTGCCAGATATAACCCGGTGACCGCTCTCTAACAGGGCGATGACGAGGGGATCGCCAGGTAGGTTTATGCTATGCGATGCAACTTGGTGAACTTACCATCTACTCTCTTCTTCACGCTGCAAGATGGAGGTGGCCAAAAGCGTAGTCTTCGACAGGATTAGCTATCCCCCTCTTATTCTAGCATTCTGTAGTTCAGTCCACCGACATGGCCCTTTACACATATACCCATGCATATATAGTGTAGCTACTTGCTTGTGAGTACTTTAGATGAGTACTCACGGTTGCTTTTCTCCCCCTTTCCCCCCTTTCCTTTCTACCTGATTGTCGCAACCAGATGCTGGAGCCCAGGAGCCAGACGCCATCGTCGACGACGACTCCTACAACACCGGAGGTGCCTACTACTACGTTCAGGCCGCTGACGATGACCAGGAGTAGTTTAGGAGGATCCCAGGCAGTAGGCCTGTGCCTCTTTCTATTTGTATCCCAGTTTGTGCTAGCCATCTTATGGCAACTTGTTTAACTTATGTACTTTCAGATATTGTTGCTTCACTGACTCGTCTATGATCGAGCACTTGTATTCGAGCCCTCGAGGCCCCTGGCTTGTATTATGATGCTTGTATGACTTATTTTATTTTTGGAGTTGTGTTGTGATATCTTCCCATGAGTCCCTGATCTTGATCGTACACGTTTGCGTGTATGATTAGTGTACGATTGAATCAGGGGCGTCACAATACTTTTCCTAGCTATAAGCAAAAGAAAAATCTTTAGTTTCTTGAGAAATTATAATCTTCCAAGGTCATTTTTTAATGGAAAACCACTATCCACAACAACCATATGTCTATAAAAAGATTTAACAGTAAAAACAACATCGACAGTAAGCATTTATCTAATGGTATCCATCATGTCACTCAATTCTATCTCTTCACAAGTTAATTTCAGATTGTCCCAAAGCACAAGTAACGGTGCAAAATACCGCAGATCCCTTCGTAGGGTCCCAAGCGCGGATGGAAGTCCGGGATCGGAGATCACACGAGGGATTTTCCCAGGTTCAGGCCTCCGTATAGTAATACACTACATCCTTGTTGCTTTGTTTATTCATGGTGGAGGGATACCTCAAGTGAGGGGTTAGAATGGTGTATGATTCTACTAGTGAGAGTCTGAGATCAGATGATCATGATGGCTCTCTTGCCTTCCCTTATATAGATGGTGGATGCCTAGGGTTTGCAGAGAAGGAAGATGTGATCTCTAGCGTCGTTGTCTTGTCAGTAAAGAGGGTCATCGACGTCATCCTTAGGGTTTTGCCCTTTCCTTGGGCCTTGTGGGCCCTGGTGAGGCCTGAGGCCGGGCTCCCTCGGATGAGCCGCCCCCGGTGCGTGGCACTTTCAGTAGCCCCCGAGCACGACGGAGGTTGCAGAAGCAGTCTTCGAGACCTTCAGCAGGCTCTTGCCCTTCTTGATGTTGTTCCCTAGTCTTTGTTCTATGGGAGGTTGGATACTGATCTCCTGCAGCCGCTATGATCTCTAGGGGTTTGTGAGACCAGATGACTCCTTTAACTCATGGATATGCCGGATCCCAGTTGGGAAATGGTTTAAGGTGTATCCGATAATCTTGGTTGCAATGATGATGACACCATGATTCCCGCACCTGCCCACGACCATGGCCCATTTCCCAACCGGGCTCCAGCATGGCCCGGAATTAAAGGTGCCATCTGGGAGCGCAACCCCCTGGAGAACACGGTGGTTGCAGGAGATCAGTATCTGACCTCCCATAGAAGAAAGACTGGGGAACAACATCAAGAAGGGCAAGAGCCCACCGAAGGTTTCGAAGACTACTTTTGTGACCTCCGTAGTGCTCTGGGGCTACTGATGGTGCCATGCACTGAGTGTGGCTCACCTGAGGGAGTCCGGCCTCAGGCCAAACTGGGGCCCATAAGGCCCAAGGTAAGGGAGAAACCCTAAGGATGACGTCTAGGACCTTCTTACATGACAAGACAAGGGCAGCAGTGCCAGAGATCTCATATGCCTTATCTATAAACCCTAGGCCTCCGCCGTCTATATAAGGGGAGGCCAGGGAGCCCGCATGATCACCTGATGTCAGATAGAAACTCTTGGTAGCAACATCATACACCTCGTAACCCCTCGCACGAGGTATCCCTCCACCATGAATAAACAAAACAAGTAGGATATAGAGTATTACTTGACAGAGGCCCGAACCTGGGTAAACCCCTCGTGTGATCTTCGATCCCAGACTTCCAGTCACACTTAGACACCTACCGAGGGATCTGATGGTATTTCACAACGTTAACAAGTGTCCCCCCTCCCCACAAGGTCCTTCTAAATTTGAATCCTTCCTAACCTTTGATAAAGGCTTCAACCACTGTTGTCTCATGATCAAAACTCAAATTATATAATCCCATATAGGAATCTTTCAAGGGGTTTGTCACAAACTTACTAGTGTTCCTAAATTCTACATTGGCCCCAGCCCCGACTTTCTTTTTACAATTCTTATAAAATATCCCTTGAAGTTTCAGTAAAATAGACCAAATGTGTAAATCTCCCACTTTTGGCTTGATCCTGGAGAGACATATCCTTTTAACATATTTGTTGAGCAACACAGGTTGCCATAATCCATCCATTGTTTCCAATTTCCATAGTCATTTGGCGTACATGTTTGTTCATAAGGTCAGTATTGAGAATCCCTAAAACTCCTTGGTCTTTGGGTCTACAACAAGTTTTTCCAATTAACCAGGTGACATTTCTTCTTATCCTCATCACCGTGCTACACAAATCTAGCCATAAGAAACCACCTATCTTTTATACTCCCATTGGGATAGGATAAAAGTACATCATGTAGAGAGGAATATTAACCAAGCAAAATTGCACTGAAGTTATCCTACCAGTAATATTTAGCCATTATATTTTCCATGCCAACAACCACATCTTTTTTTAGTTGGTTCTCTACCCCCACCCGATGTTTTTTTCTAGGGTTTTTATCATTTATGCCACTAGTTGTGTCCCACTACTCAGTTTTGTCATTACAAGTTACAGCTACTAAAAAATGCCATCGATTCGTGAGATGCTTGCTCAAAATGCCATTAGATATTAGAAAATGCCATCAGTCTGTTAGATGTTTGCTAAAAATGCCATTAGACATTGTTATTTTCACGTCAACCCCGTTGACCATGTTATATGACAAAAATAAGCCTAGACCCACATGTCAGTTCTCTTTATCTCACAATGATAAGTGTGGCTCCACTTGTCAGGAGTAACCAAGCGAATAATTTTACAGGAAAATAAGAACGCTGTTGGGAACAAGTGGGCCCCATACTTTATTGTAGTGAGATAGAGGGAGAACTGGCATGTTGGTTCATAGGTACTTATGTCATTATAACATGGAAAAAGAGATTTGAGATCACAATAATGGTGTCCAATGGCATTTTTGAGCATGTGTCTAACGAAGCGATGACATTTTTGAGCAGTTAAAATTTCTAGTGGAAAAACTGAATAGTGAGACACAACCGGTGACATAAATGATAAAAACCCTCTTTTCTAATCCTAACATTTGAGACACGTATTCCCGGGTATTTTAGAGGAATTTCCCCCATTTTAGAAGTCAATATTTCCTTATAAATATCAATTTTACTGTCAGCATCTCCAAACAAATAAAGTTCACTTGTATGAAAATTAATACTAAAGCCATACATTTGTCCAAAAGCACGTAAGATAAATTTAAAATTCCTAGCACTTTCAACATAATCTCTAAGGAAAAAGATGGTGTGTTCATCATACTGTAGAATATTCACCCCATGATCTACAACATCTTCGAAAACACCTTTAACTACATTAATTATTTTCGATTTCTCCATAATTATAGCAAGAGCATCAACAGCAAAATCAAATAACAGAGGGGAAAGACCATCCCCCTGTCCGAGCCCTTTGTGAGTTTTAAAATATGGTCTTGTCTCATCATTCACCTTAACACCAAGATGCCCGCCTATAATAGTTTACATAACTCAATCACACCAATTATGAGGGAACCCTTTCAATGGCAACATATGGTAAACAGAGGGCTATTTGATCTTTTCATACGCCTTCTCAAAATCAATTTTAGACAATTAAGCACTCTTTTTTATGATGAATTGAAAACAAAGCTTCCAGCAAAATCATTACACCTTCCATGTTGTACCTCCCTCTAACAAAAGCAGTTTGAGTAAGGAAGATCACATGGTCTTCCACCACACTGATTATATTCATCAACACCTTAGTAATTATCTTAAAGCTCACATTTAGCACCAAATTGGCCTAGATTTCTAGTTTTTGGGACAAGACTAATGATCTCATAATTCAATCTAGCAATACCTAACTTTCCCTCATGGAAATCATCAAGTAATACCTTCAGATCCCACTTAACTAGCTCCCGGTAATGCTGATAGAATTCAACAAGAAGACCATCAGGACCAGGACTCTTGTTTTTTCTTGTTAAATACAACAACTTTTGATCCTTCCATAGTTAAAGGCTTTGCTAAGAGAAACATTAGAATCCTATGCTTTCCCAAAAAATAATATAAAAATTGGCCATATACTCCATTAGCCAGGCACCCCCTTCAAACAGCCCTCCCCTTGAATGAGAGAATACATCTTGTTTTTACTTCTCCTTCCATTAACTTTAGCATGATAGTATCTAGTGTTACTATCACCCTCTTTTGTTTCTTTCTCCTTGCATCTTTGTAGTCATTTCATCTCTTCCTATTTAAGCAATCTGCCCAACTACACCCTAAGCTCTTTCTGCTCTTTTCTATCACAGGCAGAAAGACCATGAATCTCAACATTTTTATCGATGATATCTAACTTAGCTAGGACCCCTAGTTTCAATTTTCTATATAAAGTTTGCTCATTTTTGTTCCAACCCCTTACTTTGGTCCTCATCATTCTCAATATTTTTCCACCATTTATCTAGATTATATCCAGATTGGGGCTCCAACTAGATTTTCCTAATCAAGTCATCAAGATCTACTCCAAAAATCCAAGAATTTTCAAACCCGAAAATAAATTTCGTATGTATCTGAGACGTAGTGTCTAAGAAAAGAGGTGTGTGTGTGATCGACACCCCCTTTCTTGAAGGAAATATACCCTAGAGGCAATAATAAAGTTATTATTTATATTTCCTTATATCATGATAAATGTTTATTATTCATGCTAGAATTGTATTAACTGGAAACTTAGTACATGTGTGAATACATAGACAAACAGAGTGTCACTAGTATGCCTCTACTTGACTAGCTCGTTGAATCAAAGATGGTTAAGTTTCCTAGCCATAGACATGAGATGTGATTTGATTAACGGGATCACATCATTAGAGAATGATGTGATTGACTTGACCCATTCCGTTAGCGTAGCACTTGATCGTTTAGTATGTTGCTATTGCTTTCTTCATGACTTATACATGTTCCTATGACTATGAGATTATGCAACTCCCGAATACCGGAGGAACACTTAGTGTGCTACCAAACTTCACAACATAATTGGGTGATTATAAAGGTGCTCTAAAGGTGTCTCCGACGGTACTTGTTTAGTTGGCATAGATCAAGATTAGGATTTGTCACTCCGATTGTCAGAGAGGCATCTCTGGGCCCTCTCGGTAATGCACATCACTATAAGCCTTGCAAGCAATGCGACTAATGAGTTAGTTGCGGGATGATGCATTACGGAACGAGTAAAGAGACTTGCCGGTAACGAGATTGAACTAGGTATTGAGATACCGACGATCAAATCTCGGGCAAGTAACATACTATATCGTTATGCGATTTGACCGATAAAGATCTTCGTAGAATATGTGGGAGACAATATGAACATACAGGTTCCACTATTGGTTATTGACCAGAGACGTCTCTCGGTCATGTCTACATAGTTCTCGAACCCGTAGGGTCCGCACGCTTAACGTTCGGTGACGATCGGTATTATGAGTTTATGTGTTTTGATGTACTGAAGATAGTTCGGAGTCCCTGATGTGATCACGGACATGATGAGGAGTATTGAAATGGTCGAGACATAAAGATTGCTATATTGGATGACTATTTCAGACACCAGATGAGTTCCGGGGGTCACCGGATAATTATGGAAGTGTCGGGGTTTATCGGAACCCTCGGAGGAACTAATGGGCCAACATGGGCCTTGTGAAAGAGAGGAGGGGGGCATAGGGCTGGCCGCACCCCCCCTTGAGGAGTCTGAATTGGACAAGGAAGGGGGGCGACGCCCCTCTTTCCTCCCTCTCTCCCTCTCCTTCCTTCCCCTTCCTCCTCCTAGTTGGACAAGGAAAGGGGGAGTCCTACTCCAACTAGGAGGAGGACTCCTCCCCTCCTTGGCGCACCCCATGGTCCGGCCGGCACCCTAGAAGACAACAACAGACATTGTCTTAGCCATGTGCGGTGCCCTCCTCCACCATAATCCACCTCGGTCATATTGTTGCAGTGCTTAGGCAAAGCCCTGCGCCGGTAGCTTCATCATCACCGTCATCAGGTCGTCGTGCTGACAAAGCTCTCCCTCGACACTCAGCTGGATTAAGAGTACGCGGGACGTCACCGAGCTGAACGTGTGCAGATCGCGGAGGTGCCGTACTTTCAGTACTAGGATCGGTCGGATCGTGAAGACGTATGACTACATCAACCGCGTTGTCATAATGCTTCCGCTTTCGGTCTACGAGGGTACGTGGACAACACTCTCCCCTCTCGTTGCTATGCATCACCATGATCTTGTGTGTGTGTAGGAAATTTTTGAAATTACTACGTTCCCCAACAGTTGTATCAAAGCCAGGTTTATGCGTAGATGTTATATGCATGAGTAGAACACAAATGAGTTGTGGGCGATAATAGTCATACAGCTTACCAGCATGTCATACTTTGATTCGGCGGTGTTGTTGGATGAAGCGGCCCGGACCGACATTACGCGTACGCTTACGCGAGACTGGTTCTACCGACGTGCTTCGCACACAGGTGGCTGGCGGGTGTCAGTTTCTCCAAATTTACTTGAATCGAGTGTGGCTACGCCCGGTCCTTGTTGAAGGTTAAAACAACACATACTTGACGAAAAATCGTTGTGGTTTTGATGCGTAGGTAAGAACGGTTCTTGCTCATCCCGTAGCAGCCACGTCAAACTTGCAACAACAAAGTAGAGGACGTCTAACTTGTTTTTGCAGGGCATGTTGTGATGTGATATGGTCAAGACATGATGCTAAAATTTGTTGTATGAGATGATCATGTTTTGTAATGGAGTTGTCGGCAACTGGTAGGAGCCATATGGTTGTTGCTTTATTGTATGAAATGCAATCGCCATGTAATTGCTTTACTTTATCACTAAGCGGTAGCGATAGTCGTAGAAGCAATAGTTGGCGAGACGACAACGATGCTACGATGGAGATCAAGGTGTCGCGCTGGTGATGATGGTGATCATGACGGTGCTTTGGAGATGGAGATCAAAGGCATAAGATGATGATGGCCATATCATATCACTTATATTGATTGCGTGTGATGTTTATCCGTTATGCATCTTATTTTTCTTAGTTCGATGGTAGCATTATAAGATGATCTCTCACTAAATTTCAAGGTACAAGTGTTCTCCCTGAGTATGCACCGTTGCGAAAGTTCATCGTGCCGAGACACCACGTGATGATCGGGTGTGATAAGCTCTACGTTCACATACAACGGGTGCAAGCCAGTTTTGTGCACGCAGAATACTCGGGTTAAACTTGACGAGCCTAGCATATGCAGATATGGCCTCGGAACACTGAGAACGAAAGGTCGAGCGTGAATCATATAGTAGATAGGATCAACATAGTGATGTTCACCATTGAAAACTACTCCATCTCACGTGATGATCGGACATGGTTTAGTTGATTTGGATCACGTGATCACTTAGATGATTAGAGGGATGTCTATCTAAGTGGGAGTTCTTAAGTAGTATGATTAATTGAACTTAAATTTATCATGAACTTAGTCCTGATAGTATTTGCATATCTATGTTGTAGATCAATAGCTCACAAATAGCTTCCTCGTTTTATTTATGATATGTTCCTAGAGAAAACTAATTGAAAGATGATAGTAGCAATGATGCAGACTAGGTCCGTGATCTGAGGATTATCCTCATTGCTGCACAGAAGTATTATGTCCTTGATGCACCGCTAGATGACGGACCTATTGCAGGAGCAGATGCACAAGTTATGAATGTTTGACAAAGCTCGGTATGATGACTACTTAATAGTTTAATGCACCATGCTTTACGGCTTAGAACCGGGACTTCAAAAATGTTTTGAACGCCATGGAGAATATAAGATGTTCCAAGAGTTGAAATTGGTATTTCATACTCATGCCCGTGTCGAGAGGTATGATACCTCTGAAAGTACTTTGCCTACAAAATGGAGGAGAATGGCTCAACTAGTGAGCATGTGCTCAGATTGTCTGGGTACTACAATTGCTTGAATCAGGTGGGAGTTAATCTTCCAGATAATATAGTAATTGACAAAGTTTTCTAGTCACTATCACCAAGTTACTAGAACTTCGTGATGAACTATAATATGCAAGGGATGACGAAAGTAATTCCCGAGCTCTTCGCGATGTTGAAATTGGCGAAGGTAGAAATCAAGAAAGAGCATCAAGTGTTGATGGTTTACAAGACCACTAGTTTCAAAGAAAAGGGCAAAGGGAAAGAAAGAGGAACTTCAAAGAATAATAGCAAGCAAGTTGCTGCTCCCATGAAGAAGCCCAAAGCTAGACCCAAGCCTGGAACTGAGTGCTTCTACTACAAAGGAAATGGTCACTGGAAGTGGAACTGCCCTAGATACTTGGCGGATAAGAAGGACGACAAAGTGAACAAAAGTATATTTGATATATATGTTATTGATGTGTACTTTACTAGTGTTTATAGCAACCCCTCTGTATTTGATACTGGTTCAGTTGCTAAGAGTAGTAACTCAAAACGGGAGTTGCAAAATAAACAGAGACTAGTTAAGGGCGAAGTGATGATGTGAATTGGAAGTGATTCCAAGGTTGATAAGATCACCATCGCACACTCCCTTTACCTTCGGGATTAGTGTTGAACCTAAAATAAATGTTATTTGGTGTTTGCGTTGAGCATAATATGATTGGATCATGTTTATTGCTATACGGTTATTCATTTAAGTCAAAGAATAATTGTTATTCTCTTTACATGAATAAAACCTTCTGAGGTCATACACCCAAGGTGAATGGTTTATTGAATCTCGATCGTAATGGTACACACATTCATAATATTGATGCCAAAGATGCAAAGTTGATAATGATAGTGCAACATATTTGTGGCACTGCCGTTTGGGTTATATTGGTGTAAAGCGCATGAAGAGACTCCATTCCGATGGACTTTTGGAATCACTTGGTACTTGCGAACCATGCCTCATGGGCAAGATGACTAAAATGCCGTTCTCCGAAACAATGGAGCGAGCAACAGATTTGTTGGAAATCATACATACTGATGTATGTGGTCTGATGAATATTGAGGCTCGCGGCGGGTATCATTATTTTCTCACCTTCACAGATGATTTGAGCAGATATGGGTATATCTACTTAATGAAACATAAGTCTGAAACATTTTAAAAGTTCAAAGAATTTCAGAGTGAAGTGGAAAATCATCGTAACAAGAAAATAAAGTTTCTATGATCTGATCGTGGATGAAAATATTGGTCTTCATTTGAAACAATGCGGAATAATTTCGCAACTCACGCCACCCGGAACACCACAACGTAATGGTGTGTCTGAACGTCGTAATCATACTTTACTAGATATGGTGCGATTTATGATGTCTCTTACCGATTTACCACTATCGTTTTGGGGTTATGCATTAGAGACAGTTGCATTCACATAAAATATGGGCACCATCTAAATCCGTTGAGATGACACTGTATGAACTATGGTTTAGCAAGAAACTTAAGCTGTCATTTCTTAAAGTTTGGGGTTGCGATGCTTATATGAAAAAGTTTCAACCTGATAAAGCTCGAACCTAAGTCGGAGAAATGTGTCTTCATAGTATATCCAAAGGATACTATTGGGTACAAATTCTATCACAGATCCGAAGGCAAGATATTCGTTGCTAAGAGTGGATCCTTTTTAGAGAAGGAGTTTCTCTTGAAAGAAGTGAGTGGGAGGAAAGTAGAACGTAGCAGAAACTCAAAATTTTCTACACATCACCAAGATCAATCTATGGAGATTCTAGCAACAAGAGAGGGAGAGGATGAGCATCTTCATACCCTTGAAGATCGCTAAGCGGAAGCGTTGCAAGAACGCAGTTGATGGAGTCGTACTCGCGGCGATTCAAATCACGGAAGATCCGATCGAGCGCCGAATAGACGACGCCTCCGGGTTCAACACACGTATAGCCCGGGGACGTCTCCTCATTCTTGATCCAGCCAGGGGATAGGATGACGACGTGGTGGTGATGGAGCTCGTGGTTCTCTGGCAGAGCTTCGCTAAGCACTACGGAGGAGGAGGAAGTGTTGGAGGAGGGAGGGGCTGCGCCAGGGGAAGGGTGCGGTTGTCCTCTCTCTCCCTCACTATATATAGGGGGAAGGGAGGAGGGGGAGGCGCCCTAGGGTTCCCTAGGGGAGGGGCGGCGGCCACAGGGGAAACCCTAGATGGGTTTGGGCGCTCCCACCTCCTAGGAAACTTGCCCCCCAAGCCGGGAGGGGCGGCTGCCCTAGGGGTGGCGCCCCCACCTCTCCTGGTTACGTGAGATGGGATGGGAGAGGCGCTCATCCCCTTAGTGGGCTGATGTTCCCTCTCCCCTTGGCCCATAAGGCCCCTAACGCTGTCGGGCCTCCGAAACCCCTTTCGGACACGCTGGTCATCGCCTGGTACCCACGGAACAATTCCGGTCTCCAATACCCTACGTCCAATATACTGATCTTCACCTCCGGACCATTTCGGAGCTCCTCATCATGTCCGGGATCTCACCCGGGACTCCGAAGAACCTTCTGTAATCACATACTATTTCCCATAACAACTCTAGCGTCACCGAAACTTAAGTGTGTAGACTCTAGGGGTTCGGGAACCATGCAGACATGACCGAGACGTTCTCCGGTCAATAACCAACAGCGGGATCCGGATACCCATGTTGGCTCCCACATGTTCCACGATGATCTCATCGGATGAACCACGATGTCAAGGATTCAAGCAATCCCATATACAATTCCCTTTGTTAATCGATGCGTTACTTGCCCGAGATTCGATCGTCGGTATCCCAATACCTCGCTCAATCTCGCCACCGCAAGTCACTTTACTCGTTCCGTAATGCATGATCCCGTGACTAACTACTTAGTCACATTGAGCTCATTATGATGATGCATTACCGAGTGGGCCTAGAGATACCTCTCCGTCATACGGAGTGACAAATCCCAGGCTCGATTCGTGCCAACCCAACATACACTTTCAGAGATACCTGTAGTGCACCTTTATAGCCACCCAGTTACGTTGTGACGTTTGGTACACCCAAAGCATTCCTACGGTATCCGGGAGTTGCACTTTCTCATGGTCTAAGGAAATGATACTTGACATTAGAAAAGCTTTTAGCAAACGAACTACACGATCTTGTGCTATGCTTAGGATTGGGTCTTGTCCATCACATCATTCTCCTAATGATGTGATCCCGTTATCAATGACATCCAATGTCCATGGTCAGGAAACCATAACCATCTATTGATCAACGAGCTAGACAACTAGAGGCTCACTAGGGACATGTGGTCTATGTATTCACACATGTATTACGGTTTCCAGTTAAAAAAATTATAGCATGAACAATAGACAATTACCATGAACAAGGAAATATAATAATAACCATTTTATTATTGCCTCTAGTGCATATTGCCAACAGTCTCCCACTTGCACTAGAGTTAATAATCTAGTTCACATCACTATGTGATTGTAATGAATCCAACACCCATGGGGTTTGATCATATCTCACTTGTGAGAGAGGTTCTTAGTCAACGGGTCTGAACCTTCCAGATCCGCGTGTGCTTTACAAATCTCTATGTCATCTTGTAGATGCATCTACCACGCTCTATTTGGAACTATTCCAAATAACTGCTCTACTATACGAATCCGGTCTAGTACTCAGAGTCATCCAGATTAGTGTCAAAGTTTGCATCGCCGTAACCCTTTACGACGAAATCTTTTACCACCTCCATAATCGAGAAAATTCCTTAGTCCACTAGTTACTAAGGATAACCTTGACCGCTGTCCTGTGATCCATTCTTGGATCACACTTGTACCGCTTGACTGACTCATGGCAAGGCACACTTTAGGTGCGGTACACAGCATAGCATACTGTGGAGCCTACGTCTAAAGTATAGGGGACGACCTTCGTCCTTTCTCTCTCTTCTGCCGTGGTCATGTCTTGAGTCTTACTCAATACTCACACCTTATAGCACAACCAAGAACTCCTTCTTCGTCGATCTATTGTGAACTCCTTCAAAATCTTGTCATGGTGTGTATTCATTTGAAAGTACTATCAAGCGATTTTGATCTATCCTTATAGATCTTGATGCTCAATGCTCAAATAGCTTAATCCAGGTTTTCCATTGAAAAACACTTTTCAAATAACCCTATATGCTTTCCAGAAATTCTACATCATTCCCAATCAACAATATGTCAACAACATATACTCATCAGAAATGCTATAGTGCTCCCACTCACTTCTTTGGAAATACAAGTTTCTCATAAACTTTGTATAAACCCAAAATCTTTGATCATCTCGTCAAAGCATATATTCCAACTCCGAGATGCTTACTCCAGTCCTTAGAAGGATTGCTGGAGCTTTGCATACTTGTTAGCATCTTTTAGGATTGACAAAAACCTTCTGGTTGTATCACATACAACCTATCCTCAAGAAAATTGTCGAGGAAACAATGTTTTGACATCCTATACGCAAGATTTCATAAATAATGCAGAATCGCTAATACAATTCCAACAGACTCTTAGCATCGCTACGAGTGAGAAAGTCTCACATTAGTCAACTCCTTGAACTTGTCAGAAAACATCTTAACGACAAGTCGAGCTTTCTTAATGGTGATATTTACCATCATTGTCCGTCTTCCTTTTGAAATCCATCTGTACCCAACAGCCTTACGACCATCAAGTAATTCTTCCAAAGTCTATACTTTGTTTTCATACATGGATCCTCTCGATTTCATGGCCTCGAGCCATTCGTCGTAATCCGGGCCCACCATCGCTTCTCCATAGCTCGTGGGTTCATTGTTATCTAGTAACATGACCTCCAAGATGTGATTACGTACCACCGAGTAGTACGTATCCTTGTCGACCTACAAGTTTTGGTAGTGACTTGATCCGAAGTTTAATGATCAATATCATCAGTTTCCACTTCAATTGGTGTAGGCGTCGCAGGAACAACTTCCTGTGCCCTGCTACACACTAGTTGAAGTGACGGTTCAATAACCTTATCAAGTCTCCATCATCCTCCCACTCAATTCTTTCGAGAGAAACTTTTCCTCGAGAAAGGACCCGATTCTAGAAACAATCCCTTTTGCTTCCGGATCTGAGATAGGAGGTATACCCAACTTTTTTTGGGTGTCCTATGAAGATGCATTTATCCGCTTTGGGTTCGAGCTTATCAACCTGAAACCTTTTCACATAAGCGTCGCAGCCCCAAACTTTTAAGAAACGACAGCTTAGGTTTCTCCAAACCATAGTTCATACGGTGTCGTCTCAACAGAATAGCGTGGTGCCCTATTTAAAGTGAATGTGGTTGTCTCTAATGCCTAACCCATGAACGATAGTGGTAATTCGATAAGAGACATCATGGTATGCCCCATACCCAATGGGGTGCATCTATGATGTTCGGACACACCATCACACTATGGTGTTCCAAAGTGTGTTAGTTGTGAAACAATTTCCACAATGTCTCAATTGTGTACCAAACTCGCAACTCAGATATTCATCTCTATGATCATATCATAGACATTTTATCCTCTTGTCACGACGATCTTCAACTTCACTCTGAAATTACTTGAATAATTCAATAATTCAGACTTGTGTTTCATCAAGTAAATATACTCAAGATTCTACTCAAATCATCTCGTGAAGTAAGAACATAACGATATCCATGCGTGCCTCAAAGACTCATTGGACTACACACATCAAAATGTATTACTTCCAACAAGTTGCTTTCTTGTTCCATTTTATCGAAACGAGGCTTTCAGTCATCTTGCCCATGTGGTATGATTTGCATGTCTCAAGTGATTCAAAATCAAGTGAGTCCAAACGGTCCATCTACATGGAGATTCTTCATGCGTATATACCAATAGACATGGTTCACATGTCTCAATCTTTTCAAAAACGAGTGAGTCCAAAGATCCATCAACATGGAGCTTCTTCATGCTTTTATACCAATATGACTCAAATGGCGATGCCACAAGTAGGTGGCACTATATCATTACTATCTTATATCTTTTGGCAAGAACATGTGTATCACTACGATCGAGATTCAATAAACCATTCATTTTAGGTGCAAGACCATTGAAGGTATTATTCAAATAAACAGAGTTACATTATTCTCCTTAAATGAATAATCGTATTGCGATAAACATAATCCAATCATGTCTATGCTCAACGCAAACACCAAATAACAATTATTTAGGTTTAACACCAATCTCGATGGTAGAGGGAGTATGCGATGCTTGATCACATCAACCTTGGAAACACTTCCAAACCATATCATCATCTCACCTTTAGCTAGTCTTCGTTTATTCCGTAGCCTTTTATTTTGAGTTACTAACACTTAGCAACTGAACCGGTATCTATTACCATGGTGCTACTAGGAGTACTAGTAAAGTACACATCAATATAATGTATATCCAATATATACATCGACCTTGCCACCTTCTCATCTACCAAGTATCTAGGGTAGTTCTACTTGGGATGTTGTTCCCCTCATTACAGAAGCACTTAGTCTCGGGTTTGGGTTCGACCTTGGGTTTCTTCACTAGAGCAGCAACTGATTTGCCATTTCATGAAGTATCCCTTCTTGCCTTGCCCTTCTTGAAACTAGTGGTTTCACTAACCATCAACAATTGATGCTCCTTCTTGATTTCTACTTTCGCGGTGTCAAACATTGCGAATATTTCAAGGATCATCATATCTATCCCTGATAGGTTATAGTTCATCACGAAGCTCTAGTAGCTTGGTGGCAATGACTTTGGAGAAACATCACTATCTCATCTGGAAGATTAACTCCCACTCGATTCAAGTGATTTTTGTACCTAGACAATCTGAGTACAAGCTCAACGATTGAGCTTTTCTCAATTAGTTTGTAGGCTAAGAAACTTGTCGGAGGTCTCATACCTCTTGACGTGGGCACGAGCCTGAAATCCCGATTTCAATCCCTGGAACATCTCATATGTTCCGCGACGTTTCAAAAACGTCTTCGGCGCCACAATTCTAAACTGTTTAACATTACTGAACTATCATGTAGTCATCAAAACGTGTATGTCAGATGTTCACAACATCCACGAGAAGACGCTCGAGGTTCAAAGACACCGAGCGGTGCATTAAGGACATAAGCCTTCTACGCAGCAATGAGGACAATCCTCAGTTCACGGACCCAGTCCGCATAATTGCTACTATCAACTTTCAACTAAATTTTCTCTAGGAACATATCTAAAACATTAGAACTAAAGTGCAAGTTACGACATAATTTGCAAAGACCTTTTGACTATGTTCATGATAATTAAGTTCATCTAATTTAATGAACTCCCACTCAGATAGATATCCCTCTAGTCATCTAAGTGATACATGATCCGAGTCAACTAGGCCGTGTCCAATCATCACGTGAGACGGGCTAGTCATCATCGGTGAACATCTTCATGTTGATCGCATCTGCTATACGACTCATGTTCGACCTTTCGGTCTCTTGTGTTCCGAGGCCATGTATGTACATGCTAGGCTCGTCAAGTCAACCTAAGTGTTTTGCATGTGTAAATCTGGCTTACACCCGTTGTATGCGAACATTAGAATCTATCACACCCGATCATCACGTGTTGCTTTGAAACAACGAACCTTCGCAACGGTGCACAGTTAGGGGGGACACTTTCTTGAAATTTTATGAGGGATCATCTTATTTATGCTACCGTCGTTCTAAGCAAATAAGATGTAAACATGAAAAACATCACATGCAAATCATAAAGTGACATGATATGGCCAATATCATCTTGCGCCTTTGATGTCCATATTTGAGGCATGGCATGATCACCTTCGTCACCGGCATGACACCATGATCTCCATCATCGTGTCTTCATGAAGTTGTCTCGCCAACTATTACTTCTACTACTATGGCTAACGGTTTAGCAATAAAGTAAAGTAATTACATGGCGTTATTTAATGACACGCAGGTCATACAATAAATTAAGACAACTCCTATGGCTCCTGCCGGTTGTCATACTCATCGACATGCAAGTCGTGATTCCTATTACAAGAACATGATCAATCTCATACATCACATATCATTCATCACATTCTTTTGGCCATATCATATCACATAGCATACCCTGCAAAAACAAGTTAGACGCCCTCTAATTGTTGTTGCATGTTTCTGATGGCTGCTATGGGTTTCTAGCAAGAACGTTTCTTACCTACGCAAAAGCCACAACGGTGATATGCCAATTGCTATTTACCCTTCATAAGGACCCTTTTCATCGAATCCGATCCGACTAAAGTGGGAGAGCGGCACCGCTAGCCACCTTTATGCAACAAGTGCATGTCAGTCGGTGGAACCTGTCTCACGTAAGCTTACGTGTAAGGTCGGTCCGGGCCGCTTCATCCCACAATACCGTCGAAACAAGATAGGACTAGTAACGGTAAGAATATTGAACAAAAACAACACCCACAACTACTTGTGTTTTACTCGTGCATGGAATCTACACAATAGACCTAGCTCATGATGCCACTGTTGGGGAACGTAGCAGAAATTCAAAATTTTCAACACATCACCAAGATCAATCTATGGAGATTCTAGCAACAAGAGAGGGAGAGGATGAGCATCTTCATACCCTTGAAGATCGCTAAGCGGAAGCGTTGCAAGAACGCAGTTGATGGAATCGTACTCGCGGCGATTCAAATCGTGGAAGATCCGATCTAGCGCCGAACGGACGACGCCTCCGCGTTCAACACACGTACAGCCCGGGGACGTCTCCTCCTTCTTGATCCAGCAAGGGGAGAGGATAAGTTGAGGGATGTGACGCCCCCGATTCAATCGTACACTAATCATACACGCAAACGTGTACGATCAAGATCAGGGAGTCACGGGAAGATATCACAACACAACTCTAAAAAATAAAATAAGTCATACAAGCATCATAATACAAGCCAGGGCCTCGAGGGCTCGAATACAAGTGCTCGATCATAGACGAGTCAACGGAAGCAACAATATCTGAGTACAGACATAAGTTAAACAAGTTTGCCTTAAGAAGGCTAGCACAAACTGGGATACAGATCGAAAGAGGCGCAGACCTCCTGCCTGGGATCCTCCTAACTACTCCCGGTCATCGTCCGCGGGCTGCACGTAGTAGTAGGCACCTCCGGTGTAGTAGTCGTCATCGACGGTGGCGTCTGGCTCCTGGGCTCCATCGTCTGGTTGCAGCAATCGGGTAGAGAAAGGGGGAAATAGGGGAACAAGGCAACCGTGAGTACTCATCCAAAGTACTCGCAAGCAAGGAGCTACACTACATATGCATGGATATATGTGTAAAGGGCCATATCAGTGGACTGAACTGCAGAATGCCAGAATAAGAGGGGATAGCTAATCCTGTCGAAGACTACGCTTACAGCGACCTCCGCCTTTGCAGCTTGTTGCAGAGAGTAGGCAAGTCCTCCAAGTAGCATCACATAGCAATAATCCTACCGGCGATCCTCCTCGTATCCCCGAGAGAGAGCGACCACCGGGTTGTATCTCGCACTTGGAAGGGTGTGTTTTATTAAGTATCCGGTTCTAGTTGTCATAAGGTCAAGGTACAACTCCAAAGTCGTCCTGTTACCGAAGATCACGGCTATTCGAATATATTAACTTCCCTGCAGGGGTGCACCACATAACCCAACATGCTTGATCCCATAGGCCCACCTCTCTCCTAGGTGGTCTCAACCTGCCCTGTCGCTCCGCCACAAAGTAACAGTCGGGGGCCGTCGGGAACCCAGGCCCACCTCTACCGGGATGGAGCGACCTGTCCTTTCAGCCCCCATCTCCGAACAATAACACAGGTAATGTAATGTTGTAAAGTATATAGTATATGCCCGTGATCACCTCCAAGTGATCACAGCCCAAAGAGTATAGCATGGCGGGCGGACAAGAGTGTAGGGTCACTGATGGAACACTCGCATCCTATACTAAGCAGTAGGATAGCAGGTAAAGGTAACAACAGTAGTAGCAAGGACAGGCTATGCAGCAGTATAGGATTTAACTGAAAGCAGTAACATGCTACATTACTCTAATGCAAGCAATATAGAGAAGAGTAGGCGATATCTGGCGATCAAAGGGGGGGCTTGCCTGGTTGCTCTGGCAAGAGAGAGGGGTTGTCAACTCCGTAGTCGAACTAGGCAGCAGCAGCATCGGTCTCGGTGTCTAGTGGAAGAAGAGGGGGAGAAACAATGAATACCTAAGCAAACCCATGCATGACGATGCATGACAAAGCAACATGTGATGCTAGGCGTGCCCTAACGCAGTATGAGATGACACCGGGGAAGGGGGGAAACATCCGGGAAAGTATCCCCGGTGTTTCGCGTTAAGCAAGAGGAGCCGAGGGGGAAAGTTGCGAGTTTGATATGTTAGGGATGTGTGGCGGACGAACGGGATGCGTATCCGGATTCGTCTCGTTGTTCTGAGCAACTTTCATGTATAAATTATTTTCATCCGAGCTACGGATTATTTTATATTAATTTTAAAAGGTTTAAATTATTTTTAGGATTATTTAATTATTTTAAAACAACATTATCCAGAACAGTGTTTGCTGACGTCATCATGACGTCGGCGATCAATGAAGGTGTTGATTTGGTCGGTGACATGTGGGTCCCGTTAAATCATACCTCGTTAGTTAATAACACTAGTTGATTAGGTTAATTAGTCATTAGGTTAATTAATCATAATTAGTTAATTTAATCAGAGTTAATTAAGTTAATTAATTAATTATTTATTTATTTTTATTAATAATTATTTATTATATATATATTTATTTATTTATTCTCTTTTTTTGTTAGAAAAGGGGGAGGGGGCCGGTGGGGCCCTGCTGGCAGTGGCCCATCCGGCCACTTGAGCGGGTGGTTAACGGAGCGGGCGCCCGTGCCCGAGGGGAGCTGCGCCCGAGCGGGGGGGCGAGGCCATCGGCATTTAGGAGGCCACGGGCGGCGCGGGCGAGGTCGGGACGCCGGGAGCGACTAGGTCGAGGCGGAGCGAGGCTCACAGAATCGTTAGGCGCGGAGGTGGGCAAGGGCACCACGACGCGTGGCATGCGGCCCGGGCGGGTGCGAGATCGCTTGGACGCGGTGGGCGCCGCTGGGGAACGGGCCGCAATCGGGGCTAGCGGCAACCCAAGACGGAAGGGCCGAGCGGTTCGGTGGGTGAACAGGGCGCTGCCACGCTACGGGCGCGAAAGCACGGCGTGAGCGCGACGGACGCAGCCGGAGCGCGTCAATCGCGGGCGAGATCGGCGGGGACCGCGGCGACTAGCGCGAGCGCGTGAGGGAGAGGGAGGGAGCGAGGCGGGCTCACTGGGGCCGTAGGGGGAATGTCAGCGGGCTCGGCGGAGGCCGGGGAGGTCCGGCGATGGCGAGGCAGCGACGGTGGCCCGAGGAAGAAGCCGAGCGTGGGGCGGCGTCGTGGGGGCGTCCTGGCACGGTCGCGGTCGGCGAGGCGAGGAGCACCGTCGAGGGGGAGAGGGGACGGGGTGCGAGGACGAGGACGAGGGCCGGCGAGGCAGCTCGGCCGGGCGGTTGGCGCTGGTCGGGCGATCCGATCCAGATCCAGGGGATCGGGGGGAAGTGGGGGTGTGGTGGTGGATTAGGGTTTGCTCGGGTGGGGGGATAAGGGGGGGACCGGGGAGGGCCGGCCTGGTGACCCATCGGCCTGCTGGGCCGAGGCCCAGATGGGTGGGGGGTTGTTCTTTCTATATTTTTTTTCTAGTCTGTCCCTATTACTTATTTTCTTTTCTTTTACGTGTTAATTTTATATTTCAAATAGCTTAGTTTTATAAAATACATTAGTTGTACCTAAATTAGTATTAACAAATATGCCACCACCACAATTAACTTGGCACCTAAAATAAAATAGTTTGTAAGTGTTTAATATTTTAAAAGCTTTTAAATAATTGGTTTTGTTACTGTTTTGCTCATTTCAGAATTTTAAACACTTTATAAAAGTGGGGTTTCTCCACCAACATTTAGTAAGGACTATTTGCAAGAAACCAAACATTTTAGCTCCAATATTTAAAAACTTTTGTTGTTTGCCATAATTTGAATTTTGAATTTGAATTGGTTTCTGGACTAACGCGATTATCAACAATAAGGGAGGTGACGTGGCATCATTAGCAGGGAATTACTGTAGCTTGATTATCCGGGCCTCACAATTCTCCTCCACTACAAGAAATCTCGTCCCGAGATTTAAGACGGGGAGTAAGGGGGACGGATTTGGTTACAAAATTCTAATGAGTCTTCTTGGTGTTGGTTGCTCTTCCTGAAGTAGTTGATCCTCTTCGTTGATGTCTTTATTTCTCTGCTTCAGGTCATGATGATGAAGTCGACATCCTTTCTTCGGGAACTCCACCGTACTTACGCAAAATGATAAGGGGTAACTCGAAAGAACGGAACTCTGCACGGTTGCTTATCCGGTAGATAACCTTAGGGAAGGTGGCGAAAAGTAACTCTCGAATTGAAACTTAAGAAATTATCAAGAGCAAAGTAAGATGGTGCAAAGTAGAAGTTTCAAGCTCATAGGCAATCGTTCGTTGCCTGATACGAAATGTGAAAGGGGTTCAGAGCAACGGGAATAAGTATTGTGTCTGATACCAGAATAGATCACTAAGCAGGTGGCCCATGAACTACATAAGAAGTCAAGCTCTATGAATAACTTTGCCAACAGGGTGTACAGTAGAGTCAGGTTTCGATCTTGTGGAACTGTGGGTTATGGGCCCACCATGTGGGTTAAAAAAATTGGGAGGGCGGTAACGTCTTGCACGATCATGCAAGCAAGGCATGTCAGAGGATAGCATGTCAGTTATGTCGGCAACAACGTCGGTACCAAGGGCGAGGGACGAAGAGAACCATTTTCCTGCTCGTTGCACGAGGCGGGCCATTAGGCAAAGTTCTCGTCCATCGGTGGCTACCGAAATGTCATCAATTATAGTAATAGGGTCTTCTTTGGCAGAGTTGTACCACGAGGTGCTTACCTAAGCAGGGAATTACCACTACTTAGTTAAGTAGATTATAAGAAAGTTTGAACAAAACAACGGAAAGGAAAATGTGTTTAAACACATATATCAAGGGTATATCCTTCCCAAAGTCAAGCAGAGGATGATATCCAAGACAGGACATAAAGTAGAAAACCCTTTAGATAAGAGGAGAGAAATTTCATGACATTACCCATACAACGGTGTTTGGGTAATTTCAACAAGAAACATTTAGCATTAGACTTCAAATGTTCTTGTTGAAAATCAGAGTATCACAGACATGCTTCGAGATAGCATTGACATGGTCTTCAAGCAAAAGTTCTGACTCTGGATACACGAAGGATTCATCAAGAACAACTTGTAGAATAAGTCTTACAATTTCCTCATGGAAGAATGGATAGCATTGCTAAAAGGAAAATTATAACAATAGGTCCTCCGGTCAGGTGTGCTAGGCATGACATCACCTTATCGGGTCAAATGCTAATGTTATAAATCTTGGAAATATGTCCCGGCCACCATATCTGACCGAGATTCAGATCTGATTGGTGTCAGGATACCTCAGACTCTGGATGCCCGAGAAGAAAAGGTGCAAAACAAATTGATGAGACGACATTGTAAGATTATTGCGGTAATGTACTATGGAAGCAAGTTTCAACGCAAGAGTTCATCACTTAAACCAAAGAGAGGATGACGGGGTAGCTGATGGAGTCAGTAACAATCCTTGAGATTTCCAAAAAGGTGGATTTCCACAATTATGTGAACAAGGAGATAGCATTTGTCAGATCAAATGGTATAATGATGTATGCTCGAGGAAAACATACACAATTAAACATTGGTTGAAAGGTGCACCCGAAATATGGGCTGGGTTGCACGGCCAACACTGGAATGGTGATTTAATAATCAATAGTCTAAGAATGAACGGTCGACCATTAACTTCAAGGCAATATGGTTGCTAGAAGGGCGGAATCCAAACAGCACCACTCACTTGTTGGTACCCTGGTTGGAATCAACACGAGGACCCAAGAAGAATGGTGATGGTGAGAAGTATCACCATACCAAGAATTCTTAAGAGGTGGTGAAATTCCCACGACATTCTTGACATAAAATGTGGTAATATTACAAGGTAAAGAAGAACAATGCTTTGGGTAGCAAGGAACTCAAGGTATAACACAAAACACGAACAAGTTTGTGTTGAGCGGAGGGCAATAAAGTGGTCGATGATAACACGAAACATCGAGGGCAAGGATGGTATTTCCCATCAAGAATTCAATAGATATTTTGGAAGAGCTCGAATGTTGATGATCACGACACCTTTGTCGCGATAGTTCATGAAGATGTAATCGATCGGCCATTTACATCAAGTCAAAGTAATGATGAAGTGAAAGGTTATTGGAACCAAGGGTACGACACAAACTCGAAACCAAGCTTATTGTTCAAGGCGAAATGATATGACGATGAGGATCGACGTAAGGTTCATCACGACAATGATATAGCCAAACAGGCTAGGAATGGCGTGATCGGGTACAAACTCGTACTTATAGAAGCTTACTAAAGGGTTGTTGAACCGTAGTGCGGACTTGGTTCAGTTATTGGTGTCTTTGAGTGTTTAATAACTCAGAGCCCGTGAAAAATTGGAATCAGTGGGAATGTAGCACTTGATGAAGAACTCATAAGATGTTATGCAGTTCCATGATAATCTCGAGATACCAGGGGGTAATACTCGATGAGATCAAAGTAGAGGTTGGACTGGGGTATTGCTCTCTGAAGACAAGTGCTTAAACTTGCATGAGAAATGGTATTTAAAAGAGAACATGGTCGGAACCACGATTGCAAAAGGCCAGATCCTAGATATAAGATGAACTTATACCAAAGGAATAATTAATTTAAGAGAAGCTTTAATGATAAGATCTACATCGTGTCCATGGGCATGAACGCAAAGTTCAAGGTCGACTCCCACTTCTCCAATGCATAACCTTTCATTCACTCCTCAAAATAAAAAAAGATTTCAGTGTCAAAACCTACCTGGTGAATTACCAGAGGAGTATGACCCGTGAAAACTTTCGGGTTCACACCGATGAGGGAAGGCGTTGGTTCAATCCCATCGGGGCTCCTTACGAACTTATACCATAAGCTTCAAGAGTAAGTATCACCAGCTCGAAAGCAGAGCATGGTTGGCCAAGCAGATGATACAATTTATCAGGGGCCTTATGTATCAGGTAAAGAACTTCCAATGTGATTGAATATGAAGGATATTGTCGGATAAAATTCAACAAAGGATCTGGTGGTCCATAAGGGAACTGATGTGAGCATCGGTACTCAACCAAAAGAAGAAAGCATGCAAGGAGATCAGATGATAGAAACAACTGACTACTTCAAAGCTCAACTGCAAAGGAATTATGAATTCCAAGACAAGGGATCAGAAGCAATGCTCCGATTACGGACGGATAAGTTGAATAGCCTTAGGGGTACAATCGATGGCAATTTGATTGGTCGAAATCCAGCTCATGTTTAAAATGATGTCTGAGCCGGAAATATAATTTAAAAGGATCAACTGATGATTGCGTGCATTTGCACTCATGTTGAATCAATAGGATCAAAATGTCGGTGCCTAAGGATACTAACGAATATTGTCAGACATAGGGAAAGCATCCATAATGCAAGCAGGCAAGTATTGCAGAGCAATAAGCTACTAAGGATTTTTGGAGGATCGAATAGTATTTCGAAGACCATTGTGAAACACATGAACAACTGGGGATGAACGGATACTCGATAAGGGCGAGAAATTATTCATAGGGGTATTCAGGTGGCAAGGAACAGCAAGGCAGTAAGCTTAAAGGATTATCAAAACAACGACGAGTGTTTCGGGGTATCTTGTAATAACAAGACCAACTGGGGAAGATATAAGAATAACAACTGTAAGTAGTTATCCATAAGGGTTGACGGTGGAAGGGGAATTGCAAACGCGATGAACACAAGTTCTCGGGTTAACAAATGGAAAAGTATCTTCGTGGTCTTCACGTGCAGCAGACGATCATCAGTAATAAGGGGCTCTCCGGGTGAAAGTGATAACGAGATCCTAATGTTAGATTTAGCGAAATTCATTTAACCCGAATAGAAGAGAGATCAGAGTCCCAGAGTAAAGGTCGAGGAGTAAAAGATCCTATTACCACCCAATGGCGACGTGGGCCCATGGGCCGCACAGCTATGTTAGTAAAAGTTTTTGCAATGCCTAGACTCGACTTCGGCCAAGGAGTGTGGAAGGGGGATTCCTACAGGTAGTCGGCTCTGATACCAACTTGTGACGCCCCCATTTCAATCGTACACTAATCATACACGCAAACGTGTACGATCAAGATCAGGGACTCACGGGAAGATATCACAACACAACTCCAAAAAATAAAATAAGTCATACAAGCATCATAATACAAGCCAGGGGCCTCGAGGGCTCGAATACAAGTGCTCGATCATAGACGAGTCAGCGGAAGCAACAATATCTGAGTACAGACATAAGTTAAACAAGTTTTCCTTAAGAAGGCTAGCACAAACTGGGGTACAGATCGAAAGAGGCGCAGGCCTCCTGCAGGATCCTCCTAACTACTCCGGTCATCGTCCATGGGCTGCTGCACGTAGTAGTAGGCACCTCCGGTGTAGTAGTCGCCATCGACGGTGGCGTCGCTCTGGGCTCCATCGTGCAGTTGCAGCAATCGGGTAGAAAGGGGAAAAGGGGAACAAGGCAACCGTGAGTACTCATCCAAAGTACTCACAAGCAAGGAGCTACACTACATATGCATGGATATATGTGTAAAGGGCCATATCGATTGGGTGAACTGCGAGAATGCGAGAATAAGAGGGGATAGCTAATCCTCGTCAAGACTATGCTTCAGCAGCCTCCGCCTATGCAGCTTGTTGGAGAGTAGATCAAGTCCTCCAAGTAGCATCACATAGCAATAATCCTACCGGCGATCCCTCCTCGTATCCACGAGAGAGAGCGACCACCGGGTTGTATCTGGCACTTGGAAGGGTGTGTTTTATTAAGTATCCGGTTCTAGTTGTCATAAGGTCAAGGTACAACTCCAAGTCGTCCTGTTATCGAAGATCACGGCTATTCGAATAGATTAACTTCCCTGCAGGGGTGCACCACTTAACCCAACACGCTTGATCCCATTTGGCGGACACAGTTTTACGGGTCATGCCCGCCGCGGAAAGATCAACACGCCGCAGCCCCACCTAGGCACAACAGAGAGGCCAGCACGCCGGTCTAAACCTAAGCGCCACAGTGCGGGCCCATCGCCCATAGCACACCTGCACGTTGGGTCTGTGGCGAAAGCGTAACTAGCCCCTTAATACAAGAGCAGGCTTACGTTCCAATCCGGTAGCGCCACTCGATCAAGGCGTCACGAAGGCTTCGGCTGATACCACGACGCCGGGATACCCATAACTACTCTCAGCGTAGATGGTTTGTGCGTATAGACCAAATGGCGGACTTCGAGCAAATACCAAGATCTCGTTAAGCGTGTTAAGTATCCATGACGCCGACGGGCAGGCCCACCTCTCTCCTAGGTGGTCTCAACCTGCCTTGTCGCTCCGCCACAAAGTAACAGTCGGGGCCGTCGGGAACCCATGCCCACCTCTACCGGGATGGAGCCACCTGTCCTTTCGGCCCCATCTCCTAACGATAACACATGTAATGTAACGATGTAAAGTATATTGTATATGCCCGTGATCACCTCAAAGTGATCACAGCCCGAGAGTATAGCATTGCGAGACGGACAAGAGTGTAGGGTCAGCGATGGAACACTAGCATCCTATACTAAGCGGTAGGATAGCGGTAAAGGTAACAATGATGAGTAGCAAGGACAGACTATGCAAAGTATAGGATTTAAGCGAAAGCGATAACATGCTACACTACTCTAATGCAAGCAGTATAGAGAAGAGTAGGCGATATCTGGTGATCAAAGGGGGCCTTGCCTGGTTGCTCTGGCAAGAGAGAGGGGTCTTCAACTCCGTAGTCGAACTGGGCAGCAGCAGTGTCGGTCTCGGTGTCTAGTGGAAGAAGAGGGGGGAGAAACAATGAATATTTAAGCAAACAGATGGATGACGATGCATGACAAAGCAAAGCGTGATGCTAGGCGTGCCCTAACGCAGTATGAGGTGATACCGGTGAAGGGGGGAAACATCCGGGAAAGTATCCCCGGTGTTTCGCGTTTTCGGGAAGAGGAGCCGGAGGGGGAAAGTTGCGAGTTTGATATGTTAGGGGTGTGTGGCGGACGAACGGGCTGCGTATCCGGATTCGTCTCGTTGTTACGAGCAACTTTCATGTATAAATTATTTTCATCCGAGCTACGGATTATTTTATATTAATTTTAAAAGGTTTAAATTATTTTAGGATTATTTAATTATTTTAAAACAACATTATCGAGCAGTGTTTCTTGGCGTCATCATGACGTCGGCGATCCAACAGTGTTGGTAGTCGGTGACATGTGGGTCCCGTTCATCATACACTATTAGTTAATTAACACTAGTTAATTAGGTTAATTAGTCATTAGGTTAATTAATCATAATTAGTTAATTTAATCAAAGTTAATTAAGTTAATTAATTAATTAATTATTTATTTTTATTAATAATTATTTATTTTATATATATATATTTTTATTCTCTTTTTTTTGTTAGTAAAGGGGGAGGGGGCCGGTGGGGCCCTGCTGGCAGTGGCCCATCCGTCCACTGGAGCGGGTGGTTAACCTGAGCGGGCGCCTGCGTTCGAGGGGAGCTGCGCCGAGCGGGGGGCGAGGCCATCGGCGACGAGGGAGCCACGGGCGGCGGGCGAGGTCGGGACGCCGGAGCGACTAGGTCGAGGCGGAGCGGGCCTGCAGAATCGGCCAGGGCGGAGGTGGGCAAGGGCACCACGGCGCGCGGGCACGCGTGACCGGGCGCTTGCGAGATCGTCGGGCGGTGGGGCACCGCCAGGGAACGGGCCGCAACGGGGCTAGCGGCAACCCAAGACGGGAAGGGCCGAGCGGTTCGCGCGGTGAACAGGGGCGCGCCACGCTGGGGCGCGAGCACGGCGCGGGTGAGCGCAGACGGACGCAGCCGGAGCACGTCAACCGCGGGCGAGATCGGCGGGGACCGCGGCGACTAGCGCGAGCGCGTGAGGGAGAGGGAGGGAGCGAGGCGGGGCTCACTAGGGCCGTAGGGGGAATGGCAGCGGGCTCGACGGAGGTCGGGGAGGTCCGGCGATGGCGAGGCAGCGACGGTGGCCCGAGGAAGAAGCCGTGGGCGTGGCGCTGGGGCGTCTGGCATGGTCGCGATCGGCGAGGCGAGGAGCACCGTCGAGGGGAGAGGGACAGGTGCGAGGACGAGGACGAGGGCCGGGGCGAGGCGGCTCCGTCGGCGGTTGGCGCTGGTCGGGCGATCCCGATCCAGATCCAGGGGATCAGGGGGAAGTGGGGGTGTGGTGGTGGATTAGGGTTTGGTCGGGTGGGGGATAAGGGGGGTACCGGGGTGGGCCGGCCTGGCGACCCGTCGGCCTGCTGGGCCGAGGCCCAGATGGGGGGGTTGTTCTTTCTATTTTTTTGTTCTAGTCTTTCCCTTTTTCTTATTTTCTTTTCTTTTTGTGTTAAATTTATATTTCAAATAGCTTAGTTTTATAAAATACATTAGTTGTACCTAAATTAGTATTAACAAATATGCCACCACCACAATTAACTTGGCACCTAAAATAAAATAGTTTGTAAGTGTTTAATATTTTAAAAGCTTTTAAATAATTGGTTTTGTTACTGTTTTGCTCATTTCAGAATTTTAAACACTTTATAAAAGTGGGGTTTCTCCACCAACATTTAGTAAGGACTATTTGCAAGAAACCAAACATTTTAGCTCCAATATTTAAAAACTTTTGTTGTTTGCCATAATTTGAATTTTGAATTTGAATTGGTTTCTGAATTAACGCGACTATTAACAATAAGGGAGGTGACGTGGCATCATTAGCAGGGAATTACTATAGCTTGATTATC
The DNA here is from genome assembly GCA_021605145.1 of Aegilops bicornis. Classification (NCBI taxonomy): domain Eukaryota; kingdom Viridiplantae; phylum Streptophyta; class Magnoliopsida; order Poales; family Poaceae; genus Aegilops; species Aegilops bicornis. The sequence goes on along the minus strand of CM038670.1, from coordinate 609,248,088 downwards.
CGGGCGTCACAAGGGAGAACTCCGACAGCACGACGGCGTGGTGGTGATGGAGCTCGTGGATCTATGGCAGAGCTTCGCTAAGCACTACGGAGGAGGAGGAAGTGTTGGAGGAGGGAGGGGCTGCGCTAGGGGAAGGGTGTGCCTGCCCTCTCTCTCCCTCACTATATATAGGGGGAAGGGAGGAGGGGGAGGCGCCCTAGGGTTCCCTAGGGGAGGCGGCGCCACAGGAAACCCTAGATGGGTTGGGGCGCCCCACCCCCTAGGAAACTTGCCCCCCAAGCCGGGAGGGGCGGCTGCCCTAGGGGTGGCGCCCCCACCTCTCCTGGTTACGTGAGATGGGGTGGGAGGGGCGCTCAGCCCCTTTGTGGGCTGATATGCCCTCTCCCCTTGGCCCATAAGGCCCCCCAACGCTTGCCGGGGCCTCCGAAACCCCTTTCGGACACGCTGGTCATCACCTGGTACCCCCGGAAAATTTTTGGACTCCAATACGCTTCGTCCAATATATCGATCTTCACCTCCAGACCATTCCGGAGCTCCTCGTCATGTCCGGGATCTCATCAGGGACTCCGAACAACCTTCGGTAATCACATACTATTTCCCATAACAACTCTAGCGTCACCGAACCTTAAGTGTGTAGACCCTACGGGTTCGGGAACCATGCAGACATGACCGTGACGTTCTCCGGTCAATAACCAAAAGCGGGATCTGGATACCCATGTTGGCTCCCACATGTTCCACGATGATCTCATCGGATGAACCACAATGTCAAGGATTCACGCAATCCCGTATACAATTCCCTTTGTTAATTGGTACGTTACTTGCCCGAGATTCGATCGCCGGTATCCCAATACCTCGTTCAATCTCGTTACCGGCAAGTCACTTTACTCGTTCCGTAATGCATGATCCCGTGACTAACTACTTAGTCACATTGAGCTCATTATGATGATGCATTACCGAGTGGGCGAGAGATACCTCTCCGTCATACGGAGTGACAAATCCAGTCTCGATTCGTGCCAACCCAATGACACTTTCGGAGATACCTGTAGTGCACCTTTATAGCCACCCGATTACGTTGTGACGTTTGGTACACCCAAATCATTCCTACGGTATCAGGGAGTTGCACAATCTCATGGTCTAAGGAAATGATACTTGACATTAGAAAAGCTTTTAGCAAACGAACTACACGATCTTGTGATATGCTTAGGATTGGGTCTTGTCCATCACATCATTCTCCTAATGATGTGATCCCGTTATCAATGACATCCAATGTCCATGGTCAGGAAACCATAACCATCTATTGATCAATGAGCTAGTCAACTAGAGGCTCACTAGGGACATGTGGTCTATGTATTCACACATGTATTACGGTTTCTAGTTAATACAATTATAGCATGAACAATAGACAATTACCATGAACAATGAAATATAATAATAGACATTTTATTATTGCCTCTAGGGCTTATTTCCAACAGTCTCTTGCACAAGAGTCAGTAATCTAGTTCACAACACTATGTGATTGTAATGAATCCAACACCCATGGGGTTTGATCATATCTCACTTGTGAGAGAGGTTATTAGTCAACGGGTCTGAACCTTTCAGATCCGTGTGTGTGCTACAAATCTCTATGTCATCTTGTAGATGCATCTACCACGCGCTATTTGGAACTATTCCAAATAACTGCTCTACTATACGAATCCGGTCTACTACTCAGAGTCATCCAGATTAGTGTCAAAGTTTGCATCGGCGTAACCCTTTACGACGAACTCTTTTACCACCTCCATAATCGAGAAAATTCCTTAGTCCACTAGTTACTAAGGATAACCTTGACTGTTGTCCTGTGATCCATTCCTGGATCACACTTGTACCGCTTTGATCGACTCATGGCAAGGCACACTTTAGGTGCGGTACACAGCATAGCATACTGTGGAGCCTACGTCTAAAGCATAGGGGACGACCTTCGTCCTTTCTCTCTCTTCTGCCGTGGTCATGTCTTAAGTCTTACTCAATACTCACACCTTATAACACAGCCAAGAACTCCTTCGTCGATCTATTTTGAACTCCTTCAAAATCTTGTCATGGTCTCTATTCATTTGGAAGTACTATCAAGCGATTTTGATCTATCCTTATAGATCTTGATGCTCAATGTTCAAATAGCTTAATCCATGTTTTCCATTGAAAAACACTTTTCAAATAATCCTATATGCTTTCCAGAAATTCTACATCATTCCCAATCAACAATATGTCAACAACATATACTCATCAGAAATGCTATAGTGCTCCCACTCACTTCTTCCGAAATACAAGTTTCTCATAAACTTTGTATAAACCCAAAATCTTTGATCATCTCGTCAATGTGTATATTCCAACTCCGAGATGCTTACTCCAGTCCTTGGAAGGATTGCTGGAGCTTTGCATACTTGTTAGCATCTTTTAGGATTGACAAAAACCTTTCCTCAAGAAAATTGTCGAGGAAACAATGTTTTGACATCCTATCTGCAAGATTTCATAAATAATGCAGTAACTGCTAATACAATTCCAACAGACTCTTAGCATCGCTACGAGTGAGAAAGTCTCACCGTAGTCAACTCCTTGAACTTGTCGGAAAACATCTTAACGACAAGTCGAGCTTTCTTAATGGTGATATTTACCATCATTGTCCGTCTTCCTTTTAAAATCCATCATGCCCAACAGCCTTACGACCATCAAGTAATTCTTCCAAAGTCTATACTTTGTTTTCATACATGGATCCTCTCGGATTTCATGGCCTCGAGCCATTCGTCGGAATCCGGGCCCACCATCGCTTCTCCATAGCTCGTTGGTTCATTGTTATCTAGTAACATGACCTCCAAGACAGGATTACGTACCACTCTGGAGTAGTACGTATCCTTGTCGACCTACATGTTTTGGTAGTGACTTGATCCGAAGTTTAATGATCAATAACATTAGTTTCCACTTCAATTGGTGTAGGCGCCGCAGGAACAACTTCCTGTGCCCTGCTGCACACTAGTTGAAGTGACGGTTCAATAACCTTATCAAGTCTCCACCATCCTCCCACTCAATTCTTTCGAGAGAAACTTTCCCTTGAGAAAGGACCCGATGCTAGAAACAATCCCTTTTGCTTCCGGATCTGAGACAGGAGGTATACCCAACTGTTTTGGGTGTCCTATGAAGATGCATTTATCCGCTTTGGGTTCGAGCTTATCAGCCTGAAACTTTTTCACATAAGCGTCGCAGCCCCAAACTTTTAAGAAACGACAGCTTAGGTTTCTCCAAACCATAGTTCATACGGTGTCGTCTCAACAGAATTGTGTGGTGCCCTATTTAAAGTGAATGTGGTTGTCTCTAATGCCTAACCCATGAACGATAGTGGTAATTCGATAAGAGACATCATGGTATGCCCCATATCCAATGGGGTGCATCTATGATGTTCGGACACACCATCACACTATGGTGTTCCAGGCGGTGTTAGTTGTGAAACAATTTCCACAATGTCTCAATTGTGTACCAAACTCGCAACTCAGATATTCATCTCTATGATCATATCATAGACATTTTATCCTCTTGTCACGACGATCTTCAACTTCACTCTGAAATTACTTGAACCATTGAATAATTCAGACTTGTGTTTCATCAAGTAAATATACTCAAGATCTACTCAAATCATCTCGTGAAGTAAGAACATAACGATATCCCTTTGCGTGCCTCGGCACTCATTGCACTGCACACATCAAAATGTATTACTTCCAACAAGTTGCTTTCTTGTTCCATTTACTGAAAATGAGGCTTTCAGTCATCTTGCCCATGTGGTATGATTTGCATGTCTCAAGTGATTCAAAATCAAGTGAGTCCAAACGGTCCATCTGCATGGAGTTTCTTCATGCCTATATACCAATAGACATGGTTCACATGTCTCAATCTTTTCAAAAACGAGTGAGTTCAAAGATCCATCAACATGGAGCTTCTTCATGCGTTTTATACCAATATGACTCAAATGGCAGTGCCACAAGTAGGTGGCACTATATCATTACTATCTTATATCTTTTGGCATGAACATGTATATCACTACGATCGAGATTCAATAAACCATTCATTTTAGGTGCAAGACCATTGAAGGTATTATTCTAAAAAATAGAGTAACCATTATTCTACTTAAATGAATAATCATATTGCGATAAACATAATCCAATCATGTCGATGCTCAAGCAAACACCAAATAACAATTATTTAGGTTTAACACCAATCTCGATGGTAGAGGGAGTATGCGATGCTTGATCACATCAACCTTGGAAACACTTCCAAACCATATCATCATCTCACCTTTAGCTAGTCTCCGTTTATTCTCAGAGGCTTTTATTTTGAGTTACTAACACTTAGCAACCGAACCGGTATCTATTACCATGGTGCTACTAGGAGTACTAGTAAAGTACACATCAATATAATGTATATCCAATATACTTACATCGACCTTCCCAGCCTTCTCATCTACCAAGTATCTAGGGTAGTTACGCTTGATGTTGTTCCCCTCATTCTGAAGCACTTAGTCTCGGGTTTGGGTTCAACCTTGGGTTTCTTCACTAGAGCGACAACTGATTTGCCATTTCATGAAGTATCCCTTCTTGCCCTTGCCCTTCTTGAAACTAGTGGTTTCACTAACCATCAACAATTGAAGCTCCTTCTTGATTTCTACTTTCGCGGTGTCAAACATTGCGAATATTTCAAGGATCATCATATCTATCACTGATAGGTTATAGTTCATCACGAAGCTCTAGTAGCTTGGTGGCAATGACTTTGGAGAAACATCTCTATCTCATCTAGAAGATCAACTCCCACTCGATTCAAGTGATTTTTGTACCCAGACAATATGAGTACAAGCTCAACGATTGAGCTTTTCTCAATTAGTTCGTAGGCTAAGAAACTTGTCGGAGGTCTCATACCTCTTGACGTGGGCACAAGCCTGAAATCCCAATTTCAGCCCCTGGAACATCTCATATGTTCCACGATGTTTCAGAAACTTCTTCGGCGCCACAATTCTAAACTGTTTAACATTACTGAACTATCAGGTAGTCATCAAAACGTGTTCGGTGTGTGACCAATATTGCTAAAGTAATTATATTGAAGAAAGCATAATTTTACAAAGTGCCTAAGTGCTTTAAACTAAATAAAATAGAAAAGAAAAAGAAATAAAATAAAACAGAAAACAAACTAACAGAAAAAGGGAAAAAGAGAGAAAGGCCCCCACTGGGCTTCGGCCCAGCAGGCCGGCCCATTCGGCCACCGGCCCAGCCGCACCTCTCCTGGCCTATATGGCCCCTCCCTCATGACAAAACCCCCGAACGAACCACTCCCCCTCACGATCCCCACCTTCCCCTCGTCTCCCACCCCGCCGCCACCACACGCAACACACGCGCGCACACACACACGCACGCCTCGTGCACAGGGGGCGCCCTGCTCGATCCCCTCCTCCCTTGCAGACGCGCCCGGCCTCAAGTCACGGCGCCGCTAAGGCCACCGCCAGCCGGTCTCGGCCGCCCCTCAGGGACTCCTCTGCGCCCCCTCCTCTCCCTCGCGCGGCGCCCTCCTGACGTCGCGGCCTCGCCTCATCGTCGACCCCGATGCCGCCGCCGCTCGACCCTGTCGCCACTACCACGACGCCGCCTGGACCTCGCCGAACCTCCTCGACTGACTGCACACGTCCTCGTCCTCCTCCCCAGCTTGCATCATCGAGCCTCGCCGCCCCAGATCCCCTGCAACGGGGGTGAGCAACGATCCTCCCCCCTCTCCTCCTCCTTCCCCTGTCCCCATGTGCGACGCGCCCGCGCGTCTGTCGTCGCGACCGTCCGGCCGCCTGATGCATGCTGCTGTCACCGCAGACCGCCGTCCCATCTGCTTCCCGTAGCCACGCCCGTCGCGGACCTCTGGCCGCGAACGGCTACACCTAGCCGCGCCTCCACGCGCGCCCTGGCCGCGTGCCTCGCCGCTTTGTGCTTCTCTGGCTCTACGCACCGCTGATCGTCGTAGCAGACGCCACCGAACCTCCTCGTCGCTTCGCCGCTTCCGCCACGCAGTGCCGTTGATGCGTCCCCGGCCTCCGCCTTCTGCCGCCGGCCCGCCTCGGCTGTCGTGCCGTGCCGCCGGGCTCGGCCTTCGCTCGGCGCCCTGCGCGCCGACCACCGGCGGGTGATGCACTTACCCGTTATGGCGCCCGTTTGGCCCCTTTGGGCCATTGACATGAGGCCCCACCCTGAAGCGGTTTTATAAATAAAAAAAGGATTAAAAATAATAATAGTATTAAATTTAATTATTTAATTAATTAAATTAATTAACTAAATTAATCCTGCTTAGGTAACCTAATTTACTAGTGTTAATTAATTAGACAGTAATTAGATTCGTTAAACCCTAATTAGAATAAACAGTGTATGACATGCGGGACCCACATGTCAGTTTGACCAGTCAACACCTCTGTTGACTGCTGACATCGTGATGACGTCAGCATGCACTGTTTTGGATAATGTTGAATTAAATTAATTAAATAAATTCTAAAAATGATTTAAAACTTTACAAAATCATATAAAATAAACCGTAGCTCAGATGAAAATACTTTCTACATGAAAGATGCTCAGAACAACGAGACGAATATGGATACGCAGCCCGTTCGTCCACCACACACCCCTAGCATATCGATCTCGCAACTTTCCCCCTCCGGTTCATCTGTCCGAAAACGCGAAACACCTTGGATATTTTCCCGGATGCTTCCCCCTTCACCGGTATCGACTCATACCGCGTTAAAACACGTCTAGCTCTGCTTGTTATCCTGTTATGCACTTGCTTGCTATGTATTTACTGTTTCTCCCCCCTTTTTCTCTTTGATAGACCCCGTGACGATGCTGATGCCCCCGTGGTTGACTACGTCACCGACGACCCCTCCTTCTTGTCTAAGCAAACAGGCAAGCCCCCCTTGATCACCGGATATCGCCTATTCTCTTCTATCTTGCTTGCATTAGAGTAGTGTAGCTCACATCGCTTTCCGTTAATCCTATCCTGATGCATAGCCTATCCTTGCTACTATTGTTGTTACCTTTACCTGCAATCCTACATGCTTAGTATAGGATGCTAGTGTTTCATCAGTGGTCCTACATTCTTGTCCGTCTGTCATGCTATACTATCGGGCTGTGATCACTAGGGAGGTGATCACGGGTATATTCTATATACTTTATACATGACACATGTGGTGACTAAAGTCGGGTCAGCTCGTTGAGTACCCCCAAGTGATTCTGATGAGGGTCTGAAAGGACAGGTGGCTCCATCCCGGTAGAGGTGGGCCTGGGTTCCTGACGGCCCCCGACTGTTACTTTGTGGCGGAGCGACAGGGCAGGTTGAGACCACCTAGGAGAGAGGTGGGCCTGGCCCTGGTCGGCATTCGCGGATACTTAACATGCTTAACGAGATCTTGGTATTTGATCTGAGTCTGGCTACTGGCCTATACGCACTAACCAACTACGCGGGAACAGTTATGGGCACTCGGTGTTGTGGTATCAGCCGAAGCCTTCATGACGTCAGCGACTGAGCGGCGCGCGTCGGTTTGGAACGTAAGCCTGCTCTTGTATTAAGGGGGCTAGTTCTGCTTTCGGCAGCCCACACAACATGCAGGTGTGCTAAGGGTGATGGGCCCAGACCCCTGTGCGCTTAGGTTTAGACCAGCGTGCTGACCTCTCTGTTGGCCTAGGTGGGGCTGCAACGTGTTGATCTTCCGCGGCCGGGCATGACCCAGGAAAGTGTGTCTGGCCAAATGGGATCAAGCGTGTTGGGCTATGTGGTGCACCCCTGCAGGGAAGTTAATCTATTCGAATAGCCGTGATCTTGATAAGGTGACGACTTGGAATTGTACCTTGACCTTATGACAACTAGAACCGGATACTTAATAAAACACACCCTTCCAAGTGCCAGATACAACCCGGTGGTCGCTCTCTAACAGGGCTACGAGGAGAGGATCGCCGGGTAGTATTATGCTATGCGATGCTACTTGGAGGACTTGATCTACTCTCTTCTACATCTTTGCAAGGCGAAGGCTGCAAGCGTAGTCTTCGGCGAGACTAGTTATCCCCCTCTTATTTTGACATTACGTAGTTCGGTCCTTGATATGGCCCTTTACACATATACCCATGCATATGTAGTGTAGCTCCTTGCTTGCGAGTACTTTGGATGAGTACTCACGCTTGCTTTCTCCCCCTTTTCCCCCATTCCTTTCTACTTGGTTGTCGCAACCAGATGCCACCGTCGACGATGACTCCTACTACACCGGAGGTGCCTACTACTACGTGCTACCACGTGACGACCAGCCAGTAGTTTAGGAGGATCCCAGGCGAGGCCTGCGCCTCTTCGATCTGTATCCCGGTTTGTGCTAGCCTTCTTAAGGCAAACTTGTTTAACTTATGTACGTACTCAGATATTGTTGCTTCTTTGACTCATCTATGATCGAGCACTTGTATTCGCGGCCTCGAGGCCGCTTGCTTGTTTTATGATGCTTGTTTGACTTTTTTCTGTTTTAGAGTTGTGTTGTGATATCTTCCCGTGAGTCCCTGATCTTGATCATACACATTTGCGTGCATGATTAGTGTACGATTGAATCGGGGGCGTCACAAGTTGGAATCAGAGCCGACTGCCTGTAGGAATCCCCTTCCACACTCCTTGGCCGAAGTCGAGTCTAGACGTTGCAAAAACTTTTACTAACATGGCTGTGAGTCTTACGGGCAAATGTTGCCATTGGGTGGTAGTAGGATCTTCTATTCCTCAACCTATACTCTGGGGCTCTGACATCTCTTCTATTCGGGTTAAACGATTTTACTAACTCAGACTCTAGGTTCTCGATAATACTTTCTCCCGGAGAGCCCCTTCAGTCCAGATGATCGCCGGCTGCACCAGGAGATTTCGAAGATTCTCTCCGATTTTCTCTCGAGACCTTGTGCCCGTTGCTTTTGCAGTTCCCTTCCACCTAAATATCCCTAGGGATAAATACTTACACCTGTCGTGCTTACTTTTATCCCCAGTCGATCTTGTTATTACGAGATACCCCGAGAATATTTTGTGCCTACTGCCTTGCAGTTCTTTGCCACCTGAATACCCCTAAGAATAATTTCTCACACTTTCCGAGTATCCGCTCATCCCCAGTTGTTCAGATGTTTCACAAAAGTCTTTGAAATACTATTCAATCCTCCGAAAATCTTTAGCAGCTTTATTGCTCTGCAAATACTTGTCTACTTGCATTATGGATGCTTCCCATATATCTGGCAATATTCACTAGTATCTTTTGACACCGTCATTTTGATCCTTTTGATTCAACATGTGTGCGAATGCACACAATTATCTATCAACCCTTCTAAATTATCTTTCCGGCTCAGACATCATTTTTGAACATGAACTGGTTCTCAACCAAACTATTTGTCATCAATTGTGCCTCTGGTCTATCCAACTTATCCATCCTTGATCAGAGCGACTGCTTCTGATCCTTTGTTTTGGAAATCGTAATTCCTTTGTTATCTAAGCATCGAATTATTCATATGTTCTATAATATGATGCCCGTGCATTCTTCTTCCTCTGGTTGAGTACCGATGCTCACATCAGATCCCTTGTGGACCATTGGTTCCTTTGCTGGATTTTATCCGACAGTGTCCTTCATATTCAAATAACCTTGTGAATCTTTCCACGGATATATAAAGCCTTGGGTAAATTGTATCCTCTGTTTTCTCAACCATGCTCTATTTTCGAGCTGGTGGTATTTACTATTGAAGCTTGTGGTATATGTTTCCATGATACCCTGACGGGTTGAACCTATGCCTTCCTTAATATGTGTGAACTCGGAAGTTTTCACGAGTCATACTCATTTGGTATTCCAGCAGGTAAAACTTTCAACACTAATGCCTTTATCAAAGCGAGAAGTGAATGGGAGGTTATACATTGAAGAAGTGGGAGTCGACCTTGAACCTTGCGTTCATGCCCATGGACACGATGTAGATCCTATCATGGAAGCTTCTTGAAATAATAACTATTTCCTTGATATATAATCATCTGGTATCTATGAATTGATCCTTTGCAACCGTGGCTCCGACCATGATTGTTCTTCTTTGATTCCGTTTCTCAGGCAAGATGAAGTACTTGTCTTCTGCAGATCATTTCACGTGTCCATCCTCTACTCTGCTCTACCGTCGAGTATTACACTATGATATCTTGAGAATATCATGGAACTGCATACTTCTTATGGGTTCTTCATCAACTATTCCGATTCCAATTTTCCTGGGTTCTGGGTTGTCGTCAACTAAGAACACCAAATAGTGTACCGAGTCCACTTTTCTGAGTTCAACAACTTTTAGTAATCTTCTTTACTTATGGGTTTGTACCCGATCACGTCATTCCTAACCTGTTTGGCTATATCATTATCGTGATGATTTTTAACTGTGCTACCTGGTCCTTATTCCCGGAGAACCACTTTCGATGATGAGCTAAGCTTACGTCGATTTTCCTCGTCATATTTCTCCTTGAACAAACTTGATTTTGAGTTTGTGTCGTACCCATGGTTCCAATAACCTTTCGCTTCATCATTCCTTTGACTCGATGTCGTCGCTGATTGATTACATCTTCATGAAATCTCTCGACAAATGTGTCGTGATCATCATCAACCTTATGAGCTCTTCCAGGATATCAATCGGATTCATGAAGAGAAATACCATCCTTGCCCTTGATGAGTCGTGTTATCATCGGCCACTTTATTGCCTTCCCTCCGACACAAACTTGTTCGTGTTGTGTGTTATACCTTGAGTTCGTTGCTACCCAACATTGTTTTTCTTTACATTGGAGTATTACCATCTTTTATGTCAAAAATGTTGTGAGGATTTCACCACCTCTTAAGAAATTCTTGTTACAGTGATGCTTCTCGCCATCACCATTCTTTTATTGGCCCCCGTGTTGATGAACTCTGTTGTGGGAATTTGATATCTCTAGCAACCCTATTGTTTTGAAGTGAATGGCCGATAGTTTCGTTATCGAATCACCATTCTAACTTCGAACGTCCTATTTGGTTCATATTTCCATGTGCATTTTCGTTCAATATTTAATTGTGGAAATCCATCGTTTGGAAATCTTGATGAATTGTCGCTGAGTCCATCAGCCACATCCTCTTCCTCTCCTTGGTTTAATGATGAACTCTTGTTTCAGAACTCGCTCACATAGTTCAATTCCCGAGAATCGTACAATGTCATCTCGACAATTGGTGTTGCACCTTTCTTCTCAGGCATCGTGATTCTGAGTTATCCTGCCACCTATCCGAGCGCATCTCGATGCGATATGATGGTTGGAACATAATTCCAAGAGTTATAACGTTGGTCTTTATATGGCCCAGTAAGGTGATGTCATGCCTAGCATACCTAGCCGGAGGACCTATTGTTATAGTTTCCTTTTTGGCAAGGTTAGTCATTCTTCCGTGAGGAAATGGTAAGACTTATTCTATAAGTTGTTCCTGATGGATCCTTTGTGTTTCCAAAGACTGACCTTTAACTGTTGGCCATGTCAATGCTATCTCGAAGCATGTCTATGGTACTCCGATTTTCAACAAGAACATTTGAAGCCCAATGCTAAATGTTTCCTGCTCTATTATCCAAACACCGTTGTTTGGGTAATGTCATGAAATTCCTCTTCCCTAACCTAAATGGATTTCTACGTTATATCCTGTCATGGATATCATGCTCTGTTTGTCCTTGGGAAGGATATACCCTTGAAATATGAGTTTAAACACATTTTCCTTTCCATTGCTCTGTTTAAATCTGGTAATCATATCCTCCTTTCCATTGTTTGGTTTAACCTTTCTTGTGATCTATATGATCTAAGCAGTAATATTCTCCTGCTTTTGTAAACACCTCGGTGTGCAACTCAATCAGTAAGAACCTGCTACTATTGTTGATGACATTCCGGTATCCACCATGGACGAGAACTTTGCCTAATGGTCCGCCTCGTTCAACAAGCAGGAAAATGGTTCTCTTCGTCCCTCGCCCTTGGTATCGATGTTGTTGCCGACATAACTGACAGGCTAGCCTCTGACATGCCTTTCTATCGTGACCGTGCAAGATGTCAGCCTCCTTCCTACTTTTCACCCACATGGTGGGCCCATAACCCACAGTTCCACAGGATCGAAACTTGCCTGTTCCCAAGGTTCTTCCTCGCGTGTGACCTCGTATGTAATTCACAAGCCACCTTCCGAGAGATCATCAAATCTGTTACCAGACGCAATACTTAATCCCGATTGCTTTGAGCCACTTTCAAGCCCTGTTTCAGGCATCGAACGGTTGCCTGCTTGCTCGAAACTTCCCATGAAACCTCATTACTTGCTCTCGATATTTTCTTAAGTTTCAATTCGAGAGTTACTTTCCGCCACCTTCCCCGACGTTATCGACCAAATAGTCAACCTTGTAGAGGTTCGTTCTCCTGGAATAACCCCCTTATTCTTTCGTAAGTACGATGGAAACCCCAAAGAAAGGATGTCGACTTCATCTTGATGACCTGAGGCAGAAAAATGAAGACATCAGTATAATGGGTCGACCTCTTCGAGAAGAGAAGCCAAGAACGAGAAGATACGTTAGAATTTCGTAACCAGAACTTTCCCCCTTACTCCACCCCTTAAATCTCGGGACGAGATTTCTTGTAGTGGAGGATAATTGTGACGCCCGGATATTTAAGCTACAGTAATCTCTGCTAACAATGCCACATCACCACGATTACCGTTGTTAATCTCTGATGATTCAACCCCGTTCGGATTCAAAATTCAAATTCAAGTTAAACGACAAAAGTTTTAAAATATTAAACAAAAATGTTCGGTGTGTGACCAATATTTCTAAAGTAATTACATTGAAGAAAGCATAATTTTACAAAGTGCCTAAGTGCTTTAAACTAAATAAAGCAGAAAAGAAAAAGAAATAAAAGAAAACAGAAAACAAACTAACAGAAAAAAGGGAAAAAGAGAGAAAGGCCCCCAATGGGCTTCGGCCCAGCAGGCCGGCCCATTCGGCCACCTGCCCAGCCGCACCTCTCCTGGCCTATATGGCCCCTCCCTCGTGACCTAACCCCCGAACGACCCACTCCCCTCATGATCCCCACCTCCCCCTCGTCTCCCACCACGCGGCCACCACACGCAACACACGCGCACACACACACATGCACAACTTCGTGCACAGGGAGGCGCCCGCCGATCCCCTCCTCCCTTACCTTGCGCCAGCGCAAGTCATCGCATCGCTAAGGCCACCGCCAACCGGTCTCGGCGCCGCCCCTCAGGGACTCCTCTGCGCCCCCTCCTCTCCCTCACGCGGCGCCCTCCTGACGCCGCGGCCTTGCCTCATCGTCGACCCCAATGCCGCCGCCGCTCGACCCCGTCGCCACCACCATGACGCAGCCTGGACCTCGTCGGACCTCCTCGACGGACTGCACACGTCCTCGTCCTCCTCCCCAGCGTGCATCATCGAGCCTCGCCGCCCCAGATCCCCTGCAACGGGGGTGAGCAACGAATCCTCCCCCCTCTCCTCCTCCTTCCCCTGTCCCCGTGTGCGACGTGCCCGCGCGTCTGTCGTCGCGACCGTCCAGCCGCCTGATACATGCTGCTGTCACCGCAGACCGCCGCCCCATCTGCTTCCCGAAGCCACGCCCGTCGCGGACCTCTAGCCGCATGACAGCTACGCCTAACCAGCGCCTCCGCAGCGCCACAGCGCGTGCCTCGCCGCTTTGTGCTTCTCCGGCTCTACGCACCCGCGATCATCGGTAGACGCAACCGAACCTCCTCGTCGCTCGCCGCTTCCCCGCGGTGCCGTTGGTCCGTCCGCTCGGCCTCCGCCTACCCGCCGACCCGCCTCGGGCTGCCGTGCCCGCTACCGCCCGAGCTCGGCCTTCGCTCGGCGCCAGACGCCCGACCACCGGCGGCTGGTGCCCGCACCGCTTATGGCGCTGTTTGGCCCCTTTGGGCCATTGACAACGGGGCCCCACCCCCAGAACGGTTTTATAAATAAAAAAAGGTTTAAAAATAATAATAGTAATAAATTTAATTATTTAATTAATTAAATTAATTAACTAAATTAATCCTGCTTAGGTAACCTAATTAACTATTGTTAATTAATTAGACAGTAATTAGATTCGTTAAACCCTAATTAGAATAAACAGTGTATGACATGCGGGACCCACACGTCAGTTTGACCAGTCAACACCTCTGTTGACTGCTGACGTCATGATGACGTCAGCATGCACTGTTTTGGATAATGTTGAATTAAATTAATTAAATAATTTCTAAAAATGATTTAAAACTTTAGAAAATCATATAAAATAAACCGTAGCTCAGATGAAAATACTTTATACATGAAAGATGCTCAGAACGACGAGACGAATCTGGATAAGCAGCCCGTTCGTCCACCACACACCCCTAGCATATCCAACTCGCAACTTTCCCCCTCCGGTTCATCTGTCTGGAAACGCGAAACACCTTGGATATTTTCCCGGATGCTTCCCCCTTCACCGGTATCACCTCATACCGCGTTAGAACACGTCTAGGTGTGCCTGTTATCCTGTTATGCACTTCCTTGCTATGTATTTACTGTTTCTCCCCCATTTTCTCTTTGATAGACCCCGTGACGATGCTGATGCCCCCGTGGTTGACTACGTCACCGACGACCCCTCCTTCTTGTCTAAGCAACCAGGCAAGCCCCCCCCCCCCCTTGATCACCAGATATCGCCTATTCTCTTCTATACTGCTTGCATTAGAGTAGTGTAGCCTGTTACTACTTTCCGTTAATCCTATCCTGATGCATAGCCTGTCCTTGCTACTACTGTTGTTACCTTTACCTGCAATCCTACATGCTTAGTATAGGATGCTAGTGTTTCATCAGTGGTCCTACATTCTTGTCCGTCTGTCATGCTATACTATCGGGCCATGATCACTAGGGAGGTGATCACGGGTATATTCTATATACTTTATACATGACACATGTGGTGACTAAAGTCGGGTTAGCTCGTTGAGTACCCGCAAGTGATTCTGATGAGGGGGTTGAAAGGACAGGTGGCTCCATCCCGGTAGAGGTGGGCCTGGGTTCCTGACGGCCCCCGACTGTTACTTTGTGGCGGAGCGACAGGGCAGGTTGAGACCACCTAGGAGAGAGGTGGGCCTGACCCTAGTCGGCATTCGCCGATACTTAACATGCTTAACGAGATCTTGGTATTTGATCTGAGTCTGGCTACTGGCCTACACGCACTAACCAACTACGCGGGAACAGTTATGGGCACTCGGCGTCGTGGTATCAGCCAAAGCCTTCGTGGACGTCGGCCCGAACGGCACGCTGGTTTGGAACGTAAGCTTCGCTCTTGTATTAAGGGGCTAGTTACGCTTTCGGCCACCCACGCATAGCGTGCGGTGTGCTAAGGGCAATGGGCCCGGACCCTGTGCGCTTAGGTTTAGACCGCGTCTTGACCTCTCTGTTGGCCTAGGTGGGGCTGCGGCGTGTTGATCTTCGCGGCGGGCATGGCCCAGAAAGAGTGTCCGGCCAAATGGGATCAAGCGTGTTGGGCTATGTGGTGCACCCTTGCAGGGAAGTTAATCTATTCGAATAGCCGTGATCTTCGGTAACGGGACGACTTGGAGTTGTACCTTGACCTTATGACAACTAGAACCGGATACTTAATAAAACACACCCTTCCAAGTGCCAGATACAACCCGGTGGTCGCTCTCTAACAGGGCTACGAGGAGAGGATCGCCGGGTAGGATTATGCTATGCGATGCTACTTGGAGGACTTGATCTACTCTCTTCTACATCTGCAAGACGGAGGCTGCGAAGCGTAGTCTTGACATGATTAGTTATCCCCTCTTATTACGGCATTCTGCAGTTCAGTCCACTGATATGGCCCTTTACACATATACCCATGCATATGTAGTGTAGCTCCTTGCTTGCGAGTACTTTGGATGAGTACTCATGGTTGCTTTCTCCCCATTTTCCCACTTTCCTTTCTACCTGGTTGTCGCAACCAGATGCCGGAGCCCAGGAGCCAGACGTCATCGTCGACGATGACTCCTACTACACCGGAGGTGCCTACTACTACGTGCTTCCCGCTGACAACGACCAGGAGTAGTTTAGGAGGATCCCAGGCAGGAGGCCTGCGCCTCTTTCGATATGTATCCCAGTTTGTGCTAGCCTTCTTAAGGCAAACTTGTTTAACTTATGTCTGTACTCAGATATTGTTGCTTCCACTGACTCGTCTATGATCGAGCACTTGTATTCGAGCCCTCGAGGCCCCTGGCTTGTATTATGATGCTTGTATGACTTATTTATGTTTTAGAGTTGTGTTGTGATATCTTCCCGTGGTCCTTGATCTTGATCGTACACATTTGCGTGCATGATTAGTGTACGATTGAATCGGGGGCGTCACAGTAAGCACTAGTGATCCATTTATGGACTGGTGTAAGCATCTCGGAGTTGGAATGTACACTTTGATAGTGTGATCAAAGCATATAGTTTTATACAGACTTGCGGTGTAGCCTATATTTACAAGAAAGTGAGTGGGAGCACTACATCCTTTCTGATAAGTATATGTGAATGACATATTGTTGATCGGAAATGATGTAGAATTTTCTGGAAAGCATAAAGGAGTGTTTGAAAGGAGTTTTCCAAAGAAATACCTCAGTGAAGCTTCTTACATATTGAGCATCAAAGAACTATAGAGATAGGTCAAGACGCTTGATAAGTTTTTTCAATGAGTACATACCTTGACAAGTTTTTGAGGTAAGTTCAAAATGGAACAGTCAAAGAAGGAGTTCTTGCCTGTATTGCAAAGTGTGAAGTTGAGTAAGACTCAAAGCCCGACCACGGCAGAAGATAGAGAGATTATGAAAGTCATTCCCTATGCCTCAGCCATGGGTTCTATAAAGTATGCCATGCTATGTACCAGACCTATTGTACACCCTGCCCTGAGTTTGGCAAAGGAGTACAATAGTGATCTAGGAGTAGATCACTGGACAGCGGTCAAAATTATCCTTAGAAGACCAAGGAAATATTTCTCGGTTATGGAGTTGATAAAGAGTTCATCGTAAAGAGTTACGTCGATGCAAGCTTTGACACCGATCTGGACGACTCTAAGTCACAATCCAGATACATATTGAAAGTGGGAGCAATTAGCTAGAGTAGCTCCGTGCAGAGCATTGTAGACATAGAAATTTGCAAAATACATACGGATCAGAATGTGGCAAACCCGTTGACTAAACTTCTCTCACAAGCAAAACATGATCACACCTTAGTACTCTTTGGGTGTTAATCACTCTAGTAAACCATTTGGGTGTTGGTCACATAGCGATGTGAACTATGGGTGTTAATCACATGGTGATGTGAACTATTGATGTTAAATCACAAGGCGGTGTGAACTAGATTATTGACTCTAGTGCAAGTGGGAGACTGAAGGAAATATGCCCTAGAGGCAATAATAAAGTTATTATTTATATTTCCTTATATCATGATAAATGTTTATTATTCATGCTAGAATTGTATTAACAGGAAACTTAGTACATGTGTGAATACATAGACAAACAGAGTGTCACTAGTATGCCTCTACTTGACTAGCTCGTTGAATCAAAGATGGTTAAGTTTCCTAGCCATAGACATGAGTTGTCATTTGATTAATGGGATCAAACCATTAGAGAATGATGTGATTGACTTGACCCATTCCGTTAGCGTAGCACTTGATCGTTTAGTATGTTGTTATTGCTTTCTTCATGACTTATACATGTTCCTATGACTATGAGATTATGCAACTCCCGAATACCGGAGGAACACTTAGTGTTCTATTAAATGTCACAACGTAATTAGGTGATTATAAAGGTGCTCTACAGGTGTCTCTGATGGTACTTGTTGAGTTGGCATAGATCGAGATTAGGATTTGTCACTCTGATTGTCGGAGAGGTATCTCTGGGCCCTCTCGGTAATGCACATCACTATAAGCCTTGCAAGCAATGTGACTAATGAGTTAGTTCGAGATGATGAATTACAGAATGAGTAAAGAGACTTGCCGGTAAAGAGATTGAACCAGGTATTGAGATACCGACAATCGAATCTCGGGCAAGTAACATACCATGACAAAGGGAACAACGTATATCGTTATGTGGTTTGACCGATAAAGATCTTCGTAGAATATGTGGGAGCCAATATGAACATCCAGGTTCCGCTATTGGTTATTCACCGGAGACGTGTCTCGGTCATGTCTACATAGTTCTCGAACCCGTAGGGTCCGCACGCTTAACGTTTGATGACGATCGGTATTATGAGTTTATGTGTTTTGATGTACCGAAGATAGTTCGGAGTCCCGGATGTGATCGCGGACATGACGAGGAGTCTCGAAATGGTCTAGACATAAAGATTGATATATTGGATGACTATATTCGGACACCGGATGAGTTCCGGGGGTCACCGGATAATTATCGGAGTGCCGGGGGGTTATCGGAACCCCCAGGAGAACTAATGGTCCCACATGGGCCTTGTGAGAAATAGAGGAGGGGGCCATTGGGCTGGCCGCGCACCCCCCCTTGAGGAGTCCAAATTGGACAAGGAGGGGGGGCGCCCCCTTTTTCCTCCCTCTCTCCCTCTCCTTCCTTCCCCCTTCCTCCTCCTAGTTGGACTAGGAAAGGGGGAGTCCTACTACTAGGAGGAGGACTCCTCCCCTGCTTGGCGCGCCGGTAACTTCATCATCACCGTCATCACGCCGTCGTGCTGACGAAGCTCTCCCTCGACACTCAGTTGGATCAAGAGTTTGTGGGACGTCACCGAGCTGAACGTGTGCAGATCGCAGAGGTGCCGTACTTTCGGTGCTAGGATCGGTCGGATCGTGAAGACGTACGAGTACATCAACCGTGTTGTCATAATGCTTATGCTTTCGGTCTACGAGGGTACGTGGACAAAACTCTCCCCTCTCGTTGCTATGCATCACCATGATCTTGCGTGCGCGTAGGAAATTTTTGAAATTACTACGTTCCCCAACATCTCTATCTATCTATCTATCTATCTATCTATCTCTCTCTCTTTCTCTCTCTCAAAAGCATATAAAACAGACAAATCATAACGGCTTCCCAATCCTAATGTAGTATCCTCTAAGTTATTGACTCATGTATAATTCCTCCCGTTCAAAGGAAGTTCTATCAAACCATCATCTTCTGTTTCAGCATTAAACACAAAACTCCAACGATTAGTTCCATTAAGTTTGTTCTCCTCTCCACTAAGCTTAATAATATTGAATTCGCCTCCAACTAGACAAGGTAACCCATTATCCTGGTAAACTCTCGAAAGCTTAGCTAAAAAAAGTTGTCCTCAAAACAACTTTAGCATCCCCCATACATAATAATCAAATTCCAATTAAACATGGCTATCTTATCAAAAACTAAAATCCCGACAAAATACTCCCGAGTCTCGTATTATTGATCTCAAACATATTATTGTTAAGACCGACAAGGCCTCCCTCAAGGAGGAGACTAATGCCATTCAGAATTTATGCCCCACACAAATTGTGCGGTTCATTTTTGGATTCTTCATTTTTAGTATGATTAGTTTTAATAGTTTATTTTATAGTAATGAAATCTAGTTTGTTATCAACGATTAAATACTTCTCTAGCATATCTCTTCTTGCAATCTTGCCCCAGTCCCCTAACATTCCAGAAAACCCCTTTCATTTTGACTAATATTTTCTCTTGATCTCCTTGAGGCTTGCTTCACACAGACAATTGCTGGTGAACCATTCTTTTTTTAACATTTGAGAAGATGATTTTTTAATTGTTCAAAATACTATTACTCCATCTCAGCATCTGAATGTACATTAGCAAAGCATAACTCACTCAGAGTAGCATCCTCACTGTAAATAGGACCTGCTGACCTAAGATCATATTTATTCTGATTAGCAATATCCTAATAAAGTAAGTATTTCCCATCTTGTCCATTCTTTTTATAATATATATGGTATGTTCTACCATATTAATAGAACGTCATAGATCAATACCAACTAGAGACGTCAAATGCATCAAAGAATTATTATCAGAGCGATTGTCATTATTGTTACCTTAGTTGTCTTTAGTTTTAACTTATTCCTTAGCTAAGTATTCTACCCTCATGCCCTTCTCTGATTTAAGCATGTTGCATTTCCTAGGACAACCTTCACAATCCACATATTATTCATGTGAAGCACAACTACCCCCTGCATTTTGTTTATGTTGTTTCCAAAGTTCTCAACAGATCCATGACTATCATTGTAGTCAACAAGATCCAAATCATTCTCTTCTCTTTCCTAATTATCATTACCACCAACAATGTCAACATCTTCCTCTCCTCCCATCTCTTTTTTGGTTTCATTTTGAGTCACCTCGATCATCCTTTCCAAATTCTCCTCGACACCTCTTTGCATAGATTGCTGGAGGATTTGTTGCAACAAAATATGGTATCTGTGCCCTCCATTTCTAAGCCTTTTTTCACCTCCACTTCCTGAACTCTCCTCTCTTTCATAGCTCTCACTGCATTTTTCCTAGCTCTCTCTTCCTCTATAATTTTCATTTTTACATTGATAACCACTAGATCAACATTCAATTTACTAGCACCAAAGCTAGATCCACTTGTTCAATTCTCTTCTTAGAGGAACTGGCCAATCTTTCTCGTTCATTTCTTTTCAGAGTCTCTTCAAATTAAGCCAGAGACAAACTCTCTAAAGAAATAACCACATTGCCAGATCCACTTCCTTTCTGTTTCTTACAGGGTTCTCCACCAAGATCAAAACCCTCATGAACAAAGGTGTCAGTTTCAGTTCTCTTATCTCCAGAATACCACCCCATATCAACCACACTCTCTAATTCAATAGTAACATTACCACATGGTACATGTGGCAAGCAACTAATTCAATAGTAACATTGAAGATTAGAAACTCTTTGGATGTCACTTCAGTAGTAGGTGCAATTTTATCAATGTCTCCGACTCCCAATTTATCTCTGGTTCCTTTTGATGAGTAATAGTATCCATGTCAAAGAGGTAGCATTTTCACACATTCCAAAAAAATTCTAAAACACTCGGAGACTTCCATATCTAGCCACACTGTATGTAATTTCCCAACAACTCAAAAATCCAGAATCCAACTGGTCACATTAACCACAACGCCAGTGTCCAACATATAGCAACTCTTTAGGAAATCTCATCATATAGTAGTTCCTCCCCTGATTTTTTGTTGTCCATTGCGAGTTCTAGTTTAACATTTCACCAAATGCATGTAGAAGTTTAGTTTCATTCAAGTCTCCATATCCGATCCTCACTAAAGCCACATGATTTGTATGATTGTCGATATGAACTTATTTAGAGTTTTTGCCATAGTTGTCTTACCATAGTTTACTTTGTGTGTGTGTGTGTGTGTGTGTGTGTGTGTGTGTGTGTGTGTGTGTTGGTATTGGTTGTGTGTATCCTACTTATGTAGAGGTTGGTTGTGTACTTATTGTCTTTGTATCCGCTTGATGCTTCATTTTAAGTCAATAAAATCCACCCTTTGTTGGAAAAAAGCTAAGTCTTCCATCCTCACGAGGGAAATAATTATTTGTTTGAGTTGTTGAGTTACCACCTTCCCGACGTGGCAAAACCTGGGAACCTAGTTCGGGTAGCCGTGCTCGGACATTAATAGATAATAGTAGTAAGAGCACCTCCAACGCAGGCCCCTAAACCGCATGTAAACGTCAGGATCGAGCGGCCCGAATGAGATTTGCTATCCAACATGGTACCCCATCGGTCCATGGACCGGTCCAGATGTTCGTTTCCCCGCAAATCAGAGGCAAGGGGGCTTTGCGGGTGTCCAGACCGCTGCCACATACGCGTCCAATATCTTGGACTGACTTGAAAACCTCTCTCGCACCCACGTCCTCCCCCGTACGAAGCGATGTCGCGCATTCATGCCACTTAGGGTCGCTCTAGAGCGCTAGCACCGCATTCCTGCTGGCCTAGAGCAAACACAATCTCTCATTGGTGTCAGCACTGAAGTGGCACATGTTCAATGCCGGAGCGACGTGACTGGATGGGACGGGACGAATATCTATCGCATTCAAACAGGGACAACGACGCCAACCGAGAAACCAACTCAGGTACCCGCATTGACACACCCTGCCGCTTGGCCTAGCTGACATCCACTATTTAAACGACGCCGCGCCCGGCACAAACCGCAACACACCACGTCCCGCTTTCACATCCTACTCTCTGCACCACCTCCGTCATGAACACTAGCTCTAGCGCGTTGTGAGTGAGCCTCTCGATGGAGTTAGAAGTATGAGTTGGTCGCCCTTGCGACCGGTAGGTAGAACGCCCGTGCATGGCAGATAGAGGCCGGCCTACTAGCCAACTCCTCAAAGGTTTTCGACGACCACCTGACGATGGAGATAGCCTTCGACGACGTGTCGGTGCCCCTGCCCGTGTCATTCCATGCCAGCTTGACCATGGAGCAGGCACACTTCGACGTTGTCATGGAGGAGGAGCAGCCAGCGCCAACGCCGGTGTCGGTGTTTCGGCAGGCACGGGAGGAGCAGTGGTACAACCTATCCCACCTGGCACATCACCGACTGGCGGAGGGCCAAATCTCCGGCGAGTTCGCGAGCGAGGAGGCCGTGATGGCCATGGCCGCAAAGAACACCAACTTCATCACCGAGCAGCACATGTTGTATGGGGTCGCGCGTGCTCGCGCCAACTGCAACGCAGTCATGGAGCAGTTGGACGCACAGGCGGCGTAGGCGACCACGGATGAGAACATTCGCAGCTGCGCGTCGTTCTCGCCGCCAATTGTGCTTCGTTTGCGCCGCAACGACAACGAGGCCAATCCACCCACGCCCACCATCGACCTCACGCCCCGTGACGGACAAGTCACAAACTCCGACAAGGAGTAGAGCATGGGAGACGGTGGGGCCTCGAGTTCCATGTAGGCCGGTCTGTGTCACATGTCCTACTCTTCCTCGCCAACGACCGCACCTTCACTTTGTGAGTCTCACGGACGTCAGACATGGACACGGGAGGGAACAACAAGGTCTTGGAGGATGGGCGTCGGCGAAGATTTAGACTATGTTAGGGTTCAGACACTTTTGTTTAATGAAATATGTCAAAAATGTGATGAACGTGGTCCGGTCTAAATGAAAATCATCTGGTTTGCATAAATAACGTTCGGTTTGATTAAATTAGCTTTCAAATGTATGCAGACACTGTTGAATGGCCGACTCCAGTATCCGCGGACGAATACTGTGTTCGTTTTACGGCTCAGCATTGGACATTCGCTAACCAGGTATAAACAAAGAAGATTTGCGCTATTAAAAAGGGTGATTGTTGGTTTTCATGGTTTGGCCAAACCAGGGAAAGCATTCACAGCTATGTTAATTGGTTTAGCTGTAAAAACGGTCTTGACAAACTTCACTAGTTTAGTCCTAGTTGCAAATATAGCACGTTTATTTCCGATTCTTTACACGTATGGAAACTATCTTGAAAAGAGCCATCCCGTCTCTCATGCTTTCGGATGTTGTTCAACGCAAATCTGGTAATTGGGCGTTGGTAAGCCCTGTGTTAAAAAAATCACTCACACGTGCATGGCGTGTGGATTTTGCGGTCAAATGTGGTGACGTGTGTGCCTGTTTGGACGCAACACGGAGCACCTCAACAGCCCATGGCACTTGTGACTATGTATAGACATTTGTGAGTCACAACAGATACTCGTGATGTGGAAAGAGTGGATGGGTGAGGATAGAGAACTGCCGTGCCGTGTTCCTTCCCTGTCATGTGTAAATAGGCAGGTGCTACATTGGAGGTTGTCGTTTACTAGAAAAGCAATTCTGACCACCTTTGTTGAAATCGAGCCAAGCCTATCTATCATATCCAATAATTTTTGAACTAAATCTCAGAGGCTCATATGACTCATTCGTACATAACAAAGGGAGGAGTATGGAGGGTGTGTTGGTCCAAGCTTGGTAGGGGTACATCTAAAGAAAAAAAATGCTTAAGTAACTTCAGTATTGAAACCCATTTCATCGTGGGCATTAACCTTTGTCTGGCCGGATGGCATGGTCTTTCCTCGCTTCATAAATGATCACCACAACCACCAGAAGTCTTCAGGTCTTCAGGTCGTCGGGTCTGAGCCTTGACTCCACCTGTCATTCTCGTACAGCCGCACAGGGCACCTGTGGCCTTGGAAAGCACAATCGATTGTCGATTGAGGTGGCAATATCCATCTCAATCCTGTACGAAGAAGAGAAACTGTCATTCCACCAAAAAAGTTACTGTGCCTAATGACTCCCCTCCAGTCTCCCCCTCACAATTGACGGGCTTCTCCGGCCATGTTCCACGCTTTTCCGGTCGCCGGCGACCACTGCACCTGGGAGTTAGACACTCACAATCTGATGTGATTCTACGTGAACAAAACACTCCAGCGATTCGTGACTCTGGGTGGGTGGGTGGTTGATCGTTTGGCCCTATTCTTCTTCAATGGTCCATGGGATATAATGTATCATTCTCTTCTTTCGCTCTCACAGCTAGTATTTTTGACCCCCTGTGCGGGGAGCACTGAGGAGCCAAGCTGGTATAAATTCCGCGAATCATATCGGTTTGCTTTTGGTGTCGAAGCAGCGGCGGAGCTTGAGCATAATTAGCGAGTGGACATCGCTTAAAGGGGAATAGAATGGTGCAATTATTAATTTTAGTTTAAGACACATGCTAGAGTAGTCTGCAGTACTTTCTGTAACGGAACGCAATACTGAAATGGCGATATGTCCTACACAAAGATCTGCTCTTGTAAAGGAGCCATCCCTTAAGAAAGAAAGGAAAAAAGACTTCTGCAACACCGTCGTAAGGTTACGTGATGTTATACTCAATCAGCAACACTTATTTTGGGATCGAGGAAGTACTAGTGTTCTCTCGAGACCAACAACCAAGCCCGATGTCAATGTCTAAACAGCCAAAAAACGTTGGCTTTAGCAGCCCTTCTTGTCCCGGAGTTGATCCTCGGCATGAATTGCTGGCAGCACGGAGCCTGCCCTTGGCGCCATTGAAGTTTGACGACGACATTGGCACACCGCTCATGCATGCGTTTCCTGGTGCGCACCATATCTCTTGAAGATGATAGCGGTGTGATGGAAGATGATGGTGCCGTTCCGCTCTGGCCTCTGTCATCGACGAGCCGGCCGTTTCTGCTCGGGGGTCAAGGCTCAAAGCTTTGCCTACGCACGTCCATAATCTGATATCTCCCTCTCCACAATGCAGCCAAACACTATCCGAAACGGTCTCGGCGGATGATCGCACGGTGGATAGAGCGGCGGGTGCCGCAGCCCACGAGGCCACGGGATAGAGATCAGGTGACATGCAAACGGCATGTCACCATGTGCCTCGCGGCCTCCCATCCACCGCCCAGCCTGCATCCAACGGACAGCAGCTTTCGAAGGCAAAAACAACATTGAGACTTTGACCAAATCAGGCACGCTCGGGTCAGCGGAAAAATCTGGCGGGGAAGGCAGAGAAAAGGCGGGCTTTGGCGCGGCGATGCGCCAACGTCTCCTCGCGGCCTTCCGCGATTCTGCGTCGCCGTCGCCGTCGCCATCGAGGAGAGGCGGGACGGCGCCGTCCGCCAGCGGAACCAAGGCCGAACGCCACCGCGGGTCGGGGACGAGCGTCCGCCGCGGGAGCCGAGGACGAGCGCCGCCGCGAGCTGGGCACCGTTCATCATCGTCAGCGACCTCTTCTCAGGTCCCCCCCCCCTCTCTCTCTTATTCCATTAGTGCAGAGGCGGAGCTAGCTGATCTTTGTCCTTAGTAGTGATTTTTGTTGTGCTTAGTAGTGATTTTTGTTGGGGCAAAGCTAGCTGACATCGCTATGCACAAGCTTTGCCCAGGCTCCTCGCGCTGTCTGACTCCGCTATGATTAGTGCACTCGATCAGATGCAGGCAACAATACTCTAAAAATACTAATAGTAACAAACTATACTCTGAATAAATATGAAGACTTGCAGCACTACACTCTGAAAATATCAGTCAGCACTACACTCTGAATAAATATGGAGACTTGCAGCGAGTTAAGTACTTCTTTTTTTTAAAGATCCAGCGTTGCTGGCTTTTCATTGATTAAGCAGGGAGCATGCGGAAAAATTTCATGATCAAGAGATCATGGTGGGGGTTACAGAGTTGGCGCCACAAGTGGTAACACTATTTGACCAAAAAAATGGTACAGAAATCAGCCTTGGCCACCAAGTGGTGTTTCCAGGCATTTGGCCCCGGCAAGCCTCCAGGAATCCATGTCTACTGTTGTTGTGTAAAATAATTTGATGTACACTGTGAATAGAAGTTCCTGGTATTTGGCAAAAGAGATTTTTTGGGAGGGAAGAATACAAAGGATTGATGCTATTTATCTGTTCTTTACTGAAACTTGGCCGCGTGCTTCTGAAGAAAGACATGTGCGTGTTAAATCTGCTCCTGTACGTACTAGTGAAAGGAATTAAATTAATAGCAAACTATAGATTGTTTGGTCTATAAGAGTGGACAACAACAATTATCACAAGAATGGACAACAACAATTATACACTGCAAAAATTATAAGGATCTTCAAATATCAGGAGCTTTTATTCACATGTACACCAAATTCAGTTATACAATAAAAAGCCCAATGTGCTTCAACTATCCTATCTTGACTAAGGGGAAAATTCAAAAGAAAAATAAGAAAGCATCAACAGTACTAAGCTACTTGACTTGAGTTTCCTGATTATTTGGTCTAGTTAAGTGAAACAAATTGCGCGGACATTTCTACAAAGCACTGAATCTTCATCGACAGAGGCATGCACAACAGCAGATTTTGGTTCTTCTGTCTTCCTTTTGCCATCATGCTGATGATCTTCCTTTTGGTTCTTCTATATGCTCTGTCAATGAATAAGAGAATAACTTCAGCACAAGCATATCCAGAAGAATAAATGATGCAAATGGACAGAGCACATAGTTACAGTATGTGCTTGTGTTGCAACCAGCAGAGGGAGCCGTCATGCTCTGAACTTGAAGTTATTTGACAAGATGCAGCTAGCAGGTCAATGTACAGTAGCTAGGCCACAACCGATGGAGCCAACCTGAGGAGGGTGGCCATGGAAGGAGATCAACACACCAGCACGCGAGAAGCTTGGCCGTAACCAAGGGGCGCGTGCAGCCCGCGTAGTTTGCCGGCGTCGCTGCGAGTGGAGGAACATCACCGTGGCCGGCGGGAAGAAGTAGCTGGGGCAGCGCCGCGAGTTGGACCGCCGACCGGGATGGAGCGTACCGATCTGGGGTGGTGTGCTTGGCGTCGAGGAGCACGCCGGCGACGATGTGGCAAGCAGCTTGGGGGCCGTCGAGATTGAATCAGGATTTAAACAGGGAGGTGGGAGAACGAGACGGGGCTGCTGCTTTGAGATTTGTATCGCCACGCGTCGCTCGCGGGAGAGGGTCTCACGACTGCCTCGGTACGACCCGGGTCTTATAAGATTTTCTAGAAAACCATTTATTAGTGAGTCTGGGCTTAAAACTGTGAAGTATGAATGTTTTTGCCTTGGGAAGCTGCTGTCCGTTAGATGCAGGCTGGACGGTGGATGGAAGGCCGCGAGGCACACGGTGACATGCCGTTTGCATGTCACCTGATCTCTGTCCGAGGCCATGACCCTGGAGTCTGACCTGTCCCCCCGTCCAACATCTGTTGTGCGGCGCCTGCCACGCAACAGATCACCTACTACTACGTTTCAAAATAAATATCTTAATTTTATACTAACTTTAGTAGAAAGTATTTCTAAAATAAAATGACCCTAAGATGGTCCTGATGTACCTGTTTTTTTTACGTAGCACCTGTTAAATACATGCAGGAAATGATGAAGAGAAAGAACGTTTCTCCTAGACAGAAACTGGGATTGTATGTAGAGAAAATACACGGGGTTGTATGAGTTTGTCCTCCCGTTCAAGCATTTTGCTAGACCCAAGACCAGAACGAACGTGCTGGAATACACGTCTGTCATGTCCCATCTAGGTGATTTGAGTACATATCCTGTACTCCCATTCTTTTTTTTAGGGGCTGTGCTCCGATTCCTAAAATGCTCCCATGCTACCATCTTTTAAATTACACATTTCAATGTTTCAAAAATTCCCAAAAAAATTGTGCAAGTTCACAAGACATGTGTCCACATTCCCTAAATATTTCAAATGTAAATTCGAATTACACATGGAGAAACAAAAAAGCGAGATCAAGATGTGAATAGTGTCGTTTTTTTGCTTTGTCTTTTTTACTATTCATGCATATTTTCCTTTTTGTTTCTCCTTGTATATTTTGTAGACGCATGTCATGTGAACACTCACAAATTTTGAAGCACTCAAATTTATTTTTCAGAAGTCTAGAGCATGGGAGCATTTAAGGTGTGGAAGCACCTCATATTTCCTAGAGGCGGGTTGGAATCATGTTTTTTAAGTAAAAAGGAGCATAAGATTCGCTCCAAAAAGGAAGAAAAGAAAGGGTAAATATTGATCGTCGCTTAGGTCAACGTGCTTTGGTGCCAGCTAGCGTCATTTTGCAAAACTAAAAAGAGAATAATGGAGTTGTGTGATGGGTCATCGTATACCTGCAAGTGTCGGACAACATTGTTTGTTAGTTAGATTCGGCTATGGAGGAGAAGGGCATAGTCTCGTTGAAGGATGTAGCCTCGACCTAGGCCGGAACTTGGCTTTGTATGGAGTCGTTGACAAGACCATAAACTTTCTCGAGGACAATTCCTATATAACCTTGGGTAGGGGGAGCCTTAGATGAGAGAGATCACCTCAAATAAGGTTAGGCCACACCTAGGAGAAGTGGGAGCCCTTTGTCATATGAGGGATGAGTTACAGTGGTTCATCGATGCTTTTTAACAACCTATTGACTATGAATCACCATCAATAGTCTTGGTGGATGGAAGAAGTAAAGGGTGAACAAGACTAACTTAATATGTAAAGATGTAAATAAATAGTTTATAGAATATAACTTCTATCTTTTCAGTAAGGCGTCCATAGCATATGCCCAAACCGGTGCCAAGTCCACTTTTGAGCCATTTGACATGATGGCATCCACTTTCTAATTGATGCTATAATTTTTTCTAGAGAATCATAGCAGCTAATTACTCTAATACCCATTTCCTCCACACAATGAAAGATGGGACAATCTATTTGTTAGGAGACTGATTTTTTGTGTGCATTACTCACTTTTGTTCTTCTTCTCAACTAACAAAAAAAGAAATAAAACCATAAACATTTATTTTTCTAACAATGAGTTAAATGCATTGGTATTAACTTAAAAACAAATTAAAGAAAGAAACTTAAAACAAGTGATGATCAAAACTCACACAAATTGCAGAACAAATATATAGTAGTGCAATTTTCAAACAACAATACAATTTAAGCCATTTAGCTACGATGTCAAACCCACTTCCCAGTTGGTGCCACAATTTCTTTCTGGGGAATTGGAGAAGCTAGTTGCTCTGATGTGCACTTCCTCCATGCAATAAAATATAAGGGTTGTTTGGACCGAGAATAAGTTTTTCTAAGGTTGTGCCACCTAAGGTAATGCGAGTTTGACCATCTTAGGTGAGTGTTTCATTCAAACCATGCCTTAGGAAAGATGCTTTTTTCCGCATTAGGACCCTACATCATATTCACTCAAAAAGTATGACAAGATTCCCTTAGGCTTGCTAACTCGTGGCTTCAATTTTATTGAACTAACCTTAGTTTGGAAAAAAGTGGCATTGCTAGGTATAGAACCTTACACTCTCATGGTATCATTCAACTACAAGCCTAAGAATCTTCCTATCTCAACTAATAGCAAATGATAACCTTCAATTCCAGAAGCTCAGACCCAACTCCGCTTGACATCGTGCTCTCACTCTACTCCACATCGCACCTCGGATCCATCATTGAGCTCGCGCTACAACACACAATGCCTCCTTTCGACACGGTGCCTCGGCTCCGCATGGGGCCTTGCGCCGACCAATACCTTGGCATGAGTGCGAGATGGATACATATTTAGGAGAGAACATGCTGAGTCGAGAAGAGGAGATGGATTTGTTGAAAGTAGAAAGGGGGTCTTTTTTGTGGTGAAGACAAACCAGAGGAACTCATGTTGAGGGAAGCGACGGATATTGGATCGGTCTAGTTTCGTGTGTGTGGGCTCCCCTTCTTATAGATTGTGAATTTACGCCATAAGAGTGGTCGCAACTCGGTTTCTCCAGACATTGTTGAGGAGGTGACAACATTTTGATGCATTCGACATTGACCACAATGTGGAAAGGCTAAACTTGGGCCTATTGATATATTCAATCGATTTACGGGAAATAATTATTGGCAATTGTCATGGTTGTTACTAAATGGAGGTCCTATTTACAGAGAGGACCATTCGCAATTAAAACTTATCACAAGAGCCTATGCAATTTGGAAGATCAACAACTTACATCTGAATTACAAAAGAGATCTATGATTAAACTCGTCGGACTTCGGTACAAGTTTCAATATAGAAAGAGAGAGGATAATAAATTGGTTGATGCATTGTCCAGGGTTGGGAATTATTTTGAAACTACAACTATTCCTGGATGTCAACCAGTATGGATGCAAGAAATTTTAAATTCCCACCAGGTTGATCCAGACCCACCATCTGCTAGCTCAACTGGCTACTTCCAGCCCTTATTTGATAGCTTTGCCCTAGTGAATGAAATAATGCTTCCTACTTCAAATGTAGGAAACAATTGGGCCCTCAAGAGCAAGGGTTTGCACCACAGAGAAAGTATTCCTCTCATTCGAGAACCAACTACATTTCGAAGCATGCTCAAATATTTGTGCCCCTAACTCGAACCCACTACTCCAATTTGCCCCTAATTTCGAAGCATGCTCAAATTTGCCCCTCTGTCGTTAGGTGCACTTATAGAAATGCCCTTCCATGCTGTTACCATCCAGTCAAAGGGCTTTGGCCGTTATCTGCACGTTTGCTGGACATTTTGCCCCTGTGTCCATGTGTCACTTACTGGTGGGACCCACTCTAAAAAAATTATTGGAAGAAACTCTTTCTCTGACCCCCTTTCTCTTACACTTACAAGTGGGGCCAATGTAGAAAAAAGAAAAAGGAGAAAAGAGAACGACTATTCAAACTAATCGGGCCCACATGTGATTGGCTTTATCATTATTTTCTGAAATATTTTTTAATTAACTACTGATTAGGCCGACAGTTTCCCGGCGGCAACCAATTCCCGTGGCAGAGGCACGTCGGGAGGCCTGCTACTTGTGGAATGCGTTGGGATTTCCCTGAAGAGGAAGGTGAAGTAATATAGTAGCGAAAAGTATTTCCCTCGGTAAAGAACCAAGGTTTATCGAATCAGTAGTAGAATTATACAAACCACCTTTAGCAGTACCTACACACACATCAAGAGCAAATACTTGCACCCAACGCGGGCAAGAGGGTTGTCAATCCCCTTGTACTCATTAATTACAAGGATCAAATATGATAGTAGGAGATATAAAAATTGCAAAGTAAAATAAAGTTAATAAATTGCAGCAAGGTATTTAGGGTTTTAGTAATATGGTTTAAATAGACCTGTGAGCCATAGTTTTCCCCAGAGGCATCTCTCTCATAAGCAGAATGATACGGTGGGTGAACAAATTACTGTTGGGCAATTGTAGAAAAGCGCATAGTTATGATGTTACTCATAGCATGACTAGTACGTAGGCATTACGTCCGTGACAAGTAGATTGACATCCATCTGCATCTACTAATATTACTCCACCCTACGACCTCTATCCTGCATGCATCTTGTGGTATTAAGTTTGTAACAAAACAGAGTTATGCTTGGAGCATGATGGCATAATGTAGACAAAATAAGATTAACTAATACGATGGAACCTCGTCGTTTTACCTTTAGTAGCAACAATACAAATACTGTCACGAGGTGAGGACACTGCAAGATTGAACCTACTACTATGCTCCACATCCACTAAAGATCTAATCATTAACTTGGCCAAAGATAACTCATAAATCGAAAAGCATTACATAGCTATAACAATCACACATAATAAAGTTTAGATTATAACTCAATTAGTTTGAATGAATAATCTGATCATAAACCCACAATTCATCGGATCCCAACAAACACACACACAAAAGGGTTACATCATATCGATCTCTGAAGAGAACGTTGTATTGAAGATCATAACGGGAGAGAGAGAGAGAGGGAGAGAGATCTAGCTAATCACTATGGACCCATAGGTCCTGCAAGGAGCTACTCACACATCATCGGAGGTGCAACAAGGTTGATGTAGAGGTCCTCCATGATCGATTCCCCCTCAGGCAGAGTACCAACGGAGGCTTCTAGATGAGATCACGGAAGAACAGAAGCTTGCAGCAGCGGAATAATTGTTTCGGGTCTCGCTCTCGTGTTTTATGGAATTAAAGGAATTTATGGAGTTGGAATTAGGTCAACCGAAGTTACAAGGGGCCCACAAGCTCAGCTGGCGCGCCCCCTTGGGGGCACGCCACGTGAGCTTATGGCCCTCTCATACATCTTTTAGCCACCTCCCGAAGTTCCTAGGGTATCCTCTGGTCCAGAAAAAATCACCGTAAAGTTTCATCATGTTTGGACTTTGTTTGGTATTGTTTTTATGCGAAACAATAAAATAGGCAAAAACAGAAACTAGCACTGGGCACTATGTTAAAAGGCTAGTTCCCTAAAATGATATAAAATTATATATAAAGCATATATTATTAATAATATAATAGCATGAAACAATCAAAAATTATAGATACTTTGGAGACGTATCAACATCCCCAAGCTTAATTCCTTCTCGTCCTCGAGTAGGTAAATTATAAAAATAGAATTTTTGATGTTGAATGCTACCTAGCATGTTTATCATGTAATATTCTCATGGTATGAATATTAGGATACAAATGATTCAGGGCAATAGTCTATCAGTTGAAATATAAGACATCAATACTCACACATACTAGCAAACAATCATGCCCTTTCAAAATAAAGAATGTTAAAAAGAACCATATCCCTACAAAATCATATAGCTTAGAA
Organism: Aegilops bicornis; assembly: GCA_021605145.1. Taxonomy (NCBI): domain Eukaryota; kingdom Viridiplantae; phylum Streptophyta; class Magnoliopsida; order Poales; family Poaceae; genus Aegilops; species Aegilops bicornis. The sequence goes on along the minus strand of CM038670.1, from coordinate 609,214,977 downwards.
AGTTTAGTCTCCCTAACACAAAATAATAATAATGAACTACCCCGATGACAAGCCAACACTACAAAAAAATACACTTCCATGATGATACGGGTTTGTTACAGTAGGTCACGTTTTCTGTCATGCATGTACTTCCATGACAATTTTATGACAGAATCAAGATAGTCATACATGTGTTGTCATGGAAGTGTTCCATGACATTAACAAAATTATCATCATGGAAGTGTCCACTTCCATGACGATAAATCGCGCGTCATAGAAGTGATTTCGTCAAGGGTGACCGACACGTGGCATCCACCGTAACGTGTCGTCGTTAAGCTATCGGGTTCCAGTTTGGATCCGATAACCCGTTAACAGCCCAGACCAATGGGGATTATCCATGTGTAAAATTATCATTGACTGGAGGAAACACGTGTCGGCTCACCTTTTGGACAGATGTCATCCACTCATTGGATAGAACGCACCAATGATACGTCGACACGTGGCACGGCCCACCAGAGGCCCATTCCTGAAAAGGCCGGCCATTAAAAGATAGCGGGCCGGCCCACGGAAAGCCTGTTAACGGGCTGTTCGCACATAGCCCATTTATAGCCCGCTAACCCAGGGCCCGTTACGGCCAGTAGCGTCATCTAGGTCATCCAATATGATTACAGCCTGCTGTAACTTTCGGCCCATGTCTGGCCCATGACGTCTTTCGGCCCATATGAGGCACTTTGTAACTCTTGGTCCATTAACGACCCATGGTGAAACTGGCCTGTAATGAACAATATATCACTTTATACTCATTAACGGCCCATTATTCCATTGGGCAGTTTCAAGCCCATGTTATCTTTCGACCTTCTCAGGGCCCATTTATTCTTGGGCTCATTTCCAGCATTCGGTTACTTACGGCCTGTCACTGGCCTTTTCTGATTGTGGGCCAAATTCAGCCCATGGTTACAGTCGGCCCGTTTGTGGCCTGTTAATCCGTTGGGCCGTTTTCATAGCATCATCAAATATGGCCAATTAACGATGGTCCGTTATGGTCGGCCCATGAACGGACGATTCCAACTCTAGCCCGTTTAAGGCCCATAATGCGGTCCGCTATTGGCCCATGTTTGGCCAATCAATCATACAGCCAGTAGAAGGCCCAATGATGCTACTCCCCGTAGAAGGCCCATTCTTTCTACGACCTGTAGGAGGCCCAGGGTCACTATAGTAAATATGTAGCCCATGATTATTGTGGCCTAGTTTTAAAAATAGGTTATTGCGGCCACTAGCAAATAGCGGAAAAAGAACTGCACTGACTACAAGCAAACAAATAAACAAGACAACAAGGAAATAAATAAGCAAGCAACTTACGCTAGGCTATCACGACTATTACACATATTACATCCACCGGGCATCAAAGTTTGTCACCAGTGCAAATATAGGGAACAAAGCAGCATATCACATACACTGGTTGTCAAAGTTGGTGACCAGTGCAAATAAACGCCGCAGCAAAACAAGTCCAGAACTGAAACCACTTCAGAAGAGCTCAAGAAACAATATCCTGGGTACCCATAATGCTGGCAAGATGCTTAGCAAGCTTATTAACTTTCTCTTGTTTGGCGCTTAAATCCTCCAGCACTTGTTGTTGCACCAGAAATTATGCATCTAAATTCTGCAGGGACTTCCTCAGTCCTTCGTCTTCCTGTCGCATAACATCTGGTCAATGTCTTCCAACTTGAATTTGAGACTCAAGAAGCCGAACTGATTCAGGCAGTGAGTTCGAAGAGCTGGTGCCAGCAGTAGTAGCCAGTAACTCGAACACTATATCAAGACATGACTTTGGGGTTGTCTCAGTGTCTTCAATATAGTTTTTATCAGCTTTCTTGGAGACCAACAGGGATGTCTCACTATCTTGAACCTTGTCTGCATTACTTCCTTTACCATTGCATAACAGGGTACTCTTCTCCAATATTTTATCCACGTTCTAGAAGAGAAACAAACAAACACATCACAGGTTTACCATTTTGTGTATGAAACTCATTTTGGTAAACCAGTTCAGTAGTAAGGTGGACAGGATAACAACATGAAACAAACAAATATCTATGTAGTATGGTCACTGTATGGTCTATATCATTCTAGATTATGTTGCCAAATCAAGATAGAGACAGTTCAAATCATATCTATTTAAGACAAAGCAGCAAAGACAAAGCAGCAAAGACAAAGCAGCATAGACAAAATAGAAGTGTGGGAAACTACGCAGAAATAACAACACTTGTAATGTGCATGGCTTGAGAACACAACTGTTTATTCAATTGAGACTGAAATCAACATAGAGAAAGTTACAACAGCAAACACGTTAAAGAAACAGGTTTAAAACATACCTGTTGCGCCATTGGAGTTTCAATTGCATCCTTCAAATTTGAAATTAGTTGGTATGAGTAAATACAATGATGCAAGAGCAAAGTAGTATGAACCATAGCTACGAAACCTGACCTGAGAACGATTCTTCTTCTGCTTTAGGCGTTGACTTAGGGTTCGGAGTGGTGGTCCTCGTGCTTTAGGCACTGCATTTGCCTTAATAACTGCTCGTGTTTGGGTGCTCTGTGGTGGAGACGGTGCTGTGTCAACTGGAACTGGGTTACTATCTGCTGGGGTTGGGGTTAGAAGGGGCGTAGCTGGTTTTCTGTTCAACCGGGTAGGGGTACAATCTGCGTGAGTCTGGGTTATGTGTGGCGGGGCTGGTTCTTGGGCAAGTACAACCGTGGTTCTATCTGCATTGATAGGTAGCATGATCTTTTCTGAAGACCGTGTTTTTACTCCCACAAATACTTCCGTCACCCCCTCCAATTGAAATGGCTGATAAACAAGAAAAGTAATTGAAAGTACATACATTGTAAGATAGAGAGGTGCAATGGATAGTAGGGAAGAAAACACGGCATGAAATAATTCACATTTATGTTGTCTAACCAAACAGAATAGCAGGACATAATTTCACATATATGATGGCTAATTAAACAGGATAGCATGACACAATTTCACATGTATGATGGCTAACAAAACAGGATGGAATGACATACTTCAAAATATGATGACTATGTAAACAAGATGACATGATATAACTATACGATGTGTCTATTAAAGTGGTTGGCATGCCATAAATCACAAACATGCCGTCGATGGAAACATGATGGCATGATATAATTCACGGAGAATGACATAATTCAAAATATGATGACTATGTAAATAGGATGAGATGATATAACTATATTATGTATTTAGAAAATGGGTTGGCATGCCATAATTCAGATACATGCTGTCTATGTAAACATCATGGCATGATATAATTCGAATATATGATTTATATACTAAGCAAGTGAGCAGAGGGCAATTGCATATATGATGTGTCAACTAAGGAGATGACATTCAATATCGTGTATATGATGTAAAAACTAAGCATTGCAATACAACATATGCATGATATGAGTAATATAACCCTGCCAAGTTTGAGCATACACCTCAGGGGGATAATAGGACTGGTCATCTACCTCTGAATCCTCTTGTGAAGAGCTATGTGTAACCAAAGAAGATATCTCGCTTCACAGGTAGCATTGTCTGCTCTGAAGACCTTGTTTTCACTCCAGATTTCTCCATCACCAATTCAAATGGCTGATGCACAGGAAGAGCAATTGAATATACAAACATTGTCGACAAATGCAATGAGAAATACAAAAAAAGGACGGTATCATATAATTCACATATATAACACTTGGCTAAACAACATGGCATTGCATAATTCACATATATAATGCTTTGCAACAAGATAGCATTGCATAATTCACATATATAATGTCTTGCAACAAGATGGCATTGCATAATTCACATATATGGTAACTAGACACTAAACAGGTGGCATTCACACAAAGCATGTCTAAACTAAGCAAATGACATAGCAATGCAAGATACCATACACATGATATGAGCAACATAACCCTGCCAAGTTAGAGCATGCACCTGGGGGGGGGGGGGAATAGGACTGGTCATCTGTCTCTAAATCCTCCTCTGAGGAGCTATCCGTAACTAGAAGACATGCGCTTCGTCAGATAGCATTGTCTACTCTGAAGACCTTGTTTCCACTCCAGATTTTTCCATGACCGTGCCGAATGGCTGATGCACAGGAAGAGTGATTGAATGTACTAAAATTTTTGATAAATTTAATACATAATAAAAAAATTGATGGCATGATATAATTCACATATAAGATGACTGGCTAACCAGGGTGGCATTGCAAAATTCACATATATAATGCCTGGCTAAACAAGATGGCATTGCATGATTCACATATACGATAAAGAAACTAAACAGATGGCATTCACACAAACCATGTCTAAACTCAACAGATGACATATTTGATGTATAAAGTAAGCAATGCAAGGCACCATATGCATGATATTACGAATATCAGCATGCCAAGTTAGAGCGAAGACCTCAGGGGGTAAATAGGAGCGGTCTTCTCCTTCTGAATCCCCCTTAGAATAGTTATCTTCCTCTTGATTACAATCCAAAATGGGTGGAGGGGGGCTGCCTTTGCGCCCACCATGGAGCGACGTCTGCATGAAATTTTATTGCCACTCAAGGCTCGTCTCTTTTGCTCTACATGTTTAGTTCCATTGTGTACAATAACTGACATGCATAGGAATAAAACATATTGATACCACGTAAGGAGTGCATGCACAAATCCAGAGTGATGGTAGCAAACTGTGGATAGACCCAAAACCAATGAAAGCGGGCAGATAATAGCTTTAGTTTAAAAATACAGATAATGGCTCCTTTAATGTTTGTTTGCACCCAACATGAAACTCATAATAGACACCCGAGATTAACCAGATAGTAGACAGATAGTACTGATTGTTGCCCCAAGATGCACCCCACAACCATTTAAAAACTCAAGTTTCAGCATTAGTTTGGACCTGACTCTGAGTCTAATAGGTGAACACGATGATAAAGTAGCATGTCATCATATTAAGCAATGCATAACGTAAGCAGACACGGAAGAGTGCGACCTCTCTTGCGGAACCCTATAGTCCTCAAGGTCATCTGCTCAGTTGATGATGGTAATGCAGTTGTCATGGCTGCCGGCGGCGGGGAAGAAGATCTAAGGCGGCGAAAGATAGTCTGGAGAGCGGATCCCTACTGTGGTGAACCCTTCCATCGTTGGAGCGGTGAGCTGGGTGGAACACAGTAGCAGAGAGCGGGACAAACCACACAAGGTTTTCTTTGACACATATGTGTAACAGAAGTAATTGTGCAAGGGCTTGTTTGAATTTGAGGATTCTAACAATGCAGGGATAGAAAATACACAGGAATAGGATAGGAATGCACGTGCAAAACTGAGAATTTGAAAACATAGGATTTCTGCCAATCTGGGTGTTTGGTTCAGAAGAATTGGAAGATCACGGGATGCAAAGAAGCATGGTGAGATTAAGTCAAACCACAAGAAAATGTATGGTTATAATACTATTATGCTACTATCTCTTAGTATTGTGCTTCATGAATAGGAATTTGAAAAGGAGGACAAGTGGATATTAAAATTCCTACGGTTTTTCTTTCAAGGAGACACTAAAGGAACAAATCCTACAGTTTTCCTTTGCTCCATTCCTTTGAACCAAATGCATGAATAGTAGTACCATAGGAAATTTTCCAATTCCTATGTTTTTCCTTCACTTTTCCTTTCAAGCACTGCTGGTTCTAGTAGGCAGGCTTGAGCAAGGAAAAGCCTACACTCAAAAAATGTTTTTGTGCTACTTCTACTACTTTGGACCCAAAGCCCTTTGCCCTACCAGCTCAACTCCTGTGCCCATCGACAAATGCACAGCTCAAACGCGCAGAGATAAATAATGATGGCGTTCAAGAGAGTCCATCACGGATAGCTAAGTTGCCTGGTACCTCAATGCTTGTCATATAGTAGGAGAAACTAATCGTATTTCACGTTACTACGTGTTCTCAGTGGACAATATATATAACATGTAGAGTAAAAAAGAGATACAACAAGTGTACAACCTCTTTGGCGAAGCCATGTCGATCTCAGCGTGATTGGGTTGGTCGGTGAGGATGCTCTGGCTGACTTGGCTCTCGAAGGAGGGGAAGAAGATCTTAGGCGTCTGGAGATGGAGCCCGGGGTACTGCTCCACTGTGATGGAGGGTTTCGTTGTTGGAGCAACTCCGGTGAGTTGTACGACGCCGAGGCTGAAGCAGGACAAGAGAGACAACGTTAACCTCAGTGGAATTCTAATAGCATATCCAATAGATGACGTAAAATACATAACCATAAAGTGCTAGATGTAAAATACATCAGCCGCTCATCTCTGAACTTAACTGTCGAAACTGAACTAAACTGCCGAAACTGAACTTAACTGTCGAAACTGAATTTTGCTTGTCGAACTGAATTTTATCGTCAAACCGAACGCACTAGTAATAGAAAAGCGATAGCGATGGCGCGAGAGCCGAGGCAGCTGGTCGTGTAGCAGCATCAGGGTGAGGCTACATGTCAGTCGACTGACTTTTTCATCTCTAGTCAGCAATTTTCCAGCCGTTGGATACGAAATCAAGGGCCTGCAGTTCATCTTCAACCTCCACCCCCCTGAGTTGCCAGCCACCACTGGCCAAACTGCCGCCCCCCGCCCATGACGACGGCGCCGCCCGCCCGCCCGAAACTACTCCCGCCGCCGGTCCGCCGCCGCCACAGCAATCCTCTAGCCCCCTCCCCCATGCCGATCTTTTTCTCCGGCGATCCCCACGCCACCAACCCACCACCACCGACAACCACCGCCCCACCCTGAACCCTAAGATAGACAGTGGGGTACTTCTCCGGCAAGCCCCCCTCCCTTCTGCAGATGGTTCCTTAACTCCGGCGAGCCCCCTCCCACCCCCTGAAAATCGACTGACCCAAAAGTCGATTAAGTCGAATGAAGTGTAGCTAAATCGGAGTAGCATCGCAAGCAAGAGCAAGAGCGAGAGCAACATGAAAGCAAGAGCGTATCAGGCAGGGAATCGAGAGCAAGAGCAGAGCAGCAGCACGAGCGAGAGCTAAAGCAGCAGCAGCTCCTACGGATGTGGACGTCGCCGCCGAGGGAGCGACGTCGTGGAGGAAGTGGCCGGCGATGCTGCCGTGGATGGAGCCGCGCCATGTCGGCTCGGGATCGAGCGCCGGAAGCACCGTGAGGTCGAATCAAGAAAAAAATGCGGTGATTAGTGTACAACCTCTTTGGTGGCACCGATTAGGCCTCAACTTCATCCGAGGAAACGGTGATGATGCTGCTCTTCCGGTGGTGCAGGTGAAGATAGCGGTGTGGGAATGGAGGTGGCGTGAAATACGAGGGGAACGTCGGGGCAGCTCCTTGGAGGTGGAGGACGGGGTGGCTGAACCGGCGGGACGACGAGATCGACAACGGATCCTCATCTGGTACGGTGGATGAGGGACGTCGAGGTGTTGCTGTGGACGACATCGTCGGGGAAGAGGCTCCGGCTGGGTGGCGGACGGAGGAGGGTGTGGGGCTTCGCGGGTTTTCGCGGCCTCGGTGTACGAATGGGTGGGCGGATGGGATGGGAGTGGGGAACCATGGCTTAGGACGCGCTTCTCTGAAATGTGGGGTAAGTTACGAAAGTACCCCCACCGATTTGAGCTAGGCGGTTCTTTCAGTTCAAGGGTATCACAGGCATTTCGCGTGTCCGGATTTCGCAGGAGGTGGGAGTTTTCGCGCGCGTTGTTATTTTGGAATAGCAAGGTGCGGGTTGAGATGGAGGGAGTTTTCAGAGCACAACGAGACAAAGATATATCTTAAATATTTCGGGGTAACAAGCACGGGTTGAAGAAGCGGGAGTTTCGCAGCACGACAGACAGAGATGCTAGCTTGAAATTTCGACATAACAAGGCGTGGCTTGAAAATTCAGGAGAACAAGCTTAATGTGTACCAAAAAAAGACAATTCTCACCTCATCACTAGAGAGAGCCATGTCCCGTTTTACTATATTACTAGAAATGCATTCAAATACAACAACAGAAAAACTAAAAAAATCAGGACAACAAACATAACGTGTACAGTACCAAAACAATTTGCACTTCCCTCAACAATAAAAAAACAATGTGTGTTGTCTAGCATATGGACTAAATTTGAGAATATTTTCCCTGTTTGAATGGGATTGTACTCGGGTTAGTAAATTCCTATATAAATACGAACTACATGTACATACGATCTCAAATTCAAATATATGTATCCATTTTATGTTGAATTCAAATCATAGTACATGTATGCTCTAGCTAGATGTTAGAAATCTAAACCATGTATGATACTACGTACAATGTGTTTAACATGCACAACACACACAAACACCATTTAGACTAGTAAGGTACACGTGCATTGCACGCATGAGATTTGGCAACCAAATTATGAATAAATACCACATTATAGCATGTAAGCTTTGAGTCATATATGCATGACATAGATGTTCATTTAATTCTTATAGTTCATTTCATTCAAAATCATCTAGTTTTCATAAGAAAGCTAATCTATTTTAAGATTCATGGAATTGTGCGTTGTAAAGCATAAAGTAAAAACAAATAATGGCAAATCATGTAAAAACATTTGGGCAATTCTGATACGGAATATTCTAGAACAAAGAAGAAGTGCTTGTGTTTTGAGGTTTGTGCATTATGCTTAAGTTCAACCATGGAGTCTTCTAGATTGTACATGTGGCAAAATCTGGTGGAATCTAGATGATATCCAACGGCTAGTAGTGCTCGAATTTGCCATCTCTGCACCATCGGATTGGCTTCATCCAAGGACCATCTTTCAAAGTTAAAGTTATCCGCACACTATATAAAAAAATATAATATAATATATAGGGGTATATATATAGATATGTGATGCGAAAGCCACCCATCATCTCCAATTAGAATAATGTGTCCATGCACGGATGCAATGTGGCCAATCAATGTCTGCCATCGGTATCTCAAATTCAAATCAGTCTAACCTTGTTCAATGTGTATACAGTACAACATGCTCGTTTCCAAACCACATCGTGCATATCTCAGTTATATTCATGCATGCATGGGTTTCAAACATCATGATCTCTTATCCAAATATTTGAATTCAACTTTACATTGATTATGACCTCACCTAGTCTTTTACACCCACACAGTTGTCTTCTCTTAAAATTGTACCACTAACTTTCTCTTGTGCATGCATGCGCACACACTACCACTCGGCATTATCCATCGCACACATGCAATCTTTTTCTTCAGGTCGGTCTCCCATGCATACACACACACAGACACACACACACACACACACCTCCCCCTCTTCATCATATTGGGCATTCTTTATCTCTCACGTGCATGCGAAACGATCCATGTTCCTCTATGTGTGTGTATATATAGCTAGGAAACAGTTTTCCACACAAACCGATCAATCTATATATCTAGTGAGGTCTCGCCCTCTTTCCCACGTACACATCGATCAATCTATACCTCTCTATATAGGATTACATAGCTAATACACCCACATTAATTATATATCCAATGCCCCCTCTCATCATCCATGCCTTCCGCTTCATCTCTCAGACGCGGGCACAGTGGCGAAGACAGGGGCAGCAAGGGCCCTGCCCCCCCTAACAACACTATATTTTGAGGCTAATATGAATGTGATCATTAGATCAATTTTTGGTAAAATGGTTTAAGTTGATGAATTGGCCCTCCTCGTAAAGGATTAGCAATGCTTGGCCCCCTAGCTCATTTATTTTTCATGGCTACGCCACTGCGCGCAACAGAGCACGTTCTCGCCCCCTCTCTTTAAATATCGATCTCGCACTTGTGCACTCCTTCATAGTCTCCCTCCAGTTGGCCCCTCACACCATCTTCTAGCCCCCCACCGGATTTTGCCACATGTACAATCTAACAGACTCCATGGTTGAACTTAAGCATAATGCACAAGCCTCAAAACACAAGTGCTCCTCCTTTGTTCTAGAATCTTCCGTATCATAACTACCCAAACTTTTTTTCTAGTTGAATTGCCATTATTTGTTTTTATTTTCTGCTTTACAACACACAATTGCATGAATCATAAAATACATTAAGGGCTTCTTTGATTCAAAGAATTCTCAAAGGAATTTTGGAGGATTCTAATCCTTAGGAATTTTTCCTATCTTGGTTGTTTGATTCGTAGGATTGTAAACCATAGGAATTTTTCCATAGGATTCATTTGCATTAGATTTCATAGGAAACATTCCATCCACTCAAACCTCTTTGAAAGAATCCTATGTTTTTTCTATGCACAATCAAACACTCGTATAATTCTGTAGGAATCAAGACGACATTCCACTCTAATCCCATGTTTTTCCTATTCCCGCGTTTTGGAAATCCTACGAATCAAAGAGGCCCTAGCTTTTTTACAAAAACTAATTGATTTTGAATGAGATGAACTATAAGAATTAAACGAATGTCTACATCATGCATATATGACTCAAAGCTTACATGCTATAGTGTGGTATTTATTCATAATTTGGTTGCCAAATCTGATGCGTGCAATGCACGTGTACCTTACTAGTACTTCGAGTATGTGCAAAACACGTAAAATTAGAATTCCAATGGCACGCTACACAGTGTCTCTCTTTCAGTTCATGAAGCCATGTGGCACATTTGGAGGCGTTGTCGCGACCTCCTTGTGTGGATTGATCACAGTGACGTGTTGCTGGTTCCAGAAGAATGTACTTGTCCTCTCTGAGGCACTTTGGCAGTACATGCGCGAAGCGAAGATGTGCATGCTGAAAACACAAGTCCTCCATGGGTGATTTTGGTAATTAATGTCAACATATCTCTTGTTGGACTAATGCTTTTACCTAGTATTTTTCAGATAAGTTCAACAATGGAGTGGCATGGACTAGAGGATGTGGAACCCCTTTGAGATGATAAGGACAAAGGATTGGCTCAAACTCAAAGCTCAAGACTCTGCATTTTCTATTTTAGTGATCCAAGATCACATTGAGTCCATAGGAAAGCAATTACTATTAAGAGGGGATGAGGTGTTGCTTAATGGGTTGCTTGCTCAAAGTGCTTAGTGACATGCTCCAAAACCCTCAACCACTTTCTCACATCCACATATGTCCCAAACCAAAAGTCAAACTCAGCCCACCGAAACATTCTATCCGGCGCCACCAAGTTCTCTTGACATAGCCACTGCCAGAAACCCTAATCAATTCGGTCTCACCGATGGGATCTCGGTCTCACTGAGATGGGCTTGCAAACTCTCTGTTGCCTACTGCAATAATTTCGGTCTCACCGAGATATGCAATCGATCCCACCGAGTTTGCTTGGCCAACTCTCTGTTTTGCTTATTACCCAAAATCGGTCCCACCGAGTTTGTGTAATCGGTCAAACCGAGATGAGGCTTTACCCTCACCCTAGCACATCGGTCCCACCGAGTTGATCATATCGGTCCCACCGAAATGCCTAACGGTCACATTATGAACCAAATCGGTCCGACCGAGTTTTCTAATTCGGTCCCACCGAGTTTGGTGATTTGTGTGTAATGGTTAGATTTTGTGTGGAGGCTATATATACCCCTCCACCCACTCTTCATTCGTGAAGAGTGTCATCAGAACATGCCTACACTTCCAACATACATTTTCTGAGAGAGAACCACCTACACTTGTGTTGAGGTCAAGATATTCCATTCCAACCACATAAATCTTGATCTCTAGCCTTCCCAAGTTGCTTTCCACTCAAATCATCTTTCCACCAAATCCAATCCTATGAAAGAGAGTTGAGTGTTGGGGAGACTATCATTTGAAGCACAAGAGCAAGGAGTTATCATCAACACACCATCTATTACCTCTTGGACAGTGGTATCTCCTAGATTGGTTAGGTGTTACTTGGGTGCCTCCGTCAAGATTGTGGAGTTGAACCAAGGAGTTTGTAAGGGCAAGGAGATCGCCTACTTCGTGAAGATCTACCTGAATGAGGCAAGTCCTTCGTGGGCGACGGCCATGGTGGGATAGACAAGGTTGCTTCTTCGTGGACCCTTCGTGGGTGGAGCCCTCCGTGGACTCGTGCAACCGTTACCCTTCGTGGGTTGAAGTCTCCATCAACGTGGATGTACGATAGCACCACCTATCGTAACCACGGATAAAAAATCTCCGAGTCTCCAATTGCGTTTGCACATTCCAATCCCATCCCTTTACATTCTCACAACTTGCATGCTTCACTTTCCGCTACTCATATACTCTTGTCATGCTTGCTTGATATGTATTGTGAATGTTTAAACTTGTGCCAAAACTCCACTTCAACTTAAAGAAATTAAAAACTGCAACTTTTCTTGCTAAGGTTCTATTCATCCCCCTCTAGACACCTCTTCTCGATCCTTTCAATTGGTATCAGAGCATTGGTCTCCATTGCTTTGGTTTAATCACCATTGGAGAAAGATGGATGAGTCTACATTGGGGAGTCTTGGGCGTGGAGTGCCTATTCTTGATGGAGAGTTCTTTCATGAGTGAAAAAATAAGATGCTTGAAATTTTCAATGAATACCATTTTAATAAGTACATTACTACCCTTGTGCTCCGCATGTTGATCCTTTGCATCCTACCCTTGATGACTCTAACGACATGATCCGCAACCTTAGAACTGTTAATATTATCACTAGAGGCCTGCCTAGAAATTTGATTGGATGTTTGCCTACTCTTGATTGTGCCTACACTATATGGAGATTTCTTGAGGAAATATTTCCAAACTATTCCTTGCAAAACATAGATGAAATTCTCCATAAGTCTATTGCCTTGAGTAAGATGAATTCTAGTGATCCTAAGTTTGGTGATTGTCTATTTGAACTTACCAATCTCATGCGTGCCAAAGGATATGTTGGAATCATTAGCGATATCATATTCAAAGCTATTAGAATTCATAAAGGTGATCATTGTGATGATCATTTATCTAATGAATTACCCTCTCTAGGAATTGATCAAATACAAGACGATGTTGAACATGGATACTATGATGAGGATGATGATAGTGACTATGATCTTGATGATGCAATGAGACACTTTGGTCTTATGGCTAATCTTCGCGGCTACATGGCTGGAGGAAAGGAATGGGTCCTTGATAGTGGATATACTGATCATATGACCGGAGACAAAGATATGTTTTGTGAGCTTGCTGAAAACGACGGCCCTCGAAAGTATGTCACTATTGGTGATAACTCAAAGGGTAAGGTGGTTGGCCTCGGTAAGGTGGCCATCTCACATGATAGCTCCATGCAAAATGTCATGCTCGTTGAATCTCTTGGGTACAATTTACTTTCAGTATCCAGACTTGCTGATTTCGATTTCAATGTCCTATTCACTGAAGTAGATTGCCAAGTGTTTCGAAGAGACAATCATAAAATGGTCTTTACCGGTATACGTAGAGGTGATCTTTATATTGTTGATTTCACTAAAAAGGCTCAATCTAGAACTTGCTTAATTGCTAAATCTTCTAAAGGCTGGTTGTGGCATAGAAGGCTAGGTCATGTGGGCATGCGAAATCTTGACAAGCTTATTAAAGGTGATCATATCCTTCGAGTAAAATATGTTATATTTGACAAGGATAGACTTTGTAGTGCTTGTCAAGCAGGAAAACAAGTTGGAGGAAGTCACCCCGTGAAGAACATCATGACCACGAGAAGACCGCTCGAGCTACTTCACATGGATCTCTTTGGTCCCAATGCCTACAAGAGTCTCGGTGGTAACTCATTTGGTCTAGGTATAATTGATGATTTTTGAAGATTTACGTGGGTGTTCTTTCTTGATGATAAATCGCATGTCCAAAAGATCTTCAAAAACTTCGCTAGGAAGGCCCAAAATCAATTTGAAGTGAAGATCAAGAAGGTTCGGAGAGACAATAGAACGGATTTCAAGAACGCAAATGTGGATACCTTTCTTGATGAAGAAGGGATCTCACATGAGTTCTCGGCTACGTACACGCCTCAACAAAATGGAGTTGTTGAGAGGAAGAACTGGACTCTTATTGAGATGGCAAGAGCGATGATTGATGAGTACAAGACTCCAAAACACTTTTGGGCGGAAGCGGTTGAGACAGCTTGTCGTGCAACAAATCGCTTGTATCTTCACAAGCTACTCGGCAAGACGGCATATGAGCTACTCATCAGTAACAAACCCGAAGTTGGATACTGTCGTGGTTTTGTCACGGCAGATGTCCTCATGAAAGGACTTAGTCGTGGAGCCATCGCTACAGGTTAGCTTAAAGGGGTTAAAGAGGACACAAGGACGCAAGAGAGTTTATACTAGTTCGGCCCCTTCGATGAAGGTTAAAGCCTACGTCTAGTTGTGATGGAATTGATGGGTGTTTCGATGACTAGGGAGCAAACAAGCTTCGCCTAAGTCTCGAGTTGTTGTCTGTTGTTCTGAATCGCCGCCGGGTCGTCCCCTTATATATATGGGTGACACCCGTCGATTTGCAGAGTCCCGAGACCGGCTCATAGACGTGTCCGGTTCGGTCTCTAGTATTTCTAACTTACAACACAAGTTACATACTAATGACGGTTTACGTCTACAACCCTTAAACCGGTTCTGGGCCTTGGGCCCTTATTGAATATCCTCACGGGCTTCAAGCATACTTGACTACTGATGAAGTTAGCCCGGCCTCTCCTGGCCGGTTTACGCCCAGTAGTAATATCCCCAACATTAGGCCCCAGATTGATTTGAACAGGTTCATGTCAATCCTTAGTAAAAACTTCGTCTTCAATCATCTTCTTGGTTGAACCGCCGTGACGTCATCTTCTCAGATTGTGGTGAACCGGCATGACGTCATTTGTCATAAAACTATCCACAATACCTCTTTTGTTTAATAGACCTGCGATAATCGAGGCGACAACTTCGTTTCCAAACTCGCGGCTCCTTGATTCTCACGCCTGACACATGTCCTTTGCCTTTATAAATAGACCGAAGGGTCATTCCTTTTTCCCCTTCGTGCCCCTCTGCTTCGTCTTCCTCGCGCCGCCCAGCTTCGGAGCTCCGCCGCCGCCGTCAACCTCTGCACCAGCCTTGGCCGCTGCATCACCCTGAACGTACCAGAGCATCGCGGCGACCTTCCGCTTCTTCCTCCGCTCCGGTAAATCTTCTATCCTTTCACCATCGATCTGTTCTTAGGGTTTCCATGTTCTTCGGTGTTCATCGCTTGTTTGTTGCTCATACGATAACTTTCAGTTAAGTCTGTGAATCCTAGTTCTGCGTAGCGGAAGTTTTTTAGCATCCGCTGTCACCTTGAATTTTTATTTCTTTTCTGAATATTCTCTAGATCCGAAACTGTAACAAGTTTTCGTGAAACCTGTTTTTGCACATCCACACTTGATTCATCCATGTTTCAGACCAGGCGGTTTAACTTTGTAGATAAATTGACAACTCGGCATATACCATTAGTCCCCTTGTTGAACCGCCAAGGTTTTTCCGGTTTATGTATTGCCACCTTGCAGAACTCCGGTTTGTAAGCAAAATCTTCCGGTTTAACAATGAACGCATCAATCTATAGCCTTCCAACATGTTCTTGAACCGATATTACTGCCTTGCAGATTGCATCATGGCCAAGCAAGTGTATGAGTGTAACTGGGTCCCTTCTTGAGTGACTGAAACCCAACTGGAGAACTTGGTTCGCACCGGTGCTTTAGGCTAGAAAGATGTCATTCACTGGAGGGTCCCTGGTCCGGAGAGTTCTCCAGAACCCAAGGATGGAGAAGTTGTCGTTTTTGCTGACCACCTAGCCCGGGGTTTCAGTCCGCCCGGTTCAAAGTTTTATCGAGATGTCTTGGCCAACTTCCAACTGCGTCCACAAGATATTGGCCCCAACTCCATAACCAATATCTGTCATTTTCAAGTGCTCTCTAAGGTGTTCTTTCAGGAGGATCCCGCAGTTGAACTGTTCAGAGATTGCTTCCATCTAAACCGCCGCACTGAATTTTCTGACGGTCCCAACACCGAGTTGGGTGGTGTGGCGATTCAAAGCCGGAAAGAGGTCACTTACCCTCACGCCAAACTGCATAGCCATCCCAAAGAGTGGAACTCAACATGGTTTTATCAAGCAAAGATACCTCTCATGAAGGAGAAAATCCTTTACCGGGTTACCGTCCGGAACGGCTAAGCAATACACACCCTCTCCCTCACAGACTGACTGCTAGGGAAAGAAGCAAATATGCCCCCAACTATCCAAGCTCCGGGCCTTCATGACCAACGGGTTGACAGGAGTTGATCTTGCTCGATCTTTGGATATCTTGGAGTATACCGCCCACGAGCTGCGCTCCGGTTTGATGTGCAAATACACAGAAGATGTAAAAGACCCTCTTCGGCATATCGAGATCCAACTGACAGACGATGAAGTTACTGAAGCTGTTAAGAGGATGTTGAACGAACCGGAAGCTGCTTGCGCACAAACCGGCCTGGCTCCCTTTTCTGCCATTAACAAACCGCCAGCCGTAAGACTCATATCTTATTCCTTTATAAAATCTGATTATGTTCAAATACTCTTTGTTGATGTTAACATCTTTACAACAGGGTGATGATCCATTTTGGAGCAGGAAGACTCCACAAGAGAAACCGGTGGCAATAACCCGGCCCAAGACCAAAGTTGTGAAGAAACCAGCTTATAGATAGAAAACCACTGCCTCCTCCGCTCCACCAGTTGACGATGATATGGGTAATACGGACCTTGTGGTAGAACTTGACTCACTTGGTCTATTTTTTACACACCTTATTGATAATGATTATTGCCAGGATGATCTTTGAAGCTAGTCATCTTGATGTTGTAGAGGTAATCGCTCTTTCTTCCGATTCAAACCCTTTACCTTCAGTACAAATCCGTCGGGCAAACCGGAAAGTTAAATTTTCTCATCCTCTTGCTTACTTGGATCGAAACTTTCTTATGAAGACACAACAGCATGAAGCTCGTCGCGTAACCCGGCTGCGGCGGTAGTCACCTCCACCGGTTTACCGAACAGTGCGGTTCGGAAACACCGTTCAGAGGTCTCTAACTGTTTCGTTAATGCTTATCCTAAAGCAGGCTGCTTTCGTCAACCTCTTAATCCATCTGACTCCGATTATCAGGTGACTTCTCATTCTTCCTCTGGCGAGTCGACAGGCACCCAACTCCCACCGCTCAAGACAGTGCTTGGGTGAGCCATATTCCTGATAATGCTGTTTGGTATAGCACTTTCAATGTTCATTGGACTGATCCGTCTTTTTCCTTTCAGAGCCAAGCCCAGGCCAAGCAAGAAAGCTCGCCTGGATAAAGCGGCAGAAGACGAGGCTCCTGAACCGGCCCAAACACCAAACCCTGAGGAACACATCCAGGATGATATACTGACTGATCCACCATTGCAAGGTCATGATGTTACTGTTGAAGAGGCGTATGTTGATACCACCGGTCCTCCAAGTCAACCCACAAGTCCTGCTCAAACTGACAAGACAACGAGTCCACCAAAGCATACGGATAAACCGGCGACCCCAGTGCGAACCGGCGAAGCCAAGGATGATGATGTTGTGATTACTGGCTTTGGCCATTCCGAGCCAGGTAATCCTGTCGCCTTGTCCAAGCATACTGCCAAGGATGAATTTACTGCCTTTGGTAAAGGCAAGTGGAGTGCCGATTTGGCAACTTACGCCGCTTTGAATCCACAAGAGCTTCATTCCGGCTACTTGAACCGGTTATATACCAGCCGTGACTATGAAGCCGGTTTGGTGAACATGATGAAGGACAAATATGAGGTAAACTCCATAACTCTCTGCTTGTATATTGCAAACTGTCAACTCTGATAGACCCCAAGGGCCGGTTCAACTTAATGTAGTTAAACCGGGACTTGAATAACATAAGAATTCCAGCATTACTTAATGATAGAGAAAATAGGCATTAGCCCCCAAGTGCCAAGTTGAATACTTGTATTGAGCTTGGGACTTTATATATAAATTATAAGATGAAAAGCAAATATGCATTAGCCCCCAAGTACCAAGGGCATAACTTGTTGTGGGGTTGGTACTTCAACTCTGCATCTTAAACCTTAAATGATTATCTGTATGTAGGCTGATGTGAACAAGAAAGATAGTCAAATTGCTGATCTTCAACAAAACCTGAAATCCCAGCAAGCTGAAACCTCCAAAGCAAAGGACGAATTAACCAGCGCTTTAAGCGTCATGGAAAAGCTTAAGGAGGGCTTCAACAAGGAGCGGGCGGATTGGGCCTTGAAAAGGCAGCTTTAACTCAGCAGGCGAGAACATCTTTGCTGCCCTTAAACCGGTGGTGGATGAACTGACCGATGTAAAGCGGCAAGTACATGCCATGACCGCTGTTGTCTTTGGTAAGCCCTTTTGACTTACGCCGTAATAAAGCCTTCTCATAAAATTACCGGTTTAATAATCCTTTGAATGATACTGAGGACACGTATTGGCCACTTGGGATCGACGATGCGGAAAAAAGTTGAAAGCTTCTTATACATTGATAGAGCAACTCTATACCGGTGCGCATAGCGGATCATCGATACCGCTTCTCACAACAACCCGGCCCGACCATGATCCATGATACCCTTAAAAGGTTGTCAATGCTTCTGCCCGGTTTGAAGAATTAAAGAAATCTGCTGCTAGAACGGCGCGATAAATGCCTTAATCCGGCCAAAGCGTGGGTGCGATTTTGATCTGTTGAAGCGGCCCACGGATTCCCAAGCTTGAAGGAAGACGGGACGGAATTCAACGAAGAAGATCTTCGAGCTATAAACCGGGAGGTGCGCCCTTTGGCCTGTCAGCTGGTTGAAGAGGCAAATCTGTCTCACTATCAGGCCCAGTATGATGGAGAAAATAAACGAGTGTCTGCACCGATTCCTGAAGCGGAGAACCTTATACCGCCAATCCGTAAGCATACTTATGCTCCTGATATTGAACCGTTGTTGTTGAGCGATGATGAAGCTGTATTCCAAGCATTAATGGGAATCGACTAGACGACTGTTGATTTCCAGCCGCTGGGTAGGGAATCAGAAGTTGAAGCGGCGCAGGATGGCCCGCAACCATCAGGCCAAGCTGGCGATCAAGCATAAACCGGAGGCCGGTTTAGATTA
The DNA here is from genome assembly GCA_021605145.1 of Aegilops bicornis. Classification (NCBI taxonomy): domain Eukaryota; kingdom Viridiplantae; phylum Streptophyta; class Magnoliopsida; order Poales; family Poaceae; genus Aegilops; species Aegilops bicornis. The sequence continues at coordinate 609,195,879 of CM038670.1, read as the reverse complement.
ATGCTTCCTTATGTTATGCCAAAACAATTATCTTATCTTGGGCACTGTGCTGCCTTGTAATAGACTAGCTGCCACACTGTGTGTTGATATGCCTTCGTGCATATTTATTCCAACTTATGCTTTTTGTTGAATCATCAACTTTAAACTGGTGTCTGCCATCATAGGGCATGAAGTTGGCTGTGCCAATCTTGAAGCAGAGTTGTAAGAAACCCGCTCTGCTGAAGGAGAAAACAACTCATGTGTATATAGGGTCAGTTTACCAGGTAAACCGTTCCGGGTTAAGATGAACACTGGTGTCACTCCATAATAGGATGTTTATCAAAAATCAAACCGGGCAAAAGTGTCCCCGGATGAAAAACAAACCATGTCCCGTCAACTGATAGTCGAATCGGTTTAACAATTGTCGGTTTAAGAACACAACAAGAGAAAAATGCAAGAAGATAAACAAATTGCAAGCAAAGGCAAAGACAAACACCTTTGCGTAAAAAAGGCTGTTTGAGCCGATCAAGTGGCATTATCATGGTCGGACACGACCAAGCCCCCAATAGGTGTAGCTATGGTTCATGTCAGCCAGGTCCCCAAATGATGCAATTGCATTACGCCGATCAAGAGGTGTAGCGATGGTTCGGGTTCGACCAAGCCCCCAAGTGATCCCGTGGCCTTAGGCCGACCAAGAGGCGTGACTGGTTCAGACGTGACCAAGTCCCCAAGTGATCTCGTGGCTTTCGCCTGTCAAAAGGTGTTGCATTGGTTCGGACACGACCAAGCCCCCAAGTGACATAATATAAAGCTTTGTTAAAAAGCTAACTCAAGGGGTAAACCGGAGACCGCTTTAAGATAAAAACTCCGTGTAACCACTCATGATGTAAAAATAACAGAGACCCCGCTTTAGCTAAGGCTCCGGTTTATTGTATTGATCATAATATATACATTGTCATAATATGTACATAAGTAAAGCCTATGGCTTAAGTATAGTAGGGCCGAAGATGAGCTATGTTCCACGGCCTATTGGTCTCCTCCTCTGATGTACGTGAGTCTTTATGCTCTCGAATATCAATCAGATAATACGACCCGTTGTGCAGATTCTTGCTGACCATGAAAGGTCCTTCCCAAGGTGGGGATAGCTTGTGCATATCAGTCTGGTCTTGAATGAGTCGGAGCACCAAATCTCCCTGTTGAAAGGTTCTAGTTCTAACTCGGAGACTGTGATAACGACGAAGATCCTGCTGGTAAATCGCCGAACGGGCAGCTGCAATGTCTCGCTCCTCATCCAACAGATCCAAAGCATTTTGCCGAGCTTCCTCGTTGTCCGCTTCAACATAAGCTGTTACACGAGGTGAGTCATGACGGATATCACTGGGGAGAACCGCCTCCGCTCTGTAGACCATGAAGAACGGCGTGTATCCTGTCGATCTGTTGGGTGTAGTGTTGATGCTCCATAACACAGATGGTAACTCCTCAACCCAACAACCCGGCGTCCGCTGCAAAGGAACCATAAGCCGGGGCTTGATGCCTCGTAAGATCTCCTGGTTAGCTCTCTCTACTTGGCCATTCGACTGTGGGTGAGCCACTGATGAAACGTCAAGCCGGATGTGCTCACGTTCACAGAACTCCTTCATAGCACCCTTAGACAGATTGGTACCATTATCAGTAATGATACTGTGTGGAAAGCCAAACCGGAAAATCACCTTCTTAATGAATTGAACCGCCATGGCTGCATCACACTTGCTGACAGGCTCCGCTTCTACCCACTTTGTAAATTTGTCAACCGCCACCAAAAGGTGGGTCTTCTTGTCCTTGGACCGTTTGAAAGGCCCGGCCATATCCAGCCCCCAAGTCGCATAAGCGGCCAAGTAATTGGAATCATCCTCAATTCTTGAGCCGGCACATGAGCGTCTTGAGAACTTCTGACACCCGTCACATCGCCTCACCATGTCCTCCGCATCAGCATGAGCAGTCAACCAATAGAAACCGTGACAAAACGCCTTAGCCACCAGAGATTTTGAACCGGCGTGGTGACCACAATCTCCTTTGTGGATTTCGCGCAAGATCTCACAACCTTCCTATGGCGAGACAGCGTTGAAACGCTCCTGATACACTGCAATGACGCAACTTGCCATTGACAATAGTCATGGACTTGGATCGCCGGATTATCTGTCTGGCAAGCGTCTCATCCTCTGGTAACTCGCCCCGGTTCATGTACGCAAGATAAGGAACCGTCCAATCCGGAATGATATGCAGAGCCGCCACCAACTGAGCCTTCGGATCAGGAATAGCCAAATCCTCTTCGCCAGGGAGCTTGACCGACGGGTTATGCAGGACATCTAAGAAGACGTTAGGCAGGACCGGTTTACGCTGAGAGCCCAGCCGGCTTAAAGCGTCCGCCGCTTCGTTCTTCCGTCTATCCACATGATCCACCTGATATCCCTTGAAGTGGCCTGCAATAATATCCACCTCACGACGATATGCTGCCATGAGCGGGTCCTTAGAATTCCAAGTACCAGACACTTGTTGGGCCACCAGGTCCGAGTCACTGAAGCACTTAATTCGGCTGAGATTCATCTCCTTAGCCATCCGGAGACCATGGAGTAAAGCTTCGTACTCAGCTGCATTGTTAGTACAAGGGAACATTAAGCGGAGAATGTAACAGAACTTATCACCTCGTGGGGAAGTTAATACGACTCCAGCCCCCGAGCCCTCCAATTGCCTGGACCCATCAAAATGAATAGTCCAGTAGGTGTGATCCGGCTTTTCTTCAGGCGCTTGCAGTTCCGTCCAATCATTGATGAAATCCACAAGTGCTTGAGATTTGATCACCGTCCGAGGCACGTATTTCAAACCGTGCAGTCCAAGCTCTATAGCCCACTTGGCAATCCGGCCAGTTGCCTCCCTGTTTTGAATTATATCTCCCAAAGGAGCAGAGATGACTACTGTGATGGGATGTCCCTCGAAGTATTGCTTGAGCTTCCGGATTGCCATGAAAACTCCATACACCAGCTTCTGCCAATGCGGGTACCTTTGCTTGGACTCGATAAGCACCTCGCTGATATAGTAAACCGGATGCTGAACCGGATATTCCTTGCCCGCCTCCTTGCGCTCTACCACAATAGCTACGCTGACTGCCCGAGCATTAGTTGCCACATATAGTAGCAATGGTTCTTTGTCAACCGGAGCAGCAAGAACAGGCGGGTTGGCTAGCTGCCGCTTTAAGTCCTCCAATGCTTTATCAGCGGCCGGACTCCAGACAAAGGGATCCGCTTTTTTCAGCATCTGATACAAAGGTATTGCCTTCTCACCGAGGCGACTGATAAACCGGCTCAACGCGGCAATCCGGCCGCCAAGCGCTGGACATCATTGATACATTTCGGTTTAGCGAGAGGTGATAGCTGTGATCTTCTCGGATTAGCTTCAATTCCTGTTGGACACCGAAAACCCAATAACTTGCTGTCGGTACACCAAAAACACACTTGGCCGGATTGAGCATCATCTTGTATGTCCGTAGGTTATCAAAGGTTTCCTTCAAATCGTCAACCAGAGTCTCCTTCTCTCTTGACTTAACCACAATATCATCCACATAAGCATGCACATTACGGCCTATCTGATTATGAAGGCAGTTCTGTACACACCGTTGATAAGTTGCCTGGGCACTCTTGAGCCCAAAAGGCATAGATACATAGCAAAAGGCTCCAAAAGGAGTTATGAACGCCGTCTTCTCCTGGTCCTTAACTGCCATCGTGTCGATGATAACGAATATCGTCCAAAAACTAAACCGCTCAAAACCCGCCGTAGCATCAATAATCTGATCAATGTGGGGGAGGGCAAAAGGTTCTGCTGTACAAGCCTTGTTAAGATTTGTGTAATCCACACACACATGCGCCAGGTGCCGTTCTTCTTAAGGACCAGCACCGGATTAGCCAGCCATTCAGGATGAAACACCTCAACAATAAAACCAGCCGCTAAGAGCCTGGCCACCTCCTCTCCAATAGCTTTGTGCCTTTCTTCGTTGAACCGGCGGAGAAACTGCTACACCGGTTTGTATTTAGGATCAACATTAAGAGTGTGCTCTGCGAGTTCCCTCGATACACCTGGCATGTCAGAAGGCTTCCATGCAAAAATGTCCTGGTTCTCATGGATGAACTCGATGAGCGCGCTTTCCTATTTCGGATCCAAGTTGGTACTGATACTAAACTGCTTGGATGAATCGCCAGGTACGAAGTCAACAAGCTTGGTCTCAACTGCCGATTTGAACTTTAGAACCGGATCATGCTCCGTGGTTGGCTTTTTCAACGGAGTCATGTCAGCCGGATCAACATTATCCTTATAATACTTCAACTCTTCCGTGGCACAAACCGACTCTGCATAGGCCGCATCACCTTCTTCACACTCCAAGGCAATCTTGTGACTTCCATGAACGGTTATGGTCCCCTTGTGACCCGGCATCTTGAGCTGCAGATAGATATAACAGGGCCGTGCCATAAACTTGGCATAAGCCGGCCGCCCAAACAAAGCGTGGTACGGGCTCCGGATGTTAACCACCTCAAAAACCAATGTTTTTGACCTGGAATCATGATCATCTCCAAAGGCCACCTCCAGAGGTATCTTGCCAACAGGATATGCTGACTTGCCAGGTACCACACCATGGAACACCGTATTGGACGGTTTAAGATCTTTGTCTGTTAGCCCCATACGATGGAAGGTGTCATAGTACAATATATTAATGCTGCTTCCTCCATCCATGAGCACCTTAGTGAACTTATAACCTCCCACTGGTGCCACCACTAACGTTAGCTGACCCGGATTGTCAACCCGGGGCGGGTGATCCTCTCTGCTCTATATGATTGGCTGTTCGGACCAGCGTAAATAACGAGGAACGGCCGGTTCAACAGAATTCACTGCTCGCTTGTGAAGCTTCTGGTCTCGCTTATCCAAGCTAGTGGTGAATACATGATATTGCCCACTATTCAACTGTTTCGGATGGCTCTGATAACCCGACTGCTGCTGCTGCTGGTTGTAACCACCACAGCTATTACGATTGTTTTGATTGTTATGTCCACCCTGATCTCCATTGAAGCCTGAAGCGGCGCTTCCTCCACCGTGACCCGGCCCATGGAATCCGGATCCTGAGCCACCACCTGATCCGTGGTCATACCGGAAAGCATTAGAATTTTTGAACTCCTGCATAATATAGCAATCCTTCCAGAGGTGGGTGGCTGGCGCCTCCTTCGTCCCGTGCTTTGGACAGGGCTGGTTTAATAGATAAGTCAGGCGGTCCGGATTGGGGTTTGGAGCTCCACCGTGATTTGGCGGTTTACCCTTCCGTCGTTGGCCCCTGTCCTGTGCGTTAGTATTAGCCACAAAGTCCATGCTACCATTCGCTTTACGCTTGCCTCCGTTACCATGACCTGCCGTGTTGTGTTGCTGCCCCTTGGAGTTGCCGTTCTTCTTTCCCTTCCCTGTCTTGTCATCATCAGACTCGGGATCCTTGGTACCATCCGAATCAGCATACTTCACTAGCGCAGTCATGAGAGTTCCCATATTATTGCAATGGCGCTTCATCCGTCCCAATTTCAACTTCAGAGGTTTAAACCGACAGTTGCTTTCCAAAGTTATAACCGCGGAGTCGGCGTTAATACGGTCTGAGGAGTGCAAAATTTCCGAGACTCGGCGTACCCAGCGGATTGTTGACTCTCCTTCCTGCTGGACACAGGCCGCTAAGTCCACTATCGACATGGGCTGCTTACATGTATCCTTGAAATTCTGGATAAACTGGGCTCGCAACTGGGCCCATGAACTGATAGAATTGGCTGGTAAACTCTTTAACCAAATACGGGTTGTCCCTTCAAGCATCATGGTAAAATACTTTGCACATGCCGCTTCATCTACATCAAGCATCTCCATGGCCATCTCATAGCTCTCTACCTATGCTTCCGGAGACAAATCGGCCATGTAACTTGGTACTTTGCGCGGGCCCTTGAAATCTTTGGGCAGGCGCACATTGCGTAAAGCGGGGACAAGACAAGGCACTCCCAAAGAACTAGAAGTAACCCCTGGCTCAATTGTGGTGGTTGGACGAACTGGCATAAGTTTGCTGCTAACTCGGCGTCCCTGCGCGCTCGGGCCTGGTCCACCACTTCATGAGCATCACCTGCCGGGTTACGGCCACGGGGCGCTTCACGGTTCCGCGCATTACTGGATACGGCCAGTTCATCCATCCGACTGGTGTAACTCCGGCTTGGACGGGGGGTGGAATGAATTCAGTCACGGCTATATGAATATGCTTCCTGCTGAACCAAAGCTGTTCGAAGTAGTTCCTTAACCCGGCGTGTCTCCACCGCTTGCGGAGAATCACCTTCAATTGGGATGGCCTCCAGCCGTGAAGCGGCGCTGATAAGATTGTCCATTGGATTGGAATAATGACCTAGAGGCTTCTGGACAGGCTGAGGTATGATGTTATTCTATCGAGGCGGCTCCATCAGGCGAGGCTGAACCGGCGCACCCATCCCAGGCGCCTCCGCCCGGTTTAACCACGGCGGGTTACTAGTCCCTGCTCCTAGGGTGTTAAAGAGGTTTCTGCCATCGAAGACCGTCGGCAGGCGAGACCGATGCTTCCTTTTCAGGACTTCAGGTGATGCATTCTGGTCTAGCATAAGCCTATAGGCTTGCGCGTCCAAAGCGGCCCGCTCCACGGCCATCCTGTTGTTCTCGGCTGCCAAATCGGCCTTGGCCTGAGTGATCTGTTCCCTCACCTTTGCAATCTCCGCATTGTGGGCGTCCTGATCTGCCGGGTTAGCTTCTGCCATGAGCACAGCCAACGCATCAAAGAGATCAGATAAAACTTGAGCCGACGGGCGCACAGAGCCTCCTGCCCCGGCCGCTGCCGCCGCTGTTGATCCGGAGAACATTGCTGCTGCGGTCGAAGAGTGGATCGCCGCCTGTGTACCGGCCATGAATATCCCAACCCGGTTGGGCAGGTCAGAGGGGTCCGGAATACTGTCGCCATCGGAACAGCCCCCAATCTGACCGTCCTGTAGCTGATACAATGACTCGGTTTCTCTGATCGAGGATTCGTCGTCGGAATAGACGATGGTCTCGCCACCAGATGCCGATCCACCTTCATACTCTCCTCCGTGGATGACTCCCACGAAGGCACGCTTCACGGCCGGTTTAACCTGGGCAGATCTCGCACGCTGAGCCGTTTCGACGAGGTCGGTGCAGATGTCCGGCTCAGGGCCCGGTTCACCGATCTTGCCAATGAAGACGTGTATGCCACCAAAGGGGACCCGGTACCCGTACTCAATCGAGCCGTCCTCGGGCGGCTGAATAAATCGTCGATGTAGAGCTTGCCGCGACGACTCTTGGTCATTCGGCCCACTGCGTAACCCTTGAGTCCTTCGAAGTTGCCCTCCAAGAACTTGAAACCATCGTGTGATAGCCCCATGGTGGGCGCCAACTGTCATGGTTTTGTCACGGCAGATGTCCTCATGAAAGGACTTAGTCGTGGAGCCATCGCTACGAGTTAGCTTAAAGGGGTTAAAGCGGACACAAGGATGCAAGAGAGTTTATACTAGTTCGTCCCCTTCGATGAAGGTAAAAGCCTACGTCTAGTTGTGATGGAATTGATGGGGGTTTCGATGACTAGGGAGCAAACAAGCTTCGCCTAAGTCTCAAGTTGTTGTCTGTTGTTCTGAATCGCCGCCGGGTCGTCCCCTTATATACATGGGTGACGCCCGTCGGTTTCCAGAGTCCCGAGACCGGCTCATAGACGTGTCCGGTTCGGTCTCTAGTATTTCTAACTTACAACACAAGTTACATACTAATGCCAGTTTACGGCTACAACCCTTAAACCGGTTCTTGGCCTTGGGCCCTTATTGAATATCCTCACGGGCTTCAAGCATACTTGACTACTGATGAAGTTAGCCCGGCCTCTCCTGGCCGGTTTACACCCAGTAGTAACATCCCCAACAGATACTTTCTAGTATTTGGCTCAAAGTGCTATATTCTTGATAAGCATCGTCGTTCTAAATTTGCCACTAAATCTCATGAAGGTTTCCTACTTGGTTATGGCTCAAACTCTCACACTTACCGTGTCTACAACAATTTCACCCGAAAGGTTGAAGAGACGGTAGATGTGAAGTTTGATGAATCTAACGGCTCGCAAGTAGAGCAATTGCCAATTGATGTAGGAGACAAAGACCCTTCGGAAGCAATCCAAGACTTGTCTATTGGCAAGATTCGTCCAACGGAGATCAAGGAGAGTACCTCGTACGTTCAAGTGCAAGCTTACACAAGTGGGACACATCAAGATGAAGAAAATGAGGAAGTACACCAAGATGAACCTCATCAACCTCCTTCTCCACCACGACAAGAGAACGACAACGTCAACAATGAAGAAGGCCAAGAAGAAGAACAAAATTAAGAAGATGTTCCACCCCGAGCCAAGAAAAAGCTCCAATGAGTTTGAGCAAGAGTCGCCAAAGACCATCCCGTCGAGCAAATCTACAATGATATCCAAACCGGGAGAATCACTCGCTCTAAAACTCGTTTGGCTAACTTTTGTGAACATTATTCATTCATCTCTAGCATTGAACCTATGAAGGTTGAAGAAACATTGGAAGATCCAGATTGGATAAACGCCATGCATGAAGAGCTACACAACTTTGAGAGAAACCAAGTGTGGACATTGGTCGAGAAGCCCGAGAACAACCACAATATCATTGGTACCAAATGGGTGTTTCACAACAAGCAATATTAAGATGGACAAGTAGTTCGCAACAAAGCACGTCTCGTCGCCCAAGGCTACACTCAAGTCGAATGTATGGACTATGGTGAGACATATGCCCCCGTTGCTAGACTAGAGTCCATTCGCATCTTACTTGCTTATGCTAATCACCATGATATCACCTTGTACCAAATGGACATTAAAAGTTCTTTTCTAAATGGTGAAATTGAGGAGGTAGTTTATGTTAAGCAACCTCCCGGCTTTGTCAATCCTAAGAAACCTAATCATGTTTACAAACTTCACAAAGCTCTTTATGGTCTTAAACAAGCTCCTAGAGCATGGTATAAATGCTTGACCAAGTTCCTTATTGAAAAAGGCTTTGAAATTGGAAAAAAAGATTCTACTCTTTTTACTAAAAGGGTTAATGGAGAACTATTTGTGTGCCAAATTTATGTTAATGATATTATATTTGGTTCGACTAACCCTCATTTTAGTGAGAAGTTTGGAAAGCTAATGTCGGAGAAGTTTGAGATGTCTATGATGAGTGAACTCAAATTATTTCTTGGTTTGCAAATCAAGCAAACTAAGGAAGGTACCTTTGTTTCTCAAACAAAGTACACCAAGGACTTACTCAAGAAGTTCAATATGCAATAATGCAAAGGTATGAATACACCCATGCCTACTAGTGGACATCTTGATTTGACCAAAGATGGTGAACCGGTTGATCAAAAAGTTTACTGCTCTTTGATTGGTTCATTGTTATATCTATGTGCCTCTTGTCCCGATATTATGCCAAGTGTGTGCATGTGTGCACGATATCAAGCGGCCCCTAAAGAATGTCATCTTAAGGCTGTGAAAAGGATAGTGAGATACTTAATACATACACCAAATTTTGGCATTTGGTATCCTAAGAGGTCTTCTTTTGATCTTGTTGGCTACTCCGATTCGGACTATGCCGGAGACAAGGTTGATAGAAAGTCCACTTCAGGTACTTGTCAACTTCCTGGTAGATCTCTGTGTCTTGATCCTCCAAGAAACAAAACTCCGTAGCCTTATCCACCGCCGAAGTGGAATACATTGCCGTTGGTTCATGTTGTGCTCAGTTACTTTGGATGACCCAAACTCTTAAGGATTATGGGATATATGTGAAACATGTTCCATTGCTTTGTGACAATGAAAGTGCTATTAAGAATGCTCACAATTCTGTGCAACATTCTCGAACTAAGCATATTGAAGTTCGTCATCATTTCATTCGATATCATGTTGCCGAAAGGGACATTGATCTTAAGCATGTTCGCACCGTGTCGGTGTACAAAAGTAGGGGCTCTGCTTTTGACCCCTTTACTTGTGCATGGGCAGTCAGAGCCTCCTGCCACGGCCACGCACAGACACGGCAGGAAGGGGGAGCCGGAGAGAAGCCGAGCCACAAGGCAAATGAAGCAACGACAAGGACCAAGGCCACAAGGATCGGATGGGCGAAGTAGGTTTTCCCGGCAAGGACCCTTGCCAGGGCAGCCTCAGCGGCCCCGGCAAGACCCTTGCCGAGGCAGACCGCCCACACCAGCCGAGCGAGCCACCCTTGAGCCCACCAATGCTCAGACAAATGCGTTGGGAGAGGGCTCGGGAGGCACCTACGTGGTGGCATGCAGATCTTTGTGAAGACATAGAATGCTCAAGATCAAATGAGGATAAGAGGGCGACCATCCTCATCGAAGAAACCCACAAGACCCCCGGCAAGACCCTTGTCGGGGAGGCCAGCGCGTCGCGGCAAGACCCTTGCCGGGGAGGTCAGTGTGCCACGGCAAGACCCTTGCCGGGCCACCCGGCAAGACCCTCGCCAAAGCGCACCAGCTGGGCCACTGCCAGGTCCGCACCAGATAAGTCTTCGCCGCCATTCGCATGCAGCTACCGACCCAACCAGCTGGGCAGGCACCTGCGTGGCGGCATGCAATCCTTTGTGGAGGCTCCACCACCGTGCCACCTCAGCTGCCTGCCTGCCTACATGGCACCGCATGCATCGTTGGCCAGGGCGCGTGTCGAAGCATAAAGGAGCGGCGACGGACGGGACGGGCCTCGCTCCCGTCCCCAATAAAGCGAAGGGACACCTAAGCCTCGCATTCAATGCATCTTGTCCTGTAATACTAGCTATAGACTCGCAACACTGTAGCACTTTCCACCTCCTGTGTGCCACTGTGGCAGCCCCTTCCGCCTATAAAAGGAGGCCCATGGCACACAGAGAGAGGATTCGGCTCTTTGGGACCTCGCATCACCTAGAGCTAGTTCGAGAGCTCAAGAACACTAAATACATCCACCAAAGTAGGACTAGGGTTTTACGCATCCTCGCGGCCCGAACCTGGGTAAAATCCCTTTGTGTTGTCTGCTGGTCCCGCTCTTCTCACGATCCCTGCACCCCGCAACCGTAGAAGGGATTCCAATGATCCCATAGGTGTCGTTTCCCACCGACATCTTTGGCGCGCCAGGTAGGGGGCGCGGAATTGTAAGAATCTGGTCCAGCAATTGACTTAGCTGTTCTTCATCGCCATGGCTCCTAAGAAGAAGGCGACCACGGCAATCGGTTCGTCCGGAACCGGGTTGGTACCGGTGCGGACTGGCAGCGGGCCAGTCGTGGTGAGGACCCATGGCGCTGACCTCTGAACATTCACATCATACGATGGTCCGGACCTGGCGAGCGGCGTCGTTCGCGCGCCGGGCGGCGAGCCACCAGTCGCGGGCTCCGGAGACGGAGTCGGGCCCCCCGCAGGCGGCGCGGGGCCCTCCAGGGGTGCCGCCGTCCCGCCAGGCGGCGGCACGGCGATCTCCAAAACGCCAACACTGGCGCCCACGGCGCGCTCCTCTCAGGTTGTGCGTGATGAGCAGCGTCACCCTGCTGGTGACCCTGCGCGCCGCCCTGGGAAGAGTCCCGTGTGTCCGTCACATGAAGGAGAGGGCCAGCATGCACGCCGAGGTGCTGCTGGAGGTGGCGAACGGCTGCGGAGCCACGACGCGGCTCCTCCTAACATGGTTACGAGTCGAGGCGCATCGCGGTCCACCCAGCTTTCCCCGCCACCCACGCCAGCGGAAGTCCTAGCGCGCACAGCTGCTCCTCGACTTTCCTCCCACCGCGGAGAAGCTCGACGAATGGAGGGCCACCGTCCGGAGCCTCGTCGGCATCGCCAACGACGACAGGCTGCGGCCGGCGGAACCCGTCGGCCGTTGCTCCGCCGGGCTGCCACCTGCTAGCGGGGGCCATGCCGGAGGCGACGCGGCCACGGTGTACTCCCCACATCCATCCGGACTGCCCCGGGCGTCGGCCCATTGCGGCGACGCTCGAGATGATATCTGCATCGCGTCGTCCGACCCACGGACCAACCGCGATCAACGCCAAGTCCTTCGGGAGCGGGCTCACGAGGACGCTCGGACTACGATCGAGCACCGACGTGACGCGCGCCACTAGTCGGACAGGCGGGCAAGGCCCGCTACGGACCACCCAGCGCCGGGAGGCTACGGTGGCCTACCTTACGAGGTGGGTTGTCCGGCCTTCACCCGTGAGCTGCGGCAGTTCCAGTGGCCCTCCCACCGTACGTTCAAACCCGACGTTGGCGAGAAGTACAACGGCAAGACTCACCCGTCGGAGTTCCTCAGCATTTACACCATTGTGATGCAAGCTGCCGGGGCCCGCGACGACAAGGTGCTTGCCAACTACTTCCCGTTGGCACTCAAGCCTAATGTTATGTCTTGGTTGATGCACTTGCCGGTGGATTCCATCTCTTCTTGGGCGGATCTATGCCATTAATTTGTTGGCGCCTTCACTGGAAGTCACCAAGCTCATGGCCAGGCGAGTGATTTACACATCATCCCCCAGAAGGAAGGAGAAAACCTGCACAAGTACATCCAAAGGTTTAGCCGGGTGCAGTACAACATCGCCGATGTTCATCCCGCCGATGTGATTAGTGCGTTTCATCAGAACGTGCGCAATCGCAAGATGCGTGAAGAGCTGGCGATGAACAAGGTTAAGGATGTGGCTGAGCTCTATGTTCTGGCCGATCAGTGCGCTCGTGCCGAGGAAGGAAGGAAGTACCCCGGCGAAGATGTCGGTGCAGAAACCGACTCCACTGGCGATACCGCCACCCCAGCAAAGAAAGGCCGACGCCATAATAGGAAGCGCAAGGGCAAGGCCATGCTTGCCTTTGAGGGATCCGACGACACCGGTACCACCAAGAAGACCAAGGCAAGCGACCCCGGCAAAGAGATTGGCGGGTGTAACGCTTGCCGGGCCTTGGCGGTTGTCGACAAGCCAGGAGGCTCCGAGAAGCAGTATTGCAAGATCCACCGCACCAAGGGCCACGACCTCCAAAACTGCCGGCAAGTAGAGCTGCTCGCCGAGAAGACGAAAGCTGAGTATGAGCGGCGGGACAAGGAGAAAGGCCCAGATGGTGCCAAAGGATCTGGCAAGAAATGTGGCGGCCAAGAAGGCCGCCGCAGCAAGGAGAGACAGCAAGAGAGGCCCGCCCGGGGCCGCGACAAGAAGCAGGAAGACGATGATCATGACGAGGACGACGAGTCCGGTGACCACGAGTTTCAGAAAGCCACAGAGGCTATGTGCATCGATGGCGGCGCCTCGCTGCACACATCCCACCGCCAACTCAAGCAGTGGGCGCGTGAGATCACGGCGGTGGAGCCATCGTTTGACGCACGGAAGCCACTGAAATGGTCCAGCACGCCCATCATCTTCGACACCGAGGACCACCCAGACCGCACCACTGCGGTCGGGTGCTTGCCATTGTTGGTTTCACCAACAATCCGCAACCTCAAGGTGACAAAGATGTTGGTTGACGGCGGGGCCGGCCTGAACTTGATCTCGCTCGTTGTGGTTAGAAGGCTGCAGATCCACGATGGAGACCTCGAGGAGATGGGTACGTTCAAGGGGTTAACCCGGGAGGAGCCAGCCAAAGGGAAAGATCACACTGCCCGTGATATTCGAAGGCGAGCTGAACCACAGGACGGAGAGGATTGTTTTTGATGTAGCCGAGATCCCCTTGCCTTACAACGGGATCCTCGGCCGCCCGGCACTGGCCAAGTTCATGGCGGCTTCACACTACGCCTACAACATGCTGAAGATGCCCGGGCCGATGAACATCATCACCGTCCCCTCCGACAAGAAAGATGCGTTGATCTGCACTGACCAACTCTACCAGGAAGCAGTTGCAGCAGCAGCCACTAAGGTACCTGCTCCTGCCGACGGAGCCCCGGGAGGGGGGGGGAGAAGACCGGCGAGACTCCTAGCACCCACTCCGGCAAGCACACCTCTTTGGGGTGTTGCACTCCCATTGAGGACGTGCAGAGAGCTCCGCCGGCAAGAGCAAGAAGTCCAGAGCTACGCCACCAGAGACCAAGAAGGTGCCCGTCAAGGATGACGGTACGGGGGGAGTTTTTACCATAAGCTCCACCCTCGACTGCGGGCGAATGTCGATGTGTTTGCATGGCAAGCCTCCGACATCCCCGGCGTTCCCAGGGAGGTGATTGAGCACCCCCTTGTTGTTTGTCCTCATGCGCGACCCATCAAGCAGAAGGTCAGGAAGCAAGCTCTGGAGAGGTAGGAGTTCATCATGGAGGAACTCAGAAATCTAGAGGCGGCAGGCTTGGTGAGAGGAGTACTCCACCCAACGTGGTTGGCCAATCCGGTAGTGGTGCGCAAGGCAAATGGGAAATGGAGGTTGTGTATTGATTACACAGACATCAATAAGGCCTGCCCAAAGGATCCTTTCCCGTTGCCGCGCATTGACCAGATTTTTGACTCCACGGCTGGGTGTGACCTCTTATCGTTCCTGGACGCCTACTCAGGATACCACCAGATCTTCATGACAAAGGAAGACGAGGAAAAGATAGCCTTCATCACCCCATGTGGTACGTACTGCTTTTTACGGATGCCTTTCGGGTTGAAGAGTGCTGGCTCGACCTTTGCAAGAGCAGTCCAAATTGGTTTTGAGCCTCAGCTACATAGAAATATGGAAGCTTGTATGGATGACATAGTGGTCAAAACCAAGGACAAAGCAACGCTCGTGCAAGATCTGGAGGAAACATTTGGGAACCTGCGCAAGATCAACCTCAAATTGAACCCTAAGAAGTGTGTCTTCGGTGTCCCGTCCGGCAAGCTTATCGTGTTCTTTGTGTCCCAGCGTGGGATTGAAGCAAACCTAGATAAGATCAAGGCTATCGAGCAGATTGAGGCACCCAAACGGATCAAGGACGTGCGTCGGCTCACTGGCTGTGTTGCTGCCATGAGCCGGTTCATCTCCAAGTCCGCGGAGCGTGCCCTTCCTTTTTTTCAAGATCTTAAAGAAAGCAGGGCCGATGGAGTGGACCCCAGAGGCCGAGGCAGCACTGCAAGATTTGAAGAAATACCTCTCCTCTACCCCAGTGCTGGTTGCGCCCAGACCACAAGAACCGTTGTTGCTTTATCTAGCGGCAACGAACCAGGTGGTTAGCGCCGCACTAGTGGCACAGAGAGAGGTTGATGAGGAGACAGGAGGAGTGGTAGAGTCGATGGTTGGCGGGCCGGAACCCTTTCCGGTAGGGCTCAGCCCCGGCAAGGCTGAGCCCCCGGCAAGGTTCGGCCCCGACAAGACTGGCGCCCATGCGACGGGACCTACGCAACCAGGTGAAGAAGCGCAGAACAAGAAAATGGTGCAGCACCTAGTTTACTTTGTCAGCTCCCTTTTGCAGGGGGCTAGGTCGAGGTACTCAGGTGTGCAAAAGCTGCTCTTCGGCCTCCTTATGGCTTCGAGGAAGCTGCGCCATTACTTCCAGTGCACGAGATCACGGTGGTCACCCGCCTCCCGTTGCAACGGATACTGCATAACCCAGATGCAACAGGGAGAATTGTGGAATGGGCCCTGGAGCTGTCAAGCTTCGGTTTAAAGTTCGAAAGTACCTCGACGATTCAGAGCAGAGTCTTGGCGGAGTTTTTTGCGAAATGGACCTCGACGCCCGACAAAGAGGTACGAGAGACCACTCTCCCCGGCAAGGAAACAAGTCGCAACTGGGTCATGTTGATGGAGCCTTGTCACGCAAAGGCGCCAAATACTGGTATCTGCTTATCGCACCCACGGAGAGCACCTCAAGCACGTCGTCCGGATGCACTTCCCGGAGATGTCAACCAACAACACCGCCGAGTACGAGGGCTTGCTTGCCGGTCTCAGGATCACGGCGGACCTCGGGGTTAAAAAGCTCATCATCAGGGGCGACTCACATCTCGTCGTCAGGCAGATCAACAAAGACTATCAAAGCCCGTTGATGGAAGCTTACGTAGATGAGGTGAGGAAACTGGAGGAACGCTTTGACGGTATACAAGCGGAGCATGCCCCTTGGGCGGAGAACGACATCACCGATTACCTGTCAAAGCGCGCTGCCCTCAAGCTACCTGTGGAACAAGGTACTTTTGTGCTTCAGTTAACCCAGCCGTCCGTTGAACCATCGACCGGGCAGAACAAGCGGAGGAAGCTAGGCCCCGGCAAGTACTTCCCCACCGAGCTCCCCGGAGCCGCCGATGAATATATTGCTACGGATGCCGATCCTGCCACGTGGTAACCGACTCCGGCAGGACCTCAGGTCATGGCCGTGGAGGCGGCCGCTCCCGTGGCAGAAGAGATGCCTTTGGTCCTTGTCGTCGAGCCACAGGCTCCGGCATGGGCATAACACACCGTGCAATTCCTTCAAAAAGGAGAGCTTCCTAAGGAGCAGGAAGAAGCAGAAAGAGTAGCCCGCCGGTCTGCTCTGTACCAATTCGTTGACAGCGTATTGTACAGAAGAAGACCGAATGGGGTGAAATTGATGTGCATCTCCCGGGAGGAAGGACTAAAGCTGTTGGCGGAGATACATGGAGGCATATGTGTCTCCCACATAGGGTCGAGGGCCCTTGCTGGCAAGGCCTTCCGGCAAGGTTTCTTCTGGCCCACCGCCAGCACGGGGGCTTTGAGTACTTGTACGTCGCAATCGACAAGTTCACAAAGTGGCCAGAAGTGGGGGCAGTGAGGAAGGTGACAACGCAGTCAGCCATCAAATTCTTCAAGGGACTAGTGTGCCGTTTTGGGGTGCCCAACAGGATCATCACCAACAATGGCAGGCAGTTCACAAGCTATGCCTTCATGCAATACATTGAGGATCTCGGTAGCAAGGTATGTTTTGCTTCCGTGGCACATCCACGGAGCAACGGCCAAGCGAAGAGAGCAAATGCTGAAGTCCTGCGAGGCTTGAGGACGAGGACTTTTGATAGACTGCGCAAAAGCGTGAGGCGCTGGATTGATGAGTTGCCGGCGGTTCTTTGGTCGATCAGAACGACGCCAAATCGAGCCATCGGCCAGACACCCTTTGCCCTGGTTTACGGGGCAGAAGCAGTTCTCCCCACGGAAATCATATACGGGTCACCTCGAGTGCTCGCTTATGATGAGCTTAAGCAAGAGCGATTGCGGCAAGATGACGCGACGCTCCTTGAGGAAGATCGTCTCCGGGCGGCTGTGAGAGCAGCACGCTACCAGCAAGCCTTGCGCCGCTACCATAGCTGTGAGGTTCATGCCCGGAGCTTTGAGGAAGGAGACCTTGTTCTTCGGCACGTTCAGTCGGCCAAGAATTCCAAGAAGTTTACGCCAAAGTGGGAAGGCCCTTATCGGGTAACACGAGTCACCAGGCCCGGTGCAGTCTAGCTGGAGATCAAAGATGCCATTCCACTGAGTAATTCCTGGAACATCGAGCATCTTCGCAAGTTTTACCCAAAAGGCGCGGCTGCCGAGCCTCCCGGCAAGCCACCCTTTTGTACGAGCCTTGCCCGCAAGGCATGTAACCCTTTGTACAAAGCCAGGCGCAGACCCTGAGCATAAATAAACGAAGCGCTGGCGCCCTAAGTTATTGCATGCATGCTAGGTTGAGTCTCTTCCTTGGTTAGGGTTGATAGTGCTTAGCGGCGGCTAACCCCTAGCTTAGGGGTCGAGTGCGCGTCTCTCTGTTCTTCTCTGTCTCCTTTGGTTCGCAAGGCACATAAGTATTCTTGCCGAGCTGTTTTGGAAGGAAGGGAACAGACTGGCGCCCGGGCCCCGGCAAGCCAGAGTTGTCGGGGGCTGCAAGAACAAGGGTCCCTCCGCGGCAAGCCAAGATCGCCGGGGGCTGCAGATCCAGATAAGTCCTTTATCCTCTATCATGCATTTCGTTATGGACTGGGATACATGAAACCCCGTTCTATCTCTGAGCTACCGTGCTCCCCCTTCTCGGCACCCGAGGATTATCCCCTGGGTCTGGATTTGGTCGTAGCCGCGGTAGCAAAGTAGAGGAACGGGGGGCCTAAGCCCACCTCATCCCTGCCTCCGCCAAGAGCGTGAGAAAGGTCGAGCGAAGTGGGGAAACGGTAAGGCCTGTTGCCTAGCGAGAAAACGTTTGTATTAAAGATAACAAGGATTCACTCCTTATCGTGGGTTCCTCCCGCGAACGAAAATCCCGGCAAACATCCATTTTTCATTAAAAAACATCCCGTACAGGTACAGTTCATACGAAATGAAAAACATGAGCAATGGGATTACAAGCTTTAAATTCTACTAAATCCCGAAGGCTTACAAACTAAAAAGAGATAAGGTGCCTGTAATCCCTTTCTTGTCCCTCTCCTCAGGAAATGGAACAAGAGAAGCAGGAGGGCAAAAGGGGCGCCTAGGCGAGCTACGGGTGGTAGAAGACACCAAGAGAACATCTTGGTGGCCATCCAAGGGCTGAATGGTGATGGCGGCGCCGGAGGCAGAGCTCGAAGACGAGGCGGCATGACGTCAGTATGCGAAGAAGGCGTCGGTGCCCGCGTACTCCGACTTGACAGCCTTGCCGCCCGCCCTCTTCCTCTTCCGCAGCCTCCCAACGCCAGCCGCCCAAGGAGACGAGCCCGAGAAGTTCAAGGAGCCGGCGACACGGATGATGGGGTCACCGGTGCCCGTCATCCTGCCGCCCGCTGGCCTCACCGTCGCTGCCTTTGTCCTCCTCGTCACTCTCGCTCGAGGAGGAATCTTCATCATCAGAAGAGCTCTCCACGCAGCACCTCACGCGGGTCCCGAAGTGCCCGAAGATCTTGACGGAGAGGAGGCCACCCTCCATTAGTTTGAAATGGAGAGCGAGCCCATCCGTCAAGCTGTGGAGGCGAGCAAAGGTCTTCCACCCTCGATGAAGGTACATGACATGAGGGGCGGGGAATTCGACGTAGACCCACGTGCCACTATTCCCACAACCCCTCATGTGCAGCCGCAGCGCCTGCGGCGGATTCAGCTTCATCTCCCGCGCAAACGGGGTCGGAAGGCGAAGGAGTTGGCGCGGCGGATGGCGCAGCCTGACGAAGAATTCGCAGTGGTTGTCCCCAGCGTGGCCCTCCATCGGAGGAAGGACTGCTAGAGGGGGCGAGGCAGACCTGCCGCCCCGTCCTCCTCTCCCTCGGGCACCACGGCGGCCTCGACCTCGGCCCCTCCCCCTTCCTCTAATGGCCGGCTCCGCCCCTACGAGTTCTTGGGGAGGAGTGACGCGCTGCCGGGCCGAGACCCTCGCCGCCACCGATGAACCGTCGTCGCGCCCCCTCGCCATGATAGAAGAAAAAAAGGAAGTAGGGATGGGGAGAGGCAGATGGCAAAAGGTTGAGAGGAGCCGTCCCTCCCGCTCCCCTCCTTATAAAGGGGCGGGAGCGAGGCTCGGCCGCCCCCTCTCGGCCAATCCGGCCTCTTGAAGTGACAGCGAGCGGGGCCGTCAACTGCCCTCCCCGCTCCACTGAAGGCACATGGGAATCGACCCGCACACGCGCGACTACCCACGACCCCTGCGCCTGTCATTCGCTCTGCATGCAACGAACATGGCGCAAGGGGCGGGCGCAATGAGACGCGTGGAATGACGGTTCCCGAGCGAGGGCAGTAAATGGGAGGCGGCCCCGCGGTCTCAAAGAGACGCGCAAGTCGCCTCTTTACTATCCACCACGAGGTGACGCCAGCATGCCCACGTCATGCGCGCGCTCGATCCCCACGTCGCGCGTTCAACACGGGTCGTGGGAAGTGCAGCGTACGGAATAGTGGCCGCGGTAAAAATTCGCCCCAACTACCCGCACACCGTTCTGGGCCTGGCCCAACAACGTGCTGCGCTTATGTGTGGCCCAGGCCCGGGGGCTCCTGTCGGTGTACAAAAGTAGGGCCTCTGCTTTTGACCCCTTTACTTGTGCACGGGCAGTCAGAGCCTCCCGCCACAGCCACGCCTGAACCTGGCAGGAAGGGGGAGCCGGAGAGAAGCCGAGGCCACAAGGCAAATGAAGCAACGACAAGGACCAAGGCCACAAGGATCGGATGGGCGAAGCAGGTTTTCCCGGCAAGGACCCTTGCCAGGGCAGCCTCAGGGGCCCCGGCAAGACCCTTGTCGAGGCAGCCCGCCCACACCAGCCGAGCGAGCCACCCTTGAGCCCACCAATGCTCAGACAAATGTGTTGGGACAGGGCTCGGGAGGCACCTCTATGGTGGCATGCAGATCTTTGTGAAGACATAGAATGCTCAAGATCAAATGAGGATAAGAGGGGGACCATCCTCACCGAAGAAACCCACAAGACCCCCGACAAGACCCTTGCCGGGGAGGCCAGCACGCCACGCGGCAAGACCCTTGCCGGGCCACCCGGCAAGACCCTTGCCGGGCCACCCGGCAAGACCCTTGCCGGGGAGGTCAGCGTGCCACGGCAAGACCCTTGCCGGGCCACCCGACAAGGCCCTCGCCAAAGCGCACCAGCTGGGCCACTGCCAGGCCCGCACCAGATAAGTCTTCACCGCCGTTCGCATGCAGCTGCCGACCCAACCAGCTGGGCAGGCACCTGCATGGCGGCATGCAATCCTTCGTGGAGGCTCCACCACCGCGCCACCTCAGCTGCCTGCCTGCCTACATGGCACCGCATGCATCGCTGGCCAGGGCGCGTGTCGAAGCATAAAGGAGCGGCGACGGACGGGACGGGCCTCACTCCCGTCCCCAATAAAGCGAAGGGACACCTAAGCCTAGCATTCAATGTGTCTTGTCCTGTAATACTAGCGATAGACTCGCAACACTGTAGCACTTTCCACCTCCTGTGTGCCACTGTGGCAGCCCCTTCCGCCTATAAAAGGAGGCCCATGGCACACACAAAGAGGATTCGGCTCTTTGGAACCTTGCAGCACCTAGAGCTAGTTCGAGAGCTCAAGAACACTAAATACATACACCAAAGCAAGACTAGGGTTTTACGCACACTCGCAGCCCGAACCTGGGTAAAATCCCTCTGTGTTGTCTGCTCTTCACACGATCCCCGCACCCCGCAGCCGTAGAAGGGATTCTAGTGATCCCATAGGTGTCGTTTCCCACCGACACACCGATAAGCAATTAGCGGATATATTCACCAAACCGCTTGATGAGAAAGTCTTTTGTCGATTGAGAGGTGAATTGAACATCATTGATGCTTCAAACTTGGAGTAGGAACTCCATTTGGATACATGCAAGGCATGAGCCTTTGACTAATCCTTGATATTTCTTTCATGATGCTATTTATATGTCTTGGATATACTTGCACCCTTGCATGCTATCTAACCCTTGTAGGTACTTGGATGAATCTAAATCTATGAGATTTCCACTCACTCACATCTTGAGCAATCTCGACATCACCAAGTCTCTACACAATGGTGGTTGAAGACAAGGAAGCACGAAACTGTTCAAACATATCCTTTGACAAATTCCATATTAAGTTTTATGATTGTCATTTTGGATACACCAGTGCTCTTCCTTGCAAAACTAACCCATGTAGGTAGATGAACTCAAATTCCAAGTGGTGCTCCCAACTCTCGATGAGCTACATCAACCTTGAGCAACCCACACAAGTTCAACTACATGATCAAGATCAACACCACCACCCAAGGTATGTTATTCCATCTTAGAGAAGCTTTACTCCAAGTCATGGGTCAAAGCAACTCAACAAGATGTGAATACATCAAGATGCTTAAACGAAAAATGGTAACCCCATTTTGAGCTTAAACGATGAGTATGACCTATGATCAAGTGACCTCACTTGACTCCTAAGTCAATATACTCTAACATAGGTGACTTTGTCATCGACAAAATCTAGATGAAGTTCTCTCGTGTTTCTCTGTGCTCTTGCATTTGTCTTATGCATATTTGTTTCCCCTTTCAAAAAAAACTTCTTCTAGATTTCTTTTTTGTTTAATTTTGTTCTGCATTCCCTGCATCCAATTCATTGCAAATCCTTCAGTTAATTCCTTGCAAATCCTTGTGAGATTTTACTTGCCTAGTGATCTGAGGTGACAAGTGTTTTCCCTGCGATGAACTCGGTCACACCGGTCTGTTGCTTTCAGTCCAACCGAATCCTTTCGGTGCAACCGAATCACATAACTCAGTGCTACCGATTTCACTACAGAAAAGACAACTTGCCACTTGATTCGTGAATTCTTTTTTCTCCAGCTCCACTCAATGATTCTTGTCCTCTACCAGCATCACATTCGACATGCTGCTTTGGAAATTGATGTCAAAGGGGGGAGAGAGATCACATCAAAGCTTAATCATTTCTATAGGGGGAGAGAATACTCAGGGGGGAGTTCTTCTACAAGGAGAAAGAGGTATCACAAGCCCCAGATGCTTGGTGTTCAAGAGGAGATAAGTCACATGTCTTTAAGAGGGGAAAGACATGTTCATATTTGGTTGTTTGCATTTGCATTGTGTTTCTTTGCTCTGATTTTCTGTTCCCTACCTTCTCCTAATATCCCATGCAAGACTCAGGGGGAGCAAGACATCTAAGGGAACAAAATCTTTGAATTCATTACATATCTTTACCTTTGGGGACATGTCTATATCCAATAGAGTACTTAGTACTCACTCTCTACATGTCATCCCAGTCTTGGTACTCTTGTGGTTTGTTGTTCTTGCTCTGCTTGATAGATGTATATGTGTTATCTAACCTTGTTTACCCAGGTTCATCTCTTCCAAAGTTATCTCAAAACCACAAGGTAAGTATATGCATCACAGTCATGTGTATGAGGATTTCTTGCTGATGTACATACTGTTTGCAAGAAGGACTCATAAGCATGAAGGTACATTTCCTATACCCACATCATTTGCTCTGATGCATATAGCCAAGATGCATGTAACACATTGCTTACTCTGTTATGCTTATGCATTCACATGCTCCTATATTCCATATTTACATGATTGCATACATGTAGGGGGAGCCTATGCATGTTACATGTCTTTACAAAGCTTTACTTGTTATTCTCTATATCTTTATCTAAAGCTTTGATGTATGTTGTCATCAATTACAAAAACGGGGGAGATTGAAAGCACAAGTGCTCCCTGGGTGATTTTGGTAATTAATGTCAACATATCTCTTGTTGGACTAATGCTTTTACCTAGTATGTTTCTGATAAGTTCAACAATGGAGTGGCATGGACTAGAGGATGTGGAACCCCTTTGAGATGATAAGGACAAAGGATTGGCTCAAACTCAAAGCTCAAGACTCTGCATTTTCTATTTTAGTGATCCAAGATCACATTGAGTCCATAGGAAAGCCAATACTATTAAGAGGGATGAGGTGTTGCTTAATGGGTTGCTTGCTCAAAGTGCTTAGTGATATGCTCCAAAACCCTCAACCACTTTCTCACATCCACATATGTCCCAAACCAAAAGTCAAACTCGGCCCCACCGAAACATTCTTTCCGGCGCCACCAAGTTCTCTTGACATAGCCACTGCCAGAAACCCTAATCAATTCGTTCTCACCGATGGGATCTCGGTCTCACTGAGATGGGCTTGCAAACTCTCTGTTGCCTATTGCAATAATTTCGGTCTCACCGAGATATGCAATCGGTCCCACCGAGTTTGCTTGGCCAACTCTCTGTTTTGCTTATTACCCAAAATTGGTCCCACCGAGTTTGTGTAATCGGTCATACCGAGATGAGGCTTTGCCCTAACCCTAGCACATCGGTCCCACTGAGTTGATCATATCGGTCCCACCGAAATGCCTAACGGTCACATTATGAACCAAATCGGTCCGACCGAGTTTTCTAATTCGGTCCCACCGAGATTGGTGATTTGTGTGTAACGGTTAGATTTTGTGTGGAGGCTATATATACCCCTCCACCCACTCTTCATTCGTGAAGAGAGCCATTAGAACATGCCTACACTTCCAACATACATTTTCTGAGAGAGAACCACCTACACTTGTGTTGAGGTCAAGATATTCCATTCCAACCACATAAATCTTGATCTTTGGCCTTCCCAAGTTGCTTTCCACTCAAATCATCTTTCCACCAAATCCAATCCTATGAAAGAGAGTTGAGTGTTGGGGAGACTATCATTTGAAGCACAAGAGCAAGGAGTTCATCATCAACACACCATCTATTACCTCTTGCAGAGTGGTGTCAACTAGATTGGTTAGGTGTTACTTGGGAGCCTCCGTCAAGATTGTGGAGATGAACCAAGGAGTTTGTAAGGGCAAGGAGATTGCCTACTTTGTGAAGATCTACCCTAGTGAGGCAAGTCCTTCGTGGGTGACGGCCATGGTGGGATAGACAAGGTTGCTTCTTCGTGGACCCTTCGTGGGTGGAGCCCTCCATAGACTCGTGCAACCGTTACCCTTCGTGGGTTGAAGTGTCCATCAATGTGGATGTACAATAGCACCACCTATCGGAACCATGGATAAAAAATCTCTGAGTCTCCAATTGCGTTCGCACATTCCAAACCCATCCCTTTACATTCTTGCAACTTGCATGCTTTACTTTCCGCTGCTCATATACTCTTGTCATGCTTGCTTGATATGTATTGTGAATGTTTAAACTTGTGCCAAAACTCCACTTCAACTTAAAGAAATTAAAACCTGTAACTTTTCTTGCTAAGGGTCTATTCACCCCCCTCCCCTCTAGACACCTCTTCTCGATCCTTTCACACGCACGCCACGCACACACTCATTCCCTCGCACGCACACATGGGTACACAGGGGGACGCATTTTTGTACGAAGATCCACCCCATGTGATTATTTGATGCGTGTAAAGTCCTTCACTTCATTAATGGTCAATTAATACAGCGCATGCAAATTGAGTGGACATGAGGGAGGAAATAGTTGAGAAAGACATTACTACTCCACTGCGTGCATGCGAGTAGCTAAATCATGGGTTGCTACTTCCATTGGTCTCCTTCGTATTTTGTGCCAATTTTTGACCATATTTTTAAGTAACATAATATTTGTGCATGTCATAAGAAGTGGCACAAAAAAGGGGGCCAATAAACCAGGACGCACGCAGCATGATCAATTTTTGCCAGGGCTACTGTTGGTGGCCTTTGTATTTAAATACGGATGGAGTGGAGTAGTAATATCTTTATCTTAGCCTCGTAGGGCTCTCCCAGCGCCTAGGCTCGCCTCCCCGCCTCGCCCACCGGATCCCGCCATGGATAATCCCTTAGATCCCAGGATCCCGCGGGCTGCCCTCTCGCTGCGGCCCGCAGCACTGCCGCCTTTGAGCGAAACCCACATGTATTTTAGAGGGGATCCATTGCTCTGGAATCACAGATCGGTGGCGCCGGAGGACATGCCAGGGCTGCGTTTCAGGTGGTGGACGGCAAGGGCAAATCAGATTGAGGAAGTGTTGCATCGATTGGAGAGAAGTTCCAAGGAGCTACGCCTGGCGCAGCACAAGGCGGAGGCGCAAGTCGATCTCAGGGGAGAGATGCTGAGGGATGTTAGCATCTGGCAGCGTCGCGTTGATTTCGAGCTAGGGCTAATGGCAGAGATCATATTCACGGAGTCAACTGCAGAGGAAAGAACGCGCATGCCTGCGGAATAGCATGAGCAGCCGGTGCAACTATTCAAATGGGTAGTAGGAGAAGCCAAATCGTGGGACAAGCTGTGGCGGTGCCGCTGGGCATGCATCATAGGCGAGAAAAGCTGCCCTCCTTCCCCGCCGGTGATGCAGTGAACTACTCGGTTGCTGCTGCAGTGAACTTGCGGTGCCATGGCAGTTTGCAACCGTGACAATCACTCCATCTGTATGTATTGTATTCCTATGAAAATTCTTGGTCGTTTGGAAAAAAATGGTAATTGATTTATCACTAGTTTTTGGATGCTTGGTCATGACAATCACCCGAAGCCACAACCAAAAGTCTCCATCATGTAATACTTAGGGTCGGTCGCACCAATAGACGGCCGGTCGGACCCGCGACACGCATCGGCTTGGTCTGACATGTACGACAACTTATACATCACTAACTTGTGCGACCGTATTTGACCAGTGGTACTTGAAATTTGTGTTCCAGGAAACTCATCGGGAGCCGTTTCGGGCCTCGAAACCAAAACCATCAATTAATCTTTAGCTTGTTCCCATCACATTCCAAAGTGTACAGTATAATTAAGTGCAAACCTACTCACACCCTAGTACGTATCAAACCTGAATGTGTTCCCACTTCCCACTATGCAGGTTTTAGTATTAGTGCTAGTACTAGGTTATAAAAAGGGGAACTAGTACCTAGCCGAAAATCACTCTATCTCTTCCTCCTCATAAGTCTTTCTTGTTCGTCTGTCCTTGCCATGGCCGATGTGCAGAGCTCTAGGTCGAGAACTACTCGTAACAAGGGAGCGGCAAGCAAGGCCGCGGAAAAAAAAGAGAGGGCTCGCCACCTCGAAAGATCTCTCACGGGCAGGCAAGGGCTCCCAGGAGCGCCCTAGCCGTGAAGGCGAACATACCGAGCTGGCGGCGCGGAGTCGTTATCCCTTGACGACATGCCCGATCAGCTCAATAAGCAGGAGGAGTTCATCGACGGCTTGGTGGAGCTACTAAAGGAGAGCCTCGACGACATGCCCGTTGAGCTCAATGAGCAGGGGGAGTTGACCGATGGCTTGGTGATGCTGCTAAAGAAGAGCATTGCCTCGGATAAGAAGGCGACCGATGAAATCCTGCAACTTCAGGAGGACAAGGCGAAGCTCTGCCACGAGCTCGACCTGCTGAAGGAGGAGAACACCGACTGGAAGAAGTTGCATGAGAAGAGTAGTACCTCGATGGAGATGTTGTAGGCCCTCGTCATGGAATAGAAGGATGAGTTGGTGAAGCTCTGCATCAAGCGCCCGGCTGCTGTCAATGTACGTAATGCGACCGTGGAACAGATGATGAAGGCTCGCGTCGAGAAATCCCGCGTCATGGACAGAATGAAGAAGATGGCGGAGGAGATGCGCAAGGAGATGGAGGGCGTGGAGGCGATGAAGAAGCAGTTACGACTCCGCGGCTAGCAACCCTTCATGTAGTAGAGACTAGAGAGCAGCGCCCCAGACTTGTGTGTGCGTCTTCCTTATTTTTTGGGGGTGATAATCTTCCTTCTTCTTTTGCTCCTGAGTTTCTTATTTTGCTTCGGGTGTTTCGCCGCACGTGTCACGTTCTCTGCGAGGCATGAATAGAATAATGCTAACGATGAGCAGCGACGTGGGATCAATGATAGCAAATTAGATCATTTTTTATCGCCATATGGCACTGGGCTACCGTGTTTCCTGTTCCTCCATCGTACTAGTACTCTAGTGGAAAACATGAGTATACCGCACGGTTCTTTTCTCCTCCTCAGGTCGTCGGCAACAATTATACGAGCAGTCAAATCACAAGGCCCCATCTTCCAGCAGTAATGAGCCGTCAAATCACAAAGGCCCTCGCCTCTCGTGAAACCGACCAAGCGAGACTGCCCCGCCCTCTAGCCTTTTAAAAAAGTATATTTTTGTACAGTAGTAGTATCGATGGATTGCGCCATGGAGAAAAACTAACAAGATGAAATTAAAGAAAAAGGTGGTACATATAGAGGGCTCTCGTCGCCAAATTATGCATATAGTACTATTAAAAAAGCTAGTACGTGCTTAAATGGGGTGCTAAATTCTATTAAATAAATTAGCATACCTATTTAATTATTGGGTTCTTATTATTTATCCCACTAGTTGTGTATCACTACTCAGTTTTGCCATTAGAAGTTACAACTACTCAATAATGCCATCGATCTGTGAGATGCTTGCTCAAAAATGCAATTAGATATCTCAAAAATGCCATCGTTCCGTTTGATGTTTTCTCAAAAATGCCATTAGGCATTGTTATTTTTCACGCCAAACCCGTTGACCATGTTATATGACAAAAATGAGCCGATTCTCTCTATCTCACAATGATAAGTGTGGCCCCGCTTGTCAGGAGTAACCAAGCAAATAATTTTATAGGAAAATAAGAATGCTGTTGGGATCAAGTGGGCCCCACACTTTATTGTACTGTAATGAGATAGAGGGAGAGCTGGCATGTTGGTCCATAGGTATTTATGTCATTATAACATGGCAAAAGAGATTTGAATCACAATAACGGTGTCCAGCACAACACACCCCTCAAATAAAACTAAGCACCTTGAAATTCTTTGAGAACTAAAATGCTGGCTATATGATGTTGGCCATATATATTGTACGTATATAATGTGAAGAAACGAGTGGTAGTACTACCAACTCAAAGATGAACTGTATGAAATACTAGTATGTACGTACTGAAGAGTTAAAGTAACAAGAAGGAACATAACATAGTTCTGTTGGGGGCTCATCACAACACACCCCTCAAATAAAACTAAGCACCCCTGAAATTAAACTAAGTAACTAATCCGGTAGAGACTGCATTAGAACCACCATGAGCAATGACACTGCCACCTTACTCGGACTCCTCGTCCACATGCTCGACTTTGTCCTTGTCCCTCTTCCTCTTGGCCAATACTTCTTTGCTTGAATCACACACTTGGCTCTTACTCTTCATCCAATCCTTTTAGATATTGAAACAAAGGTAGGCATCCATTGCAGCATACTGGATGTGGTCTATATCTAGTACATTCCACTCCCATGCATGACGATGAAACTTGGGCGGAGGTTTCTTCAGTTTGCCGTATGAAGGATGAACCATGGCTCCTGCCAGGGTCAGCATTGAAGGCTGATCACGGGAGGGCACCAGCCCATTCTTATGGAGGTCGAAGGGCTCGCCTACAACGAGTCTTATCCGACCCAGGACTCTTCTGTCAGTCGTAAAGTCTATAATAATGAATTTGACTAGGCCGCCCGCTAGGAAATTCTTAAATTCCTCGCACTCAACGTCAGCATGGCATATGTGGTAGACCAAGCTACTCAACATCTAGCCCAGCGACCCATTCATCATTTGAGTTTTCGAACATGCGTATGAAGCAAGAAAGGCATCCTTTCACCATCGCAGAAGAACGGGTGTAGATGATGTCGAACTCATCGCCGGTGATGGTTCTAACCTCGTACTCACCGACCGTCATGGAGATTTAGGATGCCATGGATTTGGGAGGAGGGTTAGGATTAGTGGAACTGCCGTAATGTGAAAGGATGGGACGACTAGGAGCGAACTGCCATAATGTTAAAGGACGTCATGTCCGGGGACGAGTAGGAGCGAACTGCTAGCGGTTTTTCGATTGTAAAAATGCTGAGTGGGCGTGCGAACGACAGGGTAGTGGCTTGCCTGGTGGATAAATGGATTCATGCACAGTACTATGGGGGCCCAATTAGATGTCATGCCTACTTGACGCCCAATTAAATGGCTTTCGATGTCATGTCAAACATCGGGAAAATTACAGGTGATACGAAGCTTTCCATTCTCCCATGATACGGGCTTCTGAGAGCCCTTGAATCTGAGATCGAACAGTTGCATAGCGTGATTCTAGACCTATGGGTGAATATTCTATCCTGGAGGATTATTCTACAATTTTTTAGCAACTTAGCATGCGACTGTTCGATCTCAGATCCAAGGGCTGCCAGCAGCCCGTATCATGGTCGCGCCTACCACGACCGTCGCCTCACTCGCGTGGTCGCTCCCTTAGAGATTTAACACAGTGCATTAGGCTATCTGATGTTGACATGTCATACATAGTCATCACTTAGTCACCCATACAACAAGGTTAGCTATAAGGTTGGCTATAAGAGAATTTTTTTAACTTCTCTCTATCTCTTTCTTCGTAGTATTTATTGCATTTGCCAGGGAGTGACATCTTCCAATGAAATGGTGCTTAGATGAGGTGCTAAGGGCATTAAATGGCTTAGCAACTCAAGTCCCCAATGCATAGGTGCTTAATTTTTTGTTACTAAGTTTGCATCATTTAATTAGCTATAGACTCAAAATTGTCTTTTCACCTAGGTACACGTGCTTAGCACCGTTTCTTCCTGGGGTCACCAAACTAGTCTTTCTCTTCTTAATTAACTTGCCACGTCAGACTTTATGCCTATGTGGCAGGCTTAGCACCTGTACAAGCAAGTACAATAGTGGGTGTCGGTGTCAAAACCGGCGGATCTCGGGTAGGGGGTCCCGAACTGTGCGTCTAGGCGGATGGTAACAGGATACAAGGGACACAATGTTTTTATCCAGGTTCGGGCCCTCTCGATGGAGGTAATACCCTACTCCTGCTTGATTAATATTGATGATATGGGTAGTACAAGAGTAGATCTACCACGAGATCAAGGAGGCTAAACCCTAGAATCTAGCCTATGGTATGATTGTTGTTTGTCCTACGGACTAAAACCCTCCGGTTTATATAGACACCGGAGAGGTTAGGGTTACACGTAGTCGGTTACAATGGTAGGAGATCTACATATCCAGACGCCAAGCTTGCCTTCCACGCCAAGGAAAGTCCCATCTGGACATGGGACGAAGTCTTCAATCTTGTATCTTCATAGTCTTGGAGTCCGGCCGTGATGATAGTTCGGCTATCCGGACACCCCCTTGTCCAGGACTCCCTCAGTGGGCTATAAGCCCGCTTACATGGCATTTTTGCATATGTGGAGGAAAGAGGCAAGGAAAAAGTGGAGGAGTGGGCTCTCATGCATGAGCAAGCCTCTACATGGTGGAACATTGGGAGAGGCACATGTATACCATGGAGGTCGTCAGGAATCGGGAGACTCACGCCGGTCGTAGCACCGCAATTAAAATGATAATGGCAAGTCAAATCATGGGGCCCCACCTGTCCAGCAGTAACTCGCTGTCGAATCACACAGCCCTACGTTTGCAGCAGCCAACTCCCTCATCTTCTCGCATCTCTGCCGAACCGACTAGGCGGAACTGCCCTGCCTACCGCGTGGGAAAAGCCCCGCCCTTGACTTTTAAATAGTACAATATACTAATTTTGTATCCATGGGTTGGGCCATGGAGCAAAGCCTCAAGAAAATGGCGGTATGATACGTCTCCATCATATCTACTTTTCCAAACACTTTTGCCCTTGTTTTGGACTCTAAATTGCATGATTTGAATGGAACTAACCCGGACTGACGCTGTTTTCAGCAGAATTGCCATAGCATTATTATTGTGCAGAAATAAAACTTCTTGGAATGACCTGAAACTTCATACTGGCGAAAGAATCAACACCAGGGGGCCCACACCCTATCCACGAGGGTGGAGGGCGCGCCCACCCCCCTGGGGCATGCCACCCTGCCTCGTGGGCCCCCTGAGGCTCCACCGTCCTCAACTCCAACTCTATATATTCATGTTCGGGGAGAAAAAAATCAGAGAGAAGGATTCATCACGTTTTACAATACGGAGCCGCCGCCAAGCCCTAATCTCTCTCGGGAGGGCTGATCTGGAGTCTGTTCGAGGCTTCGGAGAGGAGAATCCGTCGTCGTCGTCATCATCAACCTTCCTCCATCACCAGTTTCATGATGCTCACCACCGTGCGTGAGTAATTCCATCGTAGGCTTGCTGGACGGTGATGGGTTGGATGAGATTTATCATGTAATCGAGTTAGTTTTGTTAGGGTTTGATCCTAGTATCCATTATGTTCTCGAGATTGATGTTGCTATGACTTTGCTATGCTTAATGCTTGTCACTAGGGCCCGAGTGCCATGATTTTAGATCTGAACCTATTATGTTTTCATGAATATATGTGAGTTCTTGATCCTATTTTGCAAGTCAATAGTCACCTACTATGTGCTATGATCTGGTAACCCCGCAGTGACAATAATCGGGACCACTCCCGGTGATGACCGTAGTTTGAGGAGTTCATGTATTCACTAAGTGTTAATGCTTTGGTCCGGTACTCTATTAAAAGGAGGCCTTAATATCCCTTAGTTTCCGATAGGACCCCGCTGCCGCTGGAGGGTAGGACAAAAGATGTCATGCAAGTTCTTTCCCATAAGCACGTATGACTATATTCGGAATACATGCCTACATTACATTGATGAACTGGAGCTAGTTACAGGTCACCCTATGTTATAAGCTGTTGCATGAGGAATCGTGATCGACATAATTATCCATCACGATCCAATGCCTATGAGCTTTTCACATATTGATCTTTGCTTAGTTACTTTTCCGTTGCCTTTGTTACAATTACTACAAAACTGCCATCGTTACTTTTGCCACTTGCTATCAAGTTACTTCCATACTACTTTGCTACTAAATACTTTGTTTCAGATATTAAGTCTTCCAGGTGTGGTTGAATTGACAACTCAGCTGCTAATACCTGAGAATATTCTTTGGCTCCCCTTGTGTCAAATCAATAAATTTGGGTAGAATACTCTACCCCCAAAAACCGTTGCGATCCCCTATACTTGCGGGTTATCAAGACTATTTTCTGGCGCCGTTGCCGGGGATTATAGCTCTATTCCTTGAGTCACTTGGGATTTATATTTGTTGATCACTATGAGGAACTTGAAAGACGAAAAAACTAAGATTTATCCCTCAACTATGAGGGGGTGTAAGGAACTGCCATCTAGCTCTGCACTTGATTCACCTTCTGTTTTGAGTAAACTTGCTACACCAAAACCTACAGCTGTTATTGGTTCTGACATGTCACATGTTATTGATGATGCCACTTCTGCTATGCATGATACTTATGATGAAACTACTTCTATGCTTGATAATACCGTGCCATTAGGTGAATTTCTTGATGAACAACTTGCTAGGGCTAGAGAGAATGAAATTATTGAAACTGATAATATTGATGAAAGTGATAATGAAGATTGTCCCCCTAGATATGAATTGCCTGATGTACCTGAGGGTTATGTTATGGATGAAGAAACTGCTAGAGACTTCTTTGCTTCCAAAGATAGATATGATCTTAAGAAACTGTTAGCTAAGCTGAAAGAAAAGTCTTTGAATGCTAGAATGAAATATGACCCTGCTTTTGCTACTTCACCTATCTGTATTTCTGATAAGGATTATGATTTCTCTGTCGATCCTAAGATAATTACTTTGGTTGAATCTGAT
Source organism: Aegilops bicornis (assembly GCA_021605145.1). Lineage (NCBI taxonomy): Eukaryota > Viridiplantae > Streptophyta > Magnoliopsida > Poales > Poaceae > Aegilops > Aegilops bicornis. The sequence goes on along the minus strand of CM038670.1, from coordinate 609,162,901 downwards.
CCTTTCTATGGATATGAATCTGAAACTGTTGTGGCACATCTTACTAAATTAAATGATATAGCCACCCTATTCACTCATGAGGAAAAAATTCGTTACTACTATATCCTTAAATTATTTCCGTTCTCATTAAAGGGTGATGCTAAAACATGGTTTAGTTCTTTTGATCCTGGTTGTGTGCATAGTCCCCAGGATATGATTTATTATTTCTCTGCTAAATATTTCCCCGCTCATATGAAACAAGTTGCCTTAAGGGAAGTATATAATTTTGTGCAAATTGAAGAAGAGAGTCTCCCACAAGCTTGGGGGAGGCTTCTCCAATTACTTAATGCTTTGCCTGATCATCCTCTCAAGAAAAATGAAATACTTGATATCTTTTATAATGGACTAACCGATGCTTCCAGGTGTTTTCAGGGAAAGGACAGTTGATCAAGCTGAATTGCTATTGAATAATATGTTGAGTAATGAAAATGATTGGACACTTCCTGAACCAACTCCTAAACCAACTCCAAAGAAAAGGGGTATTTGTCGGGGCAGGCTGATCGGGCCCACGAACACCTATGGGACCGGCGGACCGAGTCCCTTTCGGTTCGGAGGGGGGCGGAGATCGCACGAAGAGCGGATCGAGGCGAAGCACACGAGCAGTTTACCCAGCTTCGGAGCTCTCCGGAGAGATAATACTCCTACTGCTGCTTGTCTAATTGTATTGTGTTCTTGCTAGGGAGCGCTGAGAGCTACAGTATACTCCAGCTGCTAACGAGACCTAGCGTGAGAATCTTCGAACCCCCCTCTACGTTGCGCATGGGCCTCCTTTTATATGCTCAAGGGGTCTCCGACAGGTGGCAACGTAGATGAGGGTACAAATGGAAAAATAGTAGTTGGTACACCTACTTGTACAGTGTATAGTGTACTCTACCTAACCCTGACGGCAAGGGAAAAAGCATTAAATGCCCGTCCCTGTCGCCTAAACAGTGCAACAGGGACCGTCAGGAGCACCACCGTTCGCCACGATGGCCAGCTTGTTAGCGCCGCTTATCGCTGCTCCCCGCTGGCTGCACAGCCTCTTGACACGCGCGCATGGAATGGTCCCATGGCGACACGTTGGTGGATGAGCTGGAGCGGAGATGAAGAGAGGTTGCTGCCGCGGCAAGTGCCTTGCCGGCTGAATCCTGTCGGCGTCCGGAGGCTTGTCGCTCTCCGAGCCTTCCCGGCAAGCTCCTCTTGTCGGGTCTTGCCTTCTGCGTGCCTTGAGTGGCCTTCCTGGCAAGCTCCTCTTGCCGGGGCCTTGTCTTCTTGGTTAAATACTTTGTTCTTGAATGGCTCCAAAGGAACCACGGAGGATCTTAGCGGTGACCAGGCAAGCCTTGCCGCGGGGTGCTGCAACTGCCCGTGGACGAGTTCGGGATACTAGGGTACCCCTACTCTAGTACACCGGCAGGAGCCCCGGGCACTGGAGCCACCTGCAGTGCAGCGCTGTTGGGCCAGGCCCAAAACAGTGCACGGGCACACGCGGCCTTGATCACGCCGTTACTTGCTCTGGACCCACCACATCCCCCACGAACAGCACGCGCCGAACGTGGCATCGTGGGAGAGATCGTGGGGGCATTCTTTATTGGGAAAAGCGGGCGTCCGCCCCTCTCCCTCCTTATAAACAGGGGAAACAGGGGCAGGTCGCCCACCTCGCCATTGCTGTCTCGTCTCGAAAACCACCGCCGCTCCCCCCTTCTTCTCTAGTGCGAAGAGAGCAGCGCTCCGCCCCCTTTCGCCATAGCGCCATCAACGCCGTCGGTCTCCTCCACCGCCTCCGCCATGGCTCATAAAGCCGACAAGGGGAAGGGCGTGAAGTCGGTCGAGGCGCAGCGGCTCGCGGCGCTGCGAAAGGAGCGGGCCATCTTCTCCCCCCAGCTCGACGCAAAGGAGCCGAGGAGGGCTACTACCTCTTGGTCGTCGACGGAGACGCGTGCGCATCCGCGCACGAAGGTACTCCTTGCCACCGCTTCGGAACTAGCCCCAACTGGGTACCCTTTCTTTGCGCTTTTCTTCTATTGCGGGCTCTGCCCGCCCTTTTTTGAATTCTTCTGCGATGTCATGAACACCTACGGGCTTCGCCTCCTTGATTTCACCCCCAATGCTGTCCTGACCATGGCAGTTTTAGCACACCTTTGCGAAAACTTTGTCGGGATCCACCCAAACGTAGCCCTCTTCCGCCACTTCTTCATGCCCGCATTGAGAGAGGAGCCGCTTGGGAGGGATTGCTTGGGTCTCCGTGGATCGGCAAGAAAGAAGCTTATTTGGAAGGAGAGTTCCGTGAGCAAATGGGAGGAGTGGAGAGCCAATTGGTGTTGGATCGTTGAGGAGAACACGCAGCCCTTCGACGCCTGCGCCAAACCCCAATAGTCGGCAACGATCGGCCCAGGAGCAACTTGGCGGAAGATGCTAGGTTGAAGATTGCCGTGACTCGGATTTTGCGCCTCGTGCTTGCCGGACTCATCAGTAGGCGCAGCTTGGCGCAGAGATTTCCTTCGCCGCCGCATCGCTCCCTTTTAGGAGAGGAGGAGACCTGCTTGGGAGTTCCAAAACGCAGCGGACATCATGAGGCTGCGCCCGGGCCTCAACTGGAATTTCACTATCTTGGAGTTGGATGCGATGCTGCTAGAGCTGTTCAAGCACGACCCCGATCACCCCGAGTGGTTTAGGTGGCCGAGGGGGGTCGTCCCATTGTGCAACAATTCTGCGCTCGACCGTATCCGTGCCATGATGCCGTTGTGCGATTCTCATGGGATCGTTCCAACCTGGCAAGAGCCCGCGGACGACGTCGTGCGGCAATTCTTCGACAGCCTGGAAGAAATGTCGATCCGCCCCGATGAGCAGAAGAAGCTCACCCGCGACACCACCGACGACGAGATGCAGCGCATTGCCACCAGGCTGGAGGAGGCGGCAGCTGCCGTCATACCGGGCGTCTTCGGGTACACCGTGGAGGAGGCAGATGCAGCAGAGGCCGCAAGCCTTGCCGAGCGAAGGGAGTTCGCCGGTGAGGAAGAGCTTGCCAAATCCAAGGCCGAGTCGAGCGAACCAGCCGAGGGCGCTTCTTCCCCACCATCCAGGAGCTTGCAAGCGGAGCCCAGGCTCCGCCAAAGAAGCGTCTCCGCAAGGCGGAGAGCAGACGGGCGGCAGACGGGCCAACAGCCACGGCGCCCGGCAGCGCTCTACATGGCAAGCAATGTTGCCGCGGGAGCACCCCATACTGCTGCGACAACTGGGGCGGGATCCTCCCAGGCCACCGCCGACACCTCCGCCAAGCGGCCAAGAGAGCCCACTCCTCCTCCTTGTCGCACCGGAGGTGAGCCGGAGTTTGATCTCTCCGCGCTCAGCTCCGACGAGGAAGAAGAAGAGTAAGCTTCAATATTGTTCTTGTATTTCTTCAATTTTGTTGCTTCATCTTGAATCTGACTTGCTTCGATTACGAACTCTTTCCTTTTCGTGACGCTGGCCCGGAAGAGCGTCCAAGAGAGCCAAGACCCCGGTGGTCGTCATTGAGGACGAGCCACCCGTGGCAACAGGAGGCGCGTCTGAGACCCCCTTGCCGGACCCGACAACCCTTCCTCAAAGCAGCCCCCAGCACAGCCCCCATAGTAAGTATGCCGTTTTCTCCTTACTGTTAGGTGTGCATGGGTGCTCCTTCTTCATTGATATCTGACTGTTGGTTTGTGTAGGAGCAGAGCAGCCTCATCAGGAGGGCCAGGAAGCCGCCCCCAAAATTCTATCTGCTTCGACTACGCCGCCAAGGGAGGATTCTCCGGCAAGGGAGCGTTCTCAAGCAAGGAGACTACTCCGCAAGGACAGCACCAGTGATCCTCCAGTGGTCGAGACCATGGCTGCAGATCCCATTGCAGGTAATCCTCTTGCACAAAAATTTCCCTTGGGCTCGTTTTCTTCTGTTTTTCTATCCTTGGATATTTGTTTGAATTTCTTCATCCGTCCGCCACAGAGCCAATGGAGACCGAGGTCGCTTGGCGAGGAAGACAGCAGGCTGTGTAATGAAGCCGCCGCCGTGGGAGAAGAAGCAGTCTTGTGAGCCTGCGGCGAAAAGAGGCCACCGAGCTGCCGCAGAAGCCGGGCGAGGGTCCGGCGATCGACCGACGGCCCCGAGGTCAGCAGGAGCGCCAGCGCTACACCGACCGCCGATCCCCCGCGCAGCCGCAAAGATCAGTTCAAGAGCCCCAGCCCGCTACTTGAAGGCCGGGCGTATGTTTCATCAAGCTCCCATGGGAGGCGAGCTCTGTGGCGCCCGGCGAAGAAACCGATGAAGAGCTGCTCGCCTCATTGGCCGACGCTGGTGGACGCGCCAAGCAGCAGCAGCGGCGAGTCTGAGGAAGAGCAGCTGCTGAAGAAGTTGTTGTCGCTCTACCGCGCCCGACAAGCCAAGTTGGAGTCCCGGGAAGCACTTGTCGCGAGGGCGGGAGCAAACATGGAGAAACGCGCAGAAGAGCTCCGGGGCGCCAACCAAGAAACTCTCCGGAATGTAGCAGAAGAGCGGGAGCGACTTGCTGAAGAGCGCACAGCCTTCATCCTTGAGAAGGCTGAGGTCGAGGAGCAGCAAAGGCTTGCTGTCGAGAAGCTATCTGCGCAAGAAAGCGAGTTGGCGCAGCGGAAGATCAATCTTGGCAGCTATGAGGAAGAGCTTGTCGCGCGCGAGGAGTCACTTGGCGGGGCTCTTAAGGAAGCGAAGGATCTTTGCCGCCGCCGAGGCCGCCAAGAAAGAGTTGGAGACGAAGACGGTGGGAGGCCGGCCTCTCCGGAAGAGCGGCGAGGAGCTTGCTGCGCTCAAGCACGAAGGCGCGAAGGACGCCTACACTCTTGGCGAGCTGAGGCCGTCTCCCGATAGGAGCAAGGAGCTCGGCGCCGCCAAGGATTTCAAGGCAGATCTTGAGCTGAAGCTGACCACCCCGATGCACGAGGCCGGACGGCGCCAAGGAGCGGGAGGTGGGCCTGTTGGAGAAGATCAAGGCCAACGAGGAGCTGCTGGCGAATGCTATTGCCACCCAGAGCGTCTTGAGGGAGAGTGTGGAGCACTGGACCGAAGGTCTCGTGGATACTGCCGCCACCATCCACAACGAGCTGATGGAGCTGGGGATGGTGGATCTTGGATACTCTTCCGACGAGCACCTCCAACCCAGCGCCAAGCTTAGCTTATTCTTCAAGGGCGTGGTGACGGGTCTCCAGCAACTCCGGGAAGAGATCCCAAAGCAGCTGGCCGAGGAATCGCGCCCGGATACGTGCGAGGAGCCCTCGGAAGGTGTTGATGAAGGTGGCCTTCCGTAATCCAGGCCTCAATCTCAACGGCATCCTCAGATCCTTGCCGCCAGATGCCGATGTGGAGGCGCTCAAAGCCCTTGTCGCACCCATTGTGGACAAGGTGGGCAAGATCAAGCGGGTTGATGGCGACCGCGTAGACTAGGCCGCCAATTTTATCTTTCCCTTGTCATTTGGTGATCATGTTTAGAACAATTTATTAGATCTGCGACAAGTTATTTTGTAATATAACTCTATCTTAGGCGATGATTGCAATGTTATTTCCTTTACTTGATTCCTTCCTTTATGCGCTTTTTGCCCTACGCTTTTAGGGAACTTGTCGGTGCAGCACCTTTGTTGAAGGCCGAAAAGTGAACGTCGGCTTTGGCGGTGCCGCCTCCGACAAGCAACCTTGTCGCGACTAGCTGCAGCTCACTTAAGTTGTTGAGCGGACTCGAAACAAAGTAAGGGCGCGACTAGTCATGAGTTGGTTCCTCAGCGCCTGTGTTTTCCATCCAAAGTACTATCGTTCGAGGAAGATAACTTAAAAATTTAAGAACTGATTGCTCAAACTTGGGCAACTTAGCTTTTCTGTCGTTTGCTTCTCGATAAGGCGAAACTTCCTCGAGCAACGCTTGGTCCATAGTATTATCTTCTCCTTCCCCCCTGGTTAACTTGTGCGCGAGGGAACCTTACTTTCTTTGAGAAAAGAGAAAGAAGAGAAAATAAAGTTATGGAGCCTAGCGGCTCGATATTGCTTACCGGGTGTGGGTGCTGCACAAAGTGTTAGCCAAAACATGCAATAAAATGATGAAAGCATGAATTTGATGGTTGCCGGAACAAGTTCCGGCAACCGCGCCCTACGGGTAAAACTTACGAAGATGCTCAATGTTCCAGGAGTTGCTCACCGGAATGCCATCTTCAGTCTCAAAGGCGGACGCGAGCCTAGTGACTCGTTTCACCCGATAAGGGCCTTCCCACTTTGGCATCAACTTGTTTGAATTCTTGGCGGACTGAGCGCACCAAAGAACAAGGTCGCCTTCCTCGAGGCTTTCGGCACTAACTGCGGCTATGGTAGCGGCGCAAAGCTTCTGGTAACGAGCAGCTCGTCTGTTGACACGAAGACGGTCCTCCTCAAGGAGCAGCGCGTCATCTTGTCATGACTGCTCTTGCTCAAGCTCATCATAAGCGAGTACTGAGGGTGACCCGTATACGAGTTCCGTGGGGAGAACTGCCTCTGCTCCATAGACTAGAGCAAAAGGTGCCTGGCCAGTGGCTCGATTTGGCGTCGTCCTGATCGACCAAAGAACCACCGGCGGCTCCTCAATCCAGTTTCTTCCGCACTTGTGCAGCTTTGTCCGAAAGTTCTGGTCTTGAGCCCGCGCAGCACTTCAACATTTGCCCTCTCGCTTGACCGTTGCTTCTAGGATGAGCAGCGAAGCAAAAGCAGACCTTGGCGCCAAGATCTTGGACGTCTTTGCATGAAGGTGCGGCTTGTGACTGTGTGCCGTTGTCGGTGATGATCCTGTTAGGGATTCCAAGCGGCAAACAATCGACTGAAGAACTTGACTGATTGTGTCTGTCACCTTCCTCATCGCTTCCACTTCCGGCCACTTTGTGAACTTGTCGATGTAGCGTACAAGTACTCAAAGCCCCGATAGCTTCGGGGAAGGGGCCGAGGATGTCGAGCCCCAGGACCGAAAATGGCCGGGATAAAGGGATCGTCTGGAGAGCTTGAGCTGGCTGGTGTATCTGTTTGGAATGGAACTGCACGCTTCACACTTGGTTACTTGTGCGATTGCATCTGGAGGGCTGTCGGCGGAAGAAACCTTGCTTAGGAAAGCTTTTGCGGCAAGTGCTCTTCGCCAATGTGATGACCACATATGCCTCCATGTATCTACGCCAACAGCTTTTGTCCGTCTTCGGTGAATACACTTCAATTTCACACCGTTGAGTCTTCTTACATGCGATGTGATGTCAACAAACTGGTACATACTTGACTGCCGGGCTACTCTTTCCGCTTCTTCTTGCTCTTTGGGAAGTTCTCTGTGCGAAGGAAATGGACAATCTGCTGCGCCCATGCGAAGCTATGCGGCTCGACAACAAGGACTAATGGCACATCTGCTGCTTGGGAACATCGGCTTCCACGGCAAGAACCTGCGGCTCAGCCGAGCTTGACGTTCCCGGCAAGCAGCTCGGAACAAAACTTGTCGGAGCGTCGCTTCAACGAAACAAACCGGGGCTTGTCAGAGCGGGCCGCCCCTCGGCATTCTTAGTGTTGATCACAGGGACCTTCTTGGCGGCGGCTTCGGGAAGCTCTGCGAGAAAGTAGTCACCAGAGATCAACTTCCTCTTCTTGCTCTGTCCGATTGATGGTGTTACGGTTGGTTGAGTTAGCTTGAGCAAAAAATCCCTGGTTCCACGAGCAACTTAAGTGCGGCGCACTTTGGCGAACCATCAGCAATATCATTCTGAGCTCTTGGAACATGTTCCATTTGTAGGCCGTCAAAGTGTTCTTCTAGCTTTCTCACTTCATCAACGTAGGCTTCCATCAATGGACTCTGATAATGTTTGTTCACTTGGCGGACGACAAGCTGCGAATCACCTCTGACAATAAGCTTCTTAATCCCAAGGTCTACTGCAATCCTGAGACCGGCAAGCAAACCTTCATACTCTGTTGTATTGTTTGTTGCTTTCTCCTTGGGAAAATGCATTGGACTATGTACTTGAGGTGCTCTCCGGTGGGTGCTATAAGCAGCACGCCAGCACCGGCGCCTTGCAGCGAGAAGGCACCATCAAAGTACATCAGCCACTCTTTGCTCGCTTCCTTGACGGGATGCTCGTCTGGAATTTCTTCATCTTGCGTTGGGGTCCATTCCGCTATGAACTCCGCCAATGCTCTGCTCGGATAGTTGAAGTGCTTTCAAACTTGAGGCCAAAGCTTGGCCAGTTCGGTGCCCACTCGACAATCCTACCTGCCGCTTCGGATTTTGCATTATCCTCTTCATCGGAAGCGAGTGATGACTGTTATCTCATGTGCTTGGAAGTAATGGCGCAGCTTTCTCGAGGCCATGAGGAGGCGAAAAGCAATTTCTGCACACCAGAGTACCTTGACCTAGCCCCTGCAGGAGGGAACCCGACAAAGTAAACTGGGCGCTGCACCATCCTTTTCTGCATCTTCTCGCATGCCTGCGCAGATCCGTCCTTGTCGGGACCAGAGCTTGTCGGTGAAGTGCCTTGCTTGTCGCTGGATGTATCTGCCATGGTTGCCAGCTCATCGTCCGCCTCCCTCTCCGCTACTAACGCAGCACTAACCACTTGATTGGTTGCCGCTATATATAGCAGCAACTTCTCTTGTGGCTTAGGTGCGACAAGTATTGGAGTGGAGGACAGGTACCTCTTTAAGTCCTGCGGCGCAGCCTCCGCTTCGGAGTCCATTTCATTGGACCTGCCTTTTTCAAAATCTTGAAAATGGCGAGGCGCATTCAACGAACCTAGAGATAAACCTGCACGAGAGCAGCCACGGAACCGGCAAGTCTTCGTACATCCTTGACGCGCTTTGGTGCTTCAATCTGCTCAATGGCCTTGATCTTGTCGGGATTGGCTTCAATTCCCCGCTGAGACACGAAGAACCCGAGAAGCTTGCCGGAAGGGACTCCAAACACGCACTTCTCGGGGTTGAGCTTGAGGTTGATCTTGTGCAGATTTGCAAAGGTCTCATCCAAATCTTGAACCAGAGTTGCTTTGTCCTTGCTCTTGACCACTATGTCATCCATGTAGGCTTCTACATTTACGTGCATTTGCGCGCTAAAAGCGTCATGAACTACCCTTGCAAGCGTTGAACCAGCATTCTTTAACCGAAGGGCATCCGTACAAAGCGATGCGTGCCACATGGGGTGATGAATGCGGTCTTCTCCTCATCTTCTTACGCCATGAAGATTCGATGATATCCTGAATATGCATCCGAAATGAAAGCAAATCACATCCGGCCGTGGAGTCAACAATCACAGTCGATGCGCGGCAAAGGAAATGGATCTTTGGGACAAGCTTTATTAACATCCGTGAAGTCGATACAAAGTCTCCATTTCCCATTTGCCTTGTGCACAACTACTGGATTGGCCAACCACGTGGGATGGAGCACTCCTCGACAAGGCCTGCTGCTTCCAATTTCTTGATCTCTTCTGCGATGAATTCTTGGCGCTCCACCGCACGCTTCACGACTTTACGCTTGACGGGTGGCGCATGAGGGCAGACAGCTAAGTGATGCTCAATTACTTTCACGGGAACACCGGGGATGTCGGATGGTTGCCATGCAAACCGTCGCCGACGTTCGCCCGCAGGAAAGCAACGGCGCCGCCTTCCTATTTAGGGTCGAGAGTGGCAGCGATGGTGAAGGTACCACCAGTGCCGTCCTCCTTGGCGGACACCTTCTTGGTCTTTGGCGGAGCTGCCATCGTCTTCTTGCACTTGCCGGTGGAGCTCGATGGTGCGTCCTCGACGGTAGCGCGGCACTCCGAAGAGGTGCGCTTGCCGGAGTGGGCATCAGAGCTCTTGCCGGCCTTGGTCTTCTTCCTCCCGGGAGCTTTTGCTCGCTTCCTTGACGGGGATGCTCGTCTCTGGAATTTCTTCATCTTGCGTTGGGGTCCATTCCGCTATGAACTCCGCCAATGCTCTGCTCTGGATAGTTGAAGTGCTTTCAAACTTGAGGCCAAAGCTTGACAGTTCCAGTGCCCACTCGACAATCCTGCCTGTCGCTTCTGGATTTTGCAGTATCCTCTTAAGCGGAAAGCGAGTGACGACTGTTATCTCATGTGCTTGGAAGTAATGGCGCAGCTTTCTCGAGGCCATGAGGAGGCCGAAAAGCCATTTCTGCACACCGTAGTACCTTGACCTAGCCCCTGCGGGAAGGCCGACAAAAGTAAAGCTGGCGATGCACCATCCTTTTACGCATCTTCTCGCATGCTGCAGATCCGTCCTTATCGGGACCAGAGCTTGTCGGTGAAGTGCCTTGCTTGTCATTGGATGTATACGCCATGGTTGCCGGCTCATCGTCCGCCTCCTCTCCGCTACTAACGCAGCACTAACCACTTGATTGGTTGCCGCTATATATAGCAGCAACTTCTCTTGTGGCTTAGGTGCGACAAGTATTGAGTGGAGGACAGGTTCCTCTTTAAGTCCTGCAGCGCAGCCTCCGCTTCGGAGTCCATTTCATTGGACATGCCTTTTCAAAATCTTGAAAAATGGCGAGCGCGTTCAGCGGAACCTAGAGATAAACCTGCTGAGAGCAGCCACGCAACGGCAAGTCTTCGTACATCCTTGGCGCTTTGGTGCTTCAATCTGCTCAATGGCCTTGATCTTGTCGGGATTGGCTTCAATTCTGGCTGAGATGGGCACCCGAGAAGCTTGCCGGAAGGGACTCCAAACACACACTTCTCGGGGTTGAGCTTGAGGTTGATCTTGCGCAGATTTGCAAAGGTCTCATCCAAATCTTGAACCAGAGTTGCTTTGTCCTTGCTCTTGACCACTATGTCATCCATGTAGGCTTCTACATTTCTGTGCATTTGCGGCTCAAAAGCGTCATGAACTACCCTTGCAAACGTTGAACCAGCATTCTTTAACCCGAAGGGCATCCGTACAAAACAGTACGTGCCACATGGGGTGATGAATGCGGTCTTCTCCTCATCTTCTTCTGCCATGAAGATCTGATGATATCCTGAATATGCATCCAGAAATGAAAGCAAATCACATCCGGCCGTGGAGTCAACAATCTGGTCGATGCGCGGCAAGGGAAATGGATCTTTGGGACAAGCTTTATTAACATCCGTGAAGTCAATACAAAGCCTCCATTTCCATTTGCCTTGCGCACGACTACAGGATTGGCCAACCACGTAGGATGGAGCACTCCTCTGACAAGGCCTGCTGCTTCCAGTTTCTTGATCTCTTCGGCTATGAATTCTTGGCGCTCCACTGCTTGCTTCTCGACTTTACGCTGACGGTCGCGCATGAGGGCAGATAGCTAAGTGATGCTCAATTACTCACAGGAACACGGGGATGTCGGGCGGTTGCCATGCAAACACGTCGACATTCGCCATGAGAAAAGCAACGGCGCGCCTTCCTATTTAGGGTCGAGAGTGGCAGCGATGGTGAAGGTACCACAGTGCCGTCCTCCTTGGCGGACACCTTCTTGGTCTTTGGCGGAGCTGCCATCGTCTTCTTGCACTTGCCGGTGGAGCTCGATGGTGCGTCCTCGGCGGTAGCGCAGCACTCCGAAGAGGTGCGCGCTTGCGGAGTGGGCATCGAGCTCTTGCCGGACTTGGTCTTCTTCCCCGGGAGCTTCAGTGGCAAGTGTTTTGCTTTTATCGCAGCTGCTGCTTCCCGGTAGATTTTGTCGTACGCAGATAAGAGCATCCTTCTTGTCGCCATGGGCAGAGATGATGCTTATCGGGCCTGGCATCTTGAGTAAGTTGTATGCATAATGAGAGGCTGCCATGAACTTAGCGAGTCTTTGGGCGGCCAAGTATCCCATTGTAAGGCAATGGGAAATCAGCAACGTCGAATGTGACCCTCTCGATCCTAAAGTTCAGCTCGCTGCCAAATGTTACCGGCAACGTGATCTTCCCCTTGACTTGCTCCTTCGGATTGATTCCTTGGAATGTGCGGTCTCCTCGAGCTTCATGTCGGGGATCTGAAGCTTCACGGAGCACCGCGGAGGAGATCAGGTTTAAACCCGGCCCGCCGTCAACTAGCATCTTGGTGACCCTGAAGTTGCGGATAGTTGGTGAGACCAACATCGGCAAGCACCCGACCGCTTGATTATGCGATCAGGGTGGTCCTCAATATCAAAGATGATAGGCGTCTTTGGACCACTTGAGGCTTGCGTGACTCTACGGATGGTTCAGCTGCATTAACTTCCCGCATCCACTGCTTGAGTTGGCGGTGGGAAGTATGCAGGGAAGCACCTCCGTCAACGTAGAGGACCTCTGTAGCTTTCTGAAACTCCTGCTCATCGGTCTCGTCGTCTTCCATATCTTCATCGTCGTCGTCATCTTCATCCTTGTCGCGGCCGCGGGGAGGCCTGTCTCCTTGCCGCTGCTTGGCCTTGCCGCGGCGCCCTCCCCGGCCGGGACGTTTCTTGCTGGCTCCTCCAGCACCTTCCTGGGCCTTCTCCTTGTCGCGCGCGCTCGTACTCAACCTTGCTGTTCAACAAGCTGCTCGACCTTCTTGCAGCTCACGGAGGTCATGGCCCTTTGTGCGGTGGATCTTGCGATCTTGCTTGTTGGAGCCGTCACCGCTTGTCGGCGGCCGCCACGGAGATGGTGGTTGGTGCCGGCAACCTCCTTGCCGGAGCTACCAGCCTTGGCGTTCTTGTCGCCACCTCCGTTGCCGGATTGCTCAACAACTAGCACATCTCTGCCTTTCTTCTTCATGTTGCCCCGCCGTCGGCTCTTCTTTCTTAGGGAGGCGGTCTTCTCCTTGTCGAGATCGTGTACGCATTCTCTCACGAGAGTCTCCTCCCTTCGCCAAGCCGTGCACACTTGTCGGCCAAGGCATACAGCTCAGACGTCCTTGACTTTGCACATCGCCACCTCCTCCCTCATCTGCGGTTCCGCATGTTACGATGAAACGCTACTGATCACCTTGGCGGGGGTGGACATCCAGGATGTTGTAGTGCACACGGCTGAATCTCTAAATGAACTTGCGCGGGGACTCTCCTTCCTTACAGGCGGCGGATGAAGGTCACTTTCTTGGCCATGAGGCTTGTGGCGCTGTGAAGGCGCCAACAAACTGATGGCATAGATCTGCCAAGAGGATATGGAGTTGTCCGGCAAGTGCATGAGCCAGGACGACATTGGGTTTGAGCACCCGGTGGGAAGTAGTTGGCGAGGATCTTGTCGTCTCGTCCCCCGCAGCTTGCACCGCGATGGTGTAGATCTGAGGAACTCCGACGGATGCGTCCTGCCATCGTACTTCTACACGGCACGTCGGCTTGAAATTCTTCTTCTTTGGGCCCCTTTGGACTTGCCGCGACTCGAAAGTGAGCATGAGGGCAACCTACTACGTCTGACAAGTCGCTGGTTCCCCTGGCGCATGCATATCGACAGAAGGCCCGGTAGCGCTGGTGACCGACGCGCTTCTCTTCGGCGCTCGATGCGAGTTCGAGCGTCTTCTTGTTGTCGTTCATGAAGAACTTGGCGCTGATCGCGGTGAGCTCGTGGATCTGATGACGCGGTGGAATCGCTGTCGAGGTGGATCCAGCGAGTCGGCGATCTTGGCCTTCGGGGTGGAGAGTGCATGGTGGTTGCACCTCCACAAGTCTCGTCGCCACCGGCTCGTGCCTTGTCGTCTTGCCGCGGCAATGATGTAGTTGGTTGCAGCGAGTGTAGCCGTTGGCAAAGCCGATGAGACTACGGATGGTGGCCCTCCATTCGTCCAACCTTGTCGGCTGTTGGAGGGTAGTCGAGGAGCAGTTGAGCTCGCCAAGGCTTCCGCTGGAGTGGTGGTTGGCAATGGTGAGCGGTGCGAGGAGCGGATATGCTCGAACTTCTAACTATGTTAGAAGGAGCAGCATCCCGTCGAGCGACCCTACCTCGCTTCGTGCCGGCATGTTGGCGTGCCTGCGCTGGTCTTGTGGGCCTCGATATCCTCGGCTCGGTCTTGATCCAGCGGCGTATGGTATTGTGAATACCATGGCGCTGTTGGTCCCGCTGACTCTGAGATGGGCGCGGGACATGTACGGACGCCGAGGTTTGTGCGGCCTTGTCCTTGGACTTGGCAGCGTCATGAACTCCTTCGTCGGCGCCCGTTCTTCCGCCAGCGTCTGCTCCACCACCCGTTTGCTCCGGTGATGGTGGGTTCGACGCGGACGGCTCCGCTGCCGTTGAAGCCTTCTTCTTCGGTGGCATGTTGATGAAGATGTTGAAGATGATGAAGATGTTGCTCGTGTGAACACCGGATCAGGCCGCTGTACGAGCTGCTCGTTACCAGCAAGCTTTGCGTCGCTACCATAGCCGCAAAGTTAGTGCCAGAAGCCTCGAGGAAGGCGACCTTGTTCTTCGGCGCGTTCAGTCCACCAAGAATTCAAACAAGTTGGCCTTGAAGTGGGAAGGCCCTTATCGGGTGAAACGAGTCACTAGGCCTGGCGTTGTCCGCCTTGAGACCGAAGATGGAATTCGGTGAGCAACTCACGGAACATTGAGCATCTTCATAAGTTTTACCGTGAAGCGCGATTCTTAGGAACCTGTTCCGACAACCAGCTATACAAGTCTTGCCGATGTTGCATGTAATCCTTTGTACAAAGCGGCGCAGATCCGATGCATAAAGTAAAAGCTCATGTGTTGCGCACAACTTGTCAAATTCATGCTTTCATCATTTTATTGCATGTTTTGGCTAACACTTTGTGCAGCACCCACACCGGTAAGCAATATCGAGCCGCTTAGGCTCCATAACTTTATTTTCTCTTCTTTCTCTTTTCTCAAAGAAAGGAAGGTTCCCTCGTGCACAAGTTAACCAGGGGAGGAGAAGATAATACTATGGACCAAAAGCGTTGCTCGAGGAAGTTTAAGCCTTATCGGAAGCAAAGCGACAACAAAGCCAAGTTGCCCAAGTTTGAGCAATCAGTTCTTAAATTTTAAGTTATCTTCCTCGAACGATAGTACTTTGTATGGAAAACCTGTGCGCGGAGGAACCAACTTCATGACTAGTCGGCATCCCTTACTTTGTTTCGAGTCCGCTCAACAACTTAAGTGAGCTGCAGCTAGTCGCGACAAGGTTGCTTGTCGGGCGGCACCGCCGAAGTCGGCCGACGTTCCGCTTTTCACTCAGCGCCAGGCAAAGGTGCTGCACGAAACAAGTTCCCTAAAAGCGTGGGGCAAAAAGCATTACAAAGGAAGGAATCAAGTAAAGGAAATAACATTGCAATCATCGCCTAAGATAGAGTTATATTACAAAATAACTTGTCGCAGATCTAATAAATTGTTCTAAACATGATCGTGACGACAAGGGAAAGATAAAATTAGCGGCCTAGTCTCTGTGATCGCCATCAACCAACTTGATCTTGCCCACCTTGTCCACAATGGGTGCGACAAGGGCTTTGAGCGCCTCCACATCGGCATCCGGCGGCAAGGATCACGAGGACGCCGTTGAGGTTGAGGCCTGGATTGCGGAAGACCACCTTCATCAACACCTTACGGAGGGCTCTCGCACAGATCTGGGCGCGATTCTCGGCCCGGCTTGCTTTGGGATCTCTTCCGGAGTCAGCTGGAGACCCGTCCACGCCCTTGAAGAATAAGCTAAGCTTGGCGCTGGGTTGGAGGTGCTCGTCGGAGGAGTATCCAAGATCCACCATCCCGGCTCCATCATTTCGTTGTGGATGGCGGCGGCGGTATCCACGAGACCTTGATCGGTGCTCCACACTCTCCCTCAAGGCGCTCTGGGTGGCAACAGCATTCGCCAGCAGCTCCTCGCTGGCCTTGATCTTCTCCAACAGGCCGACCTCCCGCTCCTTGGCGCCGTCCAGCGTCTGCATCAGGGTGCTCAGCTTCAGCTCAAGATCCGCCTTGGAATCCTTGGCGGCGTCGAGTTCCTTGCTCCTATCGGCGAAGGCAGCCTGCAGCTTCGCCAAGAGTGTAGGCGTCCTTCTCGGCGCTTCGTGCTTGAGCGCAGCAAGCTCCTCGCCGCTCTTCTAGAGCCTCCTCGGCTCGTCACCGCCGTCTCCAACTCTTTCTTGGCGGCCTCGGCGGCTGCGGCAGCATCCTTCGCTTCCTTAAGAGCCCCGCCAAGTGACTCCTCGCGCGACAAGCTCTTCCTCATAGCTGTCAAGATTGATCTTCCGCTGCGCCAACTTCGCCTTCTTCTTGTGAGATAGCTTCTCGGCTGACAAGCCTTTGCTGCTCCTCGACCTCCAGCCTTCTCAAGGATGAAGGATGTGCGCTCTTGACAAGTCGCTCCGCTCTTACGCTATGTTAGGAGAGTTTCTTGGTTGGCGCCCGGAGCTCTTCTGCGTGCTTCTCCATGTCTGCTCCCGCCTGGCGACAAGTGCTTCAGGACTCCAACTTGGCTTGTCGGATGCGGTGACAAGCGAAGTAGCTTCTTCGGCATTGCTCCTCCTCAGACTTCGCTACGCTGCTTTGCTAGCGTCCACAGCGTCCAGCCCAGGAGGCGAGCAGCTCTCCGTCGAAGGTTTCTCCTTCGACCGGCGCCCTGAGCTTCGGCGCCAGGGGAGCTTGATGAAAACGCCGTCGCCCGGCCTTCAAGTAGGCACCGGGCTGGGGCTCTTGAACTGGCAGCTGCGGCAGCGGCAGAGGGATCGGCGGTCGGTGTAGCGCATGGCGCTCCTGCGGCCTCAGGGCCGTCAGTGCGATCGCCAGACCCCTCGCCGGCTTCTGCGGCGGCAGCCTCGGTGGCCTCTTCGCCGGCAGGCTCGTCAGCGCCGGTTCTTCTCCCACGGCGGCGGCTTCGTCAGTGTTGCCGCGCGCGTCCTCCTCGCCGGCGACCTCGGTCTCCATCGGCTCTGTGGCGGACGGATGAAGAAAGTCAAGCAAATATCCAAAGATAGAATCAGAAGAAGAAAAACACAAGGGAAGTACTCAGGCAAGAAGGTTACCTGCGCTGGGGGCTGCGGTCATGGTCTCCGCCGCCAAGGGATCGCTGGTGCCGTCCCTTGCCGGAGAGCTGCCCTTCTTAGGAGAAGGTTCCCTTGCGGAGAAGGCTCCCGTGCGAGGCGCTCCTTGCGGGGAATCCACCCTTGGCGGCGTGGTCAAGCGAAGGAGGCTGCTCTGCTTCTACACAAGTCAACGATCGGATGTCGACAAAGGAAAAAGCACCCATGCTTGGCGAACAGCAAGAAATAGACCATATACTTACGTTGGGGGCTGCGGCGGGGCTGCTGAAGGAGGATTGCCTCACCGACAAAGGTTGTCTCGGGACGCGCCTCCTGCCGTCGCGATGGGTTAGATCCTCGATGGCGACCACCGGGGTCTTAGCTCTCTTCGACGCTCTCACGGGCCAGCGTCACGAAAAGGAAAGAGTTCGAGCAAGCAAGTCGATTCAAGATGAAGCAACAAAATTGAAGAAATACAAGCACAATATTGAAGCTTACTCTTCTTCTTCCTCGTAAATTTGGCGCGGAGATCAAACTCCGGCTCACCTCCGGTGCGACAAGGAGGAGGAGTGGGCTCTCTTGGCCGCTTGGCGGAGGTGTCGGCGGTGGCCTGGGAGGATCCCGCCTCTGCTGCATCTGCCTCCTCCACGGTGTACCCGAAGGCGCCCGGTGGCCGATGGCTGCTGCCGCCTCCTCCACTGGTGGTGGCAATGCGCTGCATCTCGTCGCCGGTGGTGTCAGCGGGTGAGCTTCTTACGCTTTCGTCGAGGCAGATCGACATTTCTTCCAAGATGTCGAAGAATTGCCGCGACTGACGTCGTCTGCGAGGCTCTTGCCGGTTGGAGCGATCCCATGAGAATCGCTGCGGCATCATGGCACGATGCGGATCTTGATCGGCCTTGAGTTGTTGCACAATGGAGCGACCCCCTCGGCAACCTAAACCACTCGGGGTGATCGGGGTCGTGCGTGAACAGGTCGAGCAGCATCTCTTACAACTCAAAGAGAGTGAAATTCCATTTGAGGCCCGGGCGCAGCCTCTTGTTGTCCGCTGCGTTTTGGAACTCCCAAGCAGGTTTCCTCCTCTCCTGCAAGGGAAGCGATCTGTGGCGAAGGAAATCTCACGCCAATCGCGCTTACAAGTGAGTCCGCAAGCCCGAGGCGCAAGATCCGGTCACAAGACAATCTTCAACCTAGCATCTTCCGCGCCAAGTTGCTCCAATCGTTACCCGCGCACTATTGGGGTTTGGCGCAGGCGTTGAAGGGCTCTGGGTTCTCCTCAACGATCCAACACCAATTGGCTCTCCACTCCTCCCATTTGCTACGGAACTCTCCTTCCAAATAAGCTTCTTTCTTGCCGATCCTGGAGACCCAAGCAATCCCTCTGGCAAGTGGCTCCCCTCTCTTAACGCGGGGCATGAAGAAGTGGCGGAGGAGGGCTACGTTTGGGTGGATCCCGACAAAGTTTTTGCAAAGGTGTGCGAAAACTGCCATGGTCAGGACAACATTGGGGGTGAAATCAAGGAGGCAAAGCCCGTAGGTGTTCATGACATCGCAGAAGAATTCAGAAAAGGGCGGGCAGAGCCTGCAATAGAAGAAAAGCGCAAAGAAAGGGTACCCAGTTGGGGCTAGTTCCGAAGCGGTGGCGGGGAGTACCTTCGTGCGCGGATGCGCACGCGTCTCCGTCGACCAGAAGAGGTAGTAGCCCTCCCTCAGCTCCTTTGCGTCGAGCTGGGGGGAGAAGATGGCCCGCTCCTTCAGCGGCGCCGTGAGCCGCTGCGCCTCGGCCGACTTCACGCCCTTCCCCTTGTCGGCTTTCGGAGCCATGGCGGAGGCGGTGGAGGAGATCGACGGTGTTGATGGCGCTGTGGCGAAAGGGGGCGGAGTGCTGCTCTCTTCGCACTAGAGAAGAAGGGGGAGCAGCGGTGGTTTTCGAAATGAGACAGCAATGGCGAGGTGGGCGACCTGCCCCTGTTTCCCCTGTTTATAAGGAAGGAGAGGGGGCGGACGTTCCGCTTTTCCTAATAAAGAAACCGCCCACGATCTCTCCCACGATGCCACGTTTGACGCGTGCTGTTCGTGGGGGACGTGGTGGGTCCAGAGCAAGTTACGGCGTGATCAAGGCCACGTGTGACCGTGCCTTTGTTTTGGGCTGGCCCAACAGCGCTCGGCACCGTGTGTGGCCCGAGGCAGGCTCTCTGTCGATTGTACTAGAGTAGGGTACCCTAGTATCCCGAACTTCGTGCCGCAGGCGATTGCTGACACCACGGCAAGGCTTGCTGGTCACCGCCAAGATCCTCCGTGGTTCCTTTGGAGCCATTCAAGAACAAAGTATTTAACCAAGAAGACAAGGCCCGGCAAGAGGAGCTTGCCGGGAAGGCTACTCAAGGCACGCAGAAGGCAAGACCCGGCAAGAGGAGCTTGCCGGAAGGCCTCGAGAGCGACAAGCCTCCGGGACGCGACAAGGATTCAGCCGCGGCAAGGCACTTACCGCGGCAGGCAACCTCTCTTCATCTCCGCTCCGGCTCATCCACCAGCGTGTCGCCATGGGACCATTCCATGTCGGCGTGTCAAGAGGCTGTCAGCCAGCCGGGGAGCAGCGATAAGCGGCGCCGACAAGCTGGCCATCATGGCGAACGGTGGCGCTCTGACGATCCTGTTGCCTTTGTTTAGGCGACAGGGATGGGCATTTAATGCTTTTGTCCCTTGCCGTTAGGGTTAGGTAGAGTACACTGTACACTGTACAAGTAGGTGTACCAACTACTATTTTTCCATTTGTACCCTCATCTACGTTGCCACCTGTCGGAGACCCCTTGAGCATATAAAAGGAGGCCCATGCGCAACATAGAGGGGGGTTCGAAGATTCTCATGCTAGGTCTCGTTAGCATTTGGAGTATCTTTGTAGCTCTCGGCGCTCCCTAGCAAGAACACAATACAATTAGACAAGCAGCGGTAGGAGTATTATCTCTCAGGAGAGCTCCGAAGCTGGGTAAACTGCTCGTGTGCTTCGCCTCGATCCGCTCTTCGTGCGATCTCCGCCCCCCTCCGAACCAAAAGGGACTCGGTCCGCCGGTCCCATAGGTGTTCGTGGGTCCGATCAGCCTGGCCTGTCGGTGTACTAGAGTAGGGGTACCCTAGTATCCCGAACCCGTGCAAGGGCAGTTGCAGCACCCCACGGCAAGGCTTGCCTGGTCACCGCCAAGATCCTCCGTGGTTCCTTTGGAGCCATTCAAGAACAATGTATTTAACGAAGAAGACAAGGCCCCGGCAAGAGGAGCTTGCCGGGAAGGCCACTCAAGGCACACAGAAGGCAAGACCCCGGCAAGAGGAGCTTCCCGGGAAGGCTCGGAGAGTGACAAGCCTCCGGACGCGACAAGGATTCAGCCGCGGCAAGGCACTTGCCGCGGCAGGCAACCTCTCTTCATCTCCGCTCGGCTCATCCACCAACGTGTCGCCATGGGACCATTCCATGCTTGGCCCAGCGTGTCAAGAGGCTGTGCAGCCAGCGGGGAGCAGCGATAAGCGGCGCCGACAAGCTGGCCATCGTAGCGAGCAGTGGCGCTCCCGACGGTCCTCACATTGCCTTTGTTTAGGCGAGGGGACGGGCATTTAATGCTTTTGTCCCTTGCCGTCGGGGTTAGGTAGAGTACACTTGTACACTTTGTACAAGTAGGTGTACCAACTACTATTTTTCCATTTGTACCCTCATCTACGTTGCCACCTGTCGGAGACCCCTTGAGCATATAAAAGGAGGCCCATGCGCAACGTAGAGGGGGGTTCGAAGATTCTCACGCTAGGTCTCTTTAGCAGCTGGAGTATACTGTAGCTCTCAGCGCTCCCTAGCAAGAACACAATACAATTAGACAAGCAGCAGTAGGAGTATTATCTCTCCGGAGAGCTCCAGCTGGGTAAACTGCTTTCGTGTTAACCGCCTCGATCCGCTCTTCGTGCGATCTCCGCCCCCTCCGAACCAAAAGGGACTCGGTCCGCCATCCCATAGGTGTTCGTGGGTCCGATCAGCCTGCCCGACATCTTTGGCGCGCCCGGTAGAAGGCGTCGAGGTTGTGTGAACCTGATCCGGCGTTCACACGAGCAGCATCTTCATCATCTTCAACATCTTCATCAACATGCCACCGAAGAAGAAGGCTTCGGCGGCAGCGGAGCCGTCCGCGTTGAACCCACCATCACCGGAGCAAACGGGTGGTGGAAGCGAGCCCCAGTGGAAGAACGGGCGCCCGGCGAAGAGTTCGTGACGCTGCCAAGTCCAAGGACAAGGCCGCACAAACCTTGGCGTCCACATGTCGCGCCCTTCTTCAAGAGTTGCTGGGACCAACAGCGTCATGGTATTCACTATACCATACGCCGTTGGATCAAGACCGAGCTGGAGGATCTCGAGGCCCTCAAGACCAGCGTGCACGCCAACATGCTCGGCACGAAGCGAGGTATGCGGTCGCTGGGCGGGATGCTGCTCCTTCTAACATAGTTAGAAGTCCGAGCATATCCCGCCTCGCACCGATTCACCATTGCCACCCACCACTCCGGCGGAAGCCTTGGCGAGAGCTCAATCGCTCTCGACTACCCTCCAACAGCCGACAAAGGTTGGCGAATGGAGGGCCACCATCCGAGTCTCATCGGCTTTGCCAGCGGCGACGCCTCCGCGGCAACCAACTACATCATTGCGGCGGCAAGACGACAAGGCACAAGCCGGTGGAGACGAGACTTGTGGAGGTGCAACCACCATGCACTTCTCCACCCGAAGGCCAAGATCGCCCGACTCGCGGATCCAGCTTGACAGCGATTCCACGGCGTCGCCATCGGATCCACGAGCTCGCCGCGATCAGCGCCAAGTTCTTCATGAACGACAACAAGAAGAGGCCTTCGAACTTCGCATCGGCGCGAAGAGAAGCAGCGGCGTCGGTCAGACCCGGTAGCTGGGCCTTCTGTCGATATGCATCGCCCGAAGAACCAGCGACTTGCCGTACAGTAGGTTGCCTTGCGTCCACTCGTGAGCTGCGGCAAGTCGATGGCAAGCAAGAAGAATTTCAAGCCAGACATGCCAGAGAAGTACGATGGCAGGACGCATCCGTCGGAGTTCCTCAGCATCTACACCATCGCGGTGCAAGCTGCCGGGGGCGAGACGACAAGATCCTCGCCAACTACTTCCCGCTGGAACTCAAGTCCAATGTCAGATCTTGGCTCATGCACTTGCCGGACAACTCCATATCTTCTTGGGCAGATCTATGCCATCAGTTTGTTGGCGCCTTCACAGGCGGCCACAAGCCTCATGGCCAAGAAAGTGACCTTCATCTGCTCGCCCAGAAGGAAGGAGAGTCCCTCGCAAGTTCATTCAGAGATTCAGCCGTGTGCACTACAACATCCAGATGTCCACCGCCGCGGGTGATCAACGCGTTTCATCGAGCGTGCGGAACCGCGAGTTGAGGAGGAGATGGCGATGTGCAAAGTCAAGGACGTCGATGAGCTGTATGCCTTGGCCGACAAGTGTGCACATGCCGAGGAAGGAGGAGACTCCCTGTGAGAGAATGCGAAGCGAGGATCGGACGGTGAGGAAACCGCTCCCGGCAAAGAAAAGCGGCGGCAGAACAACGAGAAGAAAGAAAGGCGGAGAAGTGCTAGCTGTTGAGCGGTCCGACAGCGGAGGTGGCGACAAGAACACCAAGGCTGGTGGCTCCGGCAAGGAGGTTGCATTGGCGTAACCACCCGGTCTGTGGCTGACGCCCGACAAGCGGGGACGGCTCCGACAAGCGATACCGCCAAAGATCCACCGCACCAAGGGCCATGACCTCCAGAGCTGCAAGAAGGTCGAGCAGCTTGTTGAATGTAAGAAGGCCGAGTACGAAAGCTGGCCGGTAGCGACAAGGAGAAAGGCCCGGGAAGGTGCTGGGGAGTTAGCAAGAAGCGACCCGGCGGGAGGACGCCTTGGCAAGGCCAAGCAGCGGCAAGGAGACAGACCTCCAGCGGCGCGACAAGGATGAAGATGACGACGGCGATGAAGATATGGAAGACGACGAGACCGATGAGCGGGAGTTTCAGAAAGCTACAAAGGTCCTCTGCGTTGACGGAGGTGCTTCCCTGCATACTTCCCACCGCCAACTCAAGCAGTGGATGCGGGAAGTTAATGCAGCTGAACCATCCATAGAGTCACGCAAGCCTCTGAAGAGGTCCAGCACGCCTATCATCTTTCATATTGAGGACCACCCTGATCGCATAACTGCGGTTGGGTGCTTGCCGATGTTGGTCTCACCAACTATCCGCAACCTCAAGGTCACCAAGATGCTAGTTGACGGCGGGGCCGGCTTAAACCTGATCTCCTCCAGCGGTGCTCCGAAGCTTGAGATCCCCGACAGCGAGCTCGAGGAGACCGGCACATTCCAAGGAATCAATCCGGGAAGGAGCAAGCCGAAGGGAAGATCACGTTCTGTCGGGTAACATTTGGTAGCGAGCTGAACTTTAGGGTGAGAGGGTCACATTCGACGTTGCTGATTTCCCATTGCCTTACAATGGGATACTTGGTCGCCCAAAGACTCGCTAAGTTCATGGCAGCCTCTCATTATGCATACAACTTACTCAAGATGCCAGGCCCGATAAGCATCATCTACATCCATGGCGACAAGAAGGATGCTCTTATCTGTCTTGAAACAAGATCTACCGGGAGGCAGCAGCTGCAATGTAAAGCAAAACACTTCTGCTTTGAAGCTCCCGGGGAAGAAGAAGACCAAGTCCGGCAAGAGCTCGATGCCCACTCCGCAAGCGCACCTCTTGGAGTGCTGCGCTACCGTCGAGGACGCACCATCGAGCTCCACGGCAAGTGCAAGAAAGGCGATGGCAGCTCCGCCAAAGACCAAGAAGGTGTCCGCCAAGGAGGACGGCCTTGGTGGTACCTTCACCATCGGTGCCACTCTCGACCCTAAATAGGAAGGCGGCGCTCGTTGCTTTCTGTGAAGCGAACGTCGGCGTGTTTGCATGGCAACCGTCGACATCCCCGTGTTCCTGTGAAAGTAATTGAGCATCACTTAGCTGTCTGCCCTCATGCGCGACCCGTCAAGCGAGAAAGTCGAGGAAGCGGCGTTGGGCGCCAAGAATTCATCGCAGAAGAGATCAAGAAATTGGAAGCGGCAGGCCTTGTTAGAGGAGTGCTCCATCCCTACGTGGTTGGCCAATCACATGTAGTTGTGCGCCAAGGCAAATGGGAAATGGAGACTTTGTATTGACTTCACGGATGTTAATAAAGCTTGTCCCAAAGATCCATTTCCCTTGCGGCGTCGACGATTGTTGACTCCACGGCCGGATGTGATTTGCTTTCATTTCTGGATGCATATTCAGGATATCATCGGATCTTCATGGCGAAGAAGATGAGGAGAAGACCGCATTCATCACCCCATGTGGCATGTACTTGTTTTGTCACGGATGCCCTTCGGGTTAAAGAATCTTTGGTTCAACGTTTGCAAGGGTAGTTCATGGCGCTTTTGAGCCGCAAATGCACGTAAATGTAGAAGCCTACATGGATGACATAGTGGTCAAGAGCAAGGACAAAGCAACTTCTGGTTCAAGATTTGGATGAGACCTTTGCAAATCTAAGCAAGATCAACCTCAAGCTCAACCCCGAGAAGTGCGTGTTTGGAGTCCCTTCCGCAAGCTTCTCGGGTTCTTCGTGTCTCGGCGGGAATTGAAGCCAATCCCGACAAGATCAAGGCCATTGAGCAGATTGAAGCACCAAAGCGGCGTCAAGGATGTCACGAAGACTTGCGGTTGCGTGGCTGCTCTCAAAGGTTTATCTCTAGGTTCTGCTGAGCAGCATACGCCATTTTCAAGATTTTGAAAAGGCGGGTCCAATGAAATGGACTCCGAAGCGGAGGCTGCGATGCAGGACTAAAGAGGTACCTGTCCTCCACTCCAATACTTATGCGCACCTAAGCCACAAGAGAAGTTGCTGCTATATATAGCGGCAACCAATCAAGTGGTTAGGGCTGCGTTAATGTAGCGGAGAGGGAGGCGAGCGATGAGCCGGCAACCATGGCAGATACATCCAGCGACAAGCAAGGCACTTCATCGACAAGCTCTGGTCCCGACAAGGACGGATCTGCGCAGGCATGCGAGAAAATGCAGAAAAGGATGGTGCAGCGCCCAGTTTACTTTGTCAGTTCCCTCCTGCAGGGGGCTAGGTCAAGGTACTCTGGTGTGCAGAAATTGCTTTTCGGCCTCCTCATGGCCTCGAGAAAGCTGCGCCATTACTTCCAAGCACATGAGATAACAATCGTCACTCGCTTTCCGCTGAAGAGCATCTTGCAAAATCCGAGCGTGAGGCGGGATTGTCGAGTGGAGCCT
The DNA here is from genome assembly GCA_021605145.1 of Aegilops bicornis. Classification (NCBI taxonomy): domain Eukaryota; kingdom Viridiplantae; phylum Streptophyta; class Magnoliopsida; order Poales; family Poaceae; genus Aegilops; species Aegilops bicornis. The sequence goes on along the minus strand of CM038670.1, from coordinate 609,137,673 downwards.
TTGGGCCCATCAAGCTTTGGCCTCAAGTTTGAAAGCACTTCAACTATCGGAAGCGAGCATTGGCGGAGTTCATATCGGAATGGACCCCAACGCAAGATGAATAAATTCCAGAGACGAGCATTCCCGTCAAGGAAGCGAGCAAAGAGTGGCTGATGTACTTTGATGGTGCCTTCTCGCTGCAAGGCGCCGGTGCTGGCGTGCTGCTTATAGCACCCACCGGAGAGCACCTCAAGTACATAGTCCAAATGCATTTTCCCAAGGAGCAAGCAACAAACAATACACAGAGTATGAAGGTTTGCTTGCGGTCTCGAGATTGCGATAGACCTTGGGATTAATAAGCTTATTGTCGAGGTGATTCGCAGCTTGTCGTCCGCCAAGTGAACAAAAGATTACGAGTCCATTGATGGAAGCCTACGTTGATGAAGTGAGAAAAGCTAGAAGAACACTTTGACGGCCTACAAATGGAACATGTTCCAAGAGCTCGAGAATGATATTCTTGATGGCTGTCAAAGTGCGTTGCACTTAAGTTGCACTGTGGAACCAGGGATTTTTGTGCTCAAGCTAACTCAACCAACCGTAACACCATCAAGCTGGACGAGCAAGAAGAGGAAGTTGATCTCTGGTGACTACTTTCCGGCAGAGCTTCGAAGCCGCCACCAAGAAGGTCCCGGGATCAACACCAAGAATCTTGAGGCGATGCTGCTCCGACAAGCCCTGAGGTTTGTTTCGTTGAAGCGAGACGCTCCCGACAAGTTTTGCTCGACGAGCTTGCCGGGAACGTCAAGCTCCGGCTGAGCGCAGAGTTCTGCCGTGGAAGCTGATGTTCCGCAGCAGCAGATGTGCCTTTAGTCCTTGTTGTCGAGCCGCAAGCTCCGGCATGGGCGCAAAGATTGTCCATTTCCTTGAAGACAGGAGAACTTCGAAGAGCAAGAAGAAGCGGAAAGAGTAGCGGCGGTCAAGTATGTACCGGTTTGTTGACAGCACACTGCGAGAAGAAGACTCAACGGTGTGAAATTGAAGTGTATTCACCGGAAGGCGGACAAAAGTTGTTGGCGAGAGATACATGGAGGCATATGTGGTCATCACATTGGCGCCAAGAGCACTTGCCGCAAAGCTTTACGGCAAGGTTTCTTACGCCGACAGCCCTCCGGGATGCAAATCGCACAAGTAACCAAGTGTGAAGCGTGCGGTTCCATTCCAAGCAGATACACCAGCCGGCTCAAGCTCTCCAGACGATCCCTTTATCCTGGCCATTTTTGGTGCAGGGCTCGACATCCTTGGCCCCTTCCCCGAAGGCTGTCGGGGCTTTGAAATCTTATGCGTTGCCATCGACAAGTTCACAAAGTGGCCGGAAGTGGAAAGCGATGAGGAAGGTGACAGCCTGATCGGCCGATCAAGTTCTTGAGTCGATTGTTTGCCGTTTGGAATCCCTAACAGGATCATCACCGACAACGGCACACAGTTCTAAGCCGCACCTTCATGCGAAGACGTCCAAGATCTTGGCGCCAAGGTCTGCTTTATACATTGCTCATCCGAGAAGCAACGGTCAGCGAGAGAGGGCAAATCTTTGAAGTGTCTTGAGCTCAAGACCGTAACTTTCGACAGGCTGCACAAGTGCGGAAGAAAGCTGGATTGAGGAGCTGCCGGTGGTTCTTTGGTCGATCGGGACTGACGCCAAATCGAGCCACCGCGGACACCTTTTGCTCTAGTCTATGGAGCAGAGGCGGTTCTCCCCACGGAACTTCGTATCACGGGTCACCTCGAGTACCGCTTATGATGAGCTTGAGCAAGAGCAGGCTGCGGCGAGATGACACGCTGCTCCTTGAGGAGGACCGTCTTGAGCATTGTCTGAGCTGCTCGTTACCAGCAAGCTTTGCGTCGCTACCATAGCCGCAAAGTTAGTGCCAGAAGCCTCGAGGAAGGCGACCTTGTTCTTCGGCGCGTTCAGTCCGCCAAAGATGTCGGGGCAGGCTGATCGGACCCACGAACACCTATGGGACCGGCGGACCGAGTCCCTTTTGGTTCGGAGGGGGGCAGAGATCGCACGAAGAGCGGAGCGAGGCGGCACACGAGCAGTTTACCCAGCTTGGAGCTCTCAGGAGATAATACTCCTACTGCTGCTTGTCTAATTGTATTGTGTTCTTGCTAGGAGCGCTGAGAGCTACAGATACTCCAGCTGCTAACGAGACCTAGCGTGAGAATCTTGAACCCCCCCTCTCGCTATGCATGGGCCTCCTTTTATATGCTCAAGGGGTCTCCGACAGGTGGCAACGTAGATGAGGGTACAAATGGAAAAATAGTAGTTGGTACACCTACTTGTACAGTGTACAGTGTACTCTACCTAACCCTGACGGCAAGGGACAAAAGCATTAAATGCCCGCCTGTCGCCCTAAACAGTCTGCTTGAGGACCGTCAGAGGCGCCACTGCTCGCCACGATGGCCAGCTTGTCGGCCGCCGCTTATCGCTGCTCCCGCTGGCTGCACTGACCTCTTGACCTAGCATGGAATGGTCCCATGGCGACACGTTGGTGGATGAGCTGGAGCGGAGATGAAGAAGAGGTTACTGCCGCGGCAAGTGCCTTGCTTGGCGGCTGAATCCTGTCGCATCCGGAGGCTTGTCGCTCTCGAGCCTTCCCGCAAGCTCCTCTTGCCGGGTCTTGCCTCTGCGTGCCTTGAGTGGCCTTCCGGCAAGCTCCACTTGCCGGGGCCTTGTCTTCTTGGTTAAATACTTTGTTCTAGAATGGCTCCAAAGGAACCACGGAGGATCTTGGTGGTGACCAGGCAAGCCTTGCCGTGGGGTCAGAATCGCCCGTGCACGAGTTCGGGATACTAGGGTACCCTACTCTAGTACACCGACAGAGCCCCAGTTGTCGTGAAAGCGGTATGGGGTGATCCAGCGGCAACATTGCTTGCATGGTAGAGCGGCGTCATGTGGCGCTTGCTGTTGGCCCGTCTGTCGCCAAGTCTCGTCTCCGGCCTTGCGGATACGCTTCTTTGGCGGAGCCGGGGGCTCCGTTTGCGGCAAGCTGCTGGATGGTGGGGAAGAAGCGCCCTCGGCTGGTTCGCTCGACTCGGCCTCGGATTCGGCAAGCTCTTCCTCACCGACGAACTCCCTTTGCTCGGCAAGGCTTGCCGCCTCTGCTGCATCTGCCTCCTCCACGGTGTGCAGAAGGCAGGTGACAGCTGCTGCCGCCTCCTCCAGCTTGGTGGCAATGCGCTCCTTTCACAGCGCCGCGAGCCGCTGCGCCTCGGCCGACTTCACGCCCTTCCCCTTGTCGGCTTTCGGAGCCATGGCGGAGGCGGTGGAGGAGACCGGCGTTGTTCTCCTCCACCGCCTCCGCCGTGGCTCCGAAAGCCGACAAGGGGAAGGGCGTGAAGTTGGCCGAGGCGCAGTGGCTCGCGGCGCTGCGAAAGGAGCGGGCCATCTTCTCCCCCCAGCTCGACGCAAAGGAGCTGAGGGAGGGCTACTACCTCTTCTAGTCGACGGAGACGCGTGCACATCCGCGCACGAAGGTACTCCCCGCCACCGCTTCGGAACTAGCCCCAACTGGGTACCCTTTCTTTGCACTTTTCTTCTATTGCGGGCTCTGCCCGCCCTTTTCTGAATTCTTCTGCGATGTCATGAATACCTACGGGCTTCGCCTCCTTGATTTCACCCCCAATGTTGTCCTGACCATGGCTCTCTTCGCCCCCTTTCGCCACATCGCCATCAACGCCGTCGGTCTCCTCCACCGCCTCCGCCATGGCTCCGAAAGCCGACAAGGGGAAGGGCGTGAAGTCGGCCGAGGCGCAGCGGCTCGCGGCGCTGCGAAAGGAGCGGGCCATCTTCTCCCCCCAGCTCGACGCAAAGGAGCTGAGGGAGGGCTACTACCTCTTCTGGTCGACGGAGACGCGTGCGCATCCCGCGCCTGAAAGGTACTCCCGCCACCGCTTGGAACTAGCCCCAATCGGGTACCCTTTCTTTGCGCTTTTCTTCTATTGCGGGCTCTGCCCGCCCCTTTCTAATTCTTCTGCGATGTCATGAATACCTACGGGCCGCCTCCTTGATTTCACCCCCAATGCTGTCTCGACCATGGCAGTTTCGCACACCTTGCGAAAACTTTGTCGAGATCCACCCAAACGTAGCCCTCTTAGCCACTTCTTCATGCCCCGCGTTGAGAGAGGGAGCCGCTTGCGGAGGGATTGCTTGGGTCTCGAGGATCGGCAAGAAAGAAGCTTATTTGGAAGGAGAGTTCCGTAGCAAGCTGGGAGGAGTGGAGAGCCAATTGGTGTTGGATCGTTGAGGAGAACCCGCAACCCTTCGATCGCCTGCGCCAAACCCCAATAGTGTGCGGCAACGATTGGAGCAACTTGGCGCCGGAAGATGCTAGGTTGAAGATTGCTGTGACCCGGATTTAGCGCCTCAGGCTTGCCGGACTCACTGTAGGCGCTAGATTGGCGCCAGATTTCCTTCGCCGCACGCATCGCTCCCTTGCGGGAGAGGAGGAGACACTGCTTGGGAGTTCCAAAGCATGGCCGGACATCATGAGGCTGCGCCCGGGCCTCAACTGGAATTTCAGCATCTTGGAGTTGGATGCGATCTTTGCTAGATCTGTTCAAGCACGACCCGGTCACCCCGAGTGGTTTAGGTTGCCGAGGGGGTCGTCCCATTGTGCAACAATTCTGCGCTCGACCGCATCCAGGTGCCATGATGCCGTTGTGCGATTCTCATGGGATCGTTCCAACTCGGCAAGAGCTGCGGACGACGTCGTGCGGCAATTCTTCGACAGCTTGGAAGAAATGCTGATCCATACGACGAGCGAAGAAGCTCACCCGCGACACCACCATGTGACGAGATGCGGCGCATTGCCACCCGGTGGAGGAGGCGGCGGCAATCTGCCGCTAGCGTCTTCGGGTACACCGTGGAGGAGGCAGATGTAGCAGAGGCGGCAAGCCTTGCCGAGCAAAGGGAGTTCGCCGGTGAGGAAGAGCTTGCCGAATCCGAGGCCGAGTCGAGTGAACCAGCCGAGGGCGCTTCTTCCCCACCATCCAGCAGCTTGCCGCAAACGGAGCCCGGCCCGCCAAAAGCGTCTCCGCAAGGCGGAGACGAGATGGGGCGGCCAGACGGGCTAACAGTCAGCCGCTGGCGCGCGCCTTCTGCCGCGGCAAGCAATGTTGCTGAGGAGCACCCCATACTGCTCTGCGACAAGCTGGGGCTCCTGCCGATTGTACTAGAGTAGGGTACCCTAGTATCCCGAACTTCGTGCGGCGATTACTGACACCCACGGCAAGGCTTGCCTGGTCACCGCCAAGATCCTCCGTGGTTCCTTTGGAGCCATTCAAGAAAAAAGTATTTAACCAAGAAGACAAGGCCCCGCAAGTGGAGCTTGCCGAAGGCCACTCAAGGCACGCGAAGGCAAGACCCGGCAAGAGGAGCTTGTCGGGAAGGCTCGAGAGCGACAAGCCTCCGGACGCGACAAGGATTCAGCAGCGGCAAGGCACTTGCCGGGCAGGCAACCTCTCTTCATCTCCGCTCCAGCTCATCCACCAACGTGTCGCCATGGGACCATTCCATGCAGCGGCGTGTCAAGAGGTTGTGCAGCCCGGTGGGGAGTAGCGATAAGCGGACGACAAGCTGGCCATCGTGGCGAACGGTGGCGCTCTGACGGTCCCTGTTGCCTTTGTTTAGGCGGCGAGGGGCGGGCATTTAATGCTTTTGTCCCTTGCCGTCGGGGTTAGGTAGAGTACATTGTACCTTTGTACAAGTAGGTGTACCAACTACTATTTTTCCATTTGTACCCTCATCTACGTTGCCACTGTCGGAGACCCTTGAGCATATAAAAGGAGGCCCATGCATAGCGTGGGGGGTTCAAGATTCTCACGCTTAGGTCTCGTTAGCAGGCTGGAGTATCTTTGTAGCTCTCGGCGCTCCCTAGCAAGAACACAATACAATTAGACAAGCAGCGGTAGGAGTATTATCTCTCGGAGAGCTCCGAAGCTGGGTAAACTGCTCGTGTGCTTCGCCTCGATCCGCTCTTCGTGCGATCTCCGCCCCCCTCCGAACCAAAAGGGACTCGGTCCGCCGGTCCCATAGGTGTTCGTGGGTCCGATCAGCCTGCCCCGACATCTTTGGCGGACTGAACGCGCCGAAGAACAAGGTCGCCTTCCTCGAGGCTTCTGGCACTAACTTTGCGGCTATGGTAACGACGCAAAGCTTGCTGGTAACGAGCAGCTCGTACAGCGGCCTGAAGACGGTCCTCCTCAAGGAGCAGCGCATCATCTCGTCGCAGCTGCTCTTGCTCAAGCTCATCATAAGCGAGTACTCGAGGTGACCCGTATACGAAGTTCCGTGGGGAGAAGCGCCTCTGCTCCATAGACTAGAGCAAAAGGTGTCGGCGGTGGCTCGATTTGGCGTCGCCCCGATCGACCAAAGAACCACCGCAGCTCCTCAATCCAGTTTCTTCCGCACTTGTGCAGCCTGCCGAAAGTTACGGTCTTGAGCCCGCGCAGCACTTCAAAGATGTGCCCTCTCGCTTGACCGTTGCTTCTCGGATGAGCAAGCGAAGCAAAAGCAGACCTTGGCGCCAAGATCTTGGACGTCTTGCATGAAGGTGCGGCTTGTGAACGTGTGCCGTTGTCGGTGATGATCCTGTTAGGGATTCCGAAACGGCAAACAATCGACTGAAAGAACTTGACTGCTGATTGTGTCACCTTCCTCATCGCTTCCACTTCCGGCCACTTTGTGAACTTGTCGATGGCAACGTACAAGTACTCAAAGCCCCGACAGCTTCGGGAAGGGGCCAAGGATGTCGAGCCCAGCACCGAAAATGGCGAGGATAAAGGGATCGTCTGGAGAGCTTGAGCTGGTTGGTGTATCTGTTTGGAATGGAACCGCACGCTTCACACTTGGTTACTTGTGCGATTGCATCACGGAGGGCTGTCGGCCGAAGAAACCTTGCCGGAAAGCTTTGCGGCAAGTGCTCTTGCGCCAATGTGATGACCACATATGCCTCCATGTATCTCTCGCCAACAGCTTTTTGTCCGTCTTCGGTGAATACACTTCAATTTCACACCGTTGAGTCTTCTTCTATACTGATGTCTGTCACAACAAACTGGTACATACTTGACTGCCGGGCTACTCTTTCCGCTTCTTCTTGCTCTTCGGGAAGTTCTCTTGTCTTAAGGAAATGGAAAATCTGCTGCGCCCATGCTGGAGCTTGCGGCTCGACAACAAGGACTAAAGGCACATCTGCCGCTGCGGGAACATCAGCTTCCACGGCAAGAACCTGCGGCTCAGCCGGAGCTTGACGTTCCCCGGCAAGCTTGTCGGAGCAAAACTTGTCGGGAGCATCTGCTTCAACGAAACAAACCCTGGGGCTTGTCGGAGCAGACTGCCCCTCAGCATTCTTGGTGTTGATCCTGCGGACCTTCTTGGCGGCGGCTTCGGGAAGCTCTGCCGGAAAGTAGTCACCAGAGATCAACTTCCTCTTCTTGCTCTGTCCAGTTGATGGTGTTACGGTTGGTTGAGTTAGCTTGAGCACAAAAATCCCTGGTTCCACAGGCAACTTTAGTGCAGCACTTTGACGAGCCATCGACAATATCATTACGAGCTCTTGGAACATGTTCCATTTGTAGGCCGTCAAAGTGTTCTTCTAGCTTTCTCACTTCATCAACGTGAGGCTTCCATCAATGGACTCGGTAATCTTTGTTCACTTGGCGGACGACAAGCTGCGAATCACCTCGACAATAAGCTTCTTAATCCCAAGGTCTCTGCAATCTCGAGACCGGCAAGCAAACCTTCATACTCTTGTATTGTTTGTTGCTTGCTCCTTGGGAAAATGCATTTGGACTATGTACTTGAGGTGCTCTCCGGTGGGTGCTATAAGCAGCACGCCAAAGACCGGGCGCTTTGCAGCTGAAGGCACCATCAAAGTACATCAGCCACTCTTGTTTCGCTTCCTTGACGGGGATGCTCGTCTCTGGAATTTCTTCATCTTGCGTTGGGGTCCATTCCGCTATGAACTCCGCCAATGCTCTGCTCTGGATAGTTGAAGTGCTTTCAAACTTGAGGCCAAAGCTTGACAGTTCCAGTGCCCACTCGACAATCCTACCTGTCGCTTCTGGATTTTGCAGTATCCTCTTCAAATGAAAGCGAGTGACGCATCGTTATCTCATGTGCTTGGAAGTAATGGCGCAGCTTTCTCGAGAGCCATGAGGAAGCCGAAAAGCAATTTTTGCACACCGTAGTACCTTGACCTAGCCTCGCAGGAGGGAACCGACAAAGTAAACTGGGCGCCGCACCATCCTTTTCGCATCTTCTCGCATGCTGCGCAGATCCGTCCTTGTCGGGACCAGAGCTTGTCGGTGAAGTGCCTTGCTTGTCGCTGGATGTATACGCCATGGTTGCGGCTCATCGTCCGCCTCCTCTCCGCTACTAACGCAGCACTAACCACTTGATTGGTTGCCGCTATATATAGCAACAACTTCTCTTGTGGCTTAGGTGCGACAAGTATTGGAGTGGAGGACAGGTACCTCTTTAAGTCCTGCAGCGCAGCCTCCGCTTCGGGAGTCCATTTCATTTGACCTGCCTTTTTCAAAATCTTGAAAATGGCGGTATGCGTTCAGCAGACCTAGAGATAAACCTGCTGAGAGCAGCCACGCAACCGACAAGTCTTCGTACATCCTTGACGCGCTTTGGTGCTTCAATCTACTCAATGGCCTTGATCTTGTCGGGATTGGCTTCAATTCCCCGCTGAGACACGAAGAACCCGAGAAGCTTGCGGAAGGGACTCCAAACACGCACTTCTCGGGGTTGAGCTTGAGGTTGATCTTGCGCAGATTTGCAAAGGTCTCATCCAAATCTTGAACCAGAGTTGCTTTGTCCTTGCTCTTGACCACTATGTCATCCATGTAGGCTTCTACATTTCTGTGCATTTGCGGCTCAAAAGCGTCATGAACTACCCTTGCAAACGTTGAACCAGCATTCTTTAACCCGAAGGGCATCCGTACAAAACAAGACGTGCCACATGGGGTGATGAATGCTGTCTTCTCCTCATCTTCTTCTGCCATGAAGATCTGGTGATATCCTGAATATGCATCCAGAAATGAAAGCAAATCACATCCCGCCGTGGAGTCAACAATCTGGTCGATGCGCGGCAAGGGAAATGGATCTTTGGGACAAGCTTTATTAACATCCGTGAAGTCAATACAAAGTCTCCATTTCCCAGTTGCCTTGCGCACAACTTCTGTGATTGGCCAACCACGTAGGATGGAGCACTCCTCCGACATGGCCTGCCGCTTCCAATTTCTTGATCTCTTCTGCGATGAATTCTTGGCGCCCACCGTCACCTTCGACTTTCAGCTTTGACGGTCGCGCATGAGGGCGAACAGCTAAGTGATGCTCAATTACTTTCCTGGGAACACCGGGGATGTCAGACGGTTGCCATGCAAACACGTCGACGTTCGCCTGCAGGAAAGCAACGAGCGCGCCTTCCTATTTAGGGTCGAGAGTGGCACTGATGGCGCCAAAGATGTCGGGGCAGGCTGATCGGACCCACGAACACCTATGGGACCGGCAGACCGAGTCCCTTTTGGTTCGGAGGGGGGCGGAGATCGCACGAAGAGCGGATCGAGGCAAAGCACACGAGCAGTTTACCCAGCTTCGGAGCTCTCCCGGAGATAATACTCCTACTGCTGCTTGTCTAATTGTATTGTGTTCTTGCTAGGGAGCGCCGAGAGCTACAAAGATACTCCAGCTGCTAACGAGACCTAGCGTGAGAATCTTGAACCCCCCACGCTATGCGCATGGGCCTCCTTTTATATGCTCAAGGGGTCTTGACGGTGGCAACGTAGATGAGGGTACAAATGGAAAAATAGTAGTTGGTACACCTACTTGTACGATGTACAGTGTACTCTACCTAACCCTAACGGCAAGGGAGAAGCATTAAATGCCCGTCCTGTCCGCCCTAAACAGTCTGTGAGGGACCGTCGGGAGCGCCACCGTTAGCCACGATGGCCAGCTTGTCGGCCGCTTATCGCTGCTCCCGCTGGTTGCTCAGCCCCTTGACACGCGCGCAGGGAATGGTCCCATGGCGACACGTTGGTGGATGAGCTGGAGCGGAGATGAAGAGAGGTTGCCTGCCGCGGCTGAATCCTTGTCGCGTCCGGAGGCTTGTCGCTCTCCGAGCCTTCCCGCAAGCTCCTCTTGCCGGGTCTTGCCTTCTGCGTGCCTTGAGTGGCCTTCCGGCAAGCTCCTCTTGCCGAGGCCTTGTCTTCTTGGTTAAATACTTTGTTCTTGAATGGCTCCAAAGGAACCACGGAGGATCTTGGCGGTGACCAGGCAAGCCTTGCCGTGGGGTGCTGCAACTGCCCGTGCACGAGTTCGGGATACTAGGGTACCCCTACTCTAGTACACCGACAGTATTCTATTTCTAAGTCCTGAAGATATGCAAGAGGCAAAGAAATCTATGAAAGAAAAGGGTATTAAAGCTGAAGATGTTAAGAATTCACCACCTATTGAAGAAATGCATGGTCTTGATAACCCGACACAGGAAGTAAAGGTAAATTCTCTCTATAGATTTGACAAAGGTGATATTCCTCATTATAAGTCTGCTAGCCAATGCTTAGATGAGTTTGATAATTTTATTGTTAAACAAAAAAACTTCAATGCTTATGTTGGTAGACAATTGAAATGTAATGCTTATATGATTGAACACTTGAGTGATTATATGTCTAGAGTTAAAGGTGAACTTAAACTTATTAGTAAACATGCTTCTATTGTTACCACTCAAGTAGAACAAGTGCTTAAAGCTCAGAATGATTTGCTCAATGAATTAAATAATAAGAAAAATGATAATCTTTGTTAGAGTTGTGACTAGAGGGTAGAATGACTCAGGAACCTTTGTATCCTGAGGGCCACCCTAAGAGAATTGAGCAAGATTCTCAGAGAACTAATGTGGATGCACCTAGTCCTTCTAAAAAGAAGAAAAAGAAATATGATAGGACTTTGCATGCTTCTAGTGAACATGTCGTTGACACACCTGAGAATCCCAATGATATTTCGATTTCTGATGCTAAAACACAATCTGGTAATGAACATGAACCTAGTGATAATATTAATGATGATGTTCATGATGATGCTCAACATAGCAATAACAATGATTTAGAGATTGAACCTGCTGTTGATCTTGATAACCCACAATCAAAGAATCAACATATGATAAGAGAGATTTTGTTGCTAGGAAGCACGGTAAAGAAAGAGAACCATGGGTTCAGAAACCCATGCCTTTTCCTCCTAAACCATCCAAGAAAAAGGATGATGAGGATTTTGAGCGCTTTGCTGAAATGATTAGACCTATCTTTTGCGTATGCGTTTGGTCGATATGCTTAAAATGAATCCTTATGCTAAGTATATGAAAGATATTGTTACAAATAAAAGAAAGATACCGGAAGCTGAAATTTCCACCATGCTTGCTAATTATACTTTTAAGGGTGGAATACCAAAGAAACTTGAAGATCCAGGAGTACCAACTATACCATGCTCCATTAAAAGAAGGGATAATTAATTTGGTGCCCTTAGTTGTGTCCCACTCGGCAGGTTTACCCCTAGTTTCCGAAAACACTTGTTCCTGCCCAAACCACTTTGCCCCTCTTATGCTTTTGCCCTTTGACCGTTTGACCATCACTTTGAAAACTTCTTAAAAAATTCATACTAACTTAGAAAAATCCAAATAAGATATCAAAATTGTTCAGAAAAGCATCACCTATATGTGCACGTCATTTGCATTCATGAAAAAAGTGTTGGCTAGTCCCCATCCAACTTTTAGCTCATATGATCTTAGCATGAACAATAAAATCTAAAAAAATCTAAATATTCTAAAAAAAATTGGTGGCAAACTTTCACCAATGTTTTGAGTGCTTGCCAAGTTTCATAAGGGAATGGCATTCATGGAAGTCATGGTAAAAAAATGAAATTTTGGACCATTGATTTTTGTTTTTTTTTGCCATGACTTCCACGAATGTCATTCCCATATGAAACTTGGCAAGCACTCAAAACATTGGTCAAAGTTTGCCACCAAATTATTTTTAGAATTTTTAGAATTTTTTAGATTTTACTGTTCATGCTAAGATCATATGAGCTAAAACTAAGATGGGGACTGGCCAACACTTTTTTCATGAATGTAAATGACATGCACATATAGGTGATGCTTTTCTGAACATTTTGATATCTTATTTGAATTTATCAGAGTTAGTATGAATTTTTTATGAAGTTTTCAAAGTGATGGTCAAACAGTCAAAGGGAAAAAGCATAAGAGGAGCAAAGTGGTTTGGGCAAGAACAAGTGTTTTTGGAAACTAGGGGTAAACCTACCGAGTGTGACCCAACTAGGGGCATAAAATCAATTATCCCAAAGAAACTATGTTAAAACTGCTTTATGTGATCTTGGAGCCGGTGTTAGTGCTATGCCTCTCTCTTTATATCGTAGACTTGATTTGAATAAGTTGACACCTACTGAAAAATCTTTGCACATGGCTGATAAATCAACTGCTATACTACCGGTATTTGTGAGGATGTGCCTGTTGTGGTTGCAAACGTTACTATTTTAACGGACTTTGTTATTCTTGATATTCCCGAGGACGGTAGTATGTCTATTATTCTTGGTAGACCCTTTTTCAATACTGCAGGGGCTGTTATTAATTGCAACAAAGGCAATGTCACTTTTCATGTTAATGGTAATGAGCATACGGTACACTTCCCGAGGAAACAACCTCAAGTCCACAGTATAAATTCTATTGGAAAAATTCCAACGATTACTATTGGAGGTTTTCAATTTCCTTTTAATAATGTCAAGAAGAAATATGATATTATTATTGTTGGGGATGTGCATATCCCCGTTGAGGTAACTTAGTGTTATTCGAAAATTCTCCGGTTTCATGCAATTCGGAAAGAGTTTGTTAACAAGACTTGATCAACCTTGTTAGTGGATTTCTTTTGATGAGCATGAGATGGATGAAGTTAGAAAGCACAACTCTCTATACCCTCCTTTTACTTTCTGTTATTTAGATTAAATAAAGCAAAAATAGTATTTTACATGCATTTTACGAATTATCCTTGCAATAAAAAAATTACCCCGAAAATAAAAGTTCTCTAAATGTCCTGAAATTGAAATATGATTTTTTGTAGAACATTTAAGAATATCTGGCACTGGGAACACACCAGGGGGACCCACCATATGGCCACGAGGGTCCAGGGTGCGCCCACCCCCCTAGGGCGCGCCCCCTGCCTCGTGGGCCCCATGTGGACCCCCTCCACTTATTCCTGCACCCGCACACTTCATCTTCCTCCAGAAAAAATCCTCCTGTTGGGGATATAACTATTAGGTATGGCCCGCCCAGGATGGGCCGGGTTATACCTATGGCGATTCATGAAGCCCAAGACAGCTCTGGATGATGGCGGTTTAGTTAAGGGCCCAAGGCCCAAAGGCGACTCCAGGCCTGTAGAGATAAACCGCCATATGTACATAACTTATATTGTAAGGCAGGGATAGTTAGAGACCGAGCCGGACACTGTTTATGAGCTGGCCGGGACTCTATGAGCCGCTGGGCGTCGACCTCTATATATAAAGGGACGACCTGGCAGCGATTCAAGGCAAGAGACAACAACTCGAGAGCCAGGCAAAGCGTATTCGCTCCCTGGTCATCGAAACCCTAGCAATACCACCTCAAACTATATTAGGCCTTTACCTTCACCGCAAGGGGCCGAACCAGTATAAACCCTCCTGTCCTTTGTCCCGTTTTAACCCCTTTAAGCTTCCTAGTTGCGATGGCTCCATGATTAAGTCCTTTCGCAAGGACATCTGTTGTGACAATTCCACGACTCCTCCCATAGCTCAAACCCGTGTTCTAGCTCATCTTGATGCACACTTTAAGATACCTATTAGGCACTACGAGAAAGAAGAAAAGGTGCTGCCCCCTATTTTCTTAGATTATAAGAGTATGGTAGCACATGACTTTATTGTTAAAAATAAGAAGAAACTGCTTAAGTATAATTTGATTTTTGGCAAAACTCACTATGAGGTTATTACCTTGCCTGCGCCCTCTTTGTTTAACATATTTTCAGGCACGTACCTCATCTTGCCAGAGGCCGTTCATGCATACTGAAGCCTGACACCAGTTCCAGAGCCTGAGCCGGAGCCACCCCGAGGACCGCCTCAGGACATAGGATAGGACCACTTTGATCCATGGGCATAGACCAGCTTAGGCCAAAATCCTAAGCTTGGAGGAGTATGTATTTCTCACCGACATTACATTCATGTTCACACACTCATTCTAGTTCTCGGTGCTCATATTTTTTCATTGTACTATCCATGCTAGTTTATTTTCTTTTCTAGCCTTCTTCTTGTGTGATTGGAAAACCTTAAGAAAAACCAAAAAAATTAGTTGTAGTTTTTAGCTAGCTTACTTTCCATGCCTGTAGTAGTAATAATTAAAAGAAAACCCAAAAAGATTTCTCGTTCTTCTTTTGCTTGTTGGGAGCTTTCCCATGTAAATAGTTTTATTTCCTTTCTTTCCTTTGGGGGTCGAGAGGAGAAGACCATGATGAAAATGTTGAGTGGCTCTCATATGCATTATTGTTGATTTAACAAAGAGCCCACATTACCTTGTCTTCTCCAGTGTATTGAATGCTTGCAGATTCCAGCTTAGTCCAATGCACGTGCACTATTATTATTATCCACACCGTTTGGTCATGCAAGTGAAAGGCAATAATGACGATATATGATGGACTGATTGAGATGGGAGAAGCTAGTATGAACTCGACCTACCTTGTTTTTGTAAATATGATTAGTTCATCGTTCTGATTCAAATTTATTATGAATGAAACATGTTTGCAATGACAATTAGAGATTATAGTTGCTCATGCCATGCTTAATTTGCTAGGAGTTTATAATGGTTTACCGTGCATGCCAACATGCTATTAAAATGGTTGTGATGTGGTATGATAGGGTGGTATCCTCCTTTGAACGATTCGAGTGGCTTGACTTGGCACATGTTCACACATGTAATTGAAACAAAATCAACATAGCCTCCACGATATTTATGTTCATGGTGAATTATATCCTACTCATGCTTGCACTCAGTGTTGATTAATTTTAATGCATGTTCATGACTATTGTCGCTCTCTAGTTGGTCGCTTCCTAGTCTTTTTCTAGCCTTCACTCGTACTAAGCGGGAATACTGCTTGTGCATCCAATTCCATAAACCCCAAAGTTATTCCATATGAGTCTACCATACCTTCCTATATGCGGTATCTACCTACCGTTCCAAGTAAATTTGTATGTGCTAAACTCTAAACCTTCAAATGAAATTCTGTTTTGTATGCTCGAATAGCTCATGTATCAACTAGGGCTGTCTATATCTTCCATGCTAGGTGGGTTATTCTCACGAGGAGTGGACTCCGCTCCTCATTCACGAGAAAATGGCTGGTAACCGGGATGCCCGGTCCCATGCTTAAATCAAAATAATTGCAAACAAAACTCCCCCAGGATTGTTGTTAGTTGGAGGTACCCGTTGTTTCGGGCAAGCCATGGATTGATGCTTGTTGGTGGTGGGGGAGTATAAACTTTACCATTCTATTTGGGAACCGCCTATAATGTGTGTAGCATGGAAGATATCAAGATCACTTTTTGTTATGTTGACAATGAAAGTATGCCACTCAAAATATTATTTATCTCTATTTCAAAAATTGAGCTCTGGCACCTCTACAAATCCCCGCTTCCCTCTGCGAAGGGCTTATCTATTTACTTTTATGTTGAGTCATCATCCTCTTATTAAAAGCACTAGTTGGAGAGCACCGTTGTCATTTGCATGCATTACTATTAGTTTACATTGAGTATGACTGTGACTGGATCTCTTTTACCATGAATTACAATGTCTAGTCAGTCCTTGATCTTTAGAGGTGCTCTGCATTTATGTTTTGCGGTCTCAGAAAGGACTAGCGAGATACCATCTTGTTATATCATATTATGATTGTTTTGAGAAAGTGTTGTCATCCGAGATTTATTATTATTGCTCGCTAGTTGATTATGCCATTGATATGAGTAAACATGAGACCTAAGTGTTATTGTGAATATGGTTAGTTCATAATCTTTCCTGAAAACTTGAATGCTCGCTTTACATATTTACAACAACAAGAGCAAATAGAGTTTGTAAAAGTTTTTCTTTATCACTTCCAGTTTGTCAACTGAATTGCTTGAGGACAAGCAAAGGTTTAAGCTTGGGGGAGTTGACACGTCTCCATCGTATCTACTTTTCCAAACACTTTTGCCCTTTTTTTGGACTCTAACTTGCATGATTTGAATGGAACTAACCCGGACTGACGCTGCTTTCAGCAGAATTGCCATGGTGTTATTTTTGTGCACAAATAAAAGTTCTCGGAATGACCTGAAACTTCACGGAGAATATTATTGGAATTTATAAAAAATACTGGCGAAAGAATCAACACCAGGGGGCCCACACCCTGTCCACGAGGGTGGAGGGCGTGCCCACCCCCCTGGGGCGCGCCCCCCTGCCTCGTGGGCCCCCTGAGGCTCCACCGACCTCAACTCCAGCTCTATATATTCACGTTCGGGGAGAAAAAAATCAAAGAGAAGGATTCATCGCGCTTTACGATACGGAGCCGCCGCCAAGCCCTAATCTCTCTCGGGAGGGCTAATCTGGAGTCCGTTCGGGGCTCCGGAGAGGGGAATCCGTCGCCGTCGTCATCATCAACCTTCCTCCATTACCAATTTTAATTTCATGATGCTCACCGCCGTGCGTGAGTAATTCCATCGTAGGCTTGCTGGACGGTGATGGGTTGGATGAGATTTATCATGTAATCAAGTTAGTTTTGTTAGGGTTTGATCCCTAGTATCCATTATGTTCTGAGATTGATGTTGTTATGACTTTGCTATGCTTAATGCTTGTCACTAGCGCCCGAGTGCCATGATTTCAGATTTGAACCTATTATGTTTTCATGAATATATGTGAGTTCTTGATCCTATTCTGCAAGTCAATAGTCACCCACTATGTTTTATGATCCAGTAATTCCGAAGTGACAATAATCGGGACCACTCCCGGTGATGACCGTAGTTTGAGGAGTTCATGTATTCACTAAGTGTTAATGCTTTGGTCCGGTACTCTATTAAAAGGGGGCCTTAATATCCCTTAGTTTCCAATAGGATCCCGTTGCCACGGGAGCGTAGGACAAAAGATGTCATGCAAGTTCTTTCCCATAAGCACGTATGACTATATCCAGAATACCTGCCTACATTACATTGATGAACTGGAGCTAGTTCTGTGTCACCCTATGTTATAACTGTTGCATGAGGAATCGCATCTGACATAATTATCCATCACTGATCCAATGCCTACGAGCTTTTCACATATTGATCTTTGCTTAGTTACTTTTCCGTTGCCCTTTGTTACAATTACTACAAAACTGCTCACATTACTTTTGCCACCGTTATCAATTACTTCCATACTACTTTGCTACTAAATACTTTGCTTCAGATATTAAGTCTTCCAGGTGTGGTTGAATTGACAACTCAGCTACTAATACTTGAGAATATCCCTTGGCTCCCCTTGTGTCGAATCAATAAATTTGGGTTGAATACTCTACCCTCGAAAATTGTTGCGATCCCCTATACTTATGGGTTATCACGGTACACATGTACGGAGTATACAGCACGCCCGTCGCATTCGCGTTGCACCCCAGACGGTCGGTCGGTCGGCACGCCGCTCCCCGAATGGAACGCATGTCATATTGCATTTGCACACACATGTGGGACCACAATTGAGAACCGACCATAGGCACACTTCCCAGCCCCGCAAGTCAGGTGAGTACTAGAGAAGCATTGTACAGACATTGGTTCCTGGATGATCCCTACATGACACGGAAGATCAGTTCGTCCATGCATGTGACCAGACTCTAGCAGACACGGCTGGATTGGCTATCATCTACATATCATGCAGGTTGTGTTGTACAGGGTTGTAGTTTCGATGATAAATCTAAAAAAAGGTTTCTTTTCATCTCGCAATATTTGGTGTCACGTGCTTCGGATCACTGCGAGGGTTGAACAGCGACAACTGAGTTCCTCCAAGGCGCTGGTCATTGGGGGCACATGCATGAAGACTACTCGGCTGCCATCTAAGTTAAGACGGCTATGTTAATTAGGACATCTATCGATGGACCTCTTTTCTACGAGTTTATCTTTAATTTGAGCTTTGATCCTCGTCTAGTTTGTCCTTCGGGATTCATGTTGTCTCCTTGGGGCAGTGAAGTTATGGTTTCTTGTCATGTGGCATTTTTTCGTGTTATATGTTATAATCCGGTGCTTCAGATCAAAATGACGACAACTGCGCCTCCGGGGCACGTGCATGAAGACTTCTTGACAGTCATTGACAAGGTCAAGCCAGCTCCGGTAGACAAAAGAAAACTACTCCACTATATAGGCAGGAGCCTCCGCGCTTGCTTGCCAATGTTGCTCTCTTCACACTGTCTCGTCCTCTCCAGATCTAAACATGACAACGACGGCCACACTCTCTCTCTTCTCACCGCTGGTCACAGATCCACCCGGATCCTCTCCGCCGGGGAAGGTGAGAAGGTGCAACGTTCACGTAGTCGTCCTCGGCGATGGCTCTTACCCACTGCTGGCGCGTCCCGATCAATGTGCCTTGCTGTTCTCTCCCAAGCTCCGCTGGCTAGGGAGGGCCTCCAACCCCTTCTTCCTCGCTGTCGTAGTGTGGGCAGATCCGGTCTCCTGCCTCCACCTAGCGACATCCCGGCGACCCTCGGGTATAACTTCCTTCAAAACCGGCCTTGCTCAACTTCTCGAGCTCCTGACGTCGCTACATTTGTATCTTTTACTATTTCTTAGGCCCCTCGTAGATAGGATCGATTGGCTGTTCGAAAGCCACCTAAATTTTTATTGTTAAGAGGTAAAACTAGTTCATGCACTCGAATCTAGTACTACTTGGTTCAAACAAGGTAGATAGGGTGTGGGGGTGGGGGAAGATTTGTTACCTGAATCTAGGACTTGGTCAAAAGAGGAAATAATGGGGGTGAAAAGTAGCAGAGACTGGCTATCCAACTGGTCTCTTGGTCTAGTAGGGAAATAAAGGGAAACACAGTACAAACTCAATATAAACCCAATCTATTTGTTGAAAAAGGAAATAAAGTGGGGACTGGGGGACAAGTCAACAGAGTATGTCTAGCACTAGATTTGCTAGCCTCACACAGTATAAGGTGGCTATACCGAACAATAATGGGACCAACCCAGATATGATGTTCTGATGTTTGTTGCCCCGATCCACTCTTATGTAATGCCATTGGTAAAATGTAGCAGTCGCACTGCTAAAAGTAAGGGCACGTTAAACCAATGTTGTATTCAATGTAATGCCTCCAGTAATATGAATCAATGTCACTTTTTTTCATGTCCTGCTAAATTTCCCATTAAGATAAGTTGCTTCTTTCCGTTAGAAATGCAACTATCCTGGTCCTCCTACTCTCCTGTGCCCAAAAACAAACTCTGTAGCAGCTGTTAATGTAATGTTGCTGGTAAAATGAAGCAATGGCACCATTAAAGTAATGTCGTATTTAACGGTTGTCATAGTTAATCCTAATGCCCACACTAATATCTAGCAATGTTGCTGCTTTAGAAATTGCTATTGTCCTTGTAGGATTGCCATTCAGATAAGGAACATGCTTATTTTCATTTGATGTATGTTTCATCACTTGTTAGTCACCCTCCTTTCCACCTTTTTTCTGCAAACAGAGATATACATTTCACGCTTGATCTTAGTTGAACTGCACAAATGATATCCAAATATAGTTGAACATTCCACGAGCCTCACAACCAACCTTGATGTTGCTCAATTTTATTGCAACTAATGAAGAAGAAGCTCTGTGGGTTTCCTTTTTTGATGGAAATGGAACCAGGGCTGGAGTCCTTTTATTAAAAAAAATGAAGAAGAAGCTGCTAGCTCATGGGTAATTGCTTCATTTTAGGTGAACTGCACCAAAAGGTCCCATGAATTGAATCATCCATGTTGGTGACTGGTGTCATCCCTTCTACGATGGCGTTGACTGCAGATATGGTTCCCGTCACGAGGTATGTTCCTTTTTGGTCTGACCGTTTGCCAAAGATCCTGCATGTTGAGTTTGCTCTTGTGCTACTGTTTTGGCACTGCCATGATAAAGCAGTAATGTTATTATTTTGCACCTTAATCTAGTGGCACTATTAATTTGAGGCAATGTTTTGGCACCGCTAGTGCCACTGTTTTTTTATATATTGAAAGAGGGGGTTTCCTCCGATTTCATTAAAGAAACCCAACCATAGAGAACCATTATCCGACAACATCTCAGTGTAAATGGGCAGTTATGCAACTACTACTAGAACGGACTGAGTACTAGCTAGCAGGAGACAAGTTCGCCACATAAGCTAGGCAGGTAGGGGGACGCAGCACCAGCTCGACCAAGTTTGGATTACAACCCAAATGCTACCACAGAAACAGCAGGGGGGTAGATAGGGACTAAAAGAGCCAGCTTTAGCATCCCAGTCTAAGCACCCCCGGCCTCCATCCTTGCGACGCACGGTACACCTCGTTTGCCACCTGCTCGACCCTAGTGCCGCTGATAAAATGAAGTAATAATCTGATTAAAATAGAGCGAGTGTCCTCTCTATCATTTCATTTCCAATGTAGATAAAGAAAGTGCTTCTCTTTGTTAGTATATGTTTCATCAACTAGTCCCATTGTTAATGTTTAAGTGTTTACAAACCTGGGGTGCTTAATTTTAGTTGATCTGCACAAAAATAGAGATTGGAATGTCTCAAGGACCCTCCTTGTACTACCGATGTACACTGATGTTCATCACTGGCAGAAGGTGTATCGGCGAGACTTGGGTCGATTTCCAGTATGAGGCCTACCGTATGAGGCGTTGCAGGGCCCGTCTCGCCCTCGTAGCATGGCATACTATGATACTATCGCAATATTTTCTTCTATTTATTAGTGTATGTTTCATCAACTAGTGCCACTATAATGTAATCATGCTTTTTTGTTATCTGTGCAAACAGGGTTATTCAGCTGCATTTTGGTGGAACTGCACAAATGTACGGATGGAACCGACATATATGCAGAGTGTGAGGTGTGCCAAGTAAAAATTACCGACACCAACCATGATCCATGCATGCATTGGCATCCACCACCACCAGTGGGATGTGTGGCGCTCTTTATGGACGGATCTTTCACGGCAGCAAATCCTCTAACCAAATACTAGTAGCTTATATTGCCAGTTTTCTAGGGAGTACTCTTTTCTGAAAGAAGCACCAATCTATTTTTCTTTTTTTGTACACAGTGTCACAACTTTGACCCAAAGGTCCAGAGCTATTTTAGGGTGATTGGCGTAGTACTCGGAGACTGATTGTAAGCATGATTTTCATTAGCTGTCACACTGATTGTAAGCATGAGCAAATGGAAGATTAGGTTAGTGCGAAGCTTACCTTAAACTCTATCGTTGCCGTTGAACGAGGCGATCGTCGAGGGAACCATGGAGAACGGCGGAGAAGCGACGTCGCGCCATCCGGCCTCCTCTTGCGGTGGGAGAACGAATACTCCTGTGGCTCCGGCTGGCTCTGCACCCTCACGAACGGCACACCGTACTCGATCGATTTGTTATCCTCTAGATGCTCGACCTTCGACCTGTACGCTCACCACCTCCACCTGACTTTCGCCTCGGGCGAATCTGTCTACTCCATTGCCCAGAGGAGATACTCGATGAACTCAAAGGACTGCGGCGTGACTGTCGCTGAGGAGTACACTGCCGCCGTCTCGCTCTTTCGCATACATTGCCACATAGCCCTCACCGTCCTTGAAATATCCCACTCATTGTCAAACCAAGTAAGGATCTCCTTCAACCTGGCTAACTTTGTTTGGTCGCCGCCGATGATCTGCCCGATTCGTTGTTGCATCCTCTCCATAGATGTCCTTCTAAGAGGTTCGGTGCTAGCTTTGGAAGATGGGAGGAGAGACGGTGGTCTTGTAATGGAGAAGAGGGAGAGGAGCATGCGGCAGCGATTTAGGATTGGACAAGAGGGCCGTCGCGCTGTGACTGGATCAAAATTAAAATCAATATACCCTTCAATTAACAAAGCGACCCCACATTAACTAGTCTCCCTTTTATTCTGGGTCATAATTGACCATGTTTTTTACAAACAAAATATATGTTATACGTTGCAAAAATAATATAATTTGAAAGTACATTCAGATACGAACCAAACGATACAATTTTTGGTGACATGCATTCACATTTTGCTTGTCAAATACAGTACATGGTCAAACTTTGACCCAAAATACGCAAAACAAAAAATACTTCCAAGACCAGCGCCACTCCTCTCCTCTTAAACCACCGTCGTTCCTCTCCTATTCCAATCTAAATCCAGCGCCGCTCCTCTCCCATTCTAATCCAAAACCAGTGCTGCTCCTCTCCTCTTCCATTCAAAAACCACCGCCAGCGAGTGAAGGTGTTGTGGAGAAGTAGATCGATGGAGGAGTACAACTGATACATGAGGATCGCAGACGGCGACCCTGTGAAGCTAGCTAGGATGTTGGAGATACAGTCTTGGTTTGACAACAAGGAGCAACTAGCGGCGATGGCGACATCCATGGCCAAATGTCTGCAACAGAGCGAAAAGGCGGTGATACTCCTGAAGGGAGTCGCGCCGGAGTACACAGAGCTGCTCCTCTGGGCCATGGAGCAAACAGATTCACCGAACCGATCGTGAGGCAACGGTGGTGGGAGTATCAATCCAAGATGGAGCATCCACCAGAGATTGAAGGGTCGAGCATCTATAGGGTGTCGTTTGTGAGGGTGCCGTGCCAGAGCGAGCCGATGGAGTCTTCATTGACCGAACCAAAACTGCAAGAGGAGAAAAGCAATTGGCCCGACGACTCTTCCCCGCCATCCTCTCCCTCGTCGTTCACATCGTCTCACGGGGCGGCTATCTGCCGCCGAGGAATAGGAGGGGACTGCCCCCAGCCAAATAGTCGGGCAGGTTGTGAATTGTCAGGAGGAGCTTAGGGTTGTCAGTATTTGCAGGTTGTGAATTGTGTTTTGTGTTGTGTATTTTGAGAGTACTTTCAGATATGAATGCCTTTTGAATTTCAGATTTGCAGTATTGAGCATATGAAGTATTTTATGAATTCTAGAGATCTATATTTAGCACTTCAAAATGTAGTTTCATAGGAGTATAAAAGTGCAGACAATGTGATTCTCAGAGAAGAAACTGCATGTTTCAGTTTCAGATAAGAAACTACAACTTTCAAAGGCAGAGCATTTATATTAACACGGCCTTTTCAAACAGGGACAACATCATGTTGGAAGTTTTATTCATGGTAAAAAATGGAACTACCAGCCAGTTAACATCATGTTGATCAACATCCATCCATCGCACATCTTCATATGATGCACAGTCAAAAAGATATGTTATTTTCAAAATTCCCACACAATGTCGAGTGTGTGAAAAACAGAGAAAACGAGGGACGAAGTTTTGGCAAGTGTTGGACGTGGTGTGCGTAGATGACAATGGGGACCCACATGTCAATAATGGCAGGGGCAAAAAATTTGAAGATATTTTCCCTGAATCAGGTGGAATCGAACCCGAGCGGAACAGCGGTCGGGTAGTGTCACTTGGTCACTGGGCTAGTTCAGTAGTTTTGATACAAATAAGGCACTGCCTCAGGTGGTCCGATCTCGTCCTGTGCCTTTGTGCGTTCGCTGCGGCGCCGCTGTCTGCCGTTGTGAACATGCTGAACAAACGAGAGGAATCTGGAGAGGACTGTACGTGAAGGGGCGGACAGTCGGGACCCACCAGGTCTATGGTCGTACGCAAGCAAGTGCCTCATTGAAAAAAATACTTACTCCTAATGCTATACTGACGTTGGGCCCACGGGTTTGTCAACATAGTTACATTTTTTTAGGTGCTTCAACGTAGTTACTAAAGGAGATAAATTTACAACTAAGTCGGGGAGCTGGCAGGTATCATTTATTATCACTGGGCCAGCAAGTATCAGCTGGGTTGTGGGCTGCCCCGTCTAGGCTTTCTTTTTTAACATGCGCAGCCCACGACATACCGGTTTTTATTTTTTTGAGGGCCTTCATGTATCGACCGGCCTATGGACTTCCCATCCGAGGTTTATTTTTCCTGAAACATCGGCAGCACAATTTATGTATTTTTTGAAGAAAACACAGAGGTCTGTTCTATTTTTCTATATAAGAAGAGGAACGCGTGGTCCAACTTATGTTTCCCTTCTAACTATATTATATATATTTAAATTATTTTATATGTTCTTATATATTATTGTTATTGTCATCATATATTTAACAAATACTTATATATATATATATATATATATATAAGAAAACAATATCCCACATCTTATTAACTTATAAAAATAATTTCTTAACAATAAAATCCTGGATTTTTTTTACATTAAGGCAACGAAAATCCTGATGATTGTGTACAAAAGCTTGATAAGATTGAAGGACCAATGTAATAATAAATCATTTATTATTTAAATATATTTATAACAAAATGCTTAGTCCCTGTTTATTTTTTGATAACATTGATGCGCCCAACCCAACATTATAATAAGAATCAGCCCAGCAAAATCGTGTATTTCGAGATAGTACAAATGGACAGTAATTTTTTAGGAAAAAAATAAATGGGCCGCATGGGTGCTGCATTATTTGTTCACCCAGCCCAGCAAATGGACTGTAATTCTAAAAAAAGAGATCAAATTGACTATAAATTCTGAAAAAATGGGTTGAATATGTGCCACATTTTTGGAGGCTGAAATGTGGGCCTATTGGTCGAAGCCAACGCAAGTCGTTGTCAACTTAGTCAACAAATGATTCTGACATCGTTAGCCGTTGGATTTACATCCAACGACCCGCATCCATCTTCAATCTCTCGTCTTCTTCCTCCAGCGCCGCCGGGACCACCTGCTCCCGCCTCCTGCTGCTAGCAGCTCTCCTTAGCATGCTTCGCTGTGAAGCGCTACCCCACCATCGGCCAGGCCATCCGTCCACCCCTCCACACCTCCTGTTCTTCTCCACCGACTGCCGAATCACACCGCACCAGAACCAGTTAACCCACGTACACCTTTCCGTCTGCGACTCCACTCCCGCGTCTTCCCATCTCTGGCTCGTTGCTATCCGGGGCCTCGCCGTCGTCCACCACCTTGGATGCCCTTGGCGCGGCGTGGTCAACACAAAAAAAATGAAGATTCCCCTGCTAGCTGGGAAACACCATAGTGGGAGGCTAACTTGTGGGCCTACTAAGTTGACGGGGACGGAGGGCTTTGTCAACTTAGTCAATATGAACGATTCTAGCTCCAGTGACCGTACGATGTCCATCCAACGGCCGTAGTGCTTCTTCAACCTCTGGTCTTCTTGCTCTAGCCTCACAAACCAGCGTTGATCGTGTCGCCTGCTCCTGCCTCCCGTGGCCGGATGTGCTGCCGCGGAGGTCTCACCACCCCCTACTACTCCCACCGCTGGCCAGGCCATCCCTCTACTCACCCACGCCCCCTGTTATTCTGCGGCGGCGGCAGCCTCACACCGCAGCCGAACGAGTGAACCCTCGTACTCCTCTCCGTGTGGGCATCTACTGCCGCGTCTTGCCCGGCTCCGCGTCATCCCCTTCCTAGGCCTCGCCGTCGTCCATCGCCCTGGTGCTCTCGGTGCGGCATGGTCGACGTGGTCAATGAACGACTTCCATTAGAAAAGTATTGTACGTGGAGAGGCTGACAGCTGGGTCCACGGCCGCAGCAAGGAAGTGCAACCTTATTACGCACAAAATAATGATTCCTCCACCTGACAGCAGGGACCCACCGGACGGGCCACCGTATTTCGCGAAAAAAATGTTTCCCCCTGACTGCTGGGACCCACCAGCTACATCTTCGCACGCAAGGATGTGCGTCCATATTACGGGCAAAAGAATGATTCGCCCCCTGACTGCTGGGACCCACCAGCTACACCTTCGCATGCAAGGAAATGCCTGACAGTCGGGACCCACCTGGTCGAAGCTTACGTAGCATTGTCATTCTGGTTGCGAACGTGTATGTATATACTAGTCGATCGGTCTGTCTGCAGGCTGCAGCGATGAACCGTGGCCGAGTAAGAAAGGGCACGTGTCGTAGTAGAGGCGTGTACGTAGCATGTACACGTACGTACAGCCAGGGTGCAAGAAAGTAAATACGGCCACGTACGTAAATATGGGCGGGGTCTCGAACGCCTACTCGCGCATACGTACGGCCAGGTCTCGTGTACATGGTTAGTTTGGAACGGAGAAACTGCGTTGTCATGTTCATCGGGAGCCAACTGGCTTGGATGGAACAACCGATCAAAACGAGGTCTGGCGTACCGCAGAACGAAGGAAACGGCCTTGTGTTCGACCGGCCACGGTCGAAACGGGGTCCTGTTCATCGGGAGGGGTCTGGCGTACCGCAAAATGGAGGAAACGGACTTCTCTTGGACCTCCTACGGTCAAAGCGGGTCCTGTTTATCGGAGGGGTGTGGCATACCGCAAAAATGGAGGAAGCGGACTTGTGTTGGAGCGCTACGGTCAAACGGGGTCCTGTTCATCGGGAGGGGTGTGGCATACCGCAAAACGGGACTCCACGGGCTACTGTTCATCTCCACCGTCGACCTCCTCTAGCCTCCACGGGCTACTGTTCACCTGCGACTGTTCATCCACGCGCTCCTGTTCATCCAGCCTCCACCGCTCCTCCACCGGCTGCTGTTCAATAGGCCCTCTCCATGGGGTCCTGTTCAACCACCCCTCCACGGGCTACTGTTCATCCAGCCCTCCACTGGCTACTGTTCAACCATCCCTCCACGGGGTCCTGTTCATCCAGCCCTTCACGGGGTCCTGTTCATCCACCCCCAACCGGCTCGATCGGGGTCATGTTCATCCAGCGGCAATGGCCTCTACTATGAGTTATCGTCATAGAAGTGTCATAAGCATGACAAAAAAAATAGTTCGGCCCAAAATGTCACGGATGTGTCTTTCTTTTGTAGTGCAATTAATCAAATCATACTTTTTCTCGCTTCAGCTTTTTCAACTTTCACGCAATATTTGAGCATGAGTCAAGGACCTGGCACTTTGTATGGGAAAGAGAATGATGATGGGGTTTTGTAAGTGCATCTAGTGCCCCTTAGTGATTTTGGTGTATTGAAGACTTATAGGTTAAGGGACTAATGTGTTTATGAGTGTACACAGGTCTATAAGTCTATGAGGAGTTTGATATTTACAGATAAAGTCGACCCCTAAAAATGAAGTTCTTCGACTGAAGACTTTGATATTCTGAAGACTTTCTGAAGACTTTGAAAGTGAAGAAATTGGTGTGACCTTGAAGACTTGGTATTCATTTGAGGAACATGAAGTGTGAAGACTTTTGTTTTTGTAGTTTCGTTTTCTATTTCTTGAGTCATAGGAAACACCGTACTGTTAAAGGGGGTCGAGGAAATACTAAGGAAAATTTTCCATGTGATGCTCAACTCAAAATCCTACACCTACCAATCCCTTCGAGTGAAGCCTTTGGAAATCTCATGCAGCTCAGTCAATTTCTTCAAAGGATGTAGACGAAGTTCTTCCCGTCACGAGGAATTTGTTCGACCGAGGAGTTAGGAATTCGCCAAAGGTCGGATTGCCTACGATGAGGAACATGATAGCCCCGAGGAATTTGAGAGTCAAATTTCCGACCGTTCTTTATCTTCAAGGCCACCTGTCCCAAAATATCTTATCCACCTAACGGTCATATCATTGACGGGCATTTATGTCTTATCATGTCGGGATGCTCCCTAGGCTATAAATAGCCGCCCCCTACAACCACTAGCTGGTTGGCTGCTCCGAGAGAACTTGGCACTTGTCATTTGAGAGCAACCCATCCTCCGAGGACTTTGAGTGAGAATCATCGAGTGAGGCAAAACCCAAAAACCAAACCCCTATAAACCCAAAGTGATTGAGCATCACTGAAGAGATTGATCCTGCGTGGATCGGACGCTTGTTACCTTTGAAGACTGTGCTTCTTCCAGACGGTTAGGCGTCATGGTCTAGAGCATCCAAGAGGAATTGTGGATCGCTGAGTGACCAAGTCTGTGAAGGTTTGGAAGTCGCCTGAAGACTTACCATGAGTGATTGGACGAGGTCTCATGTGACCTTAGTTCAAGGAGAATACGGTGAGGACTTGGTGTCCCGAGCTGTGTGCTCGCCGACCGGGTGTCCGGGACTATGTGTCCTCGAGTTTAAATACTCACCCGCTCCAACCGTGACGCATAACCGAGACAGTTAGCTTGAACTGGTCTACCAAATAATTGTCTTCACCATCCTAATGGTTCTATTTCCTCAACTCTTTCATTTCCTCATTCTTGTGTTGAGTGTCCGTTCATATCTGTGGTTTGAAGACTTTGATCAAGACTTTTCTCAATTTCCTCAGTTCAATTCTTGATCTGTTTGTCTTCATCTTGTGCTATCCTGTGTTTACGCTTTATGTACTCTTTGATTGTCTTCATTTCATCATGATGACCATGCCCGCATTCTCTTATGCTTACTTCGAGTACTTATTCATTGCAAGTAGTTCTTCACTTAGGAATTTCCTCACCGCAAATTCCTCATTGAAGAATTCATAAAAATCGCCTATTCACCCCCCCCTCTAGTCGATATAACGACTTTCAATTGGTATCGAGCAAGGAACTCCCTTGTTCTGTGTGATTTTGGTTTAACCACCTGGAGTTTTAGTTATGTCGACCGCAGGTATGATCAAGGTCTCAGCTGGGTGTCCTACCTTTTATGGGACGGACTACCCCTACTGGAAGAACAAGATGCGAATGCATCTTGAGGCAATTGACAACGATCTCTGGTATGTCGTGGAAAATGGTGTTCCCTCTGTCTCACCCTCACTGAACGCTGCCGATGTGAAGAGATTCAAGCAACTCGATTCTCAAGCGAAGAATATCATATGTGGCCATCTGAGCAAAGGACAATATGGAAGAGTGAGTGCTTTGGAAGCTGCTAAGCTCATCCGGGACATGCTTGTCCAAAGTAAATGAAGGAGTCTCAACTCAGCGTGACTCTCGAGTTGATGTTCTTCGCAATCTCTTCAACCGCTTCAAAAGACTCGACAATGAAAATGTTCAACAAACCTTCGATCGCCTCATCGACATCTCAAATGAGCTTCAAGCGCTTGGTGCTTGACATCACCGACCATGAGGTGGTGAAGAAATTGTTGAGGTCGCTTGATTCCTCATTTGATACTCGCACCGATGATACAAGAGCGTCTTGACTACAAGTCACTTGATCCAAATTGATATCCTCGAGGCTAAATACTCATGAGTTCGACTTCTTTGAAAGAGAGATCTCTATGGTTCTAGCTATGGAAAATCACGTGCCCTGAAGGCCAAGGCTGTGTCTGAATCTGATTGTGAAGTCGCTGGTAGTAGCCTTGGAGATCCTCAAGAATTGAGCCAGGAGCTAGCATTGCTCGTGAAGAAATTTCAGAAGTTCTCAAGACGTGGTCGCTTTGGAAAATCCTCAAGGAGCAGTGATTCCTCATCCAAAGGACTATAAGAGAAGACTATGCCACAAATGCAAGAAACTTGGTCACTACATTCAAGATTGTCCTCAGTGGAAAAGGAATTAAAGAAGAAGAAATACAAGGATTACAGTTCTGATGACGCTAAGAAGAAGAAGAAGAAATCATCAAAATCTTCATCATCAAAATCCTCAAAGTCTTCTTCTCACAAGAAGAGCAGCTCCAAGAAGGCTCGGGCATTCATTGGCAAGGAAATGGACTCTGAAGCTGAATCTGAGGAACATGAGGAAGAGGAGGCATCAGAAGAATCTGAGTCTGGTGTGGCGAGTCACGGCTCTCGCTCTTCGCTTTCGTCGGCAAGTCCACCTTCTACTCTGAAGAAAATGACCTCACCAACAAAGCTGATGAAGATAGTGATGACTACGCTCCCACCTATTGCTTCATGGAAAAGGGTGCCAAGGTACTCAAATATACCTCCTCTGAATCTAGTGAAAATGAATCTGCTGAAGATCTCAAGCCCAGCTACTCAAAACTTGCTAAGATTGCTGTAAAACAACAAAGGGATTTTGAAAAGGTTCAAAACATGCTAGAAAAAAGTGATGATATGTTGGGTGAAGAAATGGATCGCACTAAAGCCCTGACTGAAAATCTTCAGAGACTTCAGTCTACGTTTGACAGCCTTCAAGGTCATCATAACTCTCTCTTATCTGATCATGAGAAGATCTCTTATGAGTTTCTTCAAAATAAGCAAGATCTTGAGAAGCTAAGAGTGAGTTATGAAGATCTTCAGAAGGAGCGTGATACATTACTTCCTCAACAAATCAGCGCTTCTCAGGAAGAATTTGTTCCTCCATGCTTAAAGTGCATTGAACGTGAATCTGCTTAATTCTTCACCGAATGTTCAAATGCTTCAACTGTTACAAATTCTTCACCTGCCTCGCTATCACTAATTCCTCATCCGAGGACATTGCTAGTATCACTTGACAATGCAGGTTGAAGAAATTGTACATGATGTGCATGTACAAAAGCCTCAAAGGGCATCGACTCTTTGTGATGTGCTTAAAAGCAGATCCTCAACAGGAATACTAGGAAAGAGGGTATTGCCTTTGAGAGGAAACTTAATGCTGATGGAACATATTGGAAGCTCGAGCAAAGACCCCAAAACCTCATGGGTTGCTGCAAAGGGTCCTCCAGCTTGATCCATCTAACTTATCTGGCTTTACATGTGAATCTCCTCATTCTTCTCGATGAGTCATTTGACTCAACTATAAACTGTTCAAAAATCAGAATGGTGAAGTATTTGCTAGATATGTTGGCACTAAGCTGCAGGAACGGTTCCCTATGAAGAAAATCTGGGTTCCCAAGAAGTGCCTTGAAAGTCTTCGTGTGAATGTCCTCATGACACCACACATGTGAAGAATAGGAACCCCATATCAAACTCTTCATATGGACCAAATTCTTCATATGGATCCAAGTCCTCATACGGACCAAATTCCTCACATGGATCAAAGTCCTCATATGATTATCATCGTGCTAACAACTCTGTTTCAGGGTAGAGCTAAGGGCTATGAATATGTGCATTATTCTTCAAACCAATATGTTCATAAGTCCTCGAAGAATTTCTCTGCACAGATTCATATGCTTACCCTAACCCCTCTTATGTGAAACGAAATGGATTGGCTTCTATGCCGCCATTCTCATATGGAGCTCAGAGTGATGAACTCTTTGCCACCCCTTGAGATGTGGGTGGTGAAGAAAAAACTAATCTCTTCTGCAGGTCAGGTCTCCAGAGGTGCTTTAACGTCAAGAAGAATTTCTTTGGGGCTCGACAAAATGCCCGAAAGGGACGATGCTAATCATGAAGAAATGAACTTCCATTTCACACGCCCTCATAATGCTTATCTCGTTATAATCGCTCGATGAAATTCATCTGATGAAATTGATATCATATTCTTCATCGATGAAGTATATGAGATCGTAAGTTGCACTAATTCATCTGCAGGATGATCAACCCAAAGCCACTGAGTGGGTCCTCGATAGTGGATGTACAAATCACATGACTGGTGACAAGAATCTATTGATGGATGCTCCCTTATCACCGTCACATCTGAAGCATATCATCTTTGCTGGCAAAGGCAAAAGTCAGGTATTGGGTCTTGGTAAGGTTGCGATCTCTAAGGACACATGGACAAAGTCATGCTTGTTGAGTCCTTAGGATACAATCTCATGTCGGTCTCAATGCTTTGTGATCTTGATATGGTTGTTGTCTTTGGCAAGTATCGCTTACATGTGATCATGGAAGCTAACAATTCCAAAGTCTTCAAGGCTTTAGGAGAGGAGACTTGTATATTGTTGATTTCTCTACAGACCACAACCAGCCGTGTGTCTACTTGCAAAAGCTTGAGGAAAGGCTGGCTATGGCATCGACGACTTGGTCACGCAGGCATGAGGAATTTGCACACGCTTGCGAAGAAGAAGCATGTCATTGGCATTGAGAATGTCAAATTCCTCAAGGATCACTTGTGTGGAGCCTATGAAGCTGGAAAAATGACCAAGGCCAAGCATCCAGCGAAGACTATCATGACCACTACTCGTCCATTCGAATTGCTTCACATGGACCTGTCGGGGAAGGCTGATCCGACCCACGAACACCTATGGGACCGGCGGACCTAGCCCCTTTCGGTTCGGCGGGGAGCGGAGGTCGCACGAAGAGCAGATCGAGGCGAAGCACACGAGCAGTTTTACCCAGCTTCGGAGCTCTCCGGAGAGATAACACTCCTACTGCTGCATGTCTGGATGTATTGAGTTCTTTCTCGGGAGCGCTTGAGTGCTACAGTACATGCAACCTGCTAACGAGGCCGAGCGTGAGTGTTCGAACCCTTCTCCCCTCATCTACGTTGCGCATGGGCCTCCTTTTATATGCTCAAGGGGTCTCCGACAGGTGGCAACGTAGACAAAAAGGGTAAAAATGGAAAAGGAGTGGTTATTACAGCTACTTGTATAGTGTATCATACCTAACCCTGACGGCAGGGGACAAAGGCATTAAATGCCCGTCTACGTCGCCCTAACAGTGCAAACAGGGACCGTCAGGGGCGCCACCGCTCGCCACGATGGCAATCTTGTCGGCCGCTTGCCACCTCATGACGGCTGGTCGCGCAGCCTCTCGCCACGTGCTCTCGGAAAGGCCTCGAGGCGACACGTTGGTGGATGTCTTTGGAGCGCAGTGCAGTGTGGTGAGTGCTGCTTGACAGCGCCTTGTCAGCGGTTGTTGCCTTTGTCGCGTCCGGAAGCTTGTCGCTCACGGGGCCTTCGGCAAGCTCCTCTTGCCGGGCCTTGTCTTCTAGGTGCCTTGGGTGGCCTTCCGGCAAGCTCCTCTTGCCGGGCCTTGTCTCCTTGGCTTAAATACTTTGTTCTCGAATGGCTCCAAAGGAACCACGGAGGACCTTGGCGGTCACCCGCAAGCCTTGTCATGCGGAGGGCTGCAACTGCCCGTGCACAAGTTCGGGATACTAGGGTACCCCTACGCTAGAACACCGACAGGAGCCCCCGAGCCTGCGCCCCACACGCTGCCCAGCTCTGTTGGGCCAGGCCCAAAATAGGGCACGGGCACACGCGGCCTGGGTTACGCCATAACTCACTCCGAACCCACCACGCCCTCCACGAACGGCACGCGTCGAATGCGGCGTCGTGGGAGAGATCGTGGGGGGTTTCTTTATTCGGAAAAGCGGAACGTCCGCCCCCTCCCTCTTTATAAGCAGGGGAAACAGGGGCAGTTCGCCCACCTTGCCAGTTGCTGTCCAATCTCGAAAAAACCGACGCTGCTCCCCCCTTCTTCCCAAGGCTGAATAGAGAGCAGCGCTCCACCCCCCATTGCCACCAGCATCTCTAACGCCGTCGACCTACCTCACCACCTCCGCCATGGCTCCGAAAGCCGACAAGGGGAAGGCCGTGAAGTCGGCCGAGGCGCAGCGGCTTGCGATGCTGCGGAAGGAGCGGGCACTCTTCCCCCCGGCCATGAGGGATCCGAGGGAGTACTACTACCTCTTCCGTCGACAGAGACGCGAGCGCATCCGCGGTAACGAAGGTACTTCCACTGCCGCTGAACTAGCTCCGAACGGATATCCCTTCTTGGCGCTCTTCTTCATCGCGGGCTCGCCCGCCTTTCTCTAATTTTTTCGTGACATCATGAACACCTACGGGTTCCGCCTCCTTGATTTCACCCCCAATGTTGTTACGACCATGGCGGTTTTCGCACATCTCTGCGAAAACTTTGTCGGAGTCCACCCAAACGTAGCCCTTTTCCGCCACTTCTTTTGCCCCGAGTTGAGAGAGGGGAGCCCCTTTCCGGCGGAATCGCCTGGATCTCGAGGACCGGCAAGAAGGAGGCGATTCACGGAGGAGAGCTCCATGACAAATGGGACGAGTGGAGAGCATACTGGTGTTGGATTGTTGAGGAGAACCCGCAGCCGTTTCGCCAGCGCCAAACCCCAGCAGCGCGGCAACGATTGGAGTAGTCCGCCCCGGAAGATGCTAGGGCTGAAGATTGCCGTCATCCGGATCCTACGCCGAGGCTTGCCGGACTCCATCAGAGGCGCCAAGCGGCAGATTTTCTTCGCCGCCGCGCCATCCCCTTGCGGGGAGAGGAGGAGACCCGCCTGGGAATTTCATAACGCGGCGGACATCATGAGGCTGCGCCCAGGCCTCAACTTCAACTTCACCGTCTTGGAACTTTACGCGATGCTCTTGGAGCTGTTCAAGCCCGATCCTGATCATCCAGAAATGTTTAGGTTGCCGAGGGGCGTCGTTCACTGCAACAATTCCTCGCTTGACCGCATCCGTGCAATGATGCCGTTGTGCGATTCGCATGGAATTGTCCCCACTTGGCAAGAGCCTGCAGACGACGTCGTGCGGGAGTTCTTTGACAGTCTGGTAGAAGTGCCGATCCGCCCCGACGAGCAGAGGAGCCTCACCCGCGACACCACCGATGATGAGATGCAGCGCATCGCCACCAGGCTGGAAGAGGCGGCAGCAGCTGCGGCCGCGGGCGAGTTCGGATTCACCGTGGAGGAGGCAGAGGCAGCAGAGGCGGCAAGCCTTGTCGAGCAAAGGGAGTTTGGGGCGAGGAGGAGCTTGCCGAGCCTGAAGCTGAGTCGAGCGAGCCACGAGGGCGCCTCCTCCCCACCTTCAAGCAGCTTGTCATGGCCGGAGCCCCAGCTCCACCAAGAAGGTGTCTTCGCAAGGCCGGAGATGTAGCGGGCGGCAGACGGGGTCAACAGCCGTCGGCCATGACGTTGCTTCCACCGCGCAAGCATCATTGCAGCTGGAGCACCTCACGCCGGCAGGTAACTGAGCGGGCCCTCGCAGACCACCGCTGCTTCCCGCCAAGCGGCCAAGGAGTTTACTCCTCCGCCTCGTCATCGAGGCGGGCCAGACTTGATCTCTCGCGCCAGCTCCGACGAGGAAGAAGAAGAGTAAGATTCTTTGCTGTACTTGTAGTTCTTCGGCTTGTTGCTTTGTCTTGTATCTGATTTGCTCCATTCTGAACCCATTCCTTTTCAGGACGCTGGCCGAGAGAGCGTCGAAGAGAGCCAAGACCCCGGTGATTGTCATCGAGGACGAACCCACCGCGACAGCAGGAGGCGCGTCCGAGACCACCTTGCCGGACGCGGCAACTCTTCCTCGAAGCAGCCCCCCAGCACAGCCCCCAGAGTAAGTATATGGTTTACTTCCTGTTGTTAGGCGTGCATGGGTGCTCTTTCTTTGTTGATACCTGACTGCGGATTTGTGTAGGAGCAGAGCAGCCTTACCAGGAGTGCCCTGAAGCCGCTCCTGTCATGCCTTCTGCTTCGACTACACCGCCAAGGGAGGATTCCCCGGCAAGGGAGCGTTCTCCGGCAAGGGAGGCTTCTCCGGCAAGAGACAGCTCTCCGGCAAGGGACAGCACCAGTGATCCCTCGGTGGTTGAGACCACGACTGCAGATCCTAGCACAGGTAACCTCTTCGCTTGAAAACTTCCCTTGTGTTCTTCTTCTTCTGGTTTTCTTTTTGAATATTTGCTTGACTCTTTTTCACTTTCCGGTCGCCAGATCCATCTGCCATAGAGCCGATGGAGACCGAGGCCGCCGGCGAGGAGGACGTGCGCGGCAATACTGATGACGCCGCTGCCATCGGAGAAGAGGCCGGCGCCGACGAGCCCGCCGGCAAAGAGGCCGCCAAAGCTGCCGCCGCAGAAGCCGGCGAGGGGTCCGGCGATCGCACTGACGGCCCTGAGGCCGCAGGAGCGCCAGGCGCTATGCCGACCGCCGATCCCTCTGACGCTGCTGCAGCGTCAGGCTCCGAAGAGCCTCAGCCCGGCGCCTATTTGAAGGCCGGCGATGGCGTCTTCATCAAGCTCCCTGGGTGTCAAGCTCCAGGGCTCCAGTCGAAGGAGAGACTTTTGACGAAGAGCTGCTCGCCTCCGCTGGGCTGACGCTGGTTGACGCGCCAAGCAGCAGCAGCGGCGAGCCTGAGGAGGAGCAGCTGCTGCGGAAGCTGTTGTTGCTCTACCGCTACCCGGCTGCCAAGCTGGAATCCCGGAAGCGCTTGTCGCGAAGGCGGGAGCGGACATCGAGAAGCACGCGGAGGAGCTCCGGGGCCTTAACCAGGAAGCTCTCCGGTCCTTGGTGGCGGAGCGGGAGCAGCTCGCCGAAGAG
Organism: Aegilops bicornis; assembly: GCA_021605145.1. Taxonomy (NCBI): domain Eukaryota; kingdom Viridiplantae; phylum Streptophyta; class Magnoliopsida; order Poales; family Poaceae; genus Aegilops; species Aegilops bicornis. The sequence continues at coordinate 609,101,375 of CM038670.1, read as the reverse complement.
CGCAAAGCCTTCCTCTTCGAGAAGGCTGAGGCTGAAGAGCAACAACGGCTTGTTGCCGAGGAGCTGTCTGCGCGGGAAGGCGAGTTGGCGCAGAGGAAAGTTAACCTCGACAGCCACGAGGAGGATCTAGCCACGCGCGAGCAGACGTTTGGCGGGGCTCTCAAGGAGGCAAAGGATGCTGCCGCAGCTGCCGAGGCCACCAAGAAAGAGCCGGAGACGAAGGTGGCGCAGTTGGAGGCCAATCTCAAGGAGAGCGGCGAGGAGCTTGCCGCACTCAAGCATGAGCGCGAGAAGGGCACCTACACTCTTGGCGAGCTGCAGGGCCGTCTCGCCGAGAGAAGCAAGGAACTCAGCGCCGCCAAGGACTCCAATGCAGATCTTGAGTTGAAGTTGACCACCTTGACTCAGACGCTGGACGGCGCCAGGGAGCGGGAGGTGGCCTTGAAGGAGAAGATCAAGGCCGACGAGGCGCTGCTGGCGAGTGCTACCGCCGCCCAGAATACCTTTAGGGAAAATGTGGAGCACTGGACCGAGGGTCTTGTGGATGTTGTCATGACCATCGGCTGTGGAGCCGGCAGAGCTGGGATGGTGGATCTTGGATATTCCTCCGATGAGCACCTCCAACCCAGCGCCAAGCTCAGCTTGTTCTTCAAGGGCGCAGGACGGCCCTCCAATGACTCGGGAAGAAGTCCCAAAGCAGCTGGTCGAGGAGTCGCGCCAGATCTGCGGGAGCTCTTCAAAAGGTCTTGATGAAGGTGGCCTTCCGCAATCCAGGCCTCAACCTCACCAACGCCCTCAAGTCCTTGCCACGGATCTTGATGTGGAGGCGCTCAAGACCTTTGTCGCACCCATCATGGACAGGGTGAGCGGGATCAAGAGGGTTGAGGGCGATCGCGTAGATTAGGCCGCCCGCTTTCTCTTTTTCTTGCCGCTGCTGGCCATGTTATGAGAACAATCTATTAGAGCTGCGACAAGCTATCTTGTAATATAACTCTATTTCGGGTAGTGATTGCTATGTTATTTCCTTTACTTGATTCCTCCATTTGTATGTTTTTGCCCTATGCTTTTAGGGAACTTGTCGACGCAGGCACCTGGGCCGTGAGCGCTGAGTGCGGACGCCACTTCGGCGGTGCCGCTTCCGACAAGTAACCTTGTCGCAACTAGTTGCAGCTCACTTAAGTTGTTGAGCGGACTCGAAACAAAGTAAGGGTGCAAACTAGCTACGAGTTGGTTCCTACGCGCACAGGTTTTCCATACAAAGTACGGTCGTTCGAGGAAGATAACTTAAAAAAAAATTAAAACTGATTGCTCAAACTTTGGCAACTTAGCTTTTCTGTCGTTTGCTTCCCGGTAAGGCTAGACTTCCTTGAGCGACGCTTGGTCCACACCATTATCTTCTCCTTTCCCCCCGGCAAACTTGTGGGCGAGGGAACCTTCCTTTCCTTGAGAGAGAAGAAAGAAGAGAAAATAAAGATATGGAGCCTTATGGCTCGTTATTGCTTACCGGAGTAGGTGTTGCACAAAGTGTCAGATAATGCATGCAAAATAAAAAGTAGAAAGCATGGAATCGACAAGATGTGCGAAGCACATTAGCTTTACTTTATGCATCGGGTCTCATACCGCTTTGTACAAAGGATTACATGCAACATCGGCAAGACTTGTACAAAAGGTGGTTGTCGAAACGGGTTCCGGCAACCGCGCCTTACGGGTAAAACTTACGAAGATGCTCAATATTCCAGGAGTTGCTCACCGGAATGTCATCTTCGGTCTCAAAGCATGACAGCGCCAGTGCCTAGTGACTCGCTTTCACCCGTAAGGGCCTTCCCACTTCAAGCGTCAACTTGTTGGAATTCTTGGCGGACTAAACGCTACCAAGAACAAGGTCGCCTTCCTCGAGACTTCGGCATTAACTTTGGCGGCTATGGTAGCGGCGCAAAAGCTTGTCGGTATCGAGCAGCTCGTCTGACGGCGTGAAGACGATCCTCCTCAAGGAGCAGGCGTCATCTTGTCGCATAACTGCTATTGCTCAAGCTCATTATAGGCGAGCACTCGAGGTGATCCGTATACGAGTTCCGTGGGGAGAACTGCCTCTGCTCCATAGACTAGAGCGAAAGGTGTCCGGCGATGGCTCGATTTGGCGTCGTCTGATCGACTAAAGAACCACCGGCAGCTCCTCAATCCAGCTTTCTTCCGCACTTGTGCAGCCTGTTGAAAGTTACGGTCTTGAGTCCGCGCAGCACTTCAGCATTTTCCTCTCCGCTTGACCGCTGCTTCTTGGATGAGCAATAAGCGAAGCAGACCTTGGTGCCAAGATCTTGGACGTCTTGCATGAAGGTGCGACTCAGGAATTGTGTGCCGTTGTCGGTGATGATCCCGTTAGGGATTCCAAACGGCAAACAATCGACCTAAATAACTTGATCGCCGATCGTGTTGTCACCTTCCTCATCGCTTCCACTTCCGCCACTTTGTGAACTTGTCGATTGCAACGCATAAGTACTCAAAGCCCCGACAGCTTCGGGAAAGGGGCCGAGGATGTCGAGCCCTGCACCGAAAATGGCCAGGATAAAGGGATCGATGCGGAGAGATTGAGCCGGGCCGGTGTATTCGCTTGGAATGGAACCGCACGCTTCACACTTGGTTACTTGTGCAGTTGCATCACGGAGGGTTGTCGGCCAAAAGAAACCTTGTCGGAACGCTTTGCGGCAAGTGCTCTGGCGCCAATGTGGTGACCACATATGCCTCCATGTATCTCTCGCCAACAGCTTTTGCCTGCCTTTCCGGTGAATACACTTCAATTTCACACCGTTGAGTCTTCTTACAGACAGCGTGTTGTCAACAAAATGGTACATACTTGACCGCCGGGCTACTCTTTCCGCTTCTTCTTGCTCTTCGGAAGTTCTCTGTCTGAAGGAAAAAGGACAATCTGTTGTGCCCATCTTTGGAGCTTGCGGCTCGACAACAAGGACTAAAGGCATATCTCTGCTGCGGGAACATCCACTTCTACGGCGAGAACTCGCGGCTCACCGGAGTTGACGTTCCCGCAAGTTTGCAGGAGCAAAACTTGTCGGGAGCGTGCTCGCTTCAACGAAACAAACCCTAGGGCTTGTCGGAGCAGCATCGCTCCTCAAAGTTGGTGTTGACCTTGGGGACCTTCTTGGCAGCGGCTTCGGGAAGCTCTGCCGGAAAATAGTCACCAGAAACCAACTTCCTCTTCTTGCTCTGTCCAATTGATGGCGTTACAGACGGTTGAGTCAGCTTGAGCACAAAGATCCCTGGTTCCACAGGTAACTTAAGTGCGGCGCACTTGACAGCCATCGACAATGTCATTCTGAGCTCTTGGAATATATTCCATTTGTAGGCCGTCAAAGTGCTCCTCTAGCTTTCTCACTTCATCAACGTAAGCTTTCATCAACGGACTCTGATAACTCTTGTTCACTTGGCGGATGACAAGCTGCGAGTCACCCCTGACAATGAGCTTCTTGATCCAAGGTCTACTGCGATCCTGAGACCGGCAAGCAAACCTTCATACTATGCAGTATTGTTTGTTGCTTGCTCCTTGGGAAAGTGCATCTGGACTACGTACTTGAGGTGCTCTCCGGTGGGTGCAATAAGTAGCACGCCAAGACCGGGCGCCTTTGCAAATGAGAAGGCACCATCAAAGTACATCAGCCACTCTTTGCTTGCTTCCTTGACGGGATGCTTCGTTCGAATTTCTTCATCTTGCGTTACGCCCATTCTCGCTATGAACTCCGCCAATGCTACGCTTTTGATAGTTGAAGTGCTCTCAAACTTGAGGCCAAAGCTTGACAGTTCCAGTGCCCACTCGACAATCCTGCCTGTTGCCTCTGGATTTTGCAGTATCCTCTTCAACGGAAAACGAGTGACGACTGTGATCTCATGTGCCTGGAAGTAATGGCGCAACTTTCTCGAGGGCATGAGGAGGCCGAAAAGCAATTTCTGCACACCAGAGTACCTTGACCTAGCCCCCTGCAGAAGGGAACTGACAAACTAAACTGGGTGCTGCACCATTCTTTTCTGCATCTTCTCATGCGTCTGCGCAGATCCATCTTTGTTGGGACCAGAGCTTGTCGGTGAAGCCCCCTGCTTGTCGCTGGATGCATCTGCCATGGTCGCTAGCTCATCATCCGCCTCCCTCTCCGCTACTAACGCAGCACTAAGCACTTGATTGGTTGCCGCTATATATAGGAGCAACTTCTCTTGTGGCTTAGGTGCGACAAGTGTTTGAGTGGAGGACAGGTATCTCTTCAAGTCCTGCAGCGCAGCCTCCGCCTCCAGAGTCCATTTCATTGGACCTGCCTTTTTCAAAATTTTGAAAAATGGCAGGGCGCTTCAGCAGACCTAGAGATAAACTTCTTTGAGAGCAGCTACGCAACCGGCAAGCCTTCGTACATCCTTGACGCGCTTTGGTGCTTCAATCTGCTCAATGGCCTTGATCTTGTCGGGATTGGCTTCAATTCCTCACGAGAGATTTAAAACCCGAGAAGCTTGCCGGAAGGGACTCCAAACACACACTTCTCAGGGTTGAGCTTGAGGTTGATCTTGCGCAGATTTACAAAGGTTTCGTCTAAATCTTGAATCAGAGTTGCCTTGTCCTTGCTCTTGACCACTATGTCATCCATGTAGGCTTCCACATTTCCGTGTATTTGCGGCTCAAAAGCGTCATGGACTACTCTTGCAAATGTTGAACCAGCATTCTTTAATCCGAAAGGCATCCGTACGAAATAGTATGTGCCACATGGGGTGATGAATGCGGTCTTCTCCTCATCCTCTTACGCCATGAAGATCCGATGATATCCTCGAGTATGCATCCGTAAATGAAAGCAGATCGCATCCGCCGTGGAGTCAATAACTGTCGATGCGCGGCAAGGAAATGGGTCTTTGGGACAAGCTTTATTAACATCGGTAAAGTTGATACAAAGTCTCCATTTCCCGTTTGCCTTGGCGCACGACTACGTGATTGGCCAACCACGTAGGATGGAGCACTCCTCCGACAAGGCCCGCCGCTTCCAACTTCTTGATTTCTTCTGCAATGAATTCTTGGCGCCCACCGCTTGTTTCGACTTTCTGCTTGACAGGCGGCGCATGAGGACAAACGGCAAGATGGTGCTCAATTACTTTCTGGGAACACCGGGATATCGACGGTTGCCACGCAAACATCGCCGATGTTCGCTCACAGGAAAGCAACGAAAGCGCCTTCCTATTCAGGGTCAAGAGTGGCAATCGATGGTGAAGGTACCACCAGTGCCGCCCTCTTTGGCGGACACCTTCTTGGTCTCCGTGGAGCTGCCATCGTCTTCTTACACTTGCCGGTGGAGCTCGATGGTGCGTCCTCGACGGTAGCGCAGCACCAAGAGGTGCACTTGCCGGAGTGGGCATCGAGCTCTTGCCGGACTTGGTCTTCTTCTTTGTCCCGGAGCTTCAGCGGCAAGTGGCTTGCAATCTGCAGCCGCTTTGCTTCCCGGTAAATCTTGTCGGCGCAGATAAGAGCATCCTTCTTGTCGCCAGGGACAGAGATGACACTTATCGGGCTGGCATCTTCAAAGATGTTGTATGCATAGTGAGAGGCCGCCATGAATTTGGCGAAGTCTTTGGGCGACCAAGTATCCCATTGTAAGGCAATGGAAAGTCAAGAACGTCAAAAGTGACCCTCTCGATCCCGAAGTTCAACTCGCTGCCAAATGTGACCGGCAACGTGATCTTTCCTTCGCTTGCTCCTTCCCGGATTGATTCCTTGGAATGTGTCGGTCTCTTCGAGCTCGCCATCGTGGATCTGGAGTTTCGGAGCACCGCGGAGGAGATCAGGTTCAAGCCGCCCCGCCACAACTAGCATCTTAGTGACCTTGAGGTTGCAGATAGTTGGTGAAACCAACATCGGCAAGCACCCGACCGCAGATTACGCGATCGTGGTGGTCCTCAATATCAAAGATGATAGGCGTGCTGGACCATTTCAGAGGCTTGCGTGACTCGATGGATGGTTCTGCCGCATTGACTTCCCGCATCCACTGCTTGAGCTGGCGGTGTGAAGTATGCAGAGAAGCACCACCGTCAACGCACAAGACCTCTGTGGCTTTCTGGAACTCCTGCTCATCGGTTTCGTCATCTTATATATCTTCATCGTCGTCGTCGTCTTCATCCTTGTCGCGGCCGCGGGGAGGTCTGTCTCCTTGCCGCTGCTTGGCCTTGCTGGCGTCCTCCTCGGCCGGACGCTTTCTTGCTAGCTCCTCCAGCACCTTCCTGGGCCTTCTCCTTGTCGGCGTCGTCAGATTCAGCCTTCGCTGCTCGACAAGCTACTCGACCTTTTGCAGCTCGGAGGTCATGACCCTTGGTGCGGTGGATCTTGCAAGATCTTGTTTGTTGGAGCCGCCCCGCTTGTCGGCGATCGCCACCCGGCAGCTTGGTGCCGGGCGGCAACCTCCTTGCCGGAGCTACCAGCCTTGGCTTTCCTGGCGCCACCTCCATTGCCGGACTGCTCAACAACTAGCACATCTCTGCCTTTCTTCTTCCTATTGTTCCGCCGCCGGTTTTTCTTTGCCGGGGCGGTCTCCTCACTATCAGATCCTCCTGCTTCAGAATTCTCTCCGGGAAGTCTCCTCCCTTCCTCAGCACGCGCGCACTTGTCGGCCAGGGCATATAGCTCACTGACGTCTCTGATCTTGCACATCGCCATCTCCTCCCGCATCCTGCGGTTTCGCGACGCTCGATGGAACGCGCGCTGATTATCATGGCAGGGGTGGACATCCGGGATGTTGTGTCAGACGCAGCTGAATCTCTAAATGTACTTGCGCAGGGGCTCTCCTTCCTTCCGGGCGAGCAGATGAAGGTCACTTTCTTGGCCATGGGGCTTGTGGTCACCAGAAGGCGCCGACAAACCGATGGCATAGATCTGCCCAAGAGGATATGGAGTTGTCCGGCAAGTGCATGAGCCAGATCCGACATTGGGCTTGAGCACCAGCCGGAAAGTAGTTGGCCAAGATCTTGTCGCTCTCGCCCCGCAGCCCGCACCGCGATGGTGTAGATGCCGAGGAACTCCGACGGATGAGTCTTGCCGCCGCATTTCTCTCGCACGTCTGCTTGAAATTCTTCTTGCTGGGCCATTGGACTTGCCGCAGCTCACGAGTGAACGCAAGGCAACCTACCACAGATGGCAAGTCGCCTCGTTCTCCGGGCGCATGCATATCGACAGAGGGCCCAGCGGCTGGTCGGATTGACGCCGCTGCTTCTCTTCGGCGCCGATGCGGGTTCGAGCGTCTTCTTGCCGCTGCTCGTGGAAGAACTTGGCGCTGATCGCGACGAGCCTCGTGGATCCGATGATGCGGTGGAGTCGCTATCGAGGTGGATCCGCGAGTCGGGCGATCTTGGCCTTCGGGCGGAGAGTGCATGGTGGTTGCACCCCACCGGTTTCGCCGCCACCGGCTCATGCCTTTGCAGTCTTGTCGCGGCGGCGATGCACTCGGCTGCCATGAGCGCCGCCGCTGGCAAAGCCGATGAGACTCGAATGGTGGCCTCCATTCATCAACCTTGTCGGCTGTTGGAGGGTAATCCAGAGCGCTTGAGCTCTCGCCAAGGCTTCGCTGGAGTGGTGGGTGGCGATGGCGAACGGCGCGAGGAGCGGATATGCTCGGACTTCTAACTATGTTAGAAGGAGCAGATCCCGCCCAGCGATCGCGTTTCGCCGCGCCAAAGATGTTGGCGTGCATGCTGGTCTTGAGCATCCCGAGATCCACCAGCTCGATCTCGGTCCAACGAACGAACGTATGGTATTATGAATACCATAACGCTGTCGGTCCCGCGCCTCCTGAGACGGGCGCGGTGCATGCACGGACGCCGAGGTCTGTGCCGCCTTGTCCTTGGACTTGGCAGCACCGTGGGCTCCCCCATCGACGTCCATTCTTCCGCCGGCCTCTACCCCACCACCCGTTTGCTCCGGTGGTGGCGGGTTCGACGCGGACGGAACATCTGCCGCCGAAGCCTTCTTCTTCAGTGGCATGTCGATGAAGATGATGAAGATCTAGCTCGTGTGGACGCCGGATCAGGTTCACACAATCTCGACGCTTCTACCGGCGCGCCAAAGATGTCGGGAAGGCTGATCGACCCACGAACACCTATGGGACCGGCGGACCGAGCCCCTTTCGGTTCGGGCGGGAGCGGAGGTCGCACGAAGAGCAGATCGAGGCGAAGCACGAGCAGTTTTACCCAGCCGAGCTCTCCGGAGAGATAACACTCCTACTGCTGCATGTCTGGATGTATTGAGTTCTTGCTCGGGAGCGCTTGAGTGCTACAGTACACGCAACCTGCTAACGAGACCGAGCGTGAGTGTTCGAACCCTTCTCCCCTCATCTACGTTGCGCATGGGCCTCCTTTTATATGCTCAAGGGGTCTCCGATAGGTGGCAACGTAGACAAAAAGGGTAAAAATGGAAAAGGAGTGGTTGGTACAGCTACTTGTACAGTGTATCATACCTAACCCTGACGGCAGGGGACAAAGGCATTAAATGCCCGCTTCACGCCGCCTCTAACAAAGGCAAACAGGGACCGTCAGGGGCGCCACCGCTTGCCACGATGGCAATCTTGTCAGCGCCGCTTGCCACCTCGCGCCGCTAGCCGCGCAGCCTCTCACCACGTGCGCCTGGAAAGGCCTCAGGGCGACACGGTTGTGGTTGTGCTGGAGCGCAGGTACAGTGTGGTGGTCTGCCGCGGTTGTTGCCTTGTCGCGTCCGGAAGCTTGTCGCTCATCGGGCCTTCCCGGCAAGCTCCTCTTGTCGGGGCCTTGTCTTCTAGGCGCCTTGGTTGGCCTTCCCGGCAAGCTCCTCTTGCCGGGGCCTTGTCTTCTAGGTGCCTTGGGTGGCCTTCCCGGCAAGCTCCTCTTGCCGGGGCCTTGTATCCTTGGCTTAAATACTTTGTTCTTGAATGGCTCCAAAGGAACCACGGAGGACCTTGGCGGTCACCCGCAAGCCTTGCCATGAGGCCAAGAATCGCCTGCGTGCACAAGTTCGGGATACTAGGGTACCCCTACTCTAGTACACCGACAGGACCTCTTTGGTCCTAATCATTACTCAGCAGTCACTAATGATGCATCTCTATATGGCTTTGTTATTGTTGATGATTACTCTCGTTACACATGGGTACACATTGTTACTTACAAACATGAAGTGCAGGAAGTCTTCAAACGATTTTCCTCGAGGGCTTCAACCAACTTTGGTGTGAAGATCAGGCACATCAGGAGTGACAATGGAACTGAGTTCAAGAATTTCGGTCTTGATGACTATCTTGATGAACTTGGTATTACTCATGAGTTATCTGCTCCCTATACTCCTCAGCAAAATGGCGTCGTGGAGCGCAAGAACAGAACTCTTGTTGAGATGGCTCGCACTATGCTTGATGAATACAAAACGCCTCGTCATTTTTGGATTGATGCAATTGATACCGCGTGCCACATCATCAACAGAGTATATCTTCACAAATTCTTCAAGAAGACTGCCTATGAACTCCTCACTGACAAGAAACCCAATGTGAGTTATTTCAAAGTCTTCGGTGCTAAATGCTGGTTTAGAGATCCTCATCACAATGCTAAATTTGCACCGAAAGCACATGATGGTTTTATGCTTGGTTATGGAAAGGACTCTCACACCTACAGAGTCTTCAACAATGTTCTTTACAAGATTGTTGAAATCTGTAGATGTGCGGTTCGATGAAACTAATGGCTCGCAAAGAGAGCACCTACCTTCGTGGATAGACGAACCAAAGACTCAAGAATATATCAAGTTCAAGGCGACTGAGGATGTAATTCCTACTGAAGAATCTGCTGAAGAATTCATTCGTGTACGCGAAGAACGTTGAACTGATGCACCTGAAGATAATGCTGAAGAAAATGGTGCTGAAGAAAATGCTGATCAAATTCCTCGACGACAACCAGCTCATCCTCGCGTTGCAAAAGAAGTGCAAGTTGACAAGATCATCGATGACATTGAAGCGCCAGTCCTCTCACACGCTCAAAAGCTTCACATTTATCTAACTTTTGTGGGCACTATGCTTTTGTCTCTATCACAGAGCCCACTAAGGTAGATGAAGCATTTGAGCCCGAGTGGATTCAGGCAATGCAAGAAGAATTACATCAGTTCAAGCTCAACAATGTTTGGGAACTGGTCAAACGTCCAGATCCTCGCAAGCATAATATCATTGGCACAAAGTGGATCTACCGCAACAAGAAATATGAAAATGGCCTTGTGGTGAGGAATAAGGCACGACTTGTAGCTCAAGGCTACACAAAGTTGAAGGAATTGATTTCGATGAAACTTTTGCACCTGTTGCTAGACTCTGAGGCTATTCGCATATTACTTGCTTATGCTAACCATCATAATATCACTTTATATCAAATGGATGTGAAAAGTGCATTCCTCAATGGTAAGCTTGAGGAAGAAGTATATGTTGCTCAACCCCTGTGTTTTGAAGATCCAAAGAATCCCGACAAAGTCTTCAGACTCAACAAGGCCCTCTATGGCCTCAAACAGGCCCCACGGCGTGGTATGATACATTGAAGGAATTCTTCGTGAAGAATGGCTTCACACCCGGTTCACTCGACCCTACTCTCTTTACTAAATCATATGATGGTGAACTGTTTGTGTGCCAAATATATGTTGATGATATTATCTTTGGATCGACCAACGTTATAGTGATGAATTTGCCTATATGATGAGTGAAGAATATCAAATATCTATGATGGGAGAATTGAAATTCTTCTTAGGTCTTCAAATTCACAACAACACAATGGCATATTCATATCTCAGGAGAAATACCTCAAAGATGTTCTCAAGAAATTCGGCATGCAAGATTGCAAAGGCGTCAAAATTCCTATGCCCACAAATGGCCATCTATGCAATCGATGAAAATGGTATTGACTTCGATCACAAGGTATACCGCTCCATGATTGGTTCTCTATTGTACTTATGTGCATCTAGGCCAGATATAATGCTTAGTGTTTGCATGTGTGCCCAATTTCAAGCTACAATCAAGGAATCACACCATAAGGTCAGAAGCATATTCTTTGATATCTAGCTCACACACCAACACTAGGATTATGGTACCCCAAGGGCTCTACTTTTGATCTCATTGAATATTCTCGACTGACTATGCTGGTGATCGTGTGGATCGCAAGTCAACATCTGGTACTTGTCATTTCCAGACGATCTTTTGGTCCGTTGGTCCTCGAAGAAACAGAATCGCGTATCACCGCTTCATCGCGGAAGCTGAGTACATTGCTTCTTGGCTCTTGTTGTGCTCAATTGTTGTGGATGAAGCAAACTCTCAAGGACTACGGCATCAACGTGAAGAATGTGCCTCTCATCGTGACAATGAGAGTGCCATCAAGATTGCTCACAACCCAGCCAAAGACTCGAAGACAAAGCACATTCAGATTCGTCATCATTTTCTTCATGATCATGTGTTGAAGGGCGACATCTCCATCGAGCATGTGAAGACTAAAGAACAGCTAGCCGATATCTTCACAAAGCCCTTGGATGAGAAGAGATTTAGCAAGTTGCGGTGTGAGCTAAATATCTTAGAATCTTCGAATGTTCTTTGAAAAGGACACACATCCTGACACTTATGCAAAATTGATGACTTAGATGTGCAACACATGAAGAAACGTTTTTCTTCAATCAATGAAGAACAACACTCTAAGTGTGAAGAAATTAATGAAGAATTTGATCCTCAGAACCCTACGACAATTGTACGCGGTGTCTGAAATCATCATTCTTATACGGTGGGTCACGCCACCACCAAAATTGAAAATCTTCAATTTGAGTTTTTCCTCAATTTTGACATTCTTCAGTTTTTCAAATTCTTCAACTTTGCAAAATCTTCACTGTTTCCGTTGTCTTTTTTCATTGACTATATATATATATATATATATATATATATATATATGTGTGTGTGTGTGTGTGTGTGTGTGTGTGTGTGTGTGTGTGTGTGTGTGTGTGTGTGTGTGTGTGTGTGTGTGTGTGTGTGTGTGGGTTTATGTCCTCTACAAAGATTCACTTATGGCTATTTCTTCAAGTTTCTTTTTTCTGCTAAGTGAATGTGATCGGACCCTTCCCCTCTATGCTATACTCAACTCAAGCTATTCACAAATTCTTCATGTGCGTTCTATTTGAAACTCGTTCAAAATCTTCACTGTGTCATTGTCAGCTAAAGAAATTGCGAACGGAACTTTTAACTTATCATATCCAAATTTTCGGTTTTGCCGCTCAAACCGTTCCGCATCCCACGATAAACTTATCTATTCACCCACGATCTAACACAATCTCCACTTTTCAAAGACGTGGGTGACACATGTCAAGCGAATGAGAAGGGTCAGGGCACGCTCATTCAAAATCTTGGGCTTAACGGTTTTTCACCGTGGCTATATACACCCCCTCTCCCCTTCCTCACTTCCTTTACTCCACTCGAACGCTCTCTCTCTCTCTCGCTCGAGCTTCTCAAACCCTAGCGCCGCCGCTACTCCATCGTCGCCGGTGAGGAAGAGCTTCACTGCCTCGACCTCGTCGCCGTCGTACCGCGCCGATCATGGAAATCTTCACTCCGCCGCCGCCGTAGCTGTCTTCCTCCGCCGAGTTAGGGCGTGGGAGATCTGAACTGACGAACTTCTAATCTACACTCCTCAGTTCGTCGTGTTATTCAGTTCGGGTAATTAAAAGTTACTTTTATTACTCGCTTTGATTCTCAAACCTTCCTGAAAATCTTCAAATGTGTTTATTCTTCAAATCTTCACACATATGAACACCTCAAACGAAATATGCTCTTGATTCATTTCTCTAAGCAATGATTTTTCTTCAAGATTCCACAATTGTGTGGATCCTCGATCTATACAACTCTGGAACCTAAGACAAAGATCGCTTAGTGAAATTCTTCAAGGCTCATCTGGTCAAATTCCTCAAACTAGTTCTTTTTGAAAACCTTCCGAGAACGAGATATGACCTCTCCAAATTCCTCGCAACTATACTCTGCTCACAGTGTACTAATGTCCGCTGCTGAATCACTAGGTTCTCATCAACTTAACTCATTTGCAGCGTTCCTCGAAGAAAAGTTGCATACTTCTTCAGAGAATTCTATTGTTCAAATTCCTCAGCTGAAGAATATGGCAGAAGGAAAGAGGCCACAGAAAGGAGGAAAGAGGCCTGAGGTCATGACTGCTTTCGAGATACCTGAGGACATATATGCTGACTATTGCACACCTGATGAAGCCAAGTTTGGCAAGGAAAACAAAAATCAGTGCAAGGTGCGCATTCAGAGGATTGAAAGGAGATGGGCAAGGGAATGGAGGGAGTATGATATGTTACTCCAAAGTACATGAAGAAATTCAGACCGAATCCTCCATGCCCAAGAGCTCCATTGGCACTGCCAAGAAGTCGACCCCACCAAAGATCAAGCGTGGTGAGGACTTTCCTGAAGAATGGGCCAAGCGCCAAGCCAAGTTGGGGAGACAAGCCAAGGAGGCAGTGAGGAAATTTAATGAGGACTCTGCTACTGCTGCTGCCACTGAGGTCTCTGTCAAGCCAAGAAAATCTATGGCAAAGAAGCCTGCACACAAGCCAAGTGCTTCAACCGAAATGCCCTCACGGCCAGAACTTTCAAAGCCCTCACGGCCAGTTCCTCATGCTGCTCCTACTCCTCCAAAATCATCAGCTCCTACAAAGTCCTCAGCAGCTCCTCCAAAGTCCTCAGCACCTGTGCATCTGGCTACGTGCCAAAGGACTGCAGGCATCTCAATTGCCTCTGTGTCTCAAAGAAGTTCCTCCATTGCCTAAATTCTTCATCTGGCCCAACTCACCAAGACTAAGGCAACAAATTTGACGAGGTCCTCGGCCAAGTCCGAAGAAGAAACAGTCGCCTTCCAAGTGCCACCAAGATGATGAGGTCGATGATGATGAACTTGCGGAAATCATCAGAGATAGGCAAGTAAGGTCCGCTAGAGCCAAAGGCACACCTGTGCCGCTTATGTTGGATCCAAGAGCGATCCTAGACTACATTGATCTCTGGCACAAGGACCCAAACACACCTATGCCTGATTTTCATTTGACTCCTGGACAAAGTCACATGTTGACCCATTTCATCAGTGAAGAGAAATGGAAGTTTGAAAAGGCTAGACAGATCAAGAAAGCTCAATTCAGGAAGGAGAAGTTCCTGAAGAACAACGTTGTCAGAATGACACCTGAGGAACTTCTCAAGGTCCAGACTGAAATCCAAGCCCTCAGCAAAAACTTTGATGCTTATTATGCTGATTGGCAAGGAGCCAAAGTCGATTCATCAACCCGACGAAGAAGTTCACCAATGTTGCAGCCCCAACGCAACAAGAATTCCTCAGCCGGAGCCTCTGCTCGACCTCTTGAAGAACATGCCAAAGACCACCGATGAAGTTCAACTCTTTGAAGAAAATGCTAGTTCCGTGGCTGATGACTCCATTTCAGCCACCGAAGAAATTGCTGTGGCATCCACTAGTGGTGCGCTCAAGAAATCGAAGAAGTCAGGCAATCAGATCGCTTGCACTGAGGAAATTCAACCAGATTCCTCGGCCTCCTCCTGCGCCTACACACCAACTCCAATCCTTCCATCTGCATCTGATGTGAAGAAGACCAAGGCTGCAGAGCGAGCTGCAGTGAAGAAAAGGAAAGCATCAGCTGCTTCAAATTCTTCAGCTCCGAAGAAAATGAAGCCTATGACAAGCTCATTTGAAAATCCTATTGATGTTGTTCCAATTTCCTCCATTCCATCAAAGGACCTTGTTCCTTTTGGTGAAGAGTATGAGATCCCAAGCGGATCTGATGAAGAAAATCATTTTGCTGCTTCGTCAGAGCAGATTGATGAAGAAATTGAAGTGGAAGCAATCCCTTCAACTCCAATCATTTCCTCGCCAATGCCTCAGTTCACAGCTGAAGAGGCTGGCGTTGAGGAAATTGAAGAAGATGTGGATATTGGAAGCACAACGCCTGTGATGAACGATGACTTTTGGGAAAGTCAGCATCCCAATTCTCCACTCTTCACCCCAATCCAACAAATTCCTCAGTCCCCTGCACCAACAGTTCAAATGGGCTCTGAAGAAACTCATCCCAACTCATCCGTGCATGAAGAAATTCCAGCCACTAGTGTCAAGAACCTGCTACTATCGATCATATGAACACGCAGACTGCATATGAAGAGGAACCAGAAATTCCTCAACCTGAAGAACCCGAGATTGCGATTCCTGAGGTCGTGATGCAACTCACTGACACTCCACAGCCAAAGCCAAAGAATCCATTCTCAACGAAGCAAAAGTTCAAGGCTGAAGATTTCTTCACGAGCATGTGTTCTTCATCGACTACAACCCTTATGACTCTGCCGCATAAGGAAGAGGCGCTTCGACTGCTAGTCAAGCCAACTTCTATTCCTCTGTGCTATTCAACAAAGACAAAGTCTTCGATCATGCACATATTCCTCATGTGGACATGGAATCTCCGCCAGCTTTGAGCCAGTCCTCGGTGTTCTTCATGATGCAGACTCCTAAATTTCTGCAATCGACATCTGTGGATTGGAATGAAGAACTTATTCTTAAATTCTATGCGACGCTGCATATCACCGGAGACGCCAAGATGTGAACTCATGGGTGTTGGATCGATGTCCGAAAATACTCACTACAAGGCACCAAAGAACTGAATTGCTTCGTGTCCTTCCTCTCGATCCTCCCCTTGACGGTGCACGTTGCATCTACAAAGTGAACCCGAATCGACAAATCACTATATGCAAGTGTTGATGAAGCCTTTGAAGCTGTGGCAGGCCCCACGAACCAAAGTCCTCTTCAAGGAATTTCTGTATGTGCGTCGGACTATCTATAGCATTCTTACGAAGACAATGTGTCCTATCAAAGGCCTCGACTCAAATGATGAAGAAGTCGTTGGCATCAAAGAATATGCTTTTCAACATCATTCATGGCGTTCCTGGCCAACTTCCATGATTTCTTCATGAGGACTCTGGCGAACATTGCTATGTCACCATTTGAGCTGAAGCCTTATGCGCCTTGGATTATGAGGTTCATCAGGGCAAGGTCTTCACTCAATTACAAGGCTGATATTCTGAACCACTGCAGCTACTTGCCTCCAATTGAAGTCCTCAAACGGACATTTTCCTCAGCTGATGACAAGGACAAGGCAACTGCTGTGATAGATGAAGGCATTTGTCCATTGGATGGTCAATTTCGCAAAGCTGCATCCTACTCCACCAATGATGACTCTGCCACACATGACTCTGCCACCAATACCTCAGCCAAGCAAAATCCTCAAGCCACAAAGACCTGTGGTGATGATCGATCGTGAGTTACTCCTCGCCTTCATCAAGGTTGATCGCAATCATAAATGGGTCAAGTGTCGCTTGGTTCAATTCTTCACAACATGACCTCAACACACAATGCGGTGAAGAAAAACCAATACTACCTCCATGAAACCTTCAACCGCACTGGCTGTTCTGTCTCATGTCTACAACAGAGAAGAATCAAGACAATGGGTCTCAAGGAAGAATTTGACTGGTCTGCACCTCCACCAAGAAATACAAGAAGGTCAAGGTTCCTTCCTTGGTAGCCAGCTCCTATTCTTCATCGTATGACATCGATGAAAATGAAGACTTGGACGACACTGCAGCAGGCCCTACTACGACAACCGACCCCGACAACGCTGGCGCTCCTTCATCAACTTGAAATTCTTCAGGGGCGTTAGTCCTCAGTTTCAATCCTTTTGGTCATTTGATGACAAAGGGGGAGAAATGTGAGTTAGTCTTCAAGCGGGTCTACTATAAGGGCGTTTTTTTTGCTAAGTTACAACTCTCGTTCTTCCGAAACTTTATTGGATCGAGTTGTAATCTTAAACCCGATGGTGCTCTGATACTTTTGATGTGTTCCTCTGCATGCATATTCTTTGTTATGTGTTAATACACGCATGCTGAATTACATCAGTCACCATATTTCATCATGCATTTCAAATTCTTCATACTATATGTCAAATGCGTGTATGAATTACAAGATATAGGGGGAGATCTCCATGATTCAACTCTTCAAATGTGCAATGCCTCAAAAGCAAAATTCCTCACTATGCACATCTTCAGGGGGAGTTCTTCTATATCTTGCAATCAAATTCCTCAATATCAGTATTTACACTTCATATGTCTATCCCCGTTGAAAACTTAACCTATATTGTCATCAATCACCAAAAAGGGGGAGATTGTAAGTGCATCTAGTGCCCCTTAGTGATTTTGGTGTATTGAAGACTTATAGGTTAAGGGACTAATGTGTTTATGAGTGTACACAGGTCTATAAGTCTATGAGGAGTTTGATATTTACAGAGAAAGTTGACCCTACAAATGAAGTTCTTCGAATCAAGACTTTGATATTCAAGACTTTCAAGACTTTGAAAGAGAAGAAATTGGTGTGACCTTGAAGACTTGGTATTCATTTGAGGAACAAGAAGCGTGAAGACTTTTGTTTTCGTAGTTTCATTTTCTCTTTCTTGAGTCATAGGAAACACCGTACTGTTAAAGGGGGTCGAGGAAATACTAAGGAAAAATTTCCATGTGATGCTCAACTCAAAATCCTACACCTACCAATCCCTTCGAGTGAAGCCTTTGGAAATCTCATACAGCTCAATCAATTTCTTCAAAGGATGTAGACGAAGTTCTTCCGTCACGAGGAATTTGTTCTGACCGAGGAGTTAGGAATTCGCCAAAGGCGGATTGCCTACACAGTGAGGAACATGATAGCCCTGAGGAATTTGAGAGTCAAATTTCCGACCGTTGCTGTGCTGCGTGCCAGCTGTCCCAAAATATCTTATCCACCTAACGGTCATATCATTGAAGGGCATTTATGTCTTATCATGTCGGGCTGCTCCCTAGGCTATAAATAGCCGCCCCTACAACCACTAGCTGGTTGGCTGCTCCGAGAGAACTTGACACTTGTCATTTGAGAGCAACCCATCCTCCGAGGACTTTGAGCAAAAATCATCGAGTGAGGAAAAACCCAAAAACCAAACCCCTACAAACCCAAAGTGATTGAGCATCATTGAAGAGATTGATCCTGCATGGATCCGACGCTTGTTACCTTTGAAGACTGTGCTTCTTCCAGACGGTTAAGGCGTCATGGTCTAGAGCATCCAAGAGGAATTGTGGATCGCCGAGTGACCAAGTCTGTGAAGGTTTGGAAGTCGCTCAAGACTTACCACGAGTGATTGGACGAGGTCTGTGACCTTAGTTCAAGGAGAATACATTGAGGACTTGGTGTCCCGAGCTGCGTGCTTTCGATGTTGGGTGTCCGGACTGTGTGTCCTCGAAGTTTAAATACTCACCGCCCAACCAGACGCATAACCGAGACTGCAGCTTGAACTGGTCTACCAAATCATTGTCTTCACCAACCTAATCGGTTCTATTTCCTCAACTCTTTCATTTCCTCATTCTTGTGTTGAGTGTTCGTTCATATCTGTGTTTGAAGACTTTGATCAAGACTTTTCTCAATTTCCTCAGTTCAATTCTTCAGTCTGTTTGTCTTCATCTTGTGCTATCCTGTGTTTACGCTTTCTGTACTCTTTGATTGTCTTCATTTCATCATGATGACCATGCCCGCATTCTATTATGCTTACTTTTGAGTACTTATTCCGCTGCAAGTAGTTCTTCACTTAGGAATTTCCTCACTGGCAAATTCCTCATTGAAGAATTCATAAAAATCGCCTATTCACCCCCCCTCTAGTCGATATAACGCACTTTCAGGTTTATATGGGAAGACAAAAAAAGAGAAAGTCTCACACCGACACGGCTGATCATTAGGCAATGGAGAGGCCTTACAATCAATGTCAATGTGAGGAGTAGGGATTGTCATGCAACGGATGCACTAGAGTTATAAGTGTATGGAAGCTCGCTATGAAAACTAACTAGGTGTGCATCCAACTTGCTTGCTCATGAAGACCTCAGGCATTTGAGGAAGCCCGCCATCGGAATATACAAGCCAAGTTCTATAATGTAAAATTTTCCACTAGTATATGAAAGTGACACATCATGGAGACTCTATATATGAAGAACGTGGTGCTACTTTGAAGCACAAGTGTGGTAAGAGGATAGTAGCATTGACCCTTCTCTCCTTTTCTCTCATTTTTCTTCTCTCTTTTTTTAGAACAATATCATGAACCTCATCCCCACTTTTTGGAGGACTCATCAGTCTCCATCATTCTTTACCTCACTGGACAATGCTCTAATAATGATGATCATCACACTTTTATTTACTTACAACTCGATAAAACTGAAGAAGAATATGACTATATGAATGCCTCCGCAAAGGTACCAGGATGTGCAATAATCTAGCGTAACATGTATAATGACGATGAACGATGGCTTTGCCAGAAATATCATGTCAATTCTATGATCATGCAAAGCAACATGATGATGAACGCACAAGTCATGTGACTAGTAAGCGTGGAAGTTGCATGGCAATATATCTTAGAATGGCTATGTAAATGCCATGATAGGTAGGTGTGGTGGCTGTTTTAAGGAAGGATATATGAGGCTTATGTTTGATACAGCGTGTCATATCATGGGGTTTGGATGCGCCAGTGAAGTTTGCACCAACTCTCAAGGTGAGAAAGGGCAATGCATGGTACCGAAGAGGCTAGCAAAATATGGATAGGTGAAAGTGCTCAAGTCCAAGAACATCACATTATTCATAAAGAACTCAAGTACTGATTGCAAAAGTTTATTAGCCCTCGAAGCAAAGCATGACCTTTCATACCCCTAGGGGGATAGATTGGGAGGAAAAGACCATCGCTCGTCCTCGACCGCCACTCATAAGGTAGACAATCAATAATAAATCATGTTCCAATTTCATCACAAAGCTAAAGGCTATACGTGCATGCTTCGGGAATCACAAACTTTAACATCGATATTTCTACTAAACCATGATAATCAACTAGCACATCCACATATTGCCATCTTTATATCGCAAAAACTATTGCAAAGAATCAAACTTATCATATTCATTGATCTGGATGAAAGTTTTTATTATACCACTCTTGTATACCTATCATTTTTAGACCAATCATAAAACCCGTGCAAATTACCACTTCCTATTTAAAAGACTCTCAAAAAGGTATAAGTGAAGCATGAGAGTGCAAATGATTTCTATAAAATGTAACCACCATAGTGCTCTAAAGATATAAGTGAAGCACCTAAGCAACTACATAACTCATAAGATATAACCGTAAAGTTTCATCGTGTTTGGACTTCGTTTGGTATAGTTTTTCTGCAAAACAATAAAATAGGCAAAAACAGAAACTGACACTGGGCACTAGGCTAGTTCCCAAAAATGGTATAAATTGCATATGAAGCACACAAGATTGATAATACAATATCATGAAAAAAGTCAAAATTTATAGATACATTGGAGATGTAGCAAGGCCACGAGGAGGCCGGACGAGGGAAGCAGGCGATAGCCCTAGATCTACCGCATCCAGTGATGTTTACTTCGGACCATATGGTCACCGAAGCGAACGACGGCAACCATTCTCGCAACGTCTCTGGGCGGCGCAAGTGGGGGAGCTACCATGCGAGGGGAGGCTGTGTGACATTAAGGAGCTTACTAAGAGCACGATGGTGACGCCGCTGGGGATCGGGGAAGACCGGAGCGAGGACTTCGACCATGGCAGCCATGGCAGAGCTCGTAGCTCGCAGGGAAACCCAAGGTTATGGGGATTGCTATGAGGACGCCCACGTCTTCTGGTATACACGATGATGCCCGAAGAGCATCTGGGACCGGCTGGCGTGCTTCAACGGCGTCGAACCTAAGGTCACGATCCGAGGCCGCAGGCGGGGAAGATGCATTGTGGCGCTCAGTCCTAGATGTCTATGGTAAAATTCTTAGGATGGGAAGACGATGTCATGTCGTAAGAGCTTCGTGGTGAGGTGGCGACACTTGAGGTTGTCGTTGGCGACATGTTGGACAGACGACGGGGACGGGGCTCCCTCCGACGGGCTAGAGAGGGTTGCGGCTTCACGGGAGACCAGCGACGGAGAGAGAATGAGGGCAAGAGGGTTGTGTCATTAGGGAAGACCAGCGACGGAGGGTGTGCCCGTTCGGCTCTCTCACCGGAGTTGAGAGAGAGAGAGAGTAGTCGTCGGCCTATCCTTCGGTGAGGAGAGAGAGGTCAAAACGAGAGAAATAGTTTTCCTTTTTTCCTTTTTCTTTCCCCTTTTTCTTGGCCCCACTTGTAATTGAAAGAAAGGGAGAGAGAGTTTTGCTTTTTTTATATGGATGAAGGGCCCCACCTATAAGTAACACATGGATATATATTTTTCATTTTGTTTTTTCTAGCTGGGGTCCACCTGTAAGTGTGTGAGAGAGGGGGTGAGAGAAAGGGTTTTTACTTTAAAAATTTTAGAGTGGGCTCCACCAGTAAGTGGCATGTGGAGACAGGGGCAAAATGTCAAAGAAACGGTTAGACAACGGTCAAACGGCTTTGACTAGACAGAAACAGCATGGAAGGGTATTTCTATAAGTGCAACTAACGGCAAAGGGGCAAATTTGAACATGCTTTGAAATTATGGTCAAATCTCAGTAGTCGGTTCAAGTTAGGGGCACAAATGTAAGTGTCCCTAGTAAATATGCTCATTTCATGCCTTTGAAACATCCATTCACTGCTTCTCAAATGGCTAAGGTTTTTGTGGACAATGTAGTTAAGTTGCATGGCATTCCCTTGACCATTGTGCTAGATAGAGACAGAATCTTTACAAGGTCATTTGGAAAGGTTTGTTTCAAACACTATGGATTAAATTGTAACTAAGTTCAATTTACCATCCACAAACTGATGGCCACTGTAAAGTGTAAACCAATGCCTTGAGAAGTACATGAGAACACAGGAAAACCTACAAACTGGGTGACATGACTCCCACTTGCAGAGTTCTGATATAAACCACCTTCTGCAGCTCTATTGGGTGTTCTCCTCTACAAAACTAAGCCCATTTATGGTACGCTTCCTGATTTGTCCTCTGGTTGCATGTACTGATGCGGTTCAGACACTAGAAGATAGACAACTACATACTGATCTACTCAAAGTTTAGTTAGCCAAGGCTCAACTTCGCAAGAAACACATGGTTGATACTAAACATAGTAGCATGGAGTTCTCACACAATGATAAGGTATACTTAAAAACTTCCACCATATGTCTAAAATTCTTTGGTCAATAGCAAGTACACCAAGCATTCTTACATGCTCTTTGGGCCATATAGCATACCGGAAAGAATTGGGTCAGTAGCCTATTGTTTACAGTTGCCTGAAGGGAGTCAAGTACACCCCGTATTTCATGTCTCGCAACTCAAACCACATGTTCCTGATTACACTTTGGTCTACACCTCTCTGCCAAATCCCTTGGAGTTAGATAGCACTGAAGTGGAGCCTGCAGCAATCTTAGACAGTCGCTTGGTGAAGAAAGGCAATGCCGCATACCTTCAAGTGCTCATCCAGTGGAGTTTGTTGTCGGAGACAATGGCACCATGGGAAGATTATAAAGTGCTCTTCAAACGATTTCCAAAGGCTCCAGCTTGCGGACAAACTGGCGTTCGAGGAGGTGGCAGTCTCACGGCTACGCCTGATGACACGCTGGCTGATGAAGAAAAACACATAGAAGAGCAGAGAAAGTCAGCAATCAAGGAGTTTGCGTGTCGGATTGTGTGTGAGTTGTGCTGCAAGTGGACGCCACTGTCAGGTGTTGTTATAAACCTGGCAGTGTTCTTCTTGGGCATTAAGAAACGAAAAGCTAATTCTCATCTTCCTAACCCCATTTCTCTCCTGCCGGTAGGCCTATCTCTTCTCCGTTGGGGCATAACACTATGGCCTCGATCATACAGGATCTTAGACAATGTTGACTGATACAGTTGCTTGGGAACCCCATGTGACACGAACGACCGAAACATATTTGCTGCGGCAACCAAGGTGGTGGTGGGTAATGGACTCCGGACATCCTTCTGAGAGTCGGCTTGGCTTGATGGCTTGAGGCCGAAAGACGTGGCCCCCAAAATTTACGACATTGCCAAAAGGAAGAAGTGCTCTGTCCAAAAGGCTTTGCAGAATGGTTTTTGGATCTCACAGCTGGACATTTCTTCGAGTATCTCACCTGTGCACATATCCCAGTTTGCTACCCTCTGGGAAAGGCTCTCCCACATT
The DNA here is from genome assembly GCA_021605145.1 of Aegilops bicornis. NCBI lineage: Eukaryota > Viridiplantae > Streptophyta > Magnoliopsida > Poales > Poaceae > Aegilops > Aegilops bicornis. Next base: position 609,078,146 of record CM038670.1, on the reverse strand, counting down.
CATCTCAACCCTGATGTGGAGGATTCTATCTCATGGAAGTTTTCTAAAGATGGTCAATACTCATGACCCACGGCTTACAGTGCTCAATTCCTAGGCCTGATGGACACGGACATGAATCAAATTGTTTGGAAGAATTGGGCACCCCCCAAATGCAAATTCTTCGCTTGGTTGGTAATCAACAATAGGATTTGGACGGCTGATAGACTGCAATGTCGTGGATGGCCCAACTGCCACTTATGCCCTCTTTGCAAACAAGTGCAGGAATCGGCAGCCCATCTACTTTTCCAATGTAGGTACACCGTCAGGGTCCGGGGCATGCTCAAGAGTTGGCTTGGGCTACATGATGTCCAACCAACGGATTGGGTGGCAATGGAGTCAGTTGAGGTTTGGTGGAGGCATAATGCTACACACATGACCCAATCGCGTCGTCCACTTATCTCTTTGATGCTGCTGGTCTCTTGGGAAATTTGGAAGGAACGAAACGCCCGGGTTTTTCGTACAACCGCGGTTCCGGTGGGAGTGTTGGTCCCCAAGATAAAGGAGGAACGTTCACTTTGGAGCTTGGCGGGCGCAAAGCATTTGCGTAATATGATGCCGCGAGAGTAGCGTCTTGTAATTTAGCCGTGGGCCATGAACTCTAAACTCCCCTCTTAATCAATGAAAATGATAAATCTTTTGCCTAGTTTTAAAAAAAAATAAGTACTCCTTCTGTTCACTTTTATAAGGCTTTGTAGATGTTTCAGACACTGTGTAAAACAGCTCAATTTTATTTGTCTGAAACGACTTATAAAAATGAACGGAGGGAGTAGTATCCTTTAATATCTTCATCTCGTGAAGCAGGGTAACATATGGTGACGCATCTGGAACCTTGCTCTAATGCTTTGGACAACAAGAAGAGCATACGTTTCTATGATCAGGTTCACGGCAAGATAAATTGCATTCGGCGCTGCATGTATTTCTTCAGAAGAAGGCCTTGTTGATTTGTTCCTTTCTTTCAGCCTTTGCGGCGATCACGCTTCGTGTTTAATCAGGGACTATAACACCCAAACCACCGTGATTATTTCCTCTTGAGCTACTTCGCTGGGCTCGTCGAATTAAAATTTTCGTTATACTTCTTTTGGCGGGGGAAACTTCATTGTGCTAACTAGGGCAGAATTTGATTGCAGACATACTCAAGAGGGAAAGGTGGTCACCTTCCCAGGTCCTGTTCCTATTTCCCCACCAAAGCCATCAAAGCAAAATTATCATCTATTCGCAAAAAAAAGCATAATTATCATCAGCCGGCCACTCTCTTCTACTACCTCCGTTTCAAAATAACTAGCCTACCTCATATATTTTGGAACCGAGGTAGTAGACTACATATTGCTTGCAGCGCATCAATTGCAGAGGCAAAACCTTGGCGAATCGTCTGGATGATCTGAATACTGAGCCCATACGGGCATTGTTCAATATTAACACATGTAATTACTCCCTCCGTTCATTATTATAAAATGTTTTGAATTTTTTAATACTACATACAAACTGAAATGAGTGAACAAACACATTAAAATGCCTATATATACATTTTATTCAGAAAAAGGTTAAAAACATCTTATAATAGTGAACGGAGAGAGTAACAAATGTTTTATATCCTCAATTTCCTTTGACAGAAAAACATTTCGGATCATCGATCCGTACCAGCTCAAGATATATCCTCATTTTTTTTTTTTGGATTTGATCTTTGTTAGGTGCGAGTAAAGAGAGTTATGGGGTGATGGCTCGCTATAACTTGAGAACCATTTCTAATTAGCAGACGTTCATATTATTCATTTGTATCCTTTCCTTAACGTGGTGTATAGTGCATACCCTACTAGCTCGGTTATTGGAGTTGGAGAGCAAGTTTGGCTTAACATATGGAAGATTACAAAATTAAGGTGTTCCTGTGGCCGCTTGCTTGCAACTCTCTGCCTCTCAAAGCAAATCTTAGGCTCAGAGAAGCTCACACGTCCAATAAACATCAATCTTGGATGCTCCGTCTCCAATAACCTCAGGGAGAAAGGACGCAAGGGCACTACTCATACTTGTAATGTGAGAATTGTTTGGAACGGGATCGTGTTTGATGGTGATGCTTCATCGAGCACACATGTCACCCGTAGGATATCGGTAGAATGTAGGGCGTGGAAGGCGGCGGGCCTACTTAAGGCAGATATGGACCGATTCATAGCGGCTGTGGAGGTGGGTCATGAGGCGAGTAGTTACTTTGTGATAGTCCGTGTGGAGTTGGGGTTATGTAACACTATTGTAACCGTCAACGTGGAGGGGTTTCTCACTCCCCATCCTTTTCTTTAATATATAATACGCACACTCGTGTGTATTCGAGAAAAAAAAACATCAATCACAACATTTGCTAGTATATTATACTCCCTCTTTTCACAAATATAAGATGTTTTGGATATTTCAATGTGTACTGCATATAGACTGAAATGAGTGAACAAGCACACTAAAATGTGTCTATATACATTCGATTCAGAAAATGGTTAAAACATCTTATAGTTTGACCCCATTGTATTTTGAGTTCTACTCTGACCGTATATTTGACTAGTATAATATAAGTGATATGTCACCAAAATTATATTGTGAGATTCATATTTGAAGGTACTTTCCTATCATACTATTACGGCTAAATATAACTTACATTTCATAATTAAAATCTACGGTCAAACTTTCACCTAAAATACGAAAGAAACTAATAAACCCCGACAGGAAATATTTGTGAACGGAGGGAGTGTTCTACAACTATCTGCTATGATGGATAGATGGCAAATATAGACAATCAATCCAAATGGCATACTGTAGTCTAATTTCATTCGATTTTCTAGTAGTTATTAATCCGGCGGTTTCGCTTTGCTCTATAATGAACGGGTCATCCTCCCGACCTTCGTACGAGTGCAAACACTATCTCGAACCACAACCACAGCAACAACACACCCCAATCCCTCCCCTTTGCCTTGCCAGCCACAAATCCACAAGCCATGGGCGCGCCACACCAACCAGACGGAACACGAGAAATGTTCATCCATGGCACAGCCACATAGGCATATACCGTTAAATCGCCCAGACGGAGACCACACCAACCAAACGCCACCCGATCTTCAAAGAAAACGTACTAGCATCGAAGCAGAGATGCTCCTGGCTCGTGCCTCCCCGGCCTTCCTGCCCTCCACCTCCTCCTCCCCTACCCCATCGTCGCAGACGCTACCGCCGTCCGCGTCCTTCGGGAGGAGCCAGCGCACCGGTGGCAGCCTAACCGCAGCATCACCGAACTGCGCCGCCAGACGGCCCGTGATGTCGGCGGCGGCAGCGACAGTCCCCGCGGCGAAGCTGGAGGACGCAAAGACGCTCATCGACTCCGTCGAGACGTTCATATTCGACTGCGATGGTGAGAGATTGATCCATCGATCAAGGTCTAGTTACCAGTTTGCTGGAGCATTTCCTGAATGAATTGGCTGCTCTCTTCTTGTTGTGGTGCGCGTAGGGGTGATATGGAAGGGTGACAAGCTGATCGACGGTGTGCCGGAGACGCTCGACCTGCTCAGATCAAAGGTCTGCTGTGAGCTGTAATGGCTCTGGTAGATTCGCAGAATGGATCATCTTCTCAAACGTCCTATGGCTTCTTGCTGATTTCATCAAGCTGTTGCTGTGCTGCAGGGCAAGAGGCTGGTGTTCGTGACCAACAATTCCACCAAGTCGAGGAAGCAGTACGGCAAGAAGTTCGAGACGCTCGGCCTCAGTGTCAACGAGGTAGTATCTATTTCTGCCATGAACTGCTGTATCTGTCCGTCGATCAATTTCATCTAGTGCAAAATCAACTTGACAAAGCATGGATGATCGATGCGCAGGAAGAGATATTTGCTTCGTCCTTCGCAGCTGCTGCATACCTGCAGTCCATCGATTTCCCTAAAGACAAGAAGGTAGCACGCATCAGTCAGCATCTTCAGAAAATGTGACTGCATTGCATTGGTACACATGATTTAGCACCCCAAAAAAATCAAGCGCGGAGTTAAGTATTTCCGTGGTCCAGGTTTACGTGATTGGAGAGGAAGGGATTCTCAAGGAGCTGGAGCTGGCTGGCTTTCAGTACCTCGGTGGACCTGTATGTAACAAAGAGTGACTCCTTTCTCTGTGATATTCATGATTAGTTAACATAACTGCATTTTAGCATGTTAGCTTGTGGCTTAGCCAATGTTGCATGCTAATCAACATCAACTGATTTGAGTGGATGGGACTTCGGAAAAGCTTACCCGACTTACATTATATTGCCCATGCTCATGCAGACAGACGGTGACAAGAAGATTGAGCTGAAGCCTGGCTTCTACATGGAACATGACAAAGATGTCAGTACGATCATTGTTCATCTTCTGATCCTGAGTTAAGAAGTGCCACCACTGCAGTAATAAAATTTGGATTTTCACAGGTTGGAGCAGTGGTAGTGGGATTTGATCGCTATTTTAACTACTACAAAGTTCAGTAAGTACATCGTGGTTCACTCCTCTCGCCTTCAAAGTAATGAACTTAGACAACAAAAAAGACAATGAAAATAAGGATGGATATAAATGATTCAATTAAGATTGCTAGGATTGTGGAAATTCAGATGTGCATTTGATTGCACATTAAAAATACACTCATTTGATTAGACACGTGCAGAAGCAAGAGCACATGCTAGCTCTTTATAATCTACAAAATTTGGTATTACCAATTCCACATATGTAAACTTATCACTAATTTACTTCTAAGGTACGGGACACTCTGCATACGTGAGAATCCTGGGTGCCTTTTCATTGCAACAAACAGGGACGCCGTCACCCATCTCACCGATGCCCAGGAGTGGGCAGGTTAGTCAGGCATTCCAACTCTTTATATATACCAGCTAAACAGAACTCTTTATACATACTGCGAAAGGATACATACACAGTCCCTTGCTGAAATCATGAACTTTTGCCTTGGCCCAGGTGGCGGGTCGATGGTTGGCGCTGTTCTTGGTTCAACCAAACAAGAACCGCTCGTCGTCGGGAAGCCGTCGACATTCATGATGGACTACCTGGCAAAGAAGTAAGAAGCTAACTGTCCCAGCAGTGATCCAGCTCCATGAATCCATTTCCAGAACCCTGCAAGGAAGGATGTGTGAAGCAAAAGCTCATGTCTAATAATAGTTTTGAGGTGTTTTACCTTTGTTCTTCTTTGGTGGCAGGTTTGGAATCACAACATCTCAGATATGCATGGTAGGTGACCGTTTGGATACTGACGTTCTATTTGGGCAAAATGGAGGCTGCAAAACTCTTCTGGTTCTTTCAGGTATCTTGATCATACCATTCACCCTGACCTCTAGTGCATGCTCTGCTGAATTTGCATCGGCACTAACCTTGGTCGGCTGCCTTCTGCAGGTGTGACTTCTGAGCAGATGCTTCAAAGCCCCGACAACAAAATCCAGCCAGATTTCTACACAAACCAAATTTCTGATTTTCTCACCCTTAAAACAGCAGCAGTATGAACAGTAATGTGAACGGACTGTTTTACCTTGGGAGGCCCATCACTTTTGTATAGCAACGAAGAGATCACAGGGATGGTTTTCTTTTTCACATTGATTTGTAATCGTGACAGATGTTTAAATGCAAGTATGTATATCATTAAATGAATATCAACTTGATGCTGCTGCCTACTTTTCCTTGGCTCAAGATTAACAATGAATAAACAGAAGATCTATGACAGCCAAAATATGCCTGGTTAATCTCGAAATGTAAGCCTATAGAAGGCAAATATGATCCCAGAAGAAAAATAAGTTGCATCCCCAACTCTTATGTTGCTTATGAGAAAATATTCCAAAAGAGAAGCACTACTGTTTGTATATTACTTCTAACAATACTAGCAACAAAGTGTTTCACTCAGATCTTGCACCAAGCCATCTTACTGGGAATCAATAAATTACTAAAGCATAGAACATCGAATTATGTGTATGCTCTGTACTTTTATGTGCAGAAGATCAAACACAAATGATCCAATCTGGTTCCCATGCTCTCTAAGCTCAAGCAAGAAGTGCACACAATAGCATACCATGAGAATTTCATTATATCAGTAAGAACAAGAAGAATGTACTGTACAGATGGTATGAAAGCTTCGCTCTAATGACAAAATTGCATGATGAAATCTATACAGTTTCAGTTGTACATTATTGTGGCTTTACTTTTCTGATTTCTTTAAGCTGCGCAACAATGTTAGCAAAGCTTCCTTCACATTTTGGCTCCTTGTTTGCCTCGTTTCCTCTGAAGTGACACGCAAGCTCTCAAGACCACGGCCCAGGGAGGCAATCATGGGAACAGAAGGTGCGGCCTCAGCAGCACACTCAATCCCATCTCCATGCTTCAGGAGGCCAGCACATGCAACCAAGCTAAAACCAAATGTTGCCCAAGGAGCTATTCGGAAAGGTCGGTTGTGCTTCTGCCTCTTTTGCATTATTTCGTAGAACGATGTCCGCATCGCCAACAAGCTAGTTCTCTCTACAGATGATATTACGGTGTGTGTCACGGCCCGAATCTTCTCTGCTGAAGCTGTGAACTGTAAAACAGATGACTTCGAACCAGCACTAACAACCCCATGAGAGAGGAGCTTGCTTAATACAACACCGGCATGCCTTTGCAGCTGCATTAAGCCATACTTTAAAATCACTGGAGTTTTATAAGGAGCCAACTTAAGAATGGCAGATGCCTGGATGGTTTTCGACAAAGATGAAAAACCAAGAATTGCTGTTCCTCCCGCACCAACTGCGACCACAGGTTTCTCAGCTATCCAGCTCTTTTTATCAGTGCTGTCCGATGGCACCTCATTGTTATCACTCTCATTTTCGCTCTCATTTTTGTTGCCATAATGATTGAAGCAACTGCCAGCTAATTGTGTGATCTCCGAAGGAACAGGAGTATTCCAGTGTCTCCTTATTCCAGCTAAGCAGCTGGCATCAACTACAGCCACCACAGAACCGAACTCCCTTAGTTGACTTCTGAGAGCTTGAACAAGAAGAATGTGGCACTTCTCCTCAGAAGGGAGCTCTGCAAAATCCAATTTATCCAAACTATGATTATCCCTGGTATGAATGCGGCGTCTTCCTGCATTGTTTAAACATATTCTGAGAGCCTCTATTGCAATTCCAAATACATAGACATCAGATAACATTTCACTGCAAACTGGCTTCCCCTTGTGAACTTGAGTGAGCAACATCTGTGCAGAAGCCATAGCCTTCCCAATTGACGGAATTTCAACAAATATCTCATAAAGGTCGGAGAGCAAAGGGTAGACGGTCTGCGCAAAAAGTGGAGGCTCGTATTCGTCGGCCGGCTTACATTCTGACAGTCTGCACTCCGCAACAGCATATGAAGAGATAGCTTGGGACAACAGCAAGTTAGCAGTTGGAGCTAGCGACTTCATGAGCTGTCCTCCATAATCATCCACAAGGCATATCTTCCTGACATGGGAGCTTACTGCTGAAGTGGCACTCTTAGGGAGCAAGCAGTTACTCTGTAACTGGAGACCAGATTTATCATCCATGGCACTTTGAGGGAGAGAACAGCTAGTCTGCAATTGCAGAGCCGAGTTATCGTCCGTACTATTTCCGTTGCTCGATCCACCCGCATTGCAATTCTTCTCATACGGAGAGCCGAGCAAGAGAAAATGTGAATCTGTCTCCTCCGCAGCTCTCTTGGCAGCCAATAGGTGGCCGTAGAATCCGACCCCAAAAATCTCCCGCAGGACCTGGCAAGCGGCGGATTTCACATAGTGATCTTTGCTCTTCTTCTCGGTGATGCAACGCTTAATCACCTGTAACGGCGACGCCGGCACGCCGCCCGCCCCGCCTTCAGCCAGGCACTGCTCCTCGATCAAAACGTCCTCGACCTCTGTGTGCGCGACCTGGGTGATCACGGCCCGGGGCCGCACCGCCCTGATCAGATGTCCGGCGTCCAAAGCGGACTGCTCGGAGAGGTTCTGCGCCGCGAGGATGTAGAGCAAGCCTTGCGTCTCGGGCTCCCGGATCGCGAACACGAACTGCTTCGTCTCCTCGGGCACGGAGAGGGTCCGCACCAGCCGCGCGGACGCGCCGAGGTCGTCCTCCTTCAGGAGAGCCGAGAGCGGCCACAGGCTTTGAATGTACGAGAGCACCGCCGACGCCATGGCCGCCGCATCAGCGGTTGCTCCGCCGGCGACCCTCCGGGGGAGAGATGCTGCTTCCGATCGAACGGGGAGGGCTGACTTGGCCCTTCTCCCTCTTATTCTTCCCCTCGGGGCCTGATTCGGGGGGGCGAAGGGGTGCTCCTCGGCCGCTTCTGCCCCCCGCCGAGAATCGCCGGCGGCGGTGGCGGCGGATGGTGGCGTAGGGCTACGGGAATTTGGGTGGCGTGCGTGCGGCTTGCCCTAGATTTCTTTCTGGAACTCTTTTTTCTTTTCCTTTTCTTCCGTTTTCTGCTACGAGTTGTCGATCTTTGCTCTGGGCGCGCCGGGGCCCTTTCCAGACGCGCTTCTGCCTCGGTCGTTATCGGTCGGTCGACATGGTTGAGGGTAGGATTAGCGTCGCATCTTCCCCCACTGTGAGTAAGGCAGGCCGAGCAGACATTTTTTTTAGCTGGGGGAGATTAACAGAAACAGAAATTCGTACAACAATATTTGGCACATCTATCTAGGGTGCTACTCTGCGCCGGTCGACCGGCTAAGTCGCTCCGCCGGTCCACTGGCGTCCATTGGATTCGCCCACCCTTGAACGTTGGATCTACTAGCTCTTTATGGACGTTGCGTCATATACAAAACTGTACTTCCCATGCGCCGTAGCTTTCGCCGCGACGCCCAGCTTCTGTGAGTGCCCCGTCCACTGCGGCAGCTTGCCGTGGTTGCCCTCCATCACCGTTGCAACTCGCTGTTGTCGCCTTGCAAGCACTCTGTCATCCGGCCGCCCGTGAATGAAACGAGCTGCCGGCGCCATGCCCCGATGCTTTGCTCGTCGACTAGCGATACCCCAGCTCCCATGAATACCTCATCCACCGTCGCAACTCCGCCGCACTACATCACCGTCGCAACCCCGCCATCGTTTCCTCATGCAAAAAGTCGTTGTAGCATGGCCTGTGCTGGTCCCAATAAATCGTACTGCCGGTTGCAGCGTCTCACCACTTCTAGCAAATCATTTCCCCTATCCCAGCAAACAAAAGAAATTGTAAATCTCATCAAAACCTATCTTAACGGCTTGGGCAACAAAAAAATTCGCTGGTCCTAACAAAAATGACCACGGTTCCAAGAGAACAAAAAATTGCTTCCCATCGCCGGCTCGCAGCCAAAATTCTCGTCGGTCACCGGTTGCAACAAAAATTCTCGCTAGTCCCAGAAAAAAGATCGCTGGTTGCAGCAAAAAAAATGGCTTGCCATCGACGGGTCACAGCAAAAATTCTCGTCGGTCGCTGGTCGCAACAAAAATTATCGTCGGTCCCAGCAAAAATGATCGCTGGTTGCAGCAAAAAAATGGCTTCCCATCACCGGGTCGCAGCAAAAATTCTCACCAATTGTTGGTCGCAACAAAAAATCTCGCCGGTCCCAGCAAAAATGATCGCCGGTTGCAGCAAATAAAATGGCTTGCCGGGTCACAGCAAGAATCCTCGCCAATCGCTGGTCGCAATAAAAATTCTCACCAGTTCCAGCAAAAATGATTGCCGGTTGCAACAAAAAAATGGCTTGACATCACCACAGCAAAATCTCGCCGGCCGCCGGTCCCAGTAAAAATGATAGCCTGCTACAAAAAAATGGCTTGTCGTCGCCAAGACGCAGCAAAAGTCTCGGTTGTCCAAACAAGACAACTCGCCACTTGTAGCAAAAAAATGTTCGGCGCCACAAAATAATCACACCAGCCCCAGCAGAACGACTCGTTATTATTGAGAAAAAAACTCATCGCCGTTGTCAGTCGCAGCAAAAGTTACGCCCATCCCTAAAAAACGACTCACCCGATTGTAGCTCTATATGTCAATCGGTTGGAGCTCCCACGAGCTGTCCATGACAATTGCGACGAAAGACAACAGAATAAAACGTAAGTGGAAAACTAGTAGACAAGGCTGGGATAGAGGTAAGTGGGACAAGAAAAGCGATCGGGCAGCTCAAAATAAATAAAAAAGCGGTCGGGGTCCATCAGCATGTGCGTCGTGGGTGCAACAGGAGCCTGTGGATTGTATGTTACGCACGCGACCGGCGGGACGCTCGGCCGGTCAGCCGGCAGCAAACATTTACCATCTATAGCATACAACAAAGCCAGAGCTTCAGCATGCAGAACATCTGAAATATGCGCCAGTTTGCCCGCCCCTGCAGCCATGGCTCTGCCTTAGTCATCTCTGATGATAAATCCCCAGCCGCCGGAATTGGTTTCCTTGTGAAAAGATGCATCAGTATTAATCTTGAGAAAACCATTTGGCGGCCGAGACCATTTTTGGTCCAACTGCTGCTTTTGCCCTTTAGTAGTCATTTTGCTCTTCATTACACTTGATACATGATAATTAATAGAAGAGCAAACATCCTCAGGTGAGATAGAGGTTTCACCCGAGTTTGCCTTATTGCATACATGCCACCGGTGCCAAAGAAGCAAACATGTTTTTATTTTAACGTCCTCTTCAAGATTAAGACATTGTTCTATGGTGCCTAAGGCACTAGTGCAACCAGCCAAAAGCAGCCTAACATGCTCCATATTTAATCTCCTCCACACCTCCTTAACTTTCTTACACATAAAAAAATAATGTCCTCTGACTTCATCAAATCTAAAGCATACAGGACAGCGAGTATCTACCTCCATACCTCTGCTTTGTAGCTTCACCCATACTGGTATGCTGTTTGTAGCTAAACGCCATAAAAAGTGAAGCACTTTATTTGGGAGGCGGAGTGACCATAATTTTTGCCAATCAAAGTCACTGTGTTCCTCATCTGCACTCGAGATGGAAGTTAAGCCTGTACAAGATTCGCGAGCAGCACTATCAACTGCTACTCTATAAGCAGATTTAACAGAGAAAATACCTCTTTTGTCGAAGTGCCATGCTATAAAATCATCAATATGTTCTTGGATTGGAATTTGAAGTATGATTCTTGCATCCTCTGGAATGAAGGTTTGCTTCACCAAATCCTCATCCCAACTGTTTGTCATAGGATTAATCAACTCATTCACTTTAGTGATCACATTGCTTCCTTTGTGGCTGATGACCCTTCTTGTGTTGTTCCTTGGTATTCAAGGGTCACTCCATATATTAATATGCTCACCACTGCCAACTCTCCAAATGATCCCTTTCTTCAATAGTTCCACTCCCTTAAGAATACTCTGCCATGTATATGAGATGCCACGAGTTGGAACTGCCTCCAATATTGAGTCATTTGGGTAGTATCTTGCTGAAAGCACCTGTGCACATAACAAAGAAGGGTTTTGGAGCAGTCTCCATGCTTGCCTTGCTAGCATAGCTAGGTTGAAAGCATGGAGCTCCCTAAAACCCAGGCCCCCATTTTTCTTCACTCTTGTCAATTTCTCCCAGCTTACCCAGTGCACTTTGTTTTCCTTGTCAACTTGACTCCACCAATACCTGTTGATCATGGTGTTCAGTTCTTCACAGGCCCTTGGTGATGTCAAAACATGCCATAGTATAGACGGGAATTGCTTGTGCTATGGCTTTTATCAAGGTCTCCTTCCCTGCCTTCGAGAGCAACTTCTCCTTCCAACCTTGGATCTTTTTCCAAATTCTTTCCTTCACATATTCGAAAGTCTTTGCCCTCGCTTGTCCTACGTATGTTGGAAGGCCTAGATATTTTGATGATAGGCCCTCCACATCGATCTGCAAGATATCCCTGATTTCTTGTTTTTGGCATCTCTTTGTGTTCTTGCTAAACATGATTGATGACTTATCCTTATTAATCATTTGACCAGAGCAGGCTTCATATGTGTTCAGAATATGGTTAACTTGTTGGGCGTTATTAGAGTTAGCCTCCATCAGCAGCAAAGAATCGTCCGCAAAATGTAGGTGGCTAACACTAGGGGCTCCCCTACAGATTCTGATTCCTGTGAGTGAACCATTCAGTTCGGCCTTGTGAAGCATGGCTGAGAACCCCTCCGCACATATTAGGAAAAGATATGGTGAAAGTGGATCTCCTTGGCAAAGACCACGTTGGGGTATAATTGTGTCAGTGACATATGTGTTGACTTTGATCTGGTATTTGACAGTGGTAATGCACTTCATGATCAATTTAATCCAATCTCTATCAAAGCCCAATTTTTTCATCATATCCTTCAAGAAGGGCCATTCGACACGGTCATAAGCTTTACTCATGTCTAGTTTGACTGCTGCATACCCCGTTGCGCCACTTCTTTTCCTCTGTAGAAAATGTGTTAGTTCATACGCCAATAAGATATTATCAGATATTAGGCGCCCAGGCACAAAAGCGCTCTGGTTAGGGGCTATAATGCCAGGGAGAATTCCTTTAAGCCTGTTTGTTATTACCTTGGAGATAATTCTATACATCACATTGCAGAGGCTTATGGCCTAAGGTCTTTAATCGTCCTTGGATTAGAATTCCTCGGGATTAGCACAATAAGTGTGTCATTCCATCCTTCAGGCATGTCACCCCCTCGCAAGGTGCACAACACTTCCTTCACCACTTGATCCCCCACAATTGGCCAGAACTTTCTGAAGAAGATTACTGGCATCCCATCTACTCTGTGAGCTTTTAAGTCTCCAATGCAATTTAAAGCTGCTCTAACCTCCTCACAAGATATTCCGCACACAAGATGCTATTCATTTCCTCTGTCACTTTCAAGACAAAGATGCGTGATTTCTTCATTATTATTCTGTACGAGGAGGAGAATATGTTGAAAAATAATTTGCAATATGCTCTTTTAGAGGGTTTCTCCCTCAACCCAGCCTTCCATCATCCCTTTTAGTTTCTTAATCATGTTTCTCTTTTTTCCTTCAAGCAAATGCATGGAAGAACAGGTATTTTTATCACCTTCTTGCAACCATTTGATGTGAGCTCGCTGCTTCCAATAAATTTCTTTTTGATGTTCTAATCGGTCCAGCTTCTCTCGCAGGTAGTGTTCTCTTCTTACCCCATCCTGGTTGATCTCATCTCTTCTCACCTCCTCCAAATCCTTTCAAAACTTCTTAATTCCCTTGTCCAGATCGCCCAACACATTCTTGTCCCAGTCCTTTAGTTCAGTAACAACCCTTTGAATTATACATTGGGTATTATTATTTTCGCAATCCAGTTTTGCGTTGGTCCATGCATTATTCACAATAGCTTCACAGTCTTCTTCTTGTAGCCATCTCGCTTCGAACTTAAAAGCATGTGCCCTCCTTCTATATCTTCGCTCACTATTGGCTCCTTCTATTTGAATAACACAGTCTGTGATCCGAGTGTCGTGGATCACCGTTGATAACCTTGAGAAAGGGGAACCTCGACACCGACTACTTGATCCTGTGACTCTATCTAATCTCTCTTTAATATACTGGCTGGCTTCCCAACTATTATTGCGCCAAGTGTATTTGTCTCCCACATAACCCAAGTCTCTTAGGCCACAATCAGAGAGCGCCATCCTAAACCCCTCCATCTGGCTTTAAGCTCTAGCTGGCCCCCCCTTCTTCTCGTGGTTGTACAGTATCTCATTAAAATCACCCACACATAACCAGGGAAGGTCCATTTGATTATTGAGTAGGCGTAGCAGCCTCCAAGTAATTATTTTCTTGCCACTCGCTGGTTCCCCATAGATACCAGTAAATCGCCATCTAAAACCATCTTTTTCAACCACTTCCACATCAATATGGTACCTTGAGTAATTATGTAGTTCCAAGTTTATTTCTTTCTTCCAAAATAAAGCCAAGTCTCCACTTTTGCCTGCACAATCTCTTACCACCATGTTACTCATGCCAAGCATCCATTTGAACTTCTCCATTCTCCTTTTATCCAACTTTGTTTCAGATACAAAGAGAATTTCGGGGTCCTCCTGCTTCTGGAGGTCCAGAAGCCCTCTTACTGCCGGGCCATTCCCCAAACCCGACAGTTCCATGCTGTAAGCCTCATTTTGACCCGCGAGACTGATCCGCCAGTCCCGCTTTCAACTCTAGTTTGAGCTCTTCAGCAACATTTGTGTGTTCCTGGTTCTCCCTATTCCCTTCCTCTTGGACATCATTTTCCACCAGCAATTTCCCGGCTATCGTATCAATCTCCATCCTGCTTTTCTTCACAGTTTCTAACTCCAACTCTACATCCATGTCTGCCATCCCTCTCTTCCTTGATTCTGGTTCACTGACCGATATCTGTTGGGCTGACTTGGTTCTCTCCCGACGCTTGATAGTGGTTCGCATACCCGCCTGTTTGGGTGAAGGATTAACAATCACCCTCACCTCATCCAAGTTCCTCTTTTCTTCAAGCTTCTCCTTTCCATTCATATTTTTCTCTTTTTCTAAAGCGTCTAATTCAGCCCCTACACCTCCCTTTCTATATTCATAATCATCCTTTTGAACACTCTAAGAAGGCTCACTTTCCTGCTCCTTACCAGCTTTCCAGTCCAGTGCCATTGGAGTAGCCTGGAGTGAGTTGTAGCTTTTGTCCGCATTATTATCTCCTGCCTCCACCTCTAAGTCGAGTTTTCTCCTGTCAGCTCTTAGCTCCTTATCGTTTGACTGCAACTTAGGTGGTCTTGAGACCATCTTGTCCTCTCCCTTCCCTGGATCTTCCATTTTATCATTATTATTTGATTCCTTTCTCCAGGATAGTGTATCACTCCCCCTACTGTCTCCACTACTACTTCTACCAAATCCCGATTTATCACTAGGATCCCTACTCCTATCATCTCCATTTGGATATCTCCTCCATGACTTAGCTTTAAGCCATGGACCAAACTCCAAGCTCGAACCACACTGTTGTTTATTGGGGCAAACTCTATCGTTGTGGCCGATAATCCCACAAAGATAGCAAAAGTCAGGCAGATATTCGTACCTAAAAATAATTTCTCTTCTCCCTTGTTCCTCCTTTCCTTCACCCCTTTCGGAAACACCCTTGTCACTGCTATCATCCCCTCCGTCCTCCAGATCATCAAAGGCAATGGTCCCTCTCATCAGGGGTTTAGTAATGTCCAGCCGGACCTTTACTCTCATGTAATCACCTGCAGCCATGCCACACTCATCCACATCTACCTCAATAACCTCCTCAATTTCTTTACCAATATCCTCTCCTGTCTCCTTGCACATCGAGCCCATCGGAATACCATATAGTCTTACCCAAATTGGTGTAAACTTGAATTGATACTCCTCCAACGTTTTAGATGGATTGAAATCTTCAATCACCAGTAGCTTCTTGTTAAACATCCAAGGACCACCATCTAGTGCTTTCCTCTTCCCTGCTTCTTCCCGAAACACGAACAGAAACCTGTTCATGCCTAGGTCCTTGCATTCGATTCCTTTAAAAGGGCACCAAGCTCTACCGAGTGCAGTTTCCAGGGCATCAACTCGGGCAGGCTTATCATACATGAGCTTACTGATCACTTGCATCTTCGTCGGTCCCTGTGTGGTTGCGCTCCTACGCCTAATTCGCACCCCTTTCTTTTCTGCTTCAGATAGTTTCTTCATAGACTACAGCTTCCTTTGAATTCCCTCCATTAGGATGCCCTCAAATCGCTTTCTCCTGAAATACCACACGGGGCGCCATTGTACCACCCTGATCGCGGCAGGGCGACACGCCACCACACCCCCGGTCATTGCCGGGTATCGCACCACCACTTCCGAACGCAGCTGCACCAACCCCAGCTGTTGTCGGGCGCCTCTGCACCACTCCCAGCTACCACCGGGCGCCGCTGCACCACCCTCCGCTGCCGCCCGGCGCCGCTGCACCAATCCCAACTACCGCCGGACGCCACTGCACCACCCTCCGCTGCCGCCGGGCACCGCTGCGCCACCCCCAGCCGCCGCCGGTACCTCAAGGGATTGGTTCCTCTTTTGGGCTTGACTCCTCCGACAGCTCAGATGACTGTCTCCCCTAAGCTTTTGGGTTCACGGGATGCCACAGGAGAGCTGGATCTGAAAGAGACCTGGCTGAATCGAAGGAGTGAAATCATTTTGTGTAGCGCCCGCCAGGCAGGCGCCACACCCTACGGTGCAGCGCCTAGCTTGGGGGCGTTGCACCTCTGTCCACCGTGGCAGCCCTGGGCCCCGCACCCTGCAGTGCAGCGCCTACGAGCTAGGCGCCACATGTGTAATGTGCAGCGCCTAGCCCTCGGGCGTTGCACATTGACTTAGATGCAGCCGCCACGCGCTAGGCCTCCCCCACCCACCCCATTCTTTCTTCAGCAGTTACAGAAGCATTGTTGCGGCGGCTGGCTCCTCTCCCCCTCTCAATCCCCTCTTCAAAAATCTTCAGATCTGACGATTTGGCCCGTGGATTCATTCACCAATCCATCCTAGAAGGTACTTTTCTCCGATCCCCTTCTTTCTATCCATAGAATGTATGCTATTTCGGAGATTTGGGGAACCCTTGTTTGAATCTTGCATGTATTAGATTTGGGGAACTTTTGTTTAAATCTTGCATGTATTAGATTTGGGGAACCCTTGTTAGATTATAATGTGGTTTGGATACATAGGTTGACATGTTATTTATATAGTTTGGATACATAAGTTGACATGTTATTTATATGGAAAAAATATTTGTATTGAATCTTGCATGAAGTTGGCATAGTTTAGTTTATTGAAATTATATTTGTATTGGCAAGAATGCTTTGGATACATATGCATTGAATTTTGCATCTAGTAGTTGTACTTTAGTTTATTTGTATTCAAAAGATAACCGTGTTGACAAGAAAGCTTTCTTTCAAATTGTTAGGATGGTTTGGCTTCTCGATGATCACTGGGACAAACAACACCGGTCGTACACTATGTCGGTGGAGCGGCGGGTAATAATGAAAGTTGCCGGTGTTATAAATTTCGTGTTTATTTCAAACACAAATGCCCCATATGTAATGATTTGTTTGTTTGTTTGTAGGAGCTTGCACCTCTGAAGCTTCGGTCTCACGGGGTCACCCTTGGATGGATGCGCTATGATGAGCGGTACACACCGTATGTAAGGGAGACAGGACTTCTCCCTTTCATTCAGTTGGTCAATCGGTCGATGCCACCCAACAATGCTGCATCACTCACCGCGCTTATTGATCATTGGAGGCCGGAGACACACACGTTCCATCTTCGGACCGGGGAGATGACCGTGACGCTCCAGGATATTGCTATGATCACCGGTCTTCCTATCGATGGGAATCCTTTATGTATGAACACCGGTTCTGATGGGTGGCGCGTGCAGATGCATGCCCTTATCGGTATGGTTCCTCCAGAGCCTCGGGAACTAGTAGATGAAGACAAGAAGAAGGAAAGAGTCGCAGCCGGTGCTACTTTCACGTGGATCGTATCGAACTTCCATACTTTCCCTCAGGATGCTAATGAGGACACGGTGAAGACATATGCTCGTGTCTACATGTGGTACGTGATATCCAGGACTATGTTTGCTGATGGCACAGGCAAGAATGCTCCATGGATATGGCTCAAGGTGTTGACCGTCTCCGATAGCAAATGGAGTTGGGGTCCGGTGACACTGGCTTACTTGTATCGACAGGTATGAAGTTGTGTCCTTTTCACTTCATTGATACATTATCAATGCGCTCTTGCTGTTAATTCAACCATGTTCTCTTTTATGTGCAGTTGGACGAAGCATGTTGTAGGCACACTGGAGGTATTGGTGGTTGTCTGCTCGCACTTTCCATATGGAGCTGGGAGCGTTTGCCGGTTGGACGACCGAAGACCGTGAAGTACGAGGATTGGGACGACAAAGACGACCCACTACGGCTCCCCACTTGGGCTCACAAGTGGGATGTGTTAAATGAGACGACAGATGATCCCTCGGTCATGTACAAGTTGTACAAAAGCGAGCTAGACGCAATCACGCCTGAGCAGGTGAACCGACATTGCATAAGTGATTATCATGCTTGTATCGTAACTCGATATCAATTTTGCATTCTATCCCATTTTGCAGGTGGAATGGGAGTCGTATGGAAAAGGAGAGAGTTTTGGTATTGGAGTTCAGGCTGAATCCGATGTGCACTAGGGATATGGATCTCTGGCATATGCGGTGCCCACTGATATGCAAATGGCCGGTTGAGCTTCACCTGCCACATCGGGTGTTCCGCCAGCTTTGGTTTGTTCCAGCCACACCACGGAGTGGGAGGACACGGACAAGTTGCTACACGTGAAGATAAAATTAACTTGAGCAGTTAGCAGATTCTCGACGGTTTCGATGATGCTAACATTCTGTTTCTAACTTGCAGGTTGGATAGGAAAAAGCAGCGGAAGATCAAGGATTGGGCCAACCATCATAAGAAGTATGTCGTACAGTTCGCGCTTAGTGTGGAGCAAGCAAAATTTGGAAAAGCGAGCCCGACTTCGTGAGCACTGCCTCATCGCGTTCAACAACTATCTCACATGGTTTCTTGCAAGTACCCGCGTGGAGGTATGCAAGCCGGCGTATGCTGAGGAGATTCTGGAAGAACCCACCGTTTTTGATGAGGTAGCCCAGCACCAGTACAACACATTAGTCAGGAAAGGCAACTCAGTGATCCCTTCAGCTCCAATGAACTTTGTGGTATTTGCCCTTTTTGCTTTTCCATTCGCACTATTTCACATCTTCGCTTGCCTAACACTTTGATACCGTTTCTGTTCATAGCGTGCCCAGATCAAGAAAGCAGCTGACGAGACCGAGACTATTCTGGAAACAACCCCGGCTAGCAAAAGCGATGGGGAAGGTGCACTTCGAGCATTCATTAAGGTTCACATCTCCTTCAAGCTAGCACTTAACATATGTTGCTATGTTCCATGTCTCATTCACTTGTACATGTTGCAGCGCCAGGGCCAAAAGTTAAGGTGGCTATCAAACCTTTTCGGTTGTCGTGACCCCGAGTATGTATCACCAGAACGGTCTAGGTCGGCGACACCATCAGATCCCGCTTCGGGGCAGGGCCATGGTGAACCTTTGGAGGATGAGGATGAGGATGTGGGTGTGGTCACCCAAGAGGTAGGGCATGACAATCCATATCTTCTGTTGATGCATTGCTAACTATATCCTCACACACGGTCTTTCCATATCTTCTGTTGATGCATAGGTTGTTGATGATATGACCTTGGGAATGTACCAGACTTCGATGCGACACGAGTTGAAGCCTAGGAAGGGAATCAAGAAGTACACACCTGAAGACTTCACCCAAAGAGGCCAAAGAGGCAAAAGGACGGTCGGCACCTCGCGGATGGCGGCTTTGGATGACTATTTGGATGACGATGTAGATGACGTGGAGGAACCGGAGCCGGAGCCTGAGCCGGAGCGGGTTCCTCTTCCTAGGAAGGTGAAGAAGATAAGCGTCAAGAGGGGGGAGGAGCCAGCAAACATGGAAAGCACTAGTCATCGTCCTTTATTTATAATGTTGAACTTAGAGTGGTGGTAGCTCTTAGTAATGTGGAATTTGTTATGTCGTTGAACTTGGAGTGGTGGTAGCTCTATGTTAAACTTGTAGTTATGGTAGCTCTATGTTAAACTTGAACTTATTGTGATGGTCCTTTCTAAGAAATGATGTCTTTGTTGAACACTTTTTGAACCTTACTGTTTATTATACGAAATGTTGAACTGTGGCTGAAAATGACACAGTCTGAATGACAAAAAAACACTAAGTGTTTGTGCAGCGCCTAGTCTGGAGGCGCCACACTGCACAGTGCAGCGCCTAGCCGCTAGGCGTTGCATTGTACAGTGTGGCGCCTCCAGGGCAGGCGCTGCACAAACACTTAGCGAAATTTTTGGCCCAAACTGGAGGCCTACCTTCTGTTGCTCTCTGGATAGCTACAGACTTGTGCAGCGGCTAGCATGGAGGCGCCACATCGCGATGCTTGGCGCCTAGCTTCTAGGCATCAAGATTGCAGCGCCTAACTTCTAGGCGCTGCCGTCTGATGTGGCGCCCAGCTAGGTGTTGCACAAGTCTGAAGCTTGCCATACCTTCTGTTGCTCTCTGGATAGCTACAGACCTGTGCAGCGCCTAGCTAGGAGGCGCCACACTACACACTGCAGCGCCCAGCTTCTAGCCGAGCTAGGAGGCGCCACACTGCACACTGCAGCGCCCAGCCTAGCTTGGAGGCGCCACACTGTACAGTGCAACGCCTAGAAGCTGGGCGCTGCAGTGTGCATGTGGCGCCTCAGCTAAGGCGCTGCAATCTGTAGCTATGCAGAGAGCAACAAAAGGTATGGCAAGTTACAAACTTGTGCAGGGCCTAGCTTGGAGGCGCCACACGCATGCTGCAGCCAGATGCTAGGCGTTGCACTGTGCAGTGTGGCGCCTCCAAGCTAGGTGCTGCACAAACACTTAGCGAAATTGTTGGCCCAAACTGGAGGCCTACCTTCTGTTGCTCTCTAGATAGCTACAGACTTGTGCAGCGCCCTAGCTCGAGGCGCCACATGCTGATGCAACGCCTAGCATCTAGGCGTTGCAGCAGGCTGTGGCGCCCAAGCTAGGCGCTGCACAAATACTTAGCAAAATTTTTGGCCCAAACTGGAGGCCTACCTTCTGTTGCTCTCTGGATAGCTACAGACTTGTGCAACGCCTAACAGGGCGCCATATCGCATGCAGCGCCCAAATGCTAGGCGTTGTAATCAGGCAAGGTGGCGCCTCCAAGCTAGGTCTTGCACAAACACTTAGCGAAATTTTTGGCCCAAAGCGGAGGCCTACCTTACATTGCTCTGGATAGCTAAAGACTTGTGCAGCACCTAGCCTGGAGGCGCCACATTGCCTGATCAGGCGCCCTAGCACTTTGAGGCGCCACTGCCTGATCTGCGGCGCCAGAGATGCTAGGCGTTACCTTTGTCTTGTGGCGCCTCAAGCTAGGCGCTGCACAAACACTTAGCGAAATTTTTGGCCCAAATCGAGGCCTACCTTACATTGCTCTTGGATAGCTTCTGAGACTTGTGCAGCGCCTAGCCTAGAGGCGCCACCTTTGCCTGATCTGCAGCGCCTAGGCGCTAGGCGTTTACACCGTGCGGTGTGGCGCCTCCAGGGCTAAGCGCCGCACAAGTCTGTAGCTTGCCATACCTACATTGCTCTGGATAGCTACTGAGACACATGCGATGCCTAGCTTGGAGGCGCCACCTTTGTACATTGCAACGCCCTCTAGCTAGGCGTTGCACTTGGACTTAGTGAATTTTTTAGCATATGCAAACATAGTAAGATGATGTGAAGTAGGATTGATACATAGCAAGCTAACAACTGTGAAGAGAACACATTCACGGAGTACTTACACGTAGTAGTTCATAACACATAGTACTTCACGACACATAGTAGTTCTTACAACCAAATCGAGGAGGAGACATAGTAGCTCATAACACATAGTAGTTCTTACAACCAAATCGAGGAGGAGACATAGTAGTTCACGACACATAGTAGTTCACAACCAAATCGAGGAGGAGACATAGTAGTTCATGACACATAGTATCTCTATTGCGTAGAGCAAGGCCCCTTTCCCTTCTTCTTCTTCCTCTCTTCTTCCTCTTCCTCCTCCCTTTTTCTTATGAGGTGAGCCTCCTTAACCACCCTTTCCATGAATATCTGATTGTCCCTCTCTTCTTTTTCAGATGCAATTGCCCACAGCTTCATGGTTCTTTCTTGAAAATCCTTTAGACGCTTCTTCTGTGCCTCCTCACATTTCCTCACCAACGCTTGCTCCCTAGCCCGCATCGCATTTGACGCTCTCTCTCTCTTTCCTTCCTCTCCTTCTCAAGCTCCTCTTCCTTCTTCTTCTTTAGCTTGGCTGCATCCTCCTCTCTAAGCTTCCTCGCAGCCTTCTCCCACCATCCCGCCATCTCATCTTCCCCATCCTCCTTCATCGTTGGTTTGTTGGGTTGGGAAGCCACCATACTGATACGTCTCCAACGTATCTATAATTTTTTATTGCTCCATGCTACTTTATCTACTGTTTTAGGCAATATTGGGCTTTATTATCCACTTTTATATTATTTTTGGGACTAACCTATTAACCGGAGGCCCAGCCCAGATTCGATGCTTTATGCCTATTTCCGTGTTTCGAGGAAAAGGAATATCACACGGAGTCAAAACGGAACGAAATCAACTGGAGAAGTTATTTTTGGAAGGAAACCCACCTGATGGACTTGGACCCCACGTCAGAAGATACGGGAGGTGCTCATGAGGGTGGGCCCCCCCCCGGGCACGCCCCCTGCCTCGTGGGGCCCCCGTAGCTCCACCGGCGTACTTCTTTCACCCATATATACCGTCGTACCCTAAAACCTCCAAAACAGAAGATAGATGGGAGTTCCGCCGCCGCAAGCCTCCAGAGCCACGAAAAACCAATCGGGACCCCTTTCCGGTACCCTGCCGGAGGGAGGATCCATCTCCGGTGGCCATCTTCATCATCCCGGCGCTCTCCATGACGAGGAGGGAGTAGTTCACCCTTGGGGCTGAGGGTATGTACCAGTAGCTATGTGTTTGATCTCTCTCTCGTGTTCTCTCGTGTTCCTCTATGGCACGATCTTGATGTATCGAGCTTTGCTATTGTAGTTGGATCTTATGATGTTTCTCCCCTCTACTCTCTTGTGATGAATTGAGTTTCCCTTTTGAAGTTATTTTATCGGATTGAGTCTTTTATGAGAACACTTGATGTATGTCTTGGTGATCAACTTGCGGGTTTCGTGACATTGGGAACCTATGCATAGGGGTTGGCACACGTTCTTGACTCTCCGGTAGAAACTTTGGGGCACTCTTTGAAGTACTTTTATGTTGGTTGGACGAATCTGAGATTGTGTGATGCATATCGTATAATCATGCTCACGGATACTTGAGGTGACATTGAAGTATCTAGGTGACATTAGGGTTTTGATTGATTTGTGTCTTAAGGTGTTATTCTAGTACGAACTCTTTTATAGATCGATCCGAAAGAATAGCTTTGAGGTGGTTTCGTACCCTAGCATAATCTCTACGTTTGTTCTCCGCTATTAGTGGCTTCGGAGTGACTCTTTTTTGCATGTTGAGGGCTTGTCATATTATCTATCTATGTTATTATTGTTGAGAGAACTTACACTAGTGAAAGTACGAACCCTAGGCCTTGTTTCCTATCATTGCAATACCGTTTACGCTCACTTTTATCGCTTGTTACCTTGCTGTTTTTATATTTTCAGATTACAAAAACCTATATCTACCATCCATATTGCACTTGTATCACCATCTCTTCGCCGAACTAGTGCACCTATACAATTTACCATTGTATTAGGTGTGTTGGGGACACAAGAGACTCTTTGTTATTTGGTTGCAGGGTTGTTTGAGAGAGACCATCTTCATCCTACGCCTCCCACAGATTGATAAACCTTAGGTCATCCACTTGAGGGAAATTTGCTCTTGTCCTACAAACCTGTGCACTTGAGGCCCAACAACGTCTACAAGAAGAAGGTTGTGTAGTAGACATCAAGCTCTTTTCTGGCGCCGTTGCCGGGGAGGCTAGGTAAGTGAAGGTATATATTTAGATCTTGCAATCGAATCTTTTTTTTCTTGTTTGAGCACTAGTCTAGTTTATAAAATAAAACTACCAAAAAAATGGAGTTAAGTTTGTCTCATACGTTTCACCTTTTTAATATCTTTCGTGAGTATGATGGAAAGGAAAATTGTGCTCAAGTACTAGAAGAAGAATTACATAGAATGCTTGGCATAAAATATGTAAATGATGAGCATGATTGCAATGTTATTAGTATGAATCCCTTGAATATCCATGATGCTAATGATATGCAAAGCCACAAGTTTGGGGAAGCTATTTTTGATGAATATGATATTTTTAATCCCCCAAGCTTTGATGAGCAAATTTACTATGATGAAAGCATGCCTCCTATCTATGACGATTATTGTGACGACACGTATGCTTTAAAGAATAATTATAACCATGAAACTTTTCATCTTGATCTTAATGTTCAATCATATGATAGTTATTTTGTTGAGTTTGCTCCCACTATTATTCATGAGAAGAATTTTGCTTATGTGGAGAGTAATAAAATTTCTATGCAAGTAGATCATGAAAATGATGCTTTAGGTGCTGGTTATATTGTTGAATTCATTCATGATGCTACTGAAAATTATTATGAGGGAGGAATATATGCTTGTAGGAATTGCAATAATATCAAGTTTCCTCTCTATGTGCTTAAAATTTTGAAGTTATGCTTGTTTTACCTTCCTATGCTTGTTGATTATTGTTCTCATAAGTTGTTTGCTCACAAAATCCCTATGCATAGGAAGTGGGTTAGACTTAAATGTGCTAGTCATATTCTTCATGATGCTCTCTTTATGTTTCAATTCTTATCTCTTATGTGAGCATCATTGAAATCATAATGCCTAGCTAGGGGCGTTAAACGATAGCGCTTGTTGGGAGGCAGCCCAATTTTATTTTAGTTTCTTGCTTTTTGGTTATGTTTAGGAATAAATAATCCATCTAGCCTATGGTTAGATGTGGTTTTGTGTTCTAATTAGTGTTTGTGCCAAGTAGAACCTTTGGGAAGACTTGGATGAAGTCTTTATGATCATGCTGTAAAAAACAGAAACTGTAGCGCTCACGAGATTAGCTATAACTTTTTACTGGAAAGTGATATTTAGTTGATTCTTTTTGAAGATTATTACTAGACAAATTCCTCAGGTCCACCAATTTATTTTAGAATTTTTGGAGTTCCAGAAGTTTGCGTTAGTTACAGATTACTACAGACTGTTCTGTTTTTGACAGATTCTGTTTTTCGTGTGTTGTTTGCTTATTTTGATGAATCTATGGCTAGTAAAACAGTTTATAAACCATAGAGAAGTTGGAATACATTAGTTTTAACACCAATATAAATAAAGAATGAGTTCATTACAGTACCTTGAAGTGGTGTTTTGTTTTCTTTCGCTAGCAGAGCTCCACGAGTTTTACATTAAGTTTTGTGTTGTGAAGTTTTCAAGTTTTGGGTAAAGATTCGATGGAATAGGAATAAGGAGTGGCAAGAGCCTAAACATGGGGATTACCAAGGCACCCCAAGGTAATATTCAAGTACAACCAAGAGCCTAAGCTTGGGGATGCCCGGAAGGCATCCCTCTTTAAATCTTCGTTCATCGGTAACTTTACTTGGAGCTATATTTTTATTCACCACATGATATGTGTTTTGCTTGGAGCGTCATTTTATTTTGTTAGTATTTGCTTGCTGTTAGTTAGAATAATGTTTTTCATCTTTAGTTTCAATAAAAAAGTCAAGGATAGCCTTTGCCATGCTTATTTTGCAAGTATGCATGTTGCTGTTTGAAAACAGAAAGTTTACCGTTGTTGCAAAAATTCCTCAGAAAAGTCAGAGCATGTTATAATGTTGAATCTTTTTGCATATTGAGCTCTGATAAATTTATTACAGTGGTAATTTTAGTTCATAATTTTTGGAGTCAGGGAAGTATTGATACTCTTGCATTCTTTACAGACTGTACTGTTTTGGCAGATTGCTGTTATGTTTGCATTGTTTGCATATGTTTGTTTGTTTAATGATTCTATTTGAATATAGGAGTATTAAATATGCATAGGCATTTAGTATTCAATGTTCAATAATAATTTTAGTTATTTGTTACAGTAGAAAATGATAAGGTTTTGCATTGGTTTATACTAACCTATCTCACGAGTTCTTGTTGAGTTTTGTTGTGGATGAAGCTTTCGAGAAATAGAGAAACCATGATATGCGAGGAATTAAGGAGACACAAAAGTTCAAGCTTGGGGATGCCCAAGGCACCCCAAGATAATATTTCAAGAAGTCTCAAGCATCTAAGCTTGGGGATGCCCAGTAGGCATCCCACCTTTCTTCTTCAACAACTATCGGTTAGTATCGGTTGAGCCTAAGTTTTTGCTTCTTCACATGAGTTGTGCTATCCTTGCATTGTCATTTTATTTTGTTTTGCTTGATGTTTGGATACAATACCAAGATCTGAAATTATTAAATGGGAGAGTCTTCACATAGTTACATAATTATTCGACTACTCATTGATCTTCACTTATATCTTTCGAAGTAGTTTGTCATTTGCTCTAGTGCTTCACTTATATCTCTTAGAGCATGGTGGTAGTTTTATTTTGAAGAAATTGATGAACTCTCATGCTTCACTTAGATTATTTTGAGAGTCGTTAATAGCATGGTAATTTGCTTAATGTTAATATACTTGGTGTTCAAGATATGTGAAACTTTCTTTGGAGTGAATTGAATACTAAGATAAATTTAATGCTTAATAATTGTTTTGAGACATGGAGGTAATAATATCAAAGTCGTGCTAGTTGATAATTGTGAATTTGAGAAATACTTGTGTTAAAGTTTGCAAGTCCTGTAGCATGCACGTATGGGTAAAGTTGTGTAACAAATTTGAAACATGAAGTGTACCTGGCTTGTGCATCCTTATGAGTGGCGGTCGGGGACGAGCAATGGTATTTTCCTACCAATCTATCCCCCTAGGAGCATTGCACATAGTACTTTATTTTTGATGGCTTCTAAATTTTTGCAATAAGTATATGAGTTCTTTTGACTAATGTTGAGTCCATGGATTATACGCACTTTCACCTTTCCGCCTTTGCTAGCCTCTTGATGCGGTGCATTGCCCTTTCTCACCTTGAGAGTTGGTGCAAACTTCGCGGTGCATCCAAACCCGTGATATGATATGCTCTTTCACACATAAACCTCCTTATATCTTCCTCAAAACAGCCACCATACCTACCTATCATGGCATTTCCATAGCCATTCCGAGATATATTGCCATGCAACTTCCATCATCATTATTATGACATACATTACTTTTGTTATATTGCCATTGCATGATCATGTAGCTGACATCGTATTTGTGGCAAAGCCACCATGCATTATTTTCCATACATGTCACTCTTGATTCATTGCACCATCCCTACATCACCGGAGGCATTCATATAGAGTCATATTTTGTTCTAAGTTTCGAGTTGTAATTGTTGAGTTGTAATAGAAATAAAAGTGTGATGATCATCATTATTAGAGCATTGTCCCAAGTGAGGAAAGGATGATGGAGACTATGATCCCCCCATAAGTCGTGATGAGACTCCGACAGAAAAAAAAGAGGCCAAAAAAAAGAGAGAGAGAAAAGGCCCAAATAAAAAAAATGAGAGAAAAAGAGAGAAGGGACAATGCTACTACCCTTTTACCACACTTGTGCTTCAAAGTAGCACCTTGTTCTTCATGTAGTGAGTCTCATATATTGTGCTTCAAAGTAGCACCTTGTTCTTCATGTAGTGAGTCTCATATATTGTGCTTCAAAGTAGCACTAAGATCTTCATAATAGAGAGTCTCTCATTTTGTCACTTTCATATACTAGTGGGAGTTTTTCATTATAGAACTTGGCTTGTATATTCCAATGATGGGCTTCCTCAAAATGCCCTAGGTCTTCGTGAGCAAGCAAGTTGGATGCACACCCACTTAGTTTCTTTTGTAGAGCTTTCATATACTTATAGCTCTAGTGCATCCGTTGCATGGCAATCCCTACTCCTCATGTTGACATCAATTGATGGGCATCTCCATAGCCCGTTGATTAGCCTCGTAAATGTGAGACTTTCTCCTTTTTTGTCTTCTCCACACAATCCCCATCATCATATTCTATTCCACCCATAGTGCTATATCCATGGCTCGGCTCATGTATTGCGTGAAGGTTGAAAAAGTTTGAGATTATTTGAGTATGAAACAATTGCTTGGCTTGTCATCGGGGTATAGAAGTTGGGAACATCTTTGTGTGTGAAAATGAAGCATAGCCTAACTATATGATTTTGTAGGGATGAACTTTCTTTGGCTATGTTATTTTGAGATGACATAATTGCTTTGATTAGTATGCTTGAAGTATTATTATTTTTGTGTCAATATGAACTTTTGTCTTAAATCTTTCGGATCTGAATATTCATATCACAAGTAAGAAGATTTATATTGAAATTATGCCAAAGTATCACCCTGCATCAAAAATTCTTTTTTATCATTTACCTACTCGAGGACGCAGGAATTAAGCTTGGGGATGCGATATGTCTCCAACGTATCTATAATTTTTTATTGCTCCATGCTACTTTATCTACTGTTTTAGCCAATATTGGGCTTTATTATCCACTTTTATATTATTTTTGGTACTAACATATTAACAGGAGGCACAGCCCAGATTTGTTGTTTTATGCCTATTTCAGTGTTTCGAGGAAAAGGAATATCAGACGGAGTCAAAACGGGACGAAATCAACTGGAGAAGTTATTTTTGGAAGGAAACCCACCTGATGGACTTGGACCCCACGACAGAAGATAGGGAGGTGCTCACGAGGGTGCCCCCCCCCCCGGCGCGCCCCCTGCCTCGTGGGGCCCCCGTAGCTCCACCAACGTACTTCTTTCACCCATATATACCGTCGTACCCTAAAACCTCCAAAACAGAAGATAGATCGGGAGTTCCGCCGCCGCAAGCCTCCAGAGCCACGAAAAACCAATCGGGACCCCTTTCCGGTACCACGGAGGGAGGGATCCATCTCGATGGCCATCTTCATCATCCCGGCGCTCTCCATGACGAGGAGGCAATAGTTCACCCTCGGGGCTGAGGGTATGTACTAGTAGCTATGTGTTTGATCTCTCTCTCTTGTGTTCCTCTATGGCACGATCTTGATGTATCCCGAGCTTTGCTATTGTAGTTGGATCTTATGATGTTTCTCCCCCTCTACTCTCTTGTGATGAATTGAGTTTCCCCTTTTGAAGTTATTTTATCGGATTGAGTCTTTTATGAGAACACTTGATGTATGTCTTGGTGATCAACTTGCGGGTTTCGTGACATTGGGAACCTATGCATAGGGGTTGGCACACGTTCTTGACTCTCCAGTAGAAACTTTGGGGCACTCTTTGAAGTACTTTTATGTTGGTTGGATGAATCTGAGATTGTGTGATGCATATCGTATAATCATGCCCACGGATACTTGAGGTGACATTGGAGTATCTAGGTAACATTAGGGTTTTGATTGATTTGTGTCTTAAGGTGTTATTCTAGTACGAACTCTTTTATAGATCGATCCAAAAGAATAGCTTTGAGGTGGTTTCGTACCCTACCATAATCTCTACGTTTGTTCTCCGCTATTAGTGGCTTCGGAGTGACTCTTTTTTGCATGTTGAGGGCTTGTCATATTATCTATCTATGTTATTATTATTGAGAGAACTTACACTAGTGAAAGTATGAACCCTAGGCCTTGTTTCCTATCATTGCAATACCGTTTACGCTCACTTTTATCGCTTGTTACCTTGCTGTTTTTATATTTTCATATTACAAAAACCTATATCTACCATCCATATTGCACTTGTATCACCATCTCTTCGCCGAACTAGTGCACCTATACAATTTACCATTGTATTGGGTGTGTTGGCGACACAAGAGACTCTTTGTTATTTGGTTGCGGGGTTGTTTGAGAGAAACCATATTCATCCTCGCCTCCCACGGATTGATAAACCTTAGGTCATCCACTTGAGGGAAATTTGCTACTGTCCTACAAACCTGTGCACTTGCAGGCCCAACAACGTCTACAAGAAGAAGGTTGTGTAGTAGACATCACATACCTACAATGAGTGAAACATAATGGTTAGTAAGGACAATAAGAACAAATGGAAGCACATATGAAAAAGAAGAACATATGAAAAACAAGAACATATGATACATTATAGTTAGTGATGAACATACGGAAACGGTCCATCTAGGTATCCAAACATTCCTCTATAACGAACTTGCCCTTGTCCATCACCACGGCCAAGTCCACCACCAAGGCCAAGACCATCACCAAGGCCTAGACCATCACCACGGCCATTACCATCACCACGGCCATTACCACCACCACGAGCTCTACCACCACCACGGCCTAGACCACCACCACGAGCTCTACCACCACCACGGCCTCTTGTAAGTACTAGTTGCCAACCTCTTTGTTGTCTAGATCCTATTTGGCTAACACTTGGTTGGCTTGGCACTTGTTGGCTACCACTTGGTTTCCTTGGCACTTGTTGGCTACCACTAGGTTGGCTACCACTTGGTTGGCTTGGCACTTGTTGGCTACCACTAGGTTAGCTACCACTTGGTTGCCTTGGCACTTGTTGGCTACCACGTGGTTGCCTTCACACTTGTTGGCTACCTCTTGGTTGGATTGGCACTTGTTGGCTACCACTTGGTTGGCTTGGCACTTGTTGGCTACCACTAGGTTAGCTACCACTTGGTTGCCTTGGCACTTGTTGGCTACCACGTGGTTGCCTTCGCACTTGTTGGCTACCTCTTGGTTGGCTTGGCACTTGTTGGCTACCACTTGGTTCGCTCCCTTGTGTAGCTCCTTGTTGGCTTGTGCTTGCATCATTTGTCTTGGACCTTTTCCTTGGTTTCGTACATTTTCTTTTGTTGTGGCCATGACCTTTGCACTCCCCACAATGGGAGCTCTCACGAGGCTCTTGGAATTGGTCGTTGCCCGCTTCGCGGTGGCCACCATGGCCCCATCCGTCCATGTCGCCTCTAAGACGCTTTGTCTTACGTCTACCCCGTTTAACAACCTTCAACTCCGGATCCGGCCATAGTTAAACTCCATGATACTCCGGCCATTGTGATTGGTCAAAGTACGGGTGAAAGCGGGGAGCCCATGTTTTCTTGACCGTCATGATTGAGAACTCCGACTCCCTCACAGTGCGTGGGTGATTGATGTCCACATTCCTAACGCGACCGGTGCTATACAAGTGTGAGCATGGGAGATGAAGCAACAATGGCCTCCATAAGTGCAATCACATTGTGTTAACGACACCTTGAAAGCCCGACCTCCATGTTGCGGCCATCGTTTGTGGTTCCTCTGGCTCATTCACTTCGTACTTCCACTCTTCGTTGTCATATAATATAGCTTCTTACGAGTCCATATACGTGATTGAAATACCAACCATTCATCAACTTTGGGTGGGAACCTGTACTTGTACTTCCGTGGGTTCTCACCCGCTATATGTGCATCGGTTTCCATCGAGTACTTTACAAAGTACGTATTCATCTTGTCATATGTGTATTGAACTATTGCCGTCACGGGTAATCCACGTGCACCTTTGAGCACCCTACTGAAGCATTCCGCCATATTGCTTGTCATTTGACCGTATCTCCGGCCATCTTCATCAAAGGCACGTGCCCACTTGTTCCGGTATTGAATGTGCCTATTGAGAAAGTCTTGACCCCCGGGATCAAGTTTTTTGTGTGCGAGCAATTTGTTGTACAAAGTGGCGAAGCGCTTATCGGAGAAATCAAGACAACAATCTTAAAGATCATCAGCCAACTCCTTAAGGCCACATGCCCTATAGAAGTTTGAATAGAAGTGCCTCATGCACCATCGATGGTGCAACGGAGCATGCCCGGGAATGTCAATCTCCACCGCGTTAAGAATTTCTGGATGTCGATCTGATATGACACAAATTTCCCTTTGAGCGGGTAACACCTTCGTCCTCAAAAGATGCAGAAACCACTCCCAGTTGTCATTGTTTTCCACCTCAACCAAAGCAAATGCCAATGGCAACACTTGGTTATTGGCATCACTTGCTATCGCAACCAACAAGGTGCCCTTGTATTGTCCGGTCAAGAACGTGCCATCAATTGCGATGACCGACCTACAATGTTCGAAAGCCCTCACACATTGCTTGAACACCCAAAAAGCACGGCCAAATACTCTGACTTTCCTTCCTTCATGAACCGTTGTTTGGTGCCCATGAGGCTCGACCACATGAACCATGCCCGGGTTTGTCACGGCCATGGCTAACAACAACCTAGGGATTCGGTCGTATGCTTCCTCCCATGTACCATACAACATCTTAAATGCGGCTTGCTTCGCCTTCCATGCCTTGCCGTACTTCACCTTGTAATGAAAGATGGCTTTCACAAGGTCAATGACATGTTGGACGCTCATTGTTGTAAGTGTGGATATTGAGTTGGAGAGCCTGTAAGCGATGAACTCGGACATGAGTTGTTTGTGGTCTTGAGACACAATCTTGCCATCCACCCTTTTTCCCTGGCACATGTGAGTTGGCACACAACTCACTATATGCCAAGTTGGACCTCCTTTCCATGGTCTTGCACGCACAATCCACGGACATATTTCATCTTCACATGCACATGCAACCGTGTAGCGCACATTGACGTCCGAGTTCACCACCTTGTGTGGGCGATAATGCGTGTCGAGTAGTTGTCGAGCCACATCTTCAATTCCAACAAGGTGTCGAACTTAGAACCTTTAGCAATCCGGTTCTTGTCGTCTCCCAAATCACGATGAGAGCTTGGCCTAACCCCAAGAGGTACACATTGGCCACCATCTACCACGGCTTCATCCGCGAGACTAACATCCTTGAACAATGTAGTCCGACGATCCCGACCAAATACCTTCTCGAAAGCTTCGGCCTCCTTCACCGTGAAACCCTCCGCATCAACTTGTTCATCGGGACCATCGTCATCCGAGTCCGATGCATATGCACGGGAAAAAGGGATGGAATGGTCCATTGGCTCTTGCAAATGATATTTGTCGAGATCACCCACATTGTTGTCATGGAGATCAACTTCATTGTCATCGTCCGCATACTCATCATTGTCCTCTTGCAAAGCTTCATCTTGGTTGTTTGTAAACGGGCTCAATGTTGGCCTCACTTCTTGGGTCAAAAGATTTTCAACAATTTTATCTCGCTTCAAGGGTGGGGGGCTACTAGCAACCAAAGGGGAGGAGTTCCGGTTCAAGTCCAAATGCAAACTTGAATCAACCTTCTTCGTTGCAAATAACTCAAGAGCCTTGTCTAGTGATTCGGCCACCGTCTCCTTGTATGCAACCCAATGTTTCTCCGAGTTGACACGCATTGTCTTCCAACGGATGTGCATTCCAAAACCAACATTATGCCTTCCCTCCAACTCAATGATATCACTAGGGTCCATCCAATTCAAATCTTTCCTAACTTGTTGCAAGAGCTCCGCATAGCTAGAACTACTATCAAACACCATGTCAAGCTCATCCGGGTCCGGTTTTATGTTGCCTTTCAAAAAGGCGTCTTTGTCCCCATGATGAACAAACACACATGTTCTTCCCATCCCTATAAGCATTCAAACAAACACAAGGTAGCATTGCTTCCATGAGTACTAATCCAAGGATTACACGGAATAGAAACCCTAATATATATATATATCAAACAACAACCCTAACCCTAACCATAACCCTAACCATAACCATAACCCTAGCCCTAAACCTAACCCTAGCACCAACATAAGAATAACCATAAGAATAACCCTAGCATACTAACAAAGCTTAATCATAGAAATTGGCAAACAAACATCTCACATCTCCATGCAAATCTCTAGATCCAAACAAAACTAGGGTTTCCCCAAACTAGCAACAAATGAGCAATGGGAGAACTTTACTTGGATCAAAACAAGGGGATCGGAGAATATTACCTTGAGGGAGGGTTTGACTTCGAAATTCACGGACAAATTCTTCAAATTTGCAAGATTTGGGAGAGGATTTGAGAAGGGGAGAGAGTGGGAGAGTGTGTGATGTGGTGGGGGGGGGGGTGGGGGAGGGGGGCCAGCCAAGTGGCTGGATAAGTCACAGTGCAGCGCCATGTGTGGCGCCTAGCGGCTAGGCGCTGCACTTTACATGTGTGGCGCCTAGCTCGGGCCAGATTTGCATTCTTTGAGTCTTGAGCCCATGGGCTGCCACGGTGGGCAGTGTGCAACGCCGCGATAAGTCTTTGCCTGATGAAGGTGTGGCGCCGGTGTGGCGGGCGCTACACAAAAGGGTCAAGGGAGTGAAATAGTTTCACACCCAGTTCATTCTGTGAAATGATTTCGTTCCGAGGTCAAAATTGTTAAATTTGCCGAATCGAAGGAAGAGATGAGATTTTAGAGAGATTGATGGATTTTGACGAGGCTGGACGGCAAGAATCGCCGACAAAGAGCGTTTGTGAGTACGCTACGGAAGTCGCCAGAAACGGCACGAAACGTCACGGACGGACGACGACAATATACTCCTTGCCAGTGTGTAGGCCGGTCACTGCCATTGACAGTGTGTAGTATGTACTTGGTCTCAGACCTAACATTCGTGGAAATCTTCTAAACGGCATGCTGGCAACGTGCTGCTAAAAGACGCCGGAGAAAAGGGTCTGAGAAGTAGGCTGCAGCTACACTTCTCTGTGAACCTGAAGCGCAAAGCGACAGGGTAGGCAACTCGCTTGGGGCCAAGACGCCGGTAGAGCTCGGACAACTCACGCTGCTAATGCGTGTGTTTCCGTTTTGCACCGGCCTCCCTCGCTCAGTTTGTATTTGCCTAAAACATGACCATACACGCTTGATGTCAACTGATCTTTTTGAAGGAAACAAGGCCAAGCTTTATTAATCAACCATTTTTTTATTAATCAACCATAATGCCTACAACAATAGAAATAGGGTCATAAGGGCATTTCTAACCGATCCTAAAAAATAAAGGAGTATCCGGCCTAGTATACCTTAGGGG
The DNA here is from genome assembly GCA_021605145.1 of Aegilops bicornis. Lineage (NCBI taxonomy): Eukaryota > Viridiplantae > Streptophyta > Magnoliopsida > Poales > Poaceae > Aegilops > Aegilops bicornis. The sequence continues at coordinate 609,043,512 of CM038670.1, read as the reverse complement.
AGTATCTGGCCTAGTATGCCATAAAATTTCGCCGGACTAGCCGATCCTCTAAAGTTAGCGGAGTAAAAGTAAATTTGCATAAATTCAATCGAATTTCAGCTGAAAGATGCATGCATTTAAACATAAATTCAACATAGATAGTCTTCGCAACCGAACATTAACCATAAATTTAAACTTAAACTAAACTACAATAAAAACTTAAACTAAACTCGGTCAAAGTGGAGGTCGAGCCAGTCCTTCCTCGTGAGACCACCCTTGGTGAGAGCCGGGTCCACGCCGGTGCCGTCGTCGTCGTCATTGGTGTAGACGCTCCGCCACTCCTCGACGTCGATCTCCTCCTGCTCGTCGCCCTTCTTGCGGTCCTCGTCGCCGCCCTCCTCGTCGTCGGAGATGACGATGACTTCGCCGCCATTGACGGCGAATATCGCCCGCTCCGCCTCCACGAGCTCCGGGTACTGCCGGCGGAGGTCATCCATGTAGGCCTCATCAGCGGCCTCCGCCTCGAGGCGCTCCCTCGCCTGTCGGTCCTTCCGCGCCATCTGAGCGCTCACCACCACCGGCTCCGGAGGGACAAGGCGGACCGAAGCTGTCCCGGAGGGGAAGTTGAGCCTTGCATCACGGTCGTGGTACCTCACCTGCCACCGCTCGTACTCCATGGCGGGCTGGCGGCGAGCTCGGTCATGTGGAAGGATCCGACCCATTGTCGTTGGTGAGTCTCCCGGTCGGTGATTTCCGCCACCCACGTCCCCGGCGATCGCTGTCGGACGCCGAGGTAGGTCCTCATCGACGACCGCGGTGGAGGCAGCTCCGGGAAGTTCTCAGATCGGGTGAGGGGCGCGGCAACGGACGACGACCCGCGGGCGTGGCGGCGTGGATCCGCGCTGCGGATCGGCGGAGGGGACCTTTGCCCATCGCGTCCGGCCATTGGGCGGAGAGGGGAAGCAGATCAGGGCGGGGGACACGCCGGCGGCGGGACGAGAGGGTGAAGAGGAGGCGCAGGAGATGAAGAGAGAGGTAGAGAATTTTACTCGGCCGCCGTGAGCCAGAGTAAATATACTCGGATGAATAGGGATGGGGTAAAAAAATTACTCCACTAACCGGTATAAGGAAATTGACTAGATGTGACTTAGAGGGAAAAAAACTCAAATATACTCTCTTACAGTCGGGTAAGGGATCTGTTAGAAATGCCCTAAACGCCATACATAACGCCCTACTTCTAAAAACTCATTATGGATCGAAGGGAGTATGCTATACTTAGCAATGTTGTGAGTTTCAAAATTGTTATTCCATCACTTGTGAACAAAAGAGTAACCCCTAAATGATCCAGCTCGATGCATTTTCCCCTAAAATTAATGATATTACCTGTTAGTGTGCAAGGGCTGAACCAGCCCAAATTGCGAGCTGGGGCAAAACATTGACTTTTACATTAAAATACAGTGAAGCTTCGTTTAGATCGGAGGCACATGCCCGACCTTAAACTGAGGCCCTACAGGATCCGGTAGTACAAGACAAGGCTCGAAAGGAGGCACACAGGTACGATATCACTTAGATAAAAAGAGAATAAACGAGATACAAATTTATACGTGTAAACCTTTGCGAGAGAAAACCATAGACGCACGAATGCGAAATCACTATGTTGGAGGAGAATTACAAGCGCGAAACGACAACCCGTCTTTAGGTGTGACTACATGGAGCATATACGAGGGCAATACATAAGAGTCCTTGAAGGACGAGTAAACGAGTTGTACACGTACGCGCCGGTACCAACGCAAAGGCCCACATCATTTGTACTACGTCTAGTCCAATACGGGAGAATTTGGATCATAATTTAACAATCTCCACCTTGAGCCAAACTCCCTCTAGTAGTCGAAGAAAGTAAATAACACCATCCAAATCAGCATAAACACCTTGTGCATCAAAGTTCATAGGACTAGTGAGAAATACCAACTAAGTCTGAGTAAAGCTCAAATTTATTTGTAGGAACTTGCTTTGTCATCATATCAGCAGGATTGTCATGCATACTTATCTTGCATTCCTTTAAATCGCCTTCAGCAACAACATCTCAAATATAGTAAAATCTGACATCAATGTGCTTCATTCTCTCATGATATATTGGATTCTTTATAAGACATATAGCACTTTGACTGTCGGAAAATATAATAGGGCAAGATAAATCTCCATAAAGCTCAGCGTACAAACCTCTCAACCAGATAGCTTCTTTGCATGCCTCAGAAATAGCCATATACTCGGCATCAGTAGTGGAACAAACCACAATAGACTGTAAAGTTACTCTCCAACTCACAGCACAACCACCAATGGTGAAAATTGACCAGTGAGTGATTTTCTCTTATCCAAATCACCAGCAAAATCAGAATCAACAAAACCAACAGGTCCATCTCTAGTTTTCCCAAACTGTAAATAAGCATTAGAAGTACCTCATGGGTATATGAAAATCCACTGAACTGTTTTCCAATGCTCTTTCCAGGATTAGTCATCTACTGACAACACTAAATGCATATGATAAATCAGGACGAGAACAAACCATTGCATACATAAGTGAACCAACTACACTTGAATAGGAAACACTAGACATGTACTCAATATCTGCATCAGACTTAGGACATAAATCTGATAATAATTTGAAGTGTGCAGCTAATGGAGTACTTACTGGCTTATGCATATTAAAACGATGAAGAACTTTATCAATATATCCCTTCTGACTTAGATATACTTTTTCGGACGGTCTGTCTCTGGATATTTTCATGCTAAGTATTTTCTTTGCTGCACCCAAGTCCTTCATTTCAAATTCATTACTCAATTGCTTCTTAGTTCATTAATATCTGACATACTCTTTGCAGCGATTACATACCATCAACACAAAGGAGCAAATAAATAGTTGAACCATTGACATTTTTCAAATAAACATAACTGTCATAATTAGACCTTTTGAAACCGTAAGAGAGCATAAATATGTCAAATCTCTTGTACCACTGTCTAGGAGATTGCTTCAATCCATACAGAGATTTCTTTAACTTACAAACAAGTTTTTCTTTTCTAGGAATAACAAAACCTTGAGGTTGTTCCATATAAATATCCTCTTCTAATTCTCCACGTAAGAATGCAGTTTGAACATCCAAGTGTTCAAGCTCAAAATCATTCATGGCAACAATACTGAGTAAAGTGCGAATAAAGCTATGCTTCACAACAAGAGAAAAAACTTCATTATAGTCAATACTTGAAATCTGGTTGTAACCTTTAGCAACTAGCCTTGCTTTATATCTTGTCTCATCATTAGGAGAAACACCTTCTTTCCTCTTGAAACCCCACTTGCAACGAATAGGTTTATATATCCTCTCTAGGTAATTTAACTAAATTCCAAGTGTCATTCTTTTCAAGTGATCCTGTCTCATCATACATAGTGGTCATCTACTTATTACTATCATAAGAAATAATAGCCTTGGAATATGAAGAAGGCTCATCATTACCTTCAATTTCTTCTGTAACAGATAAAGCAAAAGAAACAATATTGCACTCTTCAATTAACCTTTCAGGTTTATTAATACGCCATCTAACTCTGCCACGTGCGAGATTCCAACCGAGTGGAACGATAGGCTGATTTGGAGTTACATGTTCAACAGGTTCATCTTGTGCATTGACATTTCATTACCGGATGTATCACCTGAATCAATAACATGACGCAGCGTGCAAGGTCTACATCCTATGTGGGGCGATAGTCCGGGCGGTCCCCAAGCCGGTGTTGTCCCTCATGCCCGCACGCCAAAGCTCAAAACACCCTGCGCGGAGGCAGCTTGCGAGCTGCTCCACCCTTCATCGCTCCGAGGGTCTCACCAAAAGCTTCCACAACTTTAAAAAGATCACCAATTTGTATATCACGTCAGTTGGACGCTTGAAGAATTTACCCTCTATCAAAGCTTTATTATGAGTGGTCCACAAGACCCAAGCTATTGCCGCAAACCCCACCCAAGCAGTCTACGATCCTGACCATGCGAGGGTTTGATCAACCGAAAAACATACGAGAAGGATCCCGGACTCCACGTGCAACCCGTCGCCGCACGAAGCACGCTTCACACAAAACGGGCAACGATGCAACGAAAAAATATAGAAGTCCCTGGCGATTGTTTTCTTCCATTCGAACAAGCCGCCGTTGTAACGTTGCAAACCTCTCCAACATTGGAGCCAACCTAAGTTTATTGATTCGCTTTGCAAATTGCACTATTTTAGTCCTTTTACATAGGCATGTAGTAATATGCTTTTGCACCAAACTCTGTAGGTGTATACATCTTATAGTACTCTCTCTATTTGAGATATATATATATATATATATATATATATATATATATATATATGACAAATGTTTCCTACAAGCGGTGGTAATTACCACCACTTGCGTTTTTTGTATGTTGTATGTAGTATCTGTCACAAAATCGAGAGTATGTACATGTAGTATGTAGTATATAACAATGATTAGGTAGTATATATACTAATTTTTAGGTAGTATGTACCATTTTTTGAGTATGCTCTTTTTTACGTATAAATATGTACGTATTTCAGAAATATAACAAAAACTATGGGCTCATATGCAATTTTTCCACGTAACTTGCTTTGAAATATCTTAGATATAGTATATGAACATATTTAAAATAATAAAATAATATATATAGTACCACTTGGTAGTATATGAGATATGTGGGGTAACTACCACGGGTGGTAGGATGGATTTTCCCTATATATATATATATATATATATATATATATATATATATATATATATATATATATATATATATATATATATATATATATATGGCCTAATACGTATTTTGAGTTTTACATTTGACCATCGATAATATTAATAATGTATGAGATATATGTCACATAAAGTATACTGTTAAATTCATATTTAGAAGGAGTTTTCAATAGTATAATTTTTATAGCATACATTTCATCTATTGTCGATCATATCGTTGGATCAAATCTTGATATAGAGTATGTATCAGGCCATATGTGTTTGGATGGAGGGCATACCTTTATTCACATCGATGATCTATTTAAAAAAGAAAGGATTGAACAAAATAAATGCATTCCAATGTAGGCTGACTGCCTGACTACAAGAAAGATGTAAAACTCGGGGACTTTCCAACATTTCTTCCAACAAAGATGAAGGAGGTCAAAACAAATCCCGAAACGCATAAATAAACCGGAGGCGCACCGGCCTTCCTCCCGTCCATCACGGCCACCTCCCCGTCCACGGCTCCACCTCCGCGCTCACACCTCCCTTCCCTGTTCCCTCCCGCCCGCCCAAACCCGAGATCTCGCAGCGCCACCCGCCGTCCCTTCCACGCAAGCACTCGTCCGGCTGCCGGGAGCGTGGCCGAAGCAACCCGGCCGCGCCCAGCCGAGCCGGCAGGGCCAGATTCCCGGTGCTCCGGCGGGGCTAGATCTGTGAGATCCCGCCCGCCGATCCCAACTCCCCCGAGGTACAGTCGAAGGCACGAGTTCTTCTGATATCTTCGTTGTCCTCCTCATTTCTGCGATGTTGGAACTTGTTTAGTGTACCTTGTGATCCAGTGGTGTAGGTAGGGAGCAGCACGCGGTTGCTCTGCACCTGATAATGACTTAGTAGCTATGCTGCATGTTTTTTTAGGAGTTTTGTGATCTGTCATGGATTAGCTAGCTAGCTTCTCATGGGGGATCATATCGGGCTTTGGAAGTTAGTACGTGTTTTTATGTTCACGGCCATGCTAGTTTTGTTAAATTTCATTTCTGCTCTGATATACGTGAATCTGCAGAATGTTGTGAATTTGGACGGAAAGACTAACTAATATCACCTCTGTTCTGAATTATAAGGCGTTTTGAATATTTCAATATGGACTACATACGGACTGAAATGAGTGAACAAACACACTAAAACATGTCTACATGCATCCGATTCAAACAAATGTTACTCCCTCCGATCCATATTACTTTTCGATTAAACGGTTGTATCTAGATGTATTTCAATGCTAGGTACATCCATTTGAGCGACAAGTAATATGGATTGGAGGGAGTAGAACTTATAATTTGGAACGGAGGGAATACTAGTTACTTGGTTTGCAGTGATTAGTTTGCTCATTTTGAATTTTTTGTCTTGGACACAGGTGTGCGCAGGGAATCCTTACATGTCACCGCTATAGAGTGATATATATCTCTTGCCGGTGCTGTTTGTGGTGCTGCTGGTCCTGGTTGGTTTGAGAAGATGCAGAGGAATGGGGTGATGGAATGCAGCGTCTGCCACTCCAAGGTCGTGGCGGGTACCCCCAGGAGCATATCAAGGGCATACGACAAGCACAAGAGCAAGATATCGTCCAAACAGCGTGTGCTCACCTTCCTTCTTGTGTCTGGGGACTGCGTCTTGGTCGGCCTTCAGGTATTCATTTTCAATATGATAGTTAACTTCATATCCAATCAACACCTGTTTGGATGGGATTGAATGCGTCATATTTTCACTGGAAAATGTAACATGATAATGGGAATCCAAATCCATGTTATGTGCTTCTTCTGATAGAGCATGGTTATGTCTTTCTTCTAGTAATTTAGGTTTGCTTGTGCTCTCAATTTGCCGGAGATTTTTTTTTTCTGAATTTCCCAAACACGGCTACCATCTGCGGACTTCATGCTATAGTGTTGTCATAAGATTCAATTGTTGTTTCCCTTAAAAATGCATTGTCAACAATTTGCCAAAAAGATATATTGGCAGATCCAGTAGCGTTTCACCTAGAGTAAATACTAAATTGGCTAATGGCTACCTGTACATTTTTAATGTGGAGTTCGTACAAACATGTAGTCAATCTGTAGCGTGTATCTGATTGCAGACAATTTGCAATTGTGCTAATAGTTTACTTTGCTCTGCAGCCTATCCTAGTCTTTATGTGCAAGGTTGATGGGAAATTTCAGTTCAGTCCCATCAGTGTTAACTTTTTGACGGAAGTTACAAAGGTTTTCTTTGCTATGATAATGCTAATAATTGAGGTTAGTTCTTGTCCGCCTATATCCTTTCCTTGCTTGTTATCTGTGTTTCAGTCCTTGTATCTGTATCTGTATACTATCCTGCTATGAACTATCAACTTTTTTAGTGCATCGTTGGCAATACTGGCAATGGTAATCAAAGTGTTGTAGAAACAATAATTTTATTTTTTATTACATCGGCAGTAATGAGTTTATGCATGTGTGTGTTCTATTATGTTGAAGGTGTTACCCCCCTAATGTTGTTGCTTTTCTATTTGACAGTCTAGAAAACAGAAGGTTGGGGAGAAGTCACTTCTCTCAGTTTCGACCTTTGTACAGGTGATTTATCTTTTAGAACATAGAACTCCTTGCACTCTTTTGTTACTATGCTCAACATGCACAAAATAATTGATGTTGCTTCTGCTTCTAATGTTAAACCACATGTAGAATGTTTCTATTTGTTTTCAATTCCTTGGAACAATTGGTGCTCATCTCTTTGGTTGTTTTTATGCCCAACCGACTTGCTTTCAGTTTTCATGTATCTTATTTATTTATTATAGCTCCGTACCTAGTATGGCAACTAACTGCTTCATCTCTCAATTCCTTTCTTGTATAGGCAGCCCGTAACAATGTACTCTTAGCTATTCCTGCTCTACTATATGCCATCAACAACTACTTAAAGTTTATCATGCAGGTAAATGTTCATTGAACTGGCTGAACTCCCATTCTTCTGTGCAATGTACTCGTATTTTCTCCAGTAAATATTTTGGTACTCCTGATATTTACAAAACCTACAGTTATTTTGATGTAGTTTATCAATTTACATGTACGAGACGATGCATCTTTGATAATTATGTTACAGTGTAATTAAGTCTGTCACGCCTTGAGAAGGAAATTCATTATCACCTTCATTTGGAAGGATCAGACCATACATTTTAATTAATGAATTCAAAAATTCACTTCAAATTTAATATTCAGTCAGCTGGATTCATATCAGTTCTGTTAGTAACTTGTATCAACCAAACAGCAGGATTTTTTTTTGGTACCAACTTGTACTCTTGTCCTTCGAGGATTTTCTGATATTCTTTTAGTTCTGCCTTCTTTTAGTTACAACTATTATATTTTTTTAAATGGCTGGGTGCATCCTAGATGCAGAGGCCGGAAGTGATTCTTCTGTCATGTAAAGTATCTTATTATACTTCGGATGCAGTTATACTTCAACCCCTCGACTGTGAAGATGCTAAGCAACCTGAAGGTACTCATTTTTCATGTATTACCATGTTCTCGAGCTTAGCCATGCAGTGTCTGCGAATACGTGCTTACGTATGTTTGGAAAATGCAAAAGTGTTAATATCATACTCGTTTCTACACAATCCAGGTACTCGTCATAGCTGTACTCCTAAAGTTTATAATGCGAAGGAAATTCTCTATAATTCAGGTGAGGCTGGCATTGCAACTATCTATATATCTTTACTAAATTACAGTTGTATACCGATTCATGCTGTTGTGTGCACCTGATAATTTCTCTTGTTTAGGTGTTTCTTAAATAGAAAAGGCAATAATGGCTTAGGGTGAATATATTTGATTTATTTCCATTTAATAATCTGTTTGAATTTTTCAAGTCATTAGGCAAGTTGCACTTCTTTTGTCAAAGTTTTATTCTCCCCTTTGCTTACTATATTTCTCATGACCTCTGTAGTACTAATATAAATCAGTAGCCACCAGTGATGGTGGCCATTTTCAGCTGCAATCCTGAATTGGCTAAAAATGAACCAGGGTTAATACTGCAACTTAAATTAAATCAAATATAGGAAGAACTAATGCACACAAGTATGTGTTCTGCAAACGCTGTAATTCAAATGCTTTCAGCAATATTGATAAATAACCCCATTCTTTTCTGATAAATATTAGTGGGAAGCCCTTGGCCTGCTGCTTATTGGAATCAGCGTGAATCAACTACGCTCAATGCCTGAGGGCACCAAAACTTTTGGTCTTCCAGTCACCGCAATTGCATACATATACACACTAATATTTGTAAGTTTCTACTGAACTGTTTGATCTTTATATTTATCTTCTTTGTGTTGCTTCAGATGACTAAACCATTATTGGATCCAGAGTTCATGCATGTATATATATGTATGTGAAATTGTAGGTTACTGTCCCATCGTTTGCCTCTGTCTACAACGAGTATGCATTAAAAAGTCAGTTCGACACAAACATCTATCTTCAGGTAATTCCCACTAAGGATTGTCTTCCAGCTCTTTCAAATAGTAATAGTCCATGTGCATAATGCCGTACTATGTTCTCTGCCTGAAAACAACAAGTGAACATCCTTATCATGTCATTTTTATGCCTACCAGTTTGGTGCGTTTTCATTCAACTGTTTAACATAATATGCACTTGCCCAATTCCCACTTTCCTCTGTTTTTTATTCCTTCCATTCACCCTAACTGTTTAACATAATATGCAGAATGTGTTTCTGTATGGTTATGGTGCAATTTTCAATCTCCTTGGAATCCTAGGGACCGTCATATTTCAAGGTAACCATCTTATGTGAAAAGTGAAAACTTGCTTTCATTGACAACAAATAAGGGTGTTATTCATTAAGACTGTTGTACTATGAAGGTCTATATGTGTGTGGCTAGGAGAATAGGATTCCATACAACACTTTCTGAGTAGTTTTTAGGTTTTACAAACCACAGAGGTGTGGTACACAAGCTGGGGTTTCTGTTTTACCTGCGAGGTTACAAAGCAGGCAAATAGAATGGCTGTTTAGTGCTTGATATGTTGATCAAAATGTTGTGCTGTGAACTATGGTCTATGTGGTTTGAGCATCATTAGGATCTTGCAGAAATATCCTAATTTAGAAAGTCAGGAACTTAAGCCATGTGCTATTGCACATTGTTGTTAACTTACTACATATTTGGACACCAAGGAGTCATTTCATGAATACCCCATGGCGTCTTGTGTTTTCCTCTGACTATTGGCTATTGCAGCATTAGCTATGTATAATTTAAACTTGGCCCATGTGTTGCAGGGCCAGAGAGTTTTGATATCCTTCGAGGGCATTCAAGGGCCACTTTTTTCCTCATTTGTAACAATGCTGCGCAAGGAATTCTCTCTTCATTCTTCTTTAAGTATGCAGGTAAAGGATGATTGCCATTTCATTCTCTTATACCATATTATTTTTACCTGTCCTTGGCCCTTCGTTCTGAAATCTTCTTTCATAATCTCATATTTCCATCTGATTAACTGAGATCACACTGCAGACACAATTTTGAAGAAGTACTCATCAACAGTGGCCACAATTTTTACTGGGCTAGCATCTGCTGCATTTTTGGGACATACCCTGACTATTAACTTTCTATTAGGCATCTCAATAGTGTTTATCTCAATGCACCAGGTGATTGTTGTTTCTTATTCTTTAGCTTGTTGTGCCAAGTTGGTCCTGACTCTCAACTGAACTTATATAAGAGCTATTTCTTTCAGTTTTTCTCGCCACTAGCCAAAGTCAAAGATGACAAACCAGCTGGAACTTTAGAGTTGGGAGATGCACAGAAACATAGGTGAATATTTCTCTTGCCTTGTTTCTATTCTATATATTAATGTAATATGAAGTGAAAGTGTCAAGTAGCAACCTTTGAATTTCTAATTTCTGAGAGTTGCAGTTAAAGTTCTTGTCTGGTTTCTTCGACATGGTGCTATTTTCATACATTAATAAACTGTTTTATTGATTCTCTCTGGTATATTGATGAGCATATTAACTGGTGATGGCATGCATTTGTGTTCAGAAATATTTCCGAACATCTAATCTGATAAAAAAATCTTCTTGGCAGGTCATCTGATTCATCTTTTGTAAATATGACTGCTGGTGCTGCTGATGATGTAAGTGCTACATCGTTTGACTAAATAAAATCTGGGATAACATTCTTCTGTTATATTGACTTATTTCCTATGCTGGCCATTATCTCAGGCAAGCCACATTAGCGATGATAGAAAACCATTGTTGCCAATCTAACACTATATTTGAGGTGAGTCTCATACTTTTGTTTTTCATCTTGAGATAAGTTACTGTTTTACTTTGTAAATCATGCTGTTGCAAGTTCTGAACCTTGAATACGATAATTTGGAACTGTTCATTTATGTTGGCACACCACTTCGATTTTGTTTATCAGACAAAACAACCAATTTGCTGCATCTAGAGTTTACCCATTGTAATCAGTGTTTTACAGCTTTGCTTACATCTTCAACATGTAGCTATCATGGTTGGCATCTGTCACGGCAGCCAATATAGGAAAAGAGTTCAGGGCTGTAACAAGTGTTACATGAACGTTCTGTTATCAATGGGTCAAACGTAACCTAAAGTGATCCCACTGGCTTACAGCAACCTAATAATTTGTTTTGTTTGGCAACAGAAATAACTTACTTTTGTTCTATTATTAATTGGTGTTATATTCAGCACACATAACTACAAATCCTTAACATATGAGGCTCCTCATTCTCAAGAGTTTTGATGAACTTGTTTCCCTTTTGTTATGCAGGTAGGTATAGAAGAAAATTCTTTTTGCCGTGGACCACAAATATTTGTAGCATGGTAGATTAAACCAAATGCTCTTGTAAACTGTAAAAGGAAAAGAAATATTTATATGTAAGAGGCCATCCTATTCTTTCTTTCTTTTTTGACCCCAACTTTTTTGGGGGCGACAAATGAGGGGGTGGTACACTTGTTCCACACAAATTCACTGATGATATACGATAGTTTTTCTCATGCGCCTTTTGGCTAAACTGGTGTGCTCAATGTTGTATCAAATGTATATCCATATGTACTCACCATTATTAAATGCTGCATATCAGATTTCCTGACGATCTCAGTGCTCTGTTTATTATCTGCCCACAAACGTTTCTTGACGGAAAAACTGAAGAAAAAAAATAGTACTCCTATCATCTATGCTTGTGCGTGTGTTTCAGAAATGAGCATGAATAAATAGAATGCTTCTGTCTGACGGGCTACAGTTTTTTCTTGCGTGGCAAGAGCTGCTACTCAAACATGGCTTGCAAGCTTACAAAGTAGTACAGATAACACAGCTTCCAAAAAAGTTACGATAGGACAGCCAAACTAGACATGCACGGTGATTCTCAGGAAGAACCATTGGACGACGGCAACAACTTCTCCCCACACCTGCCGGCTGGTACGCGCACATCATCGCATCAGACCACGCCCTGCTGGTCCCGCACGACGGCGTAGTTGATCACCCGGGCGATGGTGCCCATGGACGGCCGGTAGGTTGGGTCATACTGGAGGCACTGCACTGCGATCCTCCCTAGCTGCAAGGGACACCAAATTTTGCAGGATTTGTTACATTGGACTACAATGAGATGGGTTCAGTTAAACAAATGCGAGATGAAACCGTGTGGAGAGACCTTGAGTGCTCCGGTGGCAGGGTACTTGTCGCCGAGCCTCGGATCGATGCATTCCTGAGCTCTGTCTTCAGTCAGCAGCGGAGATGCCTGCAGGTACATCAGTAGGAGCAGGAGGCCCATCAAACTTTGTTTGAGAACGGACTGGAAAACGCAAAACGGCAACTTAATTCTGTCTTGTTTACAAGCTAGTAGTTCTACTACATTCGGATAATGTAATGGGTGGTCAGTGCATTGTTCCTTTTCTTAGTAAAGCTTAGTTAGAAGCTATGCAAAGGAAAAGAACAAGAGAAATGATGTTATAGTTTGTTAACTTGAACTGATGTTATAGTTTGTTTGTCAGATCAGAAAGAAGAGATGATTAGTCTGCATCAAGTGTCTGCTAAACCTTTTCACCAACCGGCAGTTTCTTTAGCTTGGCAAACACCAGGTTGATTATGGGACCAAGAAGCATTGCTCACCCAGTTGACTAGGCTGCGCTGCCCCTGCGGCAACGTCCGATCCAGCGGCTTCCTGCCCGTCAAGAGCTCCAGGAGAACGATGCCGAAGCTGTACACGTCGCTCTTGTCCGTCATCTGACCACTCATCGCGTACCTGAATGCCCAGTCAAATCAGCATTCAGTTTTTCAGAAACCAAGCAAATTAAGCAATCCACACGTTCGTCAAATTCGAATACGTGGACTAGTAATAACAATCAATCAACAAGGACGCCGGCGGCGAGATGAGATGAGATGAGACGGTGGAGGGTGGGGCACGTACTCTGGCGCCTGGTAGCCGAAGGAGCCGAGCGTGTGCGTGGAGCGGTTGAGGCGCGCCATGTCGGCGGCCTGGCTGAACATGTTGTAGTCGGCGATCTTGGCCCTCATGCCGTCGAAGAGCAGCACGTTGGTGGAGCGCACGTCCTTGTGGACCACCGGCGGCGACGCCTTCTCGTGCAGGTACTCCAGCCCCCTCGCCGCGTCCAGCGCGATCTGCACCCGGTGCGCCCAGCTCAGCACCGGCCTCTCCTCCACCTCCTCCCGCGCCCCCACGCCCTCCCTCGGCCCTGCGCGTCAGTCACTCAGTCAGTCAGTGCATAGCTCGAGGTCAACAATGGCGTGGGGTTTTGTAGTAGCTCGTGCGTGCGTACCGTGCAGGGCGTCGTGGAGGGTGCCCATGGTGGCGAACTCGTAGACGAGCACGCGGAGGTCGCCGCTTATGGTGTAGCCGAGGAGGCGGACGAAGCTCTCGTACCGCAGCCTGGACGCCACGGCCAGCTGCCGCCGGAACACGTCGTTGGAGGCGTGCTTGGACGCCTTCTCCAGCTTCTTCACCACGGCGAGCCTCGCGCTCCGCAGCGTCACCTTGTACACCTTGGCGTACGACCCCTCCCCGATCAGCTTCTCCCTGTCGAAGGAGCCGGTTAGCTCGTTCACCTCCCGCAGCGCCACCGCCGGCACCTCGATGGCGCCCGGCTCCTCCTCCGCCGCCGGAGCGGCGCCGCGCGATCGTTTCCGCTTCGCTGGACACGACGGAAACAAAATTATATACTTGGGAGACACATGGAGCAGCTGAAGAACTCTAGATCACTTAATTACCGGGCTCCATGGGGTAGGAGTGGAGATCCTCGGGCGCCTTCCTCCCGACGCAGGACAGGCAACCGAGGTTGCCGCCGTCGCCGAACAGGCTCTTGACGCTCTCCCACCACCTCATCGCCGGCCGGCGGCACACCGCAGAAGAAGAAAGGGCTAGCGCTGGTGCAGCTTTGAAGAAAGCTTGAGGCGACTGACTGACTGACTAGTTCTTGTTGTTGTCCGCTCTTGTATCGCAGGGAATCTATCGACACCGCGCTGCTGAAATTTTCCTGCCTACCGGCCTGTGGACGACATCGCTGCAAGGAAGCTTACGGCGACATGGGTGGGAAGTAGTGGACGAAGTTCCGAGACTGGGAAACGATCGAGCAGGCAGGTGATATGTAGTCCAGTCGCTGGGAACAGTCCTGACATCTCCGCCGCGGACTTCCTCGCCTGCGGGGGACCCGCCCGGTGGACGTACGAGCAGTACATGGCCGTTGGACCGAGTCTCCGCTGTAGCAGCTTTCAAGTGCCTCCGACGCCAACGGCCAACGCCACGTTAGCTTGTGGTTGTTTGGATACGGAGCGTTAGCCACGAGTATATAAAAAATCAGTTTTTAGCCTACTTTAACAAAACCCGTTTTACAATCTTTTTTGTCAAGAAAGAGTATATGGAAGATTATGTTTGGGTCAGGAAAGTAATAAATCGATGATGTATTATTCTTTGTTTGGATAGCGATTAGCCTATTCTCGTATATATGTCAGAGGTGATCTCTTTCCTGCTTTCCCCACTCGGCCGCCATTGACAACCTTCCAAGATCCAGCCTAGGACTCCTTTGTTGCTGCTGCTCGCGTCCCTCCGGCCACAAGGATCCTGTCCGTGGTTGCCGGCGGGCTCTTCCCCAAGTCATGAGGTTGTCACCCCGAGCATAGAATCTGCCGTGGGCTGCTGCTCGCCTTCCAGTTGACCAACACGACTTCACGTGCAGCCGCCGGCAGGGCGTTTACCCTGGTCGCCGAGCTCGTCTTCCCCGCAAAGACTACCCTGGGCTGCTGCATGTCATTGCCGCGGAAGTACTCCGCCGTCGTGGTGTCGTGCGCGCACTCATTGTAGTCAAGCACACATCTGCGACCATGCGCCCATGCCGGGGCTATACAACGAGCGTCGGGGAGTCGCACTCCTGTCTCTTGAGGGAAGCGGGCAGCGCATCGTGCCGCCGGGGAGGACCACGAGGTCGCCGTCAGCGTGGTCGTACACTGGTACAGTCGCCTCTCCATCCGCCGCCGTCGTCCACCGTCCGTCGTGGCTGCCGCAAATCAGGGCGCCGGCGTTGGCGCCAGCTCCAGCCTTGTGGTGGAGGAAGGCGTTCTTCTCCATGAAGAACCGCGGCACGCCACACAACACAGGACCTGTTTTTGTAAAACGCGTTTGCACAAAAACGTCTCGGAGCCGTTTTTCCAAAAACGCGAAATCTGAGTATTACGAGAACCAAGTTTTTCTTATCCAAGAATTAGTTAGATTAGCCAAACAATGTTTTAGTTAGTTAGGCCCTGAAACACGTTTTTAGCTAACCGGTTCTCTAAAAACTAGCTATCCAAACAACCCCAGCATTTACACCCACGGTCAGCAAATCGGGTCCCCTAAAAGTCCGCGAACGCGTCTAAACAGTGATTGGGTACATCTCATATGTTTGCTCCCACGGTCGCGTCTTTTATGTCCAAAACCTCAAACCTATGCAACCCCATGCAACGCTACGTACACGGTGAAGACGCTTAATCCATCCTCCATAGACGGATTATAGTTCTGGACAAAATGATCAAAGTTCATCGCTTAATCCATCCTCCATAGACGGATTATAGTTCCGGACAAAATGATCAAAGTTCATCGGTGGACAATGCCAATTCATACTACAAACTTATAAAAACATCAATAAAACATGGATAAACGGAGAAGGGCGGAAGAAATCATCATTTCCTCCCCGCACCCTTCCCCTTGCGGTTGTCGGCGCTGCTATACCCCTCCGTGTACACGTCGGCGTGCAGCGTCGTCCGAGCTGAAGCTAGAGCCGTCCGTCAGGTCAAAGTCGTCGGAGCACCTTTGGCCCGACAACCTCCAAAGCAGGCGGTCCTGCTCCCTTGCATGTCGGGTTATTTTCGCCTTGGCCGCCGCCCCCTTGGATGCCTCGCGCTCCGACAACTCGATTGCGAGCCAGAGTACCTTGACATTTTTGCGGTGGAGCCGCCGCACATCCGTCTCCGTTGTCGTGAGAGAGTGTCGGAGGACTGACGCAAGAAGTGCGGCCTCGGGATGCACCGGCGCGCTCGCGCATTCCCTCCGCGTGGCAAACACCTCCCTCGCCGCCGCCCTCTCCCTCGCCTGCCAGCGTTCTGCCCATGCCTCAGATTCGGGCGTCCTTGTCCACGCCGGCGCCAGTATGTGACACGCCTGCCGAACTGACTCAACGCGGCCGCTGCATATCTAGCTGGAACGTCACGGACCGTCAGGGTAGACTTCGAACGGCCAATGCCGAGACGAGTGAGATAACCGCTAACAAATGCTTTGAAAATCATGCACCGTCTCGCTTAACTTAATAGGCGCGTGTTTGTGTCTTGCGATACAAGTACATGTCGTGGGTGTTTTGCTGACATAAAGTATGAGGGCGGCGCGTCCGCAGACATTGTCCAGTCAAGTCTTAAATTTCTCTTTTCATAATCGAACACCTTAATTAGCATACATCAAATCCGTACAAACCCATGCAACTACGTAAACGATGCATTACACACATCATGCGGCTACTACATCACAACATGTCATCGGACTATCAAAATTTGACATGTTTGACTATGATGGACAAGATCATCAATGACTACCCTTGCCTTTCCCGGTGCCATTGCCATCCTTCTCGCGGAAGTACCAGTCCAAGACATAGTAGGGATCGAGCTGGATCTGCTCGTCGCCGTTGCTATCCTCATTCTCTGGTGGATCCGAGCGCCCGATGCGTCGACACTATGGAATCGCGCCGGACAGATCTTGTTGTCGACTAGGCGCTGACTTTTCGGGAGCGGCGGAGTGCAATGCGTATATATATATATATATATATATATATATATACATATATATATATATATATATATATATATATATATATATAGTGGTGTTCTGTCCTCTACAGCATTCACTTATAGATGTGTCTTCATAGTTGAATCTTTTGAACTAAGTGAATGTGATCGGACCCTAATCTCTCTATGCTTACTATCTCAAACTCTATCTGTCCAAATCATATGCATTCTATTGAAACTGTCGAATGTCTTCTCTGCATCCTTGTCAGCAGAAGACACAGAGACAAACATCAAGTCTTTTTAAATGATTCATCTTTATTGTCCAAATCTGGAGAAGCCGGAACAACCATCCGACAAACTTGGCGGGCGTGGGAACGTGGGACAACTCTGAGTATGTTGCATGCTTGCCACGTGTCCCACGGATGTGAACAGACAGGGGCACCTGCGTAATTGCGCTGTGCCGCACACCTACTTATAAATACGTGTCCCCTGCGGTCAAGAAAACCTTCTTCCACCTCTCCACCTCGTCAAAACCCTAGCGCCACCGCTAGCTCTCGACGACGACGAAGCGCTTAGCTGCCGCGACTTCTCCGACGCCGTCCTCACGCCGGCCGCGGGCATCGTCCTCTCCGCCGCCGCCGTAGGTGTCCTCCGTCGCCAAGTTAGGGCACGGTGGATTGAACTGCTCGGTCTCCTATTCATCCCATCTAGCAGTTCTTCGTGTGGTAAATATAACTCTATTTTTACCAGCTTTTTGATCCTCAATGATTCATCCAATTTACCAAAATTGGTTTACATCTATACAAAGTTAGATCTATGCATGCGCATCTCATAACGCCTAGTATATTCACTTAAGCTTCATATCTAGTTAGATTCGTCACTTGTACTTATTCACGGATTCGTACAAATCTGGAACCGACTCTCAACATATAGGTGAATGTCTTCGCAACATGAGGTCAATGTCTTCAAACTGATTTATCTTCAAAATCTACTGAGAATGCATATGACCTCTTCCCCTTCCCTCGCATCTCTAATGCTGTCACAAGTACATGTCCGTGGGAGATTCCCTAGGTTCTCATAGTCTGCATTCGTTTGCAGAATTCTTACAGCAACACATTGAATCTCCCGAAGCCAGTTCCTGTCTGACCAGCAAGCGAAAGCCTTTGAGGCCTTTGAACATATTGAAACCATTCAGTTTGAAGTTTATGGCTGCAGAGAAATCAGTAAGCAAGGGCAGCAGACAGCATCGAGGGGGAACATCAAAAGATTTGCCTGATGACCTCGCAGAAATCTACAAGACAGATCCTGAAGAGGATTATAATCAGCGCAAGACACGAATCCAATGGATTCGACGCTATTGGGCTGAGCAATGGTTCAAGTACAAGTTCGTGACCCAGGAGTATGCTGAGAAGAATGCTATCAAGAGTCCTTGGGGTGATATTCTCTATCGTGGCCTTCCCCCCAAGAACAAAGCTGAAGCCATTGCACAAGAATTCTATCCTTGTATGGTCCGTGGACCACAGCCTGAGAATGCCGATCCATCATCATTGCTCTGGTGTCGTGACGATAATCTCTTCAAGCGCAACTTCCAGTATGCAAAGGCATCGGCAAAGGAAAACAAGAAGTCATGGGGATTAGACTTCAATCCTGGTCCCTCTGCTCCCCGTGATGATGGCACACGTGAAGCTGAAAAAAATGAAATCGGCCCCTTCTCAAACCTTGATGGCCTCATCTCATACATCTTGGTACAAGGTGCCAAAGTGGATCATTCTGATAATGATGTTGATTCTGATGAAGCCCTAGCTCCTCCTCCAAGGCCGCAGAAGCCAAAGAAAATTAAGGCTTCAACATCAGCTGCACCTCCAAAAGCTTCCCGTGTGAAGCCACTGGCCACTGCACCTCCTAAAGACAGTGCAGTCTGAAGATCTTTCACGCATCTCCAAGAAGACGGAGAAGAAAAAGAAAATCATCAAGAGTGCTGATCAGACTTTGACTCCTGCTGCCATTCTACGTGAAGAGCACATTGATCTGTCCAGCGATGACGATCTTGCAGATGATGCTCTTGAGCAACTGATCAAGAGCAAGGAAGAAGCTGAGATCTTCAACAACTTGCCTCTCTTTGACGTGGCAATCATCCATAACTTCATTGATGAGTGGTTTGACACACCAAATCTCAGCTTTGATGACTTGCAACTTCCCATTGGCCTCAGTGTCGCCTTCAATGGCGCCATTGCTTCTGAGCTAGCTATTGCTCAGCGCATCATCGAACTGAAGCACAAGATTGACTATGAAAAGGCTCAGTTCAAGAAGCATGTGGCCAAGCTCCGCGCGCAAGATGTCAAAAACTTCAAGATCATGCTGCACGAGCTCAAAGAAGCCTTTCACAAGAAGCGTGAAGAAGCTCGTGGCTCCAGAGAGCGCATGAAAAGTCTAGCTGACAAGTGTGTGCTTGCCTACAATGAGGCTGAGAAGCGCAAGGCTCTTGGTCGTCCTGGCATCGACCCCAGGATGGCTGCAAAGAAGAAGAAGAAATCGACTGTCCAACCTGCACCTTCAAGGCAAGATGAACCTCGCATTGTCTTCCCAAGCAGCATGACTGGCTCGAAGCCTAAAGTCACGTCAACCGCTTCAGAACAGAAGAAGACGAGGGATGCAGAGGCTGAAGCCAGAAAAAGGAAAACCTCTGAAGCCTCTGATGCTGCTCCCTCCAAGAATAAGCTTAATATCAAGAAGAATCGGGCTGCTCCCATAGAGCCCCTTGTTGTTGAACCCATCTCAGTGGTTCGTCCTGCTTCTGCAACCCAAGAACTACGAATGACTGTTCATAAGCCTGCTTCCACAGAGGCTCCTGAAGCTGAAGAAATTCCAGCAGTTGATCCCATCACTGCTGAAGACATTGGTCACCATGACAATGTTGAAGATGATGAAGTTCTTCCTCAAATTGAATACAATGTGGTATCATCGCCTGTTCATACGAACAGCGAAATCATCAGCATTGGTTGTCCTCTGACGCCAATTGCTCAGGATGTATCATGGGCTGATCGCCCGCAACAACAAGACTCCCCCAGTACTCCCCAACAACAACAAGTCACACCATCCGTGCAAGTTGAAGAGGATGAGGACCTGCCTACTCCATCTCCAAAGGCGTCGCCTGTATTACAAAGGCTTCGGAAAGGACCAAGGCCTCAAGCCCCTCTTCCGAGCGTTCCAGAAGGAGAAGTGCACCATCAACCTGTTGCACGTCAAGTGTTTTCAGAAGCCACTCCAACTGTGAATGTCTCCGTGTCTGAAGCCCCAGCTGCTGAAGACAATCCGGCTGCATCAGCCGATGACGAACATCAAGAAGAACGTGTCCCTACTCCCCCCATTCCTGAAGAAGCTGTTCATGAAGTGAACGTGTCTGCGCCTGACCCTCCAGCTCAGCAAGTGGAGGTTGAAAACCTTGAGGCTGCCACCACCAACACCAATGAAGCCAATGACATAGTCATGGCTGAAGCTAATGTGGAGCCTGTCCCAAGCACCGTACCAGAAGTCAATGCTGAAAATGCTCCTGAAGCTTCTGTTGTGCAGCCTGAAGCCACTGTTGCTGCCACTGCTCCTGTTCCGCCACCAAGGCCCTATACAATTGAGCAAGCATACAACCATGGCGAGCTAATCACAGTAAGATGGCCCGTTCTGGTCCCTCCGCCTAATGTCTCTGGTCCTTAGTTTGACTATCACATTAAGCATAGGCCTCAGGTCCAGAAGCCAAAGCCAAGACTGCCAAGGTTTCCAGGTACTGCCACATCTGTCGGGTCCTTCAATGCAAATGGCTTCAAAAGCCACAACACATTCTTTGACAGCTCAAAGAACCCCTACACAAGGCCAAGAATATCATCAGATCATTTCTGGAGTCATCAGCAACGAAGCTATTACTCCTGTGTTCTGTATGATCAAGGGCGCATTTTCCCTCATATGCGCCTCGACCTTTGAAAAGCCATTCTTTGGACTGCCATGCTTAGAAGAAGCACTTGACTGCTTTTCGTGATCTTTGATGCCGCTTCGACTTTGTGACAGACAAAGAACATTGGAATGAAGAACTTTTGCTTCAATTCTATGCTACCCTCCACATTCGCGGATATAACAGAGATACAAAGACATGGGTTCTCGAGTGGATGACAGGAAATGTTCATCATGAAGCCAAAGCTCTTGACATCATTGAGCTTACAGGCCTATCCACTCCCGGAGAGCTATATGAACCTGGTTGTCAAAACCACCGCAATGCACTGGAGAGCATCTTCCATAAGCCAGAACCAAACATGAGCCAGATGTTGAGCATGATGAAGCCTTTGCCACATGATGCTGAATATCCAAAGGAGTTCTTTGTTGATGACCTTGAGTATCTGCCGCGCACCATATATCACATCATACGGCGGACTCTGTGGCCGATCAAAGGACATTCATCAGCTGCAAAACTTGAAGGAGCCATGAAGACATTGGTCTTTTACATCCTCAATGGCATCAGCTTCAATGCACAAGATTTCTTCCTTCGGCAACTGGCTGCATCTGGATCTGATCTGTTTGGCCTGAAGTTCTATGCTCCATGGGTCATGCGCCTCATCAAGCAACACTCTGCTGTCAACTATCAACCCTCTGCTCGCAATCATGTGATCTTTCTACCAGAGGTTGATATGTCAGTTGAAGCCATATACCCTGAACCTGCCAAGAAGCCTCTTAGTCTTCAAAATGCTGAACACCAAAGCTTCACTCAGCCTATTGAAGGAGTCCAAGCAGTAACTCGTGTTTATCCAATGGCTGGAAACACTCGTCTACCTCATCGTGCGCCAACTGAAGCTACAGAGAGCACAATTTCTCAAAGGCCTCGGAAGCGCTCTCGGGTCCTAAATGACCGAGAACTTCTTGTGGCCCTGCATCAGAAACAAGATAAGCATCATTTTTGGCTCAAGCGTCAGATGCAAAGCCTCTCTGTGGATGTAAATCGCATTCGAAACCTTGCCACCAAGAATGCATTTGTCACTCACAAAACTTGTCGGCGATCATGGAAGAGTTTGACCCTGCTCAGTGCTGAAGCAGATCTTCAAGACGATGGCTACACTGAGCGATTCAAGTTTGACTCCACTCCTCCACGGAATGTTGTCCTACGTAGAACTCCATCTCTTGAAGACTCTGACTATTCTTCCTCCGCGGCAACTGTAAATGCCAATGTGATCGATGATGAAGACGATGCAACTTCACCGCCCCCTCCTTCTGCACGCATCGACACTGCACCAAGTTCGTCTGCACCGCCAAACAACAACGACAACCCTACTGCTTCACCTACTCCTCATGAGGACGAGTAGATGATCTATGTCTTCAAACCTTTTTGGTCATTACTGAAAAAAGGGGGAGAAGCATATGAGTTGATAGTCTTCAAGCGGGTTCATAAAGGCGGTTGCTTTATATTTTTGCCTAGTGCTTAAACCTCTTGCTTTTGATACACTTCGTTCTTTGAGTTGTAACACTTAAACTTGATGGTCGTCTGCTACTTATTTGCGTTTCCACGTGCGATGATAACTTCCGCACTTAGATCATTCTGCAGACGTCCATTTTTCATTATGCATGTCATTCTCTCAGTTATATCATTTCGTGAATGATGAATTATCTTCATAAGTTGAAGAGGATCTCCATAAGTACAACCTGCCATGTGCATTTGCATTCCAAAAGCAAATTATTTATATGCACATCTTCAGGGGGAGCCCTTGCCACTTATGAAAACAATACCCTATCCTTTACAATTTCACATACTTCTTTCCTGTTGAAAACTTCAACCAATTTGTCATCAATCACCAAAAAGGGGGAGATTGTAAGTGCATCTAGTGCCACCCCTAGTTGGTTTTGGAGTATTGACGACAAAGTTGGTTGAGGGACTAATGCGTTTGTGAGAATTGCAGGATAACGCAGGTAGTGTCCCTCATTGATTTGGTTTACCTACCGGAGATGACCCCTAAAAATGTATGAAGACATTGAAGACAATGGTGGTGTGTGAAGATATTCACATTGAAGACTATGGCATGAGAAGACATTGAGTGAAGACTATGGAGCGTGAAGACTGAGTTGTTTCGTTGTTTCCTTTTCTTCTGTGTTGAGTCATAGGAACCACCGTACTGTTAAGTGGGGTCCAAGTGAACTAAGTCAGAGTGACTGAAGTGATGCTCAACCCAAATCCTATGTCTTGACGAAGACAATGAGAGCAAATCTTATCCAGTGGATGAGTCGACTTTGCTTGTAGCCCAAGTAAAGTTGTCGTGTGTGTTTGAAATCGACCGTTGGAACACGTGTCGGGTTCCTTAGTGACCAGTGGTCATTTCGGACATATCAGGTCGGGTTGCCTTGTGGCTATAAATAGCCCACCCCTACACCATAAATTGGTGGCTGCTCAGAGTTAGTTTACGGCTTTTGTCGTTTTGAGAGCAACCCACCTCGAAGCCTTTGAGAGAGAAATCCTTGCGAGGACAAAGCCCAAACACCCAGAGCCAAAGAGTGTTAGGCATCACCGAAGTCTTTACATCTGTGTGACACGAAGACTTATTACACTTGAGGACTGTGTATCCTCCTGCCGGTTAGGCGTCGCGTTCTGAGCATCCAAGAGTCATTGTGGATTGCCGGTGAACGAAGTCTGTGAAGGTTCGGAAGTCTACCTTGAAGACTTACCAGAGTGATTGGGCGAGGATTGTGTGTCCTTAGCTCAAGGGGAATAAGGTGAAGACGCGGTCTTCTGAGTTGAATCTCAGCCTCCCTAACCAGACGTACAGTTGTCACAGCAACTGGAACCGGTCCAACAAATTATGGGTCTTCAACAGTGACTGGTTCTATCCCTTCCCTCCTTTACCTTGAGTTTGTCTTCATGAAGTCATTGCTTATTTGTCTTATCTGTTTGGCTTCATTGCTTGACTACTATTGTTGATTAGCTTCACACTATCTTCCATCCTGATCCTTACTACCTAACTGCTATTAGTCTTTGTACGTTCACATTATTGCATACTTGACTATGGCTTGCTTGTTGTAGTTTATCTTCCGCTGCATATCAATTAGGTCATTTCTATTGTTTGTCTTCGAAACTTCCACGTTTTGAAGACTTCGATAAAAATCGCCTATTCACCCCCCCTCTTGTCGATAACTAGCACTTTCAGCTGTTAGCACATAATCAATTATGAACCGGCGTTTCTTAATCCGGTCTGGCATTAACTATAAGTCGCCAGGATGATCATCCGGTGTTTGTCATAACCCGGCATGGCTTATTATGCACCAGCACAACATGGTGGGAGTTTTCAAACACTCAAGATTTGGGTTATCACCCTTACTACACAAGTTGGTAAACCAACAATGTGATTCAATATCACAGGTATGATATATTTTATATTTCCTTGTTTTACAACCTTGGTTATGAAAACTCTGGTTCTGTATTGGGTATCATAACCCGTCCGGCGGTAAACCGCCAAGGCATGTTTAAGTTTTTCAAATGCAGAAGGCAGGATTTTATAAAGAATACTAAGGCACATAAAGCAAACATAGCAACAATCATGCCGGATTACAGTGTCAGGTAGCAGTGCACGATGGCAGAAGATCAAAGTATTCCAACTAGCCTATTACAAGGCACTTTGATGCCCAAAAGAATAATTGTTTGTTGCCCAGAACACTCTATGTGGAAATCAAACCGGCTGCCAGATAATGATTCGTCACCAGGTTGACGTGAAGTTGATGGATCATCTCGCGTCGATTCACCCTCCTCCTCCCCACCCATTGGCTGGAAGTAAATGGTGGCCCAATCAATCCTGGTTAAAGCTTGGAAGACAGCTTCGTCACTTATAAGATTGGACGGTTCAACATCGGGGGCATAAGTGTGCTTACGGATTGGCGGGATAAGATTCTGTGCTTCTTTCACAGCTGCATCAACCCGTTTATTGTCCGCATCATAGCTGGACCGATGGACGGACAAGTCAACTTCTTCGGCCAATTGGCTTGCCAGCGGGCGCATCTCCTTTGTCAAGGTTTTGAGGGCTTCGTTGTCAAATTCTGACCCGTCTTCTTGTTGGCCAGGATAGCCCTTTGCGATGTCTGCTGGATCAAGATCAGATATCCAAGCTTTGGCCCGAGTTAGTGTTGTTAAAGCGCCAGCCCTTGCAGCAGATCGCTTTACCTCTTCTATCTGGGTAGGTGTCATAGATAATTTGGTCAATGTATCCTTGATCAACGTTGGCGCCGGTTTATTGTATGCGGCCGCACAGATGACTCGTTGAGCACCAGTATACAGTTGTTCTGTCAAAGTATAGGCTGCTTTCAACTTCATCCGCATATCCGAACCCAGATGAGCAACACGACTACCTGTAGCGGTTTAAGAATTTTTTGTTAAACCGGCAACTTCAAAGATGTTTAAGAAAGGTTCTTGGAAAGAGTACTTACCAAATATTGCAGAAGTCATAGCATTGACTTGACGCTTTAACCCGGTTAGCTCTTCCGCCACCAGTTTAAGAGCCGCCTCAGCATTCTCAGCCCGCTTTAACAGAGTGGCCTTCTCGGTTTCCCAGTCCACCGGCTCGCTTTTGAAACCATCCTTTAATTGCTCCATGGCAGTTAAAGCGCCCTTCAGTTCATCTTTGGCCTTGGAGGTTTCTGCTTGCTGGGACTTGATATTTTCTTGAAGATCGGCAATTTGGGAATCTTTGTTGCTCAAGTCAGCCTGCAAAAGACAGATGATGAAGATGTTAATATTTTTTCTCAAAGTCCCAAGCACATAACAAGTTATACACTTGGCACTTGGGGGCTAATGCGGATTGCTTCTTTTTTGATTGTTATTTGAAGTCCCAAGGCTCAATACAAGTATTAATCTTGGCACTTGGGGGCTAATGCATAATTGATCAGAAAAATCAAAGGTGAAGGAATTCAACAAGGACAAGTTTTGAACAGAAAGTCCCGGTTCATCTTGAAGAGGTAAACCGGCCCTTGGGGGCTATACAATTGAAGTCTTTTTTATCCAAAGTCCCGGTTCATCTTGAAGAGATAAACCGGCCCTTGGGGGCTACAATGGAGTTGATATAAAGTGCAAAGAAAACTTGATAAAATGTTTGAATAATAAATTACCTCATAGCGCTCCTTCATCAAGTTGACTAAATCGGCCTCATAATCACTACTTGTATACAGGCGGTTTAGATATCCAGCGTGAAGTTCTTGAGCATTGAGATGAGCACAGCTTGACAGACCAGTCTTCCATTTGCCTTTCTCTACAGCAGCAGATTCCACTTTGGCACTATGCTTTGACAAAGCAACAGGGTTGCCAGGAGAAGTGTGGCCAAAACCGGTAATCACCACATCATCAGTCCTGCCATCAACAATCTCATATGCGTTGGCTGGTTTGGTAGCGGTTCTTGCTGGGCTTGGAGTATTAGCAGCTGGACTTGGTGGATTGGCAGCTGGGCTTAGCGGGTCAGCATGAGGACTAGCCGGACTAACCTCTGGCGGATCAACGTAAGTGTCCTGACCTTATGGCACATGATCATCTGTAGCAATATCAGCATCTCCACCAGCACCTTCTGAAGTCCTCTCCGGTTCAAACTCCTCAGTGGGAGCACTCAGTTTCACTTTTTTGCTGAGTCGGGCTTTGGC
This sequence comes from Aegilops bicornis, assembly GCA_021605145.1. Classification (NCBI taxonomy): domain Eukaryota; kingdom Viridiplantae; phylum Streptophyta; class Magnoliopsida; order Poales; family Poaceae; genus Aegilops; species Aegilops bicornis. Next base: position 609,016,837 of record CM038670.1, on the reverse strand, counting down.
GCTGCAAAATAGCAAACAGAGGTTCATATGGTAAACCGGTGCAAGAATTAAAGCTAAAATTATATACTTACCCAGGGACGGTCTTGAGGGGAGGCATTTGTGTGGTTGATGAGTCGCGAGAGGATGAATTGGAAGTTACCTGATAATTCGAGTCAGACGGATTAAGAGGGTATCAGAAGTAACCCGCCAAGGGATAAGATTTGTTAGAATTACAAGAGACCTCTGCACGGCGCTTCCGGATTGGGGTGTCTGGTAAACCGGAGGAAGTGACTTGCTGGCCACTGTGCCGGGTTGTGCGACGAGCTTCAGGGTGCTGTGTCTTCAAAGAAAATTGTGGATCCAAATGAGTGAGAGGATGTGAACGTTTCACTTTCCGGACTGCGCGACGGAGTTTTCGTACTGGCACAAGATCGGAATTGGAGGAAAGGGAGATTACCTCTACGTGGTCAGCACGCCTGGCTTCCGCATCATCCTGATAATGGTCGTTGTCAATAAGATGTATGAAAAATGAACCAACAGAGTCAAGTTCTACCTCTGGTTCCGAGTCATCAACATCTTCGGGCGGATCAGAGGACTCGGCGGTTTTCTTCTTTGCTGGCCTCTTTGTGGCCTTGCTCTTGGCACGATGAGCTCTCATCGGTTTGTCTTGTGGTTTTGCCGGTTTGTCTTGAGTTTTCCTCTTCCAGAATGGATCATTGGCCTGTAAGAATAAACAAAAGGCCATCAGAAAAATGTTAAAGGGGAGACGGATTAAAAAGCAGATAGATAAATTCTTACAGTTGGCGGTTTGTTGGAGGCATAAAAGGGATGCAGCCCAATCTTGCTGCACTCAGATATCGGTTCATCTAGCATCTTTTTGACAGACTCAGTGATTTCATCATCATTCATCTATATTTCAATGTGCCGTTGAGGGTGTTTGACATCCCCAGTATATTCATGCATTAATCTAGTGCGGTGGCTTAAGGGCAGGATACCCCATGAAACCCAGCAACGGACAAGGTCAACACCAGTTAAACCATTTGCTACAAGAGCCCGGAGCTTAGCAAGTTGTGGTGCATATGTTTGTCGTTCCCTGGTAGTAAGCCGCTGAGGCAGTGGATATCCATTGCTGAGTCGGTAAGCACGGTAAACCGGCAGAGGATTTTCATCAGCAGGAGCGGTGTTCCGACAGTAGAACCATGTTTGATTCCAATCCTTGGGGTGGCTGTGATGTTTGGCATGAGGAAATCGACTTCTTTCCTTTTTTGAATCGACACTCCGCCAAGTTCAGTATTGGGGCCGTCAGAAAATTCGGTACGGCGGTTCAAGTGGAAGAAATCTCTGAGAAGTTCAACAGTCGGTTCTTCTTGCAGATAAACTTCACAGAACACTTGAAAATTACAAATGTTGGACACAGAGTTCGGTCCAATGTCTTGAGGGTGGAGTTGGAAATTGGCAAGTACATCACGGAAATTTTTTGATCCGGGAGGGCTAAACCCTCGGTCCAGCTGCTGCATAAACACAACTACCTCTCCATCTTGAGGCTCGGGAGGATTTTCAGTACCCGGGACTCTCCAATGAATGACCTCCTTCTTTGCCAAAGCGCCAGTTACAACATATTCGGTAAGTTGTTCTTCTGTGATCCGGGAGGGAACCCAATTGCAAGAAGAAAATTGTTTGGCCATTTTTATGACAAACTGTAAAGGAAGTTCAAACGCCGGTTCACGGTTCAAGATTGATATGCATAAACCGGTGTCAAACCGGGGAATTTAATCAAAGTGTGTGTGCACATTAAACCGGATATGGATGTTCAAGAAAAGATGGTGGTTTACGTGAGGGCTAATGGTACCTGGTGGATTGTCATTTTCTACAGGTTAAACCGCCTATAATGGTATGGAGGAAAACAAATCTGAAAATTGCTAAGTGCTACACAAACAGATTTCACAAGCTAAGGATTAACATTATGGATCTAGCATAGTTCAGGAAAAGGAAAAACATCAAAGCCCTAAAATGGCGACAACAGAACAAAAAGGATCCAGATGGGGTCTGTTCGTAGTTGAAAGGATACTATGGTGAGGCGAAATAAACTACAGCTTTGACCGCAAAGGAAAGATGTCAAGCTTATTTAGATTCGATGAGACGGTAAGGTCGAAACAATGAACGCGGACGAAAATTGATGAACACGGATGAACACCGAAACCCTAATGCAGATCTAGGGTTGAGGGAAGGAGGCTTACCGGATTCACAGGAGTGGCGGAGAAGTGTCGAGGATCTCTGGTATGTTCAGGTTGATGCAGCGGCCAGGGATGATGCAGCGCTTGAAGGTCGAGGGCGGCGGCGAAGCTTTCGGGCTTGAGCGTCGAGAGGAGGAAGAAGAAGCGCGGAAGGGGAAAAGGGAAAGACCCCTGGGCCTATTTATAAGACGAATGGATAAGCAGGCAAGCGCGGTATAACGCCCTCGATGCGGCTATATCTCCCACGTGTCGAAGCATGACTTAGAGGCATAACCGCATTGAAAGCAATGTCGCAAGTGAGGTAATCTTCACACAACCCATGTAATACATAAGGGAAAGAGATACATAGTTGGCTTACAAATGCCACTTCACACAATACATAAATAAACATCCATCATCCAGAATACACTCAAGGTCCGACTACGGAACCAAAATAAAAGAAGATACCCCAAATGCTACACAGATACCCGATCGTCCCAACTGGCTCCACTCACGATCATCGGGAAAAGACACATAGTAACGACCACGTTCCTCATCGAACTCCCACTTGAGCTCGGTTGCGTCACACCAGACCGCATCGTCGGCACTGCAACTGTTTTTGGTAGAATCTGTGAGTCACAGGGACTCAGCAATCTAACACCCGCGAGATCAAGACTATTTAAGCTTATAGGAAGGACAGAGTTGTAAGGTGGAGCTGCAGCAAGCGTCTAGCATATATGGTGGCTACATTCGCAAAAGAGAGCGAGAAGAGGAGCAAAGCACGGTCGTGAAGCTAGTAGCGATCAAGAAGTGATCCTGAACTACTTACGTCAAACATAACTCCAACACCGTGTTCACTTCCCGGACTCCACCGAGAAGAGACCATCACGGTTACACACGCGGTTGATGTGTATTTTAAATAAGGTCAACTTCGGGTTATCTACAACGGACATTAACAAATTCCCATCTGCCTCATAACCGCGGGCACGGCTTTCGAAAGATAATACCTGCAGGGTGTCCCAACTTAGCCCATTATAAGCTCTCACGGTCAACGAAGGATATTCCTTCTACCGAAGACCCGATCGATCTCGGAATCCCGGACTACAAGACATTTCGACAAAGAATAAAACAAGACCAGCAAAGCCGCCCGACAGCCGACAAATCCCGATAGGAGCTGCACATATCTCGTTCTCGTGGCACATCCGGATGAGACTAGCTACGAGTAAAACCAAGCCTCGAGTTTCCCGTGGTGGCCTGCAGTAGCTTCGATTCGGGCCAAGACTTTCGAAGGAGCACTGGTCCGGGGGTTTAAAATAAAGATGACCCTCGGGCTCGCGAAAACCCGGGGAAAAAGGCTTAGGTGGCAAATGGTAAAACCAAAGTTGGGCCTTTGCTGGAAGAGTCTTATTCAAAGCGAACTGTCAAGGGGTCCCATAAATCACCCAACCATGTAAGGAACGCGAAATCAAGGAACATAACACCGGTATGACGGAAACTAGGGCGGCAAGAGTGGAACAAAACACCAGGCATAAGGCCGAGTCTTCCACCCTTTACCAAGTATATAGATGCATCAATTATAGCAGATATATTGTGATATCCCCAACAAGTAAGCATGTTCCAATAAGGAACAACATCTCCATGTTCCAACAAGGAACAAACTTCATCTTCACCTGCAGCTTAGCAACGCTATAAGAGGGCCGAGCAAAGCGGTAACATAGCCAAACAACGGTTTGCTAGGAAAGGATGGTTAGAGGTTTGACATGGCAATGTGGGTGGCATGATATAGCAAGTGATAGGCATCGTAGCATAGGCATAGCAAAAGAGCGAGCAACTAGCAAGCAAAGATAGAAGTGATTTCGAGGGTATGGTCATCTTGCCTGCAAAGTTCTCAGAGTTGTCGAAAGCTTGATCCTTGTAAGCGTTCTCAACAGGTTCCTCGTTCACGTACTCGTCTCCCGGCTCTAACCAAAGCAAGAACACAAACAAAGGAACCACAATAAATCACGGTGCAATGCACAAGCAACATGATGCAAAACATGACATGATATGCGAGATGTGATATGCAATGTGTATGCGTGCTCCGGAAGGAAAATGATGAACCAGGCATCAACTTGGCAAACCAAGTATGCCGCTGGAAAGATGAGATGATTTCGGTTGAAATCGATATAAAGATCACCGGAATCGGATGCACGGTTTGCAAAAGACAAGCAAAACAAGAATGGCACCAATCTGCCATTAACAGCATGATACCACTTAGCAAGCAACAAGAAATTAAGCTACTGCACCCAAACGTACCAACAAAGTATATGGCAGTGATCTACTCAAGATTCTTGACAAAATATGAACACTGAGCTACGGCTAAATCACACCATAACAGGTTCAAACCAGCATGGCAGAAGTGCAAAACATATCAGCTTCACAGACTTGGTGAAATTACTGAACATGGCAAAAACAGCATCAGGTAGCAATGTTCAGAGCAAGAAAACTACATGCTACAGGAACTTATAATAGCAAAACAAGGCATGGCATGAATCTACTCAAAGCATAGAACAAAAGTCCCTTACTGACCATAAGCCAAAAAGGAGCAGAAAACATAGTAACACCCAGGTCAATATAGCAAGTTTCGTTAACAGATTCAGCAACAGGGCATGTCAAAAACAGATAACAAGTAGGCATGTTTAAGAGCTCGATGCACTCACTACAGAGCATATCATGATAAACTAAGCATACCTCCATCAAGAAGACATGGCATAGAAGATATACATGGCAATAACAATATCATAGCATATACGGATCAACTACAACAACCTTGGGAAAATTGAATAACATGTAAACAATCTGCCAGGAAACATTTTATAGCAAACGTAGACTTGATTGACTCAAGCTACGACACTCCATAATTGCAAACAAAGGCATGGATGGATAGAGCATAACCATGTGTTCAAAACATCCTTACTGAAGTATCTCAAAATATGCATGGATCTCTCGGTAGCATCAAGTTAACATGGCATAAAAATATCAGCAAAACAGGGGCTGAAATCAGCAACATCATGAAGCCTAGTTTGCATGCTTGTGCTAGTCACCAAAGAGATCACAAAAATACATGGCATGCACCCCCGGAAAGATGGCATGGCATATTACAAAACACATGTAGGACTCAAGTTCATAGGATGCACACATCAATCATGGAAAAAATGACAAAAGTGCATGTTCTGTTAAGAAACAGAAACTAACATCACATAGCCCTCTTGTAACAGCATTTCGGGCATCAATATGAGCTCAAATAAAAATGATGCAATGATATGTAATAGTCTACTCTTCGGGGCGAATATTCCAACATATTACACGCACGAAACGGAGCTACAGATGCAAAGTTCTGATGCGTTGAAAATGCCACAAATTAATCACCGAAATAAAACTTGGACGAATTTGGGGGAAGAAAGTCAACCCCTCGGGATCTCAGATCCGCCCGATGGATCGGGCGAGGCGGCGGCGCTGACTCGCCGGAGTTCGGCCGGGAGGAGAGGAGGCGGGCTGGGCCGCACGGCGAGGCGGGCGACGGGCCACGGAAGGCCGGCCGGAGCGGTGACCGCGGGCGATCGGAGCGGTGACCGCGGCGGCGGGCGAGGGCCGGCGGCCGGGCGCTGGAGGCGGGTCGGCCCGGCGGCGGGCGCCGGGCGGCCGGCGAAGGCACGGGCTGAGTGGGAGGAGATGGGCTCGGGGCCCGATCCGGACCTCGCTGGCGGGCCAGCGGGCGGCGGCGAGGATACGTGGCGCTGCCCGATTGGCCGGTGCGGGCGGCGGATTTCGTCCGCCGGACCGGACGTGTCCGGGGCGCGAGGTAGGGGAAGGCTAGGGTTTGTACCGTGATTTGGAATGGGGTTGTATATATAGGCATAGAGGGAGCTAGGAGAGTCCAAATGAGGTGTAGTTTTACCACACGATCGTGATCGAACGACGGAGAGCATGGAAGTGACTTAGATGGGTTATTGGACTATTTTGGAGGGTGTTGGGCTGCAACTTAAAAGAGGCCTTTGCGAGAGTGCGGTTAACCGTTGGAGTACCAAACGAGCTCCAAATGACCCGAACTTGACCGGTGGTCTACCGGTGGTATACCAAGGCCACTTGACAAACCTCGGTCCATTCCGAGAACGTTTAATACCCGCTCATGGAAAACGTAAAAGGACGCCGGGGAACATAGGAGTGCCGGATTGCAAAAGCGGACAACGGAAAAATGCTCGGAATCATGAGACGAACACGTATGCAAATGAGATGCACATGATGACATGATATGAAATGCATGACATGGACAAAATGCAAAATGAAGAAAAACCCAACCACATAGGGAATATCATATCACAATGCCGAAAATGGCAAGAGTTGGAGTTACAAATATGGAAAGTTACATCCGGGGTGTTACAACACTCCACCACTACAAGAGGATCTCGTCCGAGATCTAGGACTGAAAGAACTCCGGATATTCGAACGGAGGTGATCCTCGCGCCCAGGTGGCTTCTCGGTCGGAATGGTGTGACCACTTCACTTTCAGGAATTTGATTGACTTGTTGCGAGTCTTGCGCTCGGTTTCTTCAAGAATAACAACGGGGTGCTCATGATAAGAGGGATCTTCTTGAAGGTCAATTTCTTCGAAGTTGATAGTGCGTTCAGGAGTCTTGAAGCACTTGCGAAGCTGTGACACGTGAAACACATCGTGCACATTCACGAAGTTGGACGGAAGCTCAAGTTGATAGGCGAGATCGCCTCTTTTGCCAATGATCTTGAAAGGACCCACGTATCTAGGGGCAAGCTTCCCTTTGATACCGAAGCGACGAGTGCCTTTCATTGGAGAGACTCGGAGGTAGACATGGTCTCCGATTTCAAAAGCCACATCACGGTGCTTGTCATCATAATAGCTCTTCCGGGCGCGATTGCGCGGCTTTGAGATTCTCACGAATGACTTTGCACATTTCTTCGCTTCGTGATCAAGTCATTGCCAAGAAGTTGGCGTTCACTGTCTCGGACTAATTGAGAGGAGTACGGCACTTTACGCCATAGAGAATTTCGAATGGGGCCTTGCGAACTCGCTTGGAAGCTGTTGTTGTAGGAGAACTTCGGCATATGGAAGACAATCTTCCCACTTCATACCGAAGGAAATGACACAAGCCCTAAGCATATCTTCAAGGATTTGATTAACTTCGCTCAACTTGGCCACTTGTTTGAGGATGGAAAGCTGTCTTTGAAACGAATGTTGGTGCCCATGGCCTTAGAAAAGAATCCCAAAACTTGGAGGTAAAGATGCTGCCACGGTGCAGAAGAGATCAATTGTGGAATGCCGTGCAAGGAGACAATCCTGGATGTGTATAGCTCGCCAACCGAGCTGCTGTGATGGATTCTTTGATAGGAAGAAAATGAGCCACTTTAGTAAGCTTGTCAATGACAACGAAGATAGCATCATTTCCGCTTGGACTTAGGAAATCCAGTCACAAAGTCCATTTCAATATGATCAAACTTCCATTACGGAATAGCAAGAGGTTGGAGGAGACCAGCTGGTCTTTGGTGTTCTGCTTTCACTCTTCTGCAGACATCACACTCATTCACGAATTGAGCAATTTCTCGCTTCATTCGAGTCCACCAATATGACTGCTTGAGGTCATGGTACATCTTCGTACTTCCAGGATGAATGGATAGAAGCGAATTGTGTGCCTCGTTCATAATGACTTTTCTCAGATCACCCTTAGGAACCACAATCCGGTCCTCGAAGAAAAGAGTATCTTTGTCATCAACGTGGAAGCACTTGTATTTGGAAATGCCCTTGTCGATACCACGTTTCACCTTTTTCACCATGGTATCCAGAAGTTGAGCCTCACGAATTTGGTCTTCCAAAGTAGGAGAGACTATGAGGTTGGCAAGAAAGCCTTGAGGAACAACTTGAAGATTCTGCTTGCGTAAATCTTCACAAAGATCAGGTTGGAAGGGCTTGTGGATTTAACTGGTGCAGTAAGCCTTCTGCTCAAAGCATCTGCAATGACATTGGCCTTGCCGGAGTATATTCAATACTTGGGTTGTACTCTTGAATCATTTCGCCCATCGAGTCCGCACTGAGGTTGAGGTTGGGTTGAGTGAAGATATACTTGAGACTCTTGTGATCGGTGAAAATGTCCACTTTCCTTCCCAACAAGAGATGTCTCCATGTTATCAATGCATGGACAATCGCCGCGAACTCAAGATCGTGAGTGGGGTAGTTCTTTCGTTGGGCTTCAATCTGGCGAGAGGTATAGGCCACAACTCTCTTCTCTTGCATTAACACAAAGACCGAGACCTTGAAGAGAAGCATCACGTAAAAACTTCAAATGGCTTGGATTCATCAGAGGAGTCAAGGCAGAGCTGTGACGAAGTTTCTCTTTGAGAGTATTGAAAGCAACGTCACACTCGTGGAGACCGGACATACTTCACATGCTTCTCGAGGAGGTTGGAAAGAGGCTTGGCAATCTTGGAGAAGTTCTCAACGAATCTTCGCAATAGCTTGCAAGACCAAGAAAATCATGGAGTCGCTTGACATTCGAGGAGGTTCCCAATTCACAACTGCGGACACCTTCTCGGTTAATAAATGATGCCCTTGGCGGAGATGATATGACCAAGATAAAGCACTTCATCAAGACAAAATTCACATTTGGAGAACTTAGCATAGAATTGATACTCTCCGAGCTTGTCTAGCACCAATCGCAAATGTTTGGCATGATCCTTCTTATTCTTGGAGAAGACCAAAATATCATCCAGATAGACCAAGACGAATTCATTGGTGTAGGGGTTGAAGATGAAGTTCATCATCCGAGAGAATGTTGGAGGAGCATTGACGAGGCCGAAAGACATGACAATATATTCATAAGAACCAAAGCTTGTTCGAATGATGTCTTGGGAATATCTTGTTCACGAATGCGAATCGATGATAGCCCATACGAAGGTCAAGCTTGGAGAACACTTTAGCACCTTTGAGTTGCTCGAAAAGCTCATTGATGTTGGGAAGTGGATACTTGTTCTTGATTGTCTTCTTATTCAATGGACGGTAATCGACGACAAATCGGTCCGTGCCATCCTTCTTCCGGACAAAAGAACACCACAACCCCAAGGAGATGAACTCGGTCCGATCAAACCCAGACGCTCTTGTTCATCGAGCTGCTTCTTCAATTCCTTCAAATTTCATTAGGTCCAAGCTTGTATGGACGCTTGCAAGCGGGTTCGATGCGGGTGCTCAAGATCGATAACGAACTCAAGCGGCCGATGAGGAGGCATACCCTAAGCTCTTCCGGAAAGACATCTTGGTACTCACAAACGATCGAATCGAGAGATAGCGCCCAATTCGCCCTTCTCATTGAGAGAAAACAACCGAATGGTTTCATCACGAGCGGCATAGATGATCACATCATTAGAGGAGTGAGTCAATTGAATTTCCGGCAGCACAATCAAGCTGAGCTTTGTGCCGAGAAAGCCACCCATCCCGAGAATAAGATCAATATCCGAGTCACCAAGAACAATTGGTTTAGCCAGAAATCTATAGTCGCCCATCTTGATACCGACATTCGAACCATCATGCTAGAGCTCAAACGCTTAGCCGGAGAAATAACTTGCAATGCTTTAGGTAATTTCTCCGTGTCAAAATTGTGCTTCGATGCAAAAGGATATGACATGAAAGAATGCGATGCACCAAAGTATCAAATAAAACTTTTGCAGGAATATCATTAATCGAGAGATTACCCATTATCACATCGGTAGATTCCTCCGCTTGAGCTGCATTCATCATATTCACCTTGGCATGCTTTGGATTATGCTTGACCACCGCATTGCCGGAAGATTTCACAGAGGAGGAGGCGGAAGGCGCCTTTGGTTGAAGCACTTGTTCGCATAGTGACCTTTACGCTAACATTTGTTGCAAGTCACCTCTCGAGAGCGGACGGTGATAAGGAGCATTTGACCTTGGAGCTGGAGAATTAGACTTGTTACGATAGCCTGGGTTGGGCGGGTGGGAAGATCCACGACCACCTGAGTTCTTCTGGCGATAAGGCCGACGGAACGGAGGAGGAGGAAGATAGAACTTCTGGCCGCTTAGCTGCCACTTGAGAGGAAGAAGAAGACTGATCTGCATCCCTGATTCTCTTCTTAGAAGCCTCACATTTGAGCTGGGCAGCTTCTTGCTTCAGTTCCATGTTGTAGAATTCATCATACTTTTCTGGCTCAAAAAGCACAAGAGCTAATTGCAGATCTTCTCTGAGGCCACCTCTGAATTGATAGATCATACTCTTTTCATCGTGGACGCCTTGCTTAGCAAAGCGGCGAGTTCTCGAACTGGATATTGTATTGATACACGACATGTTGCCTTGCTTGAGATTGCGGAACTCCTCACGCTTGCTCTCAACAACACTTTTCGGAATGTGGTGAGCTCAAGTCTCTGCGGAACTCATCCTGTGTAATGACACGACCTCCTCTGGAATGTTTGTATTCTTTGGAACCACTCACAGCTTGGTCCTTGAGTTGAAACGAAGCAAACTTGACAAAGTCCTCGTGTCCGACATTGCTACATTCAAAATGTTTGCAGATGTCCACAAGCCAATCGTCGGCGTCTGTGGCCTCGGCTACGTAAAACCAAGGACTTCTACCGATTAGCGAGGAACTGATTGAGGGTAGCAAAGTGCGGCTGGTTGTTGCCTTGACCTTGATTGCCTTGATTGCCTTGCCCTTGAGTACGCTCTTGCAAGAGTTGCAAAATCATCTCGAGCATTGGCATTGGTGGCTGCCATGATAGCTTGCCATGCCTCCGGAGGCGGAGGTGGAGGTGGAGGGTCTGACCGATTCTCATCATTGCGATCCGGATTCGCACGCGTTGGCGGAGCCATCTGAAGAGGGTGACATCCGTTAGCACTTGATAGACAGATAGACAAGTTGAATCAACGGATAGAAATTGCAACATATAGTCTTCACAATAAACATTCGAACAAGCATGAACGAATGAATTCCAAAAGCTAACATCACACGTCCATTAAGGTGAGAAGCCACTTAGATAAAGATATGGAATCATCATCTGCCTTTGAAACAACTCGAATAACACAACTGAAAACAAAACAAAAGATTGGCTTCTAGAATAAGCCGGAACAAACACATGATAGAGACTTCGCCCAAAGTGTTTGTGGTGGGGCCCTACACACTGACGTCTGGCCGGCCGTCATGTCGGGGACCCCGATTCCAAGTCACATCGATCTAGCCGGTAACACCTCATATCACTTTGCGGCCTCACGCACGGTATTCCCACGGGTGTCGCCTTACCATGGCCCGGGACCGTTGCGTCTTTTGGCTCACGTATATGACAGTGTCGCTTGCATCCACATGTTAATGTACCCGGGCCGAATTGGCTAGTCGTGAACCCAAAGCGGCACTAACCTATGGGGACAGGCATACATGAATCTCATCGAGCATGTCGGTCATCAACGTATATATTCGGGCTGTAGCACTGGGCTAACAGGACTCCGGTATACCGGGTTGTAGCTGGCTAGGCAGGACTCCGAATACCACCGCGTGACATTTCCACGAAGGGATGTATATAGGAACGGCAAGTGAATCACATGCCCGGCCAAATAAGTGTCCAAGCGGTAGTCTTTGGGCTAGCAGGACTCCGGCGAACCGGGTCAGAAGCGGACTACTATCGCCGTAAGCACGAGACTTACATTTCCCCATATGAGAGGCTGCCAAGGATAAACAACTAGTTTGTCGGATCCCACTCATACCAAGCATTTCAATCATACACGCAATATGCCCGATATGAGTAAATACAACAAGGCATCACAACAAAACTCTACAACTCAAGTACTTTATTTAAAAGGCTCCGAGGAGCCATACATAACATAGTCATACAGGTAGGGGTCACATGACCCAACACTCAAGTCATACAATCATACAAGCACATGCGGAAGCAAACTAGTCTGAGTACATACTCTAGAAAGAAAGAAAGCTTGTTGGAGCCTTTCTATCTACCATGGCCCTTCACAAGTCTTAGATCGCCACCTGGGTGGCTAATTCACTCGTCGATGTCAAGGTCTACATAGAACCCATCGGAAGGCGGTTGTCGTCTCTAAAAAACATTAATTAAGCAAACATGAGTACGGAGGTACTCAAAGAAGTCTTACCACGTAATCCTATCATACATGCACATTCTCAAGAAGGTGGTGGAGTTATCTGCAACAAGCCAGCCTTTGACTCTTGGCTAAGCTATCCTACGTGACACCACTTGAAAAGCATTTGTCGCACCCGAGTCCACTAATCACCATCACAATACTCCACCGTGGATCCTCTCTCGCCATCCCACGAGAGGGCCATCCACGATACTCACACTTATCTTGAGGCTTTTAGTAGTATCCATTTACTTGTCTATGAACTGATATAGGTAACCCAGAAGTCCTTCTCCGTGGACACGGCTATTCGAATAGATCATATTAAACCTGCAGGGTGTACCTCTTCACACACGCTCACCACTTACCGCCGTTTACACGACATGTACTCGGCAACCTTCAAGCCGGAAGCCCAACGTGGGTGTCACCACGACCTACCTAAACACACAAGTCCCAAGTCTAGGTTGATCGCCTATTCGGGTTCCATCCAGGGAGTCCGGCCGAGGTTTCCCATACGGCCCCGAACGATGTGTCTGAGGTTCCCGAGACACCAAACGGGCGAATCGGTACACCAGGCCACGGTGCCTACCGCAACACAACCCACCCCTATGGTCGGCTTGCTGCTGCCCCAAAGATGCTACAAACACTTAAACTACTTGCAACTCCCTTGACCGAGGACAAGAGTGGTTAAGAAGCCGAGAGGGTCCATTGGTTTGGGCCCAATGCGTGGTAGTAATTGTTTCATGGATCACAAACACAGATCTCGGTTCTTAGGATCGGCTTCAATGAAACAACCCACCATGTACTCCTACATGGCCTCTCATCGATACCTTTACCAAAACGTGTTCAACACTTTCACTCCCGAACCCGACACAACCTTTCACTCCAGTTCATCATCCCGATGAGCGGACTGACACAACTCTAAGCATAGCAAGCATAGCATGGTAGGAATCACAAACATGGCTCAATCAACTCCTACACATACTAGTGGGTTTCATCTAGTTATCGTGGCAATGACAGTCATGCAAAGGAAGTGGGTTCAACTACCGCAAAGACACAACAGTTTGAATCGCGTTGTCTTAATGCGATGAACGAGAGCAGAAGCGAGAACATGGGTTTGTATCGGAATGATCAATGAGTTGCTTGCTCGATGGAACTGGGGTAGAGTAACGCCTTCAGATGGATAGTCGAGGTTATCCTCAAGCGTAACCTATCATGAAAGCACACCGAAAGTAAACACACATGACAATATGCAACAATATGATGCATGCTATGACATGGCAATATGGATGTGTGTTGGCCTAATGCAAGCTGAAGTAACAGGGGATGAACTCATTTGAATCAAGGATTCAAATGATAGCTCATTTGAGTTAGTCCTAAAGGTGCATTATCTTATTCTGGTTAAACAGCATAGTTAACTTGTTTTAACATGCATGAAACCTGTACCAATGGATAGAGTGGATTTTTCTGATAATTTTCCATATATAAATCTTTGCATTTGGAGTTATAGATTAAAAGTTATAAGCATTTGAAATTTGAATTATATTCGAATTTACTATATTAGAATAAATCCAGAAATTGAATTAATACGTCGACCATGCGTCAAAGATGACGTCATAGTCAATCGACGTCCAGGTCAAACCTGACAGTGGGTCCCGCATGTCGTGGTAATCAACTTAATTAAAGTTTAATTAAAACTAACCTATTTAGTTAGCGTGGCTGGGCCCCATCTGCCGCTGACCGTCGGGTCAACGAGGGCCCGCAGTGGTCAACGCCCACGTCGGCTGCAAATGGCGACTAGCCGGGCGAGCCCGACACGGCGGAGAGAGTGTGTTTGGCGATTCCGGCGACCAAACGAGTCGCGAAGGTAGCTACGGGTAGCTAGGAGCAACCCGCGACCTCTTGGTGGAGTCGATTGGGGTGGGTGGCGGAGTTGGCGCGGCGGACGAGCTAAGCGGCCGGGGTTGACCAACGACGGGCTTGGGGTTAGAGGGCTCGGTGAGGTGCGGGAGTACATGGTAGACCCTCGAGTGCGGTGAGTGCAACGGACACCATGGGGTGGCGGAGAGTGACCGAGCACGTCGGCGACGAGCTCCGCAGCGTGAGTGCGGGTGAACGTGGCTCGGTTGCTACGTTGCTCGAGGGCGAGAGAGAGGAAGGGGAGTTAGGTAGGCTCACGGGCGACGTGTAGAAGCCCTCGTCGAGGTCGGGATGAACCGGAGCGACGGCGGCATTTAAAGGGATCTCCGGCTGACAGCGAGCTCGGTTGAGTCGGTGGGATGGATTCGGTGCACTAGAACGAGCGGGACTCGGCTGGCTAGGGGTAGTGGAGTCGGCGGAGCTCCTGGACATGATGAGGAGGAGCATGGACGGCGGGGAGCACGACCACTGGCGGTGGTGGCGCGGCGGCTGCCAAGATGGGGAGAGCGAGAGAAGCGAGCCGGAAGGAGAGGGAGTGTCCAGGGGTTCGGGAGAGAGGGAGGTCGGTCCTCGTCGGCACTGGAGGAGGAGCGGCGAGGCGGCGACCAGTGCGTGGCACCCATGCGGTGCTCACGCCGAAAGCACTGCTGCTCTGGCTTGAGCCAAGCAGCTACTGGCGCTTGGCTGGGCCGGCAGTGGGCCGTGGGAAAGGCCAGTAAGTTTTCTGTTTTTTTAACCTTTTCTAATTTCCTGCAACTTTGTGGGGTTTTCTAAAATACCAAAACAGTTTTAAAAATCACCAAAATGCTCCTGGTCCCTTGTTGGAATATTTCCAACATGAAACATTTTGGTTTGGCAATTTTGGACATTTAAAATATTTTGTATAATTTGAAATGCTCAAATTCAAAACTTGTGAATTAATCCAAGGACATTTGGATGACCTAGAAAATGATGCAACACCTTTGACATAGGCTCTGAACCAAAGCAAAGATGATGAGCATTTTGAAGGGCATTTAAGGTTCATTGAAATAATTTTTTTAGTAAACCCTAGTTGAGTTAAAAGGGGGGTGTTCGGGGTTTCTGCCTTCCCCATTTCAAATTCAAATGAAATTTAAACATGATGCACACCCTAATGCATGGTCTAACTGGGATGTGACAACTCACCCCTCACTCAAAAGAATCTCGTCCGAGATTTAGGATCTGTTATGAAAAAGGTGGGATACTCAAGTCGAAGACGATCCTCCCTTTCCCAAGTTGCTTCTTGCTCGGAATGGTTTGACCATTGAACCTTTAGAAACTTGATATTCCGACGTCGAGTGGTACGCTCAGCTTGATCGAGGATACAAACGGGATATTCTTGATAGGTGAGGTTATCTTGGAGATCAAGCGTTTTGTGGTCTAATCCACGGATAGGATCCGAGAAGCAACGCCTGAGTTGGGAAACGTGGAAGACATCGTGGACTCTAGAAAGATGCGGAGGTAGTTCCAATTGGTAGGCAACTTCTCCTCGTTTGGCAAGAATGAGAAAGGGTCCAATGTAGCGAGGAGCCAACTTGCCTTTGATACCGAATCGATGGGTTCCTTCAAAGGAGTAACCCAAGGTAAGCCTTCTCGCCAATTTCATAAGTCATAGGCTTATGCTTGCGGTCATATTGGCTCTTTTGACGAGATTGGGCTGTTTTCAATTTCTCACGAACAACGCGAACTCCGCTTCTTCGCTTCTCGAATCATGTCCGCCAAAGAGTTGTCTCTCCCGGTTTCGACCAGCTTAAGAGGCGTTCGACATTTCCGTCCATAAGGAACTTGAAAGGGGCTTTGCCAGTGCTGGCTTGATAACTATTGTTATAAGCGAACTTCGGCGAATGGAAGGCATTTCTCCCAATTCATGCCGAAAGAGATGATGAAGCTTCAAGCATATCCTCTAGGATTTGATTGACTCGTTCTACTTGACCACTTGATTGAGGATGGAAAGCGGTGCTAAAGGAGAGACGAAGTTCCCATAGCGCTTTTGGAAACTTTCCCAAAATCGAGAGGTGAAGAGACTCCCACGGTCTGAGTTAATCTCTAATGGAACACAATGAAGAGACACTATTCGAGAGATGTACAAATCAGCTAGCTGGCTAGCGGTTATACTCTCACGAACGGGTAGGAAGTGGGCTACTTTGGAAAGACAATCAACGACAACGAAGATAGCATTATTCCCTCTCTTGGTCCTGGGAAACCCGGTAATGAAATCCATACCGATTTTATCCCATTTCCATTCAGGAATTTCCAAAGGTTGAAGGGTACCAGCAGCCGTTGATGCTCTGCTTTAACTTCGACGGCAGACGTCGCAATTAGCAATGTATTGAGCGATTTCTCTCTTCATCCTAGTCCACCAAAACCTCCGGCGAGGGTCTTGATACATTTTAGTACTACCGGGATGAATGGTGAGAGGAGAGTCATGAGCTTCCTTAAGGATCAATCGCCTCAGTTGCGCACCTTGGGAACCACTAGACGGTCTCCAAAGAACACGACACCTTGTTCATCAATGGAGAAACAATCATGCGACTCCTTTCTTGATGTTTCTCCGATACGGAGATTCCGGATCTACCTTCCGTGCTTTGATGATCTGATCCGTAAGGGTAGGTTTCGCCACCGGTAGAAAGGAATCCTCGAGGAACAATGTGAAGATTAAGCTTACAAAATTCCTCGTGGAGAAATGGTTGACTTTGTTGTAACATCGGTTGTTACAAAAGATTTGCGACTTAAGCGCGTCGGCCATGACATTGGCTTTGCACAGGGTGTAAGATATTCCTAAGTCATAATCTGTAATCAACTCGACCCAACGTCTTTGCCTGAGATTCAAATCCGGTTGGGTGAAGATATATTTCAGACTTTGGTGATCAGTGTAGATTTCACAACGGTTACCAAGAAGGTAATGTCGCCAAGTTTTGAGTGCATGAACCACTGCTGCAAGCTCTAGATTGTGTGTGGGATAGTTATCCTCATGGGGACGCAACTGCGGAGAAGCGTAGGCAATCACATGACGATCTTGCATGAGTATGCAACCTAGTCCTTGTCGCGAGGCGTCGCAATAGATAATAAAGTCCTTAGAAAAATCTGGTGGAACAAGTACGGGAGCAGATGTCGAGCGTCTTTTCGGTTCCTCGAAGCTGAACTCGACTGTGGTGTCCATTCGAACTTCTTATCTTTCTTGAGGAGTTCGGTTAGAGGTTTGGCAACTTTAGAGAAATTCTCGACGGCGACGGCAATAGCTCGCTAAACCGAGAAAACTCGAACTTGCTTAACCGATTCAGGTGGAGTCCAGTCAAGGACGGCTTGAACTTCGCTTCGGGATTGACGCAATGCCCTTACCGGAGATTACATGGCCTAGGTAGGTCACTGCAACCGTAATTCACACTTAGAGAATTTGGCATAAAGGCGGTGCTCTCGAAGTTTCATCAACACTAGCCTTAGATGTTCGGCATGTTCTTCCTCATTCTTGGAGTAGATGAGTATATCATCGAGGTATACCACGCATTTAATTTATCCAAATACTCCATGAAGATGGAGTTCATTAACCGAGAGAAGGTGGCTGGAGCATTGGTTAATCCGAAGGACATGACGGTGTACTCGTATTGGCCATAACGAGTAACAAAGGCCGCTTTTAGGAATGTCCCGTTCTTGATTTTGATTTGATGGTAGCCTAACCTCAAATCCATCTTGAAAAGATCGAGGATCCAATGAGCTGATCATACAGTGTCGTTGATCCCGGGAGCGGATACTTGTTCTTGATAGTGACCAAATTGACAGTCGATAATCCACAACCATCCGATCCGTACCATCCTTCTTCTTGACGAAGAGGACGGGCAAGCCCATGGAGATGAACTAGGACGGATGAAACCTTTTGCAAGGACTCATCGAGTTGTTTCTTAAGTTCAGCTAGTTCTAGGGTGCCATCTTATAAGGTCTTCTAGAGATTGGGACGGTTCCGAACAAGATCTATCACGAACTCAACATCCCCGCTGTGGAACACTGGCAGTTCCTTCCGAAAGACATCCGGAAAATCACGGACTATCGGAATATCTTCGAGGTCCGGAAGGGGATTGGCGTTTAAGGAGTAAAGGCTGGCGCTTAGACACTCGGGTTAGAACATTCACCGTCTTGCCCGAGGGATGGGTGAGCTGAACAGTTCTAGTAGAGCAATCAATCTTAGCATAATGGGTGACATCCACCCATACCCAAGATGATGTTTATGTCCGAGGACTTGAGAGCTATTAAGGAAGCAAGAAAGACTAGTCCGTCGACAAGAATTTCATTCCCATGACTTATTCTAGAGGTTTGCCATCTAGAACCAGGGTCTGAATTTCCATGGAGGTGTGCATGTCACGAATGTGGTGTTGTGCAATCGAGCATAGCTCTCGGAAATAAATGAATGAGATGCTCCAAGATCAAAAAGAACAGCTTGCGGATGACAATTAACAAGGAGCGCACTGAGGACGGCGTTGGGATCCTCATAGGTTTCTTCAGCAGAAACATAGTTGACATGGCCACGGCGGTGGCAACCGGTTTAGCATAGGGCACCTTTCTGTTTGGCTTGCCACGGCCAATAGACTTTCCAACTTGACTGGGGTTGTTTTGGGGGCACTCACGGATATAGTGGCCTGCCTCTCCACATTTGAAGCAAGTTATCATATTGGGGCGTGAGCAGGCACTAGCAGCGGGGCCTCCATAAGTCTTGGGCGGAACATACTGCTTTGGTTGGGGCGAGGCGCCTCAAAAGATGGCCTCGGGTGAACACAGGTGGTAGAGCAGTATTTGGAATCCAAACCCGCGCTTCAGTGATCCAGAGCCGGATGAAGATCCAGAGTCACGGATGTGCTTGCGTGAAGCCTCAAAATCAGTCCGCGATTTGCCACCGATAGCCTTGTTGACTAGCTTCGAAAAGAGGTACACTCATGCAGACGAAGGTCTCGGCGTAGCTTCGAGGCTAAGTCCCTTGCGGAACCTTGCTCGCTTCTTGGCATCGGTAGAAACTTCTTCGAGCATAACGTGCTAACCTCCCAAATTCACGGTGTAGGCATCCACCGTCACCTACCTTGGGTGAAATCGCTAATTCCTCCCTTTGCGATCCATAAGACCTTCCGGGATATGATGCTCACGGAAGGCGGCACTGAATTCAGCCCAAGTTGTAACTTGTCCAACCGGACGCATAGCCTCATAATTCTCCCACCAGAGACTAGCAGGGCCTTCCAGATGATAAGCGGCAAAGGTAACCTTGTCAGCCTCAGCCACGTTGGCGGAACGCAGCTTGTGGTGGATGCTGCGAAGCCAATCATCTGCGTCGAGTGGCTCGACGGAATATTTGAACTTTGGGGATCTGACTTGACGAAGTCGTTGAGTGAAACCACATCATTTCTTGGCTGGCGTGCGGTGTTTTGTTCAATCCGCTCCAGTAAGCGATTGGTTTCACGCTTATTGCATTCTGCTTCCAGCATAACCTCGGCCAAAGATGGCGGTTGCGGCAGATTCACATTTCTGGCTGCACTAGCTTCTCCCCGCTCGAGCAGCAGGAGTGTTGCGGGTGTTGACCATCCTAGGAGACAAAGCAACGGTTTAAACCAGGATGGCAGAATTTAACAAGGAAGTGCGGAAGGTAATGGATAGCATGGAATGCAAAGATGTCCATCCGTATGACATGGTAATATAAAGCTGCCATATATATATATACCAACGGTCATACACACCATTCATAGTTTAGTACAAGCCTGGCGGGGTACAACTATAAGGAAAGGCGTTACATCTCATCGGAAGCATTCCAACTCCTATACATTATTTTTCTACACTTCCGGAATGATACACACTTAAGTCATATTCCACAAGTCACGCAGGACGGCGGAAATACAACTATTACAATACTAGGGATACTACTACTACTCAGACAGCTCCGTAGTAGTCCTCATAGAAGTCACCTCCCAAGCCTGGAAGTGGAACATGATCATCCGGAAGCAGACAATCTGTGGAGCACATGGACCATAGGGACTCGGATGTGGCCGTGGTCCAACAAGCGGTGTGACGAGGCCCACGAGGAGGAGTGATGCCTCCTACCTCACGCCACTCCATAAAGTCCGCAGACCAGCCCGCACGGGGTACAAGTCTCTCATGTCCATGTATCCGGCTTGCACGGCAGGTGCAAACCTAGTCAGAGTAGCCCAGTGATCAGCACGGGCATTAAAGAGCTCCATACACAAGGCCCGGTTTTCACGGTCCTTGTCTTCTAGCATCTCCGTGGTGGTGCGAAGAAGTGAGTCCTCATGGGATGCATCGCTGTACAAACCCTGCAGGTAGCCATGCGCCTGTGGAGGGATGGCATGTAGCGGAAATCACTTGTTGACCCGACAAAGGCAGTTCGCTCGAATAATAGTCATCATAGAATAGGCTGCATCTTGCACGAGACATCCCAATAGTGATCCCAAGTCCATAAGAACAAAGGAGCGGTTCAAGAGCTCCGGATAGGATGGATAAATCCTGACCGTACAGATATTGGCTTTGGTTGAAATCCCTAAACTGCTCCTCGACGGTATATTCAGGATACCATCGGTAACCTGTCTCGACCATCACCGAACCAACATTGCCGTGTGACCACACACACCAATGCAACGGGTCGACGAACCACTTGGTTACGGGGACGGGTGGCCATCTGAAAGCACAGCCACAATGCAAAGACATTAGAATTTCTAGGGAAAATCGGGCAGCATAACATCCGTAAATGCTCAAAATCAGATTTGAGACATTCAAAACAGGTTTCAAAACCACTCAATAACATCATATCAAGGTTACGGTTCAACCGGTAGCATACCAAAAATAATAGGAACTGAATCGAGGATGTAACCAACAATCCTATAAGTTACTACGGATTAGTAACACGTGAACACGATAGAGAGAAGAGAGCCTAGTCCTATACCCACGCCGAATGAGAAGAGGATGACTCGAGATCGAGAGGGCACAAGGTAAAGGAGTAAAAAGAGCCTTACGTTCCCTCCCACAATCAATTCCCCTACATATAACTAAAGCATTTCTAGACTCAACATCGACCGGTTTGGCTTAGCGAACCTACAGGCAGCCCTCGCTCGATGCCAACGCTGTCAGACCCCGATTCCAAGTCACATCGACCTAGCCGGTAACACCTCATATCACTTTGTGGCCTCACGCACGGTATTCCCACGGTGTCGCCTTACCATGGCCCGGGACCGTTTGCGTCTTTTGGCTCACGTATATGATAGTGTCGCTAGCATCCACATGACAAAGAACCCGGGCCGACATGGCTAGTCGTGAACCCAAAGCGGCACTAACCTATGGGGACAGGCATACATGAATCACATCGAGCATGTCGGTCATCAACGTATATATTCGGGCTGTAGCACTGGGCTAACAGGACTCCGGTATCTTGGGTTGTAGGCGGCTAGGCGGGACTCGAATACCACCAAGCGTGACATTTCCCGAAGGGACGGACATAGGGCAGAAGTGAATCACATGCCCGGCAGTCAAGTGTCCAAGCAGTAGTCTTTGGGCTAGCGAGGACTCGGCGAAGAGCATGGCGGACTACTATCGCTCGGAAGCCAGAGACTTACATTTCCCCATATGAGAGGCTGCCAAGGATAAACAACTAGTTTGTCGGATCCCACTCATACCAAGCATTTCAATCATACCATAATATGCCCGATATGAGTAAATACAACAAGGCATCACAACAAAACTCTACAACTCAAGTACTTCATTTAAAAGGCTCGAGGAGCCATACATAACTATAGTCATACAGGTAGGGGTCACATGACCCAACATTCAAGTCATACAATCATACAAGCACATGCGGAAGCAAACTATTCTGAGTACAGACTATAGAAAGAAAGAAAGCTTGTTGGAGCCTTTCTATCTACCATGGCCCTTCACAAGTCTTAGATCGCCACCTGGGTGGCTAATTCACTCGTCGATGTCAAGGTCTACATAGAACCCATCGGAAGGGGCGGTGTTGTCGTCGAAAAACATTAATTAAGCAAACATGAGTACGGAGGTACTCTCAAGTCTTACCACAGAATCCTATCATACATGCACATTCTCAAGAAGGTGGTGGAGTTATCATGACAAGCCAGCTTTGACTCTTGGCTAAGCTATCCTACGTGACACCACTTGAAAAGCATTTGTCGCACACGAGTCCACTAATCACCATCACAATACTCCACCGTGGATCCTCTCTCGTCATCCCACGAGAGGGCCGTCCACGATACTCACACTTATCTTGAGGCTTTTAGTAGTATCCATTTACTTGTCTAGGAACTGATATAGGTAACCCAGAAGTCCTTCTCCGTGGACACGGCTATTCGAATAGATCATATTAAACCCTGCAGGGTGTACCTCTTCACACACGCTCACCACTTACCGCCCGTTTACACGACATGTACTCGGCAACCTTCAAGCGGAAGCCCAGCGTGGGTGTCGGCCACTGACCTACCTAAACACACAAGTCCCAAGTCCAGGTTGATCGCCTATTCGGGTTCCATCCAGGGAGTCCGCCGAGGTTTCCCACTCTGACCCCGAACGATGTGTCAGGTTCCCGAGACACCAAGCAGGCGAATCGGTACACCGGGCCACGGTGCCTACCGCAACACAACCCACCCCTATGGTCAGCGTATGCCATGCCCCTAGCATGCTACAAACACCGAAACTACTTGCAACTCCGGATGAGGACAAGAGTGGTTAAGAAGCCGAGAGGGTCCATTGGTTTCGGGCCCAATGCGTGGTAGTAACTGTTTCATGGATCACAAACACAGATCTCAGTTCTTAGGATCGGCTTCTATGAAACAACCCACCATGTACTCCTACATGGCCTCTCATCGATACCTTTACCAAAACGTGTTCAACACTTTCACTCCCGAACCCGACACAACCGTTCACTCCAGTTCATCATCCCGATGAGCCAGACCTGACACAACTCTAAGCATAGCAAGCATAGCATGGTAGGAATCACAAACATGGCTCAATCAACTCCTACACATACTAGTGGGTTTCATCTAATTCTTGTGGCAATGACAGTCATGCAAAGGAAGTGGGTTCAACTACATGACACACAACAGTTTGAATCGCGTTGTCTTAATGCAAGAACGAGAGCGAAGCGAGAACATGGGTTTGTATCGGAATGATCAATGAGTTGCTTGCCTAATGGGCTGGGGTAGAGTCTTGCCCTTGGATGGATAGTCGAGGTTATCCTCAAGCGAGAACCTATCATGAAAGCACACCGAAAGTAAACACACATGACAATATGCAACAATATGATGCATGCTATGACATGGCAATATGGATGTGTGTTGGCCTAATGCAAGCTGAAATAACAGGGGATGAACTCATTTGAATCAAGGATTCAAATGATAGCTCATTTGAGTTAGTCCTAGAGCTGCATTATGTTATTCTGGTTAAACAGCATAGTTAACTTGTTTTAACATGCATGAAACCTGTACCAATGGATAGAGTGGATTTTTCTGATAATTTTCCATATATAAATCTTTGCATTTGGAGTTATAGATTAAAAAGTTATAAGCATTTGAAATTTGAATTATATTCGAATTTACTATATTAGAATAAATCCAGAAATTGAATTAATACGCCATGCGTACAAGATGACGCCGTCGAGTCAATCGGGACGTCCAGGTCAAACTGACAGTGGGTCCCGCATGTCGTGGTAATCAACTTAATTAAAGTTTAATTAAAACTAACCTATTTAGTTAGCGAGGCTGGGCCCCATCCGATGACTGTCAGGGGTCAACGAGGGCCCGCATGATGGTCAACGCCCACGTCGGCTGCACGGCGACTAGTCACGGCGAGCCCGACACGGGCGGAGAGAGTGTGTTTGGCGATTCGGCGACCAAACGAAGTCATGAAGGTAGCTACGGGTAGCTAGGAGCAACCCGCGACTCTTGGTGGAGTCGGTTGGGGTCGGGGTGGCGGAGTTGGCGCCCGGCGAGCTAAGCTAGGCGGCCGGGGTTGACCAACGACGGGCTTGGGGTTAGAGGGCTCGGTGAGGTGCGGGAGTACATGGTAGACCCTCGGAGTGCGGTGAGTGCAACGGACACCATGGGGTGGCGGAGAGTGACCGGAGCACGTCGGCGACGAGCTCCACGGCCGTGAGTGCTTGGTGAACGTGGCTCGGTTGCTACGTTGCTCGAGGCGCGAGAGAGAGGGAAGGGAGTTAGAGTAGGCTCACGGGCGACGTGTAGAAGCCCTCGTCGAGAATGGGATGAACCGGAGCGACGGCGACGAAAGGGATCTCCGGCTGACGGCGAGCTCGGTTGAGGTCGGTGGGATGGATTCGGTGCACTAGAACGAAGCGGGACTCGGCTGGCTAGGGGTAGTGGATTGCGCGGAGCTCTGGACATGAGGAGGAGGAGCATGGACGGCGGGGAGCACGACTTCTGGCGGTGGTCTTGGCGGCGGCGTCGGCCAAGATGGGGAGAGCGAGAGAAGCGAGCCGGGAGGAGAGGGAGTGTCCGGGGGTTCGGAGAGAGGGGAGGTCGGTCCTCGTCGGTGGCGGAGGGAGGCGGCGACAGTGCGTGGCACCCATGCGGTGCCCGCCGCCACAGCTACTGCTGGCCAAGCAGCTGTTGGCCATTGTTGGCTGGGCCCGGCAGTGGGCCTATGGGTCGTCAGTAAGTTTTCTGTTTTTAACCTTTTCTAATTTCCTGCAACTTTGTGGGGTTTTCTAAAATACCAAAACAGTTTTAAAAATCACCAAAATGCTCCTGGTCCCTTGTTGGAATATTTCCAACATGAAACATTTAGTTTGGCAATTTTGGACATTTAAAATATTTTGTATAATTTGAAATGCTCAAATTCAAAACTTGTGAATTAATCCAAGGACCTTTGGATGACCTAGAAAATGATGCAACACCTTTGACATAGGCTCTGAACCAAAGCAAAGATGATGAGCATTTTGAAGGGCATTTCAGGTTCATTGAAATATTTTTTTTAGTAAACCCTAGTTGAGTTAAAAGGGGGGGGGGTGTTCTGGGGTTTCCTGCCTTCCCCATTTCAAATTCAAATGAAACTTAAACATGATGCACACCCTAATGCATGGTCTAACTGGGATGTGACACGTCACGAATGACAAACAAGACGTCCCCGAATCAGCATAGCCAAGGATTCTTTAAGACGCCTCGCGACCACTGTAAATCGACCGTGAATGGGCGGACCACTAGATGTTGGACCCCAATCTCAAATCATACATCTGTCGGAAAGATATCCTGTAAGGTACTAGAATTCCCACCTATAAACTCCCGAAACTTTCTGGTTATGCAATCAGGTGTTGGGGATACAGGGGACACAAAATATATCACCCAAACTAACAATACCTAGATCCAAATTGTATCCATCCGTCAACACATAACCAAGAAACCTTCGAAATCGTGGTACCTCGACCTTGAAAAACATCCGTTATACGAGTCATGGCAATACTCCCGAGCTCGCCCGATCTTTGGGTTATCGGGTTATCTCACCAACAATCGCACAAAAGAGATTTCGATGTCGGCAAAACTCGGTATTCCGTAGAATCGCAACGATAAAATTGTGACGACAACACCTCGGAGCTCAACTCCCGGGACACTGCCACAACCCCTAAATGTCAGGAGGCACCAAGAACAATGTTCTCGTCACAAAACCATCGGAACGATTCCAAGATACCCGCGTGATCCTAAAAAAAATTTAGTGAAATTTGAGGAGAGGAGTCAAAACTTCTACGTCAAGAGACCTCACAGAGCGACGAAGGGACTGGGGAGTAAAAGGAATCCTACTCTCCGATATATATAATCCTAAGACTCAAAACATTTTCCGTTCTAGACTCAACAACATCAGCAAACAATCAAGTAGGGGGCTCCTAAGTCGGGGAAGGCTCTGATTACCAACTTATAACGCCCTCGATGCGGCTATATCTCCCACGTGTCGAAGCACGACTTAGATGCATAACCGCATTGAAAGCAATGTCGCAAGTGAGGTAATCTTCACACAACCCATGTAATACATAAGGGAAAGAGATACATAGTTGGCTTACAACCGCCACTTCACACAATACATAAATAAACATCCATCATCCAGAATACACTCAAGGTCCGACTACGGAACCAAAATAAAAGAAGATACCCCAAATGCTACACAGAACCCCGATCGTCCCAACTGGGCTCCACTAATGATCATCAGGAAAATACACATAGTAACGACCACGTTCCTCATCGAACTCCCACTTGAGCTCGGTTGCGTCACCTGACCGCATCGTCGGCACTGCAACTGTTTTGGTAGAATCTGTGAGTCACAGGGACTCAAAGCAATCTCACACCCGCGAGATCAAGACTATTTAAGCTTATAGGAAGGACAGAGTTGTAAGGTGGAGCTGCAGCAGTTTACTAGCATATATGGTGGCTCGATCGCAAAAGAGAGCGAGAAGAGGAGCAAAGCACGGTCGTGAAGCTAGTAGTGATCAAGAAGTGATCCTGAACTACTTACGTCAACCATAACTCCAACACCGTGTTCACTTCCCGGACCCCTCCGAGAAGAGACCATCACGGTTACACACGCAGTTGATGTGTATTTTAATTAAGGTCAACTTCGGGTTTTCTACAACCGACATTAACAAATTCCCATCTGCCTCATAACCGTGGGCACGGCTTTGAAAGATAATACCCTGCAGGGTGTTCCAACTTAGCCCATTATAAGCTCTCACGGTCAACGAAGGATATTCCTTCTACCGAAGACCCGATCGATCTCGGAATCCCGGACTACAAGACATTCCGACAGCAATAAAACAAGACCAGCAAAGCCGCCCGATTGTGCCGACAAATCCCGATAGGAGCTGCACATATCTCGTTCTCAGGGCACATCCGGATGAGACTAGCTACGAGTAAAACCAAGCCTCGAAGTTTCCCGTGGTGGCCCATGATTTCGATTAGGGCCAAAGACTTTCGAAGGAGCACTGGTCCGGGGGTTTAAAATAAAGATGACCCTCGGGCTCGCGAAAACCCGGGGAAAAAGGCTTAGGTGGCAAATGGTAAAACCAAAGTTGGGCCTTCTGGAGGAGTCTTATTCAAAGCGAACTGTCAAGGGGTCCCATAAATCACCCAACCGTAAGGAACGCGAAATCAAGGAACATAACACCGGTATGATTGAAACTAGGGCGGCAAGAGTGGAACAAAACACCGTGCATAAGGCCGAGTCTTCCACCCTTTACCAAGTATATAGATGCATCAATTATAGCAGATATATTGTGATATCCCCAACAAGTAAGCATGTTCCAATAAGGAACAACATCTCCATGTTCCAACAAGGAACAAACTTCATCTTCACCTGCAGCTAGCAACGCTATAAGAGGGGCTGAGCAAAGCGGTAACATAGCCAAACAACGGTTTGCTAGGAAAGGATGGTTAGAGGTTTGACATGGCAATGTGGGTGGCATGATATAGCAAGTGATAGGCATCGTAGCATAGGCATAGCAAAAGAGCGAGCAACTAGCAAGCAAAGATAGAAGTGATTTCGAGGGTATGGTCATCTTGCTCGCAAAGTTCTCGAGTTGTCGAAAGCTTGATCCTTGTAAGCGTTCTCAACAGGTTCCTCGTTCACGTACTCGTCTCCGGCTCTAACCAAAGCAAGAACACAAACAAAGGAACCACAATAAATCACGGTGCAATGCACAAGCAACATGATGCAAAACATGACATGATATGCGAGATGTGATATGCAATGTGTATGCGTGCTCGGAAGGAAAATGATGAACCAGGCATCAACTTGGCAAACCAAGTATGCCGCTGGAAAGATGAGATGATTTCGGTTGAAATCGATATAAAGATCACGGAATCGGATGCACGGTTTGCAAAAGACAAGCAAAACAAGAATGGCACCAATCTGCCATTAACAGCATGATACCACTTAGCAAGCAACAAGAAATTAAGCTACTGCACCCAAACGTACCAACAAAGTATATGGCAGTGATCTACTCAAGATTCTTGACAAAATATGAACACTGAGCTACGGCTAAATCACACCATAACAGGTTCAAACCAGCATGGCAGAAGTGCAAAACATATCAGCTTCACAGACTTGGTGAAATTACTGAACATGGCAAAAACAGCATCAGGTAGCAATGTTCAGAGCAAGAAAACTACATGCTACAGGAACTTATAATAGCAAAACAAGGCATGGCATGAATCTACTCAAAGCATAGAACAAAAGTCCCTTACTGACCATAAGCCAAAAAGGAGCAGAAAACATAGTAACACCCAGGTCAATATAGCAAGTTTCGTTAACAGATTCAGCAACAGGGCATGTCAAAAACAGATAACAAGTAGGCATGTTTAAGAGCTCGATGCACTCACTACAGAGCATATCATGATAAACTAAGCATACCTCCATCAAGAAGACATGGCATAGAAGATATACATGGCAATAACAATATCATAGCATATACGGATCAACTACAACAACCTTGGGAAAATTGAATAACATGTAAACAATCTGCCAGGAAACATTTTATAGCAAACGTAGACTTCGATTGACTCAAGCTACGACACTCCATAATTGCAAACAAAGGCATGGATGGATAGAGCATAACCATGTGTTCAAAACATCCTTACTGAAGTATCTCAAAATATGCATGGATCTCTCGGTAGCATCAAGTTAACATGGCATAAAAATATCAGCAAAACAGGGGCTGAAATCAGCAACATCATGAAGCCTAGTTTGCATGCTTGTGCTAGTCACCAAAGAGATCACAAAAATACATGGCATGCA
Organism: Aegilops bicornis; assembly: GCA_021605145.1. Lineage (NCBI taxonomy): Eukaryota > Viridiplantae > Streptophyta > Magnoliopsida > Poales > Poaceae > Aegilops > Aegilops bicornis. Next base: position 608,987,769 of record CM038670.1, on the reverse strand, counting down.
CCCCTGGAAAGATGGCATGGCATATTACAAAACACATGTAGGACTCAAGTTCATAGGATCCACACATCAATCATGGAAAAAATGACAAAAGTGCATGTTCTGTTAAGAAACAGAAACTAACATCACATAGCCCTCTTGTAACAGCATTTCGGGCATCAATATGAGCTCAAATGAAAACGATGCAATGAAATGTAATAGTCTACTCTTCGAGGCGAATATTTCGACATATTACACGCACGAAACGGAGCTACAGGTGCAAAGTTTTGATGCGTTGAAAATGCCACAAATTAACCACCGAAATAAAACTTGGACGAATTTGGGGGAAGAAAGTCAACCCCTCGGGATCTCAGATCCGCCCGATGGATCGGGCGAGGCGGGCGGCGCTGACTCGCAGGAGCCCGGCCGGGAGGAGAGGAGGCGGGTTGGCCGGCCGGGCGAGGCGGGCGACGGCCATGCCGGTTTAGGCGGCGGCGGCGGGCGGCGGCCGGAGCGGGTGACCGCGGCGGCGGATTTGCGGCGTAGGGCCGGGCGGTCGGAGCGGTGACCGCGGGCGGACGGCGGCGAGGGCCGGGCGGCGGGCGCTGGGCGGGAGGCGGGTCGCCGGGCGGCGGGCGGCGGGCGCCCGGAGGCGCGGGCACGGGCACGGAGGAGGAGATGGGCTCGGGGCCCGATCCGGTTCGCTGGCCGGGCGGCGCGGGCGGCGGCGTAGGCTACGTGGCGCTGCCCGATTAGGGCGTGGCGGATTTCGTCCGCCGGACCGGACGTGTCCGCGCGAGGTAGGGAAGGCTAGGGTTTGTACCGTGATTTGGAATGGGGTTGTATATATAGGCATAGAGGGAGCTAGGAGAGTCCAAATGAGGTGTAGTTTTACCACACGATCGTGATCGAACGACGGAGAGCATGGAAGTGACTTAGATGGGTTATTGGACTATTTTGGAGGGTGTTGGGCTGCAACTTAAAAGAGGCCTTTGCGAGAGTGCGGTTAACCGTTGGAGTACCAAACGAGCTCCAAATGACCCGAAACTTGACCGGTGGTCTACCGGTGGTATACCAAGGCCACTTGACAAACCTCGGTCCATTCCGAGAACGTTTAATACCCGCTCACGGAAAAACGTAAAAGGGGACGCCGGGGGACATAGGAGTCTTGGATTGCAAAAGCGGACAACGGGAAAAATGCTCGGAATCATGAGACGAACACGTATGCAAATGAGATGCACATGATGACATGATATGAAATGCATGACATGGACAAAATGCAAAATGAAGAAAAACCCAACCACGGAGGGAATATCATATCACAATGCCGAAAATGGCAAGAGTTGGAGTTACAAATATGGAAAGTTACATCCGGGGTGTTACACGCGGGGATCGAGGAGCTCGAAGCAAAAAATGGGGCACAGTTGTTGCCTCGATCTTTGGAAATTAATTAATAAAGGAAGGTATTTATGAGTTTTTTACACAGATGACGTCATGACGATTTGCTGCAATTTTAGAAGATGATGTCATGGCGGTTTACCAAGCTCATATGGAGATGATGTCATGGCGGTTTACGAGGATTATAGGAGGATGTTCAAGAATAATTTTTCTAAGTGTTGAAGATTGACATGAACAGGTTCAAATCAATTTGGGGCCTAATGTTGGGGATATGACTACTGGGTGTAAACCGCCCAGGAGGGGCCGGATTACACTCACAAGGAGTCCTGTACAAGAGCCCATGAAGATGAAAGTTGTGGCGCTTTAACTATGCAGGCTTAGAGGCCCAGAGCCCAATGGCGGATTAGGGCCCATAGTAGTAAACCGCCCGCCATAGATTTATAACTTGTATTGTAAGTTAGGGAATGGAAGAAACCGAGACAGACACTTGTATGAGCCGGCCTCGGGATTCTGTAAACCGGCCGGGCGTCAACCTGTGTATATAAAGGGATGACCCGGCGGCGGTTCAGGGACAAGAAACAACAGCTCGAGAGAGAGGTAAAGTGGATTCGCTCCCTGCTCATCGAGATCAATCAATCCCACAACAACTGGATCGTAGGCTTTTACCTTCACCGCAAGGGTCCGAACCAGTATAAACTTCCCGTGTCCTTGTTCTGGTTTAACCCCTTTAAGCTAATCTCGTTGCAATGGCTCCATGACTAAGTCCTTCCGCTAGGACATCTGACGTGTTAATTCCACGACAGGGGGTATATAAAGATTTTTTATCTTGGGGAACAAGCAGAACGGAAGAAAAATGGAGTCCGGAAAGTACCTGAGGTGGGCACAACCCACCGGGATGCGCCTGGCATGCCAGGCGCGCCCTGGTGTATCGTGCCCACACAGGATCACTTTCCTGGAAGTTTCTTATTTTCCTAATATTTTAAATATTCCAGAACTAACAAAAAATATTTTTGCGGATTTTTCGGAGTCTGTTTACTTACCGTATCACGTACCTCCCTTTTTTCACGATTTTGGAGTGTTCCTAAAGGTTTCTTTTATGTGTTCTTCTGGTGTCATAGTTTGGATAATATTGCTTTCAACATTAATGGGCGTACCTGAGATATAATGTTTCATTCGTTGTCCATTAACAATCTTCGGGTTAGTACCTTCGGCATTATTTATTTTGATAGCTCCGTATCGATAGACCTCCTCGATAACATAGGGTCCTTCCCATTTGGAGAGGAGTTTTCTTGCAAAGAATCTGAAATGAGAGTTGTACAAAAGAACATACTCTCCAACTTTGAACTCGCGCTTTTGGATTCTTTTGTCATGCCATCTTTTAACATTTTCTTTGAATAACTTTGCATTTTCATAAGCCTGGGTTCTCCATTCATCTAGTGAGCTAATATCAAATAACCTCTTTTCACCAGCAAGTTTGAAATCATAGTTGAGTTCTTTGATTGCCCAATATGCTTTATGTTCTAATTCAAGAGGCAAATGACAAGCTTTTCCATAAACCATTTTATAAGGAGACATACCCATAGGATTTTTATATGCTGTTCTATAAGCCCAAAGTGCATTATCTAGTTCTTAGACCAATTCTTCCGGGACTTATTGACAGTCTTTTGTAAGATTAGTTTTACTTCTCTATTGCTAAGTTCAACTTGACCACTAGACTGAGGATGATAAGGTGATGCAATTCTATGGTTAACATCATACTTATCAAGCATTTTATGGCAAGCACCATGAATAAAGTGTGAACCACCATATCTAGGGACTCCAAACCTTGGGAAAATAACTTCCTTAAGCATTTTACACTGGTTGGAATAGCTTCTACCCACTTAGTAACATAATCAACAGCAACCAAAATATGAGTATACCCATTAGAGGAAGGAAAAGGTCCCATGAAATCAAATCCCCAAACATCAAATGGTTCAACATCAAGTGAATAATTCATAGGCATTTCTTGACGCTTACCGATATTACCTATTCTTTGACATTCATCACAAAATGAGACAAACTTACAAGCATCCTTGAAGAGAGTAGGCCAATAAAAACCAGATTGCAATACCTTATGAGAGGTTCTGTCTCCAGCGTGATGTCCTCCATAAGCCTCGGAGTGACATTTCCGTAGGATTTGTTCCTGTTCATGTTCAGGTACACAATGTCTAATAATACCATCTACTCCTTCTTTATAAAGATGTGGGTCATCCCAAAAGTAATGTCTTAAATCATAGAAGAATCTTTTCTTTTGTTGGTAAGTAAAGCTAGGTGGTATGTATTTAGCAACAATATAATTAGCATAGTCAGCATACCAAGGTGTACTATTAGAAACATTTATTGTAGCTAATTGTTCATCAGCAAAGCTATCATTAATAGGTTGTGGATCATCAAGAATATTTTCAAGCCTAGACAAGTTATCAGCTACAGGGTTATCTGCTCCTTTCCTATCAGTGATATGCAAATCGAATTCTTGTAGCAGAAGAACCCACCTAATGAGTATAGGTTTAGCATCTTTCTTTTCCATAAGATATTTTATAGCAGTGTGATTGGTGTGAACAATCACTTTAGAATCAAGAATGTAGGATCTAAATTTATCACAAGCAAATACTACTATTAAGAATTATTTTTCAGTAGTAGCATATTTTCGTTGAGCATTGTCCAGAGTTTTACTAGCATAATGGATAACATTTAATTTCTCATCAACTCTTTGTCCTAGGACAGCACCAACAGCATAATCACTGGCATCACACATAATCTCAAAAGGCAAGTTCCAATTAGGTGGTTGAACAACAAGTGCAGTAATTAAGGCTTTCTTTAGTGTTTCAAGTGCTTCCAAACAATCATCATCAAACACAAAGGGAATATCCTTTTGCAAAAGATTTGTAAGAGGCCTAGAAATTTTAGAAAACTCTTTGATAAACCTCCTATAGAAACCAACATGACCAAGGAAACTATGAATACCTTCGATATCTTTAGGACATAGCATTTTCTCAATTGCATCAACCTTGGTCGTGTCCACCTCAATGCCTCTTTCAGAAATTTTATGGCCCAAAACAATACCTTCTTTAACCATAAAGTGGCACTTCTCCCAATTCAAGACAAGATTTGTTTAGTCACATCTCTGCAAAACTCGATCAAGATTGCTTAAACAATCATCAAAATACTTCCCATAAACAGGGAAATCATCCATGAAAACCTCAACAATCTTCTCACAAAAAGCAGAGAATATAGCAGTCATACATCTTTGAAAGGTAGCAAGTGCATTACATAAACCAAAAGGCATACGTCTATAAGCATAAGCTCCAAAAGAACAAGTAAAAGTGGTCTTTTCTTGATCAGGTTGTGAAACATGTATTTGTGAAAAACCAGAATATCCATCAAGGAAGCAAAAATTTGTGTGCTTAGCTAATCTTTCAACATTTGATTAATAAAAGGCAGAGGGTAATGATCTTTTCTAGTTGCTTTGTTTAATTTTCTATAATCAATTTCCATCATATAGCCTGTGACAATTCTTTGTGGAATAAGCTCATTCTTATCATTAGGAACAACAGTAATACCTCCCTTCTTAGGGACACAATGAACATGACTTACCCATCTACTATCAGCTATAGGATAGATTATACCTGCTTCTAGAAGTAAGAATATTTCCGTTCTTACCACTTCTTTCATCTTCGGATTTAACCGGAGTTGGTGATCAACAACGGGTTTAGCATCAGGTTCCATATTAATCTTGTGATGACATGGAGTGGGACTAATGCCCTTAAGATCATCAAGAGTATATCCAATAGCAGCCCTGTGCTTCCTTAGAACTTTCAATAGTCTTTCTTCTTCATGTTCTGAAAGGTTAGCACTAATAATAACAGGATATATCCTTTTCTCATCAAGATAAGCATATAACAAAGTGTCTGGCAATTGTTTTAATTCAAACACGCGATCACCTTTAGGTGGTGGAGGACCTCCTAGAGTTTCACTAGGCAAACTGTGTTTAAGCAGAGGTTGTTGTTCGAAAAAGATTATGTCTATTTAATTTCTTTCATGCATATGCAAATCATTTTCATGGTCTAGCAAATATTGTTCTAAAGGATCAGTAGGAGGTACATCAACAGAAGCAAGACCAATAATTTCATCCTTACTAGGCAAATCTTTCTTATGAGGTTTTCTACTAAACTTGGAAAAATTAAATTCGTGAGATTCATCACCAAAGCTAACACCGTCAGTTTGTTTCTTACAATCTATTCTGGAAATGTTGGTGTTCAAGAAAGGTCTACCAAAGATAATGGGACAAAAGTCATCTTGTGGGGAACCAAGAACAAGAAAATCAGTAGGGTATTTTATTTTCCCACACAAGACTTCAACATCTCTAAGAATCCCAATTGGTGATATAGTATCTCTATTGGCAAGTTTAATAGTAACATTTATGTCTTCTATTTCAGCAGGTGTTATTTCATTCTTAATTTCTTCATATAAGGAAAAAGGAATAGCACTCACACTAGCACCTATGTCACATAACCCGTGATAACATTGATCTCCTATCTTGACTAAGACAACAGGTGTAACGCCCGGATAATCATGCTACAGTAATCTCACGTTGATGGTGCCACGTCACCTTTGTCACTGTAGTTAATCACGGGTTAATTCAAAGCTGTTTCGAAATTCAAATTCAAATTTATGATGACAATAAAAGTTTTCAAAAATTAAAAATAAAAAGTTCGGTGGTTGTCAAATATTACATCGGTAATTATGGTGGAGTAAACACATTTTTATAAAATGTCTAAGAAATTTAAAATGAGTTAAAACAGAAAAGAAATTAAATAAAAGAAAAGAAAATACAAAAGAGAAAAACTAAACTAACAAAAAAAAGAAAGAAAGAGAAGCCCCTCGCTGGATCATGGCCCACCAAGCCATCGAACCAACCAGGCCGGCCCAGGTCGGCCCCCACTTCCCCTCCCTTATCCACTCACCCCCCCCACTCCCCACCGACACCCCACTCCACCCACTCGCCCCTCCCTCCTCTCTCCCGATCTGGATCGGGATCCAGAGGAGGCCGTCACCGCTCGACGCCGCCACACGCCGGACCGCCCCGTCGCCGCCGAACGCCTCCTCGTCCTCCTCCTCGTCGGTCCTCCCGACCGCCCGAGCCTTGCCCGTTGCCCTACTCCCCCCGTGAGCTCCCCTTCGCCCCTCCTCTCCCCTAGGTCGCCTCGGCCGTCGCCCGCTTCAGCAGCTCCGGTGCCACCGTCGCCCATGGGACCGTTCCATGACCACCCGCTTCGGCCCACAGTGGTGCTCGGCACCACCGGCGCGCCCTCGACCCGGCCCTCCTCTCTCTCGTCTCGCGCCTTTTCGCCACAGCCGGCGTGCCTTCGCCCATGCCGGCCTCGTCTTGCCGGACGTCGCCCTCCGCCATCGGCGTCATGCTGCTTTGCCTCGCCTCGGCCACGCCTCACCCAGGCTGGCCTCGCCCTCGCCGACCTAGCGACTGCCAGTCCGCCGCCTCAGTAAACCCATTGGCCACCGGCGCCAGTATTCTTGAGTCACGCTTGAAAACCCGGCCTTGCTCTGCCGTCGCCTTGCCGCCCGCCGTCGCGTACAGGCGCCCTGCTGCTCCCTCGGCGTTTCCCCTCGGTGGCCGCCCAAGCCATGCAGTCCTCCTCGCCCGCCGATTTGAGGCTGACGCCCCAGGCGCCTGAAACCAGCTAGCCCCCAGACCTTGACTAGGGGGCCCCGCCCCATAACATTTTTTTTAAAAAAGGAATTAAAAAATATATATTAAATAAATAAATAAATAATAATAAAAATAATTAAAATGTTAATTAAGTAATTAATTAAGTTAATTAATCCTGATTAGATTAACCTAAACACTAATTAAAATTAACTAATCGGTAATTAAACTAAACAGAGAATGACAGGTGGGTCCCACTGGACCCACACGTCAGGTTGACCAGGTCAATGGTCAATGTTGATCTTGACATCACCACGATGTCATCTTGACGTCGGCATTTACTATTACGGATAATGTTGGATTAAATAATTAATTAAATTCCAGAAATTAATAAAATCTTTAGAAAATCATATCTTTTAATCCGTAACTCGGATTAAAATATTTTCAACATGAAAGTTGCTCAGAACAACGAGACGAATCCGGATACGCAAACCGTTCGTCCGCCACACACCCCTAACCTATCGAACCCGCAACTTTCCCCCTCCGGCTCCTCTGCCCGAAAACACGAAACCCCGGGGATATTTTCCCGGATGTTTCCCCCCTTCACCGGTATCACCACATACCGCGTTAGGGCACGCCTAGCTTCACGCTTTGCTTTGTCATGCATCGTCATGCATCTGTTTGCTTAAATATTCATTGTTTCTCCCCCCTCTTCTTAGCTGAACCGAGACCGGCTGCTGCTGCCCGGTTCGACTATGGAGTTGGCGACCCCTCTCTCTTGCCGAGCAACCGGGCAAGCCCCCCCTTGATCACCAGATATCGCCTATTCTACTCTATATTGCTTGCATTAGAGTAGTGTAGCATATTCTTGCTTTCGATTAATCCTATCTTCTTTGCATAGCATGTCCTTGCTACTCTTGTTGTTACCTTTACCGCAATCCTACATGCTTAGTATAGGATGCTAGTATTTTCATCTGTGGCCCTACATTCTTGTCAAATGCCGTGCTATACTATCGGTCGTGATCACTCGGGAGGTGATCACGGTATATACTATATACTTTATACATGATACATGTGGAGACTAAAGTCGGGTCGAATTTGGTGGAGCACCATGAGTGGATCTTTGTGGCGGAGAGTCAGGGCAGGTTGAGACCGCGTAGGAGAGAGGTGGGCCTGGCCCTGTTCGGTGTTCGCGGATACTTAACACGCTTAATGAGAACTTGGTATATTGATCTGAGTTGGCTACGAGCCTATACGCACTAACCAACTACGTGGGAAAGATATGGGCACTCGGCGTCGTGGTATCGCAAGCCCGTGGCACTTGACGCCGGCCCGGAGTGGCGTGCGCCGGATTGGAACGTAAGCCTGCTCTTGTATTAAGGGGGCTAGATTACGCTTACGGCCAGCGTCACATAGCGTGCGAGTGTGCTTTCGAGGCGATGGGCCCGGACCCTGCTGGCGCTTAGGTTTAGACCGGCGTCTTGGCCTCTCTATTGAGCCTAGGTGGGGCTGCGGCGTGTTGATCTTCCGGCGGGCATGACCCGAGAAAGTGTGTCCGGCCAAATGGGATCAAGCGTGTTGGGTAAGTTGGTGCACCCTGCAGGAATTTAATCTATTGAATAGCCGTGATCTTGATAGCAGTGACGACTTGGAGTTGTACCTTGACCTTATGACAACTAGAACCGGATACTTAATAAAACACACCCTTCCAAGTGCGGATACAACCGGTGGTCGCTCTCTCTCGGGGATACGAGGAGGGATCGCGGGTAGGAATATTGCTATGTGATGTTACTTGGAGGACTTCAGCCTACCCTCTTCTACTTGTTGCAAGGCGAAGGTGACGAGCGTAATCTTCGATAAGACTAGCTATCCCCTCTTATTACGGCATTACTGCGATTCGGTCCATCGATATGGCCTTTTACACATATATCCATGCATATGTAGTGTAGCTCCTTGCTTGCGAATACTTTGGATGAGTACTCACGGTTGCCTTGTTCCCCCTTTTCCCCCTATCTCTACTCAATTGCTGCGACCAGACGATGGAGCCCAGGAGCCAGACGCCACCGTCGATGACGACTACTACACCGGAGGTGCCTACTACTACGTGCAGCAGCCTGACGACGACCAGGAGTAGTTTAGGAGGATCCCAGGCAGGAGGCATGCGCCTCTTTCGATCTGTATCCCAGTTTGTGCTAGCCATCTTATGGCAACTTGTTTAACTTATGTATGTACTCAGATATTGTTGCTTCCGTTGACTTGTCTATGATCGAGCACTTGTATTCGAGCCCTCGAGGCCCCTGGCTTGTATTATGATGCTTGTATGACTTATTTATGTTTTAGAGTTGTGTTGTGATATCTTCCCGTGAGTCCCTGATCTTGATCGTACACATTTGCTTGCATGATTAGTGTACGATTAAATCGGGGGCGTCACAAGTTGGTATCAGAGCCGACTGCCTGTAGGAATCCGCCTTCCACACTCCTTGGCCGAAGTCAAGTCTAGACATTACAAAAACTTTTACTAACTTGGCTGTGTGCCTTACGGGCCCACGTCGCCATCGGGTGGTACTAGTATCATTTACTCCTCGACCTTTACTCGGGACTACTGAACTCTCTTCTACTCGGGTTAAGCGAATTTACTAACTAACACTAGGATCCCGTGACCACATTCACCCGAGTTGGATAAAGCCATAGTTTTTCCTTGGAATTGTATTTTGATCAATTTCCACCTTGTCATTTGACTCCTTTGAAACATCTTTGTTTTCAGATGGAACCCACGAGGCAGGCCGTGCGCCACCACGACGGCCATTGGTGCCTCGGGATCACCTCTTGATGCTAGTAGAGATGATGATCTATCCGGGTTATCGCTGGCACCCTGAGTACACCGTCTTTGAGGAGTACCGGGACTTTAACCAGGGGCGATGCCGAGCCATCGTCCACCTCTACTCTCGGGAGTATGACTCCACTCTTGTCTGCACACCGCACATGGTGTTGGGGTGACTATCGATATGGCAGTCCACGATGCTGCTTATGCTGCTCGACACGTCTTCGTGGAGAGTATCGGAGTTGGACACCTCCCCTTCAGCACATCGCTATCGCGTCGATGTTGGTGAGGAGGGTTACTACTGCTTCTGCCTACTCCACTTTGTCACCAGAGAGCCCTTCTACCATCGAACTTTGTTACGCATCGCGATGGGCTGGATCGAATAACCGAGCTCTTCGCCACGAGTTGTACATCACCCGTCAGCACCTTTACCGTGTTCTGACGCTGTTGCACCCCTTTGTCCGATCCAGAGAGCTACCGCGTTCTGCGATCTACCCAGCCAGGACCGTGATGCCCCAGGGTGTCGGTTGGCCAGAGGTGGGAGGCTACTCTCCGCACTTGGTCCTCTTACGCCACTTAGGCGTCGGGTTACGCACCCAGTATCCGCGGCCCCAGTCAGCAGCGTGGAGGACTATCCGCTGCCACACTACCAGACTTTCAGGGCTCTGACTACCTCCATGATGCAGCGTGGGACTGATGTAGGCTTGCTTGTTAGTGTTAGATGTATTTGCCGCGAGCCTGCGTGCCGCCTATGATGTCTTAGTCTATGTACTGAACTCTGTGTACCGAACTCTATGCATGGTCCCTTTTGTAAGATATGTCGACTATTATGTAGTTTCTATCGTGCTGCTTTCATTATGCATGTTTCATCATGAATGATTCTTGTCCTTTGCATAATTTCTCAAATGCTGAATTACCCCTGTTGTATATTAGCAGGATGGTTAGACCAATGGTCGTGGTCGTGGTGGCAACTTCCCACCACCGCCTGAGTACATGGCTGGTATGATCCAACAGCTTGAGATGAATCGCCAGTTCATGGAAAACATGATGGCTCAGTTTCCTCGCCCCAATATGAACCAGCAGCCAAACGCAACAACTCTGCAGGATTTCATACGCCTGAACCCAACTGTGTACCGCAGCTCAACTCAGCATTTGGATCTTGATGGTGGCTCCGTGACATCACCTATGAGATGGAGTCTGGCGATGTAGCCCCGCCAGCTATGTCAATTTTGCTTCCTTCTTCACAGAAGGGACCCATGACTCAATGGTGGGACAGCCACAGCGTACTACGCCAGATTGGAACAATCATCACTGGCGGACTTCCAAGCTGCTTTTCGTGCCGCTTCATCCCTCAAGGAGTCATGGACGGAAGAAGCGTGAGTTCATAACCTCACCCAAGGCAACAAGAATTGAAGCTTATCGTGAGAGTTTACGGACTTGTCTCGCTATCTTGAAGAGGACATTGCAAGCGATGCACGCAGACGGGAGAAGTTCCGTGACGGCCTTCAAGGCGACATCAAGCTCGCACTTCTAGTGCACGACTTTGCTGATTTCGCCACCTTGGTGAACAAAGCTATCAATGTCGAAACCGGTCTGCAGGAATACCAAAGCTCTAACGGTATGGCAAGTGACACGGGCTCATCTTCGGGCCCGTCCTCGCAGGTTGCGTAAGATATGGATTCCCAACGGCATGTACCCGACCAAATGCACCTGCCCCAAAGGCGAGCTATCTTGCACCTCGTCGCCTACTCCAACTAGGCAGCCAAAGCTTCCAGCTCCACCACTCCAAGCTCCTGTTCCCACTCCCAATAATGGTATGTGCTACAAGTGTGGTCAACCAGGTCACCGTGCTAGGGATTGCAATCGAATCGAGAATCAATCGGCACTTCCATAGAATTGGCCGTGGAAGCAACCAGTCCGCAACAACAATACCAAGCCTTATGGTCGAATTCATGCCAACCACGTTGATCCGAACGAAGCTCAAGACCAGCACCTTTCTTGTGATGGGTACACTCCTCGTAAATTCGGTACACTGCATTTTTATTCGATTCAGGAGCATCGCATTCATTCATGTCGGAAGATTTTGCATACAAGCACGACGTTAAGTGTGAGGAGATGAACTCTTCGGTAGTGGTAAAACCCCTTGGGACAATGTCAAACCTCCATGGTTGGCATCGGCGTCCCGTGGAAATCGAAGGGCTGGAATTCTATGCCTCACCCATTATCCTCGAAGGCGTCTAACATCGACCTCATTTTGGGGATGGATTGGTTGAAAGCGCATATCGCTTCAATCGTTTGCGCCACTAAGACCGTCCATCTGCTACACCCTTCTGATGAAATAATAAGCTACAATGCTCGTCTGGTTCAGGATGCCGAGGCAAGGCTCTATGCATTGAATGCATTGAACGCTGCACCCCTCGAGGGCATTGAAAACATTCCTGTCGTTCGCGATTTCCAGGACGTCTTTCCTGAAGAACTTCCAGGGATTCCCCCTGCTAGAGTTGTCGAATTCGTCATCGACTTGAAACCAGGCACCACTCCTATAGCCAAGCGATCCTACAAGATGTCGCCGCATGAACTCCTTGAGCTCAAGGAGGAAATCGACAAATCTCTTCGAAGTGGTTTCATTCGCCCAAGTTGCTCTCCTTGGGGAGCACCTTCTCTCTTTGTCAAGAAGAAGGATGGGACAAACCGAGTGGTCCAAGACTACCGTCCTATAAACCAAGCTACAATTCAGAATAAGTATCCTCTTCCTCGGATCAATGATCTGTATGATCAATCGGCTGGTTCATCGGTGTTCTCTAAACTTCGACTTGAGGTTGGGTTACCACCAGATCCGTGTTCGCGAAGAGGATATCCCCAAGACCGCATTCGTGACTCGTTATGGTTCATATGAGTACACCGTCATGTCTTCGGCTTAACCAATGCTCCAGCCACCTTCTCTACTTTGATGAACTATATATTCATGGATTACCTCGACAAGTTCGTGCGTGGTATATCCGGATGATATCTGATATTTTCCAAGAATGTAGAAGAACATCTTGAACATCTTCGTCTTGTCTTTGGAAAAGCTACGAGAGCATCAACTTTATGCCAAGTTCTCCAAATGTGAATTACGGCTTCCCGAAGTAACCTATCTCGGGCATGTCATCTCTAAGGATGGTATTGCCGTCAACCCTGAACGAGTTCAGGCTATTCTCGATTGGACTCCTCCGAAGAACGTTAAGCAAGTCAGAAGTTTTCTCGGTCTCGCCAGCTATTGTCGTCGATTCGTCGAGAACTTCTCCAAGATTGCCAGGCCTCTGACTAACCTGCTGCATAAGGGCGTCAAGTTCCAATGGACAGATAAATGTCAGGAAAGTTTCCAGGCACTCAAAGACAAGTTGACTTCTGCCCCAGTACTAGCTCCTCCTGATACTAAGAAGGACTTCGTCATTTACTGCGACGCTTCCCGTCAAGGACTAGGCTGTGTCCTAATGCAAGAGCGCAAAGTGGTTGCTTATGCCTCGCGGCAATTGCGCCCTCACGAAGAGAACTACCCAGTTCACGACCTCGAACTTCTTGCATCATTCATGCCTTTGAAGCGGTGGCGACATTACCTTCTCGATAATCGTTGCGAGATCTTCGCGACCACCAAAGTCTGAAGTATCTGTTTACTCAGCCAGACCTGAACCTCCGTCAGCAGAGATGGATGGAGACTGTTGCAGACTTTGACCTGGGTATTTCCTATACACCAGGAAAGGCTAATGTAATGGCTGATGCCTTGAGCCGCAAGTCTTACTGCAACCACCTCCAGGTTCACAAAGTTCAGCCCTCACTCGTTGAAGAATTCAGAAAGCTGAACCTCCATATTTTTCCTCCGGGTGCACTCGCTCCCCCTCCTCCGGAGTTACGCAATATGAACCTCCATGTTGTTTCCAAGGGTTCTCTCAATACCCTGGTTGCGAAACCAGATCTTGTGGACACCATCAAATGGATACAGAAATGTGACGATGAAGTCGAGAGGATTAAACGTTATCTCGCAGAAGGAAAGCCCTCATTCTTCACTGTGGATGATGCAGGCACCCTATTCTTCAAAGGTCGCCTAGTGGTACCGAGTAAGAGGGAAAACCTGAATCTGACTCCAAAGGTTATGAAAGAAGCTCATGATACGCCTTTGTCTATTCATCCCGGTAGCACCAAGATGTACCAAGACATTAAATCCGAGATTACGGTGGTCTAATATGAAGCAAGACATTGCTCGTTATGTTCTTGAATGTGACATTCTTTGTCGTATCAAAGCGAGAACATCAAAGGCCTCTTTGGAACTACGCAACCTATCTCTATTCACGAATGGAAATGGGACCATGTTGAAATGGACTTAAATCCTTTGGATTTCCCAAGTCGCAGAAAGGTAATGATGCTATTCTTGTCGTCATTGACCGACTTTCTAAAGTTGCACATTTTACGGCGGTCAAAGAAGCGATCACTGCTAGTCGACTTGCAACTCTCTATATGTCCAGAATTGTTTCACTTCACGGTATTCCATTGGTTATCGATTCGGACCGTGGCAGCTTATTCACTTCAAGATTACGGGCAAGTTTCCAAGAAGCTATGGGGACTCACTTATCTTCGATCTGCGTTTCATCCATGATCACAAGGGCAAGTTGAGCGTGTCAACCAAGTTCTCGAAGACATGCTTCGAGCTTGTGTTATTTCCTTGACAAGAAATGGGAGGAATCTCTCCCGTATCTTTGAAGTTCTCTTATAATAATAGCTATCAAGCTAGTGCGAAGATGGCCCCTTGAAGTGTTATATGGACGAAAGTGCGAACCCTCTCGAACTGGTCGAAGCGGGAACGCGTCCACTCTTCGGTCCGGATATTATCCAACATGCCGAAAAACAAGTCCGCATTATTCGAGAATCTCAAGACTGCTTTCGATCACGTCAAAAGAGTAATTATGACCGTCATCATAAAGACATGGTCTATCAACTTTGGCGAAAAGGCCTATCTTCACGTTACACCAATGAAGGGTGCTCACCGCCGGGATCAAGGGCAAGCTAGCTCCTCGCTATATTGGACCATTCACTATTACGGAAAGGCGTGGAAAAGTGGCATATCAAGCTGGAGCTTCCGTCGAACCTTTCTCGTGTTCACGATGTGTTCCACGTGTCACAACTCCGACGCTGCTTCAAGGACCCAATCCGGCGATGGACCATGAAGTGATCGAATTGCAACAGGACCTCTCCTATAAAGAGCATCCGGTCCGCATTCTCGACCAAGCTGAACGCCGCACACGTTAGAAGGCGATCAAGTTCCTCAAGGTCCAGTGGTCGAATCACTCTGAAGATGAAGCCACTTGGGAACGCGAGGATCGCCTGCGTGATGAATACCCCGCACTGTTTCCTTCTACCTCCTAAATCTCGGGACGAGATTTCTTGTAGTGGAGGAGATTTGTAACGCCCGGATAATCATGCTACAG
The DNA here is from genome assembly GCA_021605145.1 of Aegilops bicornis. Taxonomy (NCBI): domain Eukaryota; kingdom Viridiplantae; phylum Streptophyta; class Magnoliopsida; order Poales; family Poaceae; genus Aegilops; species Aegilops bicornis. Next base: position 608,972,408 of record CM038670.1, on the reverse strand, counting down.
TAATCTCATGTTGATGGTGCCACGTCACCTTTGTCACTGTAGTTAATCACGGGTTAATTCAAAACTGTTTCGAAATTCAAATTCAAATTTATGATGACAATAAATTTTTTCAAAAATTAAAACTAAAAAGTTCGGTGGTTGTCAAATATTACATCGGTAATTATGGTGGAGTAAACACATTTTTATAAAATGTCTAAGAAATTTAAAATGAGTTAAAACAGAAAAGAAAATAAATAAAAGAAAAGAAAATACAAAAGAGAAAACTAAACTAACAAAAAAGAGAAGCCCCCTCTTTGGATCATGCCCTTGGCCATCGAACCAACCAGGGCCGGCCAGTCGGCCCCCACTTCCCCCCCTTATCCACTCACCCCCCACTCCCCACCGACACCCCACTCCACCCACTCGCCCCTCCCTCCTCTCTCCCGATCTGGATCGGGATCCAGAGGAGGCCGTCACCGCTCGACGCCGCCACACGCCGGACCGCCCCGTCGCCGCCGAACGCCTCCTCGTCCTCCTCCTCGTCGGTCCTCCCCGACCGCCAAAAGCCTTGCCCGTTGCCCTACTCCCCCCCCCTCCCCCGCCCCCGTGAGCTCCCCCTTCGCCCTCCTCTCCCCCTAGGTCGCCTCGGCCGTCGCCGCTTGACGTGCTCCGGCGCCACCGTCGCCCGGACCGTTCACTTGGCCACCCTTCGGCCCACAGTGGTGCTCGGCACCACCGACCGCGCCCTCGACCCAGCCCTCCCTCTCTCTCTCCGTCTCTGGCCTTTTCGCCACGGCCGGCGTGCCTCACTTGCGGCCGGCCTCGTCTTGCCGGACGGCGTCGCCTCACTGGCCGTCGCCCGACTTTGCCTCGCCTCGGCCACGCCACCCCGAGCTGGCCTCGCCCTCACGACCCTAGCGACTTGCCAGTCCGCCGCCTCCTTAAACCGGGCGCCACTGCTGGTCACGCTTGAGGCCGCCCGGGCTTTCGGCCGGGCCACCGCCGTCGCGCCAGTGGCGCCCGCTCCCCACATTGGCGTTTCCCCTCCGGTGACCGCCCGGCCATGCCAGTCCTCCTCGTCACGATTTGTGGCGATCATGCAGGCCGCAACGCCCGAGCTAGCCTCGAGCCATCGACTAGGGGCCCCGCCTCATAACGCTTTTTTAAAAAAAGGAATTAAAAAATATATAATAAATAAATAAATAAATAATAATTAAAATAATTAAAATGTTAATTAATTAATTAATTAAGTAATTAATTAATTAATTAAGTAATTAATTAAGTTAATTAATCCTGATTAGATTAACCTAATCACTAATTAAAATTAACTAATTGGTAATTAAACTAAACAGAGAATGGCAGGTGGGTCCCACTGGACCCACACGTCAGGTTGACCAGGTCAATGGTCAATGTTGATCTTGACATCACCACGATGTCATCTTGGCGTCGGCATTTACTATTCGGATAATGTTGGATTAAATAATTAATTAAATTCCGTAAATTAATAAAATCTTTAGAAAATTATATCTTTTAATCCGTAACTCGGATTAAAATATTTTCAACATGAAAGTTGCTCGTAACGACGAGACGAATCCGGATCACGCAAAACCGCTCGTCCGCCACACACCCCTAACCTATCGAACCCGCAACTTTCCCCTCGGCTCCTCCGCCGAAAACACGAAACCCCGGGGATATTTTCCCGGATGTTTCCCCCCTTCACCGGTATCACCACATACCGCGTTAGGGCACGCCTAGCATCACGCTTTGCTTTGTCATGCATCGTCATGCATCTGTTTGCTTAAATATTCATTGTTTCTCCCCCCTCTTCTTCCGCTAGACACCGAGACCGACGCTGCTGCTGCCCAGTTCGACTACGGAGTTGACGACCCCTCTCTTGCGAGCAACCAGGCAAGCCCCCTTGATCACGAGATATCGCCTATTCTACTCTATCTTGCTTGCACTAGAGTAGTGTAGCATGTTCTTGCTTTCGATTAATCCTATCTTCTTTGCATAGCATGTCCTTACTACTCTTGTTGTTACCTTTACTGCAATCCTACATGCTTAGTATAGGATGCTAGTATTTTCATCTGTGGCCCTACATTCTTGTCCGTCTGCCGTGCTATACTATCGGGCCGTGATCACTCGGGAGGTGATCACGGGTATATACTATATACTTTATACATGATACATGTGGAGACTAAAGTCGGGTCGGTGGTGGAGCACCATGAGTGGATCTTTGTGGCGGAGGCGTTAGGGCGAGTTGAGACCGCCTAGGAGAGAGGTGGGCCTGGGCCTGTTCGGCGTTCGCGGATACTTAACACGCTTAACGAGATCTTGGTATTTGATCTGAGTTGGCTACGAGCCTATACGCACTAACCAACTACGTGGGAAAGATATGGGCACTCGGCGTCGTGGTATCAGCCGAAGCACTTCGTGACGCCAGCGACTGAGTGGCGCGCGCCGGATTGGAACGTAAGCCTGCTCTTGTATTAAGGGGGCTAGTTATGCTACGGCCGCGTCACATAGCGTGCAGGTGTGCTCAGGCGATGGGCCTGCACCCTGGCGCTTAGGTTTAGACCGGCGTCTTGGCCTCTCTGTTGAGCCTAGGTGGGGCTGCGGCGTGTTGATCTTCCGCGGCCGGGCATGACCCAGAAAGTGTGTCGGCCAAATGGGATCAAGCGTGTTGAGTAAGTTGGTGCACCCTGCAGGAAGTTAATCTATTGAATAGCCGTGATCTTGATGTGAGACGACTTGGAGTTGTACCTTGACCTTATGACAACTAGAACCGGATACTTAATAAAACACACCCTTCCAAGTGCGGATACAACCGGTGGTCGCTCTCTCTCGGGGATACGAGGAGGGATCGCCGGGTAGGAATATTGCTATGTGATGTTACTTGGAGGACTTGACCTACCCTCTTCTACTTGTTGCAAGGCGAAGGTGACGAAGCGTAGTCTTCGATAAGACTAGCTATCCCCTCTTATTACGGCATTCTGCGATTCGGTCCTTGATATGGCCTTTTACACATATATCCATGCATATGTAGTGTAGCTCCTTGCTATGCGAGTACTTTGGATGAGTACTCACGGTTGCCTTGTTCCCCCTTTTCCCCTATCTCTACTCGATTGCTGCGACTGCACGATGGAGCCCAGGGAGCGACGCCACCGTCGATGGCGACTACTACACGGAGGTGCCTACTACTACGCAGCCCGGCGACGCGACTGTGAGAGTAGTTTAGGAGGATCTCAGGCGGGAGGCATGCGCCTCTTCGATCTGTATCCCGGTTTGTGCTAGCCATCTTATGGCAACTTGTTTAACTTATGTCCATACTCGAGATATTGTTGCTTCCGACTCGTCTATGATCGAGCACTTGTATTCGAGCCCTCGAGGCCCCGGCTTGTATTATGATGCTTGTATGAATTATTTATGTTTTAGAGTTGTGTTGTGATATCTTCCCGTGAGTCCCTGATCTTGATCGTACACATTTGCGTGCATGATTAGTGTACGATTAAATCGGGGGCGTCACAACAGGCATGCCAACAACTGGTCTATGTTTATCCTTTTTATCGGGTTTGGCAATTCTAGAAGCTTCATCACAGAAGTAAATAACATGCCCATCAATATTATCAACCAAGAGATCTTTAATCATAGCAACACTAGGTTCAAATCTGATTTGTTCAGCTGGTTTGGATGTTCTAACATAACTTTTGTTAACCACTGTTGAAGCTTTAGTATGTTCCTTCATCCTAACAGGGAAAGGTGGTTTTTCAATATAAGCAGTGGGAACAACTGGATCAACATTGTAAATGATAGTTTCTTCTTTAGCTTTTACAGGTTCTTTAATTTCTTCTTTAATAGGTGGGTGATATTTAAACCACTTCTCCTTAGGGAGATCAGCATGACCAGCAAAAGATTCACAAAAGGAAGCTACTATCTCAGAGTCAAGTCCATATTTAGTGCTAAACTTTTGAAAAGCATCGGTATTCATAAAAGGTTTGACACAATCAAACTTAGGTTCAATACCTGACTCTTTACCTTCATCGAGTTCCCAATCTTCAAAGTTGCATTTAATTCTTTCTAAAGGATTCCACCAGAATTCAATAGTATTCTTCATAAAAGAACAAGTACAAGATGTATCGAGCATGGATTGATCATTACGAGAAAGCCTAGCATAAAAATTCTGAATAATAATTTCTCTTGAGAGGTCATGATTGGGGCATGAATATAACATTGACTTAAGCCTCCCCCAAGCTAGAGCGATACTTTCTCCTTCACGAGGCCAATAATTATATATATAATTCCGATCACAATGAACTAGATGCATAAGATAATTTTTTTGATGGAATTCCAATTTCAACCGATTCCGGTTCCAAGATCTAATATCATCGCATAGCCTATACCATGTCAATGCTTTTCCCTTCAAAGATAAAGGGAAAACCTTATTCTTAGCTTCACCTCCGGGTAAACCTCCAAGCTAAACAATCCACAAATTTCATCCATATATATCAAGTGCATATCAGGATGTTCGGTTCCATCTCCTGCATAACGATTATCTAGCAGTTGTTCTACCATACCCGAAGGAATTTCATATTCAATATTTTAAGTAGGGGCAGTAGGTTGAGGGGCAAATAATTGTGGTTTCGGTCGAGGTGAAGATACCTCGAACAAACCCCTCAAAGGATTGTTTTCCAAAGTAGCAAGTGACAATAAATTTTAGCATGTAGTAATAATGTTTCCTCACCAATTTCCACTTACCAAGAGTGCTTCACTCCCCGGCAACGGAGCCAGAAAATAGCCTTGATGACCCACAAGTATATGGGGTCAATTGTATCCTTTTCGATAAGTAAGAGTGTCGAACCCAACAAGGAGCACAAGGAAATGACAAGTGGTTTTCAGCAAGGTAATGTCTGCAAGTGCTAAAATTGTAAGTAGCAGAGTAGTTTGATAGCAAGATAATTTGTAACGAGCAAGTAATGATAGTAGTAACAAAAGTGCAGCAAGGTAGCCCAATCCTTTTGAGGCAAAGGACAGGCCAAAACGGTCTCTTATGATAAGCAAAGTGTTCTTGAGGGTACACGGGAATTTCATCTAGTCACTTTCATCATGTTGGCTTAATTCGTGTTTGCTACTTTGGTAATTTGGTATGTGGGTGGACCGGTGCTTAGGTGATGTTCTTACTTGAACAAACATCCTACTTATGATTAACCCTCTTGCAAGCATCCGCAACTACCAGAAACGTATTAAGAATAAACTCTAACTATAGCATTAAACTTTTGGATCCAATCGGTCCCTTACAGAATAGCGCATAAAGTAGGGTTTAAGCTTGTGTCACTCTTGCAACCCATCATCTAATAACTACTCAACAATGCATTCCCTTAGGCCCAAATATGGTGAAGTGTCATGTAGTCGACGTTCACATGACACCACTAAGGGAATCACAACATACATATCATCAAAATATCAAACACATATCAAGTTCACATGATTACTTGCAACATGATTTCTCTCGTGACCTCAAGAACAAAAGTAACTACTCACAAATGATAATCATTCTCAAGATAAGAGGGGTATTAAATATCATAATGGATCTGAACATATAATATTCCACCAAATAAACCATATAGTAATCCACCACAGATGTAATCAACACTACTAGTCACCCACAAGCACCAATCTATAGTTCCCGTACAAAGATTGAACACAAGAGATGAACTAGGTTTTGAGAGGAGTTGGTGTTGTTGAAGATGTTGATGAAGATAGCCCTCCCCAAGATGGGAGAGTTGTTGGTGATGGTGATGACGATGATTTCCCTCCGGGAGGGAAGTTACCCCGGCGGAATCGCTCCGCCGGAGGGCAAAAATGCTCCTGCCCAGGTTCCGTCTCGAGACGGCGGCGCTTCGTCCCGAAAGTCCTCTCCTTTTTTTTCTAGGTCAAAATGACTTATATAGCAGAAGAGGGGCACCGGAGGTGGGCCTGGGTGAGCACAACCCACCGGGGCGCGCCTAGGCTCCCTGGCGCGCCCAGGTGGGTTGTGCCCACCTGGTGGCCCCCCTCTGGTACTTATTTGCTCCAATATTCCTCAAACATTCCATAAAAAATCCTCGTAGTGTTTCAGCTCAATTGGAGTTGTGCAGAATAGGTAGCCTGACGTAGCTTTTTCAGGTCCAGATTTCCAGCTGCCAGAATTCTCCCCCTTTGTGTATACCTTGCATATTATGAGAGAAAAGGCATTAGAACTCCAAAAAGCATTATTATTCAATAAAACAACATAAATAATAGTAGGTAAACATGATGCAAAATGGACGTATCACGCCCATATGGGGGGTGCGGCAGCCCCTGCTGGCTATTGCGTTTCCCCTCTTGGCCCATTAGGCCCGTAACTTTGTCGGGGGTGCCTGGAACCCCTTTCGGTGACCCGATATGTACTCGATACTCTCCGGAACACTTTTGGTGTCCGAATACTATCATCCTATATATCAATCTTTACCTCTTGACCATTTTGAGACTCCTCGTCATATCCGTGATCTCATCTGGAACTCCGTACAACATTCGGTCACCAAATCACATAACTCATATAATACAAAATTGTCATCGAACATTAAGCGTGCGGACCCTACGGGTTCGAGAACTATGTAGACATGACCGAGATCAATAGACAATAGCGGAACCTGGATGCTCATATTGGCTCCTACATATTCTACAAAGATCTTTATTGGTCGAACCATAATGACAACATACGTTATTCCCTTTGTCATCGGTATGTTACTTGCCCGAGATTCGATCGTCGGTATCTTCATACCTAGTTCAATCTCGTTACTGGCATGTCTCTTTACTCGTTCCGTAATACATCATCCCGTAACTAACTCATTAGTCACTTTGCTTGCAAGGCTTCTTATGATGTGTATTACCGAGAGGGCCCAGAGATACCTCTCGGATACTCAGAGTGACAAATCCTAATCTCGATCTATGCCAACCCAACAAACACCTTCAGAGATACCTATAGAGCATTTTTATAATCACCCAGTTACTTTGTTATGTTTGATAGTACACAAGGTATTCCTCCGGTATCAGGGAGTTGAATAATCTCATAGTCGAAGGAATATGTATTTGACATGAAGAAATCAATAGCAATAAAACTGAACGATCATAATGCTAAGCTAACAGATGGGTCTTGTCCATCACATCATTCTCCTAATGATGGGATCCCGTTCATCAAATGACAACACATGTCTATGGTTAGGAAACTTAACCATCTTTGATTAACGAGCTAGTCTAGTAGAGGCTTACTAGGGACACGGTGTTTTGTCTATGTATCCACACATGTATCAAGTTTCTGGTTAATACAATTCTAGCATGAATAATAAACATTTATCATGATATAAGGAAATATAAAATAACAAACTTTATTATTGCCTCTAGGGCATATTTCCTTCACATTCTCCTAATGATGTGATCCCGTTATGAAGCGACAACTCATATCTATGGTTAGGAAACCTTAACCATCTTTGATCAACGAGCTAGTCAAGTAGAGGCTCAATAGGGACATTGTATTTGTTTATGTATCCACACATGTATTTAAGTTTCCGGTCAATACAATTCTAGCATGAATAATAAACCTTTATCATGATTAAGGAAATATAATAATAACCATTTTATTATTGCCTCTAGGGCATGTTTCCATCACCGTTTTGGATATTCGAACTGCAAACCTTCTGCAACACCATATGATCCTAGCGTGCGGATTCGAAAGTTCGAAGGCACGGCTATAGGTCAATTGAGATATTCTCAAGTGGTTGGTTCACTGATGTACCTAGCTTGTGCTACTCATCTTGACATCTCATTTGTTGTTTGCAAATTGAGTCGGTTTGTTTCCAATCCGAGAGATGTGCATTGGCATGCTGTTGAGCGAGTCATGCGCTATTTGCAAGGTACCATGAACTACGGGATTCACTATTCTGGGTACCCGATGGTACTTGAGGGGTATAGTAATTCTAATTGGATATCTGATGCCGATGAGATGAAAGCCACAAGTGGATATGTCTTCACACTTGGTGGTGGTGCTGTTTCCTGGAAGTCTTGCAAGCAGACGATCTTAACGAGATCAACTATGGAAGCAGAACTCATAGCATTAGACACATCATGCGTCAAAGCAGAATGGCTTTGAGAGCTTTTGAAGGATTTGCCAGTGGTTGATAAACCAGTCCCGGCTGTCCTTATGAACTGTGACAATCAAACTATGATTGCCAAGGCTAAGAGTTCAAAGGACAATATGAAATCCACTAAGCATACAAGAATAAGATTGAAATATGTCAGAAAATCAAGAAACTCCGGAGTGATAGTGTTGGATTATATCCAGCCTGCTAAAAATCTGGCAGACCCTTTTACGAAAGGGCTATCACAGATTGTGATAGAAAATGCATCAAGGGAGATGGGTATGAGACCCACGTAAGTTTCCATGGGGGTAACCCGACATATGTGATCGAAGATCCCGTGAATTAGGACCTGGGAAAACAATCCAACGGTCAACTGAGGAGAGTATCCTTGATTAACCCACTCCGTTGGAGATGCAATAATACTCTCATTTCTGTAAGGCAGGCTGACTTTTGTCTCAATGTGTTCCAAAGCTTATGTAAGCAAGATGCTAACCTACAAAGCATTCTTTGGAGGAACGCACCTATGTGGGCCCAACTGCTGGTCACAGTCTATGAGATTGGGTGATCTCTAGGAAGCTCATGAGAAGGTACGGAGTATGACTAATAAGCTCCACCGGTGGGGTTTAGCCTTCGGCAACCACATATTAGATGACAATAGGCGAAACTTCTGCACGCCAAACTGAAAATTCAAGGCATAGTACATTGTTTAGTTGTGAAGAAGTCTAATCCTATTGCTCTAGGTGGAAGTTCAACTTAACAGTCTCCACTGAAAATTCTGGTATATCAAACATTGTTTGAACAGTTGACAAACTTATATGCCTCGAGATCTGGTGGGGGATTGATGGATTATGGATGGGCTTAGGCCCACATAAGACAATAATCCTTGGTTAATCTCTAAAGGCCTACGCATCTGTACGGCAAGTGGTAGGAAGTTTGGTGGGAAGTTTAGTACCATACTACTAAGAAGAGTGAGACCTCTTTATAAGGGTTGCTCTACCACTTGCTATTGTGAGCTTGGGAATAGGAGTTGTACATGCGCGCTCCTCCTCCGCCGCCTCGCCTCGCCTCGCCTCGCCATGATGCGCGCGCGCGCCACGGGTTGCGGGAATGAGCCGAGCCGAAACTTATTTTTGTCGGTTAGGAATGGTTAATTAAACTCAGATTAATTAATGAGCCTCTTGCCATTTTCTGAGATGTTGGACCGTGGGTTGTTCACGGACTCGGTTGTGGGCATAAGCCCAGGCCCATCTACCCGACGACTTATATAAGAAGACGTTGGCCAGTGGAGTGAACCCTAACTCAATTCACTCACTCCCTCTCGCACAACCCTAGCCGTCATCTACTGTTTCTCTCATTGTGCTACTTCCGGCGATCCCATTCGGACGACCGCATGCACGGTTGGTCGGGAGAGCAGGTGCCTCCGGAACCCTGTCGTTCGAGATCCTGCTCGGGAGAACGACAATAAGGTTTTTGGGGAGCATCTCAACGCGACTGCTCTCAATGTGTCCCCGTCTCCGTCCTCCTCTGCTTCCACTACTCCCCATGCATGACTCCATGGCTGACGAAGAAGCCGCCAAGAAGCAGGCCTCGGCCGATGCCGAGGTTGCCGCTGTCGTCGCCGCGTTGGCCTGGCCAACCGGAGGGTATGACTCGTTCATCCCCTATTTGCTCGTACATGTGCTGGCCGTATATATGTTGTTCATAGATGTTTCAGTTCTAGGTACTGTACGTGCTCACATGCTTAGGTTTCGGTATGAGATGCATACCGTATTTCCATGCTTATCATTTACTCATGGATTAGATTAGTCAGAAAGGTGCTAATATTTCCAACATCAAGAACATGTAACTAATATCCTTGGAACTGACTATACGTCAGGTACCTCAAAACGATTCAACCATCAGTCACTTTTCTCAGCAACCACTAGATCTTGATCCAACGGTCCAAAAACAGATCAGTATTGTTTATTCTCAATCTCCCTAATCTCTGCTTCCTCCCGCACACCCCCATCTTGCCCTGCCTCAGTCGCCAGCCTCCACCACCCGCGGCTGGGGGTGCTACCGTGCACCGCCTCGCCGCCCCACCCTCCCCTCAACCTCCTTCCATCGTTGTTGCTGGCCATCGCCCCGACCATCCCTCTAAGTCCCGCATCGGTCATACAACCACTACATGTATATGGATCCACGATCCAATAAATTACAAAGTAACTCCTACAACTGAATTACCAAAGGAAAATATCTTGGAGACATCTTGTTCGTAGTATCAAAATTTGTAAGACGAAAAACTGCCAAGACTTCAGAAGAAAGTACAGTTGGCTGGAGTAGCGAAATTGCCACTCGTTCACCTGCACAAACTTGATTACCGACAAAGATTTCTGAAAGCTCATTGAGTCGCCCATCCGAAAAGATGGAAAGTCGTTAGTGATAAAAATATACTCGGAGCGGGGATGATCTCCTAGAAGTGTTACTCGTCGAACTACAAAACATTTACCATAACATCGAAGAAATATTTCAACTCCATAAAGAATCAAGCTAACAAAAGTAACATGACACATAAACTCATTGGATCTAAATAATCAGACCCTGCAAGGACACAAACCTCTCGGGCTCCATGGCACCACCAAAAAATGGAGTAAGTTTATTCACAAAATTACATGACTATCAGCGCTGAGATGTGGACGAAGAGTCGAATACTACAAATTTCTTGAAGATCTGACGTCCCTGCACTTCTTAGCGTCAAGATGACAACCGAAGGCGAGGGGACGAGAAGATTCTCTCTGACAGGGGCTACAACATTTGTCCATAAAGACTGTTGAACAAATCACTTTTTTTACAAACTCCATCACCTTGATGCAATTTGGATGAAATTACACCATAGAACAAGCATGTCGGTTAACGACATAACACAATTTGGGCTCTTTGAATCAAAGGAATTTCATAGAATTTTTAGAGGATTAGAATCCTTAGGAATTTTGCTATGTTGGTCCTTTAATCGTAGGATTGAATCTTATATAGAATTTCTTTCCCTAAGGAATCATTTGTACTATATGTCATAGAAAATCTAGCAACCACTTCAATCACTTTTTAGAATTCCTTTGTTTTTTCTATGGGTATAAAATACTCTTTGCTAATCCTATCGAATTCAAATGGACAGTTCATGGTGATCGTGTATTTTTTTAGGGAAATGTATTTCCCCTTCCTTTGAGAATCCTAGAATCAAAGTGGTCGTTTACTTTACACGAGTGGGCTGGTCCAACTAAGACCGCAGTGTTCAAAGCCCTTGTTTCTCCCCCAAAAGCAGTAAAACCCATCGGAAGTACAAAACCCTTCTCGCCTCGGCCGCCGCCTGAGCTTCATGAGGGGCAGGGGGCCATTGCCCCCCCCCCAAGGAAATTTTTTAAAGGTATATGGTCCGGGTAAATTATTGTGGTAATTAGACTCGGCGAATGTTGAATGGAGGGAATTTATTGACGACATTGTAACAAACTTTTAGTGAACGAGGAACTATGGCAAGGTCTTCAGGCTTTTGGGAACATGGCATACACCTACGCTTTCTCCATTGTTCTGCACGAGATCCAAGTGAGTCCTATACATATATCTCGATTTGCGGCCTCCCACCTGGTCAGCACCTACGAGGTGATTTCCCAGCCTATCTTCGCCTACGTCCAGCTGTGGGCCCATGTTCCATGCCTGCGTGTGGGTCAGTGGCAACTGAAGAGCTGAACATAACCGAAAACAGTGCGCTAATCAGGATTCGAACTCGATACATTACGATTGCACAAGTAGCATCCTGACCATTATACTACTTACTATTTGTAAATACACTAGGGGTGCCTCAACTTGTCTAGCACGGTCACTTTGGTGCTTAAAGTTGTAAAATACACAAAACCGGTGCTATAACTTGTCCTATGGTGCAAATACAGTGCCTCATACCATATCCGAGCATACGCTTTGCCCATGTGGCCTGCCAGTGTAATGATGGCCCACATGTCAGTCGGTGAGAGCGGGAGACGTTGGGTGACCCGTATGTGATGATTTTTTTAGAAAACCCTTCATGTTTTATTTATTTATATATAATTGTATCTCAAATGGATGCAGGCCGACTGGTCCCACCTGTCAGGTGCGGGTCCAGCATGTCAGCACGTGTGGGTGGATGAAATAATACGAGAGAAAAATATGAGCCTACAGGATTCGAACACAGGATCAGATGTGCAAGCTATACACATGCTAGCCAATACGCGAGACACCTCAAGTGTGAAGTCCTTGTAACACGCCAATATCCGCTTAGTTCATGTAGAAGAGTTAGAGCAATATATGCCGTGCCTATTTACCTCTTTTCGTGATTTTCTTTTCCATTTTCATATGCAAAAAATGATTTTATTTCTTATTTTTACATATGACGCATCTATGGGTCTGCACAAGTTTTCTTTTTATTTTCTCAAGTTCATGTTCACGTTCATTTTCATATTGATATTATCATTCCCATTTGAAAAAAAATTAAGAAAAAAATTACAACTGCCATAAGATTTAAAGAAAGTGTTATTGCATTTGGAAAAAAAATGTTTCACCTGTATTAAAATATTGTAAACGTGTTCGTGAAAAGTGTTTTTTATCATGCATTATTTTTTTGACAATGTGTATTTCAAAAATGTTCACCGTGTTTTTAGAAATGTTCAGCGTATATTAAAAATTATTGTGAAATTATTCTTACATTTCAACAATCATGATTAACATGTTAGCACATTTCTAGATTTATTATTATTACACAATAATTTTTAATATACATTGAATTGTCTAAATCCACATAAATTCTAGAAAAAATTAATGTTTACCTCTTGAAATTACACAACAATGAAAAGAATAAAGAAAAAGAAAATTTTAATACACAATAATTTCGTACTTGTTATTATTGTATTTTTTATATGGTAAAATTTAAATATCATAAAAACTAAACAGGAATTTGAAAAATGAAAAAGAAAACATGTACAAAATGTGTTAAGGAATAGCAGGATACACGGAATTGTTCTATATAAGTTTCTACCTACACCACATAGCATGGCTCGGCCTGGTAGCCAGGTTGCGCTTGCACCGAGTAGGAGCTCCCAGGTTTGCATCCCGCTCGCTGCAATTTATTTTAGTGATTTCTATATCTGTCATACTAACACATGGGGCCCATATTTATAATTTGAGGCGTCTCTCTACATAATAAAATAAAATATGAGGTGCTTTTGTGAAAAAAACGTCACTCGACCGGGCCGCTGCCATGCTGGCACAACATGCGGGCAGTGTGTACGTCTGGATACACTAAGAGGCACCGTATTTGCACGGCCGGATAAGTTCGAGCACCACTTTTATGTATTTTACAACTTTAGGCACCAAACTAACCGCATAGAACAAGTTAAGGCACCTGTGGTGTATTTAACTCTTGTAAAAGTTATAGATAGATACTTTACTATGTTGTCTATCCGAACAATTGATTAAGTCAAAATACACGCTGCATGGGGACTGGACAGTTTTTTTTCTCAATTTTGTTTTTTTTTTGGGAGGGACCAGAAAAAGGGGTTTAAATCTCAGATTTTTCTGTGTTTTTTCTTCAAAAGTGTCAAACAAATTTTGAATTTTTTTTAGTGTAGGAATATTGTCTTTAACTCCATAGATGGCAAGCTATGCTTATAATGACATAACACACCTTGGGCTCCTTTGAATCAAAGGAATTTCATAGAATTTTTGGAGGATTAGAATCTCAGGAATTTTGCTATGTTGGTCGTTTAATCGTAGATTGAATCTTATATTTATTTTTTCATAAGGAATCATTTGTACTACTTCCTCCGTTCCTAAATATTTGTTTTTCTAAAGATTTCAACAAGTGACTACATACGAAGCAAAATGAATGAATCTACACTCTAAAATATGTCTATGTACATCCGTATGTGATAGTCCATTTGAAATCTCTAAAAAAGACAAATATTTAAGAACGAAGGGAGTATATGTCATAGGAAATCCAGCAACCACTTCAATCTCTTTTTAGCATTTCTTTGTTTATTCTATGAAATACTCTTTGCTAATCCTATCGAATTCAAATGAACATTTCATTGTGATCGTGTAAATCAAAGAGGCCAGTTACTTTACACGAGTGGGCTGGTCCAAAGTAAGGGCCTAAGAGGGCAGTGGTCGAAGCCTGTGTTTCTCCCCTAAAGCAGTAAAATCCATCGGAAGTACAAAACCCTTCTCGCCTCCGCCGCCGCCGCCGCCGCTTGCCGGTGGAGCCCGTAGAACCCCGAGACCTCTATAGACCCCTTCTCGTGAGAACCCTCATGGCGCTCCTCCTGCGGCGAGGCGCCGCAGTCGCCGCCCGCACCCTGCGGGCCGCCGCCGCCTCCTCAGCTTCCACCTCCGTCCACCGCCTACCGACCGCCGGATCCCTTGCCGCCGCAAGAAACCTACCCACCACGCAGTTTTTCCTCCTTGAGATCCGGAGAGGCTTCGCGAAAGGGAAGAAATCGAGTAAGTTGCCGCACCCGCCCTCCTCGACTCACCTTGCCCCTTAGATGCTGTTCTTTAGAAGAGGCCACTCTGTTTGTTTGTTTGTTCCTTGTTAGGTCTTCTCTATTTGATTCTGTAATTCTTAAATCAGTGCACTGCAATTATCTTGTGGGATGGATCATTATAGGGATGTAATCAGAGACTTGATATTTTTGCTTCTTGGTCATTGCCTAGAGAATGATAGTCGAAGTGATACCGTTGAAGCCGCTCCTGATATCGGGCCGACTGTCAAATCGGCCGCGACTGCACAAATGGACACTGCCGTCGTTGCGCTGTCGCGAGAGCTGAGTAAACTTCGGACAGGGAGAGCTTCTCCTGGTATAATTATGATTTGCATCTTCACTGTGTCATTGTTTCTGCTGGCCAATGCTGTTGATGTAACCGATGTATTCTGCAGGCATGCTTGACCACATCATGGTGGAAACTGGGGATGTTAAAGTTGGATTGAGTCGTATTGCTGTTGTTTCTGTCCTAGATTCGCATACCCTATCAGTGATGCCCTATGATCCTAATGTAAGAGCCTTTCTTCATTATATAGATAGTAAATCTGACAAATTAATACATTTTGATACCACTTCAGTTCATCACGTGTAGGAGCCCGCAATGCCATAATTTCATGTATGCTTTCGTGTTCGGGGAAAAAATGTGTATGCTATGTTTGGTCCTAACCTTAATGAGTTATTTATAACATACTGTCAACCAAGGTACTAAACAGCAGATAGTAGGGTTGTAATGGATTTAATCATTGCAGTAGATAGCAGATGATATATTCAAGGTACTAAAAGCACTAGCAACTTTGTATAATCATGTTATTTACTTATATTATTAGTTAGGGATAAGTATATTTTTCGTCCTCGAACTTTTGCGAAAGTTTAGAAATCGTCCCTCAACTCCAAAACCACTAAAACTCAGTCCCTCAACTAATTAAACTGGATACTTTTCGTCCCTGGTAATGCTTAAGGTGGTTTTAGTCTGACATAGACCTTGTTCAGCTATATTCGGTTCAGACTATGTTCAGCTATATTCGGTCCAGACTATGTCCAACTAAATTCAGTACAACGCTCTGAAATGTCTAGACTATGTTCACTACAATTTATTCAATTCAAACTATGGTATACACTTTCTTTGTTCAGACCTTTTCGGACTGTCCAGTTTTGGGACAAAATATATTACCAATGAAATGCTGAACATATGTTGGAGTTGCCCAGGATGAAGAAAGAAACTCACGCGCACACACATGGTCAAGCTCTATGCAGAGCACTCCTGCCACAGCCACTTCCAATGCGTACCATTACTGTCAACACATAGTCAAATTGCTCAATTGCTGGACATTCAATTGCCATTCAATGTGGCAGCAAACAGAATTTTCCATGACAAATTAGCATAGTCAGATTACATACCACTTCAAGTTCTCACCGACTTGTCTGCAAATTAGTACTCAATTGCCTACATATACGTCATGAAAGCATACACAACTGCTGTGATGAAACACATCAATACGACAAACTGCATCACATTCCTCTTCTTCTCCACTTGTAAGTCAACAGTCTTCTCCAGCAGCAGCTCATCCTTCTGCATCAACAACTCGTACAGCGGCGGCTTGAAATTGCCGAGGATGCCATCTGCTTGAATTGGCTCCACAATTCGCCATGCGCCCCTGCCCAAGTCGCCGTCGCCGTTGCCGTCACTTGGTCTCATGGGTCAAGAGCACAGCCTGCCGTGCCCAGGTATGCAGCAAACAGCCACCGCCCCGCCTATGTTGCCACCGGGCCAGACTGCCGCTGCCTAAATCGCCGCAGCCGCCCGCTCTGTTTTGTGAGTGAGAAAGGGGATCGAGAAAATGAGAGAGAGAGAGAGCCGGCAGGGTGCCCGCTAGTAGTCAAAACCAGGACATGGCTCATTTTAGTCAAAACCAGGGTCCGCGTCATACTAAAACCACCTTAAGCATTACCAGGGATGAAAAGTATCCGGTTTAATTAGTTGAGGGACTGAGTTTTGGTGGTTTTGGAGTTGAGGCACAATTTCTGAACTTTCGCTAGAGTTCAGGGATGAAAAATATACTTATCCCTATTAGTTATTAGCATGACAAGATAGTCACTGCGACCTGTGGGATAAAAATAGACATGTGCTCTAGTGATGTAGCGGTCTGGCAAGCGATAAACTATGAATGCTATGTCGAAGAAATGGTGCCCGCTAATGCTACTGCAGGCCCTACAAATGTTATTTAGCACAATGATTTTAACTTCTTAAACTTCCTGTGACTGATTCTAACCAATTGTTGTACAGACAATGAAGTCTATTGAGAATGCAATCGCTTCATCTCCATTGGGCATCAATCCAACACCTGACGGCAGTAGGATTATTGCAGCTGTACCTCCGTAAGTGTAAATTGTAATGTTACTGTTATTGTTTATCGTAGGTCTGTGCTTACCTGTAAGTGATTTAAGAGTTACTCCCTCCATTCACAAATACTCCCTCCATTCCTAAATATAAGTCTTTCTAGAGATACCAATATGGACTACATACGGAGCAAAATGAGTGAATCTACACTCTAAACAACGTCTATATACATCCGTATGTAGTTCATATTCAAATCTCTAAAAGACTTATATTTAGGAACGGAGGGAGTATAAGATGTTCTAACTACTTTGTGAATCGGATGTATATAGACACGTTTTAGTGTATTTGTTTGCTCATTTCAGTCAGTATGTAGTCCATACTGAAATATCCAAACATCTTATATTTGTGAACGGAGGGAGTACTTTCTAGGTCCACTACTGTCCACAAACTTGCGATAAGTTGCACTCAGATTTATCATCTTTTTTACTACATGCACTTTCTGGTCTTAAATTTGTTTGCGCCTTCTAATTTAATTTGTCCCTTTGCAGATTGACGAAAGAGACTATGCAGGTAAGATTAACTAAGCTTAAATCTCACGTTTATTCTTGAAACTACTAATGAATTTTCTGGTGCTTGAATATAGGCAATGTGTAAGGTTGTTACTAAATCTGCTGAGGATTTCAAGCAAAGTATTAGAAGAGCACGCCAAAAGGTAATTTTACGTTACTTTCGTTTCTTCAATTTATGATGATCGATGTTTTGAAGGCTTAGTTGGATATTTGTAGTGTCACTGTATGGTCCATTCAGGCAATTGTCACCAGGTATATGTTTTCTTTTGGGACTTGCATTTAGGAGAGAGCTATGAATTTTATGATGTAGCATTTCTCATATGATATCTGTTGAAAGAGGGTGCGCTTACTCCACTTGTCCTCTGGCCTATTATTAGAGTTAGAATTAGAAAACCATGCGACAGTATTATGACCTCATGAAGGTAACGGTGCTGAAGACTACTAAATTGACCTATATAATTGTATTCTTACTCTACAGTTTTCCTTGTGTATAATGTTCACTGTCATGCTGTAGTATTTTCTGAATATACGGCTTGTCCTAGCATTTGATCCTCACGACTACTCATGTTTCTCTGAAATATTAGGATTCAATTTTGATTCTCTTATGCCCTTTCGTATTATTACATTAGATATATGCATTTCCCTTGTGTTTCCAGGCACTTGATACAATAAAGAAATCTTCATCTAGCATGCCAAAGGATGATATAAAGCGACTTGAGAAAGAAGTGAGTACTGAACAATGTTCTCAAAGAGAATATGTTGTGTGGTAGTAAATATCTTACACATTATGTTTCCTCCAGGTCGAAGAATTAACCAAGAAGTTCATCAAGTCGGCAGATGATATGTGCAAGGCCAAGGAGAAGGAAATCTCTGGAAGCTGAACCTGTCCATCTAGCTGATGTTCTTTACTTCGTTCACCTTACACAACTTAAATACCAGTGATATTGAGCCACTGAGGTGCTGCAGCCATATCAACGATTAATTTTTTTGTGGCATTGTTAGCAATTCAAAACAATGTGATAGCCAGGACAAGCTGGCAGGTTTGGTGATGGAACTTGGATTATGCTGTAGGTAGTCACGAATTGATACTTTTGAGAATGAAAGCTGGTTTACTGTGAGTCTGTGACCAGCATGGCTTCTCCTGTTCAGCTGTTCTACTATGTCCATTATGGCTAAATTCTTTCCTTGCCATCTGTCGGAGTCTACCTGTTGGCTGTGGTAACACGCATAATCTTGATCAGTAGGTCGCTTTTGGTATGTTTTCGTGGGCTAAAATGCTAGTTGTGGTTGGGAAAAGAGGTCAATGTTACCCGCATAATCTTGATCAATAGATCACTTTTGCTAAGAAACGGCATTTCGGTATTTTCTGCGTGTGCAAAAACTGGGGAAGAGAAGAATCAAGAATAGAGCCATAGGCGTCATGAAAGGGCGAACTTGTCGAAGATAGAGAGTGAAAGTCAACTACAAGCATAGCCAAAGCAACTTGGCCAAAAACATACACAAAAGCTGTACAAACTACAGGCCCTGAACCAAAAACATCATGGCAACCCGGCAAAGCCTTCGAGCAGAAGACCAGCACACCCCAACTCCACGCATCAACTCGCTGCTCTACGTCCCCTACTCTTTACAGGCACGTCAGGCACGCTTCCTGCAAACTACCAAAGCCAAGCCTACACGGAGCGAAGGCCATGCCCCACTATCTAGTTCCCCCGCTTGCCGAACACCGCCCTGGTGAGCGCCCTGATGCCCCGCACCCACAGCTCCGCCGCCACCTCCCCGCCCTGGCACACGAAGTGCACCTCCTTCCCCGTCGCCGTCACCACGCGGAACAGCCCCGGCGCGTACGCGTCTTCCCCCCGGCGGCCCTTCCTCTGCCGGTGCCGCTGGAACGCCGAGCTGCCCCGACCTCGGCCTCCACGCACATCACGTTGCGCCGGCTCGACCCGCCCCACCGGAGCACGCCGGCCGCGGCGACCATCCGCAGCGACTTGCCGTGCGGCCTCCCGCGCCCGCCCTTGGTGTGCTTGACGACGCGCGCGCCCTGGAGGACCAGCTGCCGGCCCAGCTCGTCCATGATCACGTCCTCGGCCTTGTTGAACGCCGCAGTGGCCAGCGCCGACCGCGCGAGCGAGAGCGCCGTCTCGCCCCGCGGGGTCTGGATGTCGCACCGGGCGCCGTGGGAGATCAGGAGCTCGCACACGGCCGCGTGGCCTTCTCTCGCGGCCAGCATGAGTGGGGTGTAGCCGTCGCCGTCCGGGATGTTGACGTCGTAGCCCGTGCTCGCCAGGTGATGCACCGCCGCGCTGTCGCCGCGCCGGGACGCGCAGTGCAGGGCGTAGAACCCGCCGGCCGGCATGCCCCTCTCCAGCGCGAAGTCGAGCATGACCTGCTCGAAGAGGTCCCTCTTCTTGCTCTGCTGCGCGAGCCCAATGGCCGTCTCGCCGCGCTTGTTGCACAGCTTCACGTTGGCGCCGGCGAAGACGAGGCCGCGGAAGGCGTCAACATTGCCCTCCTTGGCGGCGGCCATTATGGGCGAGCACCCGTCCGCGTCCTGCTCGTCCACGTCCACGCCGGGCTGGGCGAGCAGCACCTCCAGCGCAGCGGCATCACCGCATCGTGCCGTGAACATCATGGGCGAGAACACGTGCCGATCGCTGGACAGAGGGATGGTCCCGGACCGAATCGCGCCAAGAACAGCACGTTCGAAGGCCGCCTTCCAGCCACCCGAAGAGGCGACGGATGCCGCCGACTCGCCTGCCAAGTTCAACAGGGCAACGTCCGCCCCGGCTGACACGAGAACCCTGACGCAGTCCTCTTGCTTGTGGCGCGCGGCCAGGATGACAGCGACGTCGCCAGCCTCCGCCCTCGCGTTGACATCGCAGCCCTTGTCCATGAGCGTCTGCAGGATCTCCGGCTGGCCGAGGCGCGCGGCCAAGTGAACAGGCCTGAACCTGCCGCTCCGGGACGTCTTCACGGCAGCTTCGCATTCCGCGCCGGAAGCCAGCAGCGTCTCCACGGCGCCGACGCTCCCGCAGAGGATGGCATGGTGGAGCAGCGTCCGTCCGACGTGCGTGGCGCCCGACGAGTACCCGTTCTGCAGGAGCATGCGGAGGATGGAGCCTGTGGACTCGTAGTACTCCACGGCGCACCAGGCCGCATCGTAGGGCTCCGCGAGCCCGGCGCCGACGCGCAGCTCTTCCCCGGTGGCCGCGTCCCAGGACCACGCTCCTAGCCTCACCTTGGTGTCCCTCTTCACACCAGCCTGGAGAAGAGGCACAAAATGAGTGTCAAGAATCAAATGCGTCGATCGCGAAAAGAGGTTGTGGACGTAATGGTGCACACCTGAAGTAGCTGACGAACCACGGCGACTTGCCGGCTCACGATCGCGGCGAAGAGCGCTGTGCAGTCGACATTGAGATGCAGTGATGGCTTCAGAGAACGCAGAAGCACCCGGGAGGTCGCGTTTGGATCAGCCCCACACTGCAACGAGAGAATCAGATGATATTAGATGCTGCGTAGGAGGTACTAACATTGTACTACAGTACTTAGTTAAAAAATCATGCGTAGGAAACATAAAAAAAACATTCTGAAGCCAACAACTTATTTAAATTGTTTTTCTAAAAACAAAAAAACAATCGGCAAAAAAAATTGTGTCAGATCCGCCGAAGCGGGTAGCCTTAACCGCAGTGTGCTAGAGGAAAGTCCGAAGACCGTTCCCGTCCCTGTCAGGGGAGATGCCAACCGTCTCTCCTTTTTACGAACACGGTGGTGTGTGCTACCCTACGCCTTATAAACCGGTCACGGTTTCTCTAAAGCAGCGAGGTGGGACTAAAGACTAAAGACGCCCCATGCTGCGGCTCGTCGCGCGGCGCCCACGCCGTCCCAGCCCTGAGCCCTACGACAACACTTCGCCAGCAGTTGAAGCCCAAGCCCATATGTTGGTGCTAAACCGTTTTGCCAGAGGCCCATGTAATACTTGGGCCCATGTAGTCGAAGCCGCAGCTAAAAAGCACAGTAGAGAGAAATGTAACATGGGCATACATACCTTGACGAGCGTGTCGACCTCGTCGACGAAGCCGCGAGTGGCGGCAGACACGAGCGCGTGCACGGCGACGCGCGGGCGGACCAGGTCAGAGCGCATGAAGATGGCCGCCAGGGCAGCCTGACCCTGCAGCGCCGCCTCCACGATGGCCTCCTCGCAGGCCGGCTGCGACGCACCGGCGCGCACCAGCAGCTCCGCCACCTCCGCGCGCCCCTCCCTCGCCGCTGCCGTCGCCGGGTATCCACGGAACACCTTCCCGTTCACGTCCGCTCCCTTTGCCTGCACACCACAGATGAACGAACCATCAGAAACTTGCAAAGTAATTAGAACGCACACCTGCAACGCCTAATAATCATGGCAATAATTAAGTTCATGGATCGAGCTGCGTAAAAAAATTCCTCAAAGCCAGTTGAATTCTTGAAACAAAATGTGCATAAGGCCTACTTCTAATTTCGCTTTCACTGCACGCAAGGTAAAGATAAGGGCCTGTTTGGTTTCAAATAAGTCATCAACTTATAAGTTGAAAAGTAAAAAAAGTGATTTATTTTACCAAACAGACCTGACTTATAAGTCACCCCAACTTATAAGTCATAAGTTGCTCCACCCCAACTTAAAACTTATAAGTCATCCCTTCTGCGTGGGTCCCACCACCTGCATGATATTGATTGGTGTGGAAAAGTGTGACAGGTGACTTATAAGTCAGATGACAATCAAACAGGCGTGATTTATAAGTCACTGGTTTTAAGTCACCTGACAGGGGGCAACAACGTACTACTCCCAGAACAGGGGCAAGAGCGATGACCATCGGGACTCGGAGCCATAGCTGGCCGAGTAGCAAATGTCGCTGTTGCTAGTACTATGTCCGGTCAGGTCGGTGATGTGGTGACCAATATGTGGACTGCTGGCCGGCGAGCCTGTGCTGTGCAGGTACTGTTGCATTGGCACTATGCCAGGATTCATTTATGCAGGAGAGAACAGAAGGGGCCTCCGACTGGAAGAGGGAATCTGGTCAAAATTCTGCAGGTGATGGCATCGCTATCCATCGAGATATCAAATCTTCTTTATGTTTCTGGCTTCATTACCTCTGTGTCAGCTCAACATTGCTGCATATAGCAGTAGTATAGCTTTCAAGATGGCCACACCTACCGAGAAAATATCCAGGCTTTGCGCATTTGCTCTGGTCAAGTCCTGCTCAATTACAGACAAACAGTGCTTCCCATGGTGTTTTTCATTTCATTTTCAACTACAAAATCGAACATAATGAATGCATGAACAACGGTTCCGTTCAGCAATAAAAAGATGCTATGGCCATGGATGTTAAGCATCAAAAGTCACGTCAGATGTCCAGTTTAACCATCCACTCACAGTGTAACAAGACCTCCCTGTATCAACCTCAAGGAAACCTGCACTATATTCCAGCACTGCGCATCGCACAATAAATACTAGTAGTACATTACACTGGTGCACTGAGGCGAGGTGATGTTCCTAACAGTGGTCTCCCCATGTCACCATGAATGGCGCACAGGCACAGTGGAGGCCACCACATGAAGCGGATACACATACACGAGGAGACGCAGACGCGGCAGGACAAGGAAGGACGTGCCCGCGGCTGTGCATGGGCGCCAAGTGCGCGTAGCTGGCTAGCCATGAGTGATGAGCAGCAGGGGTTACAGCTGGCCGGTGGCAGAGGGGGCAGACCATGGCTACGAGACAAGGAGCACGACAGGGTACGTGGGTGAGCTCTCCGTACCGATACCTCCTCCTCCTCCTCTCCCCCGTGCCGGCTCGGGGGAGCCATGCAGAGGCCGAGCGATTGCGATGCGATCGGGCATGTGATTGTGATGCATTGCACTGGGACGGTTTCTGTGTCACACATACGTCGCGTTGGTATCTTTAATGGCGAGGCCCTTGGCGCTGCCACGGAGAAGGATCGCCTACTTCCGGAGTCCTTGGCCTACTTGCCGGCTTGGTGCTCAGTCTCTCAAGGGGCTAGGTTTCATGGCGTAATCAAATACAGCTGGGGCGGTTTGGACGTATTGGATCAGCGGCCTGCCTGACCGAGCAGATGGCAGATGCGGATCATGTGGTTCCGCTGAGCGAGCCGATGCTACCTCATCCTCTCCGATCATGGATGAAACCGGCTACTGTTGTTGCCATTGCCGGCATAAGCCATGCCGGCCCGGATGAGTTCGATCGACTGTGCTAGTAGCAGGTCTTGGGATCGGCTTCACGCTTAAAAACACACGAGGCTCAGCCCTAAATTGTCCGATCCGGAAGACACCCAGCAGACCGAGATGGTGCAGCACGAGCGGCCGCATCCCCGTTCCATGCTAGCCAGCCAAACGAAGAGCTCCAAACACGAGATGCTGCAGCAAAGCATGCGCTCTGGGACGAGGGCCACACGCCGGCCATGGGGCTCCTGTCCCCGGCGATGGCATTTATTGGCCTTGGCAGAGATCAGGGGAGAGTG
This sequence comes from Aegilops bicornis, assembly GCA_021605145.1. Classification (NCBI taxonomy): domain Eukaryota; kingdom Viridiplantae; phylum Streptophyta; class Magnoliopsida; order Poales; family Poaceae; genus Aegilops; species Aegilops bicornis. The sequence continues at coordinate 608,948,315 of CM038670.1, read as the reverse complement.
CCGGTACACATGCGTCGTGCGCTTTGCCTGCAAGGCAAAAACTACTGGTACATGGCATGGCATGGCCGGCCGGGCTCGTGCTCGGCCCCGTCAGTCGCAACCTACTCCCCTGCCACTCCCATTCAATGGCAATGGCATGGCGCATCGGGCCGCCCCATGACACCGGCGGATCACCCGGCCGGACACTGCAAGCCACGTAGACGGATCATGGATCTCACCTCGCCTCCACCTCCGGCAGCGAGGCACACTCTAGACTAGAGCGATCTTTGCAGAGCGCTGCTACGCAGACGACGATGAGCGGACGATTTGTGCACGACGCTGCACATCAGGTCGTCCATATATATCATCGAAGTCCAGTGGACGGCTGGATGTGGCATCGTCCAACCGTTGTGCGATCGATCCATCGTCTACACAGCATTTTTGATCTTTGCATGATTACGCGTGACAGGCACGTGAGGCCGTGATTAGGCCCAGGTGGCAACCAAGGACCAAGGCTGAGTAGCATGGGATCCAACAAATCTGAGGATTACTGGAGTGTGCACTACACAAGACAGAGACACGGACGTAGGATGGACTCTGCTGGGACTCTGGGGGTCACGTGATACCAAACCCGACCGCGCTCACGAGGGGGGAACATATTGGTTTCTACCAAAGCGTTGAGGTTGAGCTCTTCTCTTGCCTCTAGTACACAACTTTGATTAGCAGCACTACTGGAGCACCATCAAACGCTGGGCACCGGTGCTTTCTACTACATGATTCATTATATTATCGGCAGCAGTAAACAAAGCATGGATGGGTCAGGGTTAAAGTCAAACCCATCTACCCCTGTCCCCCAAATCGTCTCTAAAATACTCCATTGCATCTCTCCTACGCAGCAGCATATGCAGAGTAGTCACAAGGCCTGCCTTCTAGACCAACCTTGAGGAGCACAATGGAGAGTACCAAGACGCCAATATTTTCTTTGCGAGGAGACGCCACCCTTAAAACTATACCACAAAAAAAAATACAGTAGGAAATATATATTTTTTGTAGCGCAATGTGCTGCACCAGTAACATGCCAAACCGTATGTATGTACGTACGTATGTATGTACAGTATGTCCAGACCTCGATGGATGCACATATACGGTATATCTAGGACATGCTCCTACCAGACGGCGTGTCCAGGAAGCTTCCCAGCGTAAGCTCATGGCCGGCTCCATGGCCCCATCCGTTTCACAATTTCTATCATGGCAAGACAACAAAATGTGTCCGTACACGCATTAAAGAGGAAATGCAAAACGCAAAGCAGCATGGTCCCCATGGCAGCCATGCGGGCTGGGGCTAGTACTACTCCTTGGTAGCCCCTCTTCCAGAAACTAATTGCAGAGAAATGGGTGTTCCTCAAGTGAAGACTGGCGAGGGAACACATGATTGGGTCCGGAAAATATCTCGTAATGACTGTCCTTTATGTCTAATATAACTCCATTTTGGACGGTAGGATGTGATTAGAGGGAGGGCCGGCATGCATGTCTAATCGAAACCGAAAATGGGATTTGTCCTGGCGCGTGCATTTATACAGTACACTGAACTATGATGAGCACAAAACTTTTCATTTGGAATGGAATGGAAGTAGATGGCCAACCTTCTATCTATCGGGTACCACATACGAGATGCAGACAGTGTGTTGTACTTGTAGTAGTACATCCGTGAGTTGCCAGCGCCCGCTGAGACCATTCGAAAAATGTGTTTGAAAATCTTCACCGTCTCGGTAAAGGTAAAGCGATTCTATATGCTGTGGGAGGAATGGAGCAAGCTAGGCTAAGGCCGGCCTACGCCCCTATGGCACTTCAAATTTTGAGCAGCACACGCTCTCCATGTTTCCTTTCCTAGACTATTTGGAAGGACAAAAAATGTGTGTTCGTGCTTGATGGTACTACGAATTCTCGATGAAACGCTGGCCATAATAAGCCAAATCGGAGCTCGCATTCCTGGCTAAACGCATCAAACCGGCCGAAAAGCAGCATGCGCGATTGTTGTCCAAACCGCCCAGCAGACGGAAGCATGGGACACGCGAAACGGCAGCAGAGCAAGTCCCAAAACGACGAGAGAAGAGGAGGGAGGAGGAAAGCACTCACGAGCAGCGCGCGGACGAGCGCGACGTCCCCGTTGCCGGCGGCGAGGAAGAGCGGCGAGACGTCGGCGCGGATCTCCTCGCGCGACGCGCGGAGCTCGGCGGCGGCGCCCTCCCGCAGCGCCGCCTCCGCCACCCGGCGCGCGTCGAGCCACACCACGCCGGCGTAGTTCACGTCCGCGCGCCCGGACGCGAGCAACTCGCCCGCCTCCCTCGAGTCGCCGCGCGCCACCGCCTCCACGAGCCGCTGGGAGGCGGCCGCCGCGGCGTCGGCCTGCTCCTCCGCCACCGGCCACACCTGCCGGCCGCCAGCGATCGCCGCCGGGCGCAGCAGCACCGCCATTCTAGAAAGCTTGCTCCTGTTGACGGACGGCGTATGGAGCCTCCACTCTGCTTCGATCTCTCCGTGTCTGTCTCTCTGGGCAGGGGGGGAGACTTGAAAGGGGGAGGGCGCGACGGGGGCTCGCCGAGGCGTCATATATAGTGGGCTCTTAGACACGGGTGGTGATGAGGGGTAAAGTAACTGCGCGGTGATTTGGGTGTGGGGTCCACGAGTAAGTGTGATGCGCGATTGATGCAGAGTGGGGTGGAGCGTGAGCCCTGCTGAGTTGTGAGCGGCCACAGCCCTGTGAATATCACACGATCCTCGCGCGGCTTGGCTCCGGCTCCGGCTCAGGCTCAGGCTCAGGAGCCTGGATGGGAGAGAGTGTGTGTGACAGACAAGAGGGAACGATCGAACGATCCTGGCGCGCTTTGGGCTGCCAGGTGGGTCTCGTATGTAGGTTTTGTGCTTTTGTTTAAAGAACGTCGGACTTCATTGATCAAGCAACAAATTTACAAAAAGTCTTCCGGATGCAATCCAAAGGAGAATGAGAAATACAAAGACTAGCAGAAAACAAGCTTGATCTAGCTAAGCATGAGCTAAAACATTAAGATGCCGACACACATGCAAGAACGACGCAGAGTGGAGACCATTTGCCACTACCTTGACCTCAGCCAAAACAGATCCCACCATGGAACGATCCAAGGCTGGAGATTTCATGCGCTGCACCATCGAGAGACAGTCTAACTTGAAAAGAGCCACTGTTGATCGACGGAGCGTCATGGCCTCGGCCACTTCAGGATCCAGCGCACCTTTCACAGGTTCAGAGCAAGTCGCCACACAATGACCCAGATGATCCAAAATCACCACACCAATCCCAGATTTGTTCAGTTCCACCCAAATAGCAGCATCTGAGAAAGCAACCATCATGCCCTGCGGCGGCGGAGACCAAAGAGGGCTTGATGTAGAGGTCTCACGCCTAAGTACATGCACATGTTTGTACTGGTGTTGGAAAATCAACTCGATGTAAGCCCGGGTCCTAGCTGCGGTGTGCATCGGATGAGGAGCAGCAGATTCATTCCTTCCAGCATTCCGTGCCTCCCATATGTGCCAAATTGAGATAGTCAAGATTGTCGCTTCCTGATCGAAACAGCGGGAGAGAAAGTCAAAGAGCCACTGTTGAGGAGATGCAAAAGACGACCGATAAAGCTTAATATCGATGCACTCCTTGATCATATCCCAGACCGCCCGCACATGAGGGCAGAAGAGAAGCGCGTGCTCCACACTCTCCGGTCTGCCGCAGAAACAACAACCCGTTCTAGTCGGGCACTGGCGATGAAGAAGCTGCTCCCCTGACAGTAGACAATCATGAACCAATCTGTTGGGAAACGTTGCATGGAAAATAAAAAAAATTCAACGCACACTTAAGATCGATCCATGAAGATGCATAGCTACGAGAGAGGAAGAGAATCTACATACGCTTGTAGATCGCTAAGCAGAAGCGTATATAACGCGGTTGATGTAGTCGTACTCTTCGCGATCCGATCACGATCCAACCGATCTAGTGCCGAACGGACGTCACCTCCGAGTTTAGCACACGTGCGGCTCAATGACGTATCCTCCTTCTTGATCCAGCAAGAGGGAGAGGAGAAGTACATGGGATCACAACCAACACGACAACATGGTGATGATGGTGGTGGTGGAGCACCGACAACGCTTCACTAAGCGTCGCCAGTACGAGGCGGTGGAACTACGAAGTAACGTGAGAGAGAGGGGCGCCAAGGGCTTGGTGTGTCCTCTTGGGGCGCCCCTCTCCTTTATATATAGGTGTAGGGGCGTGGGAAACAACCCCTCCAAGCCCTAGGGCGCAGCTAAGGGGGAGAGGACTTGGACTCCAAGTCCAATCCTATTCCTACTAGGACTCCTTCCTTTTTTGCCTTCCCTAGCCACATGGGCTTTTGAGGACTTGGTGCGCCTAGCCCAATAAGGTCAGGGAGCCTCCCTGCAGCCCATGCTAGCCCTTCGGTCGTGGTGGACCCACTTCTGGACTTCCGGACCCCTCCTGAACCTTTAAGAAGCTTTCCGGTACAATACCAAAAAAAACTACACCTTTTTTCGGAACCCAAATATGAATTCCCATATATAAATATTTACCTCTCGACCATTCCGAGACTCCTCGTGACGTCCGGGATCTCATCCAGGACTCCGAACAACATTTGGTTACCACTCATCAAATATCCCAATACTACTCTAGCGTCAACGAACGTTAAGCGTGCAACTCTGCGGGTTCGGGAATTATGTAGTCATGACCGAGACACCTCTCTGGTCAATAACCAATAGCGGGACCTAGATGCCCATATTGATTCCTACATATACCACGAAAATCTTTTATCGGTTGAACCTTTATGACAACATACATAATTCTCTTTGTCTATCGGTATGTTACTTGCCCAAGATTCGATCGTTGGTATCTCTATACCTAGTTCAATCTCGCTACCGGCAAGTCTCTTTACTCGTTCCGTAATACATCATCTTGTAACTAACTCCTTAGTCAGTTTGCTTGTAAGCTTCTTGTAATGATGTATTACCGATAGGGCCCAGAGATACCTCTTCATTACACGGCGTGACAAATCCCAATCTCGATTCACGCCAACTCAAAAGACACCTTCAGAGATACATGTAGAGCATCTTTATGATCACCTAGTTACATTGTAACGTTTGATATCACAGAAGGTATTCCTTCGGTATCCGGGAGTTGCATGATCTCATGGTCAAAGAAACATGTATTTGACATTAAGAAAGCGGTAGCAATTGTCGGCGTCCTGGGAACGAGGGTACCCAGAATTGCCTCCCTGCGGCCCGCGGCATGGCTCCACCAATGGCCCGGTACGGCCCAATTTCAACAACAACCGCTTAAGACCCTCGCGAGGGGCCAAGCCTCGCGAGGCGGATGACACCAAGACCTCCCTGGGGGCGGCCTCGCTAGGCTGGCTCCTGAGGAGTGAATATATCTATGCAAGGGGCACCTCACGAGGTTCACATGACATGAGCCGTGACGACCAAGGCCAGGCGGGCGCCAGCGGGCGCAGTATACCGGTTTCCTCTTTGGTGCTAAAGGGGCAAGCGCAGGAGAGGAGTCCCGAGGCATCAGGCAAATGTTTCCATATCGGTGCAATGAGACCAAGACCAGCAGGACGGAGGTCATCGCGGAGCCCACGGCAGCGTCACCACCAGAGCGTTTGGCAGGCGAAGACTACTTTTGTCAGGATGACTTGTACTAGTTGTCTCCCTTCAAAATTGGCCGTTGTGGGATCCCTTCCTGCTTACATTTGGGAAGAGGACCGGAGCCTCTATAATAGGACTAGCCACCACCATAGGAGGCAACTGATCTTGGACCGGATCCATTCCACCAAGGCCATACTCACCAGCTCATAGAGCTCAAGAATACCTCTCCTCCGGAGGCTGTTCATCCTCAGCCCATGAGGCAATCCACCACCACCAACACACTGGAGTAGGGTATTACACCTCACGGTGCCTCGAACCAGTATAAACCTCTGTGTCTCGTGTTCTTTGGGTTCGTCGAGTTAGGCTATGGAATCGTTTGGTAGACGAGCTGGGGAGAGAGAGTCCTTCATGCGCACCCCAGAGTTTAAACCTCTCAAGGGTCTGCGTAGCCCTGCATCCGACATTTGGCGCGCCAGGTAGGGGGGCGCCGAAGCTTTCCCTCCGTCGATCCATGCTCCGCCGTTCCACAGCTTCCATGGCAGATGCTCGTCGAGCCCGTGCGGAGCGCCTGTACGCTCTCAGCGCTCGCGTCGCTCAGACGGCGCCGTCGGCGGGCCTCCCCATCGCTCTCCATCACCTGCTGCCAACGCCGCCACCACTCCGACGGGGGATGAGCAGCAGGCCTCATTGCTGGACCCCTCCATGCGGTGGGACAGACGCACTGCCACCCCGTCGCTGACTCCGGCCGGTTCGTCATCCCACGCTTGCCGCGGGCCGCGGACGTGCATGTCCACAGGTTCCGGCAAAACCCTCAAGGGTCGAACACTGGGGTGCGCGCGAAGTTTCCCCCCTACCGATCCGCGTCCTAACTGGCTAAGATCTCAAGAACGAACTCGACAAACTCACAACACAAGGGACACAAGATTTATACTGGTTCGGGCCACCGTTGTGGTGTAATACCCTACTCCAGTGTGTTGGTGGTGGATTGCCTCTTGGGCTGATAATGAACAGTACAAGGGGAAGAACAACCTCTTGAGGTTGAGGTGTTCTTGTGCTTGGCGAACTTGTGTGTGGTGAGGATTACTCAAGATGAGATGAGACACCTCCGAATGAGTTATCTCCTACGGTGGTGACTAGTTCTACTTATATAGGCCATGGTCCTCTCCCCAAATATTGAGCGAGAAGGGAGCCAACAACGGCCAATTTGAAAGGGGACATCTAGTACAGCTTATCCTGATAAAAGCGGTCTTCTCCTGCAAAAGGCTCTGGTGGTGACGCCGCCTTGGGCTCCATGGTGACCTTCGTCTTGCCGTCCTGCTGGTCTTGGTCTCGTTGCACCGATGTGGAAACCTTTATTTGATGCCTCGGTACTCCGCGCCTGCACTTGCCTCCTTAGCACCAAAGAGGAAACAAGTACGCTGTGCGCTGGCGCCCGCCTGGTCTCGGTCGTCATGGCTCACGTCACGGAACCTCACGAGGTTTGCCTTGCCTTGATCTCTCCGCCCCTCGCGAGCCTGCCTGGCAAGGCCGCTCCTGAGGATGTCTTGCGTAGTCCGCCTCGCGAGGCTTGGCCCCTCGCGAGGGTCTTGAATGCCTTGTTGATGAAGATGGGCCGTACAGGCCTGCTAGCAAAGCCACGCCATGGGCCGCAGGCAGGCAAGTCTGGGGACCCCCGTTCCCAGGATGCCGACAGTAGCCCCCAGGCCCAAGGCGCGCTCGGGCTTGGCTTCAAGGCGAAGCCAAAGGTCAAGTGCGGAGCGCCGCGGGCCCCAAAAGCCTGCGGCCTTGGTCGACGCGTGGTGGTTGATTGGACGTGGGCGTCTCCGCTTGCCCACGCTGCCTCGGCAACTGCCCGAATTGACAAGTCCATGCGTGTACATTGCGTGCCTTCATTGCTTCTCTTCGCCTTGCTAAGATCCCCTTTCTTGCGCCTTGCTTCCGAAATCCTCAGATCCGCTCTCCATCTTCTCCCGCATCAACGACTAATGGCGTCGCGCAAGGTCAAGCCCTCCGTGTCGCCGGCCTGGTACAAACCTGCTCTCGACGCGTCCATCGTCTCGGAGAAGAGCCTCAGTGCCACGCTCTTGCTGACAGCGAGGGAGAGCAACGAGAGGGGGAAGACAGAGCTTCGGGTTGCCTCTGATGTGCCGGAGCCCGAGGGGAGCATGGTCTTCCCCTTCTTCACGAGCAGTATCGCCGCCGGGTTGGTTCCTCCCTTCTCTGATTTCTTCTATGAGGTCCTCGGCCACTATAGGCTACAGGCGCTACATCTTCATCCCAATTCCATCCTTCTCCTATCGATCTTTGCCTACTACTGTGAGGCGTATCTGGGCGTGATGCCGTCCGTGGCTCTACTTCGTCACTTCTTCTTCCTTCGCGTTAGCGAGGGTCATATCTCCGGATGCGCCAATTTCATTGCGGCCGGCAAGACCAACTCGATCTCGAACATCGGGAAGAAGGTCAACAACCTCAGGGCAAAATGGGTCATGATGGGCGCCAAGTGCATCCACCCGCGCCAGGCGCTGCCGACGGAGATGCCCCAGTCCGACAAGGGGTGGTCTCATGCAGAGCTTACTGATGAGCGGGCGTCGTCGGTGTTGGAGCAGATGAAGGCCGACCTGAAGCCGGGAAATGCGAGGGCGGCCAAGGTGATGGGAGCCATGCTCCTGAGGGAATTCTTGATGTTGTGTGTTGCTCCTCTTCAGGCGCGGATGCGCCCCTTGTGGAAGCTTGGAGATGAAGGAGACAAGATTCGCCTGAACCCGGATGCCTTGCCTGACGACGAGCTATCCGCAGTCCTGCGCCTCTTGATCGGGGACAACCAAGAGTACCCACCGAGCGCCTAAGTTCCTCTGTTCCGCCGCACGGACTGGGAGCAGGTCATGGCCGCACGGCCGACTTTTGACGCGCGCGGGTTGGTGCCGCCGGCACCTACCGGGGCCCCCGCAGCGCCGAAGCCGGTGGAGCTGTCTTCTGATGAGTCCCACGAGGAGGAAGAGGGGGAAGAGGAAGACTCGGAGGTGACCCCCAAAGAGATGGGGAGACCTCCCCCTTGAGCAAAGCTGACATCCTCCGCGCCCTTCCTGACGACGCCGAGGTCGATGCCCGCCAGGAGGAGGGAGAGCTGCCCGTTATCCCGACGAGGGGCAGGTCGTCGCTGATTTCTCGTGGTGCTGCCTCCGCCTTGACACCGCCTGGAGCTGCCTCCGGCCCTTCTGTTGCGCCGTCCTCTGCTCCCGGAGCCCATGTGCCCACTCCTCAGGCTCCGGCACTTTCGGGTTTTAGGCTCCCCAAGCGGAAGGTGGACTATGTTGCGGTGGATTAGTAAGTGCTTCGAGCTTCGTCTTGTTCCTGCTTGTACTTGCTATTTTCTGACATTCACCCTTGGTTGATCAGGCCGATGCCTTCAGCGAAGAAAAGGAAGGGGATACAGCGGCCGCGCCTCCCTCTGCGGAGAAAGGAGGCGACAACACTCGCACCTCCCCAGCCCGGCCGCCCTCGCGAGGCCAAGAGGAGCATCGTCGTGAGGAATCGGCCCCCGTGGCCCCGCTGGCTCCGGAAGTGCCGGTGCCTGGCACGGCTGATGAGGTCCCGAAGGCTCAGGAGCCCTTGATCTCCCAGGCTCCGATGACAACGTCACCCCCTTCTCCTGCTGCGCCCCTGGCCCCAGGTTCTTCTGCTTCCTCTGCCGTCTTGGAGCGCGCCCTTTCAAAGATGGCCCAGCTGCGGGAAGGTCTCCTAGGCGCGGACCCGCGCCTGGTGGCCGGGCGCCTGGAGCTGGCCTCTGGCTGGCTTCACTCCAACTCGGTGGTTTGAGCGTCGCTGAGCCAGGCCACGGCTACCTCCGAGAAGGAGAAGCAGGCCGCCGCCAAAGCTGCAACCGATCGCGGGGCGGCGCTGAAGGACGCCGAGGCCGCCCGCGACCGCTGCCGAGAGCTGGAGGACGAGCTGAAGAGCCTGCGCGACCAGCACGCAGAAGAAGCATGTGGCCGCCAGGCGAGGGAGGAGGAGATGAGGGCTCGGGAGGACGCCATCAAGGGCCGCGACGCCGAGCTGGGAGAGCTGGCAAAGGCGCATGCCGTGGAGCGCATCCGGCTTGAGGAGTTGGAGCGGGAGGCGAAGGCGAGGGAGGCCGATCTTGACGCCAAGGCGAAGGTCCTGGCTGAAGACCGCGTGGCCTTCTCGTTTCTCAAGGAGAGGTCCAGCGTGGCGCTGAAGTCCTTTACGAGAAGGGCTTGGAGAAGCCGCTGACCATCGACGAGGATGGCCCTGCTCAGCTGCTCCCCCACTTGGTGAAGGCGCTTGAGGAAGTCGTGGAGGGCATCGGTCCCATGGCTGAGGCAGAGGCTCGTGTCCTTTCTTCACCAGACCGACGCGTGTCTTCACCATCAGCATTTTCGTGACCCCAAAGGTTTCGCCTTTGACGAGCTGCTGGAGCCCGTAGCTGATGAACACTGCACGCCTGCCGCCGCAGTCGTGAAAGGTCAAGTGGAGGCCCTACTGAAGAAGTCCCGTGGCTTCCTCCTCGCGCCTTCGACCGACGATGCCACCGACCCTGCAGCCCAGCTTGACGGTGCAGGTGAAGGTGATGCCACCAAAGGAGGAGCACCTTCTGCGGGTGACGGCGGTGTCCAGGGGTGACTTGCTTGCGGCTGCTTCTCTGTTTTATTCCTGGAACATGCATCATGCCTCGTGGAGGCGTTTAAACTCGTGCTTGGTATTTGGGGAGAATGATATGGCTTGTAATACTTACTTTGAGATTTTGCGATTTTCTTCCTATTTGCTTTATGTTTTGCGTCGTCAGAGCCCGGCCCCGCACATACCTCAGCCACCGTTGGGCCGACCGGAGACCAGGACGGACCAAGGAGTGAGGGGCTACGTGACCAGTTAGGCTCCTGAGTCGCGATGCTCAGGAGTCCCCCTTGACGCGCAAACAGCTTATAGGAAGGAGACGCGAGGATAGGTTAATGTTCTACGTCGGCAGGGCCTGGCCCCGCGCATACCTCAACCGCAGTTGGGCTGACCGGAGACCAGGACGGACCAAGGAGTGAGGGGCTATGTGACCAGTTAGGCTCCTGAGTCGTGATGCTCAGGAGTCCCCCTTGATGCGCAAACAGTTCCATACCTTTGCCCTCGCCGAGGCTCGGCTCGGGAGGGGCGTGCGATGACCAGGTCCGAGGGACCTGGCTTGGGCAGCGTACGCTCGGGCGTGACCTGAGCGCAGCCCCCGTGCCCAGCCCCCTCGCGTGACTCTCCCGAGGAGAGGCGTTGCGGTGAGGCCGGACACTGAGCTCTGGGCTCCCTGAGGTTGGTACGGCCGTGAGGCCGCCCTCAGTTGTTTATCACCAGCGCGGAGCGTAGTGCTTCCGCTTGTGCACGGGCATAGCCGCTCCTCGGCAGTGTCGACGGCCAGCGCGGAGCATGGTGCTTCCACTGGGCGTGGGAGGGGGACTCCCTACCGTGGAGAGCCCCCGGGGCGTGTACAACCCCGCCCTGACACGTGGCCTGCACGGCAGGGCTAGACGAGGTGTATCTGGGCACTCGTGAGCCAGCACGGGACTCACGAGGCCCTCGCTCAAGGCGGCTTGCGCTTGGTCTTGGTTCTTGTTTGCTGTGTTAGTCCTGGGAGGTGGTTAGACAACCTGCGCCGAACGAATCTCCTAAGGTTATCGCGTGAGAAAGCCAAGAACCAACGGCCCCAGGAGGTGACGTGAACGGGGCCGGCCCGCCAGACAGAGCTCAGCCGTTGGATTTATCGACGCTGCAGGGACGGGCCCGAGCACAGATGTCGTGCCTAACCTACTCACGCGAAGGATCCTGAAGAAAGACGGCCGACGCGCGGCTCCCATGATGGGCGATGATTGAGCAGGTAAGAGTTATAGGTAGATGGAAAGCATACTGGCTTAAGTAAATGCAAGGGAGATAAATGCCACTAGGTCAGGCCCGAGCGGCTTGGGGATGATGCAGCCCGAGGGGCGCCCCCAACAAGGTAAGCTAAAGACATAAAAGGGATACATGCCACAGGGACGGACCCACGTGACCTGGGACTGATGCAGCCCGAGGGGCGCTTCCAGCTAAATAAACTTGGAAAATGTCATCTGGTTCTGTTGACGAAGGAGAGTTGGGGTAGCTGAAGGTAAGCGGCGAAGGGGTTGCTCCTCACGAGCCACCGGGGCCTTGAGCCTCGGGAGGCTCTAGGGGTCCGGGCGGTTCCTTGAGGACCGTCTCCATCTCCGTCAGCACGGTGTGGTGCCTGGCTTCCTGAGCTGCCAGGATGCTCCGTAGGTTGCGCTGATAGGCGGTCGCCACGCTCGGCAGGCCAAAAGGCATGCGAACGTAGCTGTGAGGTGGGCCCTCGCAGCGTCCCACGCGCGAAGGCCAGAGAAGCTCCTGAGATGCGGCCCTGTTGAGCCCTGGGACGTCGATGCAGACGCGCAGCCCGGCATCCTCGCCTGGATGGGCAGTTCGCCTGGTGAGCGGCGGCCGCCACGCATGGCCCTTGCATCTTGCAGTTCCTGAGTGGTCTTGGTGATGAACTCCTGAACGGTGAGCACTCCTTGCCCTGTGTCCTCCTGAGGGAAACGTGCCATGAAGCACACCTCCAAGTGGTGCCCAAGCGCCTCCCTCGTGATGTTGGCAAAATCTGAGGCCCTCCAGAAGAGAGCCCCTGAGCCCTGCCAGAGTGGGGCGCTGGGCGCGCTTTCCTATGCGATGGAGGGAGGTGCCCCAGGTGAGGGCGCCGATCGTGACGAGGCACCGCTTGCCTAAGACCCCGCATGGTGTTGCTGCTTCTTCTTCTTGGGGGTGGCCTCAGGAGGGCGCTCGCCCTTGCTGTCGGGGTCGTCGATTGTTGCGGCTTGGAAGGCACGCTCGAGGGAGCACACCGCATCTCTTTCTTCGCACGGGACCGTGATGATTCCGCCACTTCCCGGCATCTTGAGGACATTGTAGCCGTGATGGGTCACCGCCATGAACTTGGCCAGGGCCGGGTACCCGAGGATCGCATTATATGGCAGGCGGATGTAGGCGACGTCGAAGTCGATGAGCTCGGTGTGGTAGTTGTTGCGTTCTCCGAAGGTGACAGGGAGGCGGACCTGCCCTATCGGTGTGGTGGAACCGTCGGTCACTCGTGAGAAAGGCTTGGTAGGCTGAAGCTGGTCATATGGCACTTGGAGGTTGTCGAACGTGTCGACGGACATGACGTTGAGCCCTGTGCCGCCGTCGATGAGGGTCTTGGTAACTTGCATGTTGCTGATGACTGGTGAACAAAGCATTGGGAGGGCGCCAGCGGTAGCTGCGCATTTGAGCTGATCTGCCGAACTGAAGGTGATGGCGCACTTGGACCACCTGAGCGGGCGTGTGGCCTCAAGCTTGGGGAGGACTGCATTCACTTCACGAGCAAACTGTTTGAAGGTACGCTGCGAGGCTGGGGCCTGAGCTCCGCCCAATATGCAGGCAATAGCACGCGACTCCTGGAAGCCCCCTGCCCCCTCGTCTTGATGGTGGTCGTCATTCCTTCTTGGCGGTGGCAGTAGTGGAGGGAGGCCAGCGTTGCCTTGAGGATGATCCTCACGAGGCTGGTCCCTCCAGGTGCCCTCGCGAGGCTGATCCTGCCAGCGGTCCTCACGAGGCCGGTCGCGCCACTCTGGCGCGCGGGCAGTCGTCAAATCGGCGTCGCCACCATGTCCTCCTCCTCGGCCGTAGCCCCGGTCGCTGCGCTCGGGGCGTTGACCGAAGCGTCCTTCTCGAATGGCTCTGAGCTCTTGACAGTCGCTGGTGTTGTGGGTATGCAGGTTATGGAAGGCGCAGAACGGTCGGTTGCTCTTGGATGACTCGGCCTAGTCTCTGCCGCGCTTGGTGTCCGGTTCCACCGTGAGCACGGCTGCTCCCTTGCGGTTCACGTCCTTGGCCTTGGCTTTCTTCTCCTCCGGGTCCGCAGCTGGGAGCTCGAGGAGGAAGAGGCGCCCCTCCTCAGCTCTTGCGCACTTGGTTGCCAGGTTGAACAACTCTAGAGACGTGCACAACTCCTCGTGGATAGCGACGTCCTCCTTCATCTTGACGTCGCGGACGCCATCAGAGAACGCGGAGATGATGGCCTCGTCCGTCACTTTGGGATCTTGAGGCGGACGTTGTTGAAGCGCTGGATGTACTTCTGGAGGGTCTCTCCTGGTTGTTGCTTGACGCGGCGCAGGTCACCCGCGGCCGGCCGGCGGTCGCGAGTGCCCTGGAAGTTGGCAACGAAACGGTTACACATCTCGTCCCAGGAGGAGATCGAGCCTGGGGGCAGATTCAGGAGCCAGGAGCGGGCGCCATCCTTGAGAGCCATGGGAAACCAGTTCGCCATGACTTTCTCGTCGATGTTGGCCGCCTCGATGCTCAGCTCGTAGAGCTGCAAGAACTCCGTGGGGTCGGGGGTGCCGTCGTAGCAAGGAGGCAGATCTGGCTTGAACTTGCCCGGCCAGGCGACGCTATGCAGCTCGGGGGGTGAAGGCTCGGCAGTCGGCCGTGGTCACCAGGGCCTACCTTGGAGGCGGAGCTTGGTCTTGGCGCCCGCGCATCGCTACGGCAAGCAGTGCGGGGCCTTGCCGCAGCAAACGATCCTAGCGCGGTGGTGCGAGGAGTGGCAGAGTGTTATCTTGCGGTCGAGGGACTTCTTGACAGCTTATTTCTTCACGTGCGACCGCCGGACGCGGTGGGTCGCGCCGTGGAGCCACGCGCCTTGGCGCCAGGGCGCCGTCTTGGGGGCAGAGGTGGTGGAGGTGCTCCGCGGGCGACGTCGCCCGTAGCTGGCGGAGGGTGAGGCGGAGAGAGGTACGGCAGGGAGCCTGCGCGCGAACAAGCTTCGGCGATGCGGTCGAGCCGATCCTCGTAGAGGTCGCCGATCGGCAAGAAGCGCAGGAGCTCGTGCACCATGAGGAGCACGGCCCGCGCGTCCATGGGAGCGCAACGTGCATGGAACGAGGAACCGGCCGGGGTCAGCGATGGAGTGGCGGTGTGGCCGTCCCGCCGCACCAAGGGGTGCAGCGAGGATGCTTGCTGCTCGTTCCCTGCCGGGCCAGTGGCGGCGTTGGCGGCAGGCGACAGAGAACGACGAGGTGGCCCGCCGACGGGGGCCGTCTGAGCGACGCAGGTGGCGAGGGCAGCCCGACGCCAAAGACGAAAGCACGGGCGAAAGGCCCGCCATGGAGACGACGGAGCAACTGGATGCGGAGCGATGGAAAGGAGGCTTCGACGCACCCCTACCTGGCGCGCCAAATGTCGAATCATGGGTTCCGGCAAAACCCTCAAGGGTCGAACACTGGGGTGCGTGCAAAGTTTCCCCCTACCGATCCGCGTCCTAACTGGCTAAGATCTCAAGAACGAACTCGACGAACTCACAACACAAGGGACACAAGATTTATACTGGTTCGGGCCACTGTTGTGGTGTAATACCCTACTCCAGTGTGGTGGTGGTGGATTGCCTCTTGGGCTGATAATGAACAGTACAAGGGGAAGAACAACTTCCTAAGGTTGAGGTGTTCTTGTGCTTGGCGAACTTGTGTGTGTGAGGATTACTCAAGATGAGATGAGATGCCTCCGAATGAGTTATGTCCTACGGTGGTGGCTAGTTCTACTTATATAGGCCCTGGTCCTCTCCCCAAATATTGAGCGGGAAGGGAGCCAACAACGGCCAATTTTAAAGGGGACAGCTAGTATAGCTTATCCTGACAAAAGCGGTCTTCGCGTGCAAAAGGCTTTGGTGGTGACGCCGCCTTGGACTCCATGGTGACCTCCGTCTTGCCGTCCTGCTGGTCTTGGTCTCGTTGCACCGATATGGAAACCTTTGCTTGATGCCTCGGTACTCCGTGCCTGCGCTTGCCTCCTTAGCACCAAAGAGGAAACAAGGACGCTGCGCGCGCTGGCGCCCGCCTGGCGCCCACCTGGTCTCGGTCGTCATGGCTCACGTCACGAGAACCTCGCGAGGTTTGCCTTGCCTTGATCTCTCCGCCCCTCGCGAGCCTGCCTGGCGAGGCCGCTCCTGAGGAGGTCTTGCGTCATCCGCCTCGTGAGGCTTGGCCCCTCGCGAGGGTCTTGAATGCCTTGTTGATGAAGATGGGTCGTATAGGCCTGGTAGCAGAGCCACGCCGTGGGCCGCAGGCTGGCAAGTCTGAGGACCCCCGTTCCCAGGACGCCGACAGCGCAGGACGCATTGCTCATGGTGCGTGAGCTCCTGTGCTACCGCCTCGTCGACGACCTCTACGAGGACTGGCTGGACCGCATCGCCGAGCTCGTCAGCACCGCCGGGGGCTCTCCTGTGCCATCCCTCTCGCTGCCTTGACCGCCTCCCGCTCCGGGCGGCGTGGCCCATGGAGCGCCTCCACCATCTCCACGTCAAGACGTCACAATCACGCCAAGACGCGCGGCCCCACGTCGCGACCCACCACGCAGGGCACCCGCGCGTGAAGAAGGAAGCTGCCAGGAGGT
Source organism: Aegilops bicornis (assembly GCA_021605145.1). Classification (NCBI taxonomy): domain Eukaryota; kingdom Viridiplantae; phylum Streptophyta; class Magnoliopsida; order Poales; family Poaceae; genus Aegilops; species Aegilops bicornis. The sequence continues at coordinate 608,932,193 of CM038670.1, read as the reverse complement.
CCCTTGGCCGCAAGAAGACGCTCCTGCACTCCCCGCACCACCACGTCAAGACCGTGCGCCACCCATAGTGGCAGCGTGCGGATACCAAGACCAGGCTCCGCCCCTGCGACGGGCTCATGTGACTACAGCAGGCTGCCTCGCCTTCACTCCTGAGGTGCGTAGCGTCGTCTGGCCCGGGAAGTTCAAGCCCGACCTGCCTCTGCACTATGACGGCGCCCCCACCCCGCTCAGTTCCTGCAGCTCTACGAGCTGAGCATCGAGGCGGGCAGCGGCGACGAGAAAGTCATGGCGAACTGGTTCCCCATGGCCCTCAAGGATGGCGTACACTCGTGGCTCCTGAAATTGCCCGCGGGATCGATCTCCTCCTGGGGTGAGATGCGCGAGCATTTCGTCGCCAACTTCCAGGGCACTCGCGACCGCCCGCCGGCCGCGGGTGACCTACGGCGCATCAAGCAGCAGCCGGGAGAGACCCTACAGAAGTACATCCAGCGCTTCAACAGCGTTCGCCTCAAGATCCCCAAGGTGACGGACGAGGCCATCATCTTCGCGTTCTCTGACGTCGTCCGCGACATCAAGATGAAGGAGGAGCTCGCCATCCATGAAGACCTATGCATGGCTCTGGAGATGTTCAACATGGCTACCAAGTGCACGAGAGCTGAGGAGGGGCGCCGCTCCCTCCTCGAGCTCCCTGCTACCGACCCAGAAGATAAGAAGGCCAGGACCAAGGATGTGAAGCGTAAGGGAGCGGTCGTGCTCGCGGCGGAGCCTGAGGTGAAGCGCGGCCGCGACCACCTAGAGTCGTCGAAGGGCAGCCGTCCATTCTGCGACTTCCACAACGTGCACAACCACAACACCAATGACAGTTAGGAGCTCAGGGCCATCCACTGGGCGCTTCGGTCGATGCCCCGAGCGCAACAACCGAGGCTATGACCGAGGAGGAGGAGGAAGCAGAGGACGCTGGGATGACCGGGGCCCTCGTCAGGAGTGGCACGACCAACCTCGTGAGAACCGCTGGCAGGATCAGCCTCGTGAGGGCGCTTGGAGGGACCAGCCTCGTGAGGACCGGCCTCAGGGCAAGGCTGGCCTCCCTCCGCTGCCACCACCGCCATGAAGAAACAATGATTATCACGAGGACGAGGGGGCTGGGGGCCTCCAGGATCCGCGCGCTATCGCTTGCATCCTGGGTGGCGCTCAAGCCCCGGCCTCCCAGCGCATCTTCAAGCAGTTCGCTCGTGAAGTGAACGCGGCCCTCCCCAGGCTCGAGGCCACGCACCCACTCAGGTGGTCCAAGTGCACCATTACCTTCAGCTCGTCCGACCAGCTCAAGTGTGCAGCAACTGCCAGCGCCCTCCCGATGCTCTGCTCTCCCATCATCAGCAACGTCCTTGTCACCAAGACCCTCATCGACGGTGGCGCAGGACTCAACGTTCTCTCCATCGACACATTCGACCGCCTCCAGGTGCCATACGATCAGCTGCAGCTGATCAAGCCTTCTCAGGAGTGACCGACGGCTCCACCACCCAGATAGGGCAGATCCGCCTCCCTGTCACCTTCAGCAAGCGCGACAACTACCGCACCGAGCTCATCGACTTCGACGTCACCCACATTCGCCTTCCCTACAACGCTATCCTCGGGTATCCAGCCCCAAGTTCATGGCGGTGACTCGTCACGGTTACAATGTCCTCAAGATGCCAGGGAGCTGTGGCGTCATCACGGTCGCCTGCGAAGAGAAGGACGCGGTGTGCTCCCTCGAACGTGCCTACCAGGCTGCGGCGGTCGAAGACCCAGACAATGAAGGCGTCATCTACCCTCCTGAGGCTGTCCCCAAGAAGAAGAAGCAGCTGCTCCACCAAGGGCCTCAGGAGAATGGCGTCACCAGCGGCACCTCCTCAGGACCTGCGCCTGCGGACGGGGAGCCTCCCTCCCTCGCATAGGAAGGCACGCCCGGCGCCCTCCTCAGGCTAGGCTCGAGGGCTCTCTTCTGTAGGGCCTCAAAGCTAGCCAGCATCACGAGGGAGGCGCTCGGGCACTACATGGAGGCATGCTTCGCCGCACACTTCATTCAACAGGGCACAAGGCACGAGGTGCCTAGTGCTCAGGAGTTCATCACCAAGACCACCAAGGAGCTTCAAGAGGCGAGAGCCATGCGTGACGATCGCCGCTCACCACCTGGCGCAGCTCCTTGTCCTGGCGCGGACGAAGAGCTACGCGTCTGTGCCGACATTCCAGGGCTCAACAGGGCCGCATCTCAGGAACACTTCTAGCCATCGCGCGTTGGCTGGTGCAGAGGTCCACCTCACAGCTATGTTCGCATGCCTTTCGGCTTGCCTAACGCGGCTGTCACCTTCGAGCGCCGCCTACGGAGCACCTTGGCGGCCCAGGAAGCCAGGCATCAGGCAGTCCTGGTGGAGATGGCGACGGACCTCCACGAGCCTCCCGCCCCCCCAGAGCTTCCCGAGGCTCAGGACATTGGCGGCTCGCGAGGAACGAATCCTTCAGCACGCATCCTCAGCTACTTCAACACCCCTTCAACAATGGTGCCAGGTGACATTTTCTGGTTTATTCAGTTGGGGGCGCCCCTCGGGCCGCATCATCCCCAGGTAGCATGGGCCTGTCCCTGCGATGTGTATCCTTTTACATCTTTAGCCTACTCTGTTGGGGGCGTCCCTCGGCCTACATCATCCCTAGGCCGCATGGGTCCGTCCCTGTGGCATGCATCCTTCTTGCATCTATCTGAACTAGCATTGCTCGCCCCTCCTGATATGATTTTATACCTGCCTGATTACACTTCGCGGCATCCCGCGTTGCTGACCGACCTCCTGCTCACCCAGCGACGAGGACTCCACATGCTGGCACGACGCTTGTGCTCGGGTCCGTCCCTGCAACGCTGATAAACCTGAGAGATTGAGATCTAGCTCGCGGCCCGCCCCGCGCACGTCACCTCACCAGATCCTCTGTGCCTTCATCTTCTTGCGAGACGATCAGCGGGAGGACAGCCAACGCGATTGCAAGCTATATTTCTGTCAGGACCCCGATCCTAAGCCACATCGATCTAGCATGTAACACATCATATCACTTTGCGGCCTCATGCACGGTGTTTCCACGGGTGCCACCTTACCTGGCCCGGGACCGTTTGCGCCTTTTGGCTCACGTATATGATAGTGTCGCTAGCATCAATATGACAGAGAACCCGGGCCGACATGACTAGTCGTGAACCTAAAGTGGCACTAACTTACAGGGACAGGCATACATGACCCAGCAACGAACGTGTCGGTCATCAGCGAGTGAATTCGGGTTGTAGCAACTGGGCTAGCAGGACAACGGGAATCCGGGCTGTAGCAGGCTAATAGGACTCCGAAAGACACCGTGTGACATTTCCCCGAAGGGACAGACACAAGATCGAAGGACACATGCCAGCCAGTCTAAGTGTTAGGAGCAGAGCAAGCCCAGGCTAACGAGGACTCCGATGGCCGGGCTGTAGAACTACCATGCCTCGGTAGAAGCACTAGACTACATTTCCCCATAAGAGAGGCTACCAAGGATAGACAACTAGGTTGTAGGATCCCACACATACCAAGCATTTCAATCATACACACAAAATGCTCGATATGTGTAAATACAACATGGCATCACAACAAAACTCTACGACTCAAAGTATTTATTCATAAGGCTCCGAAGATTCAGATATTACACACATGGGTCAGATGACCCAGCATTCAAGTCATACAAGCAACAAGCACAAGCGGAAGCTTAACTTGTCTGAGTACAGACAACTACAAATGAAAAAGGTTGAGAAGCCTGACTATCTACAAGACCCTCCCAAGGGTACAAGATCGTAGCTGAGGTAACAAGCTAAACATCGAAGTCCACGCGGAACTACTAGCGAGACTGAAGTCTCTCTACAAAAACATAAAATAAGCAAACGTGAGTACAAATGTACCCAGCAAGACTTACATCAGAACTAGCTACATATGCATCGGTATCAACAAAGGGGTGGTGGAGTTTGACTGCAGCAAGCCAACTTTGACTCGGTGGCTATCCTGAACTACGACTGCAAGTAACTCTTTTGAGGTGGCACACACGAGTCCACATATCACCATATCAATACCCCACTATGGATCCGCTCCCGTCTCCCTACGAGAAGGCCATCCATAGCACTCACACTTATCTTACGCGTTTTAGAGTATCCACTTTCACTTGTCTATGAACTGTACAGGCAACCCAGAAGTCCTTTACCGCGGACACAGCTATTCGAATAGATGATGATTAACCCTGCAGGGGTGTACTTCTTCACACACGCTCTCGCCACTTACCACCGTGTACACGTCATGTATCTCGGCAACTGTCAGGACCCCGATCCTAAGTCACACCGATCTAGCATGTAACACATCATATCACTTTGCGGCCTCACGCACGGTATTCCCACGGTGTCGCCTTACCATGGCCCGGGACCGTTTGCGCCTTTTGGCTCACGTATATGATAGTGTCGCTAGCATCCATATGACAAAGAACCCGGGCCGACATGGCTAGTCGTGAACCCAAAGCGGCGCTAACCCATGGGGACAGGCATACATGAATCACATCGAGCATGTCGGTCATCAACGTATAAATTCGGGCTGTAGCACTGGCTAACAGGACTCCGGTATCCCGGCTGTAGCGAGCTAGGCAGGACTCGAATAACACCGCGTGACATTTCCCGAAGGACAGACATAAGGAAGTGAAACACATGCCGGCCGATCAAGTGTCCAAGCGGTAGTCTGGGCTAGCAGGACTCCGGTGAACCGGGTCAGTAGCGGACTACTATCGCTCGAGGCACGAGACTACATTTCCCCATATGAGAGGCTGCCAAGGATAAACAACTAGTTTGTCGGATCCCACACATACCAAGCATTTCAAACATACACACAATATGCTCAATATGTGTAGATACAACATGGCATCACAACATAACTCTACGACTCAAATATTTATACATTAGGCTCCGAGGAGCAAGATATTACAAACATGGGTCTCATGACCCAACACTCGAAACATACAAGTCAAAGCACAAGCGGAAGCTAAACATGTCCGAGTAAGACAACTGTAAATGAAAAAGGCTGAGAAGCCTGACTATCTACCAGATCCTGCCGAGGGCACAAGATCGTAGCTGAGGTAACAAGCTAAACGTCGAAGTCCAAGCGGAACTACTATCGAGACTGACGTATCTCTGCAAAACATAAAATAAGCAAACGTGAGTACAAACGTACTCAACAAGACTTACATCAGAACTAGCTACATATGCATCATTATCAAGAGGGGGTGGTGGAGTTTGACTGCAGCAAGCCAGCTTTGACTCGGTGGCTATCCTGAACTACGACTGCAAGTAACTCTTTTGAGGTGGCGCACACGAGTCCACATATTCACCATATCAATACACCACTATGGATCCGCTCCGTCTCCCTCACGAGAACGCCATCCATAGCACTCACGCTTATCTTGCGCATTTTAGAGTATCCACTTTCACTTGTCTATGAACTGGTATAGGCAACCCAGAAGTCCTTCTCCGTGGACACGGCTATTCGAATAGATCATATTAACCTGCAGGGGTGTACTTCTTCACACACGCTCTCACCACTTATCGCCGTTTACACGACATGTACTCGGCAACCTTCAAGCGGAAGCCCAACGTGGGTGTCGACCACGACCTACCTAAACACACAAGTCCCTAGTCCAGGTTTATCGCCTATTCAGGTTCCATCCGCAGGGAGTCCGGCCGAGGTTTCCCATACAGCCCCGAATGATGTGTGCAGGGTTCCCGAGACGCCAAACGGGCGAATCGGTACACCGGGCCACGGTGCCTACATAACACAACCCACCCCTATGGTCAGCGCTATGCATGACCCCAAAGATGCTACAAACACGAAACTACTTGCAACTCACGGACGGAGAGAACAAGGGTGGTTAAGAAGCCGAGAGGGTCCATTGGTTTCGGGCCCAATGCGTGGTAGTAAGCTTGTTTCATGGATCACAAACACGAACTCAGTTCACGAGGGCGGCTGCAATGAGACAACCCACCATGTACTCCTACATGGCCTCTCACCGCTACCTTTACCAAATCGTGTTCACACACTTAGCTCACACACGTAGGGACATGTTCACACACCTCCGATTCATTCGATGAATCAGACACTGACTCAACTCTAAGCAAGCAGGCATGACAAACAAGCATGAATGAGTAGGCACAACATGGCTCAAGCAACTCCTACTCATGCTAGTGGGTTTCATCTAATTCTTGTGGAATGACAGGTCATGCAGAGGATAAAGGGGTTCAGCTACCGCAACAAGTAACAGATTGAATCGTTGTTGTCCTAATGCAGTAAAATAGAGCAGGAGCGAGAGAGTGGGATTATATCGGAATGAACAAGGGGTTTTGCTTTCACGGCACTTCGAAGATAATATAGTTCTTCATCGGTGTCATCGAACAATCGTCGTCGGGCGTCAGTCTCGAGAGGGACAAACACCGGCAAACAAGAAAGAACACAATCAATGCGATGCAACAATATGATGCATGATAATGACATGGCAATATGCTGGTGTTTTGAGCTAAAGCAGCAGCAAGTCATTTTGATTGAAGTGGAATTCAAAACTATATCAAATCCCAACTCCAAAACTATTATCAAAGTTGCCCTATTCATGTATCATCCTAAACAGTGAAGTTAACTTGATCAAACATGCATGAAAATGGTACAGATGGATAGATTGGATTTTTCTGATAATTTTTCATATATAAATTATTTCATTTGGAGTTACGGTTGAATTTCTATGAATTTTAGAAGTTTAGAGAATTTTCTGAAATAAATAAATCATTTTGATTTATTTAAAATCCCCGAAATTAATTAGTGCGTCAGCATGACCTCACGGTGACGTCAGCAAGTCAGCAGGCTGTCCAGTCAAATCTGACCTGTGGGTCCCGATTGTCAGTGTCTAACTAAACTAACCTAACTTAGTTAGTACTAACCTAACTTAACTAACCGGGCGGGGCCCGCATGTCAGTGGGTCAGGGGGTAGTTAGGTTGGTCATTAGCACCTAATGACGATGCCACATCATCACCACCGGCGTGTGATCGCCGGCGACCAAATCCGCGGCGGGTGTGCACCGGAGTGGCTCGGGTTTTGCCTACGGTGCACCATTTTGCTCGGGGTTTGCGGCTACGGCGAGCTAGAAGACTCGCGCATCTAGTGCCGGTGGTGGCGGCAGCTGCGGTGGTCGGAATCGACGGCCCGAGCTCAAGGCGGCGGGCCGGAGTTCGGGCGAGGTCGGGTTTAATGCTACGGTGCACGAGGAGGAGGCGGGTGGTGGCTCTGAGCTCCCGGTGCTGCTGTGAGCATAGAGGTGGGGTTGGCTTGAGCCATTGTGGCTCTAGCCACGCCATGACGAGGCACGGCGGCGGCGAGCTTCGGCCATGGTGGGAGCGGTGGCTAGAGGAGGCTAGCGAGAGGGGAGGTGAGGGAAAAGCTCGGTAGCTCACCGCGAGCACGATGGGAAGGTCGAGGGCGGGGGAGGTCCGGAGGCGACGAATCGGGCGACGCCGACCGGCGGGTCTGAGAAGGGGAAGAGCGGCGGGGCGGCACCTCGGGGCTTCTCCGGTCGCGTGTGACGGCGGGGAGGGCGAGGGCGGTACGGCGGATCCCTAGGGAGAATATTGGGTAGTCTCTTCCCTTACGTTAGTATTCTCTTCATCTTATATTTGTTTTCTTTTCTTTATGTAATTGGCAATATAAGGATTTTCAATGCAATTCACCGCACAATACATATAAATTTCTTCTAGATCAATATCAAGGAATTTCTCAAGGTTATATTCTGGAATAAGCTTAGTTTGATGTTTCATTTCTTCATAACCCAAAATCAAACTAAGTTCATTATGATGTGCAAGGGAAATCAAGTCATCACAATTTTTGGACAAGATTCGATCATGAAACAATTTGCATTTGATATTTAAATGACCATGTTCATTGCAAAGTTCACAAGTATGGCTAAGAAATTTTAATTTTTTAGCACTAACATTTAGCCTTTCTTGCAACCATTTAGTTTCTAAATGCTTATGCCTCTTGCAATATCTATCTTCCCTATTTGGTGTGTACTTGCAATCCCAATGCACTCCACAAAAATTGACATGTTTATAGGAGACATTTTCATCATAACTAGTGCAATCATCATTAGTACTATGGATATTCAAGGAGTTCATACCAACAACATTGCAATCATGCTCATCATTCAAAGATTTAGTGCCAAATTTTTTAATGCAGTCTTCTTCTAACACTTTGGCACAATTTTCCTTCCCATCATACTCACGAAAGATATTAAAAAGATGAAGCGTATCAGGTAAACTCAATTCCATTTCTTTCTTTACAATTTTCTTTTATTGACTAAACTAGTGATAAAACAAGAAACTAAAAGATTTGATTACAAGATCTAAAGATATACCTTCAAGCACTCACCTCCCCGGCAACGGCGCCAGAAAAGAGCTTGATGTCTACTACGCAACCTTCTTCTTGTAGACGTTGTTGGGCCTCCAAGTGTAGAGGTTTGTAGGACAGTAGAAAACTTCCCTCAAGTGGATGACCTAAGGTTTATGAATCCATGGGAGGCGTAGGATGAAGATGGTCTCTCTCAAACAACCCTGCAACCAAATAACAAAGAGTCTCTTGTGTCCCCAACACACCCAATACAATGGTAAATTGTATAGGTGCACTAGTTCGGCGAAGAGATGGTGATACAAGTGCAATATGGATAGTAGATATAGGTTTTTGTAATCTGAAAATATAAAAACAGCAAGGTAACTAATGATAAAGGTGAGCGTAAACGATATTGCAATGCTAGGAAACAAGGCCTAGGGTTCATACTTTCACTAGTGCAAGTTCTCTCAACAATAATAACATAATAGGATCATATAACTATCCCTCAACATGCAACAAAGAGTCACTCCAAAGTCACTAATAGCGGAGAACAAACGAAGAGATTATGGTAGGGTACGAAACCACCTCAAAGTTATCCTTTCTGATCGATCTATTCAAGAGTCCGTAGTAAAATAACACGAAGCTATTCTTCCCGTTCCATCTATCATAGAATTCGTACTAGAATAACACCTTAAGTCGCAAATCAACCAAAACCCTAATGTCACCTAGATACTCCAATGTCACCTCAAGTATCCGTGGGTATGATTATACGATATGCATCACACAATCTCAGATTCATCTATTCAACCAACACAAAGAACTTCAAAGAGTGCCCCAAAGTTTCTACCGGAGAGTCAAGACGAAAACGCAGCAACCCCTATGCGTAGGTTCATGGGCGGAACCCGCAAGTTGATCACCAAAACATACATCAAGTGGATCACGTGATATCCCATTGTCACCACAGATAAGCACGACAAGACATACATCAAGTGTTCTCAAATCCTTAAAGACTCAATCCGATGAGATAACTTCAAAGCTAAAACTCAATACATTACAAGAGAGTAGTGGGTGAGAAACATCATAAGATCCAACTATAGTAGCAAAGCTCGCGATACATCAAGATCGTATCACCTCAAGAACACGAGAGAGAGAGAGAGAGAGAGAGAGAGAGAGAGAGAGAGAGAGATCAAACACATAGCTACAGGTACATACCCTCAGCCCGAGGGTGAACTACTCCCTCCTCATCATGGAGAGTGCCGGGATGATGAAGATGGCCACCGGTGAGGGATACCCCCTCCGTGAGTGCGGAACAGGGTCGATTGGTTTTGGTGGCTCTGAGAGGCTTGCGGCGGGCGGAACTCCCGATCTATTATGTTCCCCGATGTTTTTAGGGTATATGTATATATATAGGCGAAAGAAGTCGGTCAGGGGAGCCATGAGGGGACCACGAGGGTGGAGAGCGCGCCCAGAGGGGGTGGGCGTGCCCCCTACCTCGTGCTCTCCTTGTTGATCCCCTGAAATGCACTCCAAGTCTCCCGGACTGCTTTCTTTCCAAAAATAACTCTCCTGAAGGTTTCATTCCGTTTGGACTCCGTTTGATATTCCATTTCTGCGAAACACTGAAACAGGGGGAAAAACAGAAACTGGCACTAGGCTCTAGGTTAATAGGTTAGTCCCAAAAATAATATAAAATTGTTTAATAAAGCCCACAAACATCCAAAACAGATAATATAATAGCATGGAACAATCAAAAATTATAGATACGTTGGAGACGTATCACTGTGCTTGCTGGAGTCGAGCTCGCGGCGACGACCGGAGCTCGGGTGAGCTCGAGCAGGTGGGTGTAGGGCATGTGGGGAGGAGCTGGTGCTGGCTACGGGCTCCTGGAGATGCGTTGAGCGCGGTAGTGTGCTTAGCTTGTACGGAGGCGAGCTAAAACGATGGCGACGACATGACCAGCGCCAGCGAGGTCTCGGCATCGACGGAGATGGCGGCTACGCTAGGCTATTGAGCACGGGGAAGGTGGGGTTCAGTAGAGGAGCTCACGGAGAGGTCGTCGGTGATCCCAGTGTGCTTGGGGACGGCTTGGTGACGACGAATCGGTCGACGGCAGCCGTCGGTGCAGAGGACGAAGAAGGCATCGATGAGGGCGCTCCAGGGCTTCCGACATTGTGTGGCTCAGCGGGGAGGACGACGACGTCGTGTCGGAGCTCGGGGTTGTGTCGGAGAGGTTCAGGGATGGCTGTGGCCATGGTGGCAGCGGACGACTGCGACAACCGCGCTCGGGCTGCACGGGAGAGTGTGCAGAGAAGGGGAGGGGTCCAAGGAGAGTGGGGAGAGGCCGAGGGGGTTCCAGGGGTTGCGTGGCGTTCGGGGGCGACGATAGCGGCGAGCAGACAGGCAGGAGGTGGCTCGGGCGCGTGCCCACGTGCATCGGCCACGCGCGCTTCCTCCTGGCGAGAGGTGGACGATGACTGGTGAGGTGGAGGTGGGCTGGGCCGGTTGCTGGGCTACCCGGTAAGTGGCCAGGTATGCCTGCTTCTTTCTTTATTGTTTTTTTCTATTTTTGTCATTCTGTTTTGATTTAGTTCAAACACCAAACCATTTTGTAGCTTCTGGAAATAATTATGGGGTTAGATATGAAATATCCAGAACCACATGAAAAGTTCCAGAATTATTGGACTTATATTTAATATATAACAAATATAAATCCTATGCAAATAATTATTAGATTAACTCAAATGCCCATAACAAATATTTCTGAGCTTCCAAAAATATTGGCTTGAATTTTACCTCTTGCCAATATTTTCAGAGGGAAACATGAACATTTTCTTGGACTCATTGAGATGATTTTAATGTTGATCATTTTTAAAAGGTTTCCGAGGCTTTGAAAATTCCTCAATTCAAGTTTCATTTTAATTTAAATATGATGACATGAAGATCAAGCGAAGACAACAGGGGCTGAGCTAGGGCTGTGACAACTCACCCCCACTAAACAAGAATCTCGTCCCGAGATTCAAGACGTGAGGTAAGAAGATAGAGGGACACGAAGCTAACACGATCTTCATGGTCCAATTGCCATCTCGAATACATTGATTCATTGCTTCATATTGATCTTTGACGTCTTTGCTTTCGAGATCTTCATCCAACACGATGATGACAGAAAGAAGCTCTACAAAAATCGATCTTCTTGAAGATCGAGAACTCAATATCAACTCATGGAGTGAGACGTAGGAATATCTCTTGAGTTGAGACATAAAACACACATCAGGTGGATGGAAAGAAGTAGATGATGGAGGTTCAATTTGGTAGGCAACAATTCCACATTGGAGTAGGATGGTGCATGGAATCAAAGTAGCGAGGACTGAATTGCCATGATTCCATAACGGGACACCCTAGAAGAGGTGAGTCATAGAGTTATTCCCTTAAGTGGCAAAAAGAATTACATTTGATATAGAAATCATTGAAACTCTCTAAACCAGCCCAAGGAAAATCACAAACGATCGTTTGAAGGAGTTCGGAGAAATGGCATACTCAGTTTGGAAAGGAAACTAGAGTTACAAGACAACTCTGCAAGGGGAGAACACATTCCAGATGATGCCGAGAATATAAGCCAGTAGCTGTGTATGTTCTCAAGAACTTGAGCGTTTCCATATCCATCAAAGTTTGCCAACATCTGTGCCAAGATGTTGGTGACACATCGTACTACCATGATGAATATCGTTGGAGGATGCAGATGCAAAGGGAGATAACACCTTCTCAGATTTTACCTTAGCGAGGCCAAGGAAATAAAATCTGGATGATCGACCACAAGACATTTAGCACTCCGCTTCTAATGTTCTCCTTGATGTGCTAGCGTAACCCATTTATAGATATGGTTTGGTATCTAGAACATCAAGTAAAAGGTCGGACTTCGGAAGCTCAAGAATCCATAAGGAACAACTACTGAAGTAAATCCTACGAAATCCTTGTGGGGAGGTGGCCAACTTCCTCAATCAAGATACTACAATAATAGGTCTTCCGAGTGGGTGTGTTGGCCACGACATCCACTTTACCGGTTATAGAGAGACCAATATTATAATTCCTGGAATATGTTCCAATCATCATATCTGCGTGAGATTCAGATCTGGTTGGTGTCAGGATATTCCAGACTCATCAAGTCTAGAAAGAAAAATGAAAGTTTGCAACACAAATCGACGAGATGGCGTTGCGAGATTCTCGGGGAAATGGACTACGATAGTAAGCTCCAAAACATGAGTTGGTTTTGCTACACACATGTGAACATGTTGTCCCAGACAAGCATGACCACTTAGTAGCTTATAATAAAACACTACCGAATTCTGGTTAGGATCCATCATCAAGGATTTTGAAGTCTTACGCAAGTCCATGGATTAGATCCCAAGCATAGACTTCTTTTCCTTGAACAAGTCAATCAGTGGCTTGGTGTGCTAGGAAACACATATGGAGTGGAGGCGGCCAACCTATCAAACCATAGAATACTTCGCACATATGCGTGACTAACTTGGGATGTTTCTAGAGGAAGCAAAAACAATCTTTCTCGGATTCACGACGGCAACTTACATAGAATGGAGATGAGTTCGAGGAAGTCACTTCTTCCATCCAAGCATAAGCTTCATGAACGGAACACAAAGGCATTTCTTACAAAGTTTCCAACACTAGCTTAATGTTCAGCACAATTATGGAGAAGATAAGGATGTTGTCGATGGGCTCAGCAACAATTCATCCAGGTTTCCATATAAATGGAATTCCACAATTATGTGAACAAGGTGATAGCATCAGTCAGACCAAAAGATGTAATGGTGTATGCTCGAGGGATCAACCACGAGTAAGACAACATTACGAATATCGTTGGTTCTGATTTGATTTGACGGTAGCCTACACTCAAATCAAAGTTTTGACAAGATAATTGATCCAAGAACTGATCACGAGGACCAATCGATGGATATGTCATCTTTCTTCAACACACACACTCAAAAGATATCCCTTTAGAACACTACAAAAAAATACACTTCCGTGATGATACGTGTTTGTCACACTAGGTCGCTTTTTTTTGTCATGCATGTACATCCATGACAAATTTATGACAGAATCAAGATAGTCATACGTCTTTGTCGTGAAGTGTTTCATGACATTACAAAATTATCATCACGAAAGTGTACACTTCCATGACGATAAATTGCGGCGTCACGAAGTGCTTTTCGTCAAGGGTGACCGACACGCGTGGCATCCACCGTATCGTAACGCCTTTAAGCTATCGGGTCGGGTTTTGGATCCGATAACCCGTTAACAGCCACGACCAATGGGAAATTTCCACGTGTAAAATTCTTATTGGCCGGATGAAACACGTGTCAGCTCGTCAGTGGGTCAGCTAGGCGCCTATGATACGTTGACACGTGGCACGGCCTAACAGAGGCCCATTCCTGTGAAAAGGCCGGCCCGTTTGACTTGGTCAAAAGGTGGCGGGCCGGCCCATGGAAAGCCTGTTAACGGCACGCTCAAGCATATAGCCCATTCTGACCCGCTAAGCCAAGGCCCGTTCGCCCTCTTTGAATTAGGCCCGATGGCGTCATCACGGGCGTCCAATATGATTCGGCCCGTTTTCACTTACGGCCCATGTATAGCCCATGACGTCTTTTCAGCCCATATGAGGCCCTTTGTAACTCTTGGCCCATTAGCGGCCCGTCTTTGGCAGCCCGTAATGAACAGTGGATTATTTTACACCCATTAACGACCAATGGTGAAACTGACCCGTAATGAACAGTGTATGACTTTATACCCATTAACGGCCCGTTATTCTGTTGGGCCGGTTCCATCCCAAGTTAACTTTCGCCTTACGAGGGCCCATTTATTCTTGGGCTCATTTTCAAAGATTCGCTTACTTACGACCCGTTCTTGTCATTTTACGCTTGTGGGCCAAATTCAGCCGTCGTTCTGATCGGCCCGTTTGTGGACCGTTAGTCTGTTGGGCCAATTTCATAGCATCACCAAATACGGCCTATTAACGGCCCGTTATGGTTAGCCCATACAATGTACGATTTCCATTAAAGGCCCGTCTACGACCCATTAAAGGCCCGTACAAGACCCATAAATGAGCCGGCGGCCCATGGATCCTATGAGACGTACAAGGCCAATGGATCCTACGAGACGTAGAAGGCCCATGGAGCCTACGAGACGTAGAAGGCCCATGGATCCTCCGAGACGTAGAAGGCCCATGGATCCGATGGCCCGTGAAGGGCCATGGTCGGGCGAATTGGCCCCCGTTTGAACGATATAGCATATTCAAAGAATTATCCTACTCAGTACTATCACCTCTAAAAAGCCTACACTATTACAACAAAGAGATCAAGGCATAGAAAGGTAGAATAATCCTACACTATACAATAAAGAAATTACAGCTGATTCTACCCACTGGGCATTATGGTTCGGCACAGGTGAAAATAAAGCATACACAAACAGCAAATTACATACCTTTGGCAAATACAGCTCATACATCATGGAATGGCGCATCAACTTAACTCCATTTGAACTATAATCTCTCCGGAAAATAGGATTGGCGGATTCGGATAGCACAAATTTCAGTCTGCAAAATCTCCAATTCCTTCATGGTTACCTTAGTGTCTTGTTTCATTTTTTGACTCCTGCATCTAATACACCGCATGTCCGGTATCAACTTGTTGATTATCGTTGACAATCATGTACACATTGTCTTGCCACCTCTAGTTGATGCTCGAGAACATCAGCACATTCCAATTCCAATCCATAATCATTGATATGAACGGCCATGCCGCACTGCTCGCAGATCTTTGTGTTGATGTCACTTCATCCTAAAATGTTTATGTAAGTACACATGACTAGGGCAAAAATATAGTTACAACAGTGAAGCGGACAAGACACTATTTTGTACTACATGGCAAAACAGGACTAACAATAATGTTACACGTCACTTTAAAAAAATGTTACACGTCATGAAGCATAAGCGGTGATATTTTAAAAATTATAAAAGATAGTGCATGCAGCCTGCATACAGAAATCCCTCTTAGCTCACCGGAGGAGCATGATGTTGGGGCCCAATCGAAAACATGAGACAAGTTACAAATTTAGACATCACGTTGCGTATAAGTAAGCAAGCGGTTGGCCATTACATTGCCTCAATTAAAGTCTTAGGGAGCATAATGAACAGCGAGAAGGTTTTCATACAAACATACTACAGCAGGCAAAACTATGCAATCATTAGCGTAGTATAAACTAGATTGTGAGCCTCATGCAATAATAGTTGGTTAATAGACTTCAAAGCTTCAGGCACACTTTGGTAGAGTAATTAACTGGTAAGGCCTTTAATTATGTCAACTAATAGTGATACAAGTACTGAACATCAGGCATGATTATTTGGGCATATCATTAATCGAGGACAAATAAAGCAATTAAAAAGAGAAAAATAACTATACCTGAAACAAGCAAGGAATTGAACTGTTGAGTTGCATACAGTGACTTACCTTAGCAGGTTGAAGAGGCTCAGCACAGCTCCTACTTCTCTTGCAAGGCTCCTTCCTAACATCTTGTACTTGGAAATCCTCAATCTTATCTTCATTGCACCCCCTCTGCAAGGTGACGCAAACTAGTTACTCGTCTCCTTGGAAGATAAATATGCATACTTTCCAGTCTGTGAACACAAGAAGATGAGATTATAACAAAACAACACCACATAATGAAACATGCCGCATCTCTTGCACTTGCACACAATGAAATGAGCATTTACTATATACGCACTATGTAAAAACTAGGCATACCTTGAGCTGGATCTCCAGTACTCTTGGAGAAACCCCTCTTGTAGTGTCTGACCAAACCTTTATGTCACCTATGAGTTAGACAAGGCCCCACTACAGTAGCCCTTAGTGTTTAAATCGTTGACAAGCTCTGTTAGAGTGTTAGGTCAAGAACAACAAGTAATCAAAGCAAACAGTCCTAGTATGGCTGGCTGATGCAAACAAGCAATTGAACAGAAGTGTGAGAAAATCTTACATATGAAGAAAAGAAGCAAAGAAGGAGGCTTAAAGACCATCACTTGAATGACCAGATTTAAGGGGCATTTAAACATCATGTGCAACGTATGAACTAACATAAACATTGCATATTCCAGATTCTACAATGGAATGCACATGTATTAGGTTATGCCATGTATGATGAAGCCTAAATGTACAGATAGTAGGCAGGAGTGATTCATCATTGCGCACAATGGAATTGCCGGTTAAGGGCCAGTTCGATTCCGCCTTTTCAGGGCATATTGTCAAAATAAGCCATAAAAGATGTAAAGAAGTCATTTTTGAGTTATGGGCTTGGGCTTAACTAATTTCGCTTTGGAGGGGGGGGGGTGTTTCGGGTAGAACCTCACTAAAAATTGAAGGGAAGGGGAATAGGGTAATGACTCTGTTATGCGCCTATATTACACTCAAAATGCAATCAGCTGGCCTTGCGTGTCACACGACCCTCAAGTAAAAACACAAACATGCAAGCATTCATTGCCCTGCCGCTTGCATCTCCTCTCCCCTTTCCCTCTACCTCGATCCCACACTGCGGCACTAGGGTTCCTCCGGTGAGCCGTTGCCACTAGTCCCATCGGCCTTGTCCTCGGCGATGCTATGTCGGCTAGGCTACATGGCGTGGGTAGGGGCAAATCTCCTGGCTTCTCCTCCCTCTTGCACCGCCCCTCATTCTCATGGTCTCCATTTTGCTCCACGTGGTTAGTCCAACGCACTACTCCAATGGGCGCTGCACAACTCTACCGATGCCACCTGCGTGAAGGCACCTTATTCCCCCTCCTCCCGGGCCATGGCCTTGAGGTCTGTTGAAGGATGAGCTCATCCAACAAGGTGAGGATCTCCTCGATTTTTTGCCAAATTTTCATTACGATCCACTATACGATGAATTGCTATGAGCTACATACATTCTTTGCTATATGATGCATTGCTATGAGCTGCTCCTGCTGCTGCTATATGATGAATTGCTATGAAATTGCTGGCTGTATGATGATTTGCTATGAGCTGCTGCGCTTTGCTATACGATGAATTGCTATGAGCTGCTGCTGCTATATGATGAGTTGCTACAAGCTGCTCCTGCTGCTGCTATATGATGAAGTTGCTACAAGCTGCTCTGATCTTTGCTATATGATGAATTGCTATGAGCTGCTCCTGCTGCTGCTATATGATGAATTGCTATGAGCTGCTCCTGCTGCTGCTATATGATGAATTGCTATGAGCTGCTCCTGCTGCTGCTATATGATGCATTGCTATGAGCTGCTGCCGGTATATGATGAATTGCAGACTGCTGCTGCTGTATGATGAGTTGCTATGAGCTGATGCTGCTGCTATATGATGCTTTAATTGGTGCTTTGCTATCACGATA
Organism: Aegilops bicornis; assembly: GCA_021605145.1. Taxonomy (NCBI): domain Eukaryota; kingdom Viridiplantae; phylum Streptophyta; class Magnoliopsida; order Poales; family Poaceae; genus Aegilops; species Aegilops bicornis. The sequence goes on along the minus strand of CM038670.1, from coordinate 608,914,337 downwards.
ATAACCAGCCACTTGGACTATCGAATTTCAATAAATAATTGTTCTTCATTTAAATGTGGGTCATCGTTCTTTGTTTAAATTAGGCAATGGGATCTCTATGGAAAACATTGACCAAAGTAGATTGTGCCAAGTAGATGGTATCTTTGTATTTGCATTTTGAGCAAATAGTGATGGTGCATTTTCCTATCATATTAATTACTGCCTTTGGGTTCAATTTGTGATGTTTGCAAGTCAAATTAATTTCCATATGGGCAGCAAAATGAAAATAATATAATGCAATCTAGACTTTCCTTGATCATACCAAAGATAAAATTTGAAAATGCAATGAAAAGAACTGGTTGGCTTATTACATGGAGCTTATATTCACAGGTGCTTATTTTCTTAGGATAACTTCGTAATAAGCATCCCTAAGAAACTTGGCTAATAGAACTGGCATACAAATAACATGTCACGATGATTGCAATAGAGGAGTGGCGTACCATATCTGCTTGTATAGGCTCACGCTGCCTCTCCTTTTGCGATGTTCCATGAAATTGCCACATACATCTTGTACTTTTTCATTGTGTAACCCTATCGCAAGTTGACACGGCTAATTTCAGACATCTCTACATGATACTACATTGCATATCCCTTAGCATATTTAAACCACCAATTAACGATTGTGTGCATACCATAAACTAGCCTTGATGGTAGAAATCATTATGCGCACAAAGGGATTCTTGGTCGAAAATCCTAGCAAAGCACGTTTGGCGAGCCTGAGAACAATACAAGAGAGAGAGCACTTACAAGACCATAGCAATGCCTCATACCAGGATCTTGGTTGGCCAAGCTGTTAGATCCGTAAGAAACATCGTCCTTGTAGTTTTTGCGGTACATAACGAATGTAACGGTTAGTATATTTGAAGTACATCGAGCGGTGATCTTTGGGCCGGGTTTAAAGGTGACAAGTACCTAGGCCGTGGCGGGTGCTTGGCATCTCTCGAGCTATGGGGATCAGGTTAGAAAGCGTCGAGGGTGATAATGGCTGGCTGTCGGGGTCCGATAAGGAGATCTAGAACCGTCGAGTAGGGTGTTTGTGGAGCGGCTCTGGTATGGTGGACTACGGTGTGGGCGAAGCGGATCTATGGCCGTGGACGAGGGCGTAGGTGAATATGCTCCGGTGGTTGGGTTAAGGATGGTGTCGACGATGCGGATCTGCGGCCGTGGACGGGGCGTCAGAAGCTGCTCCGGTAGGTTGGATGAGGGTGTGAGGAAGCGGATCTGAGGCCGTGGACTTGTGAGTTAACCGCGGCCCGGTAGGGTTGAGAATGGTATAAGCGGCTACTCCGGTAGGGTTGAGGAAGGTGTCGGTGAAGCGGCTCCGGTAGGGTTGAGGAAGTTGTCGGCGAAGAGGATCAGAGGCCGTCGACGGGGGCGTCGGTGGGGCGGCTCTGGGGGGTGTGGACGAAGCGTCTCCGATGGGGAATCTGAATGAGCCCACTTGCATATCTTGGCGGTTGCGAAATACCGGCGAAAGCGAATCCGGCGCCGTGGACAATGCCCGACCTTGAATGGGTAATAATGCAGTGGTGGATGAGCAGTCTACTTGTTTCTAGGGGAGGTGGGAGGGTAGATGCGGCCGCGGGAAGCAAATCTGGCGAGGTGGGCGCCTCTGGCGATGAATGGGCTATGAATGCGCCGGTGGATGAGCGATCTAGGGTTTCAAGAGGGAGGGAGAAAGAGGCGATGAAATGCAGACGACGTGATGTAAGATGCTTTGGTGCTGTGGAGTTAGTCGTTTTTGCGGGAGGGGTAGAGGAAATGGGGGTGCCGTGTAGTGGGGGAACCGGAAGTTACCAAAGCAGCCCCGACCTATCATGTAGATGAGGGCGGTATTGTAACTGTTGGTCTCCGTGCACCAAGGACAAAAGGGGGATTTCGCATGCTAAAGACTAAGGTGGTGGAAATTTTAGAAGGAGGCGGGAGATTTTGCCGCCCGCGGGATCGTTCGTATCCAGTTTCAACTAATTTTGGACCGTGCTAGCGGGAAGGTCATGCTAGACTGTGTACACGGGGCACGCGTCGTGATTAATAAGCGGTGTGAAGTCCACCGGAAAAAAGACAATAACTCGGGATGATGCGCCGATAACTTGGGCGTTCACAGGCGCTGACCAATCGTCACGGGTTTAGTGGTAGCGTTCACAAAAAGGGATCAAATGCTCAGCCTATGTATTTCTCGTGTAAATAGATAATTTAGTGCCATTGGTTATTTACTTTAAACATAATGCATTGGCGTGTTAGTGTAGAGGCGCACAAAAAGAAATGGATATTGTAGTCAGCTACTTAAAAGTGTTACCTCATATGATTACATAGCCTCCATTTCATAAATTGCGTACCCATTGAATTCATATATGAATATTACATATATTATTTCAAAATAGAAACTTAAATCATCCAAGACTAATGAATTTGAATGCAAGAGTAACAATGGTGCATGTTCATGATAGCTATATTGGTTGTTTGAAGAAACATCACTTTGTAACTTTGGCATGCACAACTAAAAGGCTTACTTAAATAGAAAAAATGTGATATGTGAGTGTCCAATCTTTTATAGCGTTGAATCGATATTGTACCTTTGGCCACGATCTGAAGTAGATATTGACTTATGTTCAAGCGATGCACGTCCACGATCGCTAGATAGTGATACGTGAATGAATTGTGCAATCTCTCTCACACGCATACATATCTCATTTCCTGTGGGCATCGGAATCACACACGTGCGCCGTGTATTTCTCTCCCTCCGTTAGGGTTAAATTCGTCTTTCTACCCGTCCTACAAGTCTCTCACACAGAAACACACACGCTCTCTATGTCTAACACGCCCACCCCTTTAATTCCGCCCACCCACAGCCACTAATGTCTCTCACACATTTGCTATCTACCTATCCCTTAATATAGCTAGATATGCGTCACACAAACTCCTTCTCCCTGCTAGCAAGATGCCCATGCGTTGCACGGAACATCAAGATGCATTTGTATGAGAAGTTTATCTTGTGGGAGAAAAGGATGAACGAGGGAATGCCTTATTTGCAAATGCGGATAGGGGTGTGGGTATCTTTTTGCAAAATTGCCATAGTTTCCTTCCTGCCCGTCGGATATAAATTGGATGGCCTATATTGCAGGATGGCAGGAACACCATCATCACCGACTCTGTTTTTTATAAGAGTAGAGATATGTGAGTGTCACTGCCCCCCCCCACACACCCACACTTCCCAACACCGAAGGAGTAGGTTGACACCTCGATCTTGATACTAATCTATCGACTGGCTTCTCTCTCAAATACACACACACACACACACACACACACTACCTGGCACCAAAGGAGTAGGGTGGCACATCGATCTTGATAATAATCTATCTACTCCTCTTTCAAACACACACACACACACACACTCGCTAGTTGTGCCTCTGTGCCTACCGCGCACACTCTCAATACGTCTTTCTCTCCTCCCCCAACAATGATAGCGGAAGGGTGACAACTCGATCTGATCATAATCATCAATTGGTATCTCTCTCAAACATTGTGTCTCGGTGCCTCGCTTCGGTAGCCCCCTCGATATGTAGACTTCGGCGCATACAATTTGTAGTGGCGATGACGCTGAACCCGGTGTGCCTTGTTTTTACCGGCCTCATGTGATAGTTTTCACCCTGTTTTCTGTTAATTAACAAGGCAACCTTTTTCTTTATTACTACTAGTGAATCTGAAATCATTAGGCGGACATAAAATATATCACTTCAACCCAATTATCGCAGCAACTATTTTAAAAGAAATTAGCTAGCTGCCCGTGCATTGCATGGAACATCAAGATGCATTTGTATGAGTAGTTTATCTTGTGAGAGAAAAGGTTGAGCGAGGGAAGGCCTTATTTGCGAACGTGGAGAGACGTGTGGGTATATTTTTGCAAAATTGCCATAGTTTCTTTCCTATCCGTTAGGTATAAATCCGACGGCCTATATTGCAGGATGGCACGCACACCATCATCACCAACTCTTTTTCTACTCCCTCCGTCCGAAAATACTAGTCATCAAAATGGATAAAAAGAGATGTATCTAAAACTAAAATACGTCTAGATACATTTCCTTTTATCCATTTTGATGACAAGTATTCGAGACGGAGAAATATTATATTTTTAGAGATTTCAACAAGTGACTATGACCGGACCTTACCAACATACTCAACAAAAGTAGTCCATAATTTTGATGTTACCCTCTTTTCTTGGCGGTGCGATTGCCATCTGGATACCTCATAAATAAATCAAGGACAAATCGGCCCTTCACGAAAAGATATCACGGAGCAAAATGAGTGAATCTACACTCTAAAATATGTCTACATACACATCCGTATGTGGTAGTCCATTTGAAATCTGAAAAAGACAAATATTTAGGAGCGAATGGAGTATATATAAGAGTAGACATGGAGATATATCTCGGCATGGTCTACAACAAAAATGTCTTTGGGCTGGTTAGCGCGGGATGCTGCATAGCGATGACATGAGTTAAATATTCTGTCTTTTAACTTTATATTTTTATATTATATATTACTCTACTTATTTGATATATACTTCTTTCGCCCTTTGTCTTGACAGTGGAACCCTAAAAGTACTTAGAATACAAGATTAAGGATGGACTTGTTTCTTTTTAACTTTACATGACTGAAGCTGTAGCCACCACGCAAGTCACGTGTACCTTTGTGCATGCAATTAACTTTTTATAGAGGGACAATCATACAGGCAATTAACTCAAATGGATTGGATGTCACTCTATTATTTCCAGCATAAAGATCATCTCCAACGGCAGCCGGCAAATTTCCTCCCGCTTCGTTAAGCGGAGGACGACATCAAACGCCAGCGGCATATATTTTTACAACTCTAACCAACCAGATGAAAGTCGTGCAAACACGGACTGATTTCATATAAGCATGAAGGATTTCATATAAAAAAGCCGGATCTTCATATAAACATCATGGATTTCATTACATTTACATGAACTAAGAGTTGCCAATCCGGCTCTCTTGTATAATTAATACTCCCTCCGTCCGGAAATGGATGTATCTAGACTTATTTTAGTTCTAAATGGCCGCTCGCGGATCCCTTTGTCTTCCTCATGTCCGTCAGACACTTGCGGGGTCGACGAAGGTCCTCGGAAGAGACGAAGCAACAAAGAAACCACCTAAATCCGCGGTTGTCGCCTCGGCGGTGGCCTTCATGGGTCCCAAGTGGCGGCGGCCTCCCGTGTTCTACTTCTCCTCGATGATGGCGGCGGACACGGAGAAGCTGGCCACCGACTCGTCGCTCTCCACGCACCCAACCACATCTTTGCACGCATGGCGCTGCCGCGAGCAGGGGCGCAGCCACCGCCGGTTTCTTGGTGGCGCGGTACAACAGCAACGGCAGCGCCCATCTTGGCATGCTCGCCGCCCGTGTCGGCGTGGAGCAACTTCGCCACTCCTCATCGAGCTGAGCCGAGCGGCGAGTTCTGAACCAGCGCTTTGCTTGGGCGGCAAGCCCCAGCTCCGTCGGGCCAAGCGAGGTTGGAGAAGCACCGAGCGGCCTCGCTCATATCCGGAGGGCTAGGCGGGCCACCCAGACGGGTAATATGCCGGAGAACGGCTCATCGGAAGCCATCGGAGGAGTGGAGAAATGGTGAAGGAGGAGATGGGGGAGCGGCGGAGGGGTGCGATTCTTGCCTTTATGTCTGCGGCCTCGTGTAAATAGAGGCGGGACGGTAGGAGCTTGGTCGGCGTCGGCCTCGTTTAAGCGAGGCGGACGGGAGGAGCTCGGCCGGTGTTGCGTTTAATTCCGGCCCACTCATGAACAGACGTGTGGCCGGAGTAGGATTCTCGGTTTGCATGCGGTTTTAATGGAGGGGTTTAATGGAGGCGTCGGGCGTGCAGCGGGCGGTGCAATACTATTCGATTTGACAGCAGTAATGAGCCGTCAAATCACAAAGGCCCTCGCCTCTCGTGAAACCGACCGAGCTAGACTGCCCCGCCCTCTAGCCTTTTAAAATATGTATATACTCCAATTTTGTACAGTAGTAGTATCGATGGATTGCGCCATGGACCAAAACTTGAAATTAAAAAAAAGGTGGTACATATAGAGAGCGCTCGTCACCAAATTATGCATATAGTACTATTAAAAAGGCTTGTCACAATAATGGTGTCCAGCACAAGTGCACAACCCACCCCTCAAATAAAACTAAGCACCCTGGAATTCTTTGACAAAACTAAGCACCACGAAATTCTTTGACAACTAAACTCTGGCTATATGATGTTGGCCATATATATTATGCGTATATAATGTGAAGAAAGCAGTGGTAGTACTATACCAACTAAAAGATGAAATGTAAGAAATACTAGTATATGCGTCTTGAAGAGTTAAAGTAACAAGAAGAAAGCGTAACATAGTTACTGCTTTGGGGGCTCGGCACAACACACCCCTCAAATTAAATTAAGCACACCTGAAATTAAACTTTGCAACTATTCCGGTGACACCTTTGCATTAGAACCACCATGAGCAGCGACAACGCCACCTTACTCGGAGTCCTCGTCCACATCCTCGACTTCGTCCTTGTCCCTCTTCCTCTTGGCCGATACTTCTATGCTTGAACCGCACACTTGGTTGTTGCTCTTCATCCAACCCTTGTAGATATTGAAGCAAAGGTAGCCATCCATTGCAGCGTAGTGGATGTGGTCTATATCTAGTATATTCCGCTGCCATGCATGACGATGAAAGCGTGTATGGAGGTTTCTCCGGTTTACCGTCTGACGAAGGATGAACCGTGGCTCTGCCAGGTCGACGTGAAAGGCTGAAGAGAGGACACCAGCCGATTCTTCTGGAGGTCGAAGGTGTTGCCTACAACGAGGCATGTCCAACGCAGGACTTCTTTGTCGTTACCAAAGTCTACAGTAACAAATTTGACTAGGTTGCTCCCGAGGAAGTCCTTAAAATCCTGGCACTCAACGTCGGCATGGCATATGTGGTAGACCAAGCATAAGTCATGCACGCAACCTGGATCACGGCGTGCTTCTTCCTCTCTTCGTCCTTTATATCCTTCTCTTGTCCCAGGACTGTGGTGTACTCAACATCTAGCCCAGCGACCCACTCATCATCTGAGTTTTCGAACATGCGTGCAGGCGAAAGGCATCCTTTCACCGTCGTGGAAGAAGCGGGTGTAGATGACGTCGAAATCATCGCCGGTGATGGTTCTAACCTTATACTCACCACCGATCACGGAGATTTGGGGCGCCATGGATTTGGGAGGAGGGTTAGGATTAGTGGAACTGCTGTAATGTGAATGGGCGGGGCGACTAGGAAGCGAACCGCCGTAGTATTGAAGGGCGTGCGGGGGCAGTAGGAGCAAGCGCCAGCGTCTGCGAGCGGCAGGGTAGTGGCTTTCCATTCTCCCATGATACGGGCTTCCGAGAGCCCTTGGATCTGAGATCGAACGGTTGCATGGCGTGATTCTAGACCTATGGGTGAGTATCCTATCGTGGAGGGTTATTCTACAAATTTTCAACAACTTAGCATGCGACCGTTTGATCTCAGATCCAAGGGCTGCCAGCAGCTCGTATCGTGGTCGCGCCTACCACGACCATCGCGTCGCTCGTGCGGTCGCGCCCTTGGAGATTTAACACGGTGCATTAGGCTATCTGATGTTTGGCATTATATACATAGTCATCACTTAGTCACTCATACTACAACAAGGTTGGCTATAAGTGTATTTTTTTACTCCTCTCTATCTCTTTCTTCGTACTCCCTCCGTCCCAAAAAATAAGAACGTTTTTGAAACTAGTGTAGTGCCAAAAGCGTTCTTATAATATGGTTCTGAAATACTAGTATTATTGCATTTGCCAAGGAGTGACCTCTTCCAATGAAATGGTGTTGCTAAGTTTGCTTCATTTAATTAGCTATAGACTCAAAATTGTCTTTTCACCTAGGTACTGCAGCGCTTAGCACCGTTTCTTCCTTGGGTCACCAAACTAGTCTCTCTCTTCTTGATTAACTTGCCACATCAGACTTTATGCCTATGTGGCAAGCTTAAGCACCTCTAGGAGCAAGTAAAAGTAAGTACAATAGTGCGCTTTACATGTCATTTTTGCATATGTGGAGGAAAGAGAGGCAAGGAAAAAGTGGAGAAGTGGGCTCTCATGCAAGAGCCATCCTCTACTACATGGTGGAGCATTGGGAGAGGCACCTGTATGGAGGTGGTCAGGAATCTGGGAGACTCACGCCGGTCGTAGAGCCTCAGTTAAAATGATAATGGCAAGTCAAATCACGGGGCCCCACCTGTCACTTGATAACTTCATTTGTCAAATCACACAGCCCTACGTTTGCAGCAACCTACTCCCTCGTCTTCTCGCATCTCTGTCGAAGCGACTAAAGCGCTATGTTACAGTAACATATTATGTTACCACAAGCACCTCTTTTCTCATTAAATAGTTGCCACATAAGAAAAATTGTCTTGGGATGTGTTAAGTTACTACCTAAGTTACTCCCACTATGGCTAGCCTAAGAAACAACGTGAGAGTTAATGCACCACGCCTATGTGTTTACTATTTGGTTTTCGTAAGATGACTTAATACTCACCTAGACGGAGGGAGTATTCGATTTGAAAGCGGGCGGCCTTGATTCCCGATCTGGCTTTAATGCGAGCGAGGGAGGAGTAAGCGGTTCCCGATATGTTGAGCGGCCAATGCATCCTCCTTCAATTAATGCATGAGGGAAGTAATGGGAGGAGGTCAGGAAAAAGAAGCGCCTTACGATGTGAATACAGCAGTTTGCCCTCATTGCCCTCATATAAAGGCGCCCCTCCATTCCAATGCATCTACCACATAAATGTCGCACCTAAGCATTTGCCTTAGCACCTACACTAAGCGCCAAAGAGCTCCTCCAGACCCATGGCGGTGATGCGTGGCGGCTTGATGGGCTGCGCTTGATTGGCCCTACCTTAAACTGCGGCATGGCGCCGAGATCGTCTCGAGACGGTGTTGAGAACCGGCTGGTGGATGGCGCCGTCGGCGCCAACTTCGACTCTCGGTTGGACGAGATGATCGTTGACACCAGCAACAAGTTCACCGTCATCAAGAAGCTCGCGGGCGACATCGCCGTACTCCTCCAACCAGCGGCGCCGGGCTCCTCATTGCCTGCCACCCTAATCGGCCTCCATGGCGGAACCTCTTTCAAGCCTTTGGTGGCCTGCGACTGCCCGTAAGCGCCACCAAGAATGTCCACTTGGAGGTGCGTGCTGCGCGAGGCGCCTCTCCACAAGAATCGTCGACCTACCCATCCACGTGTACGAGCAAATCGTGTACATAGGTATCTACAGCGCCGGTGAGGGCGCTTCTGAGGTTGGCCTTCCTCAACCAGCTGGAAGCCTTGGATGCCTTTGCTGAGAAGCACCTCGACCTCGCCACAAAAGCCGCCGCTCAGCCGCCGGTCGGTGGCCCGACGCACTAAGTTGAGGAGGAGGAGGTTGTACGTTCGTGGATCCATCTTTCTTCTTTCCTTCTGTAACCACCATTGCGATCACATCATCGTGGCCTTAATTCTTATTGTGCTGTTGCATTCTTGTTCCAGTCAATACCGACATGTGCGATCCCTTTGCTTAATTATATGCATCACTGTAACTAGTACTCGATCCGTCAATTTATAAGTTGTGCTTACCTTTTCCATCAACCCGTGCAGCAGCGGGCATCTTACTAGAAACACTAGAATATGTCGATATAATCCGTTATGTGATAGTCCATTTGAAATCTAAAAAAGACAAATATTTAGAGTGCGGAGGAGTAATATATTAGGAGTATATCATGCACACAAAAGCGGAGGAGGCGGTGGGGCCGAGAGGGATGAGGGGCACATCGAGGATGAGGATCCACAGCCTTGAACAATCCTACCATTACATCAGCGACATGTGGGACCCATAAGCGTGGGTCCCACATCGGCGAAAGAAAAAAGCGAAGCGAAAGCGATGATAGCCACGTCGGAGGATCCATGTCCACGTCGGGGACGTCGTGCCGTGGGTTGGGCGCCGTCGTGGGAATCGGCGTGTGGGTGTGGCGATGGTAGAAACAAGAAAGCGTGATGGTCGCCGTGGTTCAACTTCTATGGACAAGCTGTCATGTATGCTGACACATGTATAAAAAAACTAGAGGGTTTATATTTCAAGCACGTGAACAAGTATAATTCTACTACTTTGGATCCATTGCAGCATACGGGCGACACATTGGTAGTAGTAGTGTCCATCTCTATCTCTAGAGGCCTTCCCTCGTTCATCCTTTTCTCTCACAAGATAAACTACTCATACAAATGCATCTTGATGTTCCGTGGAACACACGAGGATGTTTCCTTGGGGGTCTCTCGGTAGCGGCGTGGCCGTAGTTGCAAGTTAGCGCCCTTGAGATGCCGAAGCGTTGAGGGGCACTTTCGGATTTCCTCAGATGAGCGAGTAAGATGAGTTTGATCACGTAGTAAATGCATTCTAAAGACTACTTCCGTGTCCATTTCCTAATTCTCCCACCTTGCTTGTTTCATAGGTTAGGCTCGGTGCGATTGGAGATTGGCTTGCATATGTGCGGGAGGTACCAACATCAATTGCACAACATTTACAATGGTGACCTTTGTTCCCGTAGAACCTTTGTCCAACATTGGGATCAGCCATGCAACGGGCCACCGCATGAATTGGTTCGATGGAACCACGGTGAGATTGAATAAGATAGCACAAACCTTGCACATGGCGGTCGGCGGACCATCTTTATGCGTGGCGATTTGTTGCCGTATGAGTAGGAAGGCACTGTGCTCCTTTCTAACCGCATCTTGGCGGTGACAAACCGAGGGACTTATTTTGTATGGGACACATCCTCGATATACTCCCTCTCTCCCGGTTTATTTGTTTTGAATCTTTTTGTTTTATAAGTTTCAAATTCAAATTTAGAGCTCCCCATCACATGTTGAGATTACAATGTCCATTAAATGCGATGCGTGCATGTATAGTAAAGAAACAAATATCGAGGTTTGTACGAGTTAGTCTTCTTGAGAACACCGAAGCCCTAAGCGGGAGTTACATTTCCCTCTCGGGGCCGTCGGGACTGAGCTTGATATACTACACCTACCTTTGAGTCGATAACATGTGGACCCGATGGGTGACTGGTCCACATGTAATTCTCGAAATGGTGACAGGGAGTTACATTCTTCTTCTTCTTCTTCTTCTTCTTCTTCTTCTTCTTCTTCTTCTTCTTCTTCTTCTTCTTCTTCTTCTTCTTCTTCTTCTTCTTCTTCTTCTTCTTCTTCTTCTTCTTCTTCTTCTTCTTCTTCTTCTTCTTCTTCTTCTTCTTCTTCTTCTTCTTCTTCTTCTTCTTCTTCTTCTTCTTCTTCTTCTTCTTCTTCTTCTTCTTCTTCTTCTTCTTCTTCTTCTTCTTCTTCTTCTTCTTCTTCTTCTTCTTCTTCTTCTTCTTCTTCTTCTTCTTCTTCTTCTTCTTCTTCTTCTTCTTCTTCTTCTTCTTCTTCTTCTTCTTCTTCTTCTTCTTCTTCTTCTTCTTCTTCTTCTTCTTCTTCTTCTTCTTCTTCTTCTTCTTCTTCTTCTTCTTCTTCTTCTTCTTCTTCTTCTTCTTCTTCTTCTTCTTCTTCTTCTTCTTCTTCTTCTTCTTCTTCTTCTTCTTCTTCTTCTTCTTCTTCTTCTTCTTCTTCTTCTTCTTCTTCTTCTTCTTCTTCTTCTTCTTCTTCTTCTTCTTCTTCTTCTTCTTCTTCTTCTTCTTCTTCTTCTTCTTCTTCTTCTTCTTCTTCTTCTTCTTCTTCTTCTTCTTCTTCTTCTTCTTCTTCTTCTTCTTCTTCTTCTTCTTCTTCTTCTTCTTCTTCTTCTTCTTCTTCTTCTTCTTCTTCTTCTTCTTCTTCTTCTTCTTCTTCTTCTTCTTCTTCTTCTTCTTCTTCTTCTTCTTCTTCTTCTTCTTCTTCTTCTTCTTCTTCTTCTTCTTCTTCTTCTTCTTCTTCTTCTTCTTCTTCTTCTTCTTCTTCTTCTTCTTCTTCTTCTTCTTCTTCTTCTTCTTCTTCTTCTTCTTCTTCTTCTTCTTCTTCTTCTTCTTCTTCTTCTTCTTCTTCTTCTTCTTCTTCTTCTTCTTCTTCTTCTTCTTCTTCTTCTTCTTCTTCTTCTTCTTCTTCTTCTTCTTCTTCTTCTTCTTCTTCTTCTTCTTCTTCTTCTTCTTCTTCTTCTTCTTCTTCTTCTTCTTCTTCTTCTTCTTCTTCTTCTTCTTCTTCTTCTTCTTCTTCTTCTTCTTCTTCTTCTTCTTCTTCTTCTTCTTCTTCTTCTTCTTCTTCTTCTTCTTCTTCTTCTTCTTCTTCTTCTTCTTCTTCTTCTTCTTCTTCTTCTTCTTCTTCTTCTTCTTCTTCTTCTTCTTCTTCTTCTTCTTCTTCTTCTTCTTCTTCTTCTTCTTCTTCTTCTTCTTCTTCTTCTTCTTCTTCTTCTTCTTCTTCTTCTTCTTCTTCTTCTTCTTCTTCTTCTTCTTCTTCTTCTTCTTCTTCTTCTTCTTCTTCTTCTTCTTCTTCTTCTTCTTCTTCTTCTTCTTCTTCTTCTTCTTCTTCTTCTTCTTCTTCTTCTTCTTCTTCTTCTTCTTCTTCTTCTTCTTCTTCTTCTTCTTCTTCTTCTTCTTCTTCTTCTTCTTCTTCTTCTTCTTCTTCTTCTTCTTCTTCTTCTTCTTCTTCTTCTTCTTCTTCTTCTTCTTCTTCTTCTTCTTCTTCTTCTTCTTCTTCTTCTTCTTCTTCTTCTTCTTCTTCTTCTTCTTCTTCTTCTTCTTCTTCTTCTTCTTCTTCTTCTTCTTCTTCTTCTTCTTCTTCTTCTTCTTCTTCTTCTTCTTCTTCTTCTTCTTCTTCTTCTTCTTCTTCTTCTTCTTCTTCTTCTTCTTCTTCTTCTTCTTCTTCTTCTTCTTCTTCTTCTTCTTCTTCTTCTTCTTCTTCTTCTTCTTCTTCTTCTTCTTCTTCTTCTTCTTCTTCTTCTTCTTCTTCTTCTTCTTCTTCTTCTTCTTCTTCTTCTTCTTCTTCTTCTTCTTCTTCTTCTTCTTCTTCTTCTTCTTCTTCTTCTTCTTCTTCTTCTTCTTCTTCTTCTTCTTCTTCTTCTTCTTCTTCTTCTTCTTCTTCTTCTTCTTCTTCTTCTTCTTCTTCTCATTCTCCGTGGGAGGCGGCTTGCCAATAAGCTCTTTGGACCTTGCAGCTATCTAAAACTCACACGGGCATCGAGGATGGTGTGCATTTATCACAAACTTCTACATGAATTTTGATTACAGTGCATGTAGGTCGTGATGCTTTTCAAATCAAGGTTATGCGGCTCCGGCTTACATTTTGTCCCCTTCGATGGCTGCCCCACGCAGTATCGTCCTCCGAGACAACAAATCGTGAAGCTCACGGTATGGAGGGTGAGTGTATGATGTAGTACACCAAAACATCATCTTGAGGCCGCAATTTGAAGGGCCAGCGTATTGGATCTTCGAGGTGCACGCTCCATGTACTTTCTGCGTCGAGACCGATGACCCTCGTCTCTACCTTTTAGAGGGAGTTGGATACATTGTTGATCCTTGCCGAACAACCCTTGGGTGGGCGATGATGGTGGCAACTATGCGCATCGAGCCTTGACGAGGACATGTTGGGCGCTAAAAACCTGCATCTCGATCTCTTTCGCCATTTGGAACCCGGCTGGAGCGGAGGGCTATGGTTTGGAGAATTAGGATTAGATGGCTAGTCTAGCTGAAGTAGTAGATGATTACTTAAATAGGTTAAAACAATGTGAGCAGCGGTGGGGTTTGGATGCAAATGAAGATGAAGGGGAGGTGAAGAAGCGAGAGAATCGGTTCCCGATGGAGAAGGAGTAAATGGGAGAAGTGGCGTCTTGACGAGTTGATTAGGCGGCTAGGTAGACTAAGCGAAAAGGCTATCACGGGTAGGCGATGAGTCGTACTGTTAGGTATGCGTGCCCATCCTTCCTGATAGGTGGGACGTATGCAAACAGATAAAAAATGTGTCGTAGTTTTTTTTTGAGTGCGTGAGTGGGAGACACAACATTCTCTGGTTAAGGAATACTCCCTCCGTTTACGTGAGTATAAGTCACCTCATGAAAATCAGGTTTTCCCAAAATCTTTAGGCGTGGAGCATTAACTTCCTGCTCGATCCCCTCCCAGCCTCGTTAGCCAGCGTTCTCTTCCTCTGCTGCCGTGTTCTACCTTTCCATTTTTCCTCTTCTCATGTGTGGAGCGATGCGCATGCGTCCTTGATGCACAGGCGACCACTTTGCATGCATCATGACAGGCGTTGATTGGGCATGCCACGAGAATTTGGTTACTGCTTTCATGTCTGGATGATACCTGAACGATGAAGTGAACAGGCATGCTAGCACGGGAGACCTATTTAGGCTATACAATACTGGAGTACTCATGTACCTACTACTACTACTACTACTACTAGTAGTACAACTGTGGTACACTTGATGGTCAAAATACTATTCATCCGGTCCTCACAGTGAAGTGACAAACACCCTGCGCCTGACACTAGTCCAGGCGGTGTGTTTGGGTTACCAAAGTCAGCCTCACCACATGCCTGATGCATTCTGTCACCGCTTGTTGTCTGACACATTGGCGCCTCGCCTCGTCTCTCTCCGCTCCCATAGCTTTTCTCCATCTCCATCTCCTTCTCCGTCTCCATCTCACTGTGCCCCGTGTGCCGTCGCCTCACTCGCCTCCCCAGTACCACTATTCCCTCGCTAGCCACTCCGGCACCGACATCCTTCTCCCCGTAAATCAAGCCCCTTCAAACTCCACCATGGCGAGCAGCGAACCGTGCGGCATCCATATGAGCCGTGATTGGAGCAATCTCCCCAGTGACATCCTCGACCTCATTGTTCGTGTATGGATATGTTGGCGCCCTGCGGCTGGCTGCATGCTTTCGAGGGACATGCACACGGCCATCGTCGAGCGAGGCCTAAGCTTTTCAAGACACCACCTTTGCTGCTATCTGGTCTTGCGAGATTGGCTCACCATGATCTGGGCGTGCATGATGCCCCTCGACTTCAATCCGATCTCCATTAGCCAAAACTTCTTTGCGGTATGTAGTGGGTCGCCGTACATCATTTCCCTTGACATCGATCCGATCACCATCGCCCAAAACTTCTTGGCAGGTATGTCTTTGGGTTGGCATGAACTCCCCTTTGGATGGCTGCCTTGAGAGAAAGGCGGTAAAAAGTTGGTGCTCGTGAACTTCCGGACCTCCCATGAGATTATCCTTCCTCCGTTGGATTATATAGAGTATTACCATCGCGGTCCAAGTCATCTAGATTACTACGTCGGTTGGGCGAACCTTGTTTTGCGAGAAGATTGTAATGTCGCCAAGTGCCCACACGACATGCGAATTCTGCGGACTACAAGCTAATTGCCTTGTTCGACCAGCGGACTACCGCCTATCTTTACGCCGGTGCCTTCTTTAGGCTGGAGACAACTCATTTCGCGGTGGATCATCGTCAAAGATGATACACACTTACGTGATGCTATTGAACACAATGGCATCATCTACGCGATCGACAAAGCGAGATGGCACCACGTATTCTTGGGAGACGGTGGCGTGTAAGTTGTTTCCTCTCATGTTAATGATGGCGCCATGACCTTTGTTTGAACTTTTTGTGATGATTGTCATATCTCTGTTTGAGCAGAATTTGAGTAGAACTATGGCAATGTATTAGAGGCGTAGTAAATCAGCTATATTTGGAATGAGTTAATTCATGCGATTGTGACCATGTCATTCTGACCCGGTTTGTACCACTGAATAATCAAGCGGTTAGGAATATATGGATATTATCCTTATTTTACGATAATCTCTATACTACTACTAAATATGAGTGTGTATCAATGGCCATATTAGTTTCCTCATTTTTCATGATGTAGAAACATGCACCACCTTTGTTGGTTTCATCTAACCATACATTAGGGAAGTAAATGTGCATATGGAGAACTCTATATTTGGAAGTAGTGAAATCCTGCAATGCTTACCATGTGTACATACCTATATTAAGCCCTTGACAATCAATGGCTAGAATAATATCCTCACAAAATTTTGCCCACGGAACACGGTATATAACAATGCATGATGCATTAGTTACCTTGAAGAATTTGTTCGTGAGGACAGAACATGATTACATAACATGCATGACATGGTAGTTTCCCGTGAAGAATCAATTGCGAGATAACATGAGTATAACCATGCATGGAACTTCTATATTTTCAAACCCAGTATACATTTCCCTGTATTTTCCTCCCAGTTCCAACAGGGACATATCAATGCTGTTTCTTGCATTATCCTACTCATACCCTGAACAATGCTGATCTTACATTAACAATGCTTGTCCTTTTTGATATGATGTAGTGTCCCTATAGTTACTGCCCTTTGTAATCACACCACCTTTGCCAAAAACAGGGAAGCACAACTGGTTGCTCGCTCGATCGAGCGACAACAAAATGATGATCATTCGGACACATGAGCGGAAAAGTTATATTGGAAAAACCCCACTATATACAAGCACCGTGTAATACGTGAGTATCCGGACGATGGCTGTTATGTCTATGAGCGGGATACCAGCTTGTTTGGGGCCTTTAGGATTTTTTAGTTGGGCGGGTAAACAGCCTTGGTTCACACTCTCTGTTTCTCGGACTCAATTATCCGATTAACTAGGAGATCACCATTGGCAAGGACCTTGATGGCGGAGAGGCTCTGTTTGCTATGGAAAAGCTGTGTCTACTGAGCCCCTAGGAGTTAGGGAGCAAACTCCACGATTGTCAATGATACAACCTGCAGCCAAAAGAAGGTGAGAATGACAAAGGCATCCGGATTAATTTTGATCCTTGGATGTCTCAATTCTGACGAGCGATGATGTGGTTCGAGCCTTCGGTTGATAGGTAATTGGGCTGTTGCATCGAAGCGTGGAATCTTGGTGTCTCCGGATCACTGGTCCATTGAAGCGGGGCTGCAAATTATGATGGTGTTGGATCATCTCTTGAATTACTTTGTTGTCTTTGCTTTGCTGGTTACGGATGGGAAGTTCTTTCTTTTGTTATGCATATTCCTTGTCATTTGGTCATCCTCGTCTATGTCACTCTTACTATGTAATAGTTATACATTTAGAATGTCATTCTAAATGCGGATCACGAGTGCGTATTTGGAGATGGATGCGTTTTGGTGGTGTAGCAAGACTTCTTATGAACTATCATGTCTTCTTTGTTTATGTCGATAGTAGTCACTAGTCGGTGTTTGAATGTTGTATATATCGTTGTTTGAACTGTTTATTGTCTCGAACTACTAGTGGGCTAAATGAGGGCATCACCATTCTCCGGTGTTGAGTATATCTCCTTTCTTCAAGTTATATAATTTGAGCTCGATGTCTTTTCGATGATGTACACTTGTTTGGGCGGTGAGGTGTCGTTGAATATGGGCGAGTAGTAACGAAATGCCAAGCAGGTCAATTATGACTCTCGGTAGGGCTCTCAAAAGATCACGAAAAAAAGGCCGGGCTCTCCAAAAAGAAAGAATAAGGACTCTTAGGCCGACATGTGGGTGCCACCGGTGTTTTTGTCGCTTGGCGCCGAGGAAACATATTGGCGGCGTGCTTTCGAAATTCATGCTACCTTTTTCATCCCCGGTCTCCTGCCTTCCCCACCTCTGGAATCTCGATTCCTACTCCAGTTCCCAAATCCCCTCATGTACTCCTGTACTCAAGCGCGCACTATCATGTCGCCGGTCAGCGCGGATCTCCGAGCCGGAGATCACGAGGTCCGTCTGCCTTGATCATTGCATGCTATCGCTCCAGCGGTGGCATGGCGGCGCTTGATGACCAGTTTGCCGGCAAAGTCTGATGGTAACCATCAGCGGCGACCGGCCTCCGTCTTCTTTGGATGACCTTGTCAAAGCTCTTGGCATTGCACACGGCATCCAAATAAGTGACTTGCTCGTCGAAATGCATGCGCCACCGGCTGATTTCTTCGTGAGGTTCCGGACAACTTTCATTGCGATCGTGTGTTTGAATCTGCCCGGCGTTTGTTACTGCGATGGCGCATACCGGTGAGCTTTGATCGGTGGCACCGGGATGGGGCTCGATGCCCTCTGAGCTTGAGTTTTTAACAAAGCTTACCTTCCACGGCATGCCTCGACGTGCTTGGAACAGCGAGTCCATGAACGAGCTTATCAACGACCTTGGAGGTGAGCTCGTAAGTATGTTTGTTCCTCTAGACAGCTGGGCTCTGACGGTTATGGCATGGATGAAGAAGACGTCCACCATATCGAAGGTGATTGGTGTTGACATACCGGTGCAGGAACCGGGGTTGTACTATTCGTCGCCACCAAGGCCGCCGCGGACCATGTTAGGGATGTACCCGTATCGATTGTTCGTGCATGTCGAAGAAGTGGTCAATCCATCAATCAATCTTGCCGCCGCCCGCTGGTGCGGGTCCGTCGGCGGCGTCCATTAGAGAGTCAATGTCGGACTTTCCCTATGTTGCTCGGAGCGATGGATGGCACAGGGGCCTACTCCATCGCTAGCGGTGAAACCCTTTGCTTCTTTGCGAGAAGAGGCGGGCTGGCTACTGGATGTGCTCTAATTTGAGGTAACAACTGAATCTTATCGGATACTAGTTAAATCCGAGCTATGGGTGTGAAGCAACGATATGCGATACATTTGATTGTGACCTGTTCTAATTTTGTATCTGAACTTTTTTAGAAAGGGTTGTACGTCAACTTAATGTGCTAGCAGAACTTATTGTGTTATGCATGCATTTTCTTTGCACAACATTCAAGATATTTCCCGTGATTGATAAAGGCGATGAACCGTTATATACGACTTCGTTGGTTTCAACATAGCCCTTCCGTAGCGATCCTTTGCTTCCATCTGATTGTGCGCTGCGTGAAATTTTTGTATGCAAGTTCGATTGTGCTATGATGTTCTATATGATTGTGTCAACTATATAAGTTTTTACTGAGCATCAGCAATGCATATGGCTGAAAGATGTATTTACGAGCATCGGCCGATGGGTCTCTCTCTATCTCTCTCTCTCTCACACACACACGCACAAGTGGGACCCGTTGAATTATTTATTTGCTCGTGACAGCTTTTAATTAGGAATTGAGCTCAGTGACTTCAAAAAGTTGTACAAAAGCCTTGTTTGGGCCTTTCCGGCGTCGCTGAATGTGCGCTGAGTAACCATGTTAGGTTGTACTGTACTACACAGGCCTTTATTTTCGCTATTTTTTTTAAAATAATACATTTTTTTATTAATTTTCATAAATATTACGCTGGGCAATTTTTTTCAAAAATAATACACCGTCGGCCCGCTGCAGCCGGCATTGGGCCTAATCGGCCTGACCGGCCGATTAGTTCGATCGGCCTCTGGTAACTGGCCAGCCCTGTCGACCTTGTGGGCTGATTGGTCTGTCGACCTTGTGGGCTGACTAGAGCTAATTATTTCGCTGTGGGCTAATTGTTTTTGCGTAAGTGTTAATCATGTATTTAAAAAATATGTGTATTGTGACCTCCTCCGCTCGCTGTGGGCCCACTGTTGACTAAAAATATGTTTTAGAAAGTGTTAATCATGTATTTAAAAATTGTTAAATGTGTGTATAAAAAAATTTCCTTATCTATACAATTTTTTAAATGTGTGTATAAAAATAGTTTTTTTTCAACATCAGCAATGCAACTGGGCCGATAGTTGTACACAATATCCGGGTCAACTTGTTATTCTCCTTACAGGGCTGCAAACTTTCCTAGGAGGTATGCATTAGGCTTAACAAGAAAATGGACTTTAAGAAATAATAAATGGGATGTAATTATATTAACTGGACAGTTACTATGCACCAAACCCGTAATTAGTTTGAAAAATATATTATTTTTGGAATTTGAAAATTTTAATTTCATTACTTGTTCTTGTAGCAATATTTCGTTGGATTTTAACGTAATACAACTTTATTTTGAAATTATATTTAACCTGACTAGAAAATTCGGATAAAAATATTTCAGATCCCATCAAAATGTGGGAATTTTTTTTGAATTCTGTTACGGCGGTTGTTTGAAATTATTAATCGTTGTCCTAGCTAGAAGTTGGGCTGTACTTTTAACAAACTGTAAATGGGCTGTAGTAAATTCCATTAGAATTAAAAAATGGGTTGTACATTCTTACAAATACATAAATGGGCTATATGTTCTCTGCCAAATCCGAGCTGTGGGCCTACTAAGTTGACGCGTACCAAGGGCTTTGTCAACTTAGTCCATATAAACGGTTCTAGCTGCAGTGATCGTACGATGTCCATCCAACGGTCGTAGTGATTCTTCAACCTCTGGTCTTCTTGCTCCAGCCTCCCAAAGCAGCGCCGGTCGTGTCGCGTGCTCCTGCCTCCCGTGGCCGGCTGTGATGCCGCGGAGGCCTCACCGCCCGATACTACTCCCATGCTGGCCAGCCATCCCTCTACTCACCCACACCCCCTGTTATTCTGTGGCGACGACAGCCTCACACCGCAGCCGAACTAGTGAACCCTCGTACTCCTCTCCGCGCGGGCTTCCACTGCTGCGTCTTCCCCGGCTCCGCGTCATCCCCTTCCTAAGACTCGCCGTCGTCCAGACCACCGCCCTGGTGCTCTCGGCGCGGCGTGGTCAACGTGGTCAACGACCGACTTCCATCGTAAGAGTATTGTACGTGGAGAGGCTGACAGCTGGTTCCACGGTAGCCGCAAGGAAGTGCCTCCTTGTTACGCGCAAAATAATTATTCCTCCACCTGACAGCGGGGACCCACCGGACGGGCCACCGTATTTCACGAAAAAAATGATTCATCCCCTGACTGCTGGGACTCACGAGCTACATCTTCGCACGCAAGGAAGTGCGTTTAAAAAAAAACGATTCGCCCCCCTGACTGCTGGGACCCACCAGCCCCCCGACTGCTGGGACCCACCAGCTACATCTTCGCACGCAAGGAAGTGCGTCCGGGCCAAAAAACGATTCGCCCCACATTGCTGGGACCCACGGCTACATCTTCGCATGAAAGGAAGTGCACGGCGGTCGGGACCCACCTGGTCGAAAGCGTCGATGGCGTTATCATTACGTTGCATAGCGTATGCGTACATATATCTTTGGTCGATGTAAAGCGGCGCCGCGTGTCCGTAGTAGAGGCGCGCCGCGTAGCATGTACCTGCGTCGATTACATCGGCCAGGGTGCAAGAAAGAAAATATGGCCACGTATGTGTACATACGGGCGGGGTCTCGAACGCCTACTCGCGCATACGTACGGCGAGGGCTCGTGTACATGGCTGGGTCGGAACGGAGAAATAGCGTTGTCGTCGTGTTCATGGGGAGGCAACGGAATGCGTCGTGTTCATGGGGAGGCAACGGAATGCGTGGTCGTGTTCATCGGGAGGGCTTGGACGGAACAGGCGATGGAAACGAGGCCTGGCGTACCGCACAACGGAGGAAACGGACCTCCTACGTTCGGAAAGGGATCCTGTTGATCAGGAGGGTGGCGCGTCTGCCAAAGCGGAGGAAGCGGACCTCCCTACGGTCGAAAGCAGGGGTCTGTTGATCGGGAGGGTGTGGCGTGCCGCAAAAGCGGAGAAAGCGGACCTCCTACGGTTGAAAGCGGGGTCCTGTTCGCCGGGAGGGGTGTGGCGTACCGCAAAACGGGACTCCACGGGATACTGTTCAGCTCCACCGTCGACCCCCTCCAGCCTCCACGAGCTACTGTTCATCCACCGTCGACCTCCTCCAGCCTCCACGTGCGACTGCTCATCCACGGGCTCCTGTTCAACCAGCCCTCTCCACGGGCTCCTGTTCAACCACCCCTCCACGGGCTACTGTTCATCCTGCCCTCCACCATCTACTGTTCATCCAGCCCTCCACGGGGTGGTCCTATTCATCCAGCCCTCCACGGGGTTCTGTTCATCCAGCCCCAACCGGCTCGATCGATCGGGGTCCTGTTCATCCAGAGACACCACCACGGGGTCCTGTTCATCCACCCCACCGAAGCTGTTCATCCAACCCCCCGCAACACTCACTTTGTTCATCCAGAGGCGGCATCGATCGGCTTGATTAGCGGCGATGGCGAAGGAATCGCTCGATCGGGTTCGATTAATAGCCATCGATCGATCGCTTCGAGTTCGATAGCAGCGTAACTGCGGTGCAATCACTCGAGTTCGATTAGAGCCAACGCCTCGCTTCGGAGTTGATTAGAGCCAACGCCTACGCACACTGCAGCAGCGTCACGTGTCTGAGAGAAACATGCATCGCTTCGGCCCCGACCTCCCACCGTAAGGGAACTCCCGAAATTTTCCTCCCCTCGCTTCTACCACGGTTTTTTCCGTCATGGGCCAGCCCAAAAGAATGTCATGCAGCTGCGTCTCCGGCCCGCCCAGGACGAAAAGCCCATTTTCTTTCATGATTTTTTGTCATAGAAGTAGGAGCCCACCACATGTATGATGATACCGGGTTTTGTCACAATTATCGTCATAGAAGTGTCATATGTATGACATAATTTTTTTTCGTTCGGCCCAAAATGTCACGAATGTGTGTTTTTTTGTAGTGGAATGAACTAAGTTAGACAAGGTTTTATCTTCCAACTCTCCAAGTTGTTGTTTAGCTCGACCAACTAGCTCAGGGGTATCCAACACAGATTCTTGGAGAATGGGTGGTTTACAAGAAACCAACTTGATCGCGAGCTCAACATAACAGTCAGGGGATAACCTGGTGATACCTCCGAGAAGATAATCAGAAAATCACGAACCACCGATATGTTATTAAGCTCGAGAACAACCTTGCTTTCCAGGCAAGATGATATGATCAAAAGATCGAGGGATTGATACAATCCTAACTCATTGATCGAAGGGTGCACCAAGAAAATGGACCAGGTAGCACAATCAATCTTAGAATAGTGGTCCAATAACCAACACGCTAAGAATGATATTATTGTCCATTAACTCCAAGCAGCAGGGTTGCTAGGAGTATTGATTTCACACATCGTAGTTCACTTGTCGCCATACCAGTTGCGACAACACGGAACTGAGGAATGAATAGTGATGGCAAGAAGTATCACTGCATTAATAATTCATAAGAGATGGTGCAATTCTCATGACATTCCTGACATAAAGAGGGCAACACTCCAAGGTAGAACAGAACAAAAGCTGGATTGGCATTTTGATCTGCGGAATACAACTACCTTGACCAGTCCAAGAAATGGATGAGGTGCTGGAGTTTGTTTCTCCTAGTCATTCCGGAATAGAATGGCTTGACGGACCATAGAATAATATGCATCGATAACACGAATGCACAACTAGTCCTGACTATCAATTGATAGACAGAGGTCAGAATACAACTAAAGAGAGACAACTCATAGGAACATATGGTTTTATGAGTTGCGGATGCATAGATTTAGTATGTCAAACAAGTTCAACATATTTCTTCCAGATAATCCATGCAGAAAGCTAGGACTGGCAGATTCACAATGCAAAATGGAAAACTCAACAAGAGCACTCTTATTGTGATGTTTTGGTTCAGGAGAGCTTCTGCCATAAGTAGTTCATGGTATTTGGAAGAGGAAAATACCACAGACCTGAAAGACTATCACAAAGGTTACTAATATCCTAAAGGAACGAGCAAACACTACCAACACGAGGTAAGTAGAGCGAATCTTGGGCTCAGGAACCCAAAAACAGAATACCTACTAACTAAATGGCATCACGGGATGCTTTCGACAAAGATGGCCAGAATCATCACACTGGGGATAAAAGCATTGCTAGATTACTGGGTGATTCTCTAAGACACCTAGGTTCATAATAATAGCTCCAACATATATGCCGAGGCAATAGAGTACCTCAACTCACCGATTAGTGTGGTTGAACTGGCCCAAAGGGACATCGAGAACGGAAAGAAGGGATTTGCAAATGCATCAAACTATCTAGAAACCTGGGATGATTCGGACACCATAACAACTGTAAATGCTCAAAAAGATTTGAGACATGCTGCAAATTGGTGGCATAGCCACTTAACATCACAACATCAAGGTTCTGAGATCAACTAACAACACTCGGAAGTAGTAGGAACTGAACTGGGGCTTGAAACCATCAATCCTATAAGTCTACGAATTAGTAACACGTGCTCCTGATAGAAAGATGAGAAGCCTAGTTCTTAATCCCTGCAGAAAAGAAGAGGGTGACTCAGATCAGAGGGCATAAGGTAAAGGAGTAAAAAGAGCCTTACGTTCCCATCCACAATCAATTCCCTTATATAACTAAAGCATTTCTAGACACGACTTTGACCAGTTTGGCTTGGTAATCCTATAGGCAGTCAGGCTCTGATACCAAAGCTGTCAGGACCCTGATCCTAAGCCACATCGATCTACCATGTAACACATCATATCACTTTGCGGCCTCACGCACGGTGTTTCCACGAGTGCTACCTTACCTGGCATGGGACCGTTTGCGCCTTTTGGCTCATGTATATGATAGTGTCGCTAGCATCCGTATGATAGAGAACCTGGGCCTACATGACTAGTCGTGAACCCAAATTGGCACTAACTTACAGGGACAGGCATACATGACCCAGCAACGAACGTGTCGGTCATCAGCGAGTGAATTCGGGTTGTAGCAACTGGGCTAGCAGGACTCCGGGAATTTGGGCTGTAGCAGGCTAACAGGACTCTGAAAGACACCGCGTGACATTTCCCCGAAGGTACAGACACAGGATCGAAGAAGGACACATGCCAGCCAGTCTAAGTGTTAGGGCGGTGGCAAGCAGCTATGAGGACTTTGGTAAACCGAACATAGCAGACTACCATGGCTCAATGGAAGCGATGAACTACATTTCCCCATAAGAGAGGCTACCAAGGATGAACAACTAGGTTGTCGGATCCCTGAATACCAATCATTTCAATCATACACACAAAATGCTCGATATGTGTAAATAGAACATGGCATCACAACAAAACTCTATGACTCAAAGTATTTATTCATAAGGCTCCGAAGAGTCAGATATTACAAACATGGGTCTGATGACCCAGCATTCAAGTCATGCAAGCAACAAGCACAAGCGGAAGCTTAACTTGTCTTAGTACAGACAACTATAAATGAAACGGCTGAGAAGCCTGACTATCTACAAGACCCTGCCGAGGGCACAAGATCGTAGATGAGGTAACAAGCTAAACATCGAAGTCCACATAGAACTACTAGCGAAACTGAAATCTCTCTGCAAAAACATAAATTAAGCAAACGTGAGTACAAATGTACCCAGCAAGACTTACATCAGAACTAGCTACATATGCATCAATATCAAAAAAGGGGTGGTGGAGTTTAACTGCAGTAGGCCAGCTTTGACTCGGTGGCTATCCTGAACTACGGTTGCAAATAACTCTTTTGAGGTGGCGCACACGAGTCCACATATTCACCATATCAATACACCACTATGGATCTGCTCCCGTCTCCTACGAGAACGCCATCCATAGCACTCACGCTTATCTTGCTCGTTTTAAAGTATCCACTTTCACTTGTCTATGAACTGTACAGGCAACCCAGAAGTCCTTTACCACGGACACATCTATTCGAATAGATGATGATTAAACCTGCAGGGGTGTACTTCTTCACACACGCTCTCGCCGCTAACCACCATGTACATGTCGTGTATCTCGGCAACCTTCAAGCGGAAGCCTCGCGATGGAGTCGGCCACGACCTGACTAACCACACAAGTCTCTCGTCCAGGTTTATCGCCTATTCGGGTTCCATCCGCAAGGAGATTCGACCGGGGTGTCGCTCACGGCCCCAAACGATGTGTGCAGGGTTCCCAAGCCCACCTCGACGGATGGATCTATGCTTGGTACACCGTGCCACGGTGCCTAGTCTGTCCCAAGCCCACATGCAGGGTGCCACTTGATAGACTACTAACACTACCTACAAACACCAGAAACTAGTTGCAACTCCTGGATAGAGATCGAGTTGATTAATAAGCCGAGAGGGGTCGAGTTACCAGAACCCAATGTGTGGTAGTAACTGTTCATGGATCACAACACAAAACTCAGTTCCTAAGGACGGCTGCAATGAGACAACCCACCATGTACTCCTACATGGCCTCTCCCGCTACCTTTACCAAATCGTGTTCACACACTTAGCTCTCAAAAGTAAGACATGTTCACCACATTCCAATTCATCCCCGATGAATCAGACCTGACTCAACTCTAAGCTGTAGCAGACATGACAACAAGCATGAATGAGTAGGCACATCAGGGCTCAAACAGCTCCTACTCATGCTAGTGGGTTTCATCTATTTACTGTGGCAATGACAGGTCATGCAAAGGAAAGGGGTTCAACTACCGCAGCATGTAACAGTTGAATCATTGTTATCCTAATGCAATAAAAGAGAGCAGGAGCGAGAGAGTGGGATTGTATCGGAATGAATAAGGGGGTTCTCCTTGCCTGGCACTTCTGAAGATGATATAGCTCTTCATCGGTGTCATCGAATTCATCGCTGGATCAACGTCTATTGAGGGGGGACAATTACCGGCAACAGAGAAAAACACAATCAATGCAATGCAACAATATGATGCATGAATGTGACATGGCAACATGCTGTGATTTGAGCTAATGCAGCTAGCAACAAGTGCAAGGGAGTCCATTTGAACCAAATGTTCAAATGCAAACTCTAGTTTGAGCATTTAAAATGCCATTTGAATGTTTTCACTTATACATCAGGTATAAGTGGGGTTTTCATGCATGAAAGTAGCATAACGGGATAGATTGGATTTTTCTAATAATTTTTCATATATAAATTATTTCATTTGGAGTTACGGTTGATTTTCTATGATTTTTAGAAGTTTATAGCATTTTATGGAATTCATATATCATTTCTGATTTATTTAAAATCCTAGAAAAGGTTTACTGCATCAGCATTACGTCATGCTGACCTCAGCAGGTCAACAGACCCGGTCTAGGTCAAACCTGACGCGTGGGTCCCGCATGTCAGTGTGACAAGGCAGGAACAGAGGCTGACATGTGGGGCCAGGTCAATGCTGTCTGGGCACGTCAAACCTGACAGCCGGGGCCCACTTGACTTAATCTAATCCTAAACAGAAACTAATCTAGGTTAATTAAGGGCATGGGGCCCGTTTGTAAGTGGGTCATGGGGTTAATTAGCAGGTGATTAACTGCTAATGACGCTCCACGTCATCATAGCCGAACTCTGGCCGGCAGCGACCATTCCGCTGCTCTGTCAAGACCGCCTCGCTCGTGTACTACGACAACATCTCTGCAGTCTACCTGTCAAGCAATCCGGTCCACCATCGACGCACCAAGCATGTCGAGCTCGACATCCATTTTGTGCGCGAGCGTGTGGCTCTCGGCGACTTCACATGTCACGCACATTCCTACACGCCCGGCTGACTCAGCAGCGTGATGACAAAAGGGTTGGCGACCGACGTCTTCTCTGACTTCCATTCCAGTCTTTGCGTCGCTCCGCGCGACAGCACGACTACGGGGGGAAGGGGGGTGATAACCTACATGTATGTATGTGTGTGAGCTTTGTACGTAGTCTACGGTATAGACTAGTATAGCGTGCGTGTGTGCAGTTTTCCCCTGAAGCACACACGTCCCTCCACCTCGAACATGGCCTCCCACAATCACCATCCTGGCCTAGACGCCCTCTGTTCCAACTGTATATGTACTCCCCCATATCAATGCAAACTGTGTGTTCGATCTCTCCACTGAAACAGAGACTACCAGGAGGAAGCCCATGCTCTTCCACATCAAACAGAGCAGGGGGAGCGGACGGGGTGCGCTGTGCTCGCCTGAGTCGAGCTTGCGGCGGCGGCCGGAGCTCGGGTGAGCTCGAGCAGGTGGCTGTAGGGCATGTGGGAGGAGCTGGTGCTGGCTACGGGCTCCTGGAGATGCGTTGAGCGCGGTGGTGTGCTCAACTTGGACAGAGGTGAGCTAAAATGACGATGGCGACATGACCAGCGCCGGCGAGGTCTAGGCATCGACGGAGATGGCGGCTACGCTAGGCTATTGAGCACGGGGAAGGGGGGGGGGTCGGTAGAGGAGCTCACGGCGAGGTCGTCGGTGATCCCAGCGTGCTCGGGGACGGCTTGGTAATAATTATGGGGTTAGATATGAAATATCCAGAACCACATAAAAAGTTCCAGAATTATTGGACTTATATTTAATATATAATAAATATAAATCCAATGCAAATAATTATTAGATTAACTCAAATGCCCATAACAAATATTATTGGGCTTCCAAAAATATTGGCTTGAATTTTACCTCTTGCCAATATTTTCAGAGGGAAACAAGAACATTTTCTTGGACTCATTGAGATGATTTTAATGTCGATCATTTTTAGAAGGTTTCTGAGGCTTTGAAAATTCCTCAATTCAAATTTCATTTGAATTTAAACATGATGACATGAAGATCAAGCGAAGACAACAGGGGCTGAGCTAGGGCTGTGACAATTTCCCTCTCCAACTAACCCGTAGGGATCTCCGGAGCCTAGCTACGGGTGGCCCCGTCAGCTCCTTCTCTCATGCAATTCGCTTGTGCGTTAAAGGGGGGGGGGGGCGCCTGAGCATCGCGTCTCAGGGGCTCTTACTGTCTCTCCAGCCCTCACCTCCTGGCCTTGACCACGGCATCGCGACCTGGCAAACCAGCGGCGGCTGAGCCCTGCTCGAGGGTCGGGACCTGAGAACACAAAGCACTTAGAAGAGCATGAAAGAGGGAGGAATCTGGCGCGAGCCTGACCTAGTAATACCACCACCGCAGGCGCGCAAAGCAGGCACGACACCAGGAATCGACCTGGGATCACTAAGATAAGTCGCACGCCCGAGTCTGCCCAGCGCTGTGACATAGGATTTCTAGCTCTTGCAGCCTTGCTCCGGCGGTGCCGCTTTCCTTTTCTGCCCTAGGTAGGTGCTTGCACGCTAAAGGGGACCTCTTAAGCATCGCGTCTCAGGAGCTCTCACCGGACCTCGGGCCGCTCACCTCCTGGCCTTGACCACGGCATCGCGACCTGACATACCAGCGACGGCTGAAGCTTGCCTGGGGACTGGGTCCTGTCAGCGTAGAGCGCTAAGCTACCGCGGGGAAGAAAATGGGGGACAAAGCCGAAGCAAAATACGCAACCACAAATTTCATAATAAGGATAATATTGATGCAAAAGCGCTACAGATTCTTTACACACCCCCATGGGGCTCATCTCGATTCCTCATAGGGAATAAAAGAAGAAGATTTTCAGGAGTCATATCTACAGGCATCGCCGCCGATGCCATCATCAACAGTGGGCCCCTGGGGGCGGACGCCAACCCCATCGAGATCACCAGCGATGGCGAGCAGATGTCGTCGCCACGCTTTGGGCATGGCGGGATCTCGAGGGCACGTAGTTGTCGTCGATCGTCTCTGGAGCCTTGTCAAGCTCAGGAGAGCTGCTGGACTCCCAGGAGCCGCCGCTGCTGCTGGAGGAGCTGTCGGTAGGACCAAGGGCGGGCTCAGTGCCTACTGCTGCACCGTCCTAGCGGCCCCCTCCAGGGCAGCACTCCAGGCGGCGGCCCTCCTTGTCGAGGACCTTGAAGAGCAGCGTGGAGGCGCCGTCGTACTCAAAATGGATGGTGAGGGCCCCCTCCACGCAGCAAGCGCGGGCGAGCTCGCCCCATCCACGGGTCATGTAGATCTTGCCGGGGAAACGACCTCGACCTCCGCTCCTGTTACCGGGGTGCTGCACTCGGCGTGCTGCAACCACAGCTCGAGTGGCCCTCTCGGCGGCATCTCTCCAGTCGGAAACTTGATCCATGTGTGCGGTGGCATCGCCGCCCATACCATAAATCCCACGAGGAGCCCTCGACATGGGTTCGCGGTTCGGCGGCCCGTGCAACCACAGCCCGACCGCTGCGGCCATGGCGCGAGCAGCGCGAAGCGCCGCCTCCTCCTCTGGAGCCTTGCTCTCGGGCGTACAAGGGCAGCAGAAAACCGGGCGGAGGCCGCTCGTACCAAGGCCTCGTCACCTCCAACCTTACATCAGGACCGCGGGAGCAACCGAATCTCTTCTTCGACGGGGGAGGCCCCTGTTCTTCATGGATGTTTTTTCCTTTCTGAGCGGTGGAGAATCTCCTGATCGGCGCCATGAGAATCACAGCAAGGAAGAAGAAGAAGGAGCGTGCTACGAGAAGAAGGAGATGAGCAACGGGGGCTCCACCCCTCTTCTCATTTATAGTCGGCGGGAGGCCAACCGTCGGCCTCCACGATCACATGCAATGAATGTTTTTCTTCTGCATGCAGCAGGGTCTCATGAAGTCGAGGGCAGTTGCCAAGGCAGCATGGGGAAGCGGAGACACCCACGACCTGTCAATCACCATGCGTCAACCAAGGCCGCAGGTGGTTGGGGCCCACGACACTCTGCACTTGCCCTTTGGCTTCGCCTCGAATCCAAGTCCGAGCGCGCCTTGGACGCGGGGGCTACTGTCGGCGTCCTGGGAACGGGGGGACCCAGACTTGCCTGCCTGTGGCCCGCGGCGTGGCTCCACCAACGGCCCGGTACGGCCCAGCTTCAACAACAACCGCTCAAGACCCTCGCGAGGGGCCAAGCCTCACGAGGCGGACGACACCAAGACCTCCCTAGGGGCGGCCTCGCTAGGCTGGTTCCTGAGGAGCGGAGATATCTATGCAAGGGGCTCCTCGCGAGGTTCACATGACGTGTGACGTGAGGACCAAGGCCAGGCGGGCACCAGCGGGCGCATTATACTAGTTTCCTCTTTGGTGCTAAAGGGGCAAGCGTAGGCAAGGAGTCCCGAGGCATCAGGCAAAGGTTTCCATATTAATGCAACGAGACCAAGACCAGCAGGACGGAGGTCATCGCGGAGCCCACGGCAGCGTCACCACTAGAGCCTTTGGCAGGCGAAGACTACTTTTTTCAAGATAACTTGTACTAGTTGTCTCCCTTCAAAATTGGCCATTGTGAGATCCCTTCCTGCCTATATTTGGGAAGAGGATCGGGGCCTCTATAAATAGGACTAGCCACCACCATAGGAGGCAACTGATCTTGGACAGGATCCATTCCACCAAGGCCATCCTCACCAGCTCATAGAGCTCAAGAACACCTCTCCTCCGGAGGCTGTTCATCATTGTACTAGTTCATCCTCAGCCCACGAGGCAATCCACGACCACCACCCTGGAGTAGGGTATTACACATCATGGTGGCCCGAACCAGTATAAACCTCTGTGTCTTGTGTTCTTTGGGTTTGTCGAGCTAGGCCGTGGAATCGTTTGGTAGACGAGCTGGGGAGAGAGAGTCCTTCGTGCGCACCCCAGAGTTTGAACCTCTCAAGGGTCTACGGAGCCCTGAATCCGACAGCAAGAAACTGAACGATCATATGCTATGCTAACGGTTGGGCCTTGTCCATCACATCATTCTCCTAATGATGTGATCCCGTTATCGAATGACAACTCATGTCTATGGTTAGGAAACCTTCACCATCTTTGATCAACGAGCTAGTCTAGTAGAGGCTCGCTAGGGACACGGTATTTGTTTATGTATTCACACATGTATTTAAGTTTTCGGTCCAATTCTAGCATGAATAATAATCATTTATCATGAATAAGCAAATATAATAATAACAACTTTATTATTTCCTCTAGGGCATATTTCCATCACAATCGCCATAGGACAATCTTCATCTTGTTGGGTGCCTTGACTCGCCACAATGCCTTCCATAACTTCTCTTCCATCGACCAAGTCGAGCTCTGACCCAGGCCATTGCTACTCCAAGACAAAAAGAAACGGCTCGTTCTTACCATGTTATACGCAGACCTGACCGAATACTCTCCAAATTTGGTAAAAGGCCAGTGAGAAAAATTTGAACCCCTGAATCTGTTAACTAGAATCTGAAGGATATCATCAGCCACCCTCTCAGGAAAGAAAGCTCTCACGGTCTCCACATCCCAAGTGCCATTCACATCGTCAAGAAGACAATGGATAGTGGCGGTTACCGGAATGGGGGACAGAGAATGCAGCCGAGATGGCGGTGTTGATGGGATCCAATGATCAGATAGAATACGTATGTTCCTACCGTCACCAATGCCCCAGTAAACACCTTGTTTAAGCAAGTCCCGGCCATGTAGGATACCATGCCAGGTCGCCGAGGCAGTTCGAGGCATCATGGCATTCTAAAAGTCCCCGATCGGAAATTATCAGCCCTTCAGAACATGAGCACAAAGCGAATCAGGTTCAGTGATGAGCCGCCATCCCTGCTTACCAAGCATTGCCTGATTGAACAGCGTCATATCCCGAAAACCCATACCAGCAAGCGAATTTGGGGTCGAGAGCCAAGCCCAAGATCTCCAGTGTAGCTTCCTCTTTCCATCCTCTCGACCTCACCATTGACCGGCCACAATTTGGGGGAACTTCTCGCACATTGCGACAGGAAGGCGGAAGCAGCTGGAGACAAATGTTGGGATGGCCTGTGTAATTGATTTCAGTAGTGTTTCATTTCTAGCCCTAGACAGAGGTCGGTCGGACCATCCAAAAATGTTCTTCCATGCTCTGTCAGTCAAAAATTTGAAAGTGCTAGTAGGAGATTTACCAACCTCCGTGGGCATCCCAAGATAAGAACCATGAAAGTCCTCATTATGGACTCCAAGATGAGACTTAACCCTGTTCTTAACACTATCTGGATAGTGATTGCCAAAGAAGATTAAAAATTTCTCCTTGTTGATAGATTGGCCAGAGCCCTCATAATATGTGTTTAAAACCGATGCCAGCGAGGCCACACTACGGTGATCGCTCTTTGCAAAGAAAATGCTATCGTCCGCGAATAGGAGGTGTAAGATTTTGTGTTAATAGTATACAAAGTAGAACGTTTGGATGTCGTGTGCGTTTTTTAAACAACGGGACTCCTTGTTGATTTCCTTTAGAGAAACTGCCACAAAGTTATTACAAACCTGGTCTACCGACCCAAATTTTGTGCCCGCCGCCGCGCGTCCGTCAAATTGAAGCCATTGCACCTTTGAATTTCCCCGAGTCCATCTCCTTCCTTGCACTAGGTTGCGCATACACATCTCTTCCACTGCTACTGGCTAGCCATCGTGCGTTGCCGTGTTTGTCGAACACGTCATCCCCGGCGGCATCGCACGTTGTGGCACCTCTGGCCTTCCCGTCGATGGGTTGCGACATCGGGGCGGAGTTGTGGTTCCTCATACCTCTGTATATATCTTTATGATCATTATAATAAAGCCGGCATCCCCGAAACTCAGGGCCTCTATCGTTTTGTCTCATATGTTGCGCATGGGTCTTTATTTTTTGATCCTTGGTCACTCGGGGGCTTCCAACTCATCGAGTTTAGCTATTAACATCCCTCTTAGCCCGACATATGCCATTTATGAATCTTTGTTAAATCTGCCTATTTACTCGATGCTACTCCGCCAAGGTGACCCGGTGTACTCTTGACAGTCAATGAATAATGACTCTAAACTTGTCAAGGTTAAAACACCGGCTTAAGTCATGTGAGAGCCGGCTTACAGAAAGCAAGGATAAACCATGGGTTATCACGCCAGCTTCATTGAAGCAAGACATGAGCCTTGAATGCAATTTATTTGTTGTACGTTACATACGTATGTCTTTATATTATATACCATTTTACAGGAATTATCTCTCCCTAATCAGTTATCATATCGACCAAGAGGTGCCGGGTCATAAGCACACTGGATTGGCAGAGGGATACTACAAGTATAATGATAATTGGCGGGTCGGCGATCCAAGCACTGGCTCAATTTCCTTCACAAGATATTTCCAAAAGTATTAAGTGCACGATGACACTGCAAATAAGCAAGTATTTTAACTACTCCTATTACAAGCCTCGACTAGGCCACAAATAAGCAAGTTTTTTAAAGAAGGCTTCTGCTGTAAACTGCCCCCCGAGATCTTCACGTTGACACCTTTCTACTGGCCTTCTGCGCTAGATGTTGCCGGGTCAGCCTGCGCCGGCTCGTCCTGCTCGGTCCAAAGGTCTTTTGATATCCAGTTGATAGTAGAAAAAGCCTAAAAAATTGGGTCTTCAGTGATGGTAACAGACGGGTCGACATCAGGGGCGAAAGTATGCTTACGGTGGGGAGGAGTCTGCACAAACGGCTTGAGTTCAGGCGGGTTGATACGCTTGTTATCCTCCATGTAGCCGGCTTGGTATTTTGTCAAATCCAGCTCATCAGACGGTTGAGTGGCCACTATTCAGGTTTCCCTCACACAAGCACAAAATCCTGAGAAAATTCAGTGCCGTCGACCTTAAACTGTGGAATCTGATGGGAAACATAGCATACAATTTCAAAAAAATCCCACTCTCACGCAAGTCTATCTAGGAGATGCATAGTAATGAGAGGGGGAGAGTGTGTATATGTACCCTCGTAGACCAAAAGCAGAAGCGTTTGACAACGTGGTTGATGTAGTCGAACTTCTTCTCATTCCGACCGATCAAGCACCCTACGTACGACACCTCTGAGTTCTGCACACGTTCAGCTCGAGGACGTCCCTCAAACTCTTGATCTAGAAAAGTGTCGAGGAAGTAGATGAGTTCTGTCAACATGAAGGCGTGATGACAGTGATGGTGAAGTGATCCACGCAGGGCTTCGCCTAAGCACTACGGGAATATGACCGAGGGTGTAATCTATGGAGGGAGGCACCGCACACGGCTAACAGATGTTGTTGTGTGTTCTAGGCGATCCCTCCCCATGTATATATAGGTGGGAGAGGGAGGGGAGCACCAAGGGGGCGCCCCAAGTAGGAGGAATCCTACTTGGGCGCCTCCCCAATTCGGCCTCCCCCTTTCCATAAGTTCCGGAGGGGGAAGGAAGGACGAGGGACGAGGGAAGGAAGGGGGAGACCGAATCCCTCCCCTTCCTTCCCTCTTCCCCTCTTTCCTTCTCCTCTGGTTCGGCCTATATGGGGGGCGCAGCAGCCCCTGCTGGCTGATGCGTTTTCCCTCTTGGCCCATTAGGCCAATATCTTTTGCCGGGGGTGCCCGGAACCCCTTCCAATGACCCGATATGTACCCGGTACCTTCCGGAACACTTTCGGTGTCCGAATACTATCGTCCTATATATCAATCTTTACCTCTCGACCATTTCGTTACTCCTCGTCATGTCTGTGATATCATCGGGACTCCGAACAACATTCGGTCACCAAATCACATAACTCATATAATGCTAAATCGTCATCGAACGTTAAGCGTGCGGACCCTACGGGTTCGAGAACTATGTAGACATGACCGAGACACTTCTCCGGTCAATAACCAATAGCGGAACCATGATGCTTATATTGGCTCCTACATATTCTACGAAGATCTTTATCGGTCTAAGCGTTATGACAACATACGTTATTCCCCTTGTCATCGGTATCTTACTTGCCCGAGATCGTCATTATCGACATACCTAGTCCAATCTCGTTACTCACAAGTTTCTTTACTCGTTCCTTAATACAGGCAATATAAGCCCCATGTATATATAGGTGGGAGAGGGAGGGTAGAACCAAGGGGGCGCCCCAAGTAGGAGGAATCCTACTTGGGCGCCTCCCCAATTCGGCCTCCCCCCTTCCATAAGTTCCGGAGGGGGAAGGAAGGACGAGGGACGAGGGAAGGAAGGGGGAGACCGAATCCCTCCCTTCCTTCCCTCTTCCCTCTTTCCTTCTCCTATGGTTAAACCTATATGAAGCGAGCAGCCCTATTTGGCTGATGCGTTTCCCCTCTTGGCCCATTAGGCCAATATCTTTTGCCGGGGGTGCCCGGAACCCCTTCCAATGACCCGATATGTACCCGGTACCTTCCGGAACACTTCCGGTGTCCGAATACTATCTTCCTATATATCAACCTTTACCTCTCGACCATTTCGTTACTCCTCGTCATGTCCGTGATATCATCCGGGACTCCGAACAACATTCGATCACCAAATCACATAACTCATATAATGCTAAATCGTCATCGAACGTTAAGCGTGCGGACCCTACGGGTTCGAGAACTATGTAGACATGACCGAGACACTTCTCCGGTCAATAACCAATAGCGGAACCTGGATGCTTATATTGGCTCCTACATATTCTACGAAGATCTTTATCGGTCTAAGCGTTATGACAACATACGTTATTCCCCTTGTCATCGATATGTTACTTGCCCGAGATTCGATCGTCATTATCGACATACCTAGTCCAATCTCGTTACTCACAAGTTTCTTTACTCGTTCCATAATACATCATCCCGCAACTAACTCATTAGTCACTTTGCTTGGAAGGCTTCTTATGATGTGTATTACCGAGAGGGCCCAATGATACCTCTCCGATACTCACAGTGACAAATCCTAATCTCGATCTATGCCAACCCAACAAACACCTTCAGAGATATTTGTAGAGCATCTTTATAATCACCCAGTTATGTTGTGACGTTTGATAGCACACAAGGTATTCCTCCAGTATCTGGGAGTTGCATAATCTCACAGTCAAAGGAATATGTATATGACATGAAGAAAGCAATAGCAATAAAACTGAACGATCAATATGCTAAGCCAACGGATGGTCCATGTCCATCACATCATTCTCCTAATGATGTGATCTCGCTCATCAAATGACAACACATGTCTATGGTTAGGAAACTTAACCATCTTTGATTAACGAGCTAGTCTAGTAGAGGCTTACTAGGGATACGGTGTTTTGTCTATGTATCCACACATGTATCAAGTTTCCGATTAATACAATTCTAGCATGCATAATAAACATTTATCATGAATAAGGAAATATAAATTAACAACTTTATTATTGCCTCTAGGGCATATTTCCTTCAGTCTCCCACTTGCACTAGAGTGAATAATCTAGTTGACACCGCCATGTGATTTAACACCAATAGTTCACATCTTTATGTGATTAACACCCATAGTTTACATCGCCATGTGACCAACACCCAAAAGGTTTACTAGAGTCAATAATCTAGTTCACATCGCTATGTGATTAACACCCAAACAGTACTAACGTGTGATCATGTTTTGCTTGTGAGAGAAGTTTAGTCAACGGGTCTGCCACATTTAGATCCGTATGTATTTTGCAATTTTTTATGTCTACAATGCTCTGCATGGAGCTACTCTAGCTAATTTCTCCGACGTTCAATACGTATCTAGATTGAGACTTAGAGTCATCTAGATTAGTGTCAAAGCTTGCATCAACGTAACTCTTTACGACGAATTCTTTATCACCTCCATAACCGAGAAACATTTCCTTAGTCCTCTTTAAGGCAACTAAGGATAATTTTCACCGATGTCCAGTGATCTAGTCCTGGATCACTATTGTACCCCCTTGCCAAACTCATGGCAAGGTACACAACATGTTTGGTACACAACATAGTATACTTTATAGAACCTATGGCTGAGGCATAGGGAATGACTTTCGTTCCTTCTTTATCTTCTGCCGTGGACGGGTTTTGAGTCTTTACTCAACTTCACACCTTACAATACAGGCAAGAACTCCTTCTTTGACTGATCCATTTTGAACTCCTTCAAAATCTTGTCAAGCTATGTACTCACTGAAAGTCTTATCAAGCGTCTTGATCTATCTCTATAGACCTTGATGTCCAGTATGTAAGCAGCTTCACCGAGGTCTTTCATTGAAAAATTCTTATTCAAATATCCTTTTATGCTATCCATAAATTCTACATCATTTCCAATCAACAATATGTAATCCACATATAATATCAAAAATGCTACAGAGCTCCCACTCACTTTCTTGTAAATATAGGCTTCACCATAAGTCTGTATAAAACCATATGCTTTGATCACCTCATCAAAGCGTATATTCCAACTCCGAGATGCTTGCACCAGTCCCTAGATGGATAGCTGGAGCTTGTACACTTTGCTAGCACCTTTAGGATCGAAGAAACCTTCTTGTTGCATCATATACAACTCTTCTTTAAGAAATCCATTAAGGAATACAATTTTGACATCCATTTTATAGATTTCATAAGATGCGGTAATTGCTAACATGATTCAGACAGACTTAAGCATCGCTACAAGTGAGAAAATCTCATCGTACCCAACACCTTGAACTTATCGAAAACCTTTTGCGACAAGTCGAGCCTTGTAGATAGTAACACTACCATCAGTGTCCGTGTTCCTCTTGAAGATCCATCTATTCTCAATGGCTTGCCGATCATTGGGCAAGTTCACCAAAGTCCACACTTTGTTCTCATACATGGATCCTATCTCAGATTTCATGGCCTCAAGCCATCTGTCAGAATCTGGGCTCATCATAGCTTCTTCATAGTTCGTAGGCTCTCCATGGTCTAATAACATGACTTCCAGGATAGGATTACCATACCATTCTGGTGCGGAACGTGCTCTGTTCGACCTATGAAGTCCAGTAGTAACTTGATCCTAAGTTTCATGATCATCATGATTAGCTTCCTCTCTATTTGGTGTAGGGATCACGGGAACAGATTTCACTGATGTGCTACTTTCCAATTCGAGAGAAGGTGCAATTACCTCATCAAGTTCTACTTTCCTCCCACTCACTTTTTTTGAGAGAAACTCCTTCCCTAGAAAGGTTCCATTCTCGGCAACAAAGATCTTGCCTTCGGATCTGTGGTAGAAGGTGTACCTAATTGTTTCCTTAGGGTATCCTATGAAGATGCACTTCTCCGATTTGGGTTCGAGCTTATCAAGCTGAAGCCTTTTGACATAAGTGTCGCAACCCCAAACTTTAAGAAACAACAACTTAGGTTTCTTGCCAAACCACAGTTCATACGGTGTCGTCTCAACGGATTTAGACGGTGCCCTATTTAACATGAATGCAGCTGTTTCTAATGCATAACCCCAAAATGATAGTGGTAAATCGGTAAGAGACATCATAGATCGCACCATATCTAATAAAGTACGGTTAGGACGTTCGGACACACAATTACGCTATGGTGTTCCAGGTGGCGTGAGTTGTGAAACTATTCCACATTGTTTTAAATGAAGGCCAGACTCATAACTCAAATATTCGCCTCCGCGATCAGATCATAGAAACTTTATTTTCTTGTTACGATGATTCTCCACTTCACTCTGAAATTCGTTGAACTTTTCAAATGTTTCAGACTTGTGTTTCATTAAGTAGATATACACATATCTTCTCAAATCATCTGTGAAGGTCAGAAAATAACGATACCCGCCGTGAGCCTCAACACTAATCGGACCGCATACATCGGTATGTATTATTTCCAATAAGTCATTAGCTCGCTTCATTGTTCTGGAGAACGGAGTTTTAATCATCTTGCCCATGAGGCATGGTTCGCAAGTATCAAATGATTCATAATCAAGTGATTCCAAAAGCCCATCCGCATGGAGTTTCTTCATGCGCTTTACACCAATATGACATAAACGGCACTGCCACAAGTATGTTGCACTATCATTATCAATTTTGCATCTTTTGGCATCAATATTATGAATATATGTATCACTACGATCGAGATTCAATAAACCATTTATATTGAGTGTATGACCATAGAAGGTTTTATTCATGTAAACAAAAAACAATTATTCTTTGACTTAAATGAATAACTGTATAGCAATAAACATGATCCAATCATATTCATGCTCAACGCGAACACCAAATAACATTTATTTTAGGTTTCAACACTAATCCCGAAGGTAAAGGAGTGTGCGATGGTGATCTTATAAACCTTGGAATCACTTCCAACACACATCGCCACCTCGCCCTTAACTAATATCTGTTCATTTTGCAACTCCTGTTTCGAGTTACAAATCTTAGCAACTGAACCGGTATCAAATACCCAGGGCTACTATGAATACTAGTAAAGTACACACCAATAACATGTATATCAAATATACCTTTGTTCATTTTTGCCATCCTTCTTATCCGCCAAGTTTTTGGGGCAGTTCCGCTTCTAGTGACCATTTCCTTTGCAGTAGAAGCACTCAGTTTCAGGTTCGGGTCTAGCTTTGGGCTTCTTCACGGGAGTGGAAACTTGCTTGCCATTCTTATTGAAGTTCCCTTTCTTTCCCTTGCCCTTTTGCTTGAAACTAGTGGTCTTGTTAACCATCAACACTTGATGCTATTTCTTGATTTCTACCTTCACCGATTTCAGCATCGCGAAGAGCTTGGGAATCGATTTCGTTATCCCTTGCATGTTATAGTTCATCACGAAGTTCTAGTAACTTGGTGATAGTGATTAGAGAACTCTGTCAATCACTATCTTATCTGGAAGATTAACTCCCACTTGATTCAAGTGATTGTAATACCCAAACATTTTGAGCACATGCTCACTAGCTGAGCTATTCTCCTCCATCTTGTAGGAATAGTACTTGTCAGAGGTCTCATACCTCTTAACACGGGCATGAGTCTGAAATATCATTTTTAGCTCTCGTAACATCTCATATGCTCCATAGTGTTCAAAACATTTTTGAAGTCCCGGTTCTAAGCCGTAATGCATGGTGCACTAAATTATCAAGTAGTCATCATACCGAGCTTGTCAAACGTTCATAACATCTACATCTGCTCCTGCAATAGGTCTGTCACCTATTGGTGCATCAAGGACATAATTTTTCTGTGCAGCAATGAGGATAATCCTCAGATCACGGACCCAGTCTGCATCATTGCTACTATCATGATCCAACTTAGTTTTCTCTAGGAACATATCAAAAATAAAACAGGGGAGCTATACGCGAGCTATTGATCTACAACATAGATATGCAAATACTATCAGGACTAAGTTCATGATAAATTAAGTTCAATTAATCAAATTACTTAAGAACTCCCACTTAGATAGACATCCCTCAAGTCATCTAAATGATACATGATCCAAATCAACTAAACCATGTCCGATCATCACGTGAGATGGAATAGTCATCAATGGTGAACATCTCTATGTTGATCATATCTACTATATGATTCATGTTCGACCTTTTGGTCTCTAGTGTTCAGAGGCCATGTATGTACATGCCAGGCTCGTCAAGTTTATCCCGAGTATTCTGCATGTGCAAAACTGTCTTGCACCCATTGTATTTGAACGTAGAGTCTATCACACCCTATCATCATGTGGTATCTCAACACGACGAACTGTTGCAACGGCGCATACTCAGGGAGAACACTTATACCTTGAAATTTAGTGAAGGGATCATCTTATTTTGTTATAATGCTACCGCCGTACTAAGCAAAATAAGATGCATAAAAGATAAACATCACATGCAATCAAAATATGTGACATGATATGGCCATCATCATCTTGTGCTTTTGATCTCCATCTCCAAAGCATCATCATGATCTCCATCGTCACCGGTTTGACACCTTGATCTCCATCATTGCGTCGTGGTCGTCTCGCCAACTATTGCTTCTACAACTATCGCTAACGCATAGTGATAAAGTAAAGCAATTACATGGAATTTGCATTTCATACAATAAAGAGACAACCATAAGGCTCCTGCCGGTTGCCGATAACTTTTACAAAACACGATCATATCATACAACAACGTATATCACATCATGTCTTGACCATATCACATCACAACATGCCCTACAAAAAAAAGTTAGACGTCATCTACTTTGTTGTTGCAATT
This sequence comes from Aegilops bicornis, assembly GCA_021605145.1. Taxonomy (NCBI): domain Eukaryota; kingdom Viridiplantae; phylum Streptophyta; class Magnoliopsida; order Poales; family Poaceae; genus Aegilops; species Aegilops bicornis. The sequence goes on along the minus strand of CM038670.1, from coordinate 608,872,712 downwards.
TTTATGTGGCTGCTACGGGTTTCTAGCAAGAACCGTTCTTACCTACGCATCAAAACCACAATGGTGATTTATCAAGTTTGCCGTTTTAACCTTCAACAAGGACCGGACGCAGTCAAATTTGATTTAACTAAAGTAGGAGAAACAAACACCTGCCAGCCACCTTTATGCAAAACTAGTTGCATGTCTGTCGGTGGAATCGGTCTGATGAACATGGTCATGTAAGGTTAGTCCGGGCCGCTTCATCCAACAATACCGCCGAATCAAAATAAGACATTGGTGGTAAGCAGTATGACAATCACCGCCCACAATTCGTGTTCTACTCGTGCATATCATGTACGCATAGACCTGGCTCGGATGCCACTGCTGGGAAACGCAGCATGGAATTTCAAAAAAATTCCTACGCTCACGCAAGATCTATCTAGGAGATTCATATCAACGAGAGGGCGAGAGTGTGTCTACGTACCCTCGTAGACCGAAAGTGGAAGCTGATAACCCACAAGTATAAGAGATCGCAACAGTTTTCGAGGGTAGAGTATTCAACCCAAATTTATTGATTCAACACAAGGGGAACCAAAGAATATTCTCAAGTATTAGCAGCTGAGTTGTCAATTCAACCACACCTGAAAGACTTAATATCTGTAGCAAAATATTTAGTATCAAAGTAGTATGGAAGTAGCGATAATGGTGGCAAAAGTAACAGTAGCAGTTTTGTAGCAATCGTAACAGTGCCAACGGAAAAGTAACGGAGCAAAGATCAATGTGAAACGAGCTCGTAGGCAATGGATTAATGATGGATAATTATGTCGGATGGCATTCATCATGCAACATTTATAACATAGGGTGACACAGAACTAGCTCCAATTCATCAATATAATGTAGGCTTGTATTCCGAATATAGTCATACGTGCTTATGGAAAAGAACTTGCATGACATCTTTTGTCCTACTCTCCCGTGGTAGTGGGGTCCTAATGGAAACTAATGGATATTAAGGCCTCCTTTTAATAGAGTATCAGACCAAAGCATTAGCACTTAGTGAATACATGAACTCCTCAAACTACGGTCATCACCGTGAAGTGTCCCGACTATTGTCACTCCGGGGTTGCCGGATCATAACACGTAGTAGGTGACTATTGACTTGTAATATAGGATCAAGAACACACATATGTTCATGAAAACATAATAGGTTCAAATCTGAAATCATGGCACTCGGGCCCAAGTGACAAGCATTAAGTATATCAAAGTCATAGCAGCATCAATCTTAGAACATCGTGGATACTAGGGATCAAACCCTAACAAAACTAACTCGATTACATGGTAAATCTCATCCAACCCATCACCGTCCAGCAAGCCTACAATGGGATTACTCACGCACGGCGGTGAGCATCATGAAATTGGTGATGGAGGATGGTTGATGATGACGATGACGACAGATTCCCCTCTCCGGAGCCCCGAACGGACACCAGATCTGCCCTCTTGAGGAAGAACGGGGCTTGGCGGCAGCTCCGTATCGTAAAACGCGATGAATCCTTCTCTCTTATTTTTTTCTCCCCGAACGTGAATATATGGAGTTGGAGTTGTGGTCGGTGGAGGTCTAGGGGGCCCACAAGGACAGAGGGCGTGCCCCCACCCTTGTGGCCAGGGTGTGCGCCCCCTTCACTTGATTCTTTTGCTAGTATTTTTTATATTTTCTAGAAATATTCTTCATGGATTTTCAGGTCATTCCGAGAACTTTTATTTCTGCACAAAAATAACACCATGGCAATTCTGCTGAAAACAACGTTAGTCCGGGTTAGCTCCATTCGAATCATGCAAGTTAGAGTCCGAAACAAGGGCAAAAGAGTTTGGAAAATTAGATACGATGGAGACGTATCAACTCCCCCAAGCTTAACCCATTGCTTGTCCTCAAGCAATTCAGTTGACAAACTGAAAGTGATAAAGAAAAACCTTTACAAACTCTGTTTGATCTTGTTGGTGCAAATATGTAAAGCCAGCATTCAAGTTTTCAGCAAAGATTATGAACTAACCATATTCACAATAACATTTAGGTCTCATGTTTACTCATATCAATGGCATAATCAACTAGCGAGCAATAATAATAAATCTCGGATGACAACACTTTCTCAAAACATTCATGATATGATATAACAAGATGGTATCTCACTAGCCCTTTCTGAGACCACAAAACACAAATGCAGAGCACCCCTGGAGATCAAGGACTGACTAGACATTGTAATTCATGGTAAAAGAGATCCAGTCACAGTCATACTCAATATAAATTAATAGAAATGCATACAAATGATAGTGGTGCTCTCTAACTGGTGCTTTGTATAAGAGGATGATGGCTTGGCAATAAAAGTAAATAGATAGGCCCTTCGCAGAGGGAAGCAGGGATTTGCAGAGGTGACAGAGCTCGAGGTTTGAAATAGAGATAAATAATATTTTGAGCGGCATGCTTTCATTGTCAACATAACAACCAAGAGATCTCGGTATCTTCCATGCTACATACACTATAGGCGGTTCCCAAACAGAATGGTAAAGTTTATACTCCCCCACCACCAACAAGCACATTCCACGGCTGGTCCGAAACAACGAGTACCGTTCAATTAACAACAGTCCTAGGGGAGTTTTGTTTGCCATTATTCTGTTTTGATTTGAGCATGGGACTAGGCATCCCGGTTACCGGCCATTTTCTCGTGAATGATAAGTGGAGTCCACTCATCGTTAGAATAACCCACCTAGCATGGAAGATATTGATAGCCCTAGTTGGTACATGAGCGGTTCGAGCATATGAAACATATTATCATTTGAAGGTTTAGAGTTTGGCACTTGCAAATTTACTTGGAACGACACGTAAATACCTCATATAGGAATGTATGGTGGACTCATATGGAACAACTTTGGGTTTATGGAAGTGGATGCACAAGCAGTATTCCCACTTAGTACAAGTGAAGGCTAGAAAAAGACTGAGAAGCGACCAACTAGAGAGCGACAACAGTCATAAACATGCATTGAGATTAACCAACATTGAATGCAAGCATGAGTAGGATATAAATCACCATGAACATAAATATCATAGAGGCTATGTTGATTTTGTTTCAACTACACTCGTGAACATGTGCCAAGTCAAGCCACTCGAATCATTCAAGGGAGGATACCATCCTATCATACTACATCACAACCATTTTAAAAGCATGTTGGCACGCAAGGTAAACCATTATAAACTCCTAGCTAATTAAGCATGGCATGAATAACTATAATCTCTAATTGTCATTGCAAACATGTTTCATTCATAATTGGCTGAATCAGGAATGATGAACTAATCATATTTACAAAAACAAGATAGGTTGAGTTCATACCAGCTTTTCCTCATCTCAATCATTTCATCGTATATCGTCATTATTGCCTTTCACTTGCACGACCGAACGGTGTGGATAATAACAATAGTGCATGTGCATTGGACTAAGCTGGAATATGCAAACATTTATTCAAAGGAGAAGACAAGGTAATTTGGACTCTTTGTTAGATCATCATTAATGCGTATGAGAGCCAGTCAACATTTTCATCGTGGTCTTCTCCTCTCGACCCCCAAAGAAAAGAAAAGAAATTCAAAGAAACACACCGAAATATTTTTGGAGTTTTTGTTTTCCTGAAGAAGATAAAACAAGAACGAGAAAAACTATTTACACGGGGAAGCTCCCAACAAGAACGATAAATATTTTTGGGTTTTTTAATACTATTACTAAGCATGCATAGGAAGTAAACTAACTACAACTAATTTTTTTGGTTTTTTCTTAAGGTTTTTCAAACACACAAGAAGAAAGCGAAAAAAATAAATAAACTAACATGTATAATACAATGAAAGAGTATGAACACCGACAACTGAAATGACTGTGTGAACATGAATGTAATGTCGGTGAGAAATACGTACTCCCCCAAGCTTAGGCTTTTGGCCTAAGTTGGTTAGGGCCACGGCTGGCCTGGGGATATCCAAAGTTGTAGTCGGGGTTGTACTGAGATGCATCAATTATTGCCTAAAGGTCTGCAACATGGAGGCGAGCGGCCTCCGCTGTTCTCTCTTACTCATTTGCATCCTCTCTAGTTATAAAACATCTCCCATTTACCTGAAAATTAAAGAAGGCAGGAGCAGGAAGATTAACATGGACGGCGCGCCGTCTATCAAAGATTAATATGTACTGGAGGAATTGTTCGTTCATCTTAAGAAACTGGTAGCGTAGCATAGCATCATAATCCAGAAAAGCAGGTGGCAACCCAATATCATACCCTTTTATAGGTACACCCAAATAATTAGCTAAACGAGTTGCATAAATCCCACCAAATAAATCTCCATATTTAGCATTAATATGTAACCTCCTTGCAATAATAGCCCCCAACTTATATCTCTTATCACCTAACACCACACACTTAAGGACACTAAGATCCAGAATGCAAAGGTGGCTACGGTCATGTTTACCATTAATGCATCATCCTATAAAGAGAGCAAAATAGTGTATAGCAGGAAAGTGAATGCTCCGTATGGTGGCTTGTGTAGTATATCTGGTTTCCCCCATGGTGATGCTAGCAAGGAAATCACTATATTCAGATTTGTGCGGTTCACTAAGAATACCCCATTGTGGAATTTTGCACGCATCACAAAAATCTTCTAGGTCCATGGTATAAGTTTCATCATAAAGATCAAACAGGACAGTATGAGAATTACACTTAGATGAAAACTCAAACCTTTGCCCAAAGGAATCGGTGAGATAATAATATTGTAGGCACTTCTCTGACAAGAAATCCCCAAGGTCGGCATTTTGCACGTATGCGTAGAACTCATCCTTGAAACCTGCACGAACCATAAATTCATCCGACGTCCATTCACAAGGCTGCACTTGAGCTTCTCTTGGAGGTTCAAGGTCCGGCTCGCGTATCGCGAGCCTCGGTGCTTGATTCCTTGAAGAACCACCTTGGTACATTCTCCTTGACATTTTTCTTCCTCTGAAAATTTCTGAAATTTTTAGTGACTCAAAATAAAAGTGAATCAAACTCAACAAAATTGATAGCAACTACTCCCACAAGTGCCTAGAGGCTATATCATGCATCAAAACTGCTCTGGACCATATAAATTTGACATGCAAGCTCAAGAACAAGGTCACCACAGCAGCAAAAAATTGCAATAAATAAAGCACTAGAACAAAAGCTAATTGGACCATTGGAGGAGTCACATACCGAAGAACAATCCCCCAAAGCAGTTTTGTGAATGGAGCTTTGAGCAAGGAGGTCGAAAATGGCAGCAAAATGAGCAAGAACACAAGTTTGAGCTATGGAGTGATTTTTTCTGGAGGAAGACGAAGTGGATGGGTGCTGGAATAAGTGGAGGGGGGCCACGTGGAGCCCACAAGGACAAGGGGCGCGCCCTCCACCCTTGTGGCCAGCTGGTGAGCCCCCTGGTGTGTGTTAAATGCCAAAAATTCTAAAATATTCTAAAAAAATATACTAAATTTTCAGGGCATTTGGAGAACTTCTTTTTTCGGGTCTTTTTTTATTTCATGGATAATTTAGAAAACATACATAAATTACTAATTTTGCTTTATTTAATCTAAATAACATAAAGTAGAAGATGGGTACAAAGAGTTGTGCCTTCTAAATTCATCCATCTCATGCTCATCAAAAGGAATCCATTAACAAGGTTGATCAAGTCTTATTAACAAACTTCTTCCGAATGACATGAAACCGAAGAATTTTCGAATAACACTAGGTTACCTCAACGGGGATATGCATGTCCCCAACAATAAGTATATCATATTTCTTTTTGGCAGTAGGAAGAGGGAATTCAAAACCTCCAATAGTAATAGTTGAAATTTTTCCAATAGAATTGATATTATGTACTTGAGGCTGTTTCTTCAGAAAGTGTACCATATGCTCATTACCATTAATATGAAAAGTGACATTGCCTTTGTTGCAATCAATAACAGCCCCTGCAGTATTCAAAAAGGGTCTACCAAGAATAATCGACATACTGTCGTCCTTGGGAATACCAAGAATAACAAAGTCCATTAAGATAATAACGTTTGCAACCACAACAGGAACATCCTAACAAATACCGATGGGTATAACAGTTGATTTATCAGCCATTTGCAAAGAGATTTTAGTAGGTGTCAACTTATTCAATTCAAGTCTATGATACAAAGAGAAAGGCATAACACTTACACCAGCTCCAAGATCACATAAAGCAGTTTTAACATAGTTTCTTTTAATGGAGCATGGTATAGTTGGTACTCTTGGATCTCCAAGTTTCTTTGGTATTCCACCCTTAAAAGTATAATTAGCAAGCATGGTGGAAATTTCAGCTTCAGGTATCTTTCTTTTATTTGTAACAATATCTTTCGTATACTTAGCATAGGGCATTGGAAGCATATCAGTGAAACGCATACGCAAAAAGATAGGTCTAATCATTTCAGCAAAGCGCTCAGAATCCTCATCATCCTTTTTCTTGGATGGCTTAGGAGGAAAGGGCATGGGTTTCTGAACCCATGGTTCTCTTTCTTTACCATGTTTCCTAGCAACAAAGTCTCTCTTATCATAACGTTGATTCTTTGATTGTGGGTTATCAAGATCAACAACAAGTTCTATCTCTACATCATTATCATTACTAGGTTGAGCATCAACATGAACATCATTATTAACATTATCTCTAGGTTCATGTTCATCACCAGATTGTGTCTCAGCATCGGAAATAGAAATACCATTGGGATTCTCAGATGCCTCTATAGCAGGTTCACTAGCATGCAAATTCCTATCAATTTTATTTTTCTTTTTATTATAAGGACTAGGTGCATCAGTATTAGTTCTCTGAGAATCTTGCTCAACTCTCTTAGGATGGCCCTCAAGATACAAAGTTTCCTGGGTTGTTTTACCACCTCGAGTCATAACCCTGACAACATTATCATTATTCTTACTATTCAGGTCATTAAGCAAATCATCTTGTGCCTTTAGTACTTGTTCTACTTGAGTTGTAACCATGGAAACATGTTTACTAATAAGCTTATGATCATTAATAGTTCTACTCATATAATCACCCAAGTGGTCAAGCATGTAAGCATTACATTTCAATTGCCTACTAAGATAAGCATTGAAATTTTCTTGTTTAACAATAAAATTATCAAACTCATCCAAGCATTGACTAGAAGGCTTATTATGAGGAATATCACCTTCATCAAATCTATGCAGAGAGTTTACCTCTACTACCTGTGTCGGGTTATCAATACCATGCATTTCTTCAATAGGCAGTAAATTCTTAACATCTTCAACTTTAATACCTTTTTCTTTCATATATTTCTTTGCCTCTTGCATATCTTCAGGACTGAGGAATAGAATACCCCTCTTCTTTGGAGTTGGCTTAGGAGTTGGTTCAGGAAGTGTCCAATCATTATAATTACTTAATATATTATTCAATAGCAATTCAGCTTGCTCAACAGTTCTTCCCCTGAAAACACAACCAGCACAACCATCCAGGTGGTCTCTGGAAGCATCGGTTAGTCCATTATAAAAGATGTCAAGTATTTCAATTTTCTTGAGAGGATGATCAGGAAAAGCATTAAGTAATTGGAGAAGCCTCTCCCAAGCTTGTGGGAGACTCTCTTCTTCAATTTGTACAAAATTAAATATTTCCTTTAGGGCAACTTATTTCTTATGAGCGGGGAAATATTTTGCAGAGAAGTAATAAATCATATCCTGGGGACTACACACACGACCAGGAGCAAGAGAATTAAACCATAACTTAGCATCACCCTTTAACGAGAAAGGAAACAACTTGAGAATATAGTAATAGTGATTTTTTTCCTGATGAGCGAATAGGGTGGATATATCATTCAATTTAGTAAGATGTGCCACAATAGTTTCAGATTCATAACCATAGAAAGGATCAGATCCAACCAAAGTAATTAACTCAGGATCGACAGAGAATTCATAATCCTTATCAGTAACAAAGATAGGTGAAGTAGCAAAAGCGGGATCATACTTCACTCTAGCATTCAAGGATTTTTCTTTCAGCTTAGCTAACAGTTTCTTAAGATCCTCTCTATCATTGCAAGCAAAGAAGTCTCTAGCAGTTTCTTCATCCATAACATAACCCTTAGGTACAACAGGTAATTCATATCTAGGGGGAGAGTCATAATCATCAGTTTCAATAATTTCATTCTCTCTAACCCTAGCAAGTTGTTCATCAAGAAATTCACCTAGTGGCACAGTATTATCGAGCACAAAAGTAGTATCATCATAAGCATCATGCATAGCAGAAGTGGCGTCATTAATAACATGCGACATATCAGAATCAATAGCAGGGGTAGGTGTCGCAAGTTTACTAAAAACAGAAGGAGAATCTAGTGCAGAGCTAGATGGTAAATCCTTACCTCCCCTCGTAGTTGAGGGAAAAAATCTTGGTTCTTTGATCTTTCAGATTCTTCATAGTGATAAACAGATATAAATCCCAAGTGACTAAGCGAATAGAGCTATGTTCCCCGGCAGCGGCGGAAGTATAGGGGATCGCATCAGTTTTCGAGGGTAGAGTATTCAACCCAAATTTATTGATTCGACACAAGCGGAGCCAAAGAATATTATCAAGTATTAGCAGCTGAGTTGCCAATTCAACCACACATGAAAGACTTAATATCTGCAGCAAAATATTTAGTAGCAAAGTAGTATGGAAGTAGCGGTAACGGTGGCAAAAGTAACAGTAGCAGTTTTGTAGCAATCGTAACAGTGGCAACGGAAAAGTAATGAAGAAAAGATCAATATGAAACGAGCTCGTAGGCAATGAATCAATGATGGATAATTATGTCGGATGGCATTCATCATGCAACAGTTATAACATAGGGTGACACAGAACTAGCTCCAATTCATCAATATAATGTAGGCATTTATTCTGAATATAGTCGTACATGCTTATGGAAAAGAACTTGCATGACATATTTTGTCCTACCCTCCCGTGGCAGCGGGGTCCTAATGAAAACTAAGGGATATTAAGGCCTCCTTTCAATAGAGTTCCAGACAAAAGCATTAGCACTTAGTGAATACATGAACTCGTCAAACTACGGTCATCACAGTGAAGTGTCCCGACAATTTTCACTCCGGGGTTGCCGGAACCTAACATGTAGTAGGTGACTATTGACGTGCAAGATAGGATCAAGAACACAAATATATTCGTGAAAACATAATAGGTTCACATCTGAAATCATGGCACCCGGGCCCTAGTGACAAGCATTAAGTATAGCATAGTCATATCAACATCAATCTTAGAACATAGTATATTCTAGGGATCAAACCCTAACAAAACTAACTCGATTACAAGGTAAATCTCATCCAACCCATCACCGTCCAGCAAGCCTACGATGGGATTACTCATGCACGGCCGTGAGCATCATGAAATTGGTGATGGAGGATGGTTGATGATGATGATGGCGACAGATTCCCCTCTCCAGAGCCCCGAACGGACTCCAGATCTGCCCTCCCAAGGAAGTACAAGGCTTGGTCGGCTCCGTATCGTAAAACGCGATGAATCCTTCTCTCTTATTTTTTTCTCCCCGAACGTGAATATATGGAGTTGGAGTTGAGGTCGGTGCAGGTCAAGGGGGCCCACAAGGACGGAGGGCGCGCCCCCACCCTTGTGGCCAGGGTGTGGGCCCCCTTCACTTGATTCTTTCGCCAGTATTTTTATATTTTCGAGATATATTTTCCGTGGATTTTTAGGTCATTCTGAGGAATTTAATTTTTGCAGAAAAATAACAGCATGGCAATTCTGCTAAAAAACATCGTTTTTCCGGGTTAGCTCCATTAAAATCATGCAAGTTAGAGTCCAAAACAAGTGAAAAAGAGTTTGGAAAAGTAGATACGATGGAGACGTATCAGAAGCGTTCGACAACGCGGTTGATGTAGTCGAACTTTTTCTCGTTCTGACCGATCAAGCACGGAATGTACGACACCTCCGACTTCTGCACACGTTCAGCTCGATGACGTCCCTCAAACTCTTGATCCAACAAAGTGTCGAGGAAGTAGATGAGTTCCGTCAGCACGACGGCGTGATGACAGTGATGGTGAAGTGATCCGCGTAGGGCTTCACCAAAGCACTACGAGAATATGACCGAGGGTGTAATGTGTGGAGGGAGGCACCGCACACGGCTAACAGATGTTGTTGTGTGTTCTAGGCGCCCCCTCCCCATGTATATATAGGTGGGAGAGGGAGGGGGCAGCAAGTGGGGGGGGGGGCAAGTAGGAGGAATCCTACTTGGGCGCCTCCCCAATTCGGCCTCCTCCCTTCCATAAGTTCCGGAGGGGGAATGAAGGAGGAGGGAGGAGGGAAGGAAGGGGGAGGCCGAATCCCTCCCCTTCCTTCTCTCTTCCCCTCTTTCCTTCTCCTCTGGTTCGGCCCATATGGGGGGCGCAACAGCCCTTGCTAGCTGTTGTGTTTCCCCTCTTGGCCCATTAGGCCCATATCTTTTGCCAGGGGTGCCCGGAACCCCTTTCGGTGACCCGATATGTACCGGGTACCTTCCGGAACACTTCGGTGTCCGAATACTATCGTCCTATCACTACAAAAAAATTCACTTCCGTGAAGATACATGTTTGTCACAGTAGGTCACATTTTTTGTCATGCATGTACATCCATGATGATTTTATGACAGAATCAAGATAGTCATACCTGTGCTATCGTAGAAGTGTTCCATGATATTACCAAAATTATCTTCACAGAAGTGTCCACTTCCATGACGATAAATGGCGCGACATGGAAGTGTTTTCGTCAAGGGTGACCGACACATGGAATCCACCGTAACGGGTCGCCGTTAAGCTATCGGGTCCGGTTTTGGATCCGATAACCCGTTAATAGCCCGGACCAATGAGGATTTTCCATGTGTAAAATTCTCATCGGCCGGAGGAAACACGTGTTGGCTCACCGTTGGGACAGATGTCATCCATCCATTGGATAGGAGGCGCCTATGATACGTTGACATGTGGCACGGCCCAACAGAGGCCCATTCCGGTGAAAAGGCCGGCCCGTTTGACTTGGTCAAAAGGTAACGAGTCGGCCCACGGAAATCCTGTTAACGGCCTGGTCGTATATAGCCCATTTACGGCTCTCTAACTCACGACACGTTACGGCCTATCAGAATTAAGCCCAGTAACTTCATCTGGGCCGTCCAATATGATCCTAGCCCATTGTAACTTCCAGCACATGTATGGCCCATGATGTCTTTCGGCCCATATGAGGCCCTTTATAACTCTTGGCCCATTAATGACCCGTGGTGAATCTGGCCCGTAATGAATAGTGTATCGCTTTATACCCATTAACGACCCATTATTCCTTTAGGCTGTTTCCAATCCGTGTCATCTTTCGGCCTTCTCAGGGCCCATTTATTCTTGGGCTCATTTCCAGCATTCGGTTACTTACGGCCCGTTACTGGCCATTCCTGCTTGTGGACCAAATTCAGCCCGTGGTTACAATCGGCCTGTTTGCGGCCAGCTAATCCATTGGGTCATTTTCATTGCATCATCAAATACGGCCTATTAACGACGGCCCGTTATGGTCGGCCCATGAACGGACGATTCCAAATCTATCCCGTTTACTACCCATAATGTGGTCTGCTATTGGCCCTTGTTTGGCCGATCGATCATACGGCCCGTAGAAGGCCCATTGATGCTACGGCCCATAGAAGGCCCATTGATTCTACGGCCCGTAGAAGGCCCATTGTTTCTACGGCCCTTAGAAGGCCCATTGTTTCTACAGCCCGTAGGAGGCCCATGGTAAATACAGTAAATATGTAGCCCATGGTTACTGTCGTGGAATGGTCACGGCAGATGTCCTAGTGTGAGGACTTAGTCGTGGAGCCATCGCAACTAGGTTAGCTTAAAGGGGTTAAACGGCACAAAGGACACAAGGATTTTGTACTGGTTCGGCCCCTTGCGGTGAAGGTAAAGGCCTAATCCAGTTTGAGGTGGGATTGATTATGTTTTGATTACCAGGGAGCGAATACGCTCAACCTAGCTTTCGATCTCTTCTTTCTTGTACCGCTTTATGCCCATTAACGGCCCCAAGGGCCGGTTTACACTTCCAATATGAACCAGGACTTTAAAATAATAAGACTTCAATTTTACCTAGAACCTTCTCAAACCGGTTTACCATCTAGTTGATGATTGGGAAAATAACAATCCATAGGCTTGAGCAAATATGCATTAGCCCCCAAGTGTCAAGAATAATACTTGTATTGGGCATGGGACTTGTAAAAAAGGTATATAAGAAGCAATAGACATAAGCCCCCAAGTGCTAAGTGTCGGTGTACTAGAGTAGGGGTACCCTAGTATCCCAAACTTGTGCACGGGCAGTTGCAGCCCTCCGCGGCAAGGCTTACCGGGTGACCGCCAAGGTCCTCCGTGGTTCCTTTGGAGCCATTCAAGAACAAAGTATTCAAGCCGAGGAGACAAGGCCCGGCAAGAGGAGCTTGGGGAAGGCTACCCAAGGCACCTAGGAGACAAGGCCCGGCAAGAGGAGCTTGCCGGAAGGCCACCCAAGGCACCTAGGAGACAAGGCCCCGCAAGAGGAGCTTCTTGGGGAAGGCCAGTGAGCGACAAGCTTCCGGACGCGACAAGACAACAACTGCGGCAAAGGCGCTTGTCATGCGCATCACCACCATGCAAGGCGCTCCAAAGACATCCACTAACGTGTCGCCTCGACCTTTCCAGCGCGTGGCAAGAGGCCGCGGCGGCCGGAGCTGTGGCAAGCGGCGCTGACAAGATTGCCATCGTGGCAAGCGGTGGCGTCCCTGACGGTCCCTTTCTGCCCTGTTTAGGCGACGTAGACGGGCATTTAATGCCTTTGTCCCCTGCCGTCAGGGTTAGGTATGATACACTGTACAAGTAGATGTACCAACCACTCCTTTTCCATTTTTACCCTTGTCTATGTTGCCACCTGTCGGAGACCACTTTAGCATATAAAAAGGAGGCCCATGCGCAACGTAGGGGGGGGGGGTTCCGAGAGGTTTGAAGCCAGAGAACACTCACGCTCGGTCTCGTTAGCAGCTTGTGCGTACTGTAGCACTCAGCACTCCTGAGCAAGAACTCAATACACTCAGACATGCAGCAGTTGGAGTGTTATCTCTCCGGAGAGCTCCGAAGCTGGGTAAACTGCTCGTGTGCTTCGCCTCGATTTGCTCTTCGTGCGACCTCCGCCCCCCGCCGAACCGAAAGGGGCCCGGTCTGCCGGTCCCATAGGTGTTCGTGGGCCAGATCAGCCTCCCCGACATCTTTGGCGCGCCCGGGTAAAGGCGTCGAGATTGTGTGAACCTGATCCGCGTACACGAGCTAGATCTTCATCATCTTCATCGACATGCCACCGAAGAAGAAGGCTTCGGCGGCGGATGTTCCGTCCTCGTCGAACCCACCACCACCGGAGCAAACTGGTGGTGGGGTAGACGCCGGCGGAAGAATGGACGTCGACGGGGGAGCCCACGGTGCTGCCAAGTCCAAGGACAAGGCTGCGCAGACCTCGGCGTCCGTACATGCACCGCGCCCGTCTCAGGAGGCGCGGGACCGACAGCGTCATGGTATTCACAACGCCATACGCTCGTTGGACCAAGATCGAGCTGGTGGATCTCGGGATGCTCAAGACCAGCATGCACGCCAACATCTTTGGCCTTGGCGAGGCATGGCGCTGGGACGGGATCCTGCTCGCCGACATAGTTAGAAGTCCGAGCATATCCCGCCTCGCGCCCGTTCGCCATCGCCACCCACCACTCCAGTGAAGCTTTGGCGAGCTCAAGCGCTCTGGATTACCCTCCAACAGCCGACAAGGTCGATGAATGGAGGGCCATCATTCGTAGTCTCATCGGCTTTGCTAACGGCGACGCTCGCGGCAGCCGAGTGCATCGCCGCGGCGGGGACTGCTTAACACGAGCGGTGGCGGCAGAAACCGGTGGGGTGCAACCACCATGCACTCTCCGCCCGAAGGCCAAGATCGCCGACTCGTCGGATCCACCTCGACAGCGACTCCACTGCGTCGTCGGATCCACGAGCTCGTCGCGACCAGCGCCAAGTTCTTCAAGAACGGCAAGAAGAAGACGCTCGAACTCGCATCGAGCGCCGAAGAGAAGCGCGGCGTCAATCCGACCAGCGCGCTGGGCCCTCTTTAGACATGCATGCGCCAGGGGAACCAGGCGACTTGCCGTACGCGGTAGGTTGCCCTGCATTCACTCGTGAGCTACGGCAAGTCCAGTGGCCCAGCAAGAAGAATTTCAAGCCAGACGTACCAGAGAAGTACGACGGCAAGACGCATCTGTCGAAGGTCCCCAAGATCAACACCAAGAGTGCTGAGGAGCAGTCTGCTCCGGCAAGCCCTAGGGTTTGTTCCGTTGAAGCGAGCGCCCGACAAGTTTTGCTCGGCAAGCTTGCCGGGAACGTCAAGCTCGGTTGAGCCGCGAGTTCTCGCCAGGAAGCAGATGTTCCCGCAGCAGCAGATGTGCCTTTAGTCCTTGTTGTCGAGCCGCAAGCTCCAGCATGGGCACAGCAGATTGTCCGTTTCCTTCAGACATGAGAACTTCCCAAAGAGCAAGAAGAAGCGGAAAGAGTAGCCCGGCAGTCAAGTATGTACCAGTATGTCGACAACACACTGTACAGAAGAAGACTCAACGGTGTGAAATTGAAGTGTATTCACTGGGAAGACGGACAAAAGCTGTTGGCAGAGATACATGGAGGCATATGTGGTCACCACATTGGCGCGAGAGCACTTGCCGGCAAGGTTTCTTTTGGCCGACAGCCCTCCAGGATGCAAGCGCACAAGTAACCAAGTGTGAAGCGTGCGGCCCATTCCAAGCAGATACACCAGCCAGCTCAAGCTCTCCAGACGATCCCTTTATCCTGGCCATTTTCGGTCTGGGGCTCGACATCCTCGGCCCCTTTCCCCGAGCTGTCGGGGGCTTTGAGTACTTGTACGTTGCAATCGACAAGTTCACAAAGTGACCGGAAGTGCAAGCAGTGAGGAAGGTGACAACACAGTCAGCAGTCAAGTTCTTTAGGTCGATTGTTTGCTGTTTCGGAATCCCTAACAGGATCATCACCGACAACGGCACGCAATTCACGAGCCGCACCTTCATGCAGTACGTCCAAGATCTTGGCGCCAAGGTCTGCTTCGCCATTGCTCATCCGAGAAGTAACGGTCAAGAGAGGGCGAATGCTTTGAAGTGTTCTTGTGGCTCAAGACCAGAACTTTCGGCAAAGCTGCACAAGTGCGGAAAGAAGCTGGATTGAGGAGCTGCCGGTGGTTCTTTGGTCGATCGGAATGACGCCAAATCGAGCCAGCGGCGGACACCTTTCGCTCTAGTCTATGGAGCAGAGGTAGTTCTCCCCACGGAACTCAGATCACGGATCACCTCGAGTGCTCGCTTATGATGAGCTTGAGCAAGAGCAGTTGCGACAAGATGGCGCGCTGCTCCTTGAGGAGGATCATCTTCAGGCTGCTGTACGAGCTGCTCGATACCAGCAAGCTTTGCGCTGCTACCATAGCCGCAAAGTTAATGCCAGAAGTCTCGAGGAAGGCGACCTTGTTCTTGGCGCGTTCAGTCCGCCAAGAATTCCAACAAGTTGACGCTTGAAGTGGGAAGGCCCTTACCGGGTGAAACGAGTCACTAGGCCTCGCGCTGTCCGCTTTGAGACCGAAGATGGCATTCCGGTGAGCAACTCTGGGAACATTAAGCATCTTCGTAAGTTTTACTCAGAGGCGCGGTTGCCGGAACCTGTTCCGCAACCACCTTTGTACAAGTCTTGCCGATGTTGCATGTAATCCTTTGTACAAAGCCGGGCGCAGACCCGTGCATAGGTAAAAGCTGATGTGCTTAGCACATCTTGTCAATCTCATGCTTTCTACTTCTATTTTGCATGCGTTATCTGACACTTTGTGCAGCACCCCCCGGTAAGCAATAACGAGCCATAAGGCTCCATATCTTTATTTTCTCTTCTTTCTCTTTCTCAAAGAAAGGAAGGTTCCCTCGCCCACAAGTTTGCCGGGGGGAAAGGAGAAGATAATGGTGTGGACCAAGCATCACTCAAGGAAGTCTAGCCTTACCGGGAAGCAAACGACAGAAAAGCTAAGTTGCTAAAGTTTGAGCAATCAGTTTTAAAAATTTTAAGTTATTCTCCTCGAGCTAATCGGCCGTGCTTTGTATGGAAAACCTGTCGCAGAGGAACCAACTCGTAGCTAGTTGCGCCCTTATTTTGTTTCGAGTCCGCTCAACAACTTAAGTGAGCTGCGACAAGTTGCGACAAGGTTTCTTGTCGGTGGCGGCACCGCTTGACGAGCTTGACGTCCACTTTTCGGCGCTTCATGGCCAGTGCTGGCCGACAATTTCCCTAAAAGCGTAGGGCAAAAACATACAAAGGAAGGAATCAAGTAAAGGAAATAACATAGCAATTGCTACCAGAAATAGAGTTATATTACAAGATAGCTTGTCGCAGCTCTAATAGATTGTTCTCATAACATGAGCAGCAGCGACAAGAAAGAGAGAAAACGGGCGGCCTAATCTATGCGGTCGCCATCAACCCTCTTGATCCCGCTCACCCTGTCCATGATGGGTGCGACAAGGGTCTTGACCGCTTCCACATCAGCATCCGGCGGCAAGGGCTTGAGGACGTTGGTGAGGTTGAGGCCTGGATTGCGGAAGGCCACCTTCATCAGCACCTTTTGAAGAGCTCCTGCGCAGATCTGGCGCGGCTCGTCGGACAATTGCTTTGGGATCTCTTCCCGGAGTCGCTGGAGGGCCGTCGCCACGCCCTTGAAGAACAAGCTGAGCTTGGCGCTGGGTCGGAGGTGCTCATCGGAGGAATATCCAAGATCCTCCATCCCGATTGCTTGACTCCACAGCCGATGGCTGCGGCAACATCCACGAGACCCAGGCAGCGTGTCTGCAGCCTGTTTTGGGCCTGGCCCAACAGCCTTCGGCACCATGTGTGGCCAGGCCGAGGGCTCTGTCGGTGTACTAGAGTAGGGGTACCCTAGTATCCCAAACTTGTGCACGGGCAGTTGCAGCCCTCATGCAAGGCTTACGGGTGACCGCCAAGGTCCTCCGTGGTTCCTTTGGAGCCATTCAAGAACAAAGTATTCAAGCCAAGGAGACAAGGCCCCGGCAAGAGGAGCTTGCCGGGAAGGCCACCCAAGGCACCTAGGAGACAAGGCCCCGACAAGAGGAGCTTGCCGGGAAGGCCACCCAAGGCACCTAGGAGACAAGGCCCGGCAAGAGGAGCTTGCCGGAAGGCCCGTGAGCGACAAGCTTCCGGACGGCGACAAGACAACAACCGCGGCAAGGCGCTTGCCGCGGCATCACCACTCTGTACTGCGCTCCGGCACATCCACTAACGTGTCGCCTACAGGACCTTTCGGTAGCGCCAAGATGGCAAGAGGCCGTGCGGCTGACCGTGAGCGTGGCAAGCGACAAGATTGCCATTGTGGCAAGCGGTGGCGCCCTGACGGTCCCTTTCTACCTTTGTTAGGGCGACATAGACGGGCATTTAATGCCTTTGTCCCCGCCGTCGGGGTTAGGTATGATACACTGTACAAGTAGCTGTACCAACCACTCCTTTTCCATTTTTACCCTTGTCTACGTTGCCACCTGTCGGAGACCCCTTTAGCATATAAAAAGGAGGCCCATGCGCAACGTAGGGGGGGGGGTCCGATAGGTTTGAAGCCAGAGAACACTCACGCTCGGTCTCGTTAGCAGCTTGTGCGTACTGTAGCACTCAGCGCTCCTGAGCAAGAACTCAATACACTCAGACATGCAGCAGTAGGAGTGTTATCTCTCCGGAGAGCTCCGAAGCTGGGTAAAGTGCTCGTGTGCTTCGCCTCAATCTACTCTTCGTGCGACCTCTGCCCCCCGCCGAACCGAAAGGGGCCCTGTCCGCCGGTCCCATAGGTGTTCGTGGGCCAGATCAGCTTCCCCGACACTAAGTATATTACTTTTTATCTGCTTGGGACTTCAAATACGCATTGGCATCTCATAAATTGCTTGTCTTTTGCAGGCTGAGCTTATCAAGAAGGAATCCCAAATTGCCAACCTTCAAGAAAATATCAAATCCCAACAATCAGAGACTTCCAAGGCCAAGGATGAACTGACTAGTGCCTTGGCAGCAATGGAAAAGTTGAAAGAAAGCTTCAAGAATGATCGGGCAGGTTGGGATACAGAAAGGTCAACTCTGCTGAGAGGGCTGAGGATGCTGAAACGGCCCTTAAAGAGGTATCGGCAGAGCTTACTAGCTTAAAATAGTAGATAAATGCCATGACTGCTGCCGTTTTTGGTAAATAGCTGCCTCATGAGCTTTAAAACCTGTGTTACCCAATAAACTACTGGTTTACAAATGTCTTTGTTGATGCAGGAACCCGCGTTGCTCATCTTGGCTCAGATATGCGGAAAAAACTGAAAGCCGCCTATACACTCATAGAAGAGTTATATACCGGCGTACAACGGGTTATCTGCACAGCTTCCCATAACAAACCGCCCCAACCTTGATCAAGGAGACGTTGAAAGGCTGTCAATGATGCCTGCACGGTTTGAAGAACTGAAGAAATCAGCTGCAAGAGCGGGTGCTCTTACCGCACTGACTCGGTCCAAAGCATGGATATCTGATCTTGATCCGGCCGATTTGGCAAACGGCTGCCCAAGCATAAAGGAACACGGGTCAGACTTCAATACTGATGACCTTACTGCCATTATGAGGGAAATGCGTCCATTGGCTAGTAAATTGGCTGAAGAGACTAATCTTTCATATTATCAGTCAGTTTATGATGCCAACAATAAGAGAATTAAGCGCCAACTTATGATGCTCCGAATCTTACTCCTCCAATCCGTAAGCACACTTATGTCCCTGATGTTGACCCCTCCACACTAATAAGTGATGAAGCTGTATTCAAAGCCTTAACTGGGACCGATTGGACAACCATTGACTTCCAGTCACTGGGTAGAGAGGAGGAAGATGAACCGGCGCTGGATGATCCACAACCTTCAAGTCAACCAGACCAAGATTCATAAAACGGAGGCTGGCATAGCATCTGCTTTCTGCAAGACTTGTTTAAACAATTATTCTTTTGGGCACCAGACGCTTTTGTAATAGGCTTAGCTGAAACTCTTAGAGCCAATATGCCATCGTGCATATGTTATATTGCATGACACTGTTGACCTTGAAACTTAAGATCAGTCATTTTGCATGAAAAATACCATCCACGTGAATCTGTTCCTGCATATAATCAGATTACAAGTGTCCTGGCGGTTTACCGCAGGACGGGTCATCCTATCCCATATATGATCATAGGTAACCAAAATAATTCATAACCAGGGTCGGGTGAACAAATATCATACCTGTGACATGTGACTGAGCTGCCGGTTTATCAAACTGATGTAGTAAGGGGTAATATCCCAAAAAAATTGGAGCGTCATGCTTCCAAATATGACTCAAATATGGCCAGGGTGGTTTATCAAGAACCACAGGTAGAATCAAGTATGGCCAAAGCTGGGTAGTAGTCCGGCAGCATATAACCTGTGATACTTCTGAACATTGCCGGTTTATGATATATGTGCAGTAAGGGTGACAACCCAAAACTTAGAAGCCAATACTTCCAAGTATTTAATATCATCATGGACTGGCGACTTATTGTCCAGAGCCAGGCCGGGTTAACAGAAACCAGAGCTAGGCTTCAAATATGAGCTGTGAGAATTGAGGCTCTATAGCCTGAATCACTTTAAACCATATGTCAAGATGGTAGCAAGATGAACCGAAAAACTTTCTAAAAAGCAAGCAAAAAGAGAGAAACAAGGCTATGCTTCGAATACGAGCAGGAAGCCGGACCAAAAGGGTTAATAGCTATGCTTCGAATACGAGCAGGAAGCCCCCAAGTGGTTTGTGGCCTTGGGCCGATCAACAGGGTAACGACAACTATGATTCGAATACGATCAGGAAGCCCCCTAGTGACCATAAGTTTTGGCATTGCACCGATCAAGAGGGTACCAACAACTATGTTCTCTTTGGTGAATACACCTATGTTTGAACAGGAAGCCCCCAAGTGACCATAAGTTTTGGCATTGCGCTGATCAAGAGGGTACCGACAACTATGATTCGAATACGATCAGGAAGCCCCAAGTGACCATAAGTTTTGGCATTGCGCCGATCAAGAGGGTACCGACAGCTATGATTCGAATACGATCAGGAAGCCCCCGAATTACCTTTTGAAGTAAAAAGAAATACTTGGTATTCTTGGAGATAAAACGGCAGTGGCTCTGCTTTATCAGGGATGCCTAACTTTATTATAATCATCATAATATGTACATTGTGAAAACATATACATTGTAAGAGTCGATGGCTCAAGTGTAGTAGGGCTGAAGGTGAGCAATGTTCCACGGCCGGTGGGTCTCCTCCTCCGACGTGCGTGAGTCGTTGCGGTCTCGAACATCGATAAGGTAGTACGACCCGTTGTTCAGATTCTTGCTGACCACAAAGGGTCCTTCCCAAGGTGGGGATAGCTTGTGCATATCAGTTTGATCCTGGATAAGCCGGAGCACCAAGTCACCTTCTTGAAAGGTTCTGGTCTTAACCCAGCGGTTGTGATAACGGCGCAAATCTTGCTGGTAAATCACCGAACAAGCCGCCACTATGTCATGCTCCTCATCTAACAGGTCAAGTGCATCCTGACGTGATTTTTCATTATCAGCTTCAACATAAGCCGCCACTCGGGGCGAGTCATGACAGATGTCACTATGGAGAACCGCTTCTGCCACGTAAACCATGAAGAAAGGCGTGTAACCCGTAGATCTGTTGGGGGTAGTATTGATACTCCATAACACAGAAGCAAGCTCTTCCACCCAACAACCCGGCGTCCTCTGCAAAGGAACCATAAGCCGGGCCTTGATGCCTCGCAAAATTTCTTGATTGTCTCTCTCCGCTTGACCATTGGATTGGGGGTGAGAAACTGATGACACATCAAGCCGAATGTGATCACGTTGACAAAACTCTTTCATAGCACCCTTGGATAAATTAGTGCCATTATCAATTATGATGTTGTGGGGGAAACCAAAACAGAAGATCGCCTTTTTGATGAACTGAACCGCTGTCGCCGCATCACATTTACTGACCGGTTCTGCTTCAACCCACTTTGTGAATTTGTCAACTGCCACTAAAAGATGAGTCTTCTATTCTTGGACCTTTTAAAAGGCCCAACCATATCAAGCCCCAGACCGCAAACGGCCAAATAATCGGGATTATCCTCAATTATTGAGCCGGCACATGAGCTCACCGTGAAAACTTCTGACAACCATCACATTTACTGACCAGGTCTTCTGCATCAGCATGAGCCGTCAGCCAATAAAATCCGTGACGAAAAGCCTTGGCTACAAGAGATTTAGAACCGGCATGATGACCACAATCTCCTTCATGAATCTCACACCGAATTTCACGGCCTTCTTCGGGAGAAACACAATGTTGAAACGCCCCCGTAACACTACGGTGATGCACCTCTCCGTTAGCAATAGTCATTGACTTAGACCGCCGGGTTATATGTATGGCCAATGTTTCATCCTCTGGTAACTCGCCCGGGGTCATGTAAACCAGATACGGAATCATCCAATCAGGAATAGCATGAAGAACCGCCACAACTTGTGCCTCCGGGTCAGGAACAGCCAAATCCTCCTCTGTAGGTAATTTTACCGATGGGTTATGCAAAATATCAAGAAATATATTAGGCGGCACCGGTTTACGTTGGGAACCCAACCGGCTTAAGGCATCAGCCGCTTCATTTTTTCTCCGATCAACATGCTCAACTTGATAACCCTTGAAGTGACTAGCAGTAATACCCACCTCTCGTCGATAAGCCGCCATGAGTGGGTCTTTAGAATCCCAAGTACCTGAAACTTGCTGAGCTACCAAGTCTGAGTCACCAAAGCATCTGACTCGGCTTAAATTCATCTCCTTAGCCTTCCGGAGGCCATGAAGCAAAGCCTCATATTCAGCTGCATTATTAGTACAAGGGAACATCAGCCTTAAAACATAACAAAATTTGTCGCCTCGTGGGGAAGTTAAGACAACTCTAGCCCCCGAGCCTTCCAACTGTCTGCATCCATCAAATTGAATAGTCCAATACGTGTTGACCGGTTTCTCCTCCGGCATCTGTAACTCTGTCCAATCATTGATAAAATCCACAAGGGCTTGAGATTTGATTGATGTACGAGGCACATATTTCAAACCATGGGGTCCAAGCTCAATGGCCCACTTGGCGATTCGGCCTGTAGCTTCCCTGTTCTGAATAATATCTCCTAGGGGAGGAGAGCTAACC
Organism: Aegilops bicornis; assembly: GCA_021605145.1. Lineage (NCBI taxonomy): Eukaryota > Viridiplantae > Streptophyta > Magnoliopsida > Poales > Poaceae > Aegilops > Aegilops bicornis. The sequence goes on along the minus strand of CM038670.1, from coordinate 608,850,367 downwards.
ACAGTGATAGGATGACTAAAGAAATATTGCTTGAGCTTGCGGCTTGCCATAAAGACTCCATATACCAGCTTCTGCCAATGTGGATATCGCTGCTTGGATTCAATGAGCACTTCACTGATATAATAAACCGGACGCTAAACCGGATGCTCATTTCCTTGCTCTTTCCTCTCCACCACTATAGCCACACTGACAACTCGGTTATTAGCAGCGACATATAACAACAAAGGCTCCTTATCAATAGGAGCAGCGAGAACCGGCGGTTCAGCCAGTTGTTTTTTAAGTGCTTCAAATGCCTCATTAGCAACATTACTCCAGACGAAATCGTCTGTCTTCTTCATCATATGATATAGAGGGATAGCCTTCTCCCCAGGCGGCTTATGAACCGGCTCAACGCCGCTATCCGACCAGCTAAGTGCTAGACATCATTGACACACTTCGGTTTAGCCAAGGAAGTGATAGCCTTGATCTTCTCCGGGTTAGCCTCAATAGCTTGCCTGCTAGTACAACAAAAACACACTTGGCCAGATTAAGCATCATCTTATAGACCCGGAGATTGTCAAAAGTCTCCATCAAGTCATCTATCAAGGTTTCCTTCTTTCTGGATTTCACCACAATATCATCCACATAGGCATGACCATTGCACCCAATATGATTATGAAGACAATTCTGCACACATCGCCGGTAAGTCGCCTGGGCACTCTTGAGCCCAAAAGGCATAGACACATAACAGAAGGCTCCAAATGGAGTGATAAAAGCTGTCTTCTCCTGGTCCTTAACTGCCATCTGCCGGCGTCCTGGAAACGGGGGTCCCCAGACTTGCCTGCCTGCGGCCCACGGCATGGCTCCACCAGCGGCCCTATACGGCCCATCTTCACCAGCAAACCCTCAAGACCCTCGCGAGGGGCCAAGCCTCGGGAGGCGGACGACACAAGACCTCCTCGGGAGCTGCCTTGCCAGGCTGGCTCACGAGGGGCGGAGAGATCAAGGCGAGGGGAACCTCACGAGGTTCCTACGATGTCAGCCGTGACGACCAAGGCCAGGTGGGCGCCAGCACGCACAATGTCCTCGTTTCCTCTTTGGTGCTAAAGGGGCAAGCGTAGGCGAGGAGTCCCGAGGCATCAGGCAAAGGTTTCCATATCGGTGCAACGAGACCAAGACCAGCAGGACGGAGGTCACCATGGAGCCCAAGACGGTGTCACCACCAAAGCCTTTGGCAGGCGAAGACCACCTTTAGTTATGATCGCTTGTACTAGTTTTCTCCGTTTGAATTTGGCCATTGTTGGCTCCCTTCCCGCTCAATATATGGGGAGAGGACCAAGCCTCTATAAATAGGACTAGTCACTACCATAGGGGGGAGGATCATCCGGACTGGATCCATTCCATCCTCGCACTCACAAAGCACAAGAACACCTCACCTCAGGAGGCTGTTCTTCCCTTGTACTGTTCATCCTCAGCCCAAGAGGCAATCCACCACACCACACTGGAGTAGGGTATTACACCACAACGGTGGCCTGAACCAGTATAAATCTCGTGTCTCTTGTGTTGCGGGTTCGTCGAGCTAGGCTTTGAGATGGCGGTGAGGCTGAGAGCGTGATTAGGTAGGGGGAGATCTTCGTGTGCACCCCAGTGTTCGAACCTCAAGGGTTTTCCCGGAACCCGAAATCTGACATTTGGCGCGCCAGGTAGGGGTGCGCCGAAGCTTTCCTTCCGTCGATCCGCATCCCATCGCTTCGTCGCATCCATGGCGGACGCTCGCCTAGCTCACGCTGAGCGCCGGGCCGTCCTCGCCGCCCGCGTTGCTCAGACGGCTCCCGTCGGCGGGCCTCCCCGTTGTTCTCCGTCACCTGCCGACAACGCCGTCACCGGCCCGGCAGGAAACGAGCAGCAAGCTTGCTCATTACACCCCTCGGTGCGCGGGACGGCAGCACCGCCACTCCGTCGCTGACTCCGGCTGGCTCGTCGTCGCACGCTCGTCGCGCTCCCATGGACGCGCAGGCCGTGTTGCTCATGGCACGCAAGCTCCTGCGCTACCGCCCCGTTGACGACCTCTACGAGGACTGGCTGGACCGCATCGCCGAGCTTGTCAGCACCGCAGGGGGCTCCCCCGCACCATCCATCTCGCTGCCTCGCCCTCCGCCAGTCGCGGGCGACGTAGCTCATGGAGCGCCACCACCGCCGCCTCCGCACCAAGATGGCGTCCTGGCGCCAAGGCGTGTGGCCCCTCGGCGTGACCCACCGCGTTGGGCGCCCGTGCGCGAAGAAAGAAGCTGCCAGGAAGTTCCCCGGCCGTAAGAGAACGTTCCCGCGCTCCCAGCACCACTGTGACAAGACCGTGCGCCGCCTGCAGTGGCGGTGCGCGGACATCAAGGGCAGGCTCCACATCAGCAAAGGGTCCTGGTGGCCACCGCAGGCTGCCGTGCATTCACTCCTGAGCTGCGTAGCATCGCCTGGCCGGGCATGTTCAAGCCAGACCTGCCTCCTCGCTACGACGGCACCCCCGACACCGTGGAGTTCCTGCAGCTCTACGAGCTGAGCATTGAGGCGGCCAACTGCGACGAAAAAGTCATGGAGAATTGGTTCCCTATGGCTCTCATGGCTCCTGAACTTGCCCCCGGGCTCGATTTCCTATTAGAACGAGATGTGGGGCTGCTTCATCGCCAACTTCCAGGGCACTCGCGACAGCCCTCCGGCCGCGGGTGACCTGCGCCGCATCAAGAAGCAGCTAGGAGAGACCCTACAGAAGTACATCCAGCTCTTCAACAATGTTCGCCTCAAGATTCCCAAGGTGACGGACGAGGCCATCATTTCGGCGTTTTCTGATGGCTTCCGCGACGTCAAGTTGAAGGAGGAGCTAGCCATCCACGAGGAGCTGCGCACGACCTTGGAGCTATTCAACATGGCGACCAAGTGCGCAAGGGCTGAGGAAGGGCGCCTTTCCCTCCTCGAGCTCCTGGCTGCTGACCCTGAGGAGAAGAAAGCCAAGGCCAAGGACACGAAGCGCAAAGGAGTGGCTGTACTCGTGGCGGAGCCAGACACGAAGCATGGCCCGGACCAGCCTGAGTCATCCAAAAGCAGTCGTCCATTCTGCGCCTTCCACAACGTCCACAGCCACAACACGAATGACTGTCAAGAGCTTAGGGCCATTCGAGATGGACGCCTCGGTCGACGCCCCGAGCGCAACAACCGGGGCTACGACCGAGGAGGAGGGTGTGGCGGAGGACACTGGGACGACCATGCCCCCTGCCAGGACTGGCGCGATCGGCCTCGTGAGGACCGCTGGCAAGACCAGCTTCCTGAGGGCGCATGGAGGAATCAGCCTCGCGAGGACCGCCCACAGGGCAATGCTGGCCTTCCTTTGCTACCGCCACCGCCAAGAAGGAACGACGACCACCATCAGGACGAGGGGGCTGGGGGCTCCCAAGAGCCACGCGCTATCGTGTGCATCTTGGGCGGAGCTCAGGCCCCAGCCTCTCAGCGCATCTTCAAGCAGCTTGCTTGCGACGTGAACGAAGTCCTCCCCGGGCTCGAGCCACACGCCCGCTTAGGTGGTCCAAGTGCGCCATCGCCTTCAGTTCAGCGGATCAGCTCAAGTGCGCGGCCACCGCCGGCGCCCTCCTGATGCTTTGCTCATCCATCATCAGCAACATGCAAGTCACCAAGACCCTCATCGATGGCGGCGCAGGGTTTAACATCCTGTCCCTCGAGACGTTCGACAGCCTCCAAGTGCCATACGATCAGCTTCAGCCTACCAAGCCTTTCTCAGGAGTAACCGATGGCTCCACCACCCCGATAGGGCAGGTCCGCCTCCCTGTCACCTTTGGACAGCGCGACAACTACCGCACCGAGCTCATCGACTTCGACGTCGCCCACATCCGACTGCCGTACAACGCCATCCTCGGGTATCCGGCCCTGGCCAAGTTCATGGCAGTGACACACCACGGCTACAACGTCCTCAAGATGCCTGGAAGCGGCGGGATCATCATCGTCCCCTGCAAAGAAAAAGATGCGGTGTGCTCCCTCGAGCGCGCCTTCCAAGCTGCATCCATCGAAGACCCGACAACAATGCAGCACAGCACCCTCTTGAGGTCGCCCCAAGAAGAAGAAGCAGCTACTCCGCGACGGGCCTCAGGGGAGCGGCGCCCCAAGTGGTGCCACGTCAGGATCGACGCCCGCGCCTGGGGCGCCTCCCTCCCTCGCACAGGAAGGTGCGCCCGGCACCCTCCTCGGGCAGGGCTCGAGGGCTCTCTTCTGGAGGGCCTCCGACCTTGCCAACATCACGAGGGAGGTGCTTGGGCACCACATGGAGGCGTGCTTTGTGGCACGTTTCCCTCAGGATGACACCATGCGGGGGGCGCCCAGCGCTCAGGAGTTCATTGCCAAGACCACTGAGGAGCTGCAGGATGCGAGAGCTATGCGCGGTGATCGTCGCCCACCTGGCACGCCCCCCCCCCCCATCTAGGCGAGGATGGCGGGCTGCGCGTCTGCATCGACGTCCCAGGGCTCAAAAGCCGCATCTCAGGAGCTTTTCTGGCCTTCGTGCGTGGGACGTTGCGAGGGCCCACCTCACAGATACGTTCGCATGTCGTTTGGCCTACCGAGCGTGGCGTCCGCCTTCCAGCGTAACCTGCAGAGCATCCTGGCGGCTCAGGAGGCCAAGCATCATGCCGTCCTGGCGGAGATGGAGACGGTCCTCAAGGAACCGCCTGGACCCCCAGAGCCTCCCGAGGCTCAGGGCCCCGATGCTCGTGAGGAGCAACCCCTTCACCGCGCATCTTCAGCTGCCCCAACATCCCTTCGACAACAGAACCAGGTGACATCTTTCGAGTTTATTTAGCTGGGAGCGCCCCTCGGGCTGCATCATTCCCAGGCCGCGTGGGTCTGTCCCTGCGGCATGTATCCTTTTACGTCTTTAGCTTACTCTACTGGGGGCACCCCTCGGGCTGCATCATCACCAAGCCGCTCGGGTCCAGCCCAGTGGCATGCATCGTTCTTGCATTTATCTGAGCTAGTTCGCTTTCCATGCATAATCTATCTATGGTTATCACCTGCTTGATTGCTACCTACCACGGGAGCTACACTCTCTGGCACGGCGCCTGTGCATGGGTCCGTCCCAGCAGCGTCGACAAATTTGAGTGGTCGAGCTCTTGCTTGCGGCACGCCCCGCGCACGTCACCTCACCAGGCCCTCAGTGCCTTCATCTTCTTGCAGAGCAACCTGCGGCGGACCGGCAATCACCGCAGCAATCTGTGTTTCTCCTCGTGCTGACCTGCAGGAATCTCCCGAGAACGACAGCGGGCGGTACCACGGGCTCCTTCTTCTCCCATGCTATTCACTTGCGCGTTAAAAGGGGGGCTCCCGAGCATCGCGACTCAGGAGCTCTTACTGGCTCTCCATCCCTCACCCCTGGCCTTGCCACGGCATCGCGACCTGGCATACCAGCGGCGGCTGAGCACGCTCGGGGCCGGGACCTGAGGACGTAGGGCACATAGAAAAGCCTGGAGAAAAGGGGGAGGCTCGCACGGGCCTAACTTCGCTGCGCTGCCGTTGCACGAGTCTGGCGCATCACGAGGAACTAACTCTGGATTACCAAGATAAATCTCTCGCACTCGGGTCAACCGATTGCCACAACATAGGATTCTCACTTGCTGCAGCCCTACTGCGGCGATGTCGCCTCCCTTTCTAACCTCTCGGTAGCCGCTTGCGCGCTAAAGGGGACTTCCTGAGCATCGCGCCTCAGGAGCTCCTACTGGACCTCGGGCCGCTCACCTCCTAGCCTTGACCACGGCATCGCGACTTGGCATACCAGTGATGGCTGCAGCCTGCCTGGGGACTGGGACCTATCAGCATAGAGCACCAAGCCGTCGGGGCGTTGGAAAGGGGAGACCGAGCCGAAGCAGGACATGCGCTCGCGAATTTTCACAATAAGGATAATATGAACAAAAAACATTACAGATCCCTTACACACCCCCACGGGTCCGTTTCGATTCCTCGTAGGGAAAAAAAAGAGGGGAGTTCCTAGGAGTCCTATCTACACGCGCCAGCGCGGCGGCGCCATCATCAACAGTGGGCCATGGGAGGCCGATGCCGACCCCATCTAGATCAGCGACGGCGGAGGCCAGACGCTGCGGCCTTGCTTCGGGCCCGGCGAGAGCTCGGGGGCATGTAGCTGTCGTCGCTTGTCTCCGGGGTCTCGTAAGGCTCGGGAGAGCCGCTGGACTCCCAAGAGCCGCTGCTGCTGCTGGAGGAGCTGCTGGCGGAGCCGACGACAAGCTCGGTGCTGGCCGCAGCGCCGTCTCGATGACCTCCTCCAGGGCAGCACTCCAAGCGGTGGCCTTCCGCGTCAAAGACCTTGAAGAACATCATGGAAGCACCGTCGTACCTGAAGTGGATGGCGAGGGCGCCTTCCACGCGGCAGACCCGAGCAACCTCACCCCAGCCGCGGGTCATGAAGATCTTGCCCGGGGAGATGGCTTCCACCTCCGCTCCAGTCGCTGGGGCGGCGCAGTCGGTGTGCTGCAGCCAAAGCTCCAGGGGGCCTCTCGGTGGCATCTCGGCGGAGATGAACTGTGGGAAGCAAATACTAGAGCGCGAGGGCATCGCCGCCCACATCACGAGTTCGCACGAGGAGTCCCCGGCATGGACTCCTGGGGCAACGACGTGCGTCACCGCAGGGCGGCGACCACGGCCCTGGCGTGGGCGCGGCGCTCGTCGCCTCCTTCTACGGAGCCGCCATCTTGGGCGTATAGAGGCAGCGGGTCCCCGGGAGGAGGCCGCTCGTACCAAGGCCTCGACACCTCTGGCCTCACGCCCATGTCGCAGCGATGGCTCGGCCTCTTCTTCGGCGGAAGTGGCCCGGGCTCGTCGCGGGGCTTTTTTCCCTTCTCTGCGGCCGAGAACCTTCGAATAGGCGCCATGGATGCTGCTGCTAGCTATGGAGCGAGGAAGAAGAAGCGAGCGGAGCAAGAAGAGATGAGCAACAAGGGCTCCGGCCCCCTCCTCATTTATAGCAGGAGAAGGCCAACTGACGATCCCCACAATCACAGGTAATGATAGTTTTTCCTTGCATGCAGCAGGGACTCATCAAGTCGGGCAGTTGCCGAGGCAGCGTGGGGAAGCGGAGATGCCCACGTCCAATCAATCACCACGCGTCGACCAAGGCCGCAGGCTGTTGGGGCCCGCGGCGCTCCGCACTTTCTCTTTGGCTTCGCCTTGAAGCCAAGTTCGAGCGCGCCTTGGGCTCGGGGGCTACTGTCGGCGTCCTGGGAACGGGGGTCCCCAGACTTGGCTGCCTGCGGCCCACGGCATGGCTCCACTAGCGGCCCTGTACGTCCCATCTTCACCAGCAAACACTCAAAACCCTCGCGAGGGGCCAAGCCTCGCGGGGCAGACGACACAAGACCTCCTCGGGAGCTGCCTCGCCAGGCTGGGTCGCGAGGGGCGGAGAGATCAATGCGAGGGGACGTCACCCGTGACGATCTGTAACATCCCAAATTTCCTATTTGGAATGTTTTACAATTATAGCTAAGAATCTATGCATATTGTTTGAATTTGAGTGACATTTGAAGTTTCTGAAGTTTTGGACTTGTTGGAAATTGAATTCAAAATTTTGGCAGTGGAAATCATTTCAAAAACTATGCCTGATAAATACTTGAGAAAAAGTATGAGAGGAGTAAACATGACACTCTAAAAATATCAGAGGAAAAATATTGCCAAAAGGTTTGAATTCAAATGTGAGTTTTATTTGAATTTTGGAAAAAATGATTTTTCATAAAGTTTGGATTTTGCCTCGAAAAATGTTCAAATGATAGGAATATTCCCTGATCATTTTGATATATATATGTCCTATATAAAATATTTATATTTAAGTATTTTTCTCTCTCTAATTATTCAAAAAAAAGAAAAGGAGGACCCGAGGCGCCCGGCCAGAACCCGGCCAGTGCTTGAGGCCCACCAGTATGACCACCACCCGGCCAGCGCCAATGACAGCCACGCCCACGCCCTCGCCTGAAAACCCTCGGACGGTCGCCCACCCGATCCCCTCTCTCCTCACCCGCCGACACCCGGGCCCCACCCCTCCTTCTTCCCCTCGCCCAAGTCACCCGCGCCGCCGCTCGCCGGAAACCCCCGAGATCTCCGGGATCTCATCCCGATCCCCTCCCGATTGCCCCCTCGTCCAAGTCGACGCCTTCCCCCTATAAATACCCCCCCTCGACCCCGTTCCCCCCCCCTCGCCCCCTCGCCCGACCCCTCCCTCTCGCCACAATCACTCGCCGGAGCACACCTTTGCCGGCCATTGTTACCACCCGGCCGCCCGAACCCCCTCGAGCCCCCGACTCCACCGTCGACTCCCCTCGCCCGCACCGCGAGGTCTCCGCCGTCTTCCCGACCACCGGAGCCGCCCAATCATCGCCAGTCGAAATCGGCCGCCGTCGTCGCCGCCACCGCGGTGAGTCACCGGAGAACCCCGCCGCCGTTCGATCTAAATCCTAGGGTTGAGATTAGAAGCAGCGAAGCGGTAGGTTTATTTTAAATAGACCGGTTTTATCCCGGTTAGTTCCGGTTTATTTTTAGTTAGGGTTTTTAGTTGAACCGGCCGATTCGTTTAAACCCTAGGCCCGTTTTAGTTATATTACTTGAAGCTTTAGATAGTCACATTTGCCAGTTTTTCTTTTATTTTCGTTTTCTGTTTTAACAGAATAGTTTCAGATTTGAAAAATTCATATCTTTTAATCTACTTAATATTTTTAAGTGATTCCTTTTTTGTTGGTTTGAAAATTTCTTATAGTTTCTTCAGAAAATATAATTAGCCATGTTAAAATTATTTAAAATTGCTTTATTTTAGATTTAGACAGAATAGTAAATCTGCTATAAAGTGAGTTAGGAAAATTATTTTCTAGTGATTCTTTTGTCACAACTTTGTTTTGACATTACCTAACCGTAGGGAATTTATTTGGGCATTTTAGGATTAATAAAAAAATAGTTTTAGTCAGAATCATGTTATTCTTAATTAATTAACTAGCTACTGTTTTCCTATTGTTTTAGTTAGCAAATAAATTTATTTTTCATATGTGATAGATTATTCTAGGTTAGTTTCTGTCACTTTAGAGCATGAACTTTTATTTATAATAAATAAAACTTTCATTTTATTTTTCCTACTAGAATTTGCTTTAGGCCTAATAGGAGTTTTATAATAGATTTTAAAGTGATTCTTTTTGCTCCTAGTTGCTTGATGAATCCTTTTCTGTTAGGTAGCATAAACCCATGCTTAAGTTCTGTTAAAAAAAATTGTTATGTAAAACTATTTTTAGTTGTTGCTTGAAGTAGGAAAACTTTGATTTGGTTTTTCTTGGAGTTTCCTTTGGGTTTTGATTCGTTTGTTTTGTGTGTTTCATATTACTATGCTGTTATGTAAGTGATCATATGTTGTATGCTTAGTGTGGTTATTGTTTGCCTCGGTAGAATTTCCGAGTCTTGAAGCTTGCTACCACGAGTCCCTAGCTTACGAAGATCGTCGACAAGGCAAGTCATTGATCATGTTTCTTTACAATACCTATGATTTTTATTGCATTAGAATTTCATCCCCACCATGCATGCAGTAGGTGAAATTTTGAAGTTATGTTATTGAGTAGTATAATGAGGTAGGATGAAACAATTCACCTTGTTACCATGACACGGTACGAAGTAGTTTATTTTTGCTATGCTTTCAGAAGCGGGGTTGGTTGAGTGAATTCATAAGGGAGATGTGAGAGTCTTAAAGATGATGACAACCCCATGACTTCAAGATCAAGGTGGACTTCGAAATTCACTACTGGGTGGAGGACGGTTGACGGGCACCCTGGAGAACCCAGTGGTTGGCCGGGATGCATGGAGAAGCGCCATGACATCTTGCGGAAAGCTTCACCCAGCCACGAAGAGGCGGATGTATACCCCATTGACGGAAGCTTACTGTGCAGCCGCAAAGCCATTATGGGCTCGGCTTGGTCAACCCTAGTTGCGACTCTGGCTGGGCCGGTACTATGAGATGTAGAAGAACGGTAGGATTGGATGGGTACCGGCGGTGGTCGAGGAAATCTTGGAAGACCTGTTTCGTTCGTCCGTCTTCAAACACCATGAAGTGCGAAGACTTAAAAGGAGGAGCGATTCTTGCGGGTAAAGTCATAAACCTCTGCAGAGAAAAGATCTAATCGATTAGCCGTGTCCCCGGTTACGGACAATTTGAGCCTCTGGAACTTGGAAGTATTCAGAAATCTCAACACTGAAATTAATAATTTAATTGAGGGGTTATGACTTAATAATTTGGGAATGAGACATTGGTTGGCGGAACCATCTCAATAACTACCAACAATTTTGTAGTATTTGCAAGCAAGTCCACTGTAGTAGGGAAAAACTGGCTTTTCGCAAAATGATGAAACTTAGAGCCCCGCAGCCAAATTGCATATAGTGTTAGTAATTTTATCATTGTTCTCTCTGTTGGGGAACGTAGTAATTTCAAAATTTTCCTACGATCACGCAAGACCATGGTGATGGCATAGCAACGAGAGGGGAGAGTGTCCGTCCACGTACCCTCGTAGACCGAAAGCGGAAGCGTTATAACAACGCTGTTGATGTAGTCAGACGTCTTCACGATCCGACCGATCCAAGCACCGAACGACGGCACCTCCGAGTTCTGCACACGTTCAGCTCGATGGCGATCCCGGACTCCGATCCAGCAAAGTGTCGGGGATGAGTTCCACAAGACGACGCAAGGCGTGGTGACGATGTTGATGCTCCACCGACGAGGGCTTCGCCTAAGCTCATGACGATATGACTTCTCCGCGAGGCTTCGCCTAAGCTCTGACGATATGACGAAGTGGAATATGGTGGAAGGGGCACCGACACGGCTAAGGAAAGATCCGTAGATCAACTTGTGTGTCATGGGGTGCCCCTGCCCCGTATATAAAGGAGCAAGGAGGAGGTGGCCGGCCAAGGAGAGGCGCACCAAGGGGGAGTCCTACTCCCACCGGGAGTAGGGACTCCTCCTTTCCTAGTAGGAGTAGGAGAGAAGGAAGGGAAGGGAAGAAGGTGCGGCCTCCCCTAGTCCAATTCGGACTAGGCCTTGGGGCTCGCAGCCTGCCCTAGGCAGCCCCTCTCTCTTTCCCGCAGGGCCCAATAAGGCCCAATACTTCTCCCGGCGAATTCCCGTAACTCTCGGTACTCAAAAAATACCGAATCATTCGGAACCTTTCCGAACTCCGAATATAGTCGTCCAATATATCGATCTTTACGTTTCGACCATTTCGAGACTCCTCGTCATGTCCCCAATCTCATCCGGGACTCCGAACTCCTTCGGTACATCAAAACTCATAAACTCATAATATAACTGTCATCGAAAACCTTAAGCGTGCGGACCCTACGGGTTCGAGAACTATGTAGACATGACCTAGAACTATTCTTGGTCAATAACCAATAGCGGAACCTGGATGCCCATATTGGCTCCTACATATTCTACGAAGATCTTTATCGGTCAAACCGCATAACGACATCGTTGTTCCCTTTGTCATCGGTATGTTACTTACCCGAGATTCGATCGTCGGTATCCAATACCTAGTTCAATCTCGTTATCGGTAAGTCTCTTTACTCGTTCCGTAATACATCATCTCACAACTAACTCATTAGTTGTAATGCTTGCAAGGCTTAAGTGATGTATATTACCGAGAAGGCCTAGAGATACCTCTCCGACAATCGGAGAGACAAAACCTAATCTCGAAATACGCCAACCCAACAAGTACCTATGGAGACACCTGTAGTACTCCTTTATAATCACCCGATTCGTTGTGGACGTTTGGTAGTACCAAAGTGTTCCTCCGGTAAACGGGAGTTGCATAATCTCATAGTTATAGGAACATGTATGGGTCATGAAGAAAGCATTAACATACTAAGCGATCAAGTGTTAAGCTAACGGAATGGGTCATGTCAATCAGATCATTCAACTAATGATGTGACCTTGTTAATCAAATAACAACTCCTTGTTCATGGTTAGGAAACATAACCATCTTTGATTAACAAGCTAGTCAAGTAGAGGCATACTAGTGACATCTTTGTTTGTCTATATATTCACACATGTATTATGTTTCCAGTTAATACAATTCTAGCATGAATAATAAACATTTATCATGATATAAGGAAATAAATAATAACTTTATTATTGCCTCTAGGGCATATTTCCTTCACTCTCTTCATGACTTGCCGACATATTCAAAATGCTGACCTACACGGCTGCAACGTCTTATGTTGCAGAGGAGTATTCCGATCAGGATTGAGGCTACGATCCGCGCTTGGCGATTGCCCTTTGGAGTCGGATGGACTCGCTATTCTTCTACGCTTGCATGACTTTACTTAGTTTATTTCTCATGAGTTGGCCTTGGCCGAATTTATTCTATTGTAATAAAGACTCGATATGGGAATCGTGTAATAAATTCAGGTGTGATTGAACTTTGATTATTTCATCAATGTCTTGTGAGTGCGGCATGATCTTGGGATGGTACAGAATACGAGACTTGACCGATTTTGGGTCAGTCGCTCTGAGAGATGGTATTCAGAGCACTGTTGACCGTAGGACGTAACCCCTAGGATCGGAAAGCCATAGGAAGAGACTATTTATTTTATATACTTATCATTCCATAATTCTCCCCTGTTCATTTCTGACTTCTCTCCGATTTTCAACATTCTAGATGGCCGTCGAGTTCACCCCAGTTTGCTACGGAGTTTTGCGGCCAGATGAGGCGATGCCCTTGGCGAGGAAGCTGGTCCAGATCGTGAAGAAGCTGAAGATTGCTCGCCCTCGATCGCCGGAAGCCTACCAATGCACTTCCGAGCGGATACCCGCTTCTGAGGATCGAGGTACACATTCGAGGAGAACCTTCGGAGGACATCTGAGCCTATTGAGTTTGAGTTTACCGACTTCAAGCTGGATCCTCGGAAGAGACATGGCGATTTATCGTGCACTTGGACATCTCCGAGAAGAGTGCAGGCCGAGCTCGATCCATCGAGACCTCGCCATGGTTTCCCTTGAGCAAGGAATGGAGATATCATCCGCATCAGAGGGCGATTCCATTCTCGTATGTCCAAGACTTGGAGTGCCTCCTCGAAGCAGGAGATCCGGACTTCGCCGTAACTTCGAAGGTACATAGGAGGCTGTTGTTCCGTGAACTGGAAGCTGGAAGAGAAGGCACACGCAGACTTCCTTGACCATGAGGAAGAAATCGCGGACTTCATGGAGAGAGTCGACGACACGAAAATGAAGGTTGCCGCGTTAGAGGAAAAGATGGACTTGGGAGAGGACCTTTTTCCGAGTGGAGATGACGGACCTCTCGTGAGCAATGATCAGGATTATGAAGGGAGTTCCACTGGAGAAAGCCGCAAGAGGAGGCGCCGCACCAGAGGACGCAAGGATTATTGATGAAGACATTTAGTCGACCGCCATGTTATTTTATTTTCCGTCGATCAGTTAGGCCGTTATTTTCGATTAGTCGTGAGATATTTTGAAATCGAGATTGAACCATGTTTGAGTGGAATGAATAAATGATTGGTGTGATTATGATTGTGCATTCATATGGGTAGTGATATTTTCTCATTAGACTATTGTTCTATTCTAATTTTCTCATCCACTCCAAAACACCAGATGCCTCAGGGCGTGACCCGGTCTCAACTTCCCGCCAGAGCTCACCCATCGATTCAGCGGCGAATGCCCTCATGCAGATGCTCATTCGTAATCAGAACAACAACAACAACAATCCACCGCCACCACCCCTGTTGACAACTTGACTCGATTCCTAAGGCTGAATCCGCGGTGTTCTCTAGCAGACCTTGAGCCGATTGTGGCCGATGATTAGCTCATAAGGTCGGAAGAGAGTTAGTCACTTTGTTGGATGCTGCTTGATGCGAGAGAAGGTGCACTTTGCCTCACATCAACTTGATGGACCTGCAGCTTCTTGGTGGGAGAACTACACCGCCACTTATCCCATCGGCACCATCACGTGGGATCAATTCCATGAGCCTTCCTCACCGCTCATGTCTCATTTGGAGCCATGAGTGCGAAGAAGCGTGAGTTCCGCAACTTACGCCCGAAGGAACCGTCTTGTGGGGCGATGCGTGGATGAGTTCAACAAGTTAGCTCGCTATGCCCGGATGATGTGGCCACAGATGCCACAAAGCAGGAAAAGTTTCTCGAGGGACTCAATGACGAGCTGGGTATGCAGCTAATGGTGGCTACCTTCACCAACTACCAGGAGCTGGTAGACAAGGCCACCATACTTGAAGGCAAGCAGCAGCAGATTGATAGCCCCAAGCGGAAGTATGGCCAGGGGAAGTACAACTCTGGAGCTCAGCAGAAACCCCGTTATGCTCCATACTCAGGAGGGCATACCCATCATAATCATGGAGGACATAACCATGGAGGAAATGGGAACAACATAACCAGGACAACAAGTCGTGCAATGGAAGCGGCAATGGCAACCAGCATCGTCCTGCCCGGCTCGAGAAAGATCTCGAGTCACATCACTGTTTCAAGTGCGGAAAACAGGGCACTATGCCACCGACTGCCGGAGGCCAAGCGGAGGAATGGAAAGCGGCAATGGAAGCTCGTGAAGAAGCCCAACCCTTTCCCTCGTGCGCAGGTGAACCACATTGGCGTGGAGGACGTCTATGATCAGCCGGTTTCTTGTGGTTGGTAAGTTTTATTGAATTCACGTTCGGTATTGGTACTCTTTGATTACGGTGCAACGCATTCATTCATATCAAGGGTAGTTGTGGAAAAGTACGGTTTGCCCACTAAAACCCTTAGAAGCCCCTTCGCGTCGATTCGCAGGAGGAGAAATGATGGCAGGCTTAGGCTGTCATGCAACCCTCAACATCGGAAATCATAAATTTCCGCAGACCTCATAGTATTGGAAACCCGGACCTTGGATGTAATCCTAGGCATGGATTGGTTGACGAAGTTGAAGGAAACATAGGCGTGCCCAAGAAGTCAATTCTGCTCACCACCGGGCGAGAAGAGGATCAAGTATGTATCGGGCGTAGCGGATGAAGAACCGGTGAATTCCCTCACGGGAGTTGTTCAGGGAGGAAGTGCCGATGGTGCAAGATTTTCCCTATGTGTTTAGGAGGAATTACCAGAATGCCACCGGACAGAGACATTGAATTTGATTGAGTTATTGCCGGCACAGCCCCAATATCCAAGAGACCCTATCTCGATGCCCCGAGCGAATTGGAAGAGATCAAAAAGCAAATTAATGAGCTATTGGAGAAGGGATATATTCGGCCAAGCTCATCACCTTGGGGAGCCCCAGTTCTTTTGGTAGAGAAGAAGGATGGAAGCCTGAGAATGGTTGTGGATTATCGTTCGTTGAGCAGCGTGACCATCAAGAACAAGTACCCTCTGGCGATGATTAATGATCTATTTGATCAGCTAGTTGGAGCCAAGGTATTCTCCAAGATCGATCTTGATCGAGGTATCATCGATTGAAGATCCGTGAAACGGATATACCCAAAACAGCATTTACCACCGTGTATGGTTTATATGAGTATACCGTCATGTCATTCGGATTGACTAATGCCCTGCATACTTCATGAACTTGATGAACAAGGTATTTATGGAATATCTGGACAAATTTGTCGTGGTGTTCATCGATGATATCTTGATTTTCTCCAAGAGCGAGGAAGAGCATAAGGAACATTTGCGTCTAGTTACGGAGAAACTCAAAGAACATCAGTTGTATGCCAAGTTCAGCAAATGTGAATTTTGGCTGAAGGAAGTCGGATTCCTCGGACATGTTATTTCAGGAGAAGGAATAGCGATTGACCCCACCAAGGTTGTATCGATCATCGATTGGCGATCACCCACCTCAGTCAAGGAGATCCGCAGTTTTCTCGGACTCGCAGGATATTATCGGAGGTTTATTGAGAACTTCTCGAAGATTGCCAAGCCCATGAGCGAGCTGTTGAAGAAGGATGCCAAGTACATTTGGACCGAGGATTGTGAAGCCAGTTTTCAGGAGTTGAAGAAACGTTTGGTCACAGCCCCAAAACTGATTTTGCCGGAATACACAAGGATTACCAGGTATATTGTGACACTTCTCGTCATGGACTCGGAGGAGTACTCATGCAGGAAGGAAAAGTTGTAGCTTATACCTCCAGACAGCTACGACCACACGAGATGAATTATGCCACACATGATTTGGAGTTAGCAGCCGTAGTGCATGCACTCAAGACCTGGAGACATTTCCTTATCGGAAACCGTTGTGATGTTTACACCGATCATAAGAGCTTGAAGAATAATTTCACGCATAAAGAGATGAACCTCGAGCGGAGGAGATGGCTAGAGTTAATCAAGGACTATGACATGAGATTGCATTACCACCCAGGAAAGGCTAATGTTGTAGCAGATGCTTTGAGCCGTAAGAGTTATGTGAATACTCTTATAGCAGGAGGATTACCCCAGGAGTTAGCCGATGTCCTCAGAGATCTCCGACTGGAGATAGTTCCGAGAGGATATGTTTCAGCTCTGGAAGTTCAGTCCACCTTGACCGAAAGAATTCGTAAAGCCCAGAAGTCGGACAAGGAAATTGATGAGATAAAGAAAAGGATGAATGAAGGAAAAGCTAAAGGGTTTCGTAAGGATGAATACGGAGCTATATGGTACGAGGATCGATTTATGTACCCAATGATCCCGAACTCGTAAAGCTAATTCTTGAGGAGGCTCATAATTCACCGTACTCGATTCACCCGGTAACACCAAGATGTACACAGATTTGAAGGAAAGTTTACGGTGGGCAGGTATGAAGAAGGATATTGCCGAGTACGTAGCGGTATGCGATGTTTTTCAACGAGTAAAGGCAGAACTTGAAGCCAGCAGGGTTACTTCAACCTTTGCCGATTCGAGTGGAAATGGGAAAAACTTGGAATGGATTTTATCACAGGATTACCCGGGACCCGTTCAGGTTATGATTCCATCTGGGTAGTGGTTGATCGATTGACCAAGGTAGCTCATTTCATTCCGTGAAGACTACCTATACCGGTGCTAAGTTAGCCAAGATATACATGACCAGGATCGTATATGCATGGAGTTCCGAGGAGTATCGTGTCGATAGAGGAACACAATTTACCTCAAAGTTTTGGAATCAGTTGCATGAAACTTTGGGTGCGAGGCTGGAGTTCAAGATCTGACTTTTCATCCATGAGCAGATGGACGAGACCGAGAGAGTCAACCAGATCACGGAGGACATGTTGAGAGCTTGTGCGCTAGACTATGGGTCTAGATGGGATGATAATTTGCCATACGCGGAGTTCTCATACAACAACAGTTATCAGACCAGTCTGAAGATGGCCCCTTTCGAAGCTCTATACGGAAGGAGGTGCAGAACACCATTGTTGTGGGATGGTGTTGGAGATCGAAAACTTTTCGGTCCCGATCTTATCAGAGATTCCGAAGAGAAAGTCAAGCTGATTCGAGATAGACTCAAGGTAGCTCGGTCGAGGCAGAAGAGTTATGCCGACGAAGAACGCAAGGAAGTAACTTACGAGGCGGGAGACAGGCATATCTCCGTGTGTCCCCCACTTCGTGGAATCAAGAGCTTCGGTGTTAAAGGAAAGTTAGCACCCGATTCATTGGCCCTACAAAATCCTGGAGCGTCGTGGAGAAGTTGCTTACAAGTTGGAATTGCGGAAGGATTGTCCGGAGTTCATGATGTCTTCCATGTTTCTCGGTGAAGAAATGCCATGCCGACATGGCCGATATTCCGTTGAGAGACACGGTGCCCCTAGAGGCCATGCAGCTCGACGGTGATCGACTTATGAGGAGAAACCCGTCCGAATTCTCGAGCCTGCGACGAGTCACCAGCAACAAGATCATCAAGTTACGCAAGGTGTGGAGTCATCACTCCGAGGAGGAAGCCACACAGGGCGAGAAGAAGACCTCCGCCGAGACCATCCGCACCTATTTGCTAGCCAACCCGAATCTCGAGCGCGAAATTCATCTTAAGGTGGGTAGGTTTGTAACATCCCAAATTTCCTATTTGGAATGTTTTACAATTATAGCTAAGCATCTATGCATATTGTTTGAATTGAGTGACATTTGAAGTTTCTGAAGTTTTGGACTTGTTGGAAATTGAATTCAAAATTTTGGCAGTGGAAATCATTTCAAAAACTATGCCTGATAAATACTTGAGAAAAATTATGAGAGGAGTAAACATGACACTCCAAAAATATCAGAGGAAAAACATTGCCAAAAGGTTTGAATTCAAATGTGAGTTTTATTTGAATTTTGGAAAAAATGATTTTTTTATAAAGTTTGGATTTTGCCCTGAAAATGTTCAAATGATAGGAATATTCTGATCATTTTGATATATATATGTCCTATATAAAATATTTATATTTAAGTATTTTTCTCTCTCTCTAATTATTCAAAAAAAAAGAGAAAAGGAGGACCCAGGCGCCCGGCCGAGCCATTGACCCGGCCAGTGCCGAGGCCCACCAGTGACCACCCGGCCCAACCGCGGCCATGAGCCCGCCCAGCGCCTCGCCGAAAACCCTCCGGGACGGTCGCCCGCCGATCCCTCTCTCCTCACCCGCCGACACAGGCCCCACCCTCCTTCTTCCCCTCGCCCAAGTCACCCAGCGCCGCTCATAGGAAACCCGAGATCTCCGGGATCTCATCCCGATCCCCTCCCGATTGCCCCCTCGTCCAAGTCGACGCCTTCCCCCTATAAATACCCCCCCTCGACCCCGTTCCCCCCCTCGCCCCCTCGCTCGACCCCACTCTCTCGCCGCAATCGCTCATGCACCGCACCGCCAGCGCCATTGTTACCACCAGCCGCCTGAACCCTCGAGCCCCCGACTCCACCGTCGACTCCCCTCGCCGCCGCACCAGCGGAGGTCTCCGCCGTCTTCCCGACCACCGAGCCGCCAATCATCGCCAGTCGCCGTCGGCCGCCGTCGTCGCCGCCACCGCGGTGAGTCACCGGAGAACCCGCCGCCGTTCGATCTAAATCCTAGGGTTGAGATTAGAAGCGTGACGGTAGGTTTATTTTAAATAGACGGTTTTATCCGGTTAGTTCCGGTTTATTTTTAGTTAGGGTTTTAGTTGAACCGGCCGATTCGTTTAAACCCTAGGCCCGTTTTAGTTATATTACGCGAAGCGTTAGATAGGCCCATTAGCCTGTTTTTCTTTTATTTTCGTTTTCTGTTTTAACAGAATAGTTTCAGATTTGAAAAATTCATATCTTTTAATCTACTTAATATTTTTAAGTGATTCCTTTTTTGTTGGTTTGCAAATTTCTTATAGTTTCTGTAGAAAATATAATTAGCCATGATAAAATTATTTAAAATTGCTTTATTTTAGATTTAGATAGAATAGTAAATCTGCTATAAAGTGAGTTAGGAAAATTATTTTCTAGTGATTCTTTTTGTCACAACTTTGTTTTGACATTACCTAACAGTAGGAATTTATTTGGGCATTTTAGGATTAAAAAAAATAGTTTTAATCAGAATCATGTTATTCTTAATTAATTAACTAGCTACTGTTTTCCTATTGTTTTAGTTAGCAAATAAATTTATTTTTCATATGTGATAGATTATTCTAGGTTAGTTTCTGTCACTTTAGAGCATGAACTTTTATTTATAATAAATAAAACTTTCATTTTATTTTTCCTACTAGAATTTGCTTTAGGCCTAATAGGAGTTTTATAATAGATTTTAAAGTGATTCTTTTTGCTCCTAGTTGCTTGATGAATCCTTTTCTGTTAGGTAGCATAAACCCATGCTTAAGTTCTGTTAAAAAAATTGTTATGTAAAACTATTTTTAGTTGTTGCTTGAAGTAGGAAAACTTTGATTTGGTTTTTCTTGGAGTTTCCTTTGGGTTTTGATTCGTTTGTTTTGTGTGTTTCATATTACTATGCTGTTATGTAAGTGATCATATGTTGTATGCTTATTGTGGTTATTGTTTGCCTCGGTAGAATTTCCGAGTCTAAGCTTGCTACCACGAGTCCCTAGCTTACGAAGATCGTCAAAGAAGGCAAGTCATTGATCATGTTTCTTTACAATACCTATGATTTTTATTGCATTAGAATTTCCTCCCACCATGCATGCGATGGGTGAAATTTTGAAGTTATGTTCTTGAGTAGTATCATGAGGTAGGATGAACCAATTCCCTTGTTACCATGACCGGACGAAGTAGTTTATTTTTGCTATGCTTCGTGAAGCGGGGTTGGTTGAGTGAATTCATAAGGGAGATGTGAGAGTCTTAAAGATGATGACAACCCCATGACTTCAAGATCAAGGTGGACTTGAAATTCACTCTTTGGGTGGAGGGCGGTTGGCGGGCACCTGGAGAACCCAGTGGTTGGCGGGATGCATGGAGAAGCGCCATGACATCTTGCGGAAAGCTTCACCCAGCCACGAAGAGGCGGATGTATACCCCATTGACCAGGAAGCTTACGTGCAGCCGCAAGCCATTATGGGCTCACGGCTTGGTCAACCCTAGTTGGGACTCTGGCTGGACGGTACTACGAGATGTAGAAGAGCGGTAGGATTGGATGGAGTACCGGCGGTGGTCGGAGGAACTCTTCGGAAGACCTGTTTCGTTCGTCCGTCTTCAAACACGATGAAGTGCGAAGACTTAAAAGGAGGAGCGATTCTTGCGGGTAAAGTGCGCAAACCTCTGCAGAGAAAAGATCTAATCGATTAGCCGTGTCCCGATTACGGACAATTTGAGCCTCTGGAACTTGGAAGTATTCGGAAATCTCAACACTGAAATTAATAATTTAATTGAGGGGTTATGACTTAATAATTTGGGAATGAGACATTGGTTGGCGGAACCATCTCAATAACTACCAACAATTTTGTAGTATTTGCAAGCAAGTCCACTGTAGTAGGGAAAAAGCGGCTTTTAGCAAAATGATGAAACTTAGAGCCCCACAGCCAAATTGCATATAGTGTTAGTAATTTTATTATTGTTCTCTCTTCATGACTTGCGGCATATTCAAAATCTTGACCTACGGCTGCAACGTCTTATGTTGCGAGAGGAGTATTCCGATCGAGGATTGAGGCTACGATCCGCGCTTGGCGATTGCCCTTTGGAGTCGGATGGACTCGCTATTCTTCTACGCTTCCGCAGCTTTACTTAGTTTATTTCTCATGAGTTGGCCTTAGGCCGAATTTATTCTATTGTAATAAAGACTCGATATGAGAATCGTGTAATAAATTCAGGTGTGATTGAACTTTGATTATTTCATCAATGTACTGTGAGTGCCAGCATGATCTTGGGATGGTACAGACACAGACACTTGACCGATTTTGGGTCAGGTCGCTATACGATCAAGGCCAGGCGGTCACCAACGCGCACAATGTCCACGTTTCCTCTTTGGTGCTAAAGGGGCAAGCGCAGGCGAGAAGTCCCGAGGCATCGGGCAAAGGTTTCCATATCGATGCAACGAGACCAAGACCAGCAGGACGGAGGTCACCGTGGAGCCCAAGACGGCGTCACCACCAGAGCCTTTGGCAGGCGAAGACCACCTTTAGTCAGGATAGCTTGTACTAGTTGTCTCCCTTCGAATTTGGCCGTTGTTGGATCCCTTCCCGCTCAATATTTGGGGAGAGGACTAGGCCTCTATAAATAGGACTAGCCACCATCATAGGGGGGGGAGGATCATCCGGACTGGATCCATTCCATCCTCGCACTCACCAAGCACAAGAACACCTCACCTCAGGAGGTTGTTCTTCCCTTGTACTATTCATCCTCAGCCCAAGAGGAAATCCACTTCACCACACTGGAGTAGGGTATTACACCACAACGGTGGCCCAAACCAGTATAAATCTCGTGTCTCTTGTGTTGCGGGTTCATCGGGCTAGGCTTTGAGATCGCGGTGAGGCAGAGGGCGTGATTAGGTAGGGGGAGATCTTCGTGCGCACCCCAGTGTTTGAACCTCAAGGGTTTTGCCGGAACCCGAAATCCGACACCATCTTGATATGATGATAACCAGAATAAGCATCCAAAAAATTCAAACGCTCACAACCCGCCGTAGCATCAATAATTTGATCAATACGAGGGAGAGCAAAAGGATCAGCCGGACAAGGTTTGTTTAAATCCATGTAATCCGCACACATACGCCAAGTGCCGTTCTTCTTAAGTACCAGCACCGGGTTAGCTAACCACTCGGGATGAAAAACTTCAACAATGAACCCGGCCGCCAAGAGCCGAGCTACCTCTTCACCAATAGCCTTACGCCTTTCTTCATTAAAACAACGCAGAAATTGCTTGACTGGTTTAAACTTCGGATCAATATTGAGAGTGTGCTCAGCGAGTTCCCTCGGTACACCTGGCATGTCAGAAGGCTTCCATGCAAAAATGTCCGGTTCTCACGGATGAACCCGATGAGCGCGCTTTCCTATTTTGGATCCAGATTAGCACTGATGCTGAACTGCTTGGACGAATCGCTAGGAACGAAGTCAACTAGCTTGGTATCATCCGCTGATTTAAACTTCAAAGCCGGGTCATGTTCCGTGGTTGGCTTTTTCAAAGATGTCATGTCTGCCGGATCAACATTGTCCTTATAAAATTTTAACTCCTCTGTTGCACAAATCGACTCAGCATAAGCTGCATCACCTTCTTCACACTCCAAAGCTATCTTCCGGCTTCCATGCACTGTGATGGTCCCCTTGTAACCCGGCATCTTAAGCTTCAGATAAACATAACAAGGCCATCCCATGAAATTGGCATAGGCCGGTCGTCTAAACAGAGCATGATAAGGACTTTTGATCTTCGCCACTTCAAAGGTCAACGTTTCAGACTTGGAATCATGATCATCCCCAAATGCAACCTCCAGAGCTATTTTCCCAACCGGGTATGCCGACTTGCCAGGCACCACGCCATGAAAGACAGTATTTGATGGCTTAAGATTTTTATCAGTCAGCCCCATGCGACGGAAGGTTTTGTAATAAAAGATATTGATGCTGCTACCTCCGTCCATGAGTACCTTAGTGAATTTATATCCTCCAACCTAAGGCACCACCACCAAAGCCAGGTGACCCGGATTATCAAACCATGGCGGGTGATCCTCAGAAATCCACACAATAGGCTGCTCAGACCAGTGCAAGTAATGGGGAACTGCCGGCTAAACGGCATTCACAGCCCTTTTATGGAGCTTCTGGTCCTGCTTGCATAATCTTGTGGTGAAGACGTGGTACTGCCCACTATTCAACTGCTTTGGGTTACTCTGATACCCAGATTGCTGCTGTTGATTTCCCTGGCCAGACTACTGATGATAACCGCCCTGATTGCCTTGATTTCCTTGATGACCCTGGAAGCCAGAATTAGAACCGCCGCCACCATAACCCGGTCCACGAGAACTGCCGCCACCATAACCCGGACCGGAACCGGAGCCTCCGCCCGGCCCATGATTATTCCGGAACAAATCCGAATTTTTAAAGTCCTTCATAATCTGACAGACCTTCCAATGGTGACTGGATGGCCTTTCACGTGATCCGTGTTTCGGACAGGGCTGATTTAGCAGATACTCGAGATTGACAATTGGTCCTCCTGTCCGAGGAGGTGGCTTTCCCTTACGGCGTTGTCTATTATTCTGTATATTAGTATTGGCCACGAAATCCGAATTACCGTCCGCTTTACGCTTACCATTACCCCCCTGGCTCGCCGGGTTATGATGCTGACCTTTGGTGTTGCCACTCTTTTTCCCTTTCCCGGCTTTTCATCATCAGACTCGGGGTCCTTGGTACTATCCGAGTCGGCATATTTAACTAGAGCTGCCATGAGCGTCCCCATGTCATTGCAGTGGCGTTTGAGTCGCCCTAATTTCTGCTTCAAAGGTATGAAACGACAATTGCTTTCCAACATTATGACCGCCGAATAAGCCTTGATACGATATGATGAGTGCAAAATTGCTGAGACCCGGCACACCCAGTGGGTTGTCGACTCACCCTCTTCTTGAACACAAGCAGCCAAATCCACAATCGACGTCAGTTGTTTGCATGTGTCTTTAAACTGCTGTATGAACTGGGCTCGTAGCTCGGCCCATGATCCAATGGAGTTGGCTGGTAGTCCTTTTAACCAGGTGCAAGATGTTCCCTCCAACATCATGGTGAAATACTTAGCACATGCAGCCTCATCAACGTCCAGTAACTCCATCGCCATCTCATAAATTTCTACCCACGTCTAAGGGGGTAAGTCAGCTATATAATTAGGCACCTTACAAGGACCTTTGAAATCCTTGGGCAAACGTACGTTACGTAGAGCTGGCACTAAACACGACACACACTACAAAAAAGACATCCGTGACATTTTTGGGCCGAACGAAATTTTTTTCTGTCATACTTATGACACTTCTATGACAATAATTGTGACAAACCCGGTATCATCATAGATGTGGTGGGGTCCTACTTCTATGACAAAAAGTCATGACAGAAAATGGGCTTTTCGTCCTGGGCAGGCCAGAGATGCAGCTGCATGACATTCTTTGGGCCGTCCATGATGAAAAAAATCATGGTAGAAGCGAGGGCGCGGAAAATATCGGGGAGTCCCCGGTTACGGTGGGTGGTCGGGGGCCGAGCGATGCGCGTTTCTCTCGTCACGTCTGTGGCGTGTGCGGCGTTGGGCTCTAACTGAACCCGGGCGAGGCGTTGGGCTCTAACTGAACCCGAGGGATTGCACTGCAGGCTACACGTTACTGAACCCGAGCGATCGATCGATGGCTGTTAACTGAACCCGAACGAGCGATTCCTTCGCTACTGCTGCTAGCTGAAGCCGATCGTTGCTGCCTCTGGATGAACAGTGAGCGTTGCGGGAGGGGGGGGCGGTGGATGAATAGTTCCCGGTGGGGGTGGATGAACAGGACCCCGTGGTGTTGCCTCTGGATGAACAGTACCCCGATCGATCGAGCCGGTTGGGGCTGGATGAAAAGGACCCCCGTGGAGGCGGATTTAACAGGACCACCCGTGGAGGGCAGGATGAGCGATGGCGGTGGAGGCTGGATGAGCGGAGCCCGTGGAGGGGTGGTTGAACAGGAGCCCGTGGAGAGGGTGGTTGAGCGATGAGCCGGTGGAGTAGCGCGCGGTGGAGGCTGGATGAACAGGAGCCCGTGGATGAACAGTCGCAGGTGGAGGCTGGAGGAGGTCGACGGTGGATGAACAGTAGCCCGTGGAGGCTAGAGGGGGTCGACGGTGGAGATGAACAGTATCCCGTGGAGTCCCGTTTTGCGGTACGCCACACCCCTCCCGATGAACAGGACCCCCGTTTCGACCGTAGCGCTCCAACACAAGTCTGTTTCCTCCGTTTTGCGGTACGCCACACCCCTCCCGATCAACAGGACCCCCGTTTCGACCGTAGGAGGTCCGTTTCCTCCGTTTTGCGGTACGCCAGACCCCTCCCGATGAACAGGATCCTGTTTCGACCGTGGCCGGTCGAACACAAGGCCGTTTCCTCCGTTCTGCGGTACGCCAGGCCTCGTTTCCATCGGCTGTTCGGTCCAAGCCCTCCCAATGAACACGACGACGCATTCCGTTCCGACCCAGCCGGTTGGCTCCCCATGAACACGACGACGAGGCAGTTTCTCCGTTCCGACACAACCATGTACACGAGCCCTAGCCGTACGTATGCGCGAGTAGGCATTCGAGACCCTGCCCGTATGTACGTACGTGGCAGTATTTACTTTCTTGCACCACAGCCCTTTATGCGTGCGTGTACATGCTATGTGCGCGCCTCTACTATGACGCGTCGCGGCGCCTCTACATCGACCGGTATGTACGTACCGCGTTCGCGACCAGAATGACAATGCTATGTACGCCGACCAGGTGTGTCCCGACCGAGCACTTCCTTGCTGTGAAGATGTAGCTGGTGGGTCCCAGCAGTCAGGGGGTGAATCGTTTTTTTTTGCCGGACGCACTTCCTTGCGTGCGAAGATGTAGCTGGTGGGTCCCAGCAGTCAGGGGGAAACGTTTTTTTTACGAAATATGGTGGCCTGTCCGGTGCATCCCCACTGTCAGGTGGAGGAATAATTATTTTGCACGTAATAAGGAGGCACTTCCTTGCTGCGGCCGTGGACCCAGCTGTCAGCCTCTCCACATACAATCCACGTCCAATGGAAGCCGTTCCTTGACCACGTTGACCACGCCGTGCCGAGAGCACCGACGACGGTGAGGCCTAGGAAGGGGACGACGCGGAGCCTGGGAAGATGTGGCAGTGGATGCCCACATATAGAGGAGTATGAGGGTTCACTGGTTCGCTGCGGTGTCAGGCTGACGTCGCTGCAAAATAACAGGGGGTGTGGGTGAGTAGAGGGATGACCTGGCCAGCGGTGGGAGTAGTAGGGGGCGGTGAGGCCTCCACCACATCGCAGCCGGCCATGGGAGGTAGGAGCACGAGGCACGACCGACGCTGGTTTGGGCGGCTGGAGCAAGAAGACCAGAGGTTGAAGAAACACTATAGCCGTTGGATGGACATCGTACGGTCAGTGGAGCTAGAATCGTGCATATTGACTAAGTTGACAAAGCCCTCCGTCCCCGTCAACTTAGTAGGCCCACAAGTCAGCCTGCCACTATACTAGGTCCCAGCTAGCAAAGGGAGTATTCATTTTTTTGTGCGTAATAAGGAGGCACTTCCTTGCGTGCGAAGATATAGCTGGTGGGTCCAAGCTGTTAGCGGCGGTAACATTTTTTCGTGAAATACAGAGGCCCTTTCGGTGGGTCCCAGATGTCAGGTGGAGGAATCATTATTTTGCACGTAATAAGGAGGCATTTCCTTTCGTGCGGCCGTGGACCCAGCTGTCAGCCTTTCCACGTACAGTCCACTTCAGATGCATGTCGGTCGTTGACCATGTTGACCAGGCCACGCCGAGAGCACCAAGGCGATGGACGACGGCGAGGCCTAGGAAGGGAACGACATAGAGGCAGGGAAGACTCGTCAGTTGTTTCCAGCAGGGGAGAATCTGTTGTCTGAGGTTTCTTGGTTCGTCTGCCGTCGCCAGAGAATAACATCGAGTGTGGGTGAGTAGAGGGATGGCTAGGCCAGCAATGGGAGTACGGTGGGCGGTGAGGCGGTCTTGGCAGCACAACCGGCCGCAGATAGGGAGGGAGCGAGCAGTCTGCCGGCGCTTGTTTGAGCGGCCGAGCAGGAAGAGAAGATTGAAGAAGCCTGACGGCCGTTGGATGGAAATCCAACGATCCGCTTTCGTCAACCTTTTTTTTAGGAAAGCCTCAAATCTGTAGAAAATAGCATACAACCCATCTGCCATTATTTCTAATAATTTACAGCCCATTTGCTAATTCTTAAGGTTTTTTTGGAGCCCATATTCTTTTTGTTAGCATTATAGCCCATATTGAGGCCATGGTTAAAAAATTATACGAAATTTTGCATATTTCGGTGCGGTCCGAACTGTTTTTAATCCCAAAATTTTGAGTCACATTCAAACTGATTTTAAAAATAAATGTATATCAATATAAAATCCAACAAATTTTCCACGCATAAAAATCAATGCAATTTAAAATTTCGAAATGGAAAAAAGAAATTTGAAACTAATTGCCAGTTTGATGTGTTTTAAAAATGTACAGCCCATTTCTCATTACTGATAGGACATTTTCTCGGCCAACCGAATGAAGCTCTCCTCGTCTTGAAAGATTTGCAGCCCAACATGCCTGACAAAGCGACTTACTTGGCAAATCACAAAACAACTGGGCTGTGGCCGTGGACCCAGCTGTCAGCCTCTCCACGTACAGTACTCTTCCGATGGGAGTCGGTCGTTGACCACATTAAACCACGCCGCGCCGAGAGCACCAAGGCAGTTGAAGATGGCGAGGCCTCGGAAGGGGATGACGCGGAGCTGGGGAAGACGCGATAGTGGATGCCCACGCGGAGAGGAGTACGAGGTTCACTTCGATCATTGCGGTGTGAGGTCGTCGCCGCTGAGAATAACAGGGGTGTGGGTGAGTGGAGGGATGGCACGGCCAGCGGTGGGAGTAGTATGGGGCGGTGAGGCCTCATGGCAAAGACTGACCAGCCATGGGAGGCAGGAGAAGGCGGCACGATCGGCGCTGCTTTGGGCGGCTGGAGCAAGAAGACCAGAGGTTGAAGAAGCACTATGGCCGTTGGATGGACATCGTACGGTCACTAGAGCTGGAATCATTCATATTCACTAAGTTGACAAAGCCCTCTGTCCCCGTCAACTTAGTAGGCCCACAAGTCAGCCACCCACTATGGTGGGTCCCAGCTAGCAGGGGGTATTCATTTTTTGTGCGTCATAAGGAGGCACTTCCTTGCGTGCGAAGATATAGCTGGTGGGTCCGACCTGTCAGCCGGGGGAATGTTTTTTCTACGAAATACAGAAGCCCTTCCGTGGGTCCTAGCTGTCAGGTGGAGGAATCATTACTTTGCACGTAATAAGGAGGCATTTCCTTGCGTGCGGCCGTGGACCCAGCTGTCAGCCTCTCCACGTACAGTCCACTTCCGATGGATGTCGTTCATTAACCATGTTGACCAGGCCGCGCCGAGATCACCAGGGCGGTGGACGACGGCGAGGCCTAGGAAGGGTACGACACGGAGGCAGGGAAGACTCGGCAGTTGTTTCCCACGCGGAAGGGAGTACAACTGTACGAGGTTCTTGGTTAAATGCCGCCATCGCCGGAGAATAACGGCAGGTGTGGGTGAGTAGAGGGATGGCTAGGCCAGCGATGGGAGTACGGTGGGCGGTGAAACTGCAAGGGCAGCATAGCCGGCATGGGAGGAGGAGCGAGCATTCCACGGTGCTTGTTTGAGCGGCTGGAGCAGGAAAAGCAGAGACTGAAGAAGCACGACAGTCGTTGGATGGACATCCAACAGTCACTGCTCTTGTGTGCATTATTTCTAATAATGTACAGCCCATTTGCTAATTCTTAAGAATTTTTTTGGAGCCCATCTTCTTTTTGTTAGCATTACACCCCATATTGTGGCCACGGTTAAAAAGTATACGATTTTTTGCATATTTCGGTGCGGTCAACTGTTTTTAATCCCGAAATATCGATTCACATTCAAACTATTTTGAAAAATAATTTATATAAATATAAAATCCAAATAATTGTCCATGCATAAAAATCAATGGAATTTAAAATCTTGTAATGAAATAAAATTGAAACTAATCCGCGGTTTGATGTGTTTTAAAAATGTACAACCCATTTCTGGGCAAACCGAATGAAACTCTCCTCGTCTTGAAAGATTTGCCAGTAGGCTGATAAAACAAGTAGGCCTCGTTTGGGTATTTCTTTTAAAAAATAGAACTGGGCTAGCCATTTTAAGCAAGAAAAAAACACAACTGGGCTCATGATGTTGTAAACATAAATAAAACCACAGCTAGGCAGACCCTGACCCCTTACTGACCCGTCGTTACCCTGACCCGTCGCTAAAACTAGTATAAATAACAACTGCTTGTTCCTAAAAAAAACTGCACGGCCTGCTGGGTCCCTGGTGTCAGCCGCTTGTATTGTAATTCTCTTATTTATTGACTATGTTGACAATGGCGTGAGCCCCAGATGTCCAACCATTAGGAGGAACCATATTTTTGGGCTTGTAATATAGAGGCACTTGCTTGCGTACTGCCATGACGGTGGTGGGTCCCTACTGTCATCCTCTCCACGTACAGTCATCTCCTTGTTCCTCTAGGTTGTTGACGACGTTGACAACGCAAGAGGGTGGCGCACCGCGCACGGCGAGCGAACCAAGGCCGCAAGGCGGAGGACGATGGCGAGGCCTCGGACGGAACGAACATGAGCCGTGGAAGATGTGCCGGTCCAGTCGCAGGCGGAGGGGAGTACAAGGGTTGACTGGTTCGGGTGCGGGTGCCTGTTGGGGCTAACGTTGCCGGAGAATAACATGACATGGGGGAGAATAGAGGGAGGGACTAGCCAACGTTGGAGGGTACGTATGGTAGGGCGGCAGAGGCGCAGCCAGCCATGGGAGGCGGGAGCAGGCGGAGCCGATGGGGTGGTTTGGTTTGGGTGGCTGGAGGAAGAAGAAGTCAAGAGATAGAAGATACACGACATATGTTGGATGTGAATCCAATGGCTGGTAGGCAGAATCGTTTGTTGACTGACTAGTAAGTCGACACCACCTTGGATAGGCTATTTCCTCGCGGCTCCCAAATGTCAGAATCCAAATCTGTCACGGTCATGCGGCCCTTCCTAAGAAAATATACAGCCCATTTCAAGTGCTAGTTGGAAATAAGTTTGTGGGTGCTGATGGGGGCTAATCACTTGGCTTCTGTAATGCACAGTGAGCTCAAGCAGTCGGCAAGAGTGATGTTATTTCCCTTGGTAGGGATTTGTTAGTTGTTACAATATTTCACTCTAAATTAAACGACTGGCAAGCCATTTTCCTTGCTTCAAAGAAAATATGACAGTCACAGCCGAGTTGAAAAGGGCAAGAACATCTAACTCCAGCTTACAAACCGCATAAAAAGCACGAGGGTTAATTTTTCACCAGGTTTACAAAAACCCAGGTTGAAAAGGGCAACAACATCTAACTCCAACACTGTTTTTTGGCAGTCACGATCAAATGGATCGGTCAGGTCCATAGAATGAACATCTGGGTCGTAAAACTTCTTTGGATTATGACCACAATATGTTGTAATTAGAAGCCCGACGTTCGTAAGCTCTTTTGCCCACCGAAACTCCTTTTTTCTCTTCCACATACCCATCCGTCAAAACCATGCTCTTGATAAACTTAAGCACGATGGACAATAGTAACCTCGCATTCAGCGGGAAGAATGTGACAAATCTAGTGTTTGCACGGTTGGCTACATATCGTTCTAGCGTTATTGTCTTCAATCGAATCTCATGAGAAGTGAGAAAATCCCGATGCTTACGAATCCACCGATTGGTTATAACTTTCTTACCCCGTCCTGTTGCCTAAACAGACATGAAGATTGAAAACAGTTAAGATCTAAAAAAAAGGAGTGTCGAAAGAGCAACAGCTGAACGGTTAATTCTAGTACACTATATGCGGGCTTCCAATGTGCATGAAATTATCACCTTTATATACAACTTCTCCAGACATGGAAAGCATTGCAGCAAGCCAATAATCTTGTTTAGATCAAAACTATTCATTTGGATATATAAGATCTTGACATAATCCAGCACCATTGATAGGCCATCCATGGAGAAACTCTTCATTGAGCATAGAACATAATATTAGTACAAAATGTGTACTCCAAGATGACATATAACTTAAGCGCAGAAATTTAAAATGCAGCTTATGGTTACAAGTGTAGATGATAATGTAAAGTACACAAGAACTGTGGAGCCAAACACCATATTGAAATGAGCACAGAGATCATGTATTACACCCAAGGTCTCCAGTTTAGGCACAGAGAGGACGGTTATTTGCAACGGTGAATAACTAGAATCAATGATCGACCTTTGAAGTGAAGGGGCATCTTGGATGATGAGTTGCCTTCCATCAAAAAAAATTCCAATTCTTACAAGGTTAGGCGACTTTATTTGGAGATAACCGATTCTAACTGTGAAAACAAGCACCAAGCACTCCAGGGCAGGGCAACTGGAGTGGATGATGCTGTGCAATGAGGCCTCCGATATACGAACCCGCACAAGTGAAAGTTTTTTCAGAAATGGGAGTCAAAGGTTTAGTACCAGATTGTCTGGTAGGTCGCATAGCGCAAAGGTGGCAGTTTGGAGAGAGGAGGAAAACCGCGAGATGGATATCAATGCTGAGGGCAAAGGTAGATGGCGTTCGGTATCCGGTAGGTGATTTCCAGGGGAATAGTAGAACTCAAGCAGTTGTAGTTCTGTAAATTCAGGGGATTTCAGCCAGGCGTCCACCGTGCAGGGCATGGTATGCTTCCTCAGGTAGCATGACGGGATGCAGAGGCTTTGAACGGAGCCCTGGTGGGAGGAGATGATGGATCTAGGGATTTCAAAATCATTGAAGAGAGATTGCTGACTTCAGTCGAGATTAAGGGCCAAGCGCGCCATAGAGGGCGCCACCGAATTGAGAGGACTTGGGTGCGGCAGAAATCCTTGGTGGGGAGAAGCGAGATGATCTCCCCAAGGACGGCGTCCGGGAGATCGTTGATGCGGTCCACCCGAGATTCTACGGGTTCCAGGGATCTGGTGGGGGCGGGGTTGCTGCTTCTCCCGGCGCTGCCGAGTGCGGGATCTACAACAGGCGTTGCCGCTGGCAGGAGCCTCATTTTCTTGGCGCTGGGGTCAGCCGGCTCCATTTTACTCGAGGGCATCGCGTCGCGCTCGCGGATTTGAGCAGAGTAACGATTGACGAGCCTAGTTGTAGTGCGAGTGAAGAAGAAGGGGAGCTGCGGTTTTTCTGTAGTAGTGAGGAAGAAGGGGAGCTGGGGTTTTCTGTAGGAGTGAGGTGAGGAATTTGGGGGTACGAGTGGAGGCGGTGACGTGAGGTGGGTGGGAATGAGGAGGAAGAAGAACACCCAGGTTTTTTTGGGGGGCGGTGTGCTGGGTGTGGGTAGCGCCTCTCATTCAGTAAATATATGCACTTTTGAATTGATTTTAATATTTACTAGGGTGGATGGCCTGTTTTGTCTTGGGCCCAGAGAAACAATTACTACCCAGAAAAACAATTACTACTAGTATAGTGGATACAATACCGCTTCTGGCTCCTCCTAGGTCATCGAAACGTCTCCCTCTACTGAATGCCGTTATACTTTTGTTCACTGACATGCGGACCATGCAGTGTGGGCCCAAATGCCATCCACCAAATTAGAAGGCGGTGTGCAAAGTGAGAGTCACCCGGTCATAGCATGGCAATAACGAGCCATCGTATCACAAAACCCCACCTCCCCAGTCTAAGTTTGGCCAGACGAAGCAACCATCATTTCACTCTTCATTTGAATCCCCTTCTCCCTCACCGTATTCTAGAATGGCTACACTCGCATTCCGCCTTTGTTCTTCTCTCCCAACGAAGGGAAGGTAAGCGGATCCGTGATGTTGGTATATTTTTGTTCGAGAGAAAAAAAGAACTTTTGCAAAGCGATAACCAATCCTCACTCTCTTTTTTGTTTCATTGTCATTGCGATTGTGTTTTCCTTTTAGTGGTCTCCTAGTATTCGTCAGTTTCATGATGGACCAAGGAGAACCAGACAAAGATCTGCCGATATTGGAGCAGACGTGGGAGGCTGATCCCCGCGAGACAGATAGCTCCAAGAAGAAGGAGGCAGCCACCGAGCCGACCCCAGATACGCTCACGGCCACTACTGAGATGGTCAACGCCTCGTTTGAGGTTACAGCCCCCGTGGCACTGCAGGAGCAGTTTTCCCCCTTCGAGGACATGTCCCCCCCCCCCCCCCCGGCCGAGCTGCCAAAGGTCATTTTCTTCTTTGCCGATCTCGATTGTGATTTTTCATCTAAGTATGTGGTGATGAATAATGCAAAAAATTTATTAGCTTCGATGCCATGCTATACATAGTGGTTTAAATAACTTGTGTTTCTTATCTTTGGAAAGTAATCTGAATTTGTTTACATTTCAATTAGAGCCCCGATGCGCATAAGGATTGTGTGGTTGTTGTACATGTCACTTCGCTATCGGTGGATGACCTGAATATACGCCTTTGGGAAAACAGAGTTTTTAGGCTTTTGGATCCTGGAAGCCATTTGCGCTTATACCAATGAAGAGTTGTATTCCAGCCTCACTGTTGTCAGGCGTGTTGTCCAGGGTGTACTGAAGCACAAGAAGTTCAAAGCTAGTCCTTTGTTTGTGAGGCATACTGTTCTTGTCAAGCTTACACAGGAAGATGATGTGGCATGCCTCCACAAACAAGTGTATGAGTGGCAAGGCCACAAGGTTTTCTTCATGAAGGTTCACAGGATTGAGCTGCTGGACGTCCTCGATGATGTTCATGGCAAGGTCTGTCTTGTGTCCAGCCCAAATTAGATCGAGGCATGAAATACTTGCTCCAGCTAGTGTTTAGTAGTAGTTTGGATTCTGTCTAATTATCCGAACCTTGCCTGTTATGGAGCCCTCTGGCTAGTACTCTGTTTGAATCCGTCTATGGGAACTGCTGCTACTTTTGTGTGCCCGTGAATCATCATAATTGTTGCCAAAACAGATGCGTCCTCACTAGTTTTATCATACGAGCAGTGTGTGTTTTGATGAAATAGAGTACTCGTTCGAGAACTGTGCGCCGACGTATACATACGTACTTTTAAACACTGTTGGTGCTACCCCACTTGTAAGCAGTTGTGCAAAACACGACACATTGGCTCAGCTCGCTTCAACACTAGGCTATCGACCAGCTAACAATCAACAATTTGTTGTCTGACATATAAGCAACTATGTATCTTATTACAGTGGTTCATGTAGTTAACTGAGGCCATAATGTAAATTCCAAACGTTCACACGCTAGTCCAGCGTTCATGTGGAACACTCACATTAAACTCGGCTTCATAAAAAACTTGAAAAGCAAAGTTAAGAAATTTTATACATCTCAATGATTCATAGAACATAACAAACATATACTAGTTAATAGCAGAAGACAAAGTTGTGAGAAGGTTTACAAATTAGGAAAAAACAAGCAAGGCTTCTCTGAGCAAAGGGCCTCCCAGCAGGCTTAAATTTCCTGGAGTTCACTTTGGTTTTTTCTTGTTGCCACCATCCAGGGTGAGGTTCTCTCATTCCAGAATAACCAATTATAATTGTGTTCTCGGCTAGAATGCTGAACTGAACCATGCAAAGGTCTTGACCATTTGAAAGTCTTGTGCATTCCACTAAATTTAAGCGCCGCTATTTGCGGATAAGCAGACCACAATGCCTCTTGTCCGGCACTTTTGTCCCAAAAACCTCCGTGCAGCTCGCCGCTTGTCCTCGGTCCATGGATGAACTGGAGGAAAGTGCATTCCGGACTAGGATGCGAGATGTTTTAAGCTCGTCCACACTGCGCAATCAGGAAGTAACACGTATGAATCAGCTTCTTTTAGATTGCGTTGGTCATTCTACCTAGTACCTACCAATGTAGGAATACTTGGAAGACAGGTGGTTAGACGACGGCAACGAGGGATAGCCATCTCATTTTGCGCAGTTCTACTATAGCCGAGGTGTGTGCTTTTGATTGCATGGATAGAAACGATACGGAGACAGACATCCCGAAACGATATAGAGACAGACATCCCTGTTTGCGCAAATACGAAATACGGTTATTTAAGCGATGTGAGATATTTGCGATGGCGTATGATTGAGTGATGGCCTATTGTGTTATAAGCGGCACTAGATTGACAGACGAAAGTGTCCTTAAGTAAGTAGCATCACATCACATCAACACCGCCACTAGATTAACATGCGTAACAATAGCATTAGTATTCTTGTCATGAGAGTAGCACATGGTCAGTAAAATGTGCAATCAAATTTGTGCGATAACAATTTGGGATGAAGCAATGTTAGCGGTGTGAGATTTAAGTGTAACTGCAAAAACACAATTCATGGGAAATAAAGCAAGACGGAAGCACTTCATAAAATGGTGGCGCCATTGCTTCAATTTATCGACGGCACTAGACCATTTCTTATAGTGACATTAGGTGGCGTTGCTTAATGCTTCATGTGATTTTACATTAAGGGTAGCGATATGGGCATAGGGACAGCAGAGGCATAAAGTGGTGAGGCAGATGTGGTTGCCAAGAGCGGCAAACACTCAGGCAGCATGTCTGCATTTGTCCCATTTTTTTCTCGTCGGCGACATTTTCCTATGTGAGCACAGGAAATCTAGACCTGCTAATTCTCATCTGCGTTGTCCCCCAACACCCGTCACTTTCTTTCCTTTTTCAACCAAGAGATAGGTCCACTTCCCCCCACCCTTCACCATCCTCCATGCTTTCTTCGTCTGTTCAACCAAGAGACCGGTTGGGTAGCCAGTATCTACTACTTTCCCCCGTTTCCTCTTAGAACCAAGTCCTAGATTCATGCTACAGCTTTCCCACTTTCTTCCCTGTTTGAACCAACTCTTAGAGTCGACTGTATGAACTAGCTTTACTTCTAATAATAATAAAAGTCTAGGTGGCATTGGAATAGCGGACGGAAGTAGAAAAAGATCCACACGAAGCCAAGTGGGGAGCTGGGGCAGTAGAGCAAGGCATGTTTCGAAGGAATATATACCTGAGGGTCGTCGGCATGTGGCAAAGATGGCGTCGGGAGGCCGCATCTTGATCACAATACCGCAGGGAGGAAGAAGGGGTCGGAGGCCCTCCGGAGCCAGCGCTCTCTCGGAGAGAACGACACAGCCACCGATCGGGACGACGGGCAGCCGTTGGTCTCCTCCCTCGCCGCCGACGACAGCGTGAACGATGCACCTACACCCCTGCCCTGGTCGAGGTTGTCCAGCCGAATTTGTGACCAGCCATGAGCTGAGAGAGAGTGTGGCCACCTATGTCTTGCTTAGATCTGGAGAGCATGAGAGAGAGAACGAGAGGAACCCTAGTAAAGCAAGCGCTAAGGCTCCTGCTTATATATGTAGTGGAGTGATTTTGTTGTACCAGCTTCAAAAAAATGCGCTCCTACGTGTACCCGCGAGTGGGTGTGAGAGAACTAGTGCGTGCATGCACCGCTTCTCTTCCTGAGAGTACAATATGCTATGCCCAAAGAACGTTCGCCACAAGGGTAATAGTATAAGTGTGTGACGTGTGAGCTAAAATAAAATGTGCGCGACGTATTTTGTTTTTTAGAAGTTCTGAGGGTAGGGTGTGAAGAGCACATATGTGTGTGACATCTACCTGCAGATAGATGGTGGGCGCGAGAGCACTTGGGAGGGTGCGTGTGCGTGAGAGAGAGGGGGCACCTATCAATGCAATGCATGTGTCCGTAAATCATTATCCGACAAACGTTTGCCACAAGCCTTTTCCTGACGAACGCCATAAGAACCGTTAGATCGGCATCCGACAGTGTCAGTTTTGCCATGTCATTTAACAGAACAGCCACTCCTCCTACACACAAATCTTCCACGTGAGTGTTAGCAACTGCCGTATGCTCCCTCCGTTCCAAAATGCAGTGCATATAGCTTTATTGAAAATTCGAACCTCGCAAACTTTTACCGAGTTTTCGTGTACCAAATTGCACATGTAGAATACCCTGTATATATCATTTCATTCATCTTCGAGAGGTAACTATAAAGATGGGGGAGGAGTCTACAAAGAAAGACCATCGTATCACCTACAACAATTTCAACCATCCTTTGGTGTGGAGGAATATCATAGGAACTCTATATGATATGATTTTTATAGGATTTTTTCCTTCAGAGCCAATTGGTTCATAGGAATAGATTCATATACTCCACATTTCAAAGGAAATAAACATGATATCATTTCTATAGCTTTAGAGCCACTTGGTTCATATGAATGGATTCCTATACTCCCATAATTTCAAAGGAAAATAAACATTAGCGTATATTCAATAGAAAAGTTCCGATGATATGAACCAAATTACATCTCTTTTCTAATCCCTCCTCATAGGAATTGAGGTACATGTCATCTCTAGATTCAATAGAAAAGTTCCTATGATGTCGACCAAATGACATCTCTTTTCCAATCCCTACTCATAGGAATTGAGATACTCCATGCATCTCTTCCCCTACAACTTCCATGTATACATCTTATATTCCTAAATAGCTAGTACAACCCACTAGTAGCTTTTTTCCAAGACATGCAACTATGGCACAAGAACTATATAGTGTGCGAATAACTTGAAAGATGGTCACTTTGGATGAAGCTAATCCGACAAAGGCAGAGATGGCAAATCCGAGCACCTTTGGCCGTTGGATATCATCAACATTCCACCAGATCTGCCACATGTACAATTTAGAAGACTCCATGGTTGAACTTAAGCATAATGCACAACCCTCAAAACACATGCACTTCTCCTTTGTTCTAGAATCTTCCGTATCATAATTGATTTTTTTTCTAAATGAAATTCCATTATTTGTTTTTTACTTTATGCTTTACAATGCACAACCCCATGAATCTTAACATTTTTATAAAACTAATTGATTTTGAATGAGATGAACTATAAGAACTAAACGAACATCTACATCATGCATATACGACTCAAAGCTTTACATGCTATAGTGTGTATTTATTCATAATTTGGTTTCGAAACCTCCTGCGTTCAATGCATGTGTACCTTACTAGTTTTGAGTAGAGTAGAAAATTTCACGCGGCCCCAGGTATATCAAAATGCAGGGCCCATGCATCATTGCCTTTCGGTCGAACCTACGTCCACAATTTTTTGTACGTACTATATCTCCACTGGTCCCCGAACCCAAAATGCTACCTCGTTCCCCTAAAACCAAGCGGCCCACACATATTTAAGGCATCGACTCGAACTCAATCCCTCTCCCGTTTACTACAACGTGGCCCCACACGCCCTAGTAGTACTCCTACAAACCCTACCGCCGCACGCATCATCGGTTTTCTTCAAGAGGACGAGGGAGACGCCGATTTGTAGTGGAGGCGCTTTCAAAAAAAATGATCTGTAGTGGAGACCCCTACCCTAGGGTGCCCTAGGTAGCTGCCGCACGCATCATTGGTTTTCTCTTTTCTTTATGCTCTTGCGCCCTAGAGTGAAATGATGGTTGCTTCATGCGTCCAGCTTAATGCAGGAAAGGTGGGGCTTTATGATTTGACCGCTCATCGCTCATTTTCTACTACTGCGGCGCTACGATCGGCGTGCCTCCAATTCCAACCGCTGCTCCAAACTGTAATTTGGTGCATCGCACGTGGAACAAGACGGTGGTGAGCCACATGTCGGCCAAAGGGGTCCTGTTAAGTGTGTCACCATTTCGTGCGTGGGCTGACCCTGCTTGTGTCGCTACGCCAACACAACAGGTGCAGCCTACCACTTGGTTTTGCCCCTTGGTGAATCCTGACTATATTGATCTAAAAAGATACGTACTGAACTACCCTCTCTGTCTCGTTTTTTTAGACGTCTCGGTTTATAGGGCGTGCATGTAGTTCTAGGTCATCCATTTGACTAACTAAATCTGAGTTACTATGTCACAAAAAGTATATCATTGGATTATTAAGCGGATGTAGTTTCTAAACATATAGTGTTCATCACATATATAGCCAGTTAAATTCTCAACCTAGAACGACGTGCATGCCATGTAAATCGATACGGAGGAAGTATAGTAGTAAAAATGAGGTGATTTTACCGAGCGATCGGCGGGGGAGCATGGCCTGTCATGCGGTCCCATGTGTCATGATGTACCAAGGCGATGCGCGTGTCCCTCTTGAGGCAGAAGCAATACTACGTGGTTTGAGATGATGGCGAACCGAAGTGTGAAATAATGGTTGCTTCGTCTAAAATGCAGGATGGTGCGGTATTGTGATTTGACGTCTCATTGCTCATTACTACTACTCTTTG
This sequence comes from Aegilops bicornis, assembly GCA_021605145.1. Classification (NCBI taxonomy): domain Eukaryota; kingdom Viridiplantae; phylum Streptophyta; class Magnoliopsida; order Poales; family Poaceae; genus Aegilops; species Aegilops bicornis. The sequence continues at coordinate 608,810,972 of CM038670.1, read as the reverse complement.
GGGTGGTACGGGGTCGTCCCCTGCTGTTACTGCTTGTTATTTGGTGCTTGACACGTCGACCGGTTGCTATATGTCCCACATGTCGTGACGAAGTCTGAAATTCATGAAAGCGAGCGTCGACGGAGGAGTACAAGACACGACTTGGGTTTTTGCTGCTTCACGCGATCCATCGATACAAAACCGGACTCAAAAAAGGCGAGGGCGGGTCTTTTCCCGCGCGGCAGGCAGGGGAGTTTGGCATAGTCTGTTCGAGGCAAGGAGGCAGGAAGGGAAACAAGCAAATAAAGGTTGAGCGACTTAGTTTTGGGAAAATCAGATTTTACGGAGTACGTACCCACTAGCGTTTATAGGGCTCATCTAAAAAACATTTGTTTTTCCATTTTATAAGTCTCAATTCTACTACTAGTAGTAGTGCCATCACATGTTGGATTTCGAGGTGCGTTAGATCACCCGATGCAAGCAATGTCAAGAGAAAACTCACCAATGCATGTAGAAGTTCATGGAAATTTAGTGGTCATTCATGCATTCGTTCTAATTAATGCATTGGTAAACATAAATTCTTGAGAAAAATGAGCGTACTAATTAATTGTGCAAACTAGGAGTACGAAATTAATTCGACCACTCACCATCTACCTTGGTTGGAGAGATTTTGAAATTGAGCCATAAACTGGAAAGGAGGGAGTAGTAACTTTTGTCTCGATTACTATTTGTGGCCTTGTATAGATGCAAAATGTATTGTTTTATAGTGGCCTTGTATAAGTAAATGGAGGGAGTACTAAAGGACATATATATTCCAAAGAATATGATAATCTCTCTAACCAAGGTAGTAGGGACGAGGAGTAAACGGAGGGAGTACTACTAGTAAAATTTTCTCCTCGTCCTGCGAGCCACCGCGCGCGTGGGCGATGGAGCGGACGTAAGGCATAGTAAGCAAGCTTCACCTCATCCTGCGAGCCACCGCGCCCGTGGGCGGGGGAGACGGCGTACTAAGCAAGCTTCTCCTCGTTCTGCGAGTTGACAGGACACATCAAAAGTACTCCAGTGTATAGAGCCTTGCCTCTAAGGTAGGCCCCACATGATTTGCCTCTTTTTAACATAACGCGTCAAGTCGCAATTTGTTTGTTCACCCGTGGTAGATGATCCTCCCTCCATCTAGTGGACAACCAATACACGTGTCAAGTTACCACGTGGGCTGCCTTTTCGTACAGAAATGAGCTCCACCGTGTACCCGCGCGGGTGTGGTTGGGAAAGAGACGGGAGTACGTGCGACGTGCGTGCACCTCTTCTCTTCGTGCACGTCAACCACCTACGTGAGACGCGGTACGAGGCGGCGGCGTGGACGGCAGCAACGACGCCGTCTTGGCGCTCCTCGTCGAGCTGGCCTGGAGCGGTGAGTTGCTGAACCGCGCGCCGGCTTGGGGAGGCAACTGGCTCCATCAGGCGAGGGGAGGGAGGTGGATCAGCGAGCTGCATAGCTCGTATCCGGCGGGCTCGGCGGGCCACCCAGCTAGTTTGGATGCGGAATAACTACTCTTCGTAAGCCATTGTAAGAGTGGACAAAATAAAGAAGGAGGAGATAAGGGAGCGGCGGAGGTGTGCGATTCTTGGCCGGCGTTTGGCCTCGTTTAAATACGAGATTAAATAGCGACGGACGGGAGGAGCTCGGCCGGTGTTGCATTCAATGCCGGCCCGTTCATGAACGGTCGTGTGTCCAGAGAGGGTTTCTCGGCTTCCATACGGGCTGGTTTCATGGAGGCGTTTGAATGCGGCAAGGAGGCGTGTTCAGCCGGGCATGCAGCGAGTGGCGCCCTCGACTCTGACGTAGGACAGCGCGCCGTTCTTCCACTGACGTGTGGGCTCTTTGGGTACATGGCCTGCATGTCAGTGACCCAACGCAGGCAGCGCACAACAGAGCAACCTTTGGTGGGCCAGGGCGGTCAGAAGCGGGCATTTCATAAACCGATGATTGTTCGTTGAGTGTGACGTCATCCTTTTCATGTAGATAAGCCTACTATGTTGATAGCCCGTTCGATACGTTGTGATTCATAAAGACCGCTACAAACATCAATGTTCTGCTTATCACAGATAAGATTGATTAATACCCGTAACAATCCATGTCCTTAACAAAGGGTGCATGCACGTATAGGTTGAGCGTGTGTCTTGCGTCGTGTGATGTGTGCATGCAGGCGTGCGAGTGTTGCGTGCGTGCAAGGGCACGTTTCAGTGTTGCATGCATGTGTGCGTACGTGCGTGTGTCCGTGAGTGCGTAATATGCAGCGTCGGTGTTGCACTTTGCATGCGTGCGTGTGTTCGTTATGTGTACGTGTCAGTGTTGCTGTTGCACGCCTGCATGCGTGCGTGTCTTGCGTGTGTGCATGTGTACGTGCGGGGTGAGGCTACACGTCAGTCGACTGACTTTTTCATCTCTGGTCATTAGATTTTCCAGCCGTTGGATACGAAATCAAGGGCCTGCAGTTTATCATCAAACTCCACCCCCCTAAGCCGCCAGCCACCACCACCGAACCGCGGCCCTCGCCGCTGCGGCCGGCCCGCCGCCACACCGCCCGCCCGCCCTGAAACCACTCCTCACCGCCGGTCCACCGCTGCACCGGCCATCCCTCTACCCCCCCCTGCGCCGAGCTTTTTCTCCGGCGATCCCCACCCCACCGCCCAATCAACGCGCCCCCCACCGCCGGCGACTGCCAACCAGAGGTCTCACGACTTCGAGTACCCACCGACCACTAATTTATTACCATTTCTGTCCTTCATATACGCGCCGACGGGTGGGCCCTTTGGTAATGTGCGCTGCTGAATGTGGACCGTTTGACTGGTCAATTGATCGTGTCATCAACAAATTACGGAGCTGTATGGTGAGCTAGTGACCGTATGATCACCCTAAAATGTATTTTATTAATACAGTACAGACTCAAACTACCATTTCTTTCTTTCATATACGGGCTGACAGGTGGGCAACACGGTTACGCGCCCCGATGGTGCAACACTAGTTGTGCCACGTGGAACGTTTGGCTGGTCAATTGATTGTGTCATCACGAAAATACGGAATTGTACGTGTGAGCCAGTGACCGTATAATCACGACATGTATTGTTTTAACACGGTACAGACGCAAGGGCTCATATATACGCGTAAGCACTCACCGCTATAAGCGCACACACGCAGACCCTACCCCTATGAGCACCTTCGAGAGAGTGGGCCAGCATATGATCTTGAGATCTTACGAAGTCACCATAGGTGCCTCGTAGTCGAGTGGAACGTCTCCTCCCACTGAACGTACATCGCCGGAAAATACTGAAATTAACCCAGGATAAATGCGAGCACCTAGACTTAAACCCTGGTGGGCTCGAGAAACCACTGTCCTCCTAACTATCCAACCACATGTTGGTTAGCACGACAAAATGTATGTAGTGACCGTGATGAGCTTATTCTGAAGTCCAGTGACCATATCGTGCTTTCGCTTCAAATACAATGACCGCAAGTGTCGTCAACAAAATACGGAGCACGCATCAAATGCAAAGTCCGTCAGTGTCATCAAGAAAATACGGAGACGTATCGTGAGCTAGATACCATATGATCACCACGAGAATGTATACGGTGACCGTAAGGAGCATATTCTGAACTCCAGTGACCGTATAGTGCTTTAGCTTGAAATACAGTGACCGTCATGCGTGAGTGTGTCGTGGGCATGCATACTTTTAGAGGGCCGAGAGATAGTTTGTGTGCGTACGTGAAAGTGGTGTAGAAAGAGGGGATGGCCGGTGGAGACAAGGAGAGATATGCCCTTCGTTTCTCTTTCTCGTGACTAATATTTTAGGAGAATGTATAAACATTCACAATGCAGAACAAATATTTTTGGATGCACCATGCAATTAACTTTCATGTATAACATTGTACTATTGTATATGCTTATTTTCTTAGTGTTCGATTGCGTGTGTGGTGTGGTGGGCACATCATTTCTAGTTGTGGTGGGTCAACATGAGGATTCATGGGTCGGTTCCATCCTGCGCCACATAGGTTGGATCGAGACGCGTTATACGAAGACCCATGTGGAGGACTCGGCGTACAACCCTAAGCTAGCTACCAGAGTCGCGGAGGACTCTATCCCCACTGGTGATAAGCCGACTATAAATGATTTGTAACCCTAGGCCCCCAGTATGTTATAGAAGCTTGGGGGCTAGTTAAATCGATAGTATACACACACGCACAATGCATGGTATTCACGTGTACTTTGTACACACCCCTATCACTAATACACATGCAGAGTATGCTTTTTCCTCAACCGCAAGGGTCCGAACTAGGGTAAAACTTTGCCTCAGATTACCATCCAGCCTAACGATCGGGGATATCCTGCGAATGATATGATGGAATCATATCTGCCAACTACTAAGAGAGAGGTGTGTCCGAGGGGGGGGAATGTGTAGAGAGAGGCCTAAAGATAATGTGCGTGCGGGAGACTCGTAGGCACATATATGTGCGTATAGAGGGCTAGTAGAGACCGTGCGTGTGTATATATGCATGTGAGAGAAATAGTGTTTTCCAACTGAGATTAGTGAATAGAGTGGTACATAGTAGTCAGAAAGAGAGAGAGAGAGAGAAATACAGAGAGAGCATGTGCGTGAGACTCCCCGACACCCCGAGAGAGATTGTGAGCATGTGTGAAAGAGAAATGCCGATGCATATAAAGTGTGTGCACTTATGCGGTAGATAGAGAGATATATAGCGCGTTTGTGAGAACGGGCCGAGGCATAGTGCATCTACGTGTAAAAGGCGGTTTTACGCATTAAATTAAAATATAAATGGCATTATTATTTTTGAATGAGATCATGAATTTTGCAAATTGCGTATGGACGAAAATCAGTCTATCAGACACCCATACTCTATTGAATTCTAGCATGTGCATGTGTTTATTTCATATTATCGATCCATAGAGTGAGAGCGGTTTGAAATATAGGCAATGGATGCTTTTGCAATTCATATATAAACATTAATTAGTGCACTCCATGTTGTTAGTGTGAAGCACTTTATACATTTGTCACTTGCATGGATAGATTCCAAATTGCTAGCTACGAAATAGAATACATGTCCAATTCAACATAAAGGGGTTTCGTAGATTCGAATTCATAGGAAGTGCATTCATCTATTTGAACCCGAGATAATGGCATTTATAAATCAGATGTAAAAGGGGGCATCAATCTTTGTTGTGCGTTTGAACATGCTATATATATTCATACGCATGTCTAACTTTTTGCAACCAAGGAGATTATATCTGGAACCATGCATGAACTGAGGTAAGTTGCATATTTTATAATATATACTCGTGTACAATGTATATTCAAATGTACCACCTCCATTCCAAAATAATCGTAGCTTTAGGATTTTCAAGAGTAAAGATTTGTGAGGTTTGACAAATCCTGAATGTTCAATTCAAGAGAACTGAAAACGTTAATGCTTCTGCTCCCAAATATTGAATGAAGCGCCAAATAGGCCTCTGGTCACCCGAAACCGCGTGAGACTAATGTTTGGTGGTAGGAAATTACTGTCCTGACTCTGGCCCGTGTAGCCTATCGGCCCGATATCCAAAGGTCTAAACCGGGGTAGGTTTGTAACTTCACCAAGACCCCATTCTCAACCGCCTCCGAGCGCAGAGGTCCTGAGGGGCCTCAAGACGAGGACGTTCAAGAAGAAGCTGGAGGCCTGCGGCAGAGGTTGGTACGATGAGCTTCAGTCCGTGTTGTGGTCCATCCGCACCACCGCGACCAAGCCAACAGGAGAGACCCCGTTCTTCCTGGTCTATGGAGCCGAAGCGGTCCTCCCTCACGAGGTCAGACGCCGCTCCGCACGGGTCCTGGCGTTTGACGAGGCGCAGCAGGACGCCATGCGGGGGACGGACCTCGTGCTGGGGGAGGAGCGTCGCCGAGAAGACGCGCTGCGAGCGGCAAGGTACCAACAAGCACTGCGACGGTACCACTGCCGCAACATCCGCCCCAGAACTCTTGAGGTAGGAGACCTCGTGCTCAGGCGGGTCCTCTCCAGGGAGGAGCTACACAAGCTCTCTCCCATGTGGGAGGGCCCGTTCAAGGTTGTTCATGTTTCCAGGCCCGGTTCCGCGCGCTTGGAGACTCAGGAGGGGGTGCCAATCCAGAACGCATGGAACATCCAGCACCTCCGGAGGTTTTACCCCTGAAAAGGCCCAGAGCCTGTGAAGACTATCCTTTTTGGAAAAGGCCCAGAGCCTGTGAAGAAGGCGAATGCCTGTGAAGACCATCCTTTTTGGAAAAGGCCCAGAGCCTGTGAAGAAGGCGAATGCATGTGAAGACTATCCTTTTTGGAAAAGGCCCAGAGCCTGTGAAGAACGCGAATGCCTGTGAAGACTATCCTTTTTTGGAAAAGGCCCAGAGCCTGTGAAGAAGGCGAACGCCTGTGAAGTTGTCGCTTTTTTGTAAAAGGCCCGGAGCCTGTGAAGAGGGCAAATGCCCGTGAAGCTTGTTCCCCCAAGAAAGGCCCGGAGCCTGTGAAAAGAAGGCCAACGCCTGTGAAGCTCGCCGCCCGTGACATTCTCACGTAATAATGAGTTGGGGCTACACACGCCCCGGAGTCTCAGGAGCGCCGGCCTCAGGCCCTGGGGCTCCCTCCCACGCCGAATGGCAGCACTTAGCTCCGTGCTGGTGAGAAGACGCCGAAGACTAGATTAGGTGCCGGACGCGGCTTTTTCATTTGCTTTCCGTAGTTGACTTGTTCATTCTCGTTTGAGGTTTTATCGAAGCTGTTGCCGTCTTTAATTTGGAGATCTTCGACTTTTCACTCTCCTGCCTCGATTTCTCTCACGCACGGTCTCGCGAGGGGGGCAGCCCGAGCACCCTCGTGAGTATTTCTTGTCCCTATCATTCAAAGGTTCTGTGACCTGGGTCCATTACAGGAGCACCCCTCCAGTCCGTGCCCCACGGGCACCGCGACACGAACACAGGACCCGGGTCGGTCACCCCCACGGCTGAGGCCGGGGACTACTCACGCGCAGGCGCACAGCCGGAAATAACAATAACGGAAACAAAGCGATGATTAACAACAATAACCCAAACACGCCCCCGCGGGGCACCACACTACTGTCTTTTTACGCAGGAAAAAGGAAATGAGAAGACAAATCAGGCGTGGCTCGCCTCACACCGTCCCACAGGGGCGACTCATGCCGCCTCCAGAGCTCAGACGGACTCCCTCTCGCACTTCACTGGGGCGCGATGGCGAGCGGACGCGCTACCACCCTCCAGGCAGGCGCGACGGCGTGGGTGCCGACCATGCCTTTGCTAGAAGAGTCACCGCCCGAAGAAGAGCCAGTGAAGCTTGAGGAACCCTGAGCGCCGCCAACCACGCGAGTGCCGTCATCTCCGTCATCGCCGGGGCTGGGTCCCCGGCCGTGGTCGTCGTCTTCAGGGCAGCACCCTGCACGGCGACCATCTTCCCCAAACACCCTCACGTAGAGGGTGGCATCACAATCGAACTTGAAGTGCAGGGTGCACCGACAGCCTAGGCCACGTGCACGGGCAAACGTCTGCCAGCCGCGGGTCAAGGCCAGGCTCCCGGTTACGGAGACCTCCAGCAAAGCCCATGAGGCCCGGCTGCAGCAGCCGTCTGCCTGGAGCCAGAGGCCGCCCGGAGCACCGGTCGGGAGCTCACCGAGGAGGAAGCGAGGAAGTTGAAGCCGGGTGCCAGCCGGCTCCGCAGACCACACGACGAATTCCGGCAATACCTCTGCAGCGTGAAAGTGCGGCCTAGGGGGACGAGCGACCGAAGCGCGCCCCACGGCCTCGGCGGTCCGCCCGTCACCAAGCCAGAAATCATCGCCACGGCCGCGGGGAGCCACCATGGTGGCCACAGGATGTTTGCGAGGGCGACCTCGGCCGCGCTTGGGCGGGGAAGAGGCAGGCTCAACCTGGCGGGCCTTTCCTTTCTCTGTGGCCGAGAACTTCTTCGATGGAGCCATGGAGAAGAAGGGGAAGCGAGGGGAGATGAACTGGAAGAACGCGCGTCGCCCCGTACTTATGGCCGGTGAAGGCCAACCGCCGGCCTCCACGATCGCAGGTAATCATGACCCGTTTCACATGCAGGGACTTGTCCAATCCACGCGATTGCCGAAGCATTGTGGGGAAGTGGAGGCGCCCACGTCCAGTCAACCGCCACGCGGCGCCCAAGGGCACAGGCTGTTAGGGCCCGCGGTGCTTCGCCCTTGCCCTTTCGCCTCTCGGCATGGCCAAGTCCGCGCGCACCTTGGGCCCGGGGGCTACTGTCGGCGTTCTGGGAACGGGGGTCCCCAGACATGCCTGCCTGCGGCCTGCGGCGTGGCTCAAGGAGGGGCCCAACACGGCCCATCTTCACCAACACGAGCCCAAGACCCTCGCGAGGGGCCAAGCCTCGCAGGGCGGACGACACGGAGCCTCCTCGGGCACGGCCTCATCAGGCAGGCTCGTGAGGAGGCGGAGAGATCAAGGCAGGGTACCTCACGAGGTGCCCATGACGTGAGCCATGACGACCAAGGGCGCCAGCCGGGCGCCAGCCGTGCAGTATCCTCTCTTTCCTCTTTGGTGCAAAGGGAGCAAGCGCAGGCGAGAGCATCAAGCAAAGGCACCCGTTTCGGTGCAACGAGACCAAGACCAGCCCAACAGCAGGAAGGATGTCATCGTGGAGCCCAAGCAGGCGTCACCACCAGAGCCTTTGGCAGGCGAGGACCAACTTTAGTCAGTATAAGTGTACTAGATGTTCCCCTTCAAAATGGCCGATTGTTGGCGCCCTTCCCGCTCAATATTTGGGGAGAGGCCCAGGGCCTGTGCCTATAAATAGGACTAGCCACCCACAGAGTAGAGGCATCTAGCATCGAGAGAGACATCTGGAAGGCAGCTGGAATCCAGAGGAAGGGTGATTGAACTCCTCCTAGCAGTTCATCGCCCCAGCCAAGAACAGACCCTCGCGAGGCTGTTCTTCCTTGTATTGTACATCATCATCAGCCCAAGAGGCAATCCACCACACCACAAACTAGAGTAGGGTATTACACCACAATGGTGGCCCGAACTAGTATAAACCCTGTGTCTCTTGTGCTGTTCTTTCCATAGCTTAGATCCTAGCAAGGCGGTAGGGTGCAGGCAGGTAGAAGGTGGGATCTCCGCGCGCTACCCAGTGTTCGAACCTCAAGGGTCTGCCGGAACCCGAAATCCGACAACGACGTCCGTGGACTCCTCCCTCTTCAGCCCGATCTTCATCAACCAAGCACCTTCTTCCATGTTTTTGGAGGAGGAGGAAGACATGATGCCTGGCTTGATAGATCTGACTAGAAACAGCGAGAAAAGATAACAGAGGATTTCTCCGCGATACGGTGGTCAACAGGTTCGGGGAGTATATAAAGAATTTTTATCTTGGAGGACAAGCATACAGAAGAAAAACGGAGTCCGGAAGGTGTCCCAGGTGGGCACAACCCACCTGGGCACGCCAAGCAAGCCTGGCGCGCCCTGATGTCTTGTGCCCACCAGGGTACACTTCCTTGAAGTTTCTTATTTTCCTATTTTTCTAAATATTCCAAAACTGATAGAAAATATTTTTGTGGATTTTTCGGAGTCCGTTTACTTACTGTATCACGTACCTCCTTATTTTCACGATTCTGGAGTGTTCCGGAAGGACTCTTTTATGTGTTCTTCCGGTGTCAAAGTTTGGATAATATTGCTTTCAACATTAATAGGCGTACCTGAGATATAATGTTTTATTCGCTGCCCATTGACAACCTTCGGGTTAGTACCTTCGGCATTATTTATTTTGATGGCTCCAGACCAATAAACCTCATCGATAACATATGGGCCTTCCCATTTTGAGAGGAGTTTTCCTGCAAAGAATCTGAAATGAGAGTTGTACAAAAGAACATATTCTCCAACTTTAAACTCACGCTTTTGGATTCTTTTGTCATGCATCTTTTAACATTTTCTTTGAATAATTTTGCATTTTCATAAGCTTGGGTTCTCCATTCATCTAATGAGCTAATATCAAATAACCTCTTTTCACCGGCAAGTTTGAAATCATAGTTGAGTGCTTTGACTGCCCAATATGCTTTATGTTCTAACTCAAGAGGCAAATGACAAGCTTTTCCATAAACCATTTTATAAGGAGACATACCCATAGGATTGTTATAAGCTGTTCTATAAGCCCAAAGTGCATCATCTAATTTCTTAGACCAATTCTTCCTGGACTTATTGACACTCTTTTGCAAAATTAATTTTATTTCTCTATTGCTAAGTTCAACTTGACCACTAGCCTGAGGATGATAAGCTGATGCAATTCTATGGTTAACATCATACTTGACAAGCATTTTACGGAAAGCACCATGAATAAAGTGTGAACCACCATCAGTCATTAAATATCTAGGGACTCCAAACCTTGGGAAAATAACTTCCTTAAGCATTTTAATAGAGGTTTTGTGATCAGCACTATTGGTTGGAATAGCTTCTACCCATTTAGTAACATAATCAACAGCAACCAAAATATGTGTATACCCATTAGAGAAAGGAAAAGGTCCGATGTAATCAAATCCCCAAACACCAAATGGTTCAACAACAAGTGAATAATTCAAAGGAATTTCTTGACGCTTACCGATATTACCTATTCTTTGACATTCATCACAAGATAAGACAAACTTACGAGCATCCTTGAAGAGAGTAGGCCAATAAAATCCCGATTGCAATACCTTGTGAGCAGTTCTATCTCAAGCATGATGCCCTCCATAAGCTTCGGAGTGACATTTCCGTAGGATTTGTCCCTATTCATGCTCAGGTACAATGTCGAGTAATACCATATGCTCCTTCTTTATAAAGTTGTGGGTCATCCCAAAAGTAATGTCTTAAATCATAGAAGAATTTTTTGTTTAGTTGGTATGTAAAGCTAGGTGGTAAATATTTAGCAACAATGTAATTAGCATAGTCAGCATACCAAGGAGTACTATGAGAAACATTTATTGCAGCTAATCGCTCATCGGAAAACTATCATCAATAGGTAGTGGGTCATCAGGCACATTTTCAAGCCTAGACAAATTATCAGCTACGGGGTTCTCAGCTCCTTTTCTATCAATGATATGCAAATCAAATCATTTTAACAAGAGAACCCAACGTATAAGTCTAGGTTTAGCATCTTTATTTTCCATAATATATTTAATAGCAGCATGATCGGTGTGAACAATTACTTTGGAATCAACAATATAAGGTCTAAATTTATCACAATAAAACACCACTGCTAAGAATTATTTTTCAGTACTAGCATAGTTTCGTTGAGCACTGTCTAGAGTTTTAGTAGTATAATGAATAACATTCAATTTCTTATCAACTCTTTGTCCTAGAACAGCACCAACAACATAATCACTAGCATCACACATAATTTCAAAAGGCAAGTTCCAATCAAGTGGTTGAACAATAGGTGCAGACATTAAGGCTTTCTGAGTGTTTCAAAGGCTTCTAAAAAATCATCATAAAAAACAGAAGGAATATCCTTTTGCAAAATACTCGTAAGAGGCCTAGAAATTTTAGATAAGTCTTTGATAAATCTCCTATAGAAACCAGCATGACCTAAGAAACTACGAATACCATTTATATCTTTAGGACATGGCATTTTCTCAATTGCATAAACCTTAGCTTTGTCCACTTTAATACCTCTTTCAGAAATTTTATGACCCAAGACAATGCCTTCATTAACCATAAAGTGGCACTTCTCCCAATTCAAGACAAGATTTTTTTTGTTCACATCTCTGCAAAACTCGATCAAGATTGCTTAAACAATCATCAAAAGACTTCCCATAAACGGAGAAATCGTCCATGAAAACCTCAACAATCGTTTCTCAAAAGTCAGAGAATATAACAGTCATACATCTTTGAACGGTAGCAGGTGCATTACATAAACCAAAAGGCATATGTCTATAAGCATAAATTCCAAAGAGACAAGTAAAAGTGGTCTTTTCTTGATCAGGTTGAGAAACAGGTATTTGTGAAAAACCAGAATATCCATCAAGGAAGCAAAAATGTGTGTGCTTAGATAATCTTTCAAGCATTTGATAAATAAAAGGTAAAGGGTAATGATCTTTTCTAGTTGCTTTGTTTAATTTTCTAAAATCAATTACCATTCTATAGCATGTAACAATTCTTTTGGAACAAGTTCATTCTTATCATTAGGAACAACAGTTATACGTCCTTTCTTAGGGACACAATGAACATGACTTACCCATCTACTATCAGCTATAGGATAAATCACACCTGCTTCCAGAAGTATTAATATTTCCGTTCTTACCACTTCTTTCATCTTCGGATTAACCTGACGTTGGTGATCAACAACGGGTTTAGCATCAGGTTCCATATTAATTTTGTGCTGACATAGAGTGGGACTAATGCCCTTTAAATCATCAAGAGTATATCCAATAGAAGCTTGGTGCTCCCTTAGAACTTTCAATAATCTTTCTTCTTCATGTTCTGAATGGTTAGCATTAATAATAACATGATACATCTTCTTTTCATCAAGATAAGCATATTTCAAAGTGTGTGGCAATTGTTTTAATTCAAACACAAGATCACCTTTAGGTGGAGGAGGACCTCCTAGAGTTTCAATAGGCAAATGGTGTTTAAGCAGAGGACATTGTTGAAAGAAAATCTTATCTATTTCATTTCTTTCATGCATATGTAAATAATTTTCATGGTCTAGCAAATATTGTTCTGGTGGATCAGTAGGAGGCACAACAATAGAAGCAAGACCAATTAATTTATCTTTACTAGGCAATACTTTTTCATGAAGCTTTCTACTAAATTTGGAAAAATTAAACTCATGAGACTCATCACCAAAACAAACACCGTCAGTTTGTTTCCTACAATCTATTCTGGAAATGTTGGTGTTCAAGAAAGGTCTACCAAAGATAATGGGACAAAATTCATCTTGTGGGGAACCAAGAACAAGAAAATCAGTAGGGTATTTAACTTTCCTACATACGACTTCAACATCTCTAGCAATCCCAATTGGTGATATAGTCTCTCTATTAGCAAGTTTAATAGTAACATCTATGTCTTCTATCTCAGCGGGTGCTATGTCATTCATAATTTCTTGATATAAGGAGTAAGGGATAGCACTCACACTAGCACCTATGTCACATAAAACTATGATAACAGTGATCTCCTATTTTAACTGAGATGACAGGCATGCCAACAACATGTCTATGTTTATCCCTTTTATCAGGTTTGGCAATTCAAGCAGCTTCTTCACAGAAGTAAATAACATGCCTATCCATATCTTCTTCCAAGAGATCTTTAACCATAGCAATACTAGGTTCTACATTGATTTGTTCATCAGGTTTAGGTGTTCTAATATAGCTTTTGTTAACCACGGTTGAAACTTTAGCATGTTCCTTTATCCTAACAGGAAAAGGTGGTTTCTCAATATAAGTAGAAGGAACAATTGGATCAACATTATAAAGTATATTTCTTCTTTAACCGGTACCGGTTCTTTGATTTATTCTTTAATAGGTGGGTGATATTTAAACCACTTCTCTTTAGGGAGTTCAACATGAGTAGCAAATGATTCACAAAAGGAGGCTACTATCTCAGAGTCAAGTCCATATTTAGTGCTAAACTTTTGAAAAGCATTGGTATCCATAAAAGACTTAACACAATCATACTTAAGCTTAATACCTGACTCTTTACCTTCATCGAGTTCCCAATCTTCAGAGTTGCGTTTAATTCTTTCCAAAAGATCCCACCGGAATTCAATAGTCTTCTTCATAAAAGAACCAGCACAAGAAGTATCAAGCATGGTTTGATCATTGTGAGAAAGCCGAGCATAAAAATTCTGGATAATAATTTCTCTTGAAAGCTCATGATTGGGGCATGAATATAACATTGACTTAAGCCTCCCCCAAGCTAGAGCGATACTTTCTCCTTCACGAGACCAAAAATTATATATTAATTCCGATCACGATGAACTAGATGCATAGGATATTTTTTTGGTGGAACTCCAATTTCCATCGAATCCAATTCCAAGATCCAATATCATCGCATAGCCTATACCATGCCAATGCTTTTCCCTTCAAAGATAAAGGGAAAAGATTTTTCATAACTTCATCTCTAGGTAAACCTGCAAGCTTAAACAATCCACAAATTTGTTCTACATATATCAAGTGCATATAAGGATGTTAGGTTCCATCTCCTGCATAAGGATTAGCTAGCAGTTGTTCTATCATACCCGAAGGAATTTCATATTCAATATTTTCAGTAGGTGCAGTAGGTTGAGGGGTAGATAATTGTGGTTCCGGATGAGGTGAAGATACCCCAAACAAACCCCTCAAAGGATTGTTTTCCATAGTAACAAGTGACAATAAATTTCAGCACACTATATAAATGTTTCCTTACCAAATTCCACTTACCAAAGGCGCTTCACTCCCCGGCAACGACGCCAGAAAAGAGCCTTGATGACCCAAAAGTATAGGGGATCAACTGTAGCTCTTTTCGATAAGTAAGAGTGTCGAACCCAGCGAGGAGCAGAAGTAAATGACAAGTGGTTTTCAGCAAGGTAATGTCTGCAAGTGTTGAAATTGCAAGTACCAGAGTAGTTTGATAGAAAAATAATTTGTAACGATCAAGTAACGGTAGTAGTAACAAAAGTCCAGCAAGGTAGCCCAATCCTTTTGAGGAAAAGGACAGGCCAAAACGGTCTCTTATGATAAGCAAAGCGTTCTTGAGGGTACACGGGAATTTCATCTAGTCACTTTCATCATGTTGGTTTAATTTGTGTTCGGTACTTTGATAATTTGATACGTGGGTGGACCGGTGCTTAGGTGATGTTCTTACTTGAACAAACCTCCTACTTATGATTAATCCTCCTGCAAGCATCCGCAACTACGAGAAAAGTATTAAGAATAAATTATAACCATAGCATTAAACTTTTGGATCCAATCGGTCCCTTACGGAATAGCGCATAAACTGGGGTTTAAGCTTCTGTCACTCTCGCAACCCATCATATAATTGCTACTCCACAATGCATTCCCTTAGGCCCAAATATGGTGAAGTGTCATGTAGTCGACGTTCACATGACACCACTAAGGGAATCACAACATACATACTATCAGAATATCGAATACATATCAAGTTCACATGATTACTTGCAACATGTTTTCTCCCGTGACCTCAAGAACAAAAGTAACTACTCACAAATGATAATCATGCTCAAGATCAGAGGGGGTATTAAATAGCATAATGGATCTAAGCATATAATCTTCCACCAAATAAACCATATAGTAATCAACTACAAGATGTAATCAACACTACTGGTCACCCACAAGCACCAATCTATAGTTCCGGTAACATGATTGAATACAAGAGATGAACTAGGGTTTGAGATGAGATGGTGTTGTTGAAGATGTTGATGGAGATTGCCCTCCCCAATATGGGACAGTTGTTGGTGATGATGATGACGATGATTTCCCCCTCCGGGAGGGAAGTTCCCCCGGCGGAATCGCTCCGCCGGAGGGCAAAAGTGCTCCTGCCCAAGTTCCGCCTCGAGACGGCGGCGCTCCGTCCCGAAAGTCCTCTCCTTATTTTTTTTCTAGGTCAAAATGACCTATATACCAGAAGATGGGCACCGGAGGTGGGCCTGGGTGAGCACAACCCACCAGGGCGCGCCTGGGCTCCCTGGCGCGCCCAGGTGGGTTGTTCCCACTTGGTGGGCCCCCCTCTGGTACTTATTTTCTCCAATATTCCATAAAAATTCTGCGTGAAGTTTCAGCTTGTTTGGAGTTGTGCAGAATAGGTAGCCTGACGTAGCTTTTCCAGATTTCCAGCTGCCAGAATTCTCCCTCTTGGTGTGTACCTTGAAAATTATGAGAGAAAAGGCATTAGAATTACTCCAAAAACCATTATTATGGATAAAAACATCATAAATAACAATAAGAAAACATGATGCAAAATGGTTGTATCACGGATCCAAATATTTCCAATACTCCAAGTCCCACAAAGTGGACCTGCGAGTAAACAATAATCTCTCTTCTGCCCTGCCACGCTTCCTTTTCCCGCTACCATTATCAGGATGGTTTCCTGGTGTAATATGCCTCTTTGGCGCATCATGGTTTTCATGATTTGCATTGAACACATATCTTCGGTATTTTGTAGGATGCGGCTTGTCCTTGGAAAGAAAATGGCGGTGTCCAATGTAACAGATCTTGCTAAGTATTGTGTATGACAGCAAATTCCTGTCACAGCGAACACATGCATTGTAACCATGTGTCGTTTGCCCTGACATAGTGCCCAAAGCCGGATAATCATGGATGCACCAAATTATAATAGCACACAGAAAGAAATCAGCTGGTGGGCTGCTATATAGGTCTCCAGTGAGAACACCCCTCCATAGCTGTTGAAGTTCCTCCACAAGACGCTCCATGAATAAATCAAAATCCTTTCGTGCACTTTTTGGACCTGGGATGAGCAAGGCCATCATGTAGTTTGATTCTTTGGTGCAGACATTTGGAGGCATGTTGTAAGGGATAACAAGCACTGGCCACATGTTATATGTGGCGCTCTGGTGGCCAAATGGGTTAAATCCATCTGAAGCTAAGCCAAGTCTAATGTTTCTTGGGTCAGCAGCAAACTTTTTGGGTTTCTGCTTGAAGATTTTCCAGTCACTACCATGAGATGGATGGCTCATTATATTCTGATCTCTGTACTCCTGGTTCCTAGAATGCCACAATACATCCTCTCTTGTTTTAGCATCATGAAATAACCTCTGCAATCTCAGTATAATTGGAAAATGTCTCAGAACATTATGAGGAATCCTCTTCACGGCATCGCCATCTTTCCATCTTGATGATTTGCATTTTGGGCATTCACTTAAGTTGGCATAATCCTTCCAGGATAGAACACAATTATTCTTACAAACATGGATCAAATCATATCCAATTCCAACTGCACGAAGGAAATTCTTCATTTTACTATAGGTGTGTAGCAGCTCAGACACATCTGGGAAAGATTTGCGGAAAGCAGCCAACATCGCATCGAATGATTTGTTGGTCATCCGCTCAGATGTCTTCACCTCAAGAAAGGTGAACATAGTTGAGAATACTGAGAGCTTATTTCCTGGTGTGATAGCCATATTGCATTGTTCCAACATGCGGGCCCACCGATTTTCTTCTGCAGGTTGCATTTCGTAGCATTGTTTCAATGTTGGTCAAACTCACTGGCTCTGCCACCACCTCCTCCTCCTCCTCCTCTTCCACCTGAGCATCATGCATATCAAGATGGTGATCTGCTGCTTCCACATAGTCAGTAACATTGACGTTCACAGCTTCACCATGATGAACCCACCTAGTATATGTGACCGACATCCCATACAAGTGTAGATGATTTTGCACAGTTGACTGGGGTCTTGTAACTGAATTCATACAACTGCTACATGGGCAGAGCACATCTGATTTCGGACCATCGTACTTAGCTCTGATAAAGTTCATGAAGTTTTCAACCCCCTCGGAGAATCTTCAAGCATAAGTTATCCAAGTCCTGTCCATCTGTTAAGCATACAAATTAGTTCTTCTACTAGATATTACAGGAAAAACATATATGTTTTATGAAGTCCAAAAAAAATACCTAGGTCGATGTCTAAAGCTATGGCAGGATATTTGGACAAGCAGATCTAAGTAACAAAATATATGTAAAGCTAATTCAACAAACAAATTTGAGTGCTAAATTATGGCAGGCTGTTTCAGCAGTCAATGAGGCCGAGCACACAGCCATCAAACTATCGAAGGCCATCTCAGCAACAAAGATCAAGTATAAAACGGTGTAGAGCTATTTCACCTAACAGATTGGCTACTAGACCATGGCAATCTACGGCACAATAAATATATGGCAGGATATTTTAGCAACTAATCGGGCATGGCATGCCATCTTAGCTAAGCAGATTGAGTGCAGAACAGGGCAAGGAAGCTTCTTAAGCAGAGCATATTGACTGTAAACTACTTTGGCAAACAGTGAGATTAACAGCGTCCATCAGCTAACATTCAACGCTACTCCGACATGCACGGGGCCTCAGTCTAGAATGCGCGTACCATGGGAGAAGATGGCCGCCGTGCATCTCCACAAGAACATCGCTAGCGGTGGAGGCGCTAATCGTTGTGCGTCTCCACAAGAAAGTCGCCAACGGTGGCGGCGCGACTAGAGGACGACAGTCTACGAGAGCGTACTGTGGGAGCGAGAGGATCGTCGTGCGTCCCCTCGACGAACCGCGTCGTCGACGTATCGGCGCGGTGGGGAGGGCGGCTTTGGAGGAGCGAATGGAGTGGAGGGGGCAGGGGGAAGGGGCTTGGGGAATATTATTGGCTAGTTGGCCGAAGGGTGGTTGAACTTGGGACTTGGGGGGGGGGGGGATTTTCGCGCGGTGGGCGGGGGAGTTTGGCGCATGGTCTATTTCTCCAACTGTTGTCCCACGTGTTAGTGAAGAGGCAAGCCGAAGCGCGTTCCGTTTGCGTGATCCGTGTGTAGGACCGGCCATGTGTGGGGTGCAATGCGACCGTGACAGGCGTGCTGTGAGGGTACTGCATTTTTTCCTTTTAAACTTGGTGCTTCGCCCCTGATAATCCCCAAGTGCAAGGAATCATCATAGCACTTTCCAAAGGTGGAAGTGATAAGTATGGAGTGTCGAACCCACAAGGAGCTAAAGGTAAGATCAATATTCTCTCAAGCCCTATCCGCCAATCGACACGACTCTCACGTAATTGAACGTTTGCTTCCAACTAGCAACGAGAAATAAAACTACGTTGTGGGTATGAAGAGGATAACTTTGCATGGTATCGGAGAGCTAAAATATAAAAGTAGGTGATGTTACCATAAAGTTAGAATATATTACTTAGTATTATAAATAGAGAGTGTGGAATAATGCTGGATCGGTGTGCGGAATTGTCCTAGGCAATTGTTAACAAAACCGGTAATCACTATTGCAGTTTCATATGAGGGAGAGGCATAAGCTAACATACTTTCTCTACTTGGATCATATGCACTTATGATTGGAACTCTAGCAAGCATCCGCAACTACTAAAGATCATTAAGGTAAAACCCAAACATAGCATTAAAGCATCAAGTCCTCTTTATTCCCATACGCAACAATCCCTCTTACTCGGGTTTAAGCTTCTGTCACTCTAGCAACCCACTATAAGCGAATCATGAACGTATTGCAACACCCTACAGCGGGAATCCCTCACGCTTGCGCGACACGGAGGGCACCATAGGACAGCATCAAAGTAAAACATACAACTCATACCCATCTAGATCATCAATCAACCCAAAGACAAAAGATATACACTCAAAACATCATAGGATGGCAACACATCATTGGATCATAATATGTGGCATAAAACACCATGTTCAAGTAGGGATTATAGCGTTGTGCGGGAGAGCGTGGACCGCGTAAAAGAGATGATGATGGTGATGATGATGGTGATGTTGATGAAGACGATCACTGTGGCGATGATTCCCCTCCCGATGGCACTCCGGCGCCACCGGAAGAGAGGAGGAGAGGTTCTCCCTCTTGTGCTTCCTCCTCCATGGCCTCCAACCCCTGGTCCTTGGCCTTCATGATGATGATGGCCCCTCCAGGATACTCCTCCATGGCTACAGAGGCTTGCGGCGGCGGAACTTCTGATCTAATCTCCGTTCTAGAAGTTTTAGGGTACGAGAGTATATATGGGTGCAGGGGGTACGTCGGAGGAGCTTCGGGGGCCCCACGAGGCAGGGGGCGCGCGCCCCCCACCCTCGTGAGCACCTCCCTTTTCTCCTGAAGTAGGGTCCAAGTCCATCCGGTAGCTTTCCTTCCCAAAATAACTTCTCCAGTTGATTTCGTTCCGTTTCGACTCCGTTTGATATTCTTTTTCTTCGAAACACTAAAATAGGCAAAAAAAATAGCAATTCTGGGCTGGGCCTCCGGTTAGTAGGTTAGTCCCAAAAGTAATATAAAAGTGGATAATAAAGCCCAATATTGCCCGAAACAGTAGATAATATAGCATGGAGCAATCAAAAATTATAGATACGTTGGAGACGTATCAGGCATCCCCAAGCTTAATTCCTGCTCGTCCTCGAGTAGGTAAATGATAAAAAGATAATTTTTGATGCGGAGTGCTAGTAAGTGCTTAAGTTTGATCAATGATAATTCCAATCACTTTTTCTAGCATCATTATATGTCATAACAGTGGCTCATCTCATAAAACTTTTCATGATCAAGTAACAAACAAGTCACAAGTTTAAAGTATGGATCATAAACTTTCTTGAAAACTAACAAACGATATTCTCAGTCATCAAACAATTGCAATTCATCCTATTTTCAGGAAGAGTCTATGTCAGAGCTTTGATTTAGCAAACTTCACATACTCAACTATCATTTAGTCTTTCACAATTACTAACACTCACGCAATACTTGTGGTTATGGAGTTTTAATCGGACACACAGAAAGATAGGGGCTTATAGTTTCGCCTCCCAACCTTTTACCTCAAGGGTAATGTCAACAATAATAACTCATGCTCCCCTACATCCAATTAGATATATATATCAGGTTCTTTCCAACATGCTGGGCTTGCCAAAGGATAAAATGAAAAAGGAAAGGTGAAGATCACCATGACTCTTGCATAAGGTAGAAGATAATAATAAAAGATAGGCCCTTCGCAGAGGGAAGCAGAGGTTGCCATGCGCTTTTATGGTTGGATGCACAAAATCTCAATGTGAAAGAACGTCACTTTATATTGCCCCTTGTGATATGAACCTTTATTATGCAGTCTGTTGCTTTTATTACTTCCACATCACAAGATCGTATAAAGCTTATTTCTCCCACACCAATCAATCATACATATTTAGAGCAATTTTTATTGCTTTGCACCGATGACAACTTACTTGAAGGATCTTACTCAATCCATAGGTAGATATGGTGGACTCTGATGGCAAAACCGGTTTAAGGATTTTGGAAGCACAAGTAGTATCTCTACTTGGTGCTGAGAATTTTGGCTAGCATGAGGGGGAAAGGCAAGCTCAACATGTTAGAGGATCCATGACAACATACTTTATCTCAGATATAAGAAAACATAACTCATTACGTTGTCTTCCTTGTCCAACATCAACTCTTTAGGATGTCATATTTTAATGAGTGCTCCCAATCATAAAAGATGTCCAAGATAGTATATTTATATGTGAAATCCCTCTTCCTTCAATATTCTTTCATGAATTGTTCAAGTGACCAATTCTACGTTTGCTAACTTTCAATAAGTTTACTACCTATACTTATTGTGTGTGAAGTCATTACTCCCCATGTTATAAGCATATGAAACATATATAAATTCAGGTTTATAACATTCAATTTATTCAACCATTTACTCATAGGATATTCATGAAGCACATGAGCAAATGACAAACTACTCCAAAAGATATGAGTGAAGAACACTCAGCAGTCAAATAATTAACTAGCCATGGGAGGATTCTTTTCATTCAATATTTCAGATCCAATGATTTTATTCAAACATAAAGTAAAATTGAAAACACTCTCCAAGCAAAACACATATCATGTGATGAATAAAAATATAGCTCCGAGTAAAGTATACTGATAGTTTTGAAGACGAAAGAGGGGATGCCTTCCGGGGCATCCCCAAGCTTAGGCGCTTGAGTCTTCCTTGAATATCACCTTGGGGTGCCTTGGGAATCCCCAAGATTAGGGTCTTTCCACTCCTTATTCTCCTCATAACGATATCTCACCCAAAACTTGAAAACTTCAATCACACAAAACTTAACCAAACTTCGTGAGATAGGTTAGTATGATAAAGAGCAAACCATTCACTTTGGTACTGTCAAAGACAAGGTTCATAATTTTTCTCACACCATGCCTACTGTACCATCTCATTTCTACAATTTATATTGAGAAATATAAGCCATAAAAACTAGAAAACAAGCAAACTATGCAATGAAAACAGAATCTGTCAGAAACAGAACAGTCTGTAATGATCTGAACAGCAACCATACTTATGCTACTCCAAAAATTATAAAATAAATTGTTGGACGTGAGGGATTTTTCTATTAATCTTATGCAAAATGAATCAACTCAAAATCACTCTTCTGTAAAAAATGACATCTATTCTCGTGAGCGCAAAGTTTCTGTTTTTTACAGCAAGATCACATTAACTTTCACCCAAGTCATCCCAAAGGTCTTACTTGGCACTTTATTGAAACAAAAGCTATAAAACATGATTACTACAGTAGCTTAATCATGTAAACACACAAAAACAGTAAGGGTAAATATTGGGGTGTCTCCCAACAAGCGCTTTTCTTTAATACCTTATAGCTAGGCATGATGATTTCAATGATGCTCACATAAAAGATAAGAATTGAAACATAAACAGAGCATCATGAAGAATATCACTAGCACATTTAAATCTAACCCAATTCCTATGCCTAGGTATTTTGTGAGCACACAATTTATAGGAACAAGAATCAACTAGCATAGGAAGGCAAAACAAGTATAACTTCAAAACTTTAAGCACATAGAGAGGAAACTTGATATTATTGCAACTCCTACAAGCATATATTACTCCCTCATAATAATTTAAGTAGCATAATGAATTAATTCAACAATATAACCATCACATAAAGAATTATTTTCATGATCTACAAGAATAGAAATTTTTCTACTCTCCACATAAGCAAAATTCTTCTCATTTGCAATAGTGGGATCACTAATTCCTAAAGTTGACACTTTTCCAAACCCGCTTTAGATGATAGTATTATTCATAATCCAAAATATATAAGTTAAGTTCATGGAGCATTCTTTAATTAATATAGACTAACCAATATCCAAGCTCAAAATATATAAGTGAAGCACACGAAGCATTCTATAAAACCATACTCAAATGATTTAAGTGAAGCACAAAGAGCGATTCTATAAGATCATACTTAAAATATTTAAGTGAAGAACATGAAGTATTCTATAAATAATTGAAGGGATATCTCATGCTAGCATGGTTCTTGAAGAAAAATGAAAACACAAAGGACACAAAGCATGTGAACAAAACAAAAACCGAGGTATACCGATATTTGTTGAAGAAGAAAGATGGGATGCCAACCGGGGCATCCCCAGGCTTAGATGCTTGAGTATACTTTGAAATATTTACTTGGGGTTCCTTCGGCATCCCCAATATTGAACTCTTGCCTCTCTTTATTCTTCTCATAATGATAGCTCCTCGACCTTCGGACACTTCATCCACACAAAACTTTAACAAAAACTTGTGAGATCCGTTAGTGTAATAAAGCAAATCACTACCTTTAGGTACTGTAATGAACTCATTCTTTATTTATATTGGTGTTAAACCTACTGTATTCCAACTTCTCTATGGTTTATAAATTATTTTATTAGTCATAGATTCATCAAAATAAGCAAACAACACACGTAAAACAGAATCTGTTAAGAACAGAACAGTCTGTAGTAATCTGGAAGTTTGGAAAACTTCTGTAACTCCTAAAATTATGAAATAAATTTGACAATTTGAAAAATTTGTACAGAAGTAATGTTCAAAAAGAATCAGAACCATTTTACATTCCAGCTAAAAATGTAAATTCATGCACTACAGCCAAAGTTTCTGTTTTTGTTTTGCACATAGCAAACAAGCCATCTAATCATCCTAAAACCAAAGCTTGGCACATTTATTTTTACAATACAATGAATATATACAAGGGGATAATTATTTACAGACAAACTTCAATGAAAAATTCTACATTGTTTCCGTGAGCATGAGCACAAGTGCTCAAGGTCGACCCTCACTTCTTCAATGCATCACTTTCCAATCGCTTCTCTTTTTGAAAAACTTTTAGGCATGAGAGGCAAGTAATAATTTTTTGTATTTTCATTTTTCAAAAAAATTTTTTTTGTATGTTTCACCCACAACTAAACAGAAGCAAAAAAGGAAAAACAAAATCTACTTAGTGAAGAAAGCAAACAATCACACACGAGAATATCAACCTCACGCTATTGCTCCCCGGCAACGACGCCAGAAAAGAGCTTGTAATCCCCAAGTGCAAGGAATCATCGTAGCAATTTCCAAAGGTGGAAGTGATAAGTATGGAGTGTCGAACCCACAAGGAGCTAAAGGTAAGATCAATATTCTCTCAAGCCCTATCTGCCACTGATACGGCTCTACGTGCACCGAACGTTTGCTTCCGACTAGCAACGAGAAATAAAACTACGTTGTGGGTATGAAGAGGATAACTTTGCATGGTATCGGAGAGCTAAAATATAAAAGTAGGTGATGTTATCATAAAGTTAGAATATATTACTTAGTATTATAAATAGCGAGTGTGGAATAATGGTGGATCGGTGTGCGGAATTGTCCTAGGCAATTGTTAACAAAACCGGTAATCACTATTGCAGTTTCATATGAGGGAGAGGCATAAGCTAACATACTTTCTCTACTTGGATCATATGCACTTATGATTGGAACTCTAGCAAGCATCCGCAACTACTAAAGATCATTAAGGTAAAACCCAAACATAGCATTAAAGCATCAAGTCCTCTTTATTCCCATACGCAACAATCCCTCTTACTCGGGTTTAAGCTTATGTCACTCTAGCAACCCACTATAAGCGAATCATGAACGTATTGCAACACCCTACAGCGGGATTCCCTCACGCTTGCGCCACACGGAGGGCACCATAGGACAGCATCAAACTAAAACATACAACTCATACCAATCTAGATCATCAATCAACCCAAAGACAAAAGATATCTACTCAAAACATCATAGGATGGCAACACATAATTGGATCATAATATGTGGCATAAAGCACCATGTTCAAGTAGGGATTACAACGGTGTGCGGGAGAGTGGACCGCGAAAAAGAGATGATGATGGTGATGATGATGGTGATGTTGATGAAGACGATCACCGTGGCGATGATTCCCCTCCCGATGGCACTCCGGCGCCACTGGAAGAGAGGAGGAGAGGTTCTCCCCCTTGTGCTTCCTCCTCCATTGCCTCCAACCTCTGGTCCTTGGCCTTCATGATGATGATGGCCCCTCCAGGATACTCCTCCATGGCCACCGGTGATGATGGCCCCCTTGGCGGGAGTCTTGGGAGAGGGCCTAGATTGATTTCTCGTGGCTACAGAGGCTTGCGGCGGCGGAACTTCTGATCTAATCTCTGTTCTGGAAGTTTTAGGGTACGAGAGTATATATGGGTGCAGGGGGTACGTCAGAGGAGCTTCGGGGGGCCCACGAGGCAGGGGCGCGCCCTAGGGGGGCGCCCCCACCCTCATGAGCACCTCCCTTATCTCCTGACGTAGGGTCCAAGTCCATCCGGTAGCTTTCCTTCCCAAAATAACTTCTCCAGTTGATTTCGTTCCGTTTTGACTCCGTTTGATATTCCTTTTCTTGAAACTCTTGAAATAAGCAAAAAACAGCAATTACGGGCTGGGCCTCCGGTTAATAGGTTAGTCCCAAAAGTAATATAAAAGTGGATAATAAAGCCCAATATTGCCCAAAACAGTAGATAATATAGCATGGAGCAATCAAAAATTATAGATACGTTGGACACGTATCAGCCCCCTCAAAAAAAACTTGGTGCTTCGTGTGATCCATCGATACTACTACTAGTAATCTGGTAATCCCGACTAAAATGGTGCGGTCAGGTCTTTTCCCGCATGATATGCTGGGATGTTGGCTTAGTTGGTTTTTTATGACGAGTAATGCTACACCTACATAATCCCAGTTACGTAATTAATGTAATGTGAAACGAGTGAGCAGTTGATTGGAGATTGGGGGAGGGAGGGGCCCACCACCATGAAAATCAATGGGGGGAGAGAGAGGCAATTTACGTTAACCCTTTCCTAGGTTCCCGTAGATGTAGACAGATGTGAAATGCGTGAATGTGTAGTGGACGTACTATTGGAGTGCCTAAGATAAATTGTGTATGTAGACCCTATGTGTTTATTTACTTCGCATGTTAGCCTTGTCTCGGGTCAAACCTTCTAAGTTTATACGCACAAAAACCATCCATATATTTTCATACTCCTACAATATATCTTACTATTATTGTGAAAGTTCATATACACCGGACGAGATTAATGCAAACACGACAAATTTTTATTACATTTTGAACTTTTATAGGACAGAAAAATATAAGAAACCCGGCCCTAAATCTATTCTACGGCGGCGACCAACGTCCTCCATATGGGATCTCCATGTACGTGGGCGGGGTTCAAGACCCTTGAAGTGAAGGTGCGGTCTCTGGCGAGGAAGAGGAGACGGACCGGCCAGTTGGCACACCATGCCCTGCCGCCTCCCATGCCCTACTCATCCTCGGAGGAGTCCCCAACCTCGGCGGTGCCGGTGGATGTGAGGTCGATGATGATGGACGTGGACGGTCTATCGCTTCACCTGCCACATGCGCCACCGAACGTTGGACGGCGGCAAGTAGGACGCGTGGCTGACGGTGCTCCCGGCATCGGCCTCCAACGTGGCCACTGCTTGTGCGGTCGCATCCGCGTCCGGCTACGCCACTATTGAATCGCGAGCGGCAACTTGAGTGAGGGCGGCGACCTCGAGCTTCATCCCCGAAGACAAGCTCTCCCGTAGAGCGTTCGCTCTCGAGGTCATGTCGGATGTGGTGCCATGTAGCAGGACGATGCATTATAGTGTGGAGTTTAGCTGGGCGTTGCCGCTTTAAGTAGCACATTTCGGTGAGGCCAAGCGTCCGGGTGCGTCATTAAGTCGCCAGAGTCGGTTCCTCGGGCACGGAGCCTCTTAATGACGGCATACAGACGGACGACATGAACGCGGGCAGCTGGCGTCGGCTAGGAATGCACCGCATGACAGCGCGAGGGACAGGGTTTTTTGGTGTGCCAGGGTAGTCAGCTGTAGTTGTGGCAACGTTGGAGATGCCCTTTGCTCACATGCGATCCCCACATGTCATTGAAAAAGTAAGACAACCCGGCATGGTCTCTGGTCCTGAGGATGTAGTTGGCCGCGCTACAACACTCCGCAGACGCGTCGCGGCGCGCGCGCACCTCTACGCCCTGTGCATCCTTGACGAGCCGGGTGTTGATCTGCTAGTCGTGCCACAGCGCTAACGCCACCCTCGGCACAGTGAAGCTGGCCATGTCCAACGATAATGAGCGTGCCGCTCACCGCGGTCGCCGTGTCTAGAGGCGGTGTGGGAGCTGCACCACGTTGATGTCCCCCACGACCCACATGAACAGTTGCCGGTGGCGAGAAGGTCGTGGGCCAGCTCCTCCATTGGACTAATCTGTGCCACATCATCCCGATAGGTGTGCCCCACATGTCGGTTTCCCTGTTTTCCTAGCCAAATTCGAGCGTCAGTGGTCCATGTTGCGCATTAGGTGCAGAACAGGTGGTTTTTGTGCCCTGGTTCAAATGTGGTACAGTGCCAAGTTGTTACGCTAGCCCCAAGTGTGGTGCTTTTGGGTACGGTACCAGCCTTTTCCTTTTCAACTAGTGAAGCGTACACTTGATTAAGTAGTCGGATGGTGTGCTAATGTAGGTGTCCGACTGTTTGAAGGAATAATTGAGGTGTGCCTGGTCCGTGCCCACATTTAGGGGTCCAACTTACCATGTTCCAGCAGTAGTAACTATACTAGTCCCTGCGTACTCCCTCTGTTTTTATCTACTCTGCATTTTAGCTTTGCTCAAAGTCAAACTTTGTAAACGTTGACAAAGTTTATGGAGAGAAATAATAACATATACAATAACAAATCAATACCATTAGATTCATTACTGAATATACTTTCACATCATATAGATTTTCTAAAGTAAATGTTCATATTTTTTCTATTAATTTGGTCAAATTATATGAAGTTTGACTTCAGTCAAACCTAATATGCAGAGTAAACAAAAATGGAGGGAGTATCTTACTCCGTGACCAACACGGAAGGGAAAATGAGACAACTTATTGTTTATTTGAGCAGTTCAAGTATAATCATGTGGCGTTGCTTATTTCTCATTCCTCTCCAACCCTCTTCTCCATCGATCATGCCGCCCTTCGATCGAGCCCATCCTCCTGCATGCCTCATTTGAACATTCCGCCAAGTATCATTCGTATGTGGGCCAAGACCATGCTTGTATTTCCAATGTTGTAATTGCTCCGACATACATACAGACAAATGGTTCATTTAAAGTTTCACTTTGCCTCCACTATGTGTCGCTTCCCGTCTTAGTTTTGACATCCCATTCAGTTCATGCCCTGACACATCTTGACAAGATCGATTGATGTTGAGAGATCAATTGTGTGTCGTGCAAGGAGAAAAAGGTTTGGTCTGTTTCTATGATAGAAATGACCCGAGGGGGTCTGTGGGGATCAGAGGGATTATATTGTACGTTCAAAAGCGAAATGAACATACTGTACCCACCCTAGTCCTCTTTCAATCGATCTCCGGACCCCGAGATGAAACCGAGAGAGAACGAGTGGGTGCATGTGTGATACCTAAGGCGGATTCGAAATTTTGAACCGGTGATCATGCCATCAGAAAATCATATATAAATGGTATTCAATGTTCATTTTGCTTTTGAACATACAATATCTTATCCCTCCGATCCTTTCTAGTTTACATATAAGTTTTATGTGTAGTCAAAGTATCTCTACTTTGATCAAACTTACAGAAAAAAGTATCAACATTCAACAACGCCCAATCAATATTTTTAGATTCGTAAGTACTCCCAGATTTGTATTCAAATAGAGATGGTTTCCAATTTGTTTTCAAACACGTGAATGTCCTTGTTCTCGCGCATGCTCTTCCTACTAGGATTTCTCCACGTATAGCCAGTCCAATAGTAACTTTTTTAAGCTCCCTGTCCATTAGTGCTAGTGGAGTACTGACAACATCTGCAGTAGAGTATGCAGTGCTCATAGTACTAGTAGTATACTCCCTCTGTTTTTATTTACTCCGCATAAAACAGAGGAAGTAGTAGTATAAATGACACGGGCGGGGGAGGGGGAAGGACGTCGGTTTTCTCTCAACTGCGGTCCCACAAGCGAGCGAAAATGCAAGACGAAGCGCATTCCATTCGATGAGCGACGTTGAGGGTCCAGCGTGCCGGGGTGCAACACGAACGCGATAAGAGCGACGTACAGTCAAAACCGATTGCCCGGTCATCACCGGAAGCACTATTCACACCAGAACCTTTGCTGCTCGGCCTACGCCAGCCACTACCCCAAAATCACACCTCCTCTCCAGCCCATTCCCCCACCTTTCGATCCCCTAGCCCACATCAAGCGTCCCCTAGTTCGCTGGAAACCCATGGTGCGCTGCAAGATCACATACTACAAGATGCTGACGCCGGAGCGCCGTGCAGAAATCACGGCGGCGGTCGGCACCACATACCTCTGTTCCCAAGCTCGCTTTGCGGTGGGCCAATCCCCGAGTTCTCTGGAGCCAAGCTCCGAGGAGGAGGAAGCCGATCCAATGTTCATGGCGGAGGTCGCGGCGTAGAAGGCCCCCGATGCGTATGAGACGATGGACGTCGACTTTCTGCCGGCGTCCGGGTCCCCTATGGTGCAGGCGGACCAGCGGTTCAACCTTGGGATACTAAAGAAGGACCAGGAGGCGGAGGCTCAACTAGACGCAGAGCGCGCGCATGCCGCTGCCATCGCGACCCTCCTGCAGGCGGAACCGGATGTCGTTGATGTGAACCACGCGGCGGGGGCTCAACTTGAGGCAGAGCGCGTGGATGCCGCTACCATCGATGCCCTTCTGCAGGTGGAACTGGACGTCTTGGACTTGAACCGAGCAGCGGAGGCTCAACTCGAAATGGAGTGCGCGGATGCCGCTGCCATCGAGGCCCTCCTACAGGTGGAACCGGGCGTCCTGGACTTGAACTGGGCGGCAGAGGCTCAACTCGATGCAGAGCGCGCGGATGCCGCTGCCATCGAGGCCCTTCTGCAGGAGGAACCGGATGTCCTAGACTTGATCAGGCGATGCTATTGTCTGTGCAGAGTGCCCGCACGCTCGTTGTGAACGAGTAGCTGGAGGCCGAGGACAACCACTGTGCGGAGACACACGTGGGCAGCTACGGCTGGTTTGCACCGGCAGCCAAAGAAGACGAGGCCGCCTCGTTCTGCGAGTAGTGATAGTTTTTCTTTATTTTGTTGTTTTTAGGGATCTTTTGCTATGTAAAAACATATATTTATGCAAGTCGCCTGACTTTTGTCATTTGGGTCAGTCGACCATTTCAGGCGGTTGGATGAATATCCTATGTCTCCTAACTCTTCTTCCTCGCCTCTTCTTCTTCCCCAATAGACCACCGCACGGGCTGTACGGATCTTCCCCAACATGCGGTTGGATAAACATATTATATGAACAAAAATTATGTGCCAGCGCTAGGATGGTTGAGTTTGGTTTGATCACATGCGGTAGCATGTGTTAGCGAGGGTGCGTTCCCTTGGTTGGTTTTGCGACGTGCAGGAGAGACTGTGTGAGGGTGCGGTGCGACAGCGACAGCCGTGCACAAGTGTACCTCCTTTTCATTTTGAAAACTTTAGGCAAGCTTGGCAAAAATGTGTGGTGAAGTATGGCAATGCAAGTCCTAGACCCAAACATGATACAAGTACGTACGTAGGAGTACTACTTCCGTTAAAAAGGCGGGGTTTTCCTTCGCAGGATTGATCGGTATAAATCCTTGTTTGACGTGTCAATTAATGCATTTTTTCTCCAATGCCCGAAGAGCTAACCATCTCACTCCTCATCGCTTGATTAATGCAGCGCCATGCAAACCAACATTCTCACTTCCGCATGCATGCAAGGGTATATTAATGTCCTTGGTTGCTAGTACGAGGCAAACCCCATCAATTTTGCCTCGTTTAATGTTAGTGGCCTTCTACAAATTGTAATTTTGATATACTGGCCTTGTGAACAAAAAATGGAGGTAGTAACTATTTGACTTCCTTCCCCATTGCGGTGACGTCGACGATATCTCGAACGTTGTGGTTTGGCGTAATGCGTTCGACGGAGAACACCATTGAGGGAGACCACGGTAAGTCATTCGCAAGTGTCGCCTTTAAGAGAGACAACCGCCTTATTTGCATCCAGGAAGTCTGTTGAACCAAAGGACGTGTAAATGTACTAGTACTACACAATAGCATTGTCCATCCAACTTAGTACAATAAGGTGGTTTCTCGAAGAAGGCGATGGGGAAGCAGAGTCAGCGAATATGAAATGATGGTTGCTTCGTTCGTGCTTTGTGATTTGACGCCTCACTGCTTTGTGATTTGTGATAGAAGGGACAGGGGAGTAGACTCTGTGCTCTATACTGTACATGCGTCCAAGCACGGGAGAAAGAGGAGAGAGGTTGCATTTTTATATTCCTTCAATCAATCAATTAGGGAGCTTCGGTTCCATCTTGTTGTATTTGGCAGCACCGTCCACAATGGTTCCCATCGATGCCAAAATCTATTTTCACATTTGGCTACACATTGTGGATGCCCTTAACCGTACCAATTGGTTTTGCTCATGTGTGCTATCTATACAAATCTTGATTATATTGATCTAAAAAATTATAGTATCAAGATTAGTAAAAATGAGGTGATTTTGCCGCGCAGATGGCGGGGGAGGTTTCTTATTTTTAGAGGACATTGGACTGGCGGTTTGCTAACATGCGGTCCCACGTGTCAGTGCTTTACCAAGCCAATCCACGTCCCACATGAGGCAGAACAATGGCAGAAGCAACACGTGGTTAACTTGAAGAAGATGAGGGAGAAGCGGATTCAGCAACGAGTGAAATGATGGTTGCTTCGTCCCTCCAACTTATTTTTTTAGCATTATTACTCCATCCCTCCAACTTAACTACGGGAAAGGTACAATTTTGTGATTTGACGCCTCATTGCTCATTACTATGTCGTCGCCATGACTGGGGTGCTTCACCCCTGCTGCTCTGCACTGTTATTTCGGTATGGCACTTGGAACCGGTTGCTTGATATCCCACATGTCGGCGGAAGGGACTAGAACATTTAAGAAAGCGAGCGCTCCACTCTTACGATGGAGGAATACACAACACGGCGGCCCGGTGAACTGTTACTTGTACTGTAGTACTACTACTATAGTTTTGCTATTTTGCACGATCCATCGATACAAACCTGATTAAACAGGCAAGGGCGGGATTTTTCCCGCGCGGTAGATGATACTAGCCATACATTTCAAAGGCAATTTTAATGTATGCAAACTGAATAATTAAGTAACAATATGAGATCTAGTAAAACTAAAAACACATAGGATTTCTTGTGTTAGAGTGTTAGTAGTATTGTATTGCATAGTTGTTAGATGTAACATGCGAGAACGTGTAGAGATGTACTTTTGGAGTGCCTACAGAGAGAAATTGGGCATAAAGTGGATTCAAATATTTGTATTCGTCATTCAAGCATTTGTAACTCATATGTACAGTTTATACGGTAGACGTGAATGCTTGTTCGCTCTTACGAAACCAGTACAACAATAATGGGGTGGCATGTGCCAATTTAGGAACTGGCATGTTGGCCTACTCGGCTCCACACACAGAGCAAGTGAAAAGATAAATACACGGGCGGTAAGTGTATTTCAAGTGAAAAGCATAATACGGTCACCGGACTTTAGGATACGCTCATTACAGTCACTATATACATTTTGCGGTGATTATACGGTCACTTGCTCACCGTTCTGCATCGGATTGCACTCTGTTGACCGGCTAAATAGTATGCGTGGCACTATGTTGACTAGTTAAATTGACCATGTTCCTTGTGGGTCCCACCTGTCAGTTCGCATAGGAAAAATGTCAGATAAACACAAATTTACGCAGGCACGACAGGACTCCAACCCGTGCGTAGGAACCACATGGTTGTGTATGTGTCTGTCAGGGCCTGATGTATGCGCATGCATGTGTAGGTTGAGCACTTGAGCGTGAGAGTGTATGTTGGTCGTGTGGTGTGTGCATGCATGCGTGTGTGCGTGTGAGTGTTGCGTGCTTGCGTGACTGTGTGTGTGCGTGTGATTGTTGCGTGCGTGCGTGGCTGCGTGTGTTCGTGTGAGTGTTGCGTGCATGCAGTTCGTGTGCATGCGTGCGAGAGTGTATAATCACCACACCAGCTCTTGTGTGTTATAAAAAACGGCACAGCATACCAATACATGGCCACCTTGTCCGATGTGCCCGCGGTCATGACTTCGAACCACCGTCCAATATTTTTTTATCGTTTGTTTTCATTCTTATACACGCCGACATGTGGGCCCAATGGTAGTTAGATAATGTGATGCAACACTAGAGGTGCCACGTGGAGCGTTTAACTGGTCAACTAGTCATTTCTTGAGCAAATACAGAGCTGTACGGTGAGCCCGTGACTGTATAATAACCACAAAACATAAATGGTGACCGTAATGAGTGGATTCTGAAGTCCAATGTACGTATCGTGCTTTCGCTTCAAGAACAATGATCGTCACTGTATATATCGCGAGAGAAAGATGAAGCATGCGTGAATGTGCTGGGGGCGTACTTTTAGAGGACCTGGAGATAGTTTGTGTGCGTACGTGAAAGGGGCGTAGAGGGGGTGTATGCGATGGAGAGAGAGATGCTCTTCATTTCTCTTTATTATGACTAACTTTATATATAGTATAAAAATATAAAAATTCACAGTGCGGAATGAATATCATTGTGGGCACCATGAAATGCAAATTACCGTTCATACTCCTCCATATAACTTTGTAATGTTGTATATATGTAGAAATTCTAAAATATTTTTTTGGCCACACTTTGTGTGGTTTTATTCAAACGGAATGTTGTATGCGAAATAAACATGAAGAGAGGGCTTTTTAGATCAATGGGGTACGTGATGTAACATGTGTGAATGTGTAGTTGATGTATTTGGCAGGGCCTAGAGAGTTATGTGTGTTTATTACGTATTCGAGAGAGGCACGGATAGAGGGGCTGATTGGGGGCGTGGGAGAGATAGCACGAGAAATGAGAGAGGTCTAGAGAGATAGAGAGAGATGAATATGATGTCACGACGATAGATGCCGTTGAGTATGTATATGCAAGGGGGAGGGGATAGAGGCACGAGGAGAATTTTTTTTGTGTGGTGTCTGTGTTGGTGTAGAAGATAACGAGACCTGGGGGTAGAGGGTGTGTCACCGCGTGAGGTCCGGTGGGCCGAGGTGAGGCCCTTGGTTCGGTTCCGTCCTATGCCACATTGTTCGGCCCGTGACACATTTAGGGAGACCCATGGAGGACTTGTCGTACAAGACAAAGATAGCAGAGTCGTGAAGGACTGTGTGTCCACTGACAAAGCCATCTAGGATTTTTAAACCTAGGTCCTCAGACTAAGGTAACCCCTTAAATCTGATATTACTATTCATCCAACCTAACTTTAAGGGGCATCCTACAGAATGCTCTACTAGAATCATACTCGTCAATTAGGAAGAGAGGTGGAGACAATGCGTGAGAGACAGGCCTAAAGATAATGTGCGTGCGGGAGACACGTAGGTAGGTCTATGTATATAGAAAGGGTCAATGGGGATTGTGCGTGTGTATGCTTATGAGAGGAAGAGTGCTTGTGATAAAGGTTAGTGAAAACAAATGAAATGGTTACGAGAGGGAGGGAGGGTTATATCAAGAGCATGTCTGTGAGAAAGACACCTCGGGAGAGAGTGTGTGAGCATGTGTGAGAGACCACCGATGGAGAGTGAAACTACACGTAAAAGACTGATGTATACATTGATTAAAAATATAAATTGTATCCAAATATTAGGATGGGATCATGATATTTGCAATTGGCGTAAGGAACGGTCATTCGTCCATCAGACAACTATATTCTATCAAATTTGAGCATGTCTATGTTATTATTCGACATAATTGATCCACATAGTTAGTATTTTGAACTCCATACAATGCATCACTTTAGCAATCGAATATGAACATGAGTATAGTTCATGTTGTGCGTGTAAAGCACATTATACATACAACAGTTACACAGTGAACATTATAAATAGCTAACTATGAACTAGCATACATTTGAAATCAGCTTCAGGTGGTTTAAAAAAATTCGAACTCAACATGAAGTCCATTCAATTATTTGAATTTGATATCATGGCATTTGTAAATCATACCTAAATTATGGGGGCACCAATCTTTGCTCTTCTTTTGTACATAATAGCATACATAGTCGTGTACAAAATAGATTGAAAGTTACCTCCTGCATTCAAAAATAATCATAGTTATAGGATTTTCAAGTGTCAAAATTTCAAAAAGAAGTGCATAATTTAATGAGGTTTTCAAACATACAAGGTCAAATTTAACGTTTTCTATATAGGTCAATCCTCAAAGTTCAAGAGTACTCTAAACGTGAATGCTTCTGTTTCAAAATTTCGAATGAAGCGCCAAAAGAGCCTCTACTCGCCCGAAACCGCGTGAGACCAATGTTTGGTAGAAGGGAATTACTTTTCTAACTCCGACCCATGAAACCTACCGGCCCGGCGTTCAAAGGTCTGAACCGGGGTAGGTTTGTAGCTTCATCTAGATGCCACGCAACCGCCTCCGAAAAACATTCATATACAATGGCCGCCTAAGCACACATGCGCGCGGTCGAAATCGCTCCGGCCCACAATTTGGGACACCTGGGATTACCATCCTACCCCCGACCCCCAGTAGGTCCGAAATTTAAGAGGGGGGCAAAGTTTGTACTTTCTCCAAATTTCAAACAAGCGCGTCCAATCTGTTCAGAAAAACCAAAAACAAGCGCGTCCCAGACCGAAACATGGTTCTCCCTTAGCTCCCCCCGCCCCCTGCTCCCCCGTCCGATTCCCCATTCGTTCTCTATGGGCGCCAAAACTACCTCTCCACCAGCCGCGAAACCCCGGCATCCTCCATCTGCCACCCCATCACACCCATCAACCGCCGCCCTCCTCCATCACGTCGGAGCTGATACCCCGACATCGTCGTCCACCGCAACCGCAACCGCAACGCCCTCCACGGCTAGTAGTTGAAGCCGACGCCGAGCTGCCTCCAGGAGGCCAACGTGCGTCGTACTTGAGCCAGTTCAACCACATCATCCTGCGCCTCACCACTGCCGCTCCAACTTCGCCACCGTCCACCGCACCGAAGTTGTTCCCGCTACGACGTCCTTCGCCGCCTCGGATCTGCTTCCCCTCTGCCGACAGACGGCCACCACAACACAGTCAACAATTTGTCCATGGGTTCGCCCAAGGCTCCACCCTCCTCCAAAACATAGGTTGCCCTGGTAAAAACAAGAAAATCGCCGCAAGATCTGGGGGACACAGCACTAGCAACCGGGAATGGTACTCCTCTTCCCTTATTCGTGCAAATCTTACGTGTCTGCTTGCACGGTATTCATCCCACAGAAGACACTAGTTGACCGCTTCTTCCTGATACTAGATCTTCCTAGTAAATCGCGATGCACAAGGTTTCTCCTCATATACTATTTCACCTTAGCTAGAGGTCCGTCGCCCCCTGGATTTCAATTCCTGGTCAGGTGATTCCCAATTAAAGGAAGCATTCCCCGGCGTAATAGGCGCAAGTCCGCCTATTACACCGGGGAAGTAGTGCATCGGTGTTTATTTTAGGGGTGTGTGGGGCCTAGGAGCTGCTGGCGCCCTATCTGGAGGTCAGCCGGGATTAAAGGGATGGTCGGGGGCTGCTGCCAACCATGGCGGTGGTGTGAGGTCGAGGGGAGGGCGGGGCGGCGGAGGCAGGGGTCTGGGTCGGTGGTCACTGGCGGTTCGAGAAAGATCGTCAACAGTGACTGGAGGTAGGTAGACGAAGGCCATCCGCCCATTCCTTAAAGATCATACGGTTGATAAAAAAATCGACTGCCCTATTTATTTTCAGTCGACTATTATTTTGATAGGACCACATGTGGTGGTGTGGTGGAGGAGTACCTGCATTTTCCAGCAATCCCTGTGCTCATATATTACAAAATCATACGGAGTAGAATCTAAATTTGTTCGCCATGCAATGTTCTAGAACTATCATATGTCTCCTGCCATTTATTTTTCAGCCACATGCTATCTGCTACTTTTACAGTGCACTAGTTATGCACACACTTCACCCATACTCTCACTATTGTGATTTTATGCATAGGTATTTCAGACTCTGCCTTGACAGAAGCACGAAATAAAAGAGAGAAGTCGGTCATGCTTTCTTCGTGGGCAGGCAAGACACGTTTCAACACTTTAAAGGCTGCATGTTCAACAGGTGGAGACAGTAAAAGCAGCTCTGGAGTTGATGATCTCGCTCGCCATGAACCACCATCCCAGGTGCTTGCTTTAACTTCACGGTGTCATATGTGGTTGCATGTTGCATATGGTGTCTAGCTTGTATTCCGAAATCTGAAGTAGGTCTTTATTAAGATAAGGAAAGATATTTTTTACATGAACCACCATGCCGGGAGCAGCAGAAGACAAATAGCTAGTCAGGGCACTGGCCGAGCCAGTGACAAGCCCAACACAGACAGGCATCACCTGGAAGCCAACTAAAAAGCCACGATGGCGGCGAAGCAGCCTGCCTCCCACTAGGCTCTCAGGTCCTCGATGATCATGCTCACCACTCCAGCCGGATGTCTAGCTTGTATTGCTTCCAATTTGGTTAAGTTGCATCTGCTTAGCTTACACATTATACCTTTGAATATTACATGCCTTCCTGTTTTTGGTACATACTGGTACATCTGTCTATTAACCATGTTCATACATCAAACTAATGTTCTTGTGTATCCCTCATCAATCACTTATGATGAGACAGTAACGCCAGGGGGTTACTGTGAGAAAACACACTCTTTTAAAGAATGCACTGTCAGCCTCCCCACATGATTCTCAAGAAACAGCAAGGCTAGATGAAGATAGTGAACGTAGCTCTATAGTTGATAACCGCATTTCCCCTACACCAGCATCGCAGGTGCTTGCTTTAACTTGGTAGCATGATATGTGGTTGCATGTTGCATATGGTCTCTAGCTTGTATTTCTTCCAATCTGGTTAAATTGCATGTGCTATTATGCTTAGTTTATACATTATACATGTTAATGTGACATGTCTTCTTGTTTTTAGTACATAGTACATCTATCTATTAAGAATGTCCTTACATAAACTATTGTTTTTTTTATCCCAGATCAATCAATATGATGAGACACCTTTAGTATATGCAGTGTGATATTGGTTGCATCTTTCATATGATTTATAGCATGCGCTGCTTCTAATTTGTTGAAACGCCATTTATGATGGGACGCTTTTAACTTGGCAGAGTCATATTGGTTGCATCTTTCATGTGGTGTCTAGCTTGCATTGTTTCTTATTTGCTGAAATGGCTTCTGCTTAGTTTACGCAAATAGTTGTGAATATGCCATGTCGTCATGTTTTTCATACATATTCCATCCTGGTATCATGTGTTTGCCTTTCATCAAAGTAGTGATTGTCAGTATCATGCACGAATGAGTTCTGAAGTTTGAATTTTATTGCTTTTTCTTGTTGGATTTACTTGAATTCAAAATCAATAAAGCGGAAGGAAATTAGCAAGGCAGTGGATAAAGGTGCTCCTTCCAAACAGAGGGTCTCTACATATTCTACTCCACCACCGCCCCCCCCCCCCCCAAGTAGATTTGCAAAACAACACATGCATAGACACTGAACGTAGTTGTGTTGATGATGAGCACGTCTCCCCTAGTGCACCATCATAGGTGTTCCCTCTAACTTGGCACTGTTATATGTGGTTGCATGTCATGTATGATGTCTAGCTTGTATTGCTTCTAATTTTGTTGAATTCCATCTGCTTACACATTATACTTGTGAATAAGAGACGTGTTCCTGTTTCTAGAACATACAATATATGTCTATCACACCATGTTCTTACATCAAAGTACTACTGTTGTGTAACCTGCAACAATCACTTATCATAAGACACGTTTGACTTGGGAGTGTGATATAGGTTACATCTTGCATTCTTTTCTAGCTTCTACTACTTCTAATTTGTTGAAATGGTACTTATGACGAGACAGTTTTAACTTGGTAGAGTGATATTCGTTGCATCTTTCATATGGTGTCTAGCTTTCATTGCTTCTAATTTGTTGAAATGCCTTCTGCTTAGTTTACACATCATAGCTGTGAATATGCAATGATGTCCTTTTTTCTTACACATTCAATCGTCCTATCATGTGGTCGCCTTACATTAAAGTAGTGCTCGTCAGCATCCTGCATCTATGAGTTCTGAAAAGCGAATTTTTATTCATTTTTCTTGTGGGTTTGACTTGACAAGGCAATACAATTAAGAAATAGGAAGGAAACAAATAATGCAGGGACTGATGGTGGTCTCCTGGCAAAACTAGCATCCCAGGTGCTTTCTCTAGCTTGGCAGTGTGATATTGTCTTGCATGTTGCATGCAGTGTCTCACTTGTATTGCTTGTAATTGATTAAATTACTTCTGCTTAGTTTACACAGATAGTTGTGAATATGCCATGTCGTCCTGTTTTTCGTACATATTCCATCCTTGTATCATGTGTTTGCCTTACATCAAGGTAGTGATTGTCAGTATCATGCATGAATGAGTTCTTAAGAGTGAATTTTATTACTTTTTCTTGTCGGTTTTACTTGACAATGCAAAATCAATAAAGCAGAAGGAAATTAGCAAGGCAGTGGATAAAGGTGCTTCTTCTAAACGGAGGGCCTCTCCACGTTCTACTCGGCCATCCCCCCAACAAGATTTGGAAGACAACACATGAATAAACACTCAAAGTAGTTGTGTTGATGATGAGCACGTCCACCATCACAGGTGCTCCCTCTAACATGGCACTGTTATATGTGATTGCATGTTATGTATGATGTCTAGCTTGTATTGCTTCTAATTTTGTTGAATTACATCTACTTACTTTACACATTATACTTGTGAATAAGACACGTGCTCCTGTTTCTAGAACATACAATATCTGTCTATCACACCATGTTCTTACATCAAAGTACTACTGTTGTGTCACCTGCAAAAATCACTTTTCACAAGACACGTTTAACTTGGGAGTTTGATATAGTTTACATCTCACATTATTTTCTAGCTTGTACTACTAATTTGTTGAAATGGCACTAATGACAAGACATTTTTAACTTGGTAGAGTGATATTCATTGCGTCTTGCATATGGTGTCTAGCTTTCATTGCTTCTAATTTGTTGAAATGCCTTCTGCTTAGTTTACACATCATAAGCTGTGAATATGCAATGCTGTGAATATGCAATGGCACTAATGATGAGAGACCTTTAACTTGGTAGTGTGATGTTGTTTGCATCTTGCATATGATTTATTTCTTGTACTGCTTCACATTTGTTTAAGCGCCAGTTATGACGAGACACTGTTAACTTGGCAGAGCGATATTTGTAGCATCTTTCATATGGTGTCTACCTTCCAATGCATTGCTTCTAATTTAGTGAAATGCATTTTGCTTAGTTTACACATCATAGTTCTGATTATCTCATGTCGTCCTATTTTTTGTACATATTACATCCTCCTATCATGT
Organism: Aegilops bicornis; assembly: GCA_021605145.1. Classification (NCBI taxonomy): domain Eukaryota; kingdom Viridiplantae; phylum Streptophyta; class Magnoliopsida; order Poales; family Poaceae; genus Aegilops; species Aegilops bicornis. The sequence goes on along the minus strand of CM038670.1, from coordinate 608,770,430 downwards.
GGTTGTCTAACATCAAAGTTCAGTTCGTCTGTATCACGCATCAATTTGTTCTGAAGAACTAAATTTTTATTCCTTTTTCTTGTCGGCTTGACTTAACATGGCATAGAGAAACAGGAAGGAACACAGAATGACAGGGGATGGTGTTAGTACTAAGGACACACAGAAATGGAAGCGGAAGAATTATGAAGATTCTGCTTGTACTGATGGTGCAATAGAAGGTCAAAGTCCAGCGGAAAATTGTACAAACGGGGTATCTCGTGCTACACGAGCTGCAAAACAAGCCAAACAAAAAGTAATAGCTGCCACCAAACAAGCAGAGACGGCCCTAGTTGTTGCAACACCTTCCACAGTACCACCAGCTGCACGAGTTACTCGTTTGTCGCCTCAGCTAGCAGCACGTTCCCAAGCTCCCTTGCCACCTGACACTACTTCCAAAGCACTCTTGACACAAGACAAGTTGGCAATATCAAATGAACCTTCTGAGCTTCAACAGCAAGAAGGTAGTTGTTGGAGTCAAGTTATAGTTGCATGCTTCTTTATATGTAGTCTCACAGTTTGATGTACATGCTACTTCTTGAGCTCGCATTGGTTTTTTCCTTGAAGAGGAAAGGGTGATGCAGCAAAGTAGAGTAAGTATTTCCCTTAGTTTTGAGAACCAAAGTATCAATCCAGTAGGAGACAACGCACAAGTCACCGCATACCTGCACAAACAAACATGAACTTGCACCCAACGCGATAAAGGGGTTGTCAATCCCTTCACGGTTATTTGCAAAGTGAGATCCGATAGAGATGGATAAACGGTAAAGCAATATTTTTGGTATTTTGGGTTTATGGAACGGAAAGTAAAAGATTACAAAGGAAGTAAATAGGAAAATAAAATTGTAGATTAGAAACTTATATGATGGAAAGTAGACCCGGGGGCCATAGGTTTCACTAGAGGCTTCTCTCAAGATAGAAAATATTACGGTGGGTGAACAAATTACTGCCGAGCAATTGATAGAAAAGCGCAAAGTTATGACGATATCTAAGGCAATGATCATGAATATAGGCATCACGTCCGTATCAAGTAAACCGACTCCTGCCTGCATCTACTACTATTACTCCACACATCGACCGACTCCTACCTGCATCTAGAGTATTAAGTTCATGAAGAACAGAGTAACGCATTAAGTAAGATGACATGATGTAGAGGAATAAAATCAAGCAATATGATGTAAACCCCTTCTTTTTATCCTCGATGGCAACAATACAATACGTGCCTTGCTACCCCTACTATCACTAGGAAAGGACACCGCAAGATTGAACCCAAAGCTAAGCACTTCTCTCATTGCAAGAAAAACCAATCTAGTTGGCCCAAAAAAATTGATAGTTTGAAGAGACTTGCAAAGATATCAAATCATGCATATAAGAATTTAGAGGGATCCAAATAATATCCATGGATACGCTGATCATAAATCCACAATTCATCGGATCTCGGCAAACACACCACAAAAAGTATTACATCGAATAGATCTTCAAGAACATCGAGGAGAACATGGTATTGAGAATCAAAGAGAGAGAAGAAGCCATCTAGCTACTAGCTATGGACCCGTAGGTCTATGGTAAACTACGCACTCTTCATCGGAAGGGAAATTGTGTTGATGTAGAAGCCCTCCATGATCGAATCCCCCTCCGGCAGGACGCCGGAAAAGGCCCCTAGATGGGATCTCACGGGTATAGAAGATTGCGGCGGTGGAAAAGAGTTTTCGTGGCTCTCCTGATAGGTTTTGGAATATTTGAGAATATATAGGCGGAAGAAATAGGTCGGTAGAGTCATGAGAGGCCCACAAGGGTGGGGGCGCGCCATCCGTCCTTGTGGCCGCCTCGTGGCTTCCCTGGCGTGTACTCCAAGTCCTGTGGATGTCTTCTGGTCCAATAAAAATCATCACGAAAGTTCTATTCCGTTTGGACTCCGTTTGATATTCCTTTTCTGTGAAACTCTAAAACAAGGAAAAACTGGAACTGGCACTGGCACTAGGCTCTAGGTTAATAGGTTAGTACCAGAAATAATATAAAATAGCATATTAAGGCATATAAAACATCCAAAACAGATAATATAATATCATGGAACAATCAAAAATTATAGATACGTTGGATACGTATCAAGCATCCCCAAGCTTAATTCCTGCTCGTCCTCGAGTAGGTAAATGATAAAAACAGAATTTTGGATGTGGAATGCTACCTAACATATTTATCCATGTAATTTTCTTTATTGTGGCATGAATGTTCAGATCCGTATGATTCAGAACAAAAGTTTAATATTGACATAAAAATAATACTTCAAGCATACTAACAAGATAATTATGCCTTCTCAAAATAACATGGCCAAAGAAAGCTTATCCCTACAAAATCATATAGTCTGGCTATGCTCCATCTTCATCACACAAAATATTCAAATCATGCACAACCCCGATGACAAGCCAAGCAATTGTTTCATACTTTTGATGTTCTCAAACCTTTTCACGAATACATGAGTGTGAGCCATGGACATAGCACTATAGGTGGAATAGAAGGTGGTTGTGGAGAAGACAAAAAGAGGAAGATAGTCTCAGATCGACTAGGCATATTAACGGGTTATGGAGATGCCCATCAATAGATATGAATGTGAGTGAGTAGGGATTGCCATGCAACGGATGCACTAGAGCAGTAAGTTTACGAAAGCTCAAAAAGAAAACTAAGTGGGTGTGCATCCAATTTGCTTGCTCATGAAGACCTAGGGAAATTTGAGGAAGCACATCGTTGGAATATACAAGCCAAGTTCTATAATGAAAATTCCCACTAGTATATGAAAGTGACAACATAGGAGACTCTCTATCATGGAAATCATGGTGCTACTTTGAAGCACAAGTATGGAAAAGGGTAGTAACATTGCCCCTTCTCTCTTTTTCTCTCATTTTTTTCCTTTTTCTCCCTTTTTTCCTTCTTTTCCCTTTTTTTCTTTCTCTCCTTTTTTTCATTTTTTTCTTTTTTTTCTTTCTTTGTTTCCTCACATGGGACAATGCTCTAATAAGGAAGATCATCATACTTCTATTTACTTACAACTCAAAAATTACAACTCGATACTAGAACAAGATATGACTCTATATGAATGCCTCCTTCGATGTATCGGGATGTGCAATGGATCAAGAGCGACATGTATAAAAAATGATGAACGGTGGCTTTGCCACAAATACGATGTCAACTACATGATCATGCAAATCAATATGAAAATGATGGTGCGTTTCATAATAAACGGAACTGTGGAAAGTTGCATGGCAATATATCTCGGAATGGCTATGGGAATGCCATAATAGGTAGGTATGGTGGCTGTTTTGAGGAAGGTATATGGTGGGTTTATGGCACCGGCGAAAGTTGTGCGGTACAAGAGAGGCTAGCAATGGCGGAAGGGTGAGTGTGTGTATAATCCATTGACTCAACATTGGTCATAAAGAACTCACATACTTACTGCGAAAATCTATTAGTCATCGAAACAAAGTACTACGTGCATGCTCCTAGGGGGATAGATCGGTAGGAAAATACCATCGCTCGTCCCCGACCGCCACTCATAAGGAAGACAATCAAAAAATATCTCATGCTCCAACTTCGTTACATAACGGTTCACCATACGTGCATGCTATGGGACTCACAAACCTTAACACAAGTATTCCTAAAATTCACAACTACTCACTAGCATGAATCTAATATCACCATCTTCATATCTCAAAACAATCATAAGGAATCAAACTTCTCATAGTATTCAATGCACTTTATATGAAAGTTTTTATTATATCCCTCTTGGATGCCTATCATATTAGGACTAAATTTTATAACCAAAGCAAATTACCATGCTGTTTTAAAGACTCTTAAAATAATATAAGTGAAGCATGAGAGTTCATCAATTTCTATAAAATAAAACCACCGCCGTGCTCTAAAAAGATATAACTGAAGCACTAGAGCAAAATTGCCTAGCTCAAAAGATATAAGTGAAGCACATAGAGTATTCTAATAAATCACGATTCATGCATGTCTCTCTCAAAAGGTGTGTACATAAAGGATGATTGTGGCAAACTAAAAATCAAAGACTCAAATCATACAAGACGCTCCAAGCAAAACACATATCATGTGGTGAATAAAAATATAGCTCAAGTAAAGTTACCCATAGACGAAGACGAAACAGGGGATGCCTTCCGGGGCATCCCCAAGCTTAGGCTCTTGGTTGTCCTTGAATATTACCTTGGGGTGCCTTGGGCATCCCCGATCTTAGGCTCTTTCCACTCCTTATTCCATAGTCCTTCAAATACTTACCCAAAACTTGAAAACTTCACAACACAAAACTCAACGGAAAATCTCATAAGCTCCGTTAGTATAAGAAAATAAATCACCACTTTTGGTACTGTTGTGAACTCATTCTTTATTTATATTGGTGTAATATTTAATGTATTCTAACATTTTCATGGTTCATACCCCCCGATACGAGCCATAGATTCATCAAAATAAGCAAACAACACAAAGAAAACATAATCTATCAAAAACAGAACAGTCTGTAGCAATCTGGATATTTTGAATACTTCTGTAACTCCAAAAATTATCAAAAAAATAGGACAACCTAAGCAATTTGTTTATTAACCTTCTGCAAAAACAATCAATATTTTATCTCGCTCCTGTTGTTTTAACAATTCTGGGACTGAGCGCAAAAGTTTCTGTTTTTCAGCAAGATCAAATCAACTATCACCGTAAGCTATCCCAAAGGTCTTACTTGGCACAAACACTAATTAAAACACAAAACCACATCTAAGAAAAGGCTAGATGAATTATTTATTGCAAAACAGAACCTAAAAAGCAAAAACAAAAATAAAATTGGGTTGCCTCCCAACAAGCGCTATTGTTTAACGCCCTTAGCTAGGCATAAAACACGAACAGATCTAAGTGTAATCATCTTTGCCATGCAATCCAAAAGTGGCTCTCATAATAGATTCATAAGGCAATTTAATTTTCTTTCTTGGAAAGTGTTCCATACCTTTCCTTAACGGAAATTGAAATTTAATGTTTCCTTCTTTCATATCAATAATTGCACCAATCGTTCTAAGGAAAGGTCTATCGAGAATAATAGGACATGCAGGATTGCAATCTATATCAGGAACAACGCAATCTACGGGCACATAATTCCTATTTGCAACAATAAGAACGTCATTAATCCTTCCCATAGGTGTCCTAATAGTGGAATCCGCAAGATGCAAATTTAAAGAACAATCATCAAATTCACGAAAACCTAACACGTCACATAAAGTTTTTGAAATCGTGGAAACACTAGCACCCAAATCACACAAAGCATGGCACTCATAATCTTTAATATTAATCTTAATAGTAGGTTCCCACTCATTATAAAGTTTTCTAGGGATAGAAACTTCCAATTCAAGCTTTTCTTCAAAAGATTGCATCATAGCATCCACGATATGTTTAGTAAAAGCTTTGTTTTGATCATAAGCATGAGAAGAATTCAACATGGATTGCAACAAGGAAATACAACCTATTAAAGAGCAATTGTCATAATTAAAGTCTTGAAATCCAAAGGAGTGGGTTCATTGCTATCTAAAGTCTTGACCTCTCCAATCCCACTTTTTTCAGTTTTTGCATCAAGATCTAAAAACTCCGAATCATTGGGACACCTTCTAACTAAAGTTGAATCATCTCCAGTCCCATCTTTATCAAGATTTATATTGGAAAAAAAGATTCAATAGGATTCACATCAATCACTTTAAGATCTTCATCATTATTTTCACGGAAACTAGAGGAACACGCTTTTATAAACCAATCCTTTTTAGCATGCATCTTAGCGGTTCTTTCCTTGCACTCATCGATGGAAATTCTCATAGCTTTGAGAGACTCATTGATATCAGGCTTGGGTGGAATAGATCTAAGTTTCAAAGAATCAACATCAAGAAAAATTCTATCCATGTTCCTAGCCAAATCATCAATCTTAAGCAATTTTTCTTCAATCAAAGCATTGAAATTCTTTTGCGAACTCATAAATTCTTTAACACTATTCTCAAAATCAGAGGGAATCTTATTATAATTTTCATAAGAATTGTTGTAGGAATTATCATAATTATTAGAGGAATTACTAGGGAACGGCCTAGGATTAAAATTACCTCTATACGCGTTATTACCAAAATTGTTCCTACCAACAAAATTCACATCCATAGATTCATTATTATTCTCAATCAAAGTAGACAAAGGTATATCATTAGGATCAATAGCAGCACCCTTGCTAGCAAATAATTTCATAAGCTCATCCATCTTTCCACTCAAAACACTAATCTCTTCAATCGCATGCACTTTTTTACTAGTGGAAGATCTTTCGGTACGCCATTGAGAATAATTAACCATAATGTTATCTAGGAGTTTCGTAGCTTCTCCTAAAGTAATTTCCATAAAAGTACCTCCCGCAGCCAAATCTTAAAGATTTCGAGAAGCAAAATTCAATCCAGCATAAAAAAATTGTATAATCATCCACAAATTCAAACCATGCGTAGGGCAATTTCGTATCATTAATTTCATCCTATCCCAAGATTGTGCAACATGTTCATGATCAAGTGGCTTAAAATTCATAATATCGTTCCTAAGGGAGATGATCTTAGTGGGAGGAAAATACTTGGAAATAAAAGCATCTTTACACTTATTCCATGAATCAATACTATTTTTAGGCAAAGATGAAAACCAAGTTTTAGCACGATCTCGAAGTGAGAACGAAAATAGCTTCAATTTAACAATATCATTACCCACATCTTTTTGCTTTTTCATATCACACGAATCAATGAAATTGTTTAGATGGGATGCGGCATCTTCACTAGGAAGACCGGAAAATTGATCTTTCATAACAAGATTCAACAAATGAGCATTAATTTCACAAGATTCCGCATTAGTAGCGGGAGCAATCGGAGTACTAATAAAATCATTGTTATTGGTGTTGGAAAAGTCACACAGTTTGGTATTCTCTTGAGTCATCGTGACAAGCAAGCAATCCAACACACGAGCGCACAAAAGGCAAGCGAAGAAGACGAACGGAAGATGGCGAAGAAAAGGAAAATCTTTTCAAAAATCGTTTTAGAAGTGGGGGAGAGAAAATGAGAGGCGAATGCCGAATAATGTAATGCAAGGAATGATAGTTTATGATGGGTACTTGGTATGTCTTGACTTGGCGTAGATCTCCCGGGCAACGGCGCCAGAAATTGGCATGTTGACGGGAGACATATCTTGACTTGACTTGGCGTACATCTCCCCGGCAACGGTGCCAGAAATTCTTCTTGCTACTTATTGATCTTGCATTGGTTTTTCCCATGAAGAGGAAAGGGTAATGCAGCAAAGTAGAGTAAGTATTTCCCTCGGTTTTGAGAACCAAGGTATCAATCCAGTAGGAGACAATGCACAAGTCACCGAATACCTGCACAAACAAACACCAACTTGCACCCAACGCAATAAAGGGGTTGTCAATCTTTCACGGTTATTTGCAAAGTGAGATCTGATAGAGATGGATAAACGGTAAAGTAATATTTTTGGTATTTTTGGTTTATGGAACGGAAAGTAAAATATTGCAAAGGAAGTAAATAGGAAACTAAAATTGTAGATCGGAAGTATATATGATGGAAAGTAGACCCGGGGGCCATAGGTTTCACTAGAGGCTTCCCTTAAGATAGAAATTATTACGGTGGGTGAACAAATTACTGCTGAGAAATTCATAAAAAAGCGCAAAGTTATGATGATATCTAAGGCAATGATCATGAATATAGGCATCAGGTCCGTATCAAGTAGACCGACTCCTGCCTGCATCTACTACTATTACTCCACACATCGACCGACTCATGCCTGCATCTAGAGTATTAAGTTCATGAAGAACATAGTAACACATTAAGTAAGATGACATGATGTAGAGGAATAAACTCAAGCAATATGATGTAAACCCCATCTTTTTATCCTCGATGGCAACAATACAATACGTGCCTTGTTGCCCCTACTGTCACTGGGAAAGGACACCGCAAGTATGAACCCAAAGCTAAGCACTTCTCCCATTGCAAGAAAAACCAATCTAGTTGGCCAAACCAAATCGATAGTTTGAAGAGACTTGCAAAGATATCAAATCATGCATATAAGAGAGCATATTCAAATAATATTATTAGATAAGCTGATCATAAATCCACAATTCATCGGATATCGGCAAAAACACCGCAAAAAGTATTACATCAAATAGATCTCCAGGAACATCGAGGAGAACATGGTATTGAGAATCAAAGAGAGAGAAGAAGCCATCTAGCTACTAGCTATGGACCCATAGGTGTGTGGTAAAATACTCACGCTTCATCGGAAGGGCAATGGTGTTGATGTAGAAACCCTCCATGATCGAATCCCCCTCCGGCAGGACTCCAGAAAAGACCCCTAGATGGGATCTCACGGGTACAGAAGGTTGCGGCGGTGGAAAAGTGTTTTCATAGCTCTCCTGATAGGTTTTGGAATATTTGAGAATTTATAGGAGGAAGAAATAGGTCGGTGGAGTCACGAGGGGCCCACAAGGGTGGGCGCGCGCCCTACCCCCTAGGAGCGCCCTCCGTCCTTGTGGCTGCCTCGTGGCTTCCCTGGCGTGTACTCGAAGTCCTCTGGATGTCTTCTAGTCCAAGAAAAATCATCGCGAAAGTTTCATTCCGTTTTACTACGTTTGATATTCCTTTTCTGTGAAACTCTAAACAAGGAAAAAACAGGAACTGGCACTAGGCTCTGGGTTAATAGGTTAGTCCAAAAAATAATATAAATAGCATATTAATGCATATAAAACATCCAAAACAGATAATATAATAGCAGGGAACAATGCAAAATTATAGATACGTTGGAGACGTATCAAACTGCATGTTGCTCTTGCTGAGCCGGGTCATCGGGATGCCCATCACCTTCAACGTGTCGGTGTAAATGATATTAAGTCTGCTCCCGCCGTCCATTAAGACTTTACGCAACCGGACTCCTCCCATGACTAGATCTACCACCAAGGCCTGCCGCCCGGGGGTCAGTATGTGAGCCGGGTAATCTGACTGGTCAAAAGTTACTAGCGTCTTGGCCCAGTCGAGAAATTTGGTGATAGTCGGAACCGCCATATTGACCTCTCGGTTGATGACTCTGAGGTGACTCTTGCTCTTGATGTCGGCAAAGATCATCAAGACGTTCTCTATGTTGGGGTACCCGGAAGTACCCTTGGCCTCGTCATCGTCATCTTCACCCTTGTCTCCAGAAGAATCTTGTCGCATCTCTTGCTTCAGGAGTCGACACTCCCGAGTTGTGTGTTTGGGCAAGATCAAATTGCCTTCTTCATCTTTCTTTACGTGGATCTGGCAAGGTTGGTCGAGGATGTCGCTCTTCATGGTGACTTCCTTTTTCCCCTTCCAATCATTTTTTCTGCTTTTGGGAGCTCTTCTTCCTTGGGCCGGCCAGAGCCGCGGCCTCGGCGCTCCCTCCAACAGCTGCCTTCCTCTTGTTCTTCTTGACCTTGTTCTCTGACTGATGTGCATCGCCTTCTCGGCTCTTGCCGCTCCTCAGTCGGTCTTCTTCTTCACTGTTGACATACGGTTGCTATCTCCATAGCCCGACTGAGAGTCGGGGTCTCAGTTCGGCCGAACTTCATGTTCATCTCCCAGTATCTAACTCCAGCCTTGAAGGCGCAGATTGCCTGGTGCTCGGTGACGTTCTCCACCAGATTGTGCAGAGTGGTCCACCACTGAATATACTCTCGGGGAGTCTCATTCTGTTTGTGCACATAGTGCCGCAACTCATTCAAACATCCTGCTCCCTTGTACGTGCCTTCGAAAGTCTTAACGAACACCTTTGCCAGATCATCCCAGCAGAAAATTCTACCCGGCGGGAGCTGTTTTAGCCAAGCCCGAGCAGAGCCCTCTAGCATCAGCGGCAAGTGCTTCATGGCCACATTATCGTTGCTGCCGCCAATCTGGACCGCCACTCAGTAATCTTCTAGCCAGATTTTGGGCTTGGATTCACCAGTGAACTTGATGATTCCCGTGGCCAACCTAAAGTTCTTGGGAATCTCAGCTGCTCGTATGTAACGGCTGAAACACTCAGGACCTAATGGTACGGAACCACTCGACACATCGTGATCTTGGCCTTCTCACAGGGCCCGACCTCTATCGACTAGGTTCTGAGCGAGAAGGGATCTCGCGTTGAACAGCTGGTCTTGAGTGTCTCCCGACGGGCCAGTAGGACTCGCCATGCGGTCGTCGTCGTAGGGCTGGCGCCCGTACGCGACATCTCATGGTGGAGGCATCAAGGCACGATCGTAGTCGTCGTTACGCCAGGGCGACATGACTCGATCGCGTCCCCGATCTTCATGACGATCTCTGGAGGAAGAAGTGGCTCGGCGCCTGCCCGAGCCGAGTGGGATATGAGCCAACTGGACGGTCTCCGCATGCTCGGATGCGCTATGGATCCGGTCTCTGGACTGGGACACCGCCGCATTCTACGACGGGGCTATCTTGAGGAGCGCCTGGATCTGACGAATCCCTTCTCTGGCCGAAGAGCCAGAGGGCTAGATGGAATCCGCGATCCGAGTGGCAGCTGCTAGATTTTGCAACAGATTACTAAGGACTTGATACTTACGAGGTTGGTCACTCGAGTAGAGCCGACGTTTGTGCCGACTAGAACTGGGTTGACGGTGCTCATGTTCATCCAGCTCCCTCTGAAGCTGTTTGAGGCAGTCGCACTCGGCCAAAGTGGCCAAGCAAGTCGACTCCATGGCTAATGCCTTGGGAGTCGTTCCGTTGATGGGAGTGTTCAAGAGCTGGTCGTTCCTAAGACGGAGCTCGTCCCGCTGCTCCCGAGTGAGCACTTGAGGCACATACGGCTCATGGCCCGGGAAGCTGCCGTTAGTGTTGACGTGGGACGTTCTCGTGTGGTCATCTTTGGGCTTAGTGTAACCCTGGGGTGATATGTCTCCAACGTATCTATAATTTTTGATTGTTCCAAGCAATTATATTATTTGTTTTGGATGTTTTATATGCATTATTATGCTATTTTATATTATTTTTTGGACTAACCTATTAACCTAGAGCCCAGTGCTAGTTCCCGTTTTTTCCTATTTTTGAGTCTCACAGAAAAGGAATACCAAACGGAGTCCAAATGGAATAAAACCTTCACCATGATTTTTCTTGGACCAGAAGACAAACAGGAGACTTGGAGATGAAGTCGAAGGAGCCACGAGGCGGCCACAAGGACGGAGGGCGTGCCCAGGGGGCTAGGGCGCGCCCCCCACCCTTGTGGGCCCCTCGTGTACCCCTGACCTAATTTCTTCGCCTATATATTCACATATATCCCCAAACCAACAGAGGCATCCACGAAAACACTTTTCCTCAGCCGCAACCTTCTGTAGCCGTGAGATCCCATCTAGGGACCTTTTCCGGCACCCTACCGGAGGGGGATTCGATCACGGAGGGCTTCTACATCAACTCTATTCCCCTTCCGATGAAGCGTGAGTAGTTTACAACAGACCTACGGGTCCATAGCTAGTAGCTAGATGGCTTCTTCTCTCTCTTTGATTCTCAATACCATGTTCTCCTCGATGTTCTTGGACATCTATTCGATGTTTTACTCTTTTGCAGTGTGTTTGCCGAGATCCGATGAATTGTGGATTTATGATCAGCTTATCTATGAATATTATTTGAATCTCCTCTGAATTATTTTATGCATGATTTGATATCTTTGCAATTCTCTTCGAACTATCGGTTTGGTTTGGCCAACTAGATTGGTTTTTCTTGCAATAGGAGAAGTGCTTAGCTTTGGGTTCAATCTTGTGGTGTCCTTTCCCAGTGCAGTAGGGGCAGCAAGGCACGTATTGTATTGTTGCCATCAAGGATAAAAAGATGGGGTTTTCATCATATTGCTTGAGTTAATTCATCTACATCATGTCATCCTGCTTAATGCATTACTCCGTTCTTATGAACTTAATACTTTAGATGGATGCTGGATAGCGGTCGATGTGTGGAGTAATAGCAGTAGATGCAGAATCGTTTCGGTCTACTTGACACGGACGTGATGCCTATATTCATGATCATTGCCTTAGATATCGTCATAACTTTGCGCTTTTCTATCAATTGCTCGGTAGTAATTTGTTCACCCACCGTATTATTTTCTATCTTGAGAGAAGCCTCTAGTGAAACCTATGGCCCCCGGGTCTATTTTCCATCATATAAGTTTCCGATCTACTATTTCGCCATCTTTTACTTTCCATTCTATAAACCAAAACTACCAAAAATAATTACTCCATCGTTTATCTATCTCTATCAGATCTCACTTTGCAAGTAACTGTGAAGGGATTTACAACCCCTTTATCGCGTTGGGTGCAAACTGTTTGATTGTTTGTGAAGGTATTCCGTGACTTGTGTGTTGTCTCCTACTGGATTGATACCTTGGTTCTTAAACTGAGGGAAATACTTATCTCTACTTTTTTGCATCACCCTTTCCTCTTCAAGGGAAAAAACCAACGCAAGCTCAAGAAGTAGCAGGGGGCACGCGGTGCTCGGATTTGTCCTCCATAAGAATCTTGGCGGTCGACTCGATGCTCTCAAACTTGGATTCTTCTGAGGAATTACCAAGTGATCTGTCGGACAGGTCAAGGGCGGGCTCGCCGAATGATACATCTCCAACGTATCTATAATTTTTTATTGTTCCATGATATTATATTATCTGTTTTGGATGTTTTATATGCATTAATATGCTATTTTATATTATTTTTGGGACTAACCTATTAACCTAGAGCCCAGTGCTAGTTTCTGTTTTTCCTTGTTTTCGGTTCAACCTTCCGGTGTCCTCACCCAATGACATAGTAGGGGTAGCGAGGCACGTATTGTATTGTTGCCATCAAGGGTAAAAATATGGGGTTTTCATCATATTGCTTGAGTTTATTCCTCTACATCATGTCATCTTACTTAACGTTAGTCTGTTCTTATGAACTTAATACTCTAGATGCATGCTGGATATTGGTCAATGTGTGGAGTAATAGTAGTAGATGCAGGCAGGAGTTTGTCTAATTGACACGGACGTGATGTGTATATTCATGATCATTGCCATGGATATCGTCATAACTTTGCACTTTTCTATCAATTGCTCGACAGTAATTTGTTTACCCACCATATGTTTTCTTTCAAGAGAGAAGCCTCTAGTGAAACCTATGGCCCCCGGGTCTATTTTCCATCATATATTTTCATATATATAAGCCAAAAAACCCAAAAATACTTTGCTGCAATTTATTTAGATTCATTTTAGTTTGCCTTTTTATTTATCTTTTATACCTATCTCTATTAGATTTCACTCTTGTTCGAGACCATGAAGGGATTGACAACCCCTTTTTCGCATTGAGTGCAAGTGTCTGTTAGTTTGTGCAGGTGCATAGGTTGGATACTTGCTTGTGCCTCCTACTGGATTGATACCTTGGTTCTTAACTGAGGGAAATACTTATCTCTACTTCGCTGCATCACCCTTTCCTCTTCAAGGAAAAAATCAACGCAAGCTCAAAAGGTAGCAGGAAGAATTTGAGGAAGCCCAAACAAAAAAACGAGAGAAAAGAGAGAAGGGACAATGTTACTATCATATTTCCGCACTTGTGCTTCAAAGTAGCACCATGATCTTCATGATAGAGAGTCTCCTATTTTGTCACTTTCATATACTAGTGGGAATTTTTCATTATAGAACTTGGATTGTATATTCCAATGATGGGCTTCCTCAAATTACCCTAGGTCTTCGTGAGCAAGCGAGTTGGATGCACACCCCCACTTAGTTTCTTTTTGAGCTTTCATACACTTCTAGCTCTAGTGCATCCGTTGCATGGCAATCCCTACTCAATCACATTGATATCTATTAATGGGCATCTCCATAGCCCGTTAATATGCCTAATTGATGTGAGACTATCTCCTTTTTTGTCTTCTCCACAACCACCATATTTTATTCCACCTATAGTACTATATCCATGGCTCACGCTCATGTATTGCGTGAAAGTTGAAAAAGTTTGAGAACACTAAAAGTATGAAACAATTGCTTAGCTTGTCATCGGGGTTGTGCATGATGAAATACTTTGTGTGATGAAGATGGAGCATAGCCAGATTATATGATTTTGTAGGGATAAATTTCTTTGGCCATTTTATTTTGAGAAGACATGATTGCTTTATTAGTATGCTTGAAGTATTATTGTTTTTATGTCAATATTAAACTTTTGTTTTGAATCTTATGGATCTGAATGTTCATGCCACAATAAAGAAGATTACATGCATAAATATGTTAGGTAGCATTCTGAAGGAAATATGCCCTAGAGGCAATAATAAAGTTGTTATTTATATTTCCTTATATCATGATAAATGTCTATTATTCATGCTAGAATTGTATTAACCGGAAACTTAGTACATGTGTGAATACATAGACAAATAGAGTGTCACTAGTATGCCTCTACCTGACTAGCTCGTTGAATCAAAGATGGTTAAGTTTCCTAGCCATAGACACGATTTGTCATTTGATTAACGGGGTCACATCATTAGAGAATGATGTGATTGACTTGACCCATTCCGTTAGCTTAGCACTTGATCATTTACTATGTTGCTATTGCTTTCTTCATGACTTATACATGTTCATATGACTATGAGATTATGCAACTCACGAATACCGAAGGAACACCTTGTGTGCTATCAAACGTCACAACGTAACTGGGTGATTATAAAGATGCTCTACAGGTGTCTCCGAAGGTGTTTGTTGGGTTGGTATAGATCGAGATTAGGATTTGTCACTCCGAGTATCGGAGAGGTATCTCTAGGCCCTCTCGGTAATGCACATCACTATAAGCCTTACAAGCAATGTAATTAATGAGTTAGTTGCGGGATGATGCATTACGAAACGAGTAAAGAGACTTGCCGGTAACGAGATTGAACTAGGTATTGAGATACCGACGATCGAATCTCGGGCAAGTAACATACCGATGACAAAGGGAACAATGTATGTTGTTATGTGGTTTGACCGATAAAGATCTTCGTAGAATATGTAGGAGCCAATATGAGCATCCAGGTTCTGCTATTGGTTATTGACCGGAGATGAGTCTCGGTCATGTCTACATAGTTCTCGAACCCGTAGGGTCTGCACGCTTAACGTTCGGTGACGATCGGTATTATGAGTTTATGTGTTTTGATGTACCGAAGGTTGTTCGGAGTCCCGGATGAGATCAGGGACATGACGAAGAGTCTCAAAATGTTCGAGACGT
Source organism: Aegilops bicornis (assembly GCA_021605145.1). Lineage (NCBI taxonomy): Eukaryota > Viridiplantae > Streptophyta > Magnoliopsida > Poales > Poaceae > Aegilops > Aegilops bicornis. The sequence goes on along the minus strand of CM038670.1, from coordinate 608,755,129 downwards.
AAAGATTGATATATTGGAAGGCTATATTCGGACATCGGAAAGGTTCTGAGTGGTTCGGGTATTTATTGGAGTACCGGAGAGTTACGTGAATTCGCCGGGGAGTATGTGGGCCTTATTGGGCTTTAGGGGAGAGAGGGAGGGGCTGCCTAGGGCAGACCGCGCGCCCACCCAAGGCCTAATCCGAATTGGACTAGGGGGAGGGGCGGCGCCCCCACCTTCCTTCTCTTCTCTCTTCCCCTTCCTTCTCTCCTACTCCTACTACTGGAAGGGGGGGACTCCTACTCCCGATGGGAGTAGGATTCCCCAGGGCGCGCCATAGCAGAGGGCCGGCCCTCCCCCTCCTCCACTCCTTTATATACGGGGAGGGGGGCACCCCATAGACACACAAGTTGATATGTTGATCTTTTACCCGTGTGCGGTGGCCCCCTCCACCATATCGTAGCGGTGCTTAGGCGAAGCCCTGCATCGGTAGCATAATCATCACCGTCATCACGCCGTCGTGCTGACGGAACTCTCCCTCAAAGCTCTGCTGGATCGGAATTCGTGGGACATCACCGAGCTGAACGTGTGCTGAACTTGGAGGTGCCGTGCGTTCGGTACTTGGATCGGTCGGATCGTGAAGACGTACGACTACATCAACCGCGTTCTCATAACGCTTCCGCTTATAGTCTACGAGGGTACGTGGACGACACTCTCCCCTCTCGTTGTTATGCATCACCATGATCTTGCGTGTGCGTAGGAAATTTTTTTATTACTACGTTCCCCAACAGTGGCATCCGAGCCAGGTTTATGCGTAGATGTTATATGCACGAGTAGAACACAAGTGAGTTGTGGGCGATACTAGTCATACTTCTTACCAGCATGTCATACTTTGATTCGGCGGTATTGTTGGATGAAGCGGCCCGGACCGACATTACGCGTACGCTTACGCGAGACTGGTTCTACCGACGTGCTTCGCACACAGGTGGCTGGCGGGTGTCAGTTTCTCCAACTTTAGGTGAATCGAATGTGGCTATGCCCGGTCCTTGTGAAGGTTAAAACAACACATACTTGACGAAATATCATTGTGGTTTTGATGCATAGGTAAGAACGGTTCTTGCTCAGCCCGTAGCAGCCACGTAACACTTGCAACAACAAAGTAGAGGACGTCTAACTTGTTTTTGCAGGGCATGCTGTGATGTGATATGGTCAAGACATGGTGCTAAATTTTATTGTATGATATGATCATGTTTTATAACTGAGTTATCGGCAACTGGCAGGAGCCATATGGTTGTCGCTTTATTGTATGAAATGCAATCGCCATGTAATTGCTTTACTTTATCACTAAGCGGTAGCGATAGTCATTGAATAAATAGTTGGCGAGACGACAACGATGCTACAATGGAGATCAAGGTGTCGCACCGGTGACGATGGTGATCATGACGGTGCTTTGGAGATGGAGATCAAAGGCACAAGATGATGATAGCCATATCATATTACTTATATTGAATGCATGTGATGTTTATCCTTTATGCATCTTATTTTGCTTAGTTCGGCGGTAGCATTATAAGATGATTTCTCACTAAATTTCAAGGTATAAGTGTTCTCCCTGAGTATGCACCGTTGCGAAAGTTCGTCGTGCTGAGACACCACATGATGATCGGGTGTGATAATCTCTACGTTCACATACAACGGGTGTCGGATCACGGGTTCCGGCAGACCCTTAAGGTTCGAACTCTGGGGTGCGCGCGGAGATCCAACCCTCCACCGTCTCGTTCCTCGCCGAATCGCAGGGACCTAAACTACTAACAAGAACAACACAAGAGACACAAGATTTATACTAGTTCGGGCCACCGTTGTGGTGTAATACCCTACTCTAGTTTGTGGTGTGTGGATTGCCTCTGGGGCTGACGAAGAACAGTACAGGGAAGAACAGCCTCGCGAGGGTCTGTTCTTGGTGGGTGTGATGAACTGCTAAGTGGTGCCCCGTCGCTCTAGCTTGAGGAATGGGTTTCTCTCTCTCTATGGATCCCGAATGCTCGATACGATCGTCCTTTGTCCTCTCCTCCTTTTTCCTTCCTCCTTTCGCCCTTTTCTCTCTGAGTGTGGCTACCCCTATTTATAGGCGAAGGCCCTGGGCCTCTTCCCAAATATTGAGCGGGAAGGGCGCCAACAATTGGCCATTTTGAAGGGGAACAGCGGGTACACTTATCCTGACTAAAGTTGGTCCTCGCGCCAAAGGCTCCGGTGATGACGCCTGCTTGGGCTCCACGATGATCGCATTCCAGCCGTTGGGGCTGGTCTTGGTCTTGTTGCACCAAAACGGATGCCTTTGCTCGATGCCCTTGCTGCGCTTGCCCCCTTTGCACCAAAGAGGAAAGGAGGACGCCAGGGCCGGGCGCCTCGATCGGGCGCCCTTGGTCGTCATGGCTTACGTCATGGGCACCTCGCGAGGTACCCGCCTTGAGTTCTCCGCCTCCTCATGAGCCAGCCTGACGAGGCCGCGCCTGAGGAAGCTCTTGGTCGTCCGCCCCGTGAGGCTTGGCCCCTCGCGAGGGTCTTGAGCTTGTGTTGATGAAGATGGGCCATCCTAGGCCTCCTTTGAGCCACGCCGCAGGCCGCAGGCAGGCAAGTCTGGGGACCCCCGTTCCCAGAACGTCGACAGTAGCCCCCGGGGCCACGACGCGCCCGGACTTGGCCGTGCTGAGAGGCGAAAGGACAAGTGCGAAGCATTGTGGGCCCTAACAGCCTGTGGCCTTGGGCGTCGTGTGGCGGTTGATTGGACGTGGGCGCTTCTGCAACCGCGCGGGTTGATAATAGAGCGGCATCTTGCTTGCCTCCTTTACTTCCTCCAGTTACTGCTCAGATCCCATTTCTTGTGCCTCTCCTTCCTGCTTCCAAGACTTTCAGATCCACTCTGCCTTCGTGCCCTAGCCAGTCATGGCTCCTCGTCAAACCCCGGCCGGAGCCTGGTACTCTCCTGCCTTGGACCCGCCAAATGTGTCAGCGGCGAGCCTTGCTTCGATCGGCCGGTTGGCGGAGGCGCAGGCGCCAGCCGAACAGCCGGTGTTCAAAGTCGGCCCCTCCGCCTCGAGGGTCGGGAGTACCTTCTACCCGTTCTTCGCGGGCGCCATTATTGCTGGTCTGTCGCCTCCCTTCTCTGAGTTCTTCTTCTCTGTCCTTCGCCATTACAACATTCATGCTCTGCACCTCCATCCCAACTCCGTCCTTCTCCTGGCAATCTTCGCCTACTATTGTGAGGCCCATGTTGGGGTGAAGCCCTCGGTGGCCTTGCTGCGCCACTACTTCTTCCTCCGATTCTCCCGTGGTCCCGTCTCACAGGCGCTTGAAGCTTCATCGCATCTGGCGGAGCCATTGCCATTTCAAACACTGGAAGCGGATTGAGGGCTTGAGGAGCAAGTGGGTCTTAGTGGATGCCGGGCGGATCCACCCTCGATCGATCCTGCCCACGGAGCCCCGAGAGCTCCGACGATCGGTCCCGGTGAAGCGGGATCCTCGCGCAAAGCTGGTGGCCGGAGAGGATGGACGCAGAATCTGAAGCCGGATGATGCGTGGCGGGCGAGGCTGACCGTGCAAGGCTGCGTCGAGGGAGTTCTGGAGCACCAATCGCCCCGCTTCACAAGATTGCCTTAGATGTGGAGGCCTAACCCGAGCCCGTGGCCTCGCCAGCGAGGATCCGTGACGGTCCTCCAGTCCTTGGTAGGGGCGATGTGGCGAGGCCGGAGGGCGCCCAGCGCCCTGTTTCTTGCGAGGATTGGGAGCAGGTTGTGGGGTCCATGCCCGCCTTCAATGGGGACGGGCTCGTGCCCGCGGAGGCTCCGGAGGACCTGGTGGACGTGCCCTCTTCCGACTCCAGCGAAGAGGTGGAGGAAAGGGAGCCAGGAGAGGGGGTTGATTCGGGGGCGGAGTCAAGGGCTCCCTCCCTACGGCGCAGGCCCCGCATTCTCCGCCTCCCCGAAAGTGACGACGACGAAGATGAGGATGAGCGGGGAGGCAAAAGCCTGCCTCGATCCCAAGAAGGACCGGACTGGGCTGGTCCCGCTGGGTCCGCCGCCCCGGGGCGATCCGCGATGCGCCGCCGCTCTGGTCCCCTTGAAGCCGATCCTCGCAGCCGGCTCTCGGGCTTCAAGTATGGTCGGAGGCTGCTCGAGTCCACCAGAGACGACACTGTAAGTGCTCGCCTCTGTCTTGATTATTGCTTTGTTGACGAGATCTGATGTCCATGCTCTTCGGTTAGAAATTTGGCGCTGCGGGCGAAGAAGAAGGGGCTCTGAGGCCCCATCCGTGGTGGTGCCTTTGCCGAAAAGGAAGACGACCCGACACCTGTGCCTCTCGCCGGGCGTCCTCGCGAGGCCTGGCTGAGCCCGTTGGGGCGAGCTCAGCCCCCTTGTCCCAAGCGACTCCCGAAGCAGCCTTGCTGGGCGCAGCCCCCACTGTCGTCGTGGCGCTGCTGGTTCCGCCTCAGGGCACAGTGGTTACACCGCCGCCAACTCCTCCTACTCCGCCTACTGCTGTCTCTCTGACTCCTCCCGCGGTCCTGGACCGCGCTGCTGCTGAACTGGACCGGTTGCGGCAGGATCTTCTGGGCGACGATCCTCGCTTGGTGGCCGGGCGCCTGGAGCTGGCCTCTGGCTGGATTCGTGCCGACGCTTCGATTCGGGCGGCGCTGGTCCAGGCTTCGACGGCCTATGACGAGGAGAAGCAGACTGTTCGCGAGGCGAAGGTAGCCCGCGATGCTGCCCTGGGGGAGGCAGCCAAAGATCCGAGGTCGCCGCGAGACGCTGGAGGGTGGTGAAGGGCTTGCGTAACCAGCTCGCCGAGGAGGCTCGCCTCCGCCAGAACAGGAGGAAGGCATGAAGGCTCGCAAGGCGGCCATCAAGGATCGGGAGGCCAAGTGAAGAAGCGCCGCGATCGTCTTGACGCTGTTAGGCGAGGAACTGGAGGTGAGGAAGGTTGAGCTGGACGCCAAGGCGCGGGTTCTGGCTGAAGACCGCGTCGCCTTCATGGATATGGAGGTGAAGGCTCGCGTCCTGCTGAGGGAGCTTTATGACAGCGGCCTGGAGAGCCCACTGGCCGGCGCTGGAGGACGCCCCGCTAAGTCGCTTCCCTTCATGATCCGCGCTCTTGAAGATGTCTCCCTTGGTCTTGGCCCCACGGCTGAGGCCGAGGCGCGGGTCTTGTCTTCTGCGGCACTGACGCGGATCCTCACCCACATCTATCTTCGCGACCCCAGCGTCGACATGGACAGCCTGTTGGAGCCGGTGAGCGGCGAGCACGCAGCTGCCGCTGCCGAGGCTGTGAAGGGTCGCGTGGAGGCTCTGTTGGGGAAGTTCCAGGCCTTCAGCACCAAGCAGAAGCAAGGCGCTGCCGGCCCTGCTGCTTCACGAGGCGCGCCCACTTCGCGCTGCTCCACCGCCGACAAGTGACTCCGCTGCGGCTCCTGCCTCGCTTGTAATTCCTGCACATGTATCATGCCTCGGGGAGGCGTTTAAACTTGCGTTTGAAATGCTGCGATAACAGTGTGGACTGTAATATTTGCTTTTGAATTCCTTGAAATTTGTGCTTCCTACTTGCTTATGTTTTACGCCGGCAGAGTCTGCCTCACAAGATACCTCGGGCCGCTGCTAGCCCCGACCGGAAACCAGGACGGGACCAAGGGGTGAGGGGCTACGTGACAAGTTAGGCTCTGAGTCGCGATGCTCAAGAGTCCCCTTGGCGCCTAACAGCAAGTAGGGAGGTGAGGCGCGGGCAGATCCACCGTTCTACGTCTGCAGAGCCCGGCCCCGCGCATACCCCAACCGCCGTTAGCCTTTCGGAACTAAGGGGTGAGGGGCTACGTGACTAGTTAGGCTCCTCAGTCGCGATGCTCAGGAGTCCCCCTTGACGCCCAAACGGCATGCGTACCTTGGCTCCGCTCGGGGAGTGGCGTGCGACGAACCAGGCCCGAGGGGCCTGGCTGGGTGGCGTGCATCTGGGCGTGACCCAGGCGCAGCCCCCGTGTCTAGCCCCCTCGCGCAGCACTCCCGAGAGGCGTTGCGATGAGGCCAGACACTGAGCTCTGGGCTCCGTGAGGTTGACGCGACCCGGAGGCCACCCTCAGTTGTTTATCACCAGCGCGGAGCATAGCGCTTCCGCATGCGTACGGGCATAGCCGCTCCTCGGCAGTGTCGTCAGCCAGCACGGAGCATGGTGCTTCCATCGAACGTGGAGGGGCTCCCCTCCGGGAGGACCCCGGCGATCTGGCCCCACCACGACACGTGGGCGGCACGGTAGGGCTAGACGAGGTGTATCTGGGCAACCGTGAGCGGTAGCGGGACTCACGAGTCCCTACCTCAAGGCGGGTTGCGCTGGCTCGGGCCTTATCTTCGAGTGTGTTCTGCAAAATGGCTAGATGCCGGTGCTCTCACGTCTTGGTCCCGGCTCGAGCTGGTCTCTACCGTCCGGGCAAGCCAGGTCGTGATGCCATGGACAAGACCAGAGGGTGAGGGCCGGAGAGCCGGTAGGAGCCCCGAGTCGCGATGCTCGTGCACCCCCTTTAACGCATAAGTCGGATTAGATGACACAACTCGTCCTCGGGTCCCGGCTCTCGGGCTGGTCTCTACCGTATTGGCAAGCTGTGTCGTGATGTCGTGGACAAGACCAGAGGGTGAGGGCCGGAGAGCCGGTAGGAGCCCCGAGTCGCGATGCTCGTGCACCCCCCTTTAACGCGCAAGCCGGCCTGGAGGCAACAACTCTACGTCTTGGTCCCGGCTCTCGGCTGGTCTCTACCGTCATTGGCAAGCCAGGTCGCGATGCCATGGACAAGACCAGAGGGTGAGGGCCGGAGAGCGAGGAGCCCCGAGTCGCGATGCTCGTGCACCCCCCTTTAACGCTGCATAAGCTGGATTGGATGATGAAACTCGTCCTCGGGTCCCGGCTCTCGGGTTGGTCTCTACCGCCGCTGGCAAGCAGTCGTGATGCCATGGACAAGACCAGAGGGTGAGGGCCGGAGAGCCGGTAGGAGCCACGAGTCACGATGCTCGTGCACCCCCTTTAACGTGCAAGATTTCGCCACCCAGGAGAATGCACCAAATAACAAGCATGGTGGAGCATAATCCTAAGGAAAACGCATGAAGGATACATGCCGCTGGGACTGGCCCGAGCGGCTTGGGGATGATGCAGCCTAAGGGGCGCCCCCAACAGGGTAAGCTAAGGACATGAAATAAAAGGGATACATGCCGCAGGGACGGACCCACGCGGCCTAGGAATAATGCGGCCCTGAAGGCGCTCCCAGCCGGAAATAAAACTTAAAGATGTCACCTGGTGATGTTGGGGATGAAGGGTTGTTGGTGTAGCAGACTCGGTGGGCTGCGGGAGCCGATCCTCACGAGCCCCCAGGCTCAGGGGCCTCGGGAGGCTCCGGAGGCGCTGGCGGCCCCTCACGGGCCATCTCCATCTCCGCCAGGGCTGCGGCGTGCCTGACCTCTTGAGCCCCCAGGATGGTCCTCATGAGACGCTGGTGTGCAGCAGCCGCGTTTGGCAGGCCATAAGGCATGCGTACGTAGCTTTGGGGCGGGCCCTCGCAACGTCCCTGTCGGTGTCAAAACCGGCGGATCTCGGGTAGGGGGTCCCGAACTGTGCGTCTAGGCGGATGGTAACAGGAGACAAGGGACACGATGTTTTACCCAGGTTCGGGACCTCTTGATGGAGGTAAAACCCTACGTCCTGCTAGATTAATATTGATGATGTGTGTTACAAGAGTGGATCTACCACGAGATCAAAGAGGCTAAACCCTAGAAGCTAGCCTATGGGATGATTCTTGTTCGTCCTACAGACTAAAACCCTCCGGTTTATATAGACATCGGATAGGGTTAGGGTTACACAGAGTCGGTTACAATGGTAGGAGATCTACATATCCGTATCGCCAATCTCGCCTTCCACGCCAATGACAGTCCCAACCGGACACGGACGAAGTCTTCAATCTTGTATCTTCATAGTCTTGGAGTCCGCCGATGATGATAGTTCGGCTATCCGGACACCCCTAATCCGGAACTACCTCGGTAGCCTCGAACCAGGCTTCAATGACGCATTTAGTCCGGGCGCATATTGTCTTCGGCATTGCAAGGCGGGTTCTTCCTCCGAATAATTTATAGAAGATTGTGAACACCAGGATAGTGTCCGGCTCTGCAAAACAAATTCCACATAACACCATAGAGAGAATAGTTTTTGCACAGATCTGCTGACGCATTCCGCGGCGTGACATCACACCACGGCCAGGCCTTCATATGAATCGTTTTTTATTGTTCCACCTCAGCGTGTTTAGCGAGGCGGTTTCCTTGGCACGGCTTATCAAAGCGTAGATCGTGCCCCTTATTCCGGGATTCTCATCAATACGGATGTGGGTAACTCCAACCGTGCCTGCTGGCCTGCCTTCTCTATCAAAGGCGAGTCCTAATCGGCCACGGGTGGGCTCTTGGTATTCAACCTCTTTATAACGAGACCAAGGCCCTCTCCTTTTTACACCCTCTATCGAAGTTCGCCTCGCTTCAATTCCAACACCTCAAAGCTTCAGATTCAGCGCCGTACTTTCGACGATGTCGGCTCCGACCAGCATGGCGATGGGTGTCTTCCTCCGTTCTGAGAAGAAGGCGTGCTAAAGCTGTGAGACGCCGGTATCTAACCGGCGAGATCTCAAGATGAGCTACCCGCTCGAGCAGGTCATTCCCACTCTGAGCCCGGCGAGAACGTGGTGTTCGTGTCTCACTTCCGGCCGGGTTTAGGCTTCCCGACGGACCCCTTTGTGCGGGGGCTCATGTTTTATTATGGGCTTGATTTCCATGACTTGAATCCGGAGTCCATCCTCCATATCTCGTCATTCATTGTTGTATGTGAGGCCTTCCTCCATATTACCCCTCACTTTGCATTGTGGCTCAAGACTTTCAAGGTGGAGCCTAAGGCGATCAAGGGGCAGCAGACAGAGTGCGGAGGGGCGGTCATAAGCAAATGTGCTGGTGCTCCGTGGCCCGAGGGCTCTTTTCAAGAGGAGCTTGGTTTATGGCAACGGGAGTGGTTTTATATCACCGCTCGAGGGCACAAAATGGGCGGCGCTTCGCCTTCCGCCAGGTCCACCACAGGGCCGGGCGTCATGGGTCAACAAGGGGCTCGACTGGGGTCGCCCAAGGGCGTTCCTCGCTGCAGGCCGTATTCGAGACCTCCAGAAAGAGGGATCAATCTGCTGCAGTGGCGCAGTTATTGTGATCCGGTGTCTTCAGCCTTGCAGAACGCCGCCTCCGCCTGTGGGAATTCAATCCGGAGGGACCATGAGCTCTCCAAAATTTTATGGGCACGACGCCCGTGGAGATGTATAAACTGTTCTTCGGATCACAAGAGAAGTATCCGGTCTTGACCGAGGACGCAGGACTAAGCTGCAATCGCCCGGATACTCAAGTAAGTAGTCCCGTAACGGACAAGCTGTTCATTCATTCATTTATTATATATATATATATATATATATATATATATATATATATATATATATATATGCCCTTTAAAGGAGCCGTTTCTTGAACAGGAGTGGATAGCCAAGGCAAAGTTGATAAGGTGTCCGGCTCCCCTCCCAGAGACCACACCGGATCCCATGTTCACCAATATGTTGAAGGTCGCGCCCTTTGAAGAAGGCGAAGGGAGGAGCGGGGGAGCAACTGCTTCTGCGAAGGAGGCTATCAAGGAAAGAGGGATTAAGAGTCCCACCTTCCGAGGAGAGAAGAGGACCGCTTCATAAGATCCGGAGGTCAAGGCCTCAAAGAAAGGAAGGGAATCTTTGGCAGAGAGTCCGGCGCTGGGAAGTAACCCAGCCGCATTATTTCCCCAAGGGGATCAGCCCTCCAAATGACGATAAGTAGAAAGAAGGGGTCTTGTAAATAAGGAGCATCCCGTATTTATTTATGAAGATAACCGGAATCGCATTACCTTGTAGTTCGGATCTCAGCCCTTCTCAGTGAGCTCGTCTTGGGAATCTTCTTCCGGAGATGATGGAAGCGAAACGCCTCCACCTGTCGCACCCTCATGTGAAGCAGACGACCGGAGGTGTCGTCGGAGGGTTCCCCAAGTCCGGCGGGGGAGGAAGGTCCGCGCCAAGTGGTGTGCTTGGTCGGAGGATCTGAAGGATCTGCAAAGGCAGCGGTTATCTCGAGAAGATCACCGTGCTCTAATGGGTACGGTGATTGAAAGAATTGCATCCATGAGAGCGGATTGCATGAAGCCGTCGAAGCTTATCGACGGGGTTTGAGGTACGCATAAAAATGATGTACCTTCAGCGCTTATGCATATAAAATGCATACTGTATAGATAGTAGTTTCACGAGACTCGGTATGTTGTCAAAATTGACAACATGCCGAGGATCAAATCTCGCTTTTAACACATCGCCGCTTCTAAACAGGTGGCGGAGCGTCCGGAGGCCACCTGGATCGATGAATATGCCGAACTGAAGGCGGCAACTTGACGAGGCAGATGCACGGACATCGCTACCGGTCAATAAACGGTTTGACGAGTCACAAGGTATCACGACTTCTATGCGGACACCTGTTAAGGGAGCTTGACGCCCATGTCTTCTTGTGTGTATGCTTTAATGCAGATGGTGCCGCTGCGTTGAGGAGTTGGGCAGAACTTGCCCGAGCGAAAGAGCAAGCGAGGAGTAGTAATGCGGCTGCTTTAAAGGCGGCCGAAGAGCTAGAAGCTGAACGGGCTGCTCACTCACAAAGCAAAGAGGAGATGGCCGAGATGGCCAAAAAGTTAAGGAATGCTACCGATCGCTGCGAGGTTCTTGAAAAATAGCGTCAAGCGGAACAGGAGGGCCTAAAGAAGGCCGCCGCCGAATCCAAGAATGCCCAATCGGCTTTGAGAGCTGCCAAGGAGGAGCTGAGTCGTGCCGTGGCAATTGCGGTGGAAAACCGTTTACGCTGCGGAGGAAATATACAGATCCAAAGTATGCTCCGTTGGATAAATTATGGAGTTCAGAGGATGCTTATCTGGACTTGGCGGCGAAAGCTGTGGACGCAGTTGAGCACTTCCGGGCCGAAGAAGGGGCCTGAAGGGAAGAGCTATATTGGTCGCAATTCCATAGTCCGGGCGTCCTCTGCCGCTGACCGATCGGTTGGCCGAATGGGCCGAGCTGAATTGATTGTCCGAATTGGCCATGAAGCATGTCTTGACTCACTTGTGGCCGGACGGACCCCAGCCGAAGAGCTATTTTGGTGTAGTGCAGCAGTTTCTTGGTGCGGTGCCGCGTATCGACGCAATGAAGCGATCGGCGTGTATTGAGGGAGCACAGATGGCTCTTGCCCGTGTCAAGACATCTTGGCGAGATGAAGGCCACCGACGTTGCATCCCAAGACTCAGACGAAGCCAGTACCGCCGAGCACTACTTTGAAGAAGTCATGCCGGGCGCTCGTTTAATAGAGACGCAGTGCTCGAAGGATATTATGTTGGAATGACATGTATGATTTGTGAAAACAATGTTTCAATGTAATATGAGGGCTTTTTATACTTGTGCGTTCAAGTAGCAAACTACTCCTTGTGCGGCCGTTTAAGTATATGTGTATATAACCTGAAAGATGGCAGTCCTTGGCTTCAGCCCCCACGCACATAGTGCGGGGGTGTTTGCAAAAAGAAGCGCTTTTTCACTCTTAATCCAATGTCTTGGTCTGTTAAGGAGGTGGCGTAGCAAAACCGTGCAACCGGACTATAATGCTTTATCACTTTCACTTAGCCATAGGAGTTCGAGGTGGGGCTACTATATAGCCCACAGGGCACCGCACTCTCCCGAATTCGAGTGCGTATGTGCCGACCGAAAACCGGTCCTTCGTTAATGCGGAGGAATTCTAAACATTCCTGTGAGTCATCGAGTGGTTGACCAGTCTCGCTATATCATGACATGATCGGTTTCGGCTTTCTCTCGAGGTGCTTTCGCCCGGCGAACCGGGCACAATCGCAGTAGTTCTCCACAGTGCCGCGTTAGCCGTGAAAAGCGAACGTAAGGCAGCAAAACACGTGAGCCGGGCAACCCAACATTTGACCAAAGACATGATTCAAGCTGATGCATATAAGGCCTAACTTTCGAGACGCCGAATACTCCCTAAGGTATTCGGTCTTTATGAAAATGGGCAGAATAATGCCCTAAGCCCCCGTGTCTAGGGTATCGCAGCAAAAATTCTGGTGCGGCCAATGCCAAAGCACCAGCCTCCTCCTCGGTTATATTAAGGAACCGGGGATGTGTATCAACAAGAGACAGTGAAAAAGGTTTACGCAGGTCTTAATCGAAAAGAATCCTTGCAACGGGTCCCCATCGCGATACGTGCATGTGTCTCCGTTGTGCCGTATCCTGGACGGGTGTAGCACGTTGTTCATCTGTAAAAGAGAGGAACTTTTAAAGAAAAAGGATCGTGCGAAAGATGTACTTAATATTTAAATAAACAAAGTACGGTTCCAAGAAGTGAATAAAATTTGAGCTTTATTGTCTCTTGTTATGCATGCATGCAGCCCCTTGTATGGGGGTATGCCGCTAGTGGGTGCCGGACTCGTCTAGCCGTATCCGGGGTTTGAATGACCTATTGCAGGTTCTTTGCCTAGTGGAGCCGGATAGGCGTGGAGCTGTCGATGCGATCTCCCCTTCTTCCGCCTTCGAGTAACACTTAATACTTCCTTTCAACGAGATGATGCCGCGTGGACCGGGCATTTTAAGTGTTAGAGATGCATAATGCGGTATTGCGTTAAAAGCGGGCGAAGCTTAGCGTCCCAATAGTGCTTGATGGCTACTTTTAAACGGGCGACATGGAAGAGTAATCTTCGCGGCGGAAGTTGTCGGATGAACCAAACACAACTTCTAGCGATATGGAGCCCGTGCAAAGGGCGTATGGGCTGGCAGTACTCCTTTAAAGGAGGTGTTGTTATGGCGAATTTTGGTTGGGTTTATCCCCATCCAAATGGATTGTGTCACGATATATCAGGTTTATGTCCTTGCCGCCATCCATGAGGATATGTGTAAATTGGAATCCGTCGATTATAGGATCCAATATCAAGGCAGTCCATCCTGCTCCGGATATTATCGGAATAGTCACGATGGTCGAAGGTGATTGGTTTTGACAACCAGTGTGCGGCGCGCCTTTTAGGGGGCGCCGCTTTGTTTTTCCCTTTGATCACGTGAAGTGAGTTTACTGTTTTAACCTCCTGTGGGAAAGTTTTTCGTTTTCCGGAGTGCTGCTTTTGGGTTTCATCACTCGCATTTGGTGTGTCGAGCCCCTTGTGTTCGGCGTTAAGTCGGCGGACTGCTTGAAGACCCGGCAATCTCTGTGGGTATGGTTTGCGAGCTTCCGGAGGTACCATGTATTTGACATGATCTATCCAAAATCTTGTTTAGGTTGGATAGCTCGTCACTTTGTTATCCTTTAGGCGATGTTTTGTTGTTTGGCGAGAGCTTTTGAATCCGGCGTTGACCGCCGTACTATTTGGGCCATTTTCCTTATTCGGTGCTGATCTTTTCTGCGTCGTGATTTCACATTTCCATCCCCGATTTCGGATGTACTGGTCATTGGTGCTTGCATCTAGCCAGCCATTGTCCTCTCCCACGCAAAAAGCGGGTCATGAGAGCTTATTAATGCGGCCATTGTTCTTGGCTTTTCTTGGCCGAGGTGTCTGGCGAGGCATTCGTCTCGGACGTTGTGTTGGAAAGCTGCTAAGGCTTGGCGTCCGGACGATCGACTATTTGGTTCTTTTAGTAAGGAACCTGTTCCAAATTTCGGGCTGAGTCTCCGGGCTGTTGAGTTATGTGACTTAGATCGCTACTGCATCCGGAGGGCGGACATAAGTCCCCAAAATTTGCACGAAATGCATCCTCGAGCTCTCCCCCGCTTCCAAGGGTATTGTCGGGGAGGCTTTTAAGCCAATGCCGAGCTGGGCCTTTGAGTTTAAGGGGTAAGTATTTTATGGCGTGGAGATCGTCTCCTCTAGCCATGTGTATGTGGAGGATGTAGTCCTCGATCCGAGACTCTGTGGTGCATTGTTACGTCAGATGCCTCTATGTTTACGGGTTTGAATCCTTTGGAAATTCATGATCCAGCACCTTATCGGTGAAACATAGGGGTGTGCGGCGCCCTATATTTGGGTGTGCCATGATCTTGAATTTTGGCGTATTGCATTGCTTTGTGAGCACCTTTCTTGGCCGATAGATGGACCTAAGCGGGCCATCCTCTTGATGTGAATCCTTATGCGGATCGCATATTGGCTTGTGTCTTGGCGCCATTCGCGCTCTCTTTTTGCCATGAGGTCGTTCATCCGACCGGGTGGCCTTCTTGCTTTGATTGTGGGGGCTCTAAGGCCTCCTCGTCAATTCGGGCGGTAGCTTTCTTTTGGGTAGCTCTTTGTTCGGCGATCGTCAGCCGTACTTGTTCATGTGCTGAATACTTCTCCATCTAATCCTCGAGTGCATCTTCCGCTGTTTTGAGCTTCCGCTTGCTTTTTCAGGCTACGCAGCATGGCTAGCGAGCCTTTTACGGAGGTGAGTTTGCTCCGGTGGTTTGTCCGGTGTGAGATCGTCCGGACTGTTGTCTTCGCCAGGGATAGATTGTTTATCCAAGTTGTCTTGTTCGGAAGACTGCTCGATAGCTTGTTCGTTGTCCACCGGTTCGCCCTGCTCTATGGCTGGGTCTTTATTGAGGCGGGACTTTGTTCGGCGTTTACGTTGCCGTTTTGACTGCTTTTCGAGGGATTTATCCTTCGTAGCGTCCCGTTGCTCCTCGTCTTCATTTGCTTTAGGTGTATCCACCATGTATACGTCGTGGGGTGAGGTTGTCCAGCATCCTATAGGTGCTGGTTTGTTGTCTCCTACATCGTCGTCCATACCGTCGATGTCCTCGGAGTCGAAATCGAGCACGTCGTGTAGGCTATCGACAGTGGCTACGAAGTGGGTGGTTGGTGGGCGTTGAATTTCTTCATCGTCCGTATCCCAACCTTCCTGACCGTGGTCCGCCAGGGCTTTCGGATAAAGAGATAGACTTTAGTGAATTCGGGATGTCGCCAAAGGCGAGTCTTGAAAGATGTCCGACCATGAACTCCATAACGGGCGCCCAATCGGATTCGATTGGCAAGGGCGTGGATGGTTCGGAGTTCGGAGAGGAGTCCGCACCGGAGTCGAGGTCTTCGCAAAGGGCGGGGATGGAGTTATTTCGATCGCCAGAGAGATTAAAGCCCCGAGGCGGTGTCCAACCACCGTCCCGATCGGGAGTCATTATGGTCGGGCCGGATTACAGTGCGGCCTGTGGCACCGCTCGCTGCAGAGCTAGATCATGCCCATCGAGACAAGGCGGCACGCTGGCTGCGGCTCGAATCCGTCGAAGATCAAGTCTCTGCGGATATCGACCGTATAGTTTAAACTTCCAAATCTGACCTGATGGCGGGGCATAGCTTCGATCTGCTCCGGATGGCCAAAGCGAATTAATTGATCGCGAAGCCGCCGAACACAAAGATCTGTCCGGGAGAAAAGTCTCACCTGGACCGCGTCGTTGTTGATGATCGGAGGAGCCATCGGGCCTATCGGTGACGATACAGAGGAACTCTCAATGAAAGCACCAATGTCGGTGTCAAAACCGGCGGATCTCGGGTAGGGGTCGGGCGTATGCGTCTAGGGGGATGGTAACAGGAGACAAGGGACACGATGTTTTACCCAGGTTCGGGCCCTCTTGATGGAGGTAAAACCCTACGTCCTGCTAGATTAATACTGATGATGTGTGTTACAACAGTGGATCTACCACGAGATCAAAGAGGCTAAACCCTAGAAGCTAGCCTATGGTATGATTCTTGTTCGTCCTACGGACTAAAACCCTTCGGTTTATATAGACACCGGATAGGGTTAGGGTTATACAGAGTTGGTTACAATGGTAGGATATCTACATATCCGTATCGCCAAGCTTGTCTTCCACGCCAAGGAAAGTCCCATCCGGACACGGGACGAAGTCTTCAATCTTGTATCTTCATGGTCTTGGAGTCCGGCCGATGATGATAGTTCGACTATCCGGACACCCCCTAGTCCGGAACTCCCTCAGTCCCACTCGCGAGGGCCAGAGGCGCTCTTGAGATGCGGCTCGGTTGAGCCCTGGTACGTCGATGCAGACACGCAGCCCACCATCCTCGCCTAGATGGGGGGCCACAGCGGTAGTGGCGGCGGCTGCCCTCATGACCCTTGACTCCTGTAACTCTGAATGGCCTTGGCCGATGAACTCACGGGGTTCTGTCCTCCTGGTCTTGCTCACTGCTTTGCAGGGAAGCGTGCTTGAAACACGCCTCACGTGGTGCCCAAGCGCCTCCCTCGAGACCTGGCGAGGTCGGTGGCCCTCCAGGGAGAGCCCCGAGCCTCACTGAGGAGGGCGCCGGGTGCGCTTTCCTATGCGATGGAAGGAGGCTCCCCCTGGCCTGGCGCGGGCCCTGAGGGGCCTATCCCTTGATGAGTCGGGTCGGTCGATGTCTTCTTCTTCTTGGGTGCTGCCTCGGGAGGCGTCCTGCTTCTTGTGGTGCAGGTCTTCCAAATGATGCGGCTGAAAAGCTTCGCTCCAAGGAGCTGCGCATCTCTCTCTTCACGGGGCACCGTGATGACCCCACCACTTCTGGCATCTTTAGGATGTTGTAGCCATGGTGGAGTCACGGCCATGAACTTGGCCACTGGGTACCCGAGGAGGGCGCCAGACGGGCAAAGTAATGTGGGCGACGTCAAAGTCGATGAGCTCGGTGTGGTAGTTGTCGCGGGCCCGAAGGTGACAGGAAGGCGGACCTGCCCGATCGGGACCGTGGAGCCGTCGGTGACTCGGAGAAGGGCTTGGTTGGCTGAAGCTGGCTGTAGGGCACTTGAAGATTGTTGAAGGTCTCCACGGACGGGGCGTTGAGCCATGCTCCGCCCGTCGATGAGGGTCTTGGTGACCCGGCACGTTCTTGATGATTGGGGAGCAAAGCATTGGGAGGACTCCGGCTGTGGCTGCGCACTTGAGCTAATCCGCTGAGCTGAACGTGATGGCGCACGCCGACCACCTGAGAGGGCGCGTGGACTCAAGCTTGGGGAGGAATGCATTCACTTCACGGGCGAACTACTTGAAGATGCGGTGGGAGGCTGGAGCTTGCGCTCCGCCCAGGATGCAGGCGATCGCGCGCGCTTCCTGGTAGCCCCCAGGCCCCTCGTCCTGATGACGGTCTTCGATTCTCCTTGGTGGCGGCGGCAGCGGAGGGAGGCCTGCGTTCCCTTGCGGACGATCCTCACGAGGCTGATCCCTCCAGCCCCCCTCGTGAGGTGGGTCTTGCCAGTGGTCCTCGCGAGGTTGGTCGCGCCACCCTTGGCTGGCCGCGATCTTCCAGCGTCCTGCATTTCTTCCTCCTCCTCGGCCGTAGCCCGGTCGCTGCGCCAGGCGTCTGCCGACCCTTCCTCGCCGCGGCCCAGAGCTCTTGACATTCATTGGTGTTGTGGGTGTGGAGGTCGTGGTACACGCATGACGGCTGCCCTTGGAAGACTCGGGCTGATCTCGCCCGCTTGGTGTCTGGTTTGGCCGAGTACGGCAGCCCCTTGCGCTTTACGTCCTTGGCCTTGGACTTCTTCTCTTGGGATCCATGGCGGGCAGCTCGAGGAGGAGAGGCGCCCTCCTCAGCCTGGCGCACTTGGTCGCCAAGTTGAACAGCTCGTGGAGGTGCATGATCTTCATGCATCGCCAGCTCCTCCTTCATCTTGACGTCACGCACGCCGTCGGAGAAGGCAGAGATGATGGCCTCCTCCGTCACCCTGGGGATCTTGAGACGCGCGTTGTTGAAGCGCTGGATGTACTTTTGCAGGGTTTCCCCTTGCTGCTGCTTGATTCGGCGCATGTCGCTCACGGCGGGTGGCCGGTCGCGAGTACCATGGAAGTTGGCGATGAAGCGGGTGCGCATCTCGGCCCAGAAGAGATCGTGCACGGGGCGGATTCAGGAGCAGTGCGGGCTCCGTCCTGAGCGCCATGGGAAACCAGTTCGCCATGACCTTTTCATCTCCGTTGGCAGCCTCGATGCCCGGCTCAGAGGCTGGAGGAACTCCGTAGGGATCTGCCGTGCCGTCGTGGCGTGGGGGCAGGTCCGGCTTGAACTTGGCGGGCCACGCGATGCCGCGCAGCTTCGATGGTGAAGGCGCGGCAGCCCGCCGTGGCAGCTGGGGCCTCGGACGGCAGAGAGCTTGGTCTTGCAGGCCTCCCTGCGCCGTGGCTGGGGGCAGCGCAGGGTCTTGACGTGCTGCAGCGGGGAGCGCTCGGGGAGCTTCTTGCGGGCGAGGAACTTCTTGGTAGCTCTGCTCCTGCCGCGCCGGCGCCTGGTGGAGCGGGTTCCGCCCAGGGGCCGCGCGCCTTGGGGCCAGGGCGCCGTCTTGAGGAGGAGGCGGCTGAGGCGCCCCGGGAGCTTCATCGCCCACGCGGGGTGGGGTGCGGTGCAGCGAGACGGACGGCGCGGGGTCGCCTCCCGCAGCGCAGACGAGCTTCGGCGGCGGTCGAGCCATTCTTCGTGACGCGTTGTCGGCAAGCAGTAGCGCAGGAGCTCGTTGGCCGCGATGAGTGCAGCTCGGGCATCCATGGCCGCGCGGGGCGCGCGCGACGAAGAACCAGTGGGGGTGAGCGAAGGCGTGGCGGTGCGGCCGTCCCGCGTCATGGACGGGTGCTCGGACGATGCTTCCTGCTCGTTCCCCGCCGGGCCGGTGGCGGCGTTGATAGCCGGTGACGGGGAACGACGAGGACGCCCGCCGACGGGGGCCGTCTGGGCGACGTGGGAAGCGAGGGCGGCTCGGTGCTCGGCGCGAGCCCGACGAGCGTCAGACATGGTGACGGTGGTCGGGGAAGATCGAGGCGACGAAGGCGATTCGGCGCACCCCTACCTGGCGCGCCAAATGTCGGAGCACGGGTTCCGGCAGACCCTTAAGGTTCGAACTCTGGGGTGCGCGCGGAGATCCAACCCTCCACCGTCTCGTTCCTCGCCGAATCGCAGGGATCTAAACTACTAACAAGAACAACACAAGAGACGTAAGATTTATACTAGTTCGGGCCACCGTTGTGGTGTAATACCCTACTCTAGTTTGTGGTGTGTGGATTGCCTCACAGGGGCCGACGAAGAATAAGACAGGGAAGAACAACCTCGCGAGGGTCTGTTCTTGGTGGGTGTGATGAACTGCTAAGTGGTGCCCCGTTGCTCTAGCTTGAGGAACGGGTTTCTCTCTCTCTCTATGGATCCCGAATGCTCGATCCGATCGTCCTTCGTCCTCTCCTCCTTTTTCCTCCCTCCTTTCGCCCTTTTCTCTCTGAGTGTGGCTACCCCTATTTATAGGCGAAGGCCCTGGGCCTCTTCCCAAATATTGAGCGGGAAGGGCGCCAACAAGTGGCCCTTTTGAAGGGGCACAGCGGGTACACTTATCACGACTAAAGTTGGTCCTCGCCGCCAAAGGCTCCGGTGATGGCCTTTGCTTGGGCTCCACGATGGCGCATTCCAGCCGTTGGGGCTGGTCTTGGTCTTGTTGCACAAACGGATGCCTTTGCTCGATGCCCTTGCTGCGCTTGCCCCTTTGCACCAAAGAAAAAGGAGGACTTGCGGGCCGGCGCCCGGGCGCCCTTGGTAAATCATGGCTTACGTCATGGGCACCTCGCGAGGTACCCGCCTTGAGTTCTCCGCCTCCTCATGAGCCAGCCTGACGAGGCCGCGCCTGAGGAAGCTCTTGGTCGTCCGCCCCGTGAGGCTTGGCCCCTCGTGAGGGTCTTGAGCTTGTGTTGATGAAGATGGGCCGTCCTGGGCCTCCTTTGAGCCACGCCGCAGGCCGCAGGCAGGCAAGTCTGGGGACCCCCGTTCCCAGAACGCCGACAACGGGTGCAAGCCAGTTTTGCACACGCGGAATACTCGGGTTAAACTTGACGAGCCTAGCATATGCAGATATGGCCTTGGAACACTGAGACCGAAAGGTCGAGCGTGAATCATATAGTAGATATGATCAACATAGTGATGTTCACCATTGAAAACTACTCCATCTCATGTGATGATCGGACATGGTTTAGTTGATTTGGATCACGTGATCACTTAGATGATTAGAGGGATGTCTATCTAAGTGGGAGTTCTTAAGTAATATGATTAATTGAACTTTAATTTATCATGAACTTAGTCCTGGTAGTATTAACATATCTATGTTGTAGATCAATAGCTTGCGTTTAGCTCCCCTGTTTTATTTTTGATATGTTCCTAGAGAAAACTAAGTTGAAAGATGTTAGTAGCAATGATGCGGATTGGATCCGTGATCTGAGGATCATCCTCATTGTTGCACATAAGAATTATGTCCTTGATGCACCGCTAGGTGACAGACCGATTGCAAGAGCAAATGCAGACGTTATGAAAGTTTGGCAAGTTCGATATGATGACTACTTGATAGTTTAGTGCACCATGCTTTACGGCTTAGAATCGGGGCTTCAAAGGCGTTTTTGAAACGCCATGGAGCATATGAGATGTTCCAAGAGTTGAAATTATTATTTCAGACTCATGCCCATGTCGAAAGGTATGAGACCTTTGACAAGTACTTTGCCTACAAGATGGAGGAGAATAGCTCAGCTAGTGAGCATGTGCTTAGAATGTCTAAGTACTACAATCACTCGAATCAAGTGGGAGTTAATCTTCCAGATAAGATAGTGATTGACAGAGTTCTCTAGTCACTATCACCAAGTTACTAGAACTTCGTGATGAACTATAATATGCAAGGGATAATGGAAACGATTCCCAAGCTCTTTGTGATGCTGAAATCGACGAAGGTAGAAATCAAGAAAAGCATCAAGTGTTGATGGTTGACAAGACCACTAGTTTCAAGAAAAGGGCAAAGGGAAGAAGGGGAACTTCAAAAAGAACGGCAAGCAAGTTGTTGCTCCCGTGAAGAAGCCCAAAGCTAGACCCAAGCCTGAAACTGAGTGCTTCTACTGCAAAGGAAATGGTCACTGGAAGTGGATTTGCCCTAGAGACTTGGCGGATAAGAAGGATGGCAAAGTGAACAAAGGTATATTGGATATACATGTTATTGATGTGTACTTTACTAGTGTTTATAGCAACCCCTCGGCATTTGATCTTGGTTCGGTTGCTAAGAGTAGTAACTCAAAGCAGGAGTTGCGTAATTAATGAAACTAGTTAAGGGCAAGGTGACGATGTGTGTTGGAAGTAGTTCCAAGATTGATATGATCATCATCGCACACTCCCTATACTTTTGGGATTAGTGTTGAACCTAAATAAGTGTTATTTGGTGTTTGCGTTGAGCATGAATATGATTTGATCATGTTTATTGCAATACGGTTATTCATTTAAGTTAGAGAATAATTATTGTTACATTTACGTGAATAAAACCTTCTATGGTCATACACCCAATGAAAATGGTTTGTTGGATCTCGATTGTAGTGATACACATATTCATAATATTGAAGCCAAAAGATGCAAAGTTACATAATGATAGTGCAACTTATTTGTGGCACTGCCGTTTAGGTCATATTGGTGTAAAGCGCATGAAGAAACTCCATGCTGATGGGATTTTAGAATCACTTGATTATGAATAACTTGATGCTTGCAAACCATGCCTTATGGGCAGGATGACTAAAACTCCATTCTCCGGAACAATGGAGCGAGCAACTAACTTATTGGAAATAATACATATTGATGTATGCGATCCGATGAGTGTTGAGGCTCGCGGCGGGTATCGTTGTTTTCTGACCTTCACGGATGATTTGAGCAGATATGGGTATATCTACTTGATGAAACATAAGTCTGAAACATTTGAAAAGTTCATATAATTTCAGAGTGAAGTGGAAAATCATCATAACAAGAAAATAAAGTTTCTACGATCTGATCATGGAGGAGAATATTTGAGTTACGAGTTTGGTCTTCATTTGAAACAATGCGGAATAGTTTCACAACTAACGCCACCTAGAACACCACAGCGTAATGGTGTGTCCGAACATCGTAACCGTATTTTATTAGATATGGTGCAATCTATGATGTCTCTTACCGATTTACCACTATTGTTTTGGGGTTATGCATTAGAGATAGCTGCATTCACGTTAAATAGGGAACCATCTAAATCCGTTGAGACGACACCATATGAACCGTGGTTTGGCAAGAAACCAAAGTTGTCATTTCTTAAAGTTTGGGGTTGTGATGCTTATGTGAAAAAGTTTCATCCTGATAAGCTCAAACCCAAATCGGAGAAATGTGTCTTCATAGGATACCCAAAGGAGACATTTGGGTACACCTTCTATCACTGATCTGAAGGCAAGACATTCGTTGCCAAGAATGGATTCTTTCTAGAGAAGGAGTTTTTCTAGAAAGAAGTGAGTGGGAGGAAAGTAGAATTTGATGAGGTAACTCTACCTGCTCCCTTATTGGAAAGTAGTTCATCACAGAAATCTGTTCCTATGACTCCTACACCAATTAGTGAGGAAGCTAATGATGATGATCATGTAACTTCAGATCGAGTCACTACTGAACCTCGTAGGTCAACCAGAGTGAGATCCACACCAGAGTGGTACGGTAATCCTATTCTGGAGGTCATGTTACTTGACCATGAGGAACCTGCGAACTATGAGGAAGCGATGATGAGCCTAGATTCGTGAAATGGCTTGAGGCCATGAAATCTGAGATGGGATCCATGTATGAGAACAAAGTGTGGACTTTGGTTGACTTGCCCAATGATCGGCAAGACATAGAAAATAAATGGATCTTCAAGAGGAAGACGGACGCTGATAGTAGTGTTACTATCTACAAAGCTAGACTTGTTGAAAAAGGTTTTTGACAAAGTTCAAGGTGTTGAGTACGATAAGATTTTCTCACTCGTAGCGATGCTTAAGTCTGTTTGAATCATGTTAGAAAATTGCCACATTTTATGAAATCTGGCAAATGGATGTCAAAACTAGATTCCTTAATGGATTTCTTAAAGAAGAGTTGTATATGATGCAACTAGAAGGTTTTATCGATCCTAAAGGTGCTAACAAAATGTGCAAGCTCAAGCGATCCATGTATGGACTGGTGCAAGAATCTCGGAGTTGGAATATACGCTTTGATGAGTTGATCAAAGCATATAGTTTTATACAGACTTGCGGTGAAGCCTGTATTAACAAGAAAGTGAGTGGGAGCACTATAGCATTTCTGATAAATATATGTGAATGACATATTGTTGATCAAAAATAATGTAGAATTTTCTGGAAAGCATAAAGGAGTATTTGAAAGAAGTTTTTCAAAGAAAGACCTCGGTGAAGCTGCTTACATATTGAACATCAAGATCTATAGAGATAGATCAAGACGCTTGATAAGTTCTTTCAATGAGTACATACCTTGACAAAACTTTGAAGTAGTTCAAAATGGAACAGTCAAAGAAAGAGTTCTTGCCTGTGTTACAAGGTGTGAAATTGAGTAAGACTCAAAGCCCGACCACGGCAGAAGATAGAAAGAGAATGAAAGTCATTCCCTATGCCTCAGCCATAGGTTCTATAAAGTATGCCATGATGTGTACCAGATCTATTGTATACCCTACACTGAGTTTGGCAAGAGAATACAATAGTGATCTAGGAGTAGATCACTGAACAGTGGTCAAAATTATCCTTAGTGTAATAAGGATATGTTTCTCGATTATGGAGGTGACAAAAGGTTCATCGTAAAGGGTTACGTCGATGCAAGTTTTGACACTGATCCAGATGACTCTAAGTATCAATCTGGATACATATTGGAAGTGGGAGCAATTAGCTAAAGTAGCTCTGTGCAGAGCATTGTAGACATAGAAATTTGCAAAATACATACGGATCTGAATTTGGCAGACCCGTTGACTAAACTTCTCTCACAAGCAAAACATGATCACACCTTAGTACTCTTTGGCTGTTAATCACATGGCGATGTGAACTAGATTACTGACTCTAGTAAATCCTTTGAGTGTTGGCCACATGGCGATGTGAACTATGGATATTAATCACATGGTGATGTGAACTATTGGTGTTAAATCACATGGTGATGTGAACTATTGGTGTTAAATCACATGGCGATGTGAACTAGATTACTGACTCTAGTGCAAGTGGGAGACTGAAGGAAATATGCCCTAGAGGCACTAATAAAGTTGTTATTTATATTTCCTTATATCATGATAAATGTTTATTATTCATGCTAGAATTGTATTAACCGAAAACTTAGTACATGTGTGAATACGTAGACAAGCAGTGTCACTAGTATGCCTCTACTTGACTAGCTCGTTGAATCAAAGATGGTTAAGTTTCCTAGCCATAGACATGAGTTGTCATATGATTAACGGGATCACATAATTACAGAATGATGTGATTGACTTGACCCATTCCGTTAGCTTAGCACTTGATCGTTTACTATGTTGCTATTGCTTTCTTCATGACTTATACATGTTCCTATGACTATGAAATTATGCAACTCGCGAATACCGGAGGAACATCTTGTGTGCTATCAAACGTCACAACGTAACTGGGTGATTATAAAGATGCTCTACAGGTGTCTCCAAAGGTGTTTGTTGGGTTGGCATAGATCAAGAATAGGATTTGTCACTTCGAGTATCGGAGAGGTATCTTTGGGCCCTCTCGATAATGCACATCACTATAAGCCTTGCAAGCAATGTAACTAATGAGTTAGTTGCAGGACGATGCATTACGGAACTAGTAAAGAGACTTGCCGGTAACGAGATTGAACTAGGTATTGAGATACCGACGATCGAATCTCGGGCAAGTAACAAACTGAAGACAAAGGGAACAACGTATGTTGTTATGCGGTTTGACCAATAAAGATCTTCGTAGAATATGTAGGAGCCAATATGAGCATCCAGGTTTCGCTCTTGGTTATTGACCGGAGATGAGTCTCGGTCATGTCTACATAGTTCTCGAACCCATAGGGTCCGCACACTTAACGTCCGGTGACGATCGGTATTATGAGTTTATGTGTTTTGATGTACCGAAGGTTGTTCGGAGTCCCGGATGAGATCGGGGACATGACGAGGAGTCTCGAGATGTTCGAGAATTAAAGATCGATATATTGGAAGGCTATATTCGGACATCGGAAAGTTTCTGAGTGGTTCGGGTATTTATCGGAGTACCGGAGAGTTACGGGAATTATTTGGGAGTATGTGGGCCTTATTGGGCTTTAGGGAGAGAGAGAGGGCTGCCTAGGGCAGGCCAAGACGCCTCAAGGCCTAGTCCGAATTGGACTAGGGGGAGGGGCGGCTCCCCCTCCTTCCTTCTCTTCTCTCTTCCCCTTCCTTCTCTCCTACTCCTACTACTTGGAAAGGGGGAATCCTACTCCATAGTAGAGGGCCAGCCCTCCCCCTCCTCCACTCCTTTATATACGGGGAGGGGGGCAACCCATAGACACACAAGTTGATCAGTTGATCTTTTAGCCATGTGCGGTGCCCCCCTCCACCATAATCCACCTCGGTCATATCGTAGCGGTGCTTAGGCGAAGCCCTGCGTCGGTAGCATCATCATCACCGTCATCACGGCCGTCGTGCTGACGGAACTCTCCCTCGAAGCTCTGCTGGATCGGAGTTCATGGGACGTCACAGAGCTGAACGTGTGTTGAATTCAGAGGTACCGTGCGTTCGGTACTTGGATCGGTCGGATCGTGAAGACGTACGGCTACATCAACCGCGTTCTCATAACGCTTCCGCTTATGGTCTACGAGGGTACGTGGACGACACTCTCCCCTCTTGTTGCTATGCATCACCATGATCTTGCGTGTGCGTAGGAATTTTTTTTATTACTATGTTCCCCAACACATTCCACATCAAACATTCTGTTTTTATCATTTACCTACTCGAGGACGAGCAGGAATTAAGCTTGGGGATGCTTGATACGTCTCCAACATATCCATAATTTTTTATTGTTCCATTCTATTATATTATCTGTTTTGGATGTTCTATATGCATTAATATGCTATTTTATATTATTTTAGGGACTAACCTATTAACCTAGAGCCCAGTGCCAGTTTCTGTTTTTTCTTATTTTTTTAGTTTTACAGAAAAGGAATATCAAAAGGAGTCCAAACGGAATAAAATTGAGGCGATGATTTTTCTTGGACCAGAAGACATCCACGGAGCTTGGAGAGGGGGGCCAGAAGCTTCCCAAGGAGGCCACAATCCTCCTAGGTGCGCCCCTGGGGGGGCGCCCTGAGGGCTTGTGAGCCCCTCGGGAGTCCTCCAACCCTAATTCTTGCGCTATAAATTCCCAAATATTCCCAACCCACCCAAGGCATCCACCAAAATACTTTTCCACCACTTCAAGCCTTTGTTCCCATGAGATCCCATCTTGGGGCCTTTTCCGGCACCCTGCCGGAGGTGGATTCGATCACGGAGGGCATCTACATCAACCTTGCTGCCCTTCCGATGAAGCGTGGGTAGTTTACCACGGACCTAAGGGTCCATAGCTAGTAGCTAGAGGGCTTCTTCTCTCTCTATGATCTTCAATACCATGTTCTCCTCGATGTTCTTGGAGTTCTATCTGATGTAATATTCTTTTGTGGTGTGTTTGTCGAGATCCCATGAATTATGGATTTATGATCAGATTATCTATGAATATTATTTGAGTCTATTCTGAACTCTTTTATGCATGATCAAATATCTTTGTATTTCTCTTCTAATTAACAGTTTTGTTTGGCCAACTAGATTGATTTTTCTTGCAATGGGAAAGGTGCTTAGTTTTGGGTTCAATCTTGCGGTGTCCTCACCCAGTGACATAGTAGGGGTAGCGAGGCACATATTGTATTGTTGCCATCAAGGGTAAAAACATGGGGTTTTCATCATATTGCTTAAGTTTATTCCTCTACATCATGTCATCTTACTTAAGGTGTTACTCCGTTCTTATGAACTTAATACTGTAGATTCATGCTGGATAGCGGTCGATGTGTGGAGTAATAGTAGTTGATGCAGGTAGGAGTGGGTCTACTTGACACGGACATGATGCCTATATTCATGATCATTCCCTTGGATATCGTCATAACTTTGCGCTTTTCTATCAATTCCTCGACAGTAATTCGTTTACCCACCGTATGTTTTCTTTCAAGAGAGAAGCCTCTAGTGAAACCTATGGCCTCCGGATCTATTTTCCATCATATATTTTCAGATCTATAAACCAAAAAAACCCAAAAATGCTTTTCTGCAATTTATTTAGATTTATTTTAGTTTGCCTTTTTATTTATCTTTTATACTATCTCTATTAGATCTCACTCTTGTTTGAGACCATGAAGAAATTGACAACCCCTTTTTCGCGTTGAGTGCAATTGTCTGTTAGTTTGTGCAGGTGCATAGATTGGAGACTTGCTTGTGCCTCCTACTGGATTGATACCTTGGTTCTTAACTGAGGGAAATACTTATCTCTACTTTACTGCATCATCCTTTCCTCTTCAAAGGAAAAATCAACTCAAGCTCAAGAAGTAGCGCCGAACTCGATAGCCGCCACTTATTTCGCTGCTGTCTGAGTGGCGACAGTGTGCTTGATCCGGAGTTGCAGCCACGAACGCCCGGAGCGCTTGCGACGGCGCACAACGGCGGGATGGGGTTTATGGAGCCCACTTTACTCGTACCCAAAACTGCAGACATTTCCAAGGTCACAAAGCTAGTTTTCTTTTGCTTCTTTTATACGAGCAATTGTGGAGGGGGGTCCCTTGCTCACCTTATAACGGAGCCGATCAAGGGGTTGACCTTGGACTTGGGCAACAACCAACTTGGAACCTCACGTATCCGATTGGGACCGATTCGGAGTTTCGGCTGGACTTTTGATTTGGGTGTTGACTCAGTCAGGTGGCTTCCTGGACTTGAGTGTACCTAGGGTAGTGTTGTAGTCGGTTTGCCTGACAGTTTGGGCATATGGCATGCTTCGCTGGCCTATATGAGAGGGTCATTGACGGTGTCCTGGACTAGGGGGTACTCACAGCGTTATCTCCCGATCAGTAGGATTGGGCCGAGGACCCCCATGGCCGTTCACTCATGGGCTAGTTCGGACAGCCGATGCATACACGAGGAAGATTCCACAAGACATGGTGATCAAGATGAGGACTCCTCTCCACCAACGTATTCGACTAGGACTCTTATTAGTCTAGGCCTTCGGTACATTATATAAGCCGGGGCCAGGCTAGTCAATAGGGCATCATAACATTATTCATCATACCCTCAGGTTTAGACCACAACATATGATCTCGAGGTAGATCAACTCTCTAATCATATACATCGAATACAATCAAAAGCGGCATGTAGGGTATTATCTCTTCGAGAGAGCCCGAAGCTGGGTAAAAACACCATGTGCCTCGTCTCATGTTATCCATCGATCCTAAGACACACAGCTTGGGACCCCCTACCTGAGATCTGCCGGTTTTGACACCGACAATGGTGCTTTCATTGAGAGTTCCACTACGTGATCGGCAATGGATCAATGGTTGGTCTGTGGATCAACTGCAACGTCAATGTCTTCATCGCCGGCTCGACTGGTCACCTCGGCTGGGCCGAGGACCAGGCTCCTCTTCGGATCGTCAAGATCAGACATATGTCCTTGTCATCATCAACTCCGATCTCTATCAAGATCATGGAGAATCATCCATGGAGCCCGGGGGCTCAACGTGAACATTGCCCTCGTGCGACCGTGCTGTTTCTCTGGAAAACAAACTTGTATCCGTTGTCACCGCCTCCTCGAGCATCAGTTTGATGATTGCTTTGGTAGAATAGTGCGGAGTTGCGTATATAACAACCCTGCAGAATTTCATCGCGTTCCGATGCAGGAATCTCCGAAGATCTACGATATACCAGAACCCTGTCGAATCTAGATGGGAATCTGAACGAGTTTAGGGCGAGGAGTCCAGCTTCTAGCTCGGACGTCCTTTGGAAAATCCAACCATTGATCAGCTGTGGAATTATTGTATCTACCAGCCCTCAAAATTTCAGCTCGATCTGACCGTTCAAACTTCGGAAAACCTCCGATGAGCGCGTCAAATTTTGGATCTATTTTCTGTGCGAAAATGAATCTGATCCGAAGTCATCTTTCTTCATGAACGGGATACTGAACATCATTTTTCAAGGAAACTTTTTCTAGGGTATTGTGTTTTATTTCCAAACACATGCTCACAAATTTGCTTCTTTTCGGAGGTAATCTTCACCGTTGCGCCGGTGTCAAACCAGCCCGACAACGTTGCTGCACGGCTGCCGACCTGCACTAGACGGGTCATCACTTCATCGAGCCGAGCCCAACCTTATCGGATCATTATCTTGGCAAGCCGAACAAGAGTTCGGCATTATGAAGGCAAAATTATCACCAACATTGTCGCCCCGCGGATTATACGGAGCGGGCACGCCAGCAACACTGCATGGTCACTTCATCAAGCTGGCATTGACCGCGTCACGAGATCCAACTCGCATCGGCATCGTCGCACCAGTGCTTCTTCAAGCCAGGATGCGAGCTCTGCGTCCGAAGATCGGGAGTCAATTCCGGCCGGACTCGCCTCTCTTATCCCGAATCCAGCTTCAAATCTGGACGCGACTTCGAACACCAGGAGTCAACCCTGGCCGGACTCGCCCCTCGCACCATCGTATAGGAGGACGACTCCGAAGAAATCTCAGATACTAATCCGGCTAACCAAGCCGATGTCCACCATGCCGACCTGCTTCGAACCCTCGGCTGGCATGGTGCGACAAACATCACACTACCGACCTGCCCTGTCACCTCGGCTAGACTGGGGG
Source organism: Aegilops bicornis (assembly GCA_021605145.1). NCBI lineage: Eukaryota > Viridiplantae > Streptophyta > Magnoliopsida > Poales > Poaceae > Aegilops > Aegilops bicornis. The sequence goes on along the minus strand of CM038670.1, from coordinate 608,725,380 downwards.
CTTCGTCATCTCTTCATCAACCTATTCCGGTGACTTAGGCATCACCAGCCGACCAGGTTCGTCACATTAGCTGGACCGGGGGCTTTGCCTCGGCAAGCCAGCCTTTGCCAGCATCGCCATGCCATTGCTTCATCGCCCATCAGGCAATGGGTGTGCGGATCGAGTCCCAATTTTGGGAGTAACCTTTCTTCAGATTGCTATGACAGACAAACCAGGTGCTATTAATCCTAGTAATTTTTTCTTGCTTGAGTTTACTTTTTCTGAGGAATTATTACTCTGGTTTGTTCCATCATTTGTACACGGATCTGTCAAATGACGGCCGCATTAACGATTGTTGCGTGATGGTTCAGTCAGTTTCCGTCCGTAGTTCGGCGAACACCTCATCGGGGATTCAGACCGCCCTGTGAATACAGGCTTTGTCATGCCAAGCGCCCTGCACAGACATTGGCTTCGACGCCAGGCCACATCTCTTTAATTTTTTTATTTTGCATAAATTAATTATGTGAGGTTTTTTCTATATTTATATTATTATTATTTGGACTGCACTATTTTACATGTGTAGGTAATCGACTTTGACTGTGTCAAGCGGTCACTTAGGCAAGCCGACGCCATCATCCCAGTCGGCGTAAATCGGCTCGCATGATCACCTTGTTGGTCGAATTGCCATACCGACATGTTCGGTTGTCTTGGGGACTTCGGCATCGCTGAGAGAGATCTACCTCATTGAGTGTTCGGCACACGGGCCATATTTCTTTTATTGCTCACTTTGTATAAATTATTTATTATGCTACGAATTTTTTAATTTATTATTATTACTATTATCTCTGGCTTCCACTACTTTCTATGCACAGGTAAATGATCCGGGTTGGGCAGCGCTATCCCTCGGCGTACCGACGTACCACGTCACCTCGACTGGACCGGGGGCTTAGTCATCATATCATTAACCCACGTCGGGAACGTCGGCGTCATACTGCCGGCCTGCTCCGTCGCCACGGACGGACTGGGGGTTCCACCTCACCACATTGGTCGTGCTATGTCGCCACTTCGGAGTGCCGAGCTCTTCGCTCTGCCACCTCGGGACCGGCTTGGGGGCTGGGACCTCGTCCCGCCGTAAGCTCGGGCCGCGCATCGACACCGAGCACATTAACCAGCTAAGTTGCTTACATGCTCAGTTTTTTTTATTCTTGTTCAGTTCGACCAAACATATATTTGTGTTAAAAACTTAGTTTGTCAACAAACTTTGTTTGTTAAAAACACTTCCTTTACCCAAGTTAACTGGGGGCTCTTAAATATATACGAGTCGTTCTATAATAATTATTTTCGTCTAGTCGTTGCAAAGTCTTTTTTTATCTCCTTTTTCGACGCGAGTGCGTGGTCAATAGCCGGGGGGCCTAGTTTCTCTCTCAAAGACGCTCGAGTTTAGCTCGCTAAACTGGCCTAACGAGCAGTACTCCGCCTATGGGAGAGGAGGTTGCAGCAGTAGGCTGACACGCTTGAAGTCTTGAGATCGGATGTGTCATATTAATGCATGACAGAAGCAAAGAAATTTTAAGACCAATTTTTGGATTGGCACCAAATGACTTGATTTAGTTCGGACATCAAGCTTTTACATAAGTTTTTTGGCTTTTCGAGCTTATGGCACTTTTTTGATCTATTTGTGTGTTTTTCTTTCATGAGGCGGGACATCCTCTTGACCAAGGTGCTCGGCGTAATAATCCAGCTCGGGAAATCTTTTTCGACCCATAGTTTGGCATTTTTCCTGCCGTCCTGTACGTTGGTGTTGGGTCCGAGCATAAAATCCCGCAGTACATTGCCGGACACTTTTTAAGAATCGACAATATCAGCGGGGGCTGCGACTTGAGCCGAACCCACCAAAATCCAAGGTACTCCGAGGAGTCCTCGGCAAAATGTTCTCGGATATTGCTTTATATGCATCAGTTTCGAATTGTGTCTTCGGTCAATAGTTGGGTTGCCCGACTCCTGTGCTTGCCTCCTATGTTCCGCTTTGTTCGGCTAGGTGTGCAAAGGGAGAACCACTATGATTGTACTTCCGGTTAAGCTGGTCAAGTACCTCAGTGGAGAAAGCCGAAAACTGACTGTCATAATGAGCGTAAACTGGTCAGCGATCTGACGACTGTGTTAAAAGACGGACCTTTCATAAAACTGGTCGAAGTGTTAACGGCTCGACCTCGGCTGACGCCGAACATTAACCGGAGGCTACTAACTGGCCCCAAACTTTAAACTCTTATGACTAAGTGAAAGTTACAGAGCCCGCATATCTTATTGCCTCGTTTCCGCTAAACACAACCGCCTTCGGGCACCGAGACGTCGGCTAAGGGTTGTATTGTTAGTACGGAGACACCCTGTGTAGCATCTACAAAGGGGTGGAAGCCGAGGATGGGCCACTTTCAGGTTATAAATAGTCTTAATGGAGAATCTGCCTTCCATAATTATCGTAATAAAGCCATAAATATGAATCAATTTGACTTGAGATTTTGGCCAAGCTGGGTTGCCTGGCTCTTGTGCTTACCCCTATGTTCCCGATTGTTCAGCTAGGTGGTAAAGGGAGCACCTCTGTGATTATTACTACCGGGTCATCCGAGTTAGTACCTCAGACTGGGTGAAGCCGAAAGCTAGCCATCTTAAAGGATATAATTGGTCGACAACGATGGAAGTGAAAATTTCGGTTCCTTTTGTGGACCACAGAGTTCAGGACTTTCCCCTCAACTAAATCCTCAGTATTTTCCTCCCACGTTGATCGGAGTTGAGGTTTCATGATCATGATCAACATGACATCCTGGGAAAAGAAACCTATGATGGAACTATTTTTCCCAGAAGATGTTTTATAACCTATCTCTCCGTGTACCTTTGTTTATAAAACCGTATGGCCGGATTGCCTTGTTTTCCGTAAATCTTTTGCCATTATAAAGGCTTTATAAAGTGGGACAAACACTCCCTAGCTACTGGCCGAGGAGGTTGAAGCCGATGGTCGATCAACAAAGTTTGTACAATGCGGATCCAAGCATTAATGATGTAAAGTACTTGGGTACATAGAATCATTACACATAAATTGTGAGCAAAAATCAATTTTTTCGCAACCAATCTTTTAAAGAGTCAATGGCACAGTCTCTTTTAAAGAGTCAATGGCACAGTCTCTTTGAGCCAACTGAGCAGCTGACATAACGCTCTCATAGTTCCCTACTGGCATTGATTTCCTATCTATTAAGCCCCTTAAGGCCGACCTTGGCGAGCTCACCTTTCGTTAGCTCTAACTCCTTTATGAGATCTTTATTCTCCTTCCGAGAAGTTTGTGTTTAAACACAACAAAATTTTCTGTCAAACGGATATCGATCCTTAATTCGGCCACCCGTGCCCACATTAAGGCTCAGGGGCTACTGGGCTTCGCGCTTATTATTTACAAGTATTAAAGGGGCACATTGATCCCCTGATCTGGTGTTGCCACCCGACCAGTGTCTCGAGGGCTACTGCATTGCCTATTCAATGCAGAAAATTCAAAGTACTCAGTGTTCGGCTTGACTGAACTATGGGCAAACACGTCTTTCGGACAACAATAGGTACCATCTTGGACTTATCCGGCATCAAGCTAATATATTACGGCGACTTCTCAAAACCCTTTCTCATGGGCCCGTCTGCCGATCATTATCTTCTCTAATGTGCAACTCGGATGTTAGGCCAACACACACCTTGAGGGCTACTGGCTATATATCTCGTCAGTAAATAAATTGCATCAATCGGAAATAAAATCCGCAAACAATCAGCCCGAGCCCGAGGTGGTGCATCACCTCGGAAGCAGTCCGGCATAAGCTCGGCTGCGAGCGGCTGGCTCCATAGAGAACTTTTCAGCATTAAGCTCGGATAACCTCATTCAAACTTTTCAAGCCAAGGTGATCTATGACACCTCAGATATAGTCCGACGTTGGAGCTCGGAACAGTCCGGTGTTGGTGCTTTGGCTGCAAAAGATACCTCGAATGCAGTCCGGCGTTGGAGCTCGGATGCAAGAGGACACCAGCGCACAGGAACAACTTCAAACCCGAGGTGTGGCATAAAAAATAACAAGGCATTAATAAAGGCCGATAACTTAAAGGGGCTCCTCGGATACCCGACATGTAAACTCTTCGGATTTACTTCGGCGATCCTCAAGATCGAAGATGAGAAGATTTGGGTTTTCAAGACCGACCGAAGATGAAGAATAGTTCGGAAGAATCGAGAGCGTCCCCAACTTGAAGACCGGTTCAGGGAGCTACTGACGGTGTCCTGGACTAGGGGGTACTCACAACGTCGTCTCCCGATCAGTGGGATTGGGCAGAGGACCCCCATGGCCGTTCACTCATGGGCCAGTTCGGACAGCCGATGCATACACGAGGAAGATTTCACAAGACTTGGTGATCAAGACAAGGATTCCTCTCCACCAACGTATTCGACTAGGACTCTTGTTATCCTAGGCCTCCGGTACATTATATAAGCCGGGGCCAGGCTAGTCGATAGGGCATCATGACATTATTCATCATACCCTCGGGTTTAGACCACAACATATGATCTCGAGGTAGATCAACTCTCTAATCATATACGTCGAGTACAATCAAAAGCAGCATGTAGGGTATTATCTCTTCGAGAGAGCCCGAAGCTGGGTAAAAACACTGTGTCCCTCGTCTCATGTTACCCATCGATCCTAAAACACACAGCTTGGGATCCCCTATCCAAGATCTGCCGGTTTTGACACCAACAGTCGTGCATATGGGTATATTGGTGCACACCTACAGGATAAATCTATTTGAACAGTCGTGCCCGTGGTTATGGAGAACATGGATCTTGTTGATTTGATCATTGAAACAACTTTAACTTTAATAATCAAAATTTGCCAACCATGTAGGTGACTTGTGGGTTTTCCCTGGTGGAAGATGCATGCCAAAATCAATGCTCATTGAAGTGCACGCAAATCTTTATCACAAAATCACATTGGTGGAAGTCATGGCAAAAAAGCCAAAATCAAAGCTCCAAAATGCGTTTGAAAGTAACATTTTCAAAGCATAAATCTTACGTACTTTTTTTTACCATGCATTGCAGCGAAGTGATTTCGCGATGAATTTTTGCATACACTCCAAAAATTCCTTAAAGTTTGCCATAAAAAATCAGGATTTTTTTTTGAATTTCCTGTTTATCCAGGAGCATTTGAGTTTGACATTAGAAACTCCACGTCCCCTTTCCTACCTTTTCTTCTAAAATGTAATAGCATGTGGTGTATTAGCATGTGCTAGCCTAGAGTCTAAAAAGAGGGTAGTATAGTGCAGAGTACACGGGTGCATATACAGTACTTAGTGGAAAACTGTGGAATCTACAGGCCCAAGTTCAGGAGAGGCTGCTTGGACATGTCCTTGTTACGGAGGCACACTTGCTTTCGTGAGACAGGTCGGACTAGGTCTCGTCTCTACCACTGTTAGCTAGTAGTGCTGGTCTGCTCTACTACAGCAGTGACGGGCGTGAGGTCGAGTTCCTTCCGATTGAACCAGTGGAACATTTGCCGCAGCCCACAGAATAGGCGCAGGCCTCCTACGCTGTCCTGTAATCTAGCTTTTCCCCGTATACAGTTGTACCTCGTACAAAGTACCGTCCTTCCTTGTAAATGCGACGAGCGGCAATACGACGGGTGGTACGTAAGATGCATGCATGAATGCTTGTTCCTATTCTCTTGTACTGCGCTCTACAAAAAGTTTACGTACTGTGAGATGGGAAATAACCAGCAGGAGCAGATCGTGGCAGTAAACGTCCGTAGAGGCGTAACTAATACGTAAAGTAATTGTAAAACTCTTACGTAAGAATTGCATCGCTCCATGCAAAAAGGTCGATTACGTACGTAGCCGTGCTAGCGGCCGTATGGTGTAGGTGTACCGTGCACGTACGTAGGAATTGAAGTGGTCACAGGTGGTAATTTGATGTGCTTTGCAGTCGTCAGGACGAACGTACTACGTAGGTGGTCGATCGATTGCCTGTGTGAACCGGGTGATCGGTAAACGTCCGGCACGGACTTAGGGGCTGTTTGGTTTGTGCCCCAATTTGCCCAACCAAAATTTTGGCATGACCAAAGTGAGGGCATGACCAAAAAATTGGCAAGTTGTTATTGTTTGGATTGTAGCCATTGTACCTCTAAAAAATTTATCAAGTTCTCCATTTGGTTTGGCAATTTGGATTGATTGATGCTTGGTTTGATTTTAATTTAGTAGTAATGTTGAGGCAATAAAAAATAAAAATAAAACATTATATTTTTAATATGAAAATATAACTAACTATAACATGCGAAAAAACGAAATTAGCAATTATCAAGAAAAGACCAAAATTCGCATGTAAGAGTAAATACATACGGGCGTCCCGTATATACACAAGAAAACATGTAGTATAACTTTTGAACTAGACGAAGCTCACGGCTGCCTTTACGGAAACTGAAACCATTAGTTTTGCTTAGAAGACAACCGGTAGCAGTAAAAGATCGACGGGAGCAACCGATTCAAACAATCACTTCCTAATTTCACGTCAAAAGAAAATACGCGTACGTATCGTTCATTTCCGCATCTGATTAATCCGTTGACTATTCGCTTAACAAACAAAGCACGGGATCCACGTACTAAGCGGGCGAGAGGTGCGCTCGCCAATTTTTTGGCGACCGATTTCGACGCCCTCCGTGCGCCCATGCGTTGGCAAAAATAACATGGAGTCGTTCCGGGCAGCGTGGGCGATCCAATGTTTCGGTGATAGTCCAAACAGCTTCCAATTCTCACGGGCGAGCCAACTTTTTGATAGGGTCGGCGTTGGTGCCAATCCAAACAGCCCCTTACACCCTATCTATATGGCGCGCCGCATGGGTATATATGTGGTATGCAGGGCCGGGCCCATAGTGGTGCCAAATGTGCAGCCCGCACAGGGCCCACAATTTTGGGGGGCCCCGAATTTTGTATATAGGCCTAGTAGTATTTCTTAAAAAAGATAACACTACACTGTGGAGCTGGGCTTGAGACGATCGGGAGCTGGAGCTGGGCCTGAGTCGAGGCCATCGAGCGCACGAGTTCTCGTGCTCGATCGATATATATATATATGTCTCAAAAGAAGAAAACCACTCTACCGATAGGAAACATACCGATCTCTATAGAAGTCCAGCGGGATCAGGTCTCGTCTCTCGATCTGGAGACCGCAAAAAACGGGATCGCTAAAGAAGCCATCGGGATCATCTCGTCTCTTGATCTGGAGACTGCAACGCAATAGCAGTTGCGTTGGCTTAGCTACAGAAACAGGATCGTCTCGTCGCCTTTGCCTCATCAGATCGATCGGATTCAGGCCGTTGCTGTTGTTACCTTCCTAGCTTCCTCTCCCAAATTTTAGACTCGACGCCTCGTTGGATCCATCCGTGACAGACTCTAGCCTCCAGGTGCTTAGCGAGTCCTTCTTCACAATTAACTTCGGTTCCTACGCCTAATTCCTAATTTCCTAGTTAACTGTTGGCAGGGGTCGTTACTTTGTTACTAGTTAGAGATCGGTTGTTACCTTCTTGGTTAAAGATCATAGTGTAGCAGTTCAACCGGACATGACCCAAAACTAGGTGAGTTAGACGGTTTGTCTAATTACAAAACATTGGTGCATGATCTTCAATTGATATACCAATTTAATTTTAGTCATCTTTTTTATCTTGTGTTTCAATAATACAGATTTGAGTCATCATGGGAAAACATCAGTCTGGTTCCTATAAGCGCAAGAGAAAAGAAAGAGAACATAATTTAATTAATAAATCTAATGAAGGTGGTATGGACAAATTTGTTGTCAAAGAAGCACCGCAAGTGTCATCCGGTAATCACTCTGTTTATCCTTCTACTCTTGCACTTGCAATTGTTCCTTACAATGATTTTTTAGATATTCAAACATAGACAGATAATATGGAGGTAAAGAAAGTCCTATATGCAACAAGGACTCAATGACTTGGCCACAATAGCACTTGAGAGTGAAGTGTTGGAGAAGATTGATTACGAGGATATCATTGAAGATTTTATTTCAAAGAATACTAAAAAATAATGTTCTTCAAATAAATAGCAACCGGGAGTTGAATAGGTATGATTTTTTATATGTCCAATTGTTATCTAAGACATTATATTATATACATTAATTTTTTTTCTGCAAGATATATATACATTATAATTGCTTGTTAGTTCATTTTTTAATGAGATAGGGCCTAATTTTTAGTTTCGCACATGGCCTCGGATTTTGCCGGCCCGGCCCTGGTGGTATGCACCATGCAGGACCTAGCTTTCTCTCTATCTTTCGAGGCAAGGGATGGAGCAGGCGCAAATATTGGTGTGGCCGTCCCTCTGGTGGAACAAAAAGTGGTTTTTGGCCACGCATGTTTCTCCATATAGGTAAACGACCACGGTGCGCCTTCGAGATTGCTATCTCAACTGTGTACATTACGCTGGCCACTTTGGTCACAACCGCAAGAACCAAACACGTGGGTAGAGCCTCGAACAAGCATGCGCAGGTTCTGAAATCCGAAAGAAATGGGTTGAGCTACTCGTAAAAAATCGCTAGCGAGCCATGCACGATCAAGTGAACTTTGGGTAAATCTGGACCGTTGGATTGTGCACGCGGAGCAAACGAGGGTCGTCGATTCTTGGGCCCTACGTAGTCGCAGCAAGTAGCTGGCAGTAGGCCGGCTGCGCCGCGCGTGCCGAGCAAGAACGGAGACCGGTCGGTCGCGCTCGCAATATTTTACTCCGCCGAGCGGCTCGATGCGGTGCGGCTCGGCTCGGCTGCTCAGCCGAGCCGCGCGCGCCTGCGGAGGCGAAACGGGCACGGGATGGATGACGGGTCGTCGTGGCGTGGCCGCGTGGACGCTGTCCGGTTGGCTTCGTAGCCCCCGATAAAGCCGCTGCCGGCGCTGCCGCCGGCGCAGGGGAAGCGTCTCTCCCTCCATCTTTCTCCGCACTGCCCGCTGCTGCTGCTCCGATAAACAATTTTCTAGAGGCAAAAGCTGGCACTTTGCTCACACACACTCCCGTCGCACCAAAGTGTGTTTTCCAGAGCACGTCGCTACGAGTTTTTTTACTGCTAGATAGATAGATATACTGCCTGCCCGCCTGCATCCGCATCGCGTAGACGCCCGCCCGTCCGTATGATTCTGCCAGCATCGCTGAGCTGTGGCGTACTACTCGTTTGCAGCGGCAGCGGGTGCGTTATGTTCGCATTGATCGCGATCCGCAGTCCGCACGCTAGCTCCTGGCATGGCCTCGTGGTCCACGGGGTCCGGGGCGAACGGTCAACCGGTGCCCGAAAACAGAAATGGATCGCCTGCACTGGAATGGGTAAGCAAAGATACGGTGATGTCGAGGGCACGGTACATCGTACACCACAACCACTACGCTTGCCATCTTCCGCTGCCTGCTCAGATATTTTCACGGTCGAGCCGTCGAGTTGCTCGGTTCACTTGGGTCCTTGCCACCGTTCTTTACCATAGCAGCACGGTGGCATTTTTTTTTAGCATCAGTACAGACACAAGCGCTCATATACACGCGCATACACTCACCTCTATGAACGCACACACGCACACCCTACCCCTACGAAAGATCTTCGGTAGACCGGAAAGATATCATCTTCGAGATTTATGAAGTCATCAGAGGCGCCGTCGTCGACGGAAACGTCAGATCGCCGGAAACTCAAATAAATCCGTAAATAATGCGAAGACCGAATTTGAACCCCAGTACGTGATACCACTATCCACCTAACCAACTCAACCACAGGTTGATCCGCAGCACGGTGGCATTTGGAGCGTAGATTGTTTGTGTTTGGCTCTTTGATTGGTCACGTGAAAAGTGCACCTGCTGTACTCTTGCAACGCATGCATCCAACTCCTACTTTTTTTTAAAAAAAATTGTTCATTCAAATCACGAATCAGTACAGAGTAGGTGACCCTTATAAGCATATTGAAACGCAAAAACAAAGGACCATAAACACCTAGAATACCCTAAGACAACCATAACACAAGAAGATCTCCGGAGCCATGTGTCATCATCCCTGAATCTTGAGAGAAGACCCCTGCAGCAGAAGGATCTGCAACCCGAACATAAGCAGGTCATCATCTTCGACCACGGTACAATTGCCATACGCCGCTTCCTCCTTTCTTGACACCGGTATTTGAGAGGGCATGGACATCAATCCAACACACCGCAAAATGCCGCCATCTTTGGCTTTGAGTACCGCGAAAAGTGTCCCTTCCGGAAGGAAGAGATCTCGAGTCATCCGACCGGTCCGGCCGGCCATCCGCCCGGGCAAAGCAGGATCTCCCACCAAAGATCGCCACGAGGAAAGAGAAGAACAAAGAAGAAGAATCGTACCAACAAGGAAGAAGAAAGGTCTTCGCCTCCCTACCTCCATCGCCCATCCGAGGATCCAAACGGCCAAAGGCCGATGGACCTCCAACCACCATAGCCCGCGACCTCGACGAGATCCGGGATCCCCAACACCGGCTCCTAGACGAAGGCAAAAGCCCCGCCTGACCGCGAACGGAGCCCGGAGAAACTTATTCCGATGCGACACCACCGCAACGGCCTCGGCAGCGTCTCCCTCAACCCTAACCCTACCACACACCCACCTAGTGAACAGACCCGAGGTTCCCCCTCCCTCCCGCCGCTGGAACGGCCGACGAAGAGAGAGGGAACCGGCGGCGTCACCGACGGCGCGCAAGGGACCCCTAGTCGCCTCCCTGATCGCCTCGAGCGATCCAACTTTTGCGGGCGTGCGGTTGCCGTTACCTCATCCCACTCCTACTTGATGTGTAGAGAAGAACGGAGAGCCCACGACCAAGCTAGACGGTATCATGCATGCAGAGGTCTGCAGCACGTACGCTCGCCCCGTCCTTTCGACGGGAAACCGCCATCAAGTTGCGCCCCGTGACATGCACTTGTCAACTTGTCACGTACTCCTTATGTGCCGTGTATACACTTGACGGTGTGCGTCGTCCTCTTTCGCATCATGTACGTACAGGGCAGCGTCAAGATTCTGAGGCGGCCAAAGAAACCTTGGACACGTCGCCCACATGCCTGCAAAGCCAAAATTAACCATTGGTGTACTATCATGATGGGGTCCCCCTCGAGTCTCCCTCCTCATGTTGCATTATGCATGCATGCATCATGCGCGAGTATATAGTAGTAGTACTAATTATGCTATGTAGCTACCGTTAATCAAGTGTGAGCCACTTGCTTAAGTAGTGCTTATACTAGTACTACTACGTGAGTACCTGAGCTAGGTAGGTAGATACTCAATCTCAGGAACGTGCGTGCTAATTGTATTACTCCTTGCAGATATTCCCGTCCACAGGCGCAGATCGGGACCCAGATGTACGCACCAAAGCAAGAAAAACAAAAGAAGACAGTATAAAAGACAAGAAAAAGGCTGTCTACTGTCTCGGCGCACACCTGACAATACGTCCGTCTTTCGTGTTGTGTGCGTGAATGATGTAACTGACTGATGTGAGATCGGAGGAGGGCCAGAGGGGAATACTTATAAAAAAAGCTGAGCGCTCGCCACTACGGTTGGCTGGAATTAATCGAGTAGCGCTCCTACTACGCGCGAGGCGTCAGTGCCAGAAAGTATAGAGAGGAAACAAGACAATCTGATGCAACAAAGGGACCGCGATCTCTGCGTGCGGTGCAGCGCGCGCGGTGGCGTGCCGTGTGCGGTGCCTGCCGGCCGGGTGGGTCGTCAGAAAACCGGCACGGGTCAACTCGTGCTGCCGGGAGACGCAGGACCCGGATCATTTTGCTAGATCCGCCTTGATCCTGGTGTCCGTGGAGGTAACCACCACGTGAGGTCAACTCAGGCTTAGTTTAGCGTTAACTGCATGCTCCTTTCAACCGGCCTAGGCTAGGAGTGGCTAGCTGGTTGTATATACGTAGGCTCATGTGGCACGCGCGCGCAGGCCGAAATGTTCCGCTAGCTAGCTCCATCTCGGGTGGAAGTGGAACCGGACCGTGATGTGCACGCATTTCCCAAATAACTATCTTTCTAGAGATTTTAATAAGTGACTACACACGAAGCAAAATGAATGAATCTATACTCTAAAACATGTCTACATACATTCATATGTTGTAGTCCATTTGACATGACTAGAAAGACAAATATTTAGGAACGGAGGGAGTACATGTGAGCCGGCACGTATAGCTGCGTCCATGCATGTGGTATTAATTGGGTGTACTTCCTCCGTTCTTAAATAATTGTCTTTCTAGATATTTCAACAAGTGACTACATACGAAGCAAAATAAGTGAATCTACACTCTAAAACATGTCTACATACATCCGTATGTTATAGTCTATTTGAGATGGCTAGAAAAACAATTATTTAGAAACGGAGGTAGTAGTTGCATGCAGTTAGGTTAATCTGCCTTGATGCTGATGCGTATTGTTGCATGGCGTACGTGTCGGCGGGTGGGGCGGATGCGGTGTCCATCATTACGCGCAGTGGTAAGAATGGAAATTAAACCGATGCTCCGATTACAAACGACATTTAACAGTAAACCGATGCTCCGATTACAAACGACATTTAACAGTAAACCGATGCTCCGATTACAAACGACAGCGGGAGGGTACACGATTAGCGGGAGTAAATGGAAATCGAAACAGTGGAACAGCCGAACAGGGATGGTCCTCTATTGCTTAATCGTGTACCCTCCCGCTGCTGTTTGCTTCAGATTGAGATCCACCATTTATGCTGACAAGATTCGGTGCTATTCCTACTAACATGTTTGCTTGTTTTATCCCCCCGTACGTTTCTTGTGGCGCTACTAAGATGCAGAGAAATGGTGATGTCGACAAAATCCACATGCAAAGAAATGGTCGTTCGTACGTACGTACTTTGTCGCTTGCCACGCTCAAGTATAGTTACTTTCCACGGTGTGCGCTTGGTCATTGCCACGTTGCACTGTGGCGTACGTCATACTTCCTTAACTATACGGAGTACTCTGAGAGTTTTGTTCCGCTGTTCGGCCGTGTTGCCGCGGACGATTTCTGAACCACAGTGCCACACGATCGACGTTAATTGGCTTTTCTTGAACGCGTCTCCTCCTCGACCCTGCGCAAATCTCAGCACGAAACATCGGACAGTTCAGGACATCAACGTAGTAGATATATAAAAAAAAAATCTCACGTGACTTAATTTTAGCAAAATCTTATACCATATCTGTCAAAGTTTCAGATTTTTTTTTACTAGACCTACGTCTAAGACGCCACGATTACGTGAACCGGGCGAAACCTTTACCGTGTGCCGCTAGCTGAAGACGACTGTTTCTACCGGTGACCTGTTCGTCTTCACGTCCACCGCATGGATGATGGTGTGTTTTCAGATTATTGTATGTATCAGGACTTGGCCAGGAGCGATGCGCAGCACACATGCAGCCAACTGAAGCATATCCACAGTTCGGCGCACAAGACAAGGGCTAGACGAGAAAATAGTAAAAATCCTCAACTACGACAACGCTTCGGTCCAACAACTAGCAAGCCATGCATGTACCAACAAAGGGCTCGCAAGCAGGTACTCCCTCCGTTCCCAAATAATTGTCTTTCTAGCCATCTTAAATGGACTATAACATACGGATGTATGTAGACATGTTTTAGAGTGTAGATTCACTTATTTTGCTCCGTATGTAGTCACTTGTTAAAATCCCTAGAAAGACAATTATTTAAGAACGGAGGGAGTACATAACAAGAACTGTTAGTCCTCGAGCACATTTGTGTTAGGGACAGTTCAAAGGCATTATCCTCTTGTCACGAGTTAGCCGGCTAAGTGCTACCGTAATGTGACTGATATAGCATCGGCGCTTGGTAGGCTTTCAGCTACGATTATGTGTATATTTTGGTGCTAGATTAGTAGATTACCCAGTGGCCATGTGGCCAAGGACGATATATATGTATCTCCACAATCCACGCATCCCAAAACCAATCATAGTACATTTCCATTACAAGTGCACACATATATAGCTAATACAGCGCCTGTCGTCACCCACTTGCCATGTTCGAGACGGCGCGCTAGCAAGCTCAGCTCCTGTCCAGATCCTTTTGGTTAATGGACCTAGCATTTGGCTTAATCGGCTCTTGGGAGTCACGGTCCATGCCATGCGTTGAACAAATCAAAGGTTGGTGTTAAATAAAGCCTAGGCTTGGTAGGCAAGATTGCTTTTAGTCCTTGTATGACGCTCCCTGTTTTGTCTCAGAACATGTGATAGGCCCAAAGAACCCATTTGGCGCTCGGCCGAAATCCAGGCCGTGGACGGCATTAGGTGAGATCTGAGTGTAAGAAAAATGTATAGCTGCCTGAATCCATCGGCGTCTTTGCGTCAGCATGAGCAGCAAAACCGTGTCGCTGCCGGTGCAAAATGTTCATGCATGTCAAGCTAAAATGCACCACTTAAAAAAGGGGAAAATGCACCACCTCTATTTTAGACAAGGAACATGAAACACTCGGAGGCAAGCTTCATGGATAAGGTGGTCAAGCTATATATCCAGTCCTCCAGACATGGAATATTTTAAGGGCAGCACCAAACCTTTTGCTTTTGTTATCTATATCTCCTTTATGGTCAGTGGCCGCCATGCTCATACAATACGGGAGGATGTGCCCAAGAAGAAAAGTGCAGTGAAGGACATAAAGGCTCCAAGGAGTGCCCTACTCATGCTTTCTTGTGCCCTAAAGTTCCAAAGGAAGCAACTGCCTTTTTTCGCTCTCTCTCTTGCACCAAGCACAATCAAATATCAGTTCCGGGAACCAAAATCCTGGCCCCAATGCACCCTTCCATTCCAACTCATCTCTATCATCTACTGTAATGCCTCCTTGATAATAGGGAGCTGCACTACTACACAACCTCGACTTGCATTGCATGTCTACAGACTACAGAGGTGAACGTACCTTTTCAAACGAGAACAATGATGTGCACCACATATAGGAGTAGGATCCAAACCTAAGCTTGAAGCATCATATGTAATCCTGTGGATCATGGTAATTATGGAGCACTACCCTAGACGTCAAAAGATGGCCAACCGGCCAAAGATGAAAGAGAGGAACATAATTATGCACATTGCAAGTGGAGCACGCATCCCGTACAAGGATATCTTTTGCCCGGATTCTCACAGGACTTCCAGTTTCGCTTCCACCTACAGACCTTCGGTCAGTTGGCATGCTGAACTGTGCCTCTTACAGCATAAAGGTAGTACTCCCTCTTAAACTAATATAAGAGCGTTTAGATCACTATTTTAGTATTCCAAACGCTCTTATATTAGTTTACGGAGGGAGTACTAGGTAGCAGTAGTGGTAAAGATGAATCACCAGGAAGACTTCGCTTGCCTATCCCAAGATAGTTGAACAAGACAACACCCAAGTGTGTCAGTCAGAACTGGCTGTTGATGTCCCAGAGGTGTACGTTCTATTATTATTTTCCGTTCGAATTCTTATGCCGAAATGGATGTATCTGTAACTAAAATACGCCTGAATACATTCATTTTATGACAATAATTCAATCGAGGAAAGATTTAACAGCAAAACGCCAAATGGCACGCAAATAATTCCACGGCTTGAGGGCCACTGCAACGCACAGGTCATTATTGTTCAGAGCCACACACTGTAACTCAACAGAAGTGTGAGCACAAAGAAAACCCTCGAGCACCATGCAGCTTGGGAGGCTAATCCAACTGGTCAAATTATACTCCCTCCGTTCCTAAATATAGGTCTTTTTAGATATTTCAACAAATGACTACATACGGAGCAAAATGAATAAATCTAGACTCTAAAATATGTCTATACATCCATATGTGGTAGCCATTTGAAATCTCTACAAAGACTTATATTTAGGAACAGAGAAGTACACGGCATAACATCTCAATAAATTCAGTTTTATTGCCAAAGCAGGTATATGTGTCAATGGTTACTGTTCAAAACAACCAAGAACACTTCAGGCGATCAGAATTATTTTGCACTCCTTGTCCTTGCCCATCTTTACACGGCTTGAATACTGGATGCCTGGTTAATGCTTAGGCTTATAAAGAGATTGCCAACCACTGCTATCATTTCAAATCTAACATAGTGTGGGAAATATAGTCTGCCAATGCTATTAACTAACTTGCTTGATGCCTGACTCAAGGTATGAGATCACAAGGTCCGCTGTGTTACTTCCTGAAGCTATGACATTTCCAACAGCCAACCCATCCTTGTTATTTCCTACAAGACATCAAAGTTAAAGTTATAAGTTAACATCTAAGTGTCACTTGGTGGGATTACTATTTCTGGTTTGCTTGCTCTACAAATTTCTGACAACACTGTTTTTAGATGTTATACATGCATTCTTTTGTTAGAACTTCATTCCCAGCAGACCAAGGAGCACCATAAATTTTCATAAGTAACAAAAGTACGGTGGCTTTATTGACTTGCCTGCATAGAAGAACCCTGGAAGATCACTTTCCATCTTTCCTATAGCTTCCAGTGCCGAATCATAATCATGGCCATACAAAGGAAAAGCATTTCTCCAATGTATATGTCTGAGTAACATAAGAAATGCTAATAAATTACATGAGCATGAGACAGTGAAACAAATTATGCACATTCTGAAATTCCCTAGAAGACGGCAAACCACAACACAAGCACAGGAAGGGAAAGCATATAGGCCGATATGCTTGAATACTTACTTCACAAAAGTTGGCTGCCCCACTACCCCCAATAGCTTTGTAAGGTCAGATGTCACGAATTGTTTCAAGATAGCCCTGGAGAAGTACAAAATTGGAATAATGTGCATAAGAAAAGAAGCATAATACAAGATCAAAAGGTTTTTACGTTGGAGCTCCCGCGAGATCTCTATTGTGGCTTCCCCCAATGAATGTTGTAAACAAGTACTGGTCATTAGGAGCTCGATCTGGGAACATCATAGAGGAGAAGAGAGTTCCTATACAAAAAACAGTCACGCATGCGTATTAATGAGGCTATGTTCTAGGAAAAAAAGATGTATGAAGCAATATAAAATCAGAATAAACAAATCACGAGTACACGAAAACTGGTAAAACAAGATTGTTTTGTGTACCGGACTGAGTGCAATGGTACTTCTGTAAATTGAAAATGGTTCAAGTATAAAGCTGAGGAACCTACCAAGCGTTTTCAAACCATGTTTTTGTTGTTCCTTAAAGGGTATCAAGACCCCAAATCCTTCCAGGGGTCTTTTGACGTCTTCCTTCTTAAATGCTGTTACCATGAGGGACAATGGCAGATAATCCACCTACAAATTAAATATGGATTAAGATGAGATTCTGCTACACATGTAAAGTTATAAGAAGCCCATGTATTTTATGACACGATACCAGTCACACATCTTTACAAAAAAGAATAAAAGAACGAAATCAGTCCACATCTCATAGGTCATAAATGTAATGCTGTGATACAATTACTCATAGGCTCTAACAACACTTAGTACGGTGTTGTGATTTGATCTCCAAGTGCATATGTATCAAGAAAAATATAAAATAATAGCGACAGTGGTACTGGTACAATAGAGCATCTTAACAGTGGAAATGTGATTCCATTATGTCATTGTCTTGAAATCATATAAATTCAGGAAGCAAGGAATCCTTTGATGATGGAGAAGCAATATAACTACCTTCACTTCAATTATGTATTCATGTCAGTAAAACAGAGCAGAGTATGTCTAGCCTATATTCTTAATTACCAATATATCTCCAAAATATGTGTCACTCATTTTGTCCAGAAAAAGGAGCCTTAAAGTGCTAGCAAAAGCACTTAATACTGAAATAGACCATATCACTGATCTACTACTGTTTTCATAGAGTTACTTTTTCATGCATTAATAAATACAGTTAGTCTGGCCGCCTTCTGAAATAGACTATATCACTGAACTACTGATATTTTCATAGGTCCATTCGTGACAAGGTACCGGAATGAATCATCTATATGCAAATGTAGAAGCAACAACAAAGCCTTTCAGTCCCAAACAAGTTGGGTAGGCTAGAGTTGAAACCCATAAGATATCAAAACCAATTCATGGTTCTGGCACGTGGATACCTAACTTCCACGCACCCGTCCATGGAAAAAAACAAACCAGCAATATGGCTCTTGTAGTGATAGACCTGAAAAAAATGAAACTGGTGAATGGATTGAGACAAATTTCCCCTAGCACCAATTTCTTTACAAGAGCAACCATTTCAATTATTTCATTTGTTAATCTAAAATGGTGATCCTAACCTGACCTTAGGAAGAAAGTCTAGCACAAAGGGAGCTCCACCTTTTGTGAACCTCATCCTCTGGACATTGGACAGTGGAGCCTGCAGAGGAAAAATGCAAGAGGTACATAATTTCGTTTTGTGACCTACGTTCAATAGTTATAATAGCCAGTCATGCGCTAGTGCAGAAATATAAAGTATATTTTATAGATTGGCAGAAAGCAAATTGACCAGATTGTGTATCAAATGAACTTTGAAAATAATGCAGATGAGTGATTCTTACTGTCATTATAACAGCATCAAAGGACTGGTTCTTTGCAAGCTCCTTACTACTAGCATCTTTTGAATCCACAAAATTGACCACCCATTTGATGCAGAGAGTTCATCGCAGTTACACGCCAATGACAAAACTTGTGTTCCAAGCTTCACATTACTATCTCCAACTTCCTTGTGAAGTGCATCTACTAGTGTCTGAAAAGCATTCAACAACATATGACTTCTCAAAAACAGACGTTAATATTAAGTTTTATGCACCAACCAGTAGAACGAAAAGTCTGAACTGATGGACGGAAAAGGTTGGACAAACCACATATACTACAACACCCCCTCTCACGCGTAGCTCGATAAAGCCTAAACGTGGACAGATGGAGGGCAAGCAATATGTCCATTTAAATAGCAAAATCTGAGACTTGAATCCAAGGCCTCTTGGCTTTGATACCATATTAAGTTTCATGTACCAACGAGAAGAACAAAAAGTCCAAACTGATGGAGAAGGTTGGGCAATCCACATACGTCAACACCCCCTCTAGTGTGTGGCTCGATAAGGCCTAAACTGGCCATGAATGTTGTGTGATTCCACCATGCAACTATTTTGTGATGTTAGTCCTTTTGTATCGTATCTGCCTTTGACTTATTTCTCATCTTGCAATATTGTTTCTCGACAACTACGTAGCTAAACATATTCATACACTTGGTCATATATTTGGGCTTTTGTTTGACATAGCTTTAACTAATATCCGCAAGCTAATAAACTTGTGCTAAGGCAATACAGAAATCAGCAGTGATCATGACAGGGTGTAAATGGATCGCTAAGCTGTACAATGGATATAAACATGGCAATAT
Source organism: Aegilops bicornis (assembly GCA_021605145.1). Taxonomy (NCBI): domain Eukaryota; kingdom Viridiplantae; phylum Streptophyta; class Magnoliopsida; order Poales; family Poaceae; genus Aegilops; species Aegilops bicornis. The sequence continues at coordinate 608,706,005 of CM038670.1, read as the reverse complement.
TCCTGGCTTGTGAAACTTAAAATAGTGATAATGGTTCATCAAGTGAACATGCATCCTTGAATGGCACAAAAAATAACCATTCCTTCAGTGACCAAGTAAATGCAGCTCTTTCAAATGGGGCAGGAGTTTTTCCTTTTTTAGGGAACACAGATACAGTTAATAGGGCACATACGCGGGTTTTATTTTTATGTTGTTGACACTAACAAAGGAAATGACATGTGACACCGTTGAAGGAATACCTGCATACCACCATGAAATGAAAATGAGGCCCGCTTGCTCCTTCCTTTTCCTGACGAAGCGCCTCCTTTCTTTGATGAATCACCTTTAGCTGTTAGTTTTGACAAGATGGCACCAACGATGAGAGAACCATACCTGAGAGCATTGAAGGAGTATGAATCACCATAACTGGGAATAAAATATTGTTGCTAGCCAAATTTACGACAACAACATGCTTTAGTGTAAATGACAAGTTGAAACCGCAAAAATAGTGAGTCCCATTAAAAAAAACTAGTACAAAATTTATTATCATGATAGCAAACATTTTTCTGAATGTTGTAGCCCTTTATATTTATAATAATTTATGTCGGCAATTTGTATAGGCATGGATTGATGTTCAAAAAGATGCATATCATCGGGCTAATTAGAAAATATTTCACTCGAAATGAAAATTACAACATGGTTTCGGGAAGATGCATATTATTGGGCTAATTAGGAAAATATTGTCTTAAATGAAAATTACAATATGATTTTTTTGTTCTAGAAGATGCATATTATCAGGATAATTAGGAAATATTCCTCTCAAACAAGTCAGTCCTGTTGCATAGCCAATTAGTCCAACTCCATCGGTAAAAGGAGAAAATAAAGTAATATTTGGAGAAAAGCAGAATATCAAGTAAAGAGGAAAACACAAGGAGATAGATAGTGCACACATAAGCAGTATTAAAGGGTGAACATTCTGTCAATGCCCAATTCAAGGAAGTCCAACAGGGAAAAAGAAAGGCAGTTCAGTAACAAGCTAACAGCAGGACCCAGGAAGGCAAGAAAGCAATGCAAGACACAAGGATATCTGAAAATGTCATTAAAAAGACATCTTCACTTGTAGAATTTTTACGTAGCTTAAAATGATATAATGCTCTACAGCATTATGTAATAAATGTGAATACATGCTGTAACATAAAAAAAATGCATGGGAGATAGCAAAAGCAAAAACATGGGCAAGACAACAAATGAAAATGTAGAGGTGAGAATAGATCACTGCAAGCAAATAAAAAATGTACAAACTTACTTCTTTTCTAAATTCCATAACCCTGGAAATGCATGACGAATCTGCAAAAAACAGTTGTTACTCAAAGCCAGCACAGTTAATTAACAAGATGATATGGTCTGGAATAATAATTATTACATTATCAACATTAAACAATCATCACATGGAAATGCTCATATGCTGTTTGTGCACAGAATACGGTAGTAACTTACAGATAATGACTCAGGATCTCCTGCACTTGTTCCAGCTACAAATGGATCAATAAGATAGTCAACAACCTGTAATCAACATGGAAATCCTTAGCCATGGCTGGTTACAATATGAGCTGCAGAGCTTTTAACTGTATATGATTAAATTATTGATGATCTGTAAGGAAAGAACTCACCTCTTTCCCAAAATGGCGTTCAAAAAAACTCCCAACGCTGTAAAAAACAGGGACATTCAATTATCTCCTTTAAACAAATAATACATACTACAAACAGGCATGGTGCACTATATATGCCTTTCCCCTACATGACCGCAAGCAGATGAGGCTTAAGTAACACTAGAGTACTAGACAGACTCTAGAATCCTAAAAACTTCATACGGGAGGTAACCATTTATTATCTTGTTAGCATTTGGCATCTACACCAATGCAAAACACCAAGTGTGAAGGTTCACCTCTCGCGCAAATGCTCGTCAGACACTTTCTTGGAGTTCCTTGTGCTAGATTTTTCATAGAGAAATGGTTCCAGAAATAACTTGAACTGCAAGGGTAAGAAAGAATTCAGAGCAGAATCAAATTTGAAATGAAAAGATCTGGAGAATCTACAAATTGTCAATTAGTTACTGAAACCAGCTAATTCAGGTCATGGTAGTGGGCACTAACGCTAGCAATCGATAAAATGTTTGTATTTGTTATGCATTCCAATCTATCAGTGGCACTGGCAATAAATAACTCATTCAGAAGGGATTAGTGTGCCATGTAACATGCACTGTAGGCTGAAGTAGTTAGTACTAAATAGCAGGATATACCTTTGATTTCGTAGAAAGAACGGTGCTTTTCATTAGCGCAATGGGATCTGAAGGGATCTTATGGAACAAAAAGGAGAAGACTCAAGGGTGAGCTACAATAAGGAAAATGGAAAAGGAGATGCATGAATACATGGAAAACCTATTTACCAGTGCTGGCGCTCCATCCTTAACAGTATAACGCTTGTGCTGGGAGTTAGGCTGAAACAGACATTGAACTTGTAAGGTAATTCATTGATGGGAACAATTTACAGACAACAATACAGAATGCAAACATAACTAATTATTCGAAGGTAGCATTGGCACATACATACTGCAGTCTGTCCTCAAGACCAAGATCGTCGATTAGTCTACTAGCCTCCAATGCACTTTCTGTCTGCAGGTAACAGGATCAAGTTATGTCATCAGCTAACCTTCTAGGTTCCATTTTCAGTTTTGAATTCTAACAAGGAGAGGAGTGCATGCCCCATCAAGAGATACCAACAGCACACACACAAACACATGCTTCTTATATACTAGTAGCAAGCAATTGCGACAACGAGCACTAAACCATAATGTACACAGGTCGCACCATTCGCTCCAGCATTCGCCACAATCCGTGGCATACAGAGACAGCGAGGATGCACAACGCCACAAGTTATTAACAAACAGGAGGGCTCACCATGGTGTTGGCTCCTTCGTCCCAGAGGTATCCGCCGTCGGAGTTGGTCCGTATCTTCCCTCCCGCGCGGTCCTCCGCCTCAAACACGGTGACCCGCACGCCGCTCTTCCTCAGCCTGTACGCCGCCACGAGCCCACTGCACGGGCCAACCATTCCGTCAAACACCTCACGTGCGCGAGCGCAAAACCAACCCGAGAATTCGGCGCGAAATCGTGCGGCCTCACCTGACGCCGGCGCCGACGACGGCGACCGACCTGGCGCGGGGGTCGTCGGAGGCGGCCATGGCGAGCACGGGGCGGAGGCGGCGACCGCGCGCGGAGGCGGAGCGGGTGGGAGCGTGGGACGAGCAGGAGGAGGAGGAGGGGGCGGTGGCGGAAGTGAGCATTTGATTCGGGGTTTGGATGGGGAGAGGAGTGCTCGTCGCCTTTCTCCGTCGCTGTCGCCGATCGGAGCCGCGGAGTAGTAGGTGGTAGGTAGGGGGTAGACCAGTCAGTGAGTAGAAACCGGAGGCGGCGCCCTGGTTATGCCACGACGCCTGCGCTTGCGTCATCCGGTCATCGCCTTCGCAATCGCTATGCCATCGGGTGTTCCGGGAGGAACAAAGAGCAACTCCAACATATAGGAACAAAGAGCAACTCCAACATGGCGATCTAAACCCGCATTTTGTCTGTTTTTCGTTCGTTTGAGACGGTTCAACGAATATATGCGTCTGTTTTTTCAAATGGATCGACTTGAGCGCCCAATAAAAAACAGACCCAAATATATGAATAAAATAACCAAATGAATCACACATGGCACAGATAACAAAAATAAAAATTTAATTTACAATAACTGGCAGGTCAACCGCCGGCCAAAGTCCACTTATACTTAATTAAACATTCATAAAAACAAAAACGAAAGTTCCCGCCCGCATGCAGCCCTAGACATCGGCCTTGCCCTTGCTGTCGTCATCGCCGCCGGTGAGGTCGATGAAGACAGGAGGCGGGACCGACCCAACCGAAGGCGGCTTGATACACCGCCAGGGCTGCCTCCTCTGGCGTTTGCTGCGGCGGAGGCAATGCGGCGACGCGGGCGTGCTCCTCCTCTTCCCCCCGCTCCCTCTGCATGCGTTGCTCCGCATATGCTCGCTCCTCCACCAGCATGCGCTGCCGCCAATGCTCGAGGTAGATGGCCTCCTGCGCCGGCGTGGCACCAAGCCAAATGTGGGGAGTGTTGGGGAACGTAGTAATTCAAAAAAAATTCTACGATCATGCAAGATCTATCTAGGAGATGCATAGCAACAAGACGGGAGAGTGTGTCTACGTATCCTCGTAGACCGAAAGCGAAAGTGTTTAGTAACACGGTTGATGTAGTCAAACGTCTTCACGATCCAACCGATCCAAGTACCTAACGTACGGCACCTCCGTGTTCAAAGACACGCTCAAAGACGATGACGCCCCTCGAGCTCTTGATCTAGTATAGGGTCGAGGAGAGTTCCACAAGACGACAGTGATGGCGACGGTGTTGGTGATGTGATCCGCGCAGGGCTTCGCCTAAGCACTACGACAATATGACCGATGTGGTAAACTGTGAAGAGGGGTACCGCACACGGCTAAGAAACAATTGTTGTGCCTTTGGAGTGCCCCCTGGCCACGTATATAAAGGATGAAAGGGAGGAGGCCGGCGGCCATGAGGGGGGCGCCAAGGGGGAGCCCAACTAGGATTCCCAATCCTAGTTGGACTCCCTTTCCTATTCCAAGAAGAGGGAGGAGGGAAGGAGAGGGAGATGGAAAGGAAAGAGGGGGCCGCGCCCCCTCCCCCAGTCCAATTCGGACTGCCTTAGGGGGGGCACCTTGTGGCCTGCCCTCTCCTACTCCCTTATGGCCCATTAAGGCCCATAACTTTCCCGGGGGGTTCCGGTAACCCCTCGGTTCCCCGATAAATATCTGAAATGTCCCGAAACCTTTCTGGTGTCCGAATACCTTCGTCCAATATATCAATCTTTACCTCTCGACCATTTCGAGACTCCTCGCCATGTTTGTGATCTCATCCGGGACTCCGAACATACTTCGGTCACCAAAACACATAACTCATAATACAAATTGTCATCGAACGTTAAGCGTGCTTGAACTCAGTTTCAACCAACTCAGTGGACACATCCCCCACCCCTCCCCCCTTCCCCGTACCCCCCGCGTCGCCTCCCCGGGGAGGCGACCGGGGGCCCTTCCGCCGCTCCCCTCCAGGCTTTCTCCTCGCATCTCCTTCCTCCCGCCGCCGTGGCTGCCATGGGACCTCGATCGCGTGGTCTTTGTGATGGCGGTGACTGCCCTTCCCAGTGGCCCCATGCCCGGCCGGTGGGGGCTCGCAGCGGTGCTCCTCGGCCCGCATCGGTGTGGCCCGTCGGCGGTGATGCCGTGTGCCACGGTGGTGGTCGACGCGGCAGTGCGGCCATTGGCCGTGGGGCGGCGCGGTGGCGCTGATGGCTGGCGGCGCCCGCCCAGCCCAGATCTGGGCCCATTTGGGCCCCATCTGGGTTTGGGTGGGCCGGTGGCTCGGTGTTCCGCGGCGTCGTTTCCTGGTGATGGCATGGTGGCGGCGGTCTCAGGTGGTGAGGACTTCGTCGGTCGGCGAGTTGAAGCGTGGCGACAGGATTGTCCGGGTCCAAGTGGACCCGGCCGGGCCGTCGAGGCCCGGCAAGTCCTCGTCGCCGCGTCCGGTCGGCTCCGTTGCGGCTGTGGAGGTTGTTCCCTCCCCCTGTCCGAGTTGTGCTCGCTCTCGTGGCCGGGGTCTCCTTGCCCAAGCTAGGCCTCGTGTTGGCAGCTCCAGTGAGGCGACGGGGGTGTCCGGTAACCGTGGTGGCACAGGCTGGTGGGCAGCTGTTGTGGTGGTGCATCTCGAAGTGCCTCGGGTGATGGTGGTGGTTATGGATCGGGAGAAATCCTTGTCGGCTTGTCCGGCACCGACGCGGTGACGCTTGCGGGCGCCATTGGACCTTCCTGAGGGGCGTCGGATATATCCCTTCCCTACCATCCCTCGCGTACCGAGGGAAATCCTAAAACTTGTTCGGGCAACAGCGGCGACGTCGTCGCATTCCTTCTTGAAGGTGTTGCTTGGTGCGAGGCGCTTCAAGATGCTGGGAGCGCGGTGGCACTTCGTCGGAGGGTGCAGCGGTTGCCGGTCTTCCTTTCATCGTTGATCTGCCGGTGTCGGCATTCATTTCTCTTTCATTTTATTTTGTTTTCTTTTGGGCTTATCTGTGCTGCGGCCCCAGCGTGCTGGATGTATCGGAGGTTTGCTTTATAATATAAAGCGGGGGGAAACCCTTTTTCTTCAAAACTATGTAGACATGACCGAGACACATCTCTGGTCCATAACCAATAACGGAACCTGGATGCTCGTATTGGTTCCTACATATTCTACGAAGATCTTTATCGGTCAAACCGCATAACAACATACGTTGTTCCCTTTGTCATCGGTATGTTACTTGTCCGAGATTCGATCATCGGTATCATCATACTAAAGGAAATATGCCCTAGAGGCAATAATAAAGTTATTATTTGTTTCCTTATTTCATGATAAATGTTTATTATTCATGCTAGAATTGTATTAACCGGAAACATAATACATGTGTGAATACATAGACAAACAGAGTGTCACTAGTATGCCTCTACTTGACTAGCTCGTTGATCAAAGATGGTTAAGTTTCCTAGCCATTGACATGGGTTGTCATTTGATTAACGAGATCACATCATTAGGAGAATGATGTGATTGACTTGACCCATTCCGTTAGCTTAGCACTCGATCGTTTAGTATGTTGCTATTGCTTTCTTCATGACTTATACATGTTCCAATGACTATGAGATTATGCAACTCCCGTTTACGGAGGAACACTTTGTGTGCTACCAAACGTCACAACGAATCGGGTGATTACAAAGGTGCTCTCTGGTGTCTCCGAAGGTACTTGTTGGGTTGGCGTATTTCGAGATTAGGATTTGTCACTCCGATTGTCGGAGAGGTATCTCTGGGCCCTCTCGGTGATGCACATCACTTAAGCCTTGCAAGCATTGCAACTAAGCTGGATGATGTATTACGGAACGAGTAAAGAGACTTGCCGGTAACGAGATTGAACTAGGTATTGAGATACCGACGATCGAATCTCGGGAAAGTAACATACCGATGACAAAGGGAACAACGTATGTTGTTGTGCGGTCTGACCGATAAAGATCTTCGTAGAATATGTGGGAGCCAATATGAGCATCCGTGTTCCGCTATTGGTTATTGACGGAGACATGTCTCGGTCATGTCTACATAGTTCTCGAACCGTAGGGTCCGCACGCTTAACATTACGATGACAATTTTATTATGAGTTTATATGGTTTGATGTACGAAGGTTGTTGAGTCCGGATGTGATCACGGACATGACGAGGAGTCTCGAAATGGTCGAGACATGAAGATTGATATATTGACGATTATATTCGGACAGGAAGAGTTCAGGAGAAGTTTGGATAAAACCGAGTGCGGGAGGGTTATCGGAAACCCCGGGGGAACTAATGGGCCTCGAGGGGCCTTAGTGGCGAGAGAGCCCGACGGGCGGCCTCGGGCAGGCCGCGCGCCCCTCCCCCTCTGGTCCGAATTGGACTAGGAGAGGGGGGCGTCCCCCTTCCCTCTCCTCCCTCTCTCCTTCCTTCCCCTCTCTCCTTTAGGTGGAAACCTACTAGGACTTGGAGTCCTAGTAGGATTCCCCTCTTGGGGGCGCGCCATAGAGGGCCGGCCGGCCTCCCCCTTGCTCCTTTATATACGGGGGCAGGGGGCACCCCAAAGACATAACAATTGATCGTTTGATCTTTTAGCCATGTGCGGTGCCCCCCCCCCTCCACCATAGTCCACCTCAATAATAATGTAGCGGTGCTTAGGCGAAGCCCTGCGTCGGTCGAACATCAACATCGTCACCACGCCGTCATGCTGACGAAACTATCCCTCAACACTCGGCTGGATCGGAGTTCGAGGGACGTCATCGGGCTGAACGTGTGCTGAACTCGGAGGTGCCGTACGTTCGGTACTTGATCGGTCGGATCGTGAAGACGTATGACTACATCAACCGCGTTATGCTAAACGCTTCCGCTTTCGGTCTACAAGGATACGTAGACAACACTCTCCCCTCTCGTTGCTATGCATCACCATGATCTTGCGTGTGCGTAGGAATTTTTTTGAAATTACTACGTTCCCCAACACATACCTAGTTCAATCTCGTTACCGGCAAGTCTCTTTACTCGTTCCGTAATGCATCATCCCGCAACTAACTCATTAGTCACATTGCTTGCAAGGCTTATAGTGAGGTGCATTACCGAGAGGGCCCAGAGATACCTCTCCGATACGAGTGACAAATCCTAATCTCGATCTATGCCAACCCAACAAACACCTTCGGAGACACCTGTAGAGCATCTTTATAATCACCCAGTTACGTTGTGACGTTTGATAGCACACAAGGTGTTCCTCCGATATTCAGGAGTTGCATAATCTCATAGTCAGAGGAACATGTATAAGTCATGAAGAAAGCAATAGCAATAAAAACTAAACGATCATAATGCTAAGCTAACGGATGGGTCTTGTCCATCACATCATTCTCTAATGATGTGATCCCGTTCATCAAACGACAACACATGTCTATGGTCAGGAAACATAACCATCTTTGATTAACGAGCTAGTCAAGTAGAGGCATACTAGTGACACTCTGTTTTGTCTATGTATTCACACATGTACTAAGTTTCCGGTTAATACAATTCTAGCTTGAATAATAAACATTTATCATGATATAAGGAAATATAAATAACAACTTTATTATTGCCTCTAGGGCATATTTTCTTGATCTCCCACTTGCACTAGAGTCAATAATCTAGATTACATAGTAATGATTCTAACACCCATGGAGTCTTGGTGCTGATCATGTTTTGCTCGTGGAAGAGGCTTAGTCAACGGGGCTGCAACATTCATATCCGTATGTATCTTGGAAATCTCTATGTCTCCCTCCTTGACTAGATCGCGGATGGAATTGAAGCGTCTCTTGATGTGTTTGGTTCTCTTGTGAAATCTGAATTCCTTCGGCAAGGCAATTGCTCCAGTATTGTCACAAAAGATTTTCATTGGACCCGATGCACTAGGTATTACACCTAGATCGGATATGAACTCCTTCATCCAGAATCCTTCATTTGTTGCTTCCGAAGCAGCTATGTACTCCGCTTCACATGTAGATCCCGCCACGACGCTCTGCTTGGAAGTGCACCAACTTATAGCTCCACCATTCAATATAAATACGTATCCGGTTTGTGACTTAGAGTCATCCGGATCAGTGTCAAAGCTTGCATCAACGTAACCATTTACAACAAGCTCTTTGTCACCTCCATAAATGAGAAACATATCCTTAGTCCTTTTTAGGTATTTCAGGATGTTCTTGATAGCTGTCCAGTGATCCACTCCTGGATTAGTTTGGTACTTCCCTGCTATACTTATAGCAAGGCACACATCAGGTCTGGTACCTGACATTGCATACATGATAGAACCTATGGCTGAGGCATAGGGAATGACTTTCATTTTCTCTCTATCTTCTCAGAGTGGTCGGGCATTGAGTCCGACTCAAACTTCACACCTTGTAACATAGGCAAGAACCCTTTCTTTGACTAATCCATTTTGAACTTCTTCAAAACTTTATCAAGGTATGTGCTTTGTGAAAATCCAATTAAACGCGTCTTGATCTATCTCTATAGATCTTGATGCCCAATATATAAGCAGCTTCACCGAGGTCTTTCATTGAAAAATTCTTATTCAAGTATCCTTTTATGCTATCTGAAATATTGTATCATTTCCAATCAACAATATGTCATCCACATATAATATTAGAAATGCTCTGAGCTCCCACTCACTTTCTTGTAAATACGAGGCTTCTCCAAAATTTCAGTATAAAACCATATGCTTTGATCACACTATCAAAGCGTATATTACAACTCCGAGAGGCTTGCACCGGTCCATAACTGGATCGCTGGAGCTTGCACACTTTGTTAGCACCTTTAGGATCGACAAAACCTTACGGTTTGCATCATATACAACTCTTCTTTAAGATATCCATTAAGGAATGCAGTTTTGACATCCATTTTCCAAATTTAATAATCATAAAATGCGGCAATTGCTAACATGATTCAGACAGACTTAAGCATCGCTACGGGTGAGAAGGTCTCATCGTAGTCAACTCCTTGAACTTGTCGAAAACCTTTCGCAACAAGTCGAGCTTTGTAAACAGTAACATTACCGTCAGCATCAGTCTTCTTCTTGAAGATCCATTTATTCTCTATGGCTTGGTGATCATCGGGCAAGTCAACAAAGTCCACACTTTGTTCTCATACATGGATCCCATCTCAGATTTCATGGCCTCAAGCCATTTTATGGAATTTGGGCTCATCATCGCTTCCTCATAGCTCGTAGGTTCGTCATGGTCAAGTAACATGACCTCCAGAACAGGATTACCGTACCACTCTGGTGCAGACCTTACTCTAGTTGACCTACGAGGTTCGATAGTAACTTGATCTGAAGTTTCATGATCATCATCATTAGCTTCCTCACTAATTGGTGTAGTAATCACTGGAACTGATTTTTGTGATGAACTACTTTCCAATTCGGGAGAAGGTACAATTACCTCATCAAGTTCTACTTTCCCTCCCACTCACTTCTTTCGAGAGAAACTCCTTCTCTAGAAAGGATCCATTCTTAGCAACGAATATCTTGCCTTCGGATCTGTGATAGAAGGTGTACCCAACAGTTTCCTTTGGGTATCCTATGAAGACACGTTTCTCCGATTTGGGTTCAAGCTTATCAGGTTGAAGCTTTTTCACATAAGCATCGCAGCCCCAAAAAAAAATGACAACTTAGGTTTCTTGCTAAACCATAGTTCATATGGTGTCGTCTCAACAGATTTAGATGGTGCCCTATTTAACAGGAATGCAGCCGTCTCTAAAGCATAACCCCAAAATGATAGCGGTAAATCGGTAAGAGACATCATAGATCGCACCATATATAAAAGTACGGCTACGACGTTCAGACACACCATTATGCTGTGGTGTTCCAGGTGGCGTGAGTTGCGAAACTATTCCACATTGTTTCAAATGAAGACAAAACTCATAACTCAAATATTCACCTCCACGATCAGATCGTAGAAACTTTATTTTCTTGTTACGATGATTTTCCACTTCACTCTAAAATTCTTTGATTTTTTCAAATGTTTTAGACTTATGTTTCATTAAGTAGATATACCCGTATCTGCTCAAATCATCTATGAAGGTCAGAAAAAGTTGTTATTTATATTTCCTTATATCGTGATAATTTTTTATTATTCATGCTAGAATTGTATTAACCTAAACTTAGTACATGTGTGAATACATAGACAAATAGAGTGTTCCTAGTAGGCCTCTACTTGACTAGCTCGTTAATCAAAGATGGTTAAGTTTCCTAGCCATAGACATGTGTTGTCACTTGATGAACGGGATCACATCATTAGAGAATGATGTGATGGACAAGACCCATCCGTTAGCTTAGCATAATGATCGTTTAGTTTTATTGCTATTGCTTTCTTCATGACTTATACATGTTCCTCTGACTATGAGATTATGCAACTCCCGAATACGGAGGAACACCTTGTGTGCTATCAAACATCACAACATAACTGGGTGATTATAAAGATGCTCTCTGTGTCTCCAAAGGTGTTTGTTGGGTTGGCATAGATCAAGATTAGGATTTGTCACTCCGTGTACCGGAGAGGTATCTCTGGGCCCTCTCGGTAATGCTCATCACTATAAGCCTTGCAAGCAATGTAACTAATGAGTTAGTTACGGGATGATGCATTACAAAACGAGTAAAGAGACTTGCCGGTAATGAGATTGAACTAGGTATGATGATACCGACGATCGAATCTCGGGGAAGTAACATACCGATGACAAAGGGAACAACGTATGTTGTTATGCGGTTTGACCAATAAAGATCTTCGTAGAATATGTAGGAACCAATATGAGCATATGAGTTCCGCTTATTGGTTATTGACCGGAGATGTGTCTCGCTCATGTCTACATAGTTCTCGAACCCATAGGGTCCGCACGCTTAACGTTCGATGACGATTTGTATTATGAGTTATGTGATTTGATGACCGAAGTTTGTTCGGAGTCCCGGATGAGATCAAAGACATGGCGAGGAGTCTCGAAATGGTCGAGACATAAAGATTGATATATTGGACGATGTTATTCGGACACCGAGTGAGTTCCGAGAGGTACCAAATAATTATCGGAGTGCCGGAGGGTTATCGCATTCCCCGGGGGAACTAATGGGCCTTGATGGGCTTTAGTGGGGAGAGAGGAAGGGCCACAAGGGACTGGCCGCGCGCCCCCTGATACGTCCATTTTGCATCATGCTTTTATATCGATATTTATTCCATTATGGACTATTATTACATATTATGTCACAATACTTATGCCTATTCTCTCTTATTTTACGGGGTTTACACGAAGAGGGAGAATGCCGGCTGCTGGAATTCTCGACTGGAAAAGGAGCAAATATTAGAGACCTATTCTGCACAACTCCAGAAGTCCTGAAATTTCACGGAGGCACGTTTTGGAATTAATAAAAAATACTGGCGAAAGCAACCAGAAGGGGCCCACACCCTGGCCACGAGGGTAGGGGGCACGCCCTACCCCCCTGGGGGCGCCCCCTGTCTCATGGGCCCCCTGGCAGGCCTCCGGTGCCCATCTTTTGCTATATAAAGTCTTTCGTCCAGGAAAAAATCGGAAGGAAGCCTTTTGGGACAAAACACCGCCGCCACAAGGCGGAGCCTTTGGCGGAACCAATCTAGGGCTCCAGCGGAGCTGTTCTGTCGGGGAAACATCCCTCCGGGATGGGGAAATCATCACCATCGTCATCATCATTGATCCTCTCATCGAGAGGGGGTCAATCTCCATCAACATCTTCACCAGCACCATCTCATCTCAAATAGTAGTTCATCTCTTGTATCCGACCTTTGTCTCAAAACCTCAGATTGGTACCTATGGGTTGCTAGTAGTGTTGATTACTCCTTGTAGTTGATGCTAGTTTGTTTATTTGGTGGAAGATCATATGTTCAGATCCTTTATGCATATTAATACCCCTCTGATTATGAAAATGAATATGATTTGTGAGTAGTTACGTTTGTTCCTGATGACATGGGAGAAGTCTTGCTATAAGTAGTCATGTGAATTTGGTATTCGTTCGATATTTTGATGAGATGTATGTTATCTTTCCTCTAGTAGTGTTATGTGAACGTCGACTACATGAAACTTCACCATTGTTTGGGCCTAGAGGAAGGCATTGGGAAGTAATAAGTAGATGATGGGTTGCTAGAGTGACAGAATCTTAAACCCTAGTTTATGCGTTGCTTCGTAAGGGGCTGATTTGGATCCACATGTTTCATGCTATGGTTAGGTTTACCTTAATACTTATTTTGTAGTTGCGGATGCTTGCAATAGGGGTTAATCATAAGTGTGATGCTTGTCCAAGGAAGGGAAGTGCCCAAGCACCGGTCCACCCACATACCAAATTATCAAAGTACCGAACGCGAATCATATGAGCGTGATGAAAACTAGCTTGACGATAATTCCCATGTGTCCTCGAGAGCGTTTTCCTTTATATAAGAGTTTGTCCAGGCTTGTCCTTTGCTACAAAAAGGATTGGGCCATCTTGCTACACCTTATTTACCTTTGTTAGTTGTTACCGTTACAAATTACCTTATCACAAATCTACCTGTTACCGATAATTTCAGTGCTTGCAGAGAATACCTTACTGAAAACCACTTGTCATTTCCTTCTGCTCCTCGTTGGGTTCGACACTCTTACTTATCTAAAGTACTACGACAGATCCCCTATACTTGTGGGTCATCAAGACTCTTTTCTGGCGCTGTTGCCGGGGAGTGAAGCGCCTTTGGTAAGTGGAAATTGGTAAGGAAAAATTTATATAGTGTGCTGAAATTTACTGTCACTTGTTACTATGGAAAGTAATCCTTTGAGGGGCTTGTCCAGGGTATCTTCACCCCAACCAGTAGAGCAAAGAGTTGCTCCTCAACCTACTGAACCTACTGAAAATGTTTACTTTGAAATTCCTTTGGGTATGATAGAGAAACTGCTAGCTAATCCTTTTACAGGAGATGGAACATTACATCCCGATTTGCACCTAATCTATGTGGATGAAGTTTGTGGATTATTTAAGCTTGCAGGTATGCCCGAGGATGTCATAAAGAAGAAGGTGTTACCTTTATCTTTGAAGGGAAAGGCATTGACATGGTTTAGGCTATGTGATGATATGGGATCATGGAACTACAACTGATTGAAATTGGAATTTCATCAGAAGTTGCATCCTATGCATCTTGTTCATCGTGATCGTAATTATATATATAATTTTTGGCCTCGCGAAGGAGAAAGCATCGCTCAAGCTTGGGGGAGGCTTAATTCAATGTTATATTCATGCCCCAATAATGAGCTCTCAAGAGAAATTATTATTCAAAAATTTTATGCTCAACTTTCTCTCAATAATCGCTCCATGCTCGATACTTCTTGTACTGGTGATGAAGACTATTGAATTCAAATGGGATTTATTGGAAAGAATTAAACGCAACTCTGAAGATTGGGTATAACACCTAAGTTTGATTGTGTTAAATTTTTTATGGATACCGATGTTTCCCGTGAATTTAGCACTAAATATGGACTTGACTCTGAGATAGTAGCTTCTTTCTGTGAATCCTTTGCTACTCATGTTGATCTCCCTAAGCAGAAGTAGTTTAAATATCATCCTCCCATTGAATAAAAGTAGCTGAACCTATTAAAGTTGAAGAAAATACTATCACTTATAATGTTGATCATGTTGTTCCTACCGCTTATATTGAGAAACCACCTTTCCCTATTAGAATAAAGGATCATGCTAAAGCTTCAACTGTGGTTCGTAAGAGTAATACTAGAACACCTACACCCCCCGAGCAAATTAAAGTTGAACCTAGTATTGCTATGGTTAAAGATCTCTTGGTCGATAATATTGATGGGCATGTTATTTACTTCTGTGATGAAGCTGCTAGAATTGCTAGACCCGATACTAAGGGTAAACATAGACCTGTTGTTGGCATGCATGTTGTTTCTGTTTAAATAGGAGATCATTGTTATCATGGCTTATGTGATATGGGTGCTAGTGCAAGTGCAATACCTCATTCCTTATACAAAGAAATTATGCATGATATTGCACCTGCTGAGATAGAAGAAATTGATGTTACAATTAAGCTTGCCAATAGAGATACTATTTCACCAGTTGGGATTGTTAGAGATGTTGAAGTCCTATGTGGGAAAGTTAAATATCCTACTGATTTTCTTGTTCTTGATTCCCCACAAGATGACTTTTGTCCCATTATATTCGGCAGGCCCTTCTTGAATACTGTTAATGCTAAGATAGACTGCGAAAAAGACATTGTTACTGTTGGTTTAGGGGATATGTCTCATGAGTTTAATTTTGCTAAATTTCATAGACAATCCCATAATAAATAATTTCCTAGTCAAGATGAAATTATTGGTCTTGCTTCTATTACCGTGCCTCCTAATGATCCTTTAGAACAATATTTACTAGACCATGGAAATGATATGTTTATGAATGAAAGAAGGGAAATAGATGAAGTATTCTTTAAACAGGGACCTATTTTGAAACACAACTTGCCTGTTGAAATCCTAGGGGATCCTCCTCCACCCAAGGGTGATCCCGTGTTTGAGCTTAAACCATTGCACGATACTCTTAAATATGCTTATCTTGATGAAAAGAAGATATATCCTGTTATTATTAGTGCTAACCTTCGTGAGCAAGAAGAAGATAAATTATTGAAAACTCTGAAGAAGCACCGTGCTGCTATTGGATATACTCTTGATGATCTTAAGGGCATTAGTCCCACCCTATGCCAGCACAAAATAAAATTGGGGAAAGACGCTAAACCGGTTGTTGATTACCAACGACGGTTAAATCCTAAGATGAAAGAAGTGGTAAGAAAAAAAATACTAAAGCTTTTGGAGCCAGGTATAATTTATCGTGTTGCTGATAGTCAGTGGGTAAGTCATGTCCATTGTGTCCCTAAGAAGGGAGGTATTACTGTTGTTCCTAATGATAAAGATGAATTGATCCCACAAAGAATTGTTACAGGTTATAGAATGGTAATTGATTTCCGCAAATTAAACAAAGCTACTAAAAATGACCATTACCCTTTACCTTTTATTGATCAAATGCTAGAAAGATTATCCAAACATACACATTTTTGCTTTCTAGATGGTTATTCTGGTTTTTCTCAAATACATGTGTCAAAATAGGATCAAGAAAAGACCACTTTTACTTGCCCTTTCGGTACCTTTGCTTATAGATGTATGCCTTTTGGTTTATGCAATGCACCTGCTACCTTTCAAAGATGTATGATGGGTATATTCTCTGACTTTTGTGAAAAGATTGTTGAGGTTTTCATGGATGATTTCTCCGTTTATGGATCTTATTTTGATGATTTCTTAAGCAACCTTGAACGAGTTTTGCAGAGATGTGAAGAAACTAATCTTGTCTTGAATTGGCAGAAGTGCCACTTTATGGTTAATGAAGGTATTGTCTTGGGGCATAAAATTTCTGAAAGAGGTATTGAAGTTGATAAAGCTAAAGTTGATGCTATTGAAAGGATGTCGTGTCCTAAGGACATTAAAGGTATAAGAAGTTTCCTTGGTCATGTTGGTTTTTATAGGAGGTTCATTAAGGACTTCTCTAAAATTTCTAGGCCTCTGACTAATCTCTTACAAAAAGATGTTCCTTTTGTCCTCGATGATGATTGTGTAAAAGCATTTGAAATACTTAAGAAAGCTTTGATTTCTGCACCTATTGTTCAGCCACCTGATTGGAATTTACCCTTTGAAATTATGTGTGATGCTAGTGATTATCTTTGTAGGTGTTGTTCTAGGACAAAGAGTTGATAAGAAATTAAATGTTATCCAATATGCTAGTAAAACTACGGGCCGATTGCCGGAGAAATTATGCTACTCTTGAAAAGAATTTTTAGTAGTTGTATTTGCTTGTGATAAGTTCAGACCTTATATTGTTGATTCTAAAGTAACTATTCACATTGATCATGTTGCTATTAAATATCTTATGGAAAAGAAAGATGCTAAACCTAGACTTATTAGATGGGTTCTCCTACTACAAGAATTTGATTTGCATATTATTGATAGAAAGGGAGTTGAGAACCCCGTTGCAGACAACTTGTATAGGTTAGAGAATGTTCTTGATGACCCACTACCTATTGACAATAGCTTTCCTAATGAACAATTAGCTGGCATAAATGCTTCTCGTACCGCTCCATGGTATGCTGATTATGCTAATTACATTGTTGCTAAATTTATACCACCTAGTTTCACATACCAGCAAAAGAAAAAGTTTTTCTATGATTAAAGACATTACTTTTGGGATGAACCACACCTTTATAAAGAAGGAGTAGATGGTGTTATTAGACGTTGTGTACCTAAGCATGAACAGGAACAGATCCTACGCAAGTGTCACTCCGAGGCTTATGGAGGACACCATGCTGGAGATAGAACTGCACATAAGGTATTGCAATCTGGTTTTTATTGGCCTACTCTCTTCAAAGATGCCCGTAAATTTGTCTTGTCTTGTGATGAATGTCAAAGAATTGGTAATATTAGTAGACGCCAAGAAATGCCTATGAACTATCACTTGTTATTGAACCATTTGATGTTTGGGGCTTTGATTATATGGGACCGTTTCCTTCCTCTAATGGGTATACCCATATTTGAGTTGCTGTTGATTACGTTACTAAGTTTTTTTTGAGAACTAGATTACGTTACTAAGTGGGTAGAAGCTATTCCAACTAGTAGTGCTGATCATCATACCTCTATTAAGATGCTTAAAGAAGTTATTTTTCCGAGGTTTGGAGTCCCTAGATACTTAATGACTAATGGTGGTTCACATTTTATTCATGGTGCTTTTCGTAAAATGCTTGCTAAGTATGACGTTAATCATATAATTGCATCTCCGTACCACCCACAATCTAGTGGTCAAGTAGAACTGAGTAATAAAGAGATCAAATTAATTTTGCAAAAGACTGTTAATAGATCTAGAAAGAATTGGTCCAAGAAACTTCATGATGCATTATGGGCCTATAGAACTGCATATAAAAATCCTATGGGTATGTCTCCGTATAAAATGGTTTATGGAAAAGCATGTCACTTACCTCTCGAGCTAGAACATAAGGCATATTGGGCCATTAAGGAGCTCAATTATGATTTCAAACTTGCCGGTAAGAAGAGACCATTTGACATTAGCTCACTTGATGTATGGAGAACCCAGACCTATGAGAATGCCAAACTGTTTAAAGAAAAAGTTAAAAGATTGCATGACAAAAGGATACAAAAGCGTGAGTTTAACATAGGTGATTATGTTTTGCTATACAACTCTCGTTTAAGTTTTTTTGCAGGAAAACTCCTCTCTAAATGGGAAGGTCCTTACGTTATCGAGGAGGTCTATCGTTCCGGTGCCATAAAAATCAACAACTTCAAGGCACAAATCCAAGGTGGTGAACGGTCAAAGAATCAAACATTATATCTCGGGTAATCCCATAAATGTTGAAACTAATGTTATTGAAACCGTAACCCGGAGGAATACATAAGGGACACTTTCGAGCGTTTGAGACTCGAAAAGGAATAGGTATGTGGTACGGTAAGTAAACCGACTCCAAAACAGTTCTAATAGCATTTTTCTCCGTTTTGGAATATTTAAGAAAATAGGAAAATAAGAAGTAGTCCGGGAAGGACACAAGGCATCCACGAGGGTGGAGGGTGTGCCCTACCCCCCTGGGCACGCCCCCTGCCTCGTGGGCACCTCGTGTGCTCTCCGGACTCTGTTTTCTTGCGCGATACTTCTTTTGGTCGGTAAAAATTCCTTATATAATCTCCCGAAGGTTTTGACCCCCGTACCACGCAAATATCTCCTGTTTTTGTTTCGAGTTGTTTTTCTGACAGATCTGGATCACCATGACATCTTCGAGCGCACCCAAGGACAAGTTGTTCGAGAAGGTCATCAACCCCTACCTCGCGGAGGTGTTGCAACACCCTCAAACCATTGAGATGCATGAGGACCAAGGAGGACCGGAAGCGTGGAGACAAGACTCGAAGCAATGGAGCAGCAAGTTTTCAAGTGCCAACGGATGGTGCAACGCGGACTCGACGCCGACCACATGATGATCGCGGAGTTCACCACCAACCACAAGCTGGATGCTAAGAACATTGGGGAGGCCATCTTTCTATGATGGTGAGCCTATGCCTTGGAAGAGTATGGCTGTGAGTATGAATAAAGATTCAATAGGATGAGTTTTGCTGCAGATTTGAGGATCTCGGAGACTCGATCATATTTCTATGATGGTGAGCCTATGACTTGGAAGAGGGACGACAAGCCTACATCATCAACAACTCCATCATCACCACCAAAGGAGAACTGAGTGTCGGGTATGGGCACTCCCCTTGGCAACTGCCAAGCTTGGGGGAGGTGCCCCGGTATCGTATCACCATCACACTCCTATCTTTACCGTTTTTCTTAGTTCGATCCTTTTGGTAATATCTTAATCTAGTAGAATAAAGTTTTTAGTATGATCTAGTTTTGAGTTTTTCTTTATGATCCCTCTATGTAATCGAGTCCGTGAGCTATATATAATAAAGATTAGTTTTGACTCAAGGGCTTGATTATCTTGCTATGATCATGAGGGAATTAAAGAAAAAGAAAGAATAAAAAGAAATAAAAGAGATCATATTGATCTTATGGGGAGTAATGACTTCACATATAAAGAGTGTGATGAATAAAAGTTGTTGAGAGTTGACAAACATAGTTTTGGTCATCATTGCAATTAATAGGAAATAATAAAGAAAGAGAGGTTCTCACATATAAATATACTATCTTGGACATCTTTTATGATTGTGAGCACTCACTAAAATATGACATGCTAAAAAGTTGATGTTGGACAAGGAAGACAACGTAATGGGTTATGTTTTCTTATATCCGAAATAAAGTATATTGTCATGGATCATCCAACATGTTGAGCTTGCCTTCCCCCCCCCCCTCATGCTAGCCAAATTATGTGCACCAAGTAGAGATACTACTTGTGCTTCCAAATATCCTTAAACCTAGTTTTGCCATGAGAGTCCATCATAACTACCTATGGATTGAGTAAGATCCTTCAAGTAAGTTGTCATTGTTGCATGCAATAAAAATTGCTTTCTAAATATGTATGATTTATTAGTGTGGAGAAAATAAGCTTTATACGATCTTGTGATGTGGAAGAAATAAAAGCGACAGCATCGCATAATAAAGTTCCATATCACAAGTGGCAATATAAAGTGACGTTCTTTTGCATTAAGATTTTGTGCATCCAACCATAAAAGCACATGACAACCTCTGCTTCCCACTGCGAAGGGCCTATCTTTTATTCTTGTCTTATACCTTATACAAGAGTCATGGTGATCTTCACCTTTCCTTTTTACATTTTATCCTTTGGCAAGCACATTGTGTTGGAAAGATCTTGATATATATATCCAATTGGATGTAAGTTATCATGAACTATTATTGTTGACATTACCCTTGAGGTAAAAGGTTGGGAGGCAACACTATAAGCCCCTATCTTTCTCTGTGTCCGATTAAAACTTCATACCCATAAGTATTGCGTGAGTGTTAGCAATTGTGAAAGACTAAATGATGGTTGAGTATGTGGACTTGCTGAAAAGCTCTAATATTGACTCTTTCCGATGTTATGATAAATTACAATTGCTTCAATGACCAAGATGATACTTTGTTAGTTCTCAATAAAGTTTCTGATTCATACTTGACATTGTGAATAGATTGTTACTTTAGCATAAGAAATCATATGACAATATATATGTTGCTGTTATAAGAATGATCATGATGCCCTCATGTCCGTATTTTATTTTATAGACACCTCTATCTCTAAACATGTGGACATATTTTTCGTTATCGGCTTCCGCTTGAGGACAAGCAAGGTCTAAGCTTGGGGGAGTTGATACGTCCATTTTGCATCGTGCTTTTATATCGATATTTATTCCATTATTGGCTGTTATTACATATTATGTCACAATACTTATGCCTGTACTCTCTTATTTTACAGTGTTTACACGAAGAGGGAGAATGTCGCCAGCTGGAATTCTGGACTGGAAAAGGAGCAAATTAGACCTATTCTGCACAACTCCAAAAGTCCTGAAATTTCACGGAGGCGCATTTTGGAATTAATAAAAAATACTGGCGAAAGAATCAACCAGAGGGGGCCCACACCCTGGCCACGAGGGTGGGGGGCGCGCCCTCCCCCTGGGTGCGCCCCCTGTCTCATGGGTCCCCTGGCAGGCCTTTGGTGCCCATCTTTTGCTATATGAAGTCTTTCGTCCAGGAAAAATCAGAAGGAAGCTTTTCGGGACGAAACACCGCCGCCACGAGGCGGAGCCTTGACGGAACCAATCTAGGGCTCCGGCGGAGCTGTTCTGCTAGGGAAACATCCCTCTGGGAGGGGAAAATCATCACCATCGTGATCATCATCGATCCTTTCATCGGGAGGGGGTCAATATCCGTCAACATCTTCAGTAGCACCATCTCATCTCAAACCCTAGTTCATCTCTTGTATCCGATCTTTGTCTCAAAACCTCAGATTGGTACCTGTGGGTTGCTAGTAGTGTTGATTACTCCTTGTAGTTGATGCTAGTTGGTTTATTTGGTGGAAGATCATATGTTCAGATCCTTTATGCATATTAATACCCCTCGATTATGAACATGAATATGATTTGTGAGTAGTTACGTTTGTTCACGAGGACATGGGAGAAGTCTTGCTATAAGTAGTCATGTGAATTTGGTATTAGATTCGATATTTTGATGAGATGTATATTGTCTTTCCTCTAGTGGTGTTATGTGAACGTCGACTACATGACACTTCACCATTGTTTGGGCCTAGAGGAAGGCATTGGGAAGTAATAAGTAGATGATGGGTTGCTAGAGTGATGTAAGCTTAACCCTAGTTTATGTGTTGCTTCGTAAGGGGCTGATTTGGATCCACATGTTTCATGCTATGTTAGGTTTACCTTAATACTTCTTTTGTAGTTGCGGATGCTTGCAATAGGGGTTAATCATAAGTGTGATGCTTGTCCAAGGAAGGGAGGTTCCCAAGCACCGGTCCACCCACATATCAAATTATCAAAGTACCGAACGCGAATCATATGAGCGTGATGAAAACTAGCTTGACGATGATTCCCATGTGTCCTCGGGAGCGTTTTCCTTTATATAAGAGTTTGTCCAGGCTTGTCCTTTGCTACAAAAAGGATTGGGCCATCTTGGTGCACCTTATTTACCTTTGTTACTTGTTACCCGTTACAAATTACCTTATCACAAAACTACCTGTTACCGATAATTTCAGTGCTTGCAGAGAATACCTTACTGAAAACCGCTTGTCATTTCCTTCTTATCCTCGTTGGGTTCGACACTCTTAATTATCTAAAGGACTATGATAGATCCCCTATACTTGTGGGTCATCACCCCCCTTGGGTCCGAATTGGACTAGGGGAAGCGGGTGGCGCCCGAGGAGTCTGGATTAAGGGGTCCTCGGGCGTCCGGCCTATGTGACGTGGGCCGGACTGATGGGCCATGGAGATACAAGATACAAGACTTCCTCCCGTGTCCGGATGGGACTCTCCTTTGCGTGGATGGAAAGCTTGGCGTTCAGATATGAAGATTCCTTCCTCTGTAAACCGACTCTGTACAACCCTAGGCCCCTACAGTGTCTATATAAACCGGAGGGTTTAGTCCATAGAGAGAATCATAATCATAGAGGCTAGACTTCTAGGGTTTAGCCATTACGATCTCATGGTAGATCAACTCTTGTAATCCTCATATTCATCAAGATCAATCAAGCAGGAAGTAGGGTATTACCTCCATCGAGAGGGCCCGAACCTGGGTAAACATCGTGTCCCCCGTCTCCTGTTACCATCAACCTTAGACGCACCGTTTGGGACCCCCTACCCGAGATCCGCCAGTTTTGACACCGACATTGGTGCTTTCATTGAGAGTTCCGTTGTGTTGTCATGGGAAGGTTCGATGGCTCCATCCATCATCTACAACAATACTGCCATGAGGGAGGACTTTCTCCCCGGTCAGATCTTTGTGTTCGGCGACTTCGCACTGCGGGCCAACTCGCTTGGCCATCTAGAGCAGATCGACAGCTACGCCCCTGGTCACCAATTAGTTTTGGAAATCTGGACTATGTCACTGATATCCAAGGTGACCTGATCTCCCAAGGGATCACGACCCCAACCTCCGCTCTGGCCTTAGATCTGGAGCGCATTGCCAGGTCCAAATACGGGATTCCTGAGCCCGCCGGACTATCTGCGACCACTAAGCCCAAAGACTGGGAGAACCGGAGGAAGTAGTGTCGCTGGCAACCATCAGGAAGACGGACTCTTCTCCGGACACTGGCTCCGAACCCTCGGAGTCAGCATCGTGTGAGCTCGACCAAGAAGTCTCCTTCCCGCCGTACTCCACGGACTCTTTTCTCCCTGACCAAACCTCGCCTTTAAGCGAGGATCTGGACTTGATGCGATCCCTCGTCATTACAGAGGAGCAATGTCCGAACTATGCCTAGCCCGGATTAGGGGCTGAGAGTAGGGAATTTTACGTCCCACCCACCACCCACTTCATAGCCACTGTCGAGGACTTAACTGCATGCTCGATTACAGCTCCGAAGACATCGACGGTATGGACGACGATGCCAGAAGAGCAGGCCCAAAACGCTGTTGCTTACGGATATTTGGATGGCCACCTCTTTGTATGACGTGTACATGGTGGATACACCCAAAGAGGGTAACGACGATAACGAGAAGACTACAGTCGAGGATAAATCTCCTGAGATACAACCAAAGCACCGACGTCAGCGGCGCCGCTCTAAATCACGCCGTGGAAAAGACAGCAATACCGGCACGAGAGACAACAATACTCCGGATGATGCCGAAGACCAAGAAAACCCCATCGAGCCAACCTCCGAACAGGACGATTGGGAAGATGGGCAAGTTAGCCCTGATGAACAGGCCATAAACGAAGACTCGGAGGACAGCAATTATCTTCCACCCTCCAAGGATGAGGTGAGCCTCGGCAACGAAGACTTTATCGTGCCTGAGGAACCTCTCGAGCAGGAGCGCTTTAAGCACCGGCTAATAGACACTGCAAGGAGCCTGAAAAAGAAGCAGCAGCAGCTTCAAGCTGATCAAGACCTACTCAACGACAGGTGGACTAATGTCCTGGTAGCCGAGGAATACGGCCTCGAGCGCCCAACCAAAAGTTACCCGAAGCGTAAACTGCTACCTCAATTTGATGACGAGGCACAGGAGCCCGTACCATCAGCGCGTAACGCGGCTGACCGACCACCACGTGGCTGGGATAGAGCGGCAACTCAAGCCGAACACCAGCCCATGCCACCTCGCTGTAAAGGTAGAGACATAACAGCTCGGGGGTATACATATGACCTGCGTCAGGACCTGGAAAATAGAGCAGGTCAGGCCAGATCGATCTACGGATCACG
Organism: Aegilops bicornis; assembly: GCA_021605145.1. Lineage (NCBI taxonomy): Eukaryota > Viridiplantae > Streptophyta > Magnoliopsida > Poales > Poaceae > Aegilops > Aegilops bicornis. The sequence continues at coordinate 608,681,405 of CM038670.1, read as the reverse complement.
GGGCATGCCCCAATGCGCGACGACGGATATCTAGCCGGACGTGATAAGTATAACCACGTCCGGGCCGAAAACCGCAGACGGACTCCATCCGAGCTACGTCGTGACTTGGCCCAATATAGAGGCGCCGTACACCCCCTCTGCTTCACTGATGAAGTAATGGAGCACGAATTCCCAGAAGGGTTTAAACCCGTGAATATCGAATCATATGATGGAACAACAGATCCCGCGGTATGGATCGAGGACTTTCTTCTCCATATTCATATGGCCCGCGGTGATGATCTCCATGCCATCAAATACCTCCCGCTAAAACTAAAGGGACCAGCTCGGCACTGGTTAAACAGCCTGCCAGAGAACTCTATTGGCAGCTGGGAGGACTTGGAAGACGCCTTCCGCGACAACTTCCAAGGTACATACGTCTGACCTCCGGATGCCGATGACTTAAGTCACATAGTTCAACAACCCGGAGAGCCAGCCAGGAAATTCTGGACCAGGTTCCTAACCAAAAAGAACCAGATTGTCGACTGTCCGGATGCCGAAGCTTTAGCGGCCTTTAAGCATAGCATCTGCGATGAATGGCTCGCCCGACACCTCAGCCAAGAAAAGTCGAAGTCCATGGCAGCCCTCACGGCACTTATGACCCGCTTTTGCATGGGCGAAGATAGTTGGCTAGCCCATAGAAACAACACTACAAGCGAACCTGGCACCTTTGAAGCCAGAAATAGCAACGGCAAGCCCCGACACAATAGGCACAAGCGTCGAAGCAACGGTGACAATACCGATGACACGGCGATCAACGCCGGATTCAGAGGCTCCAAGTCCGGCTAGCGGAAGAAGCCATTTAAAAGAAGCAATCCGGGCCCATCCAGCTTGGACCGCATACTCGATCGTCCATGTCAGATCCACGACACCCCCGATAAACCAGCAAATTATACCCACAAAAGTTGTTGGGTCTTTAAACAAGCCGGCAAGTTAAATACCGAGAACAAGGAGAAGGGGTCGCAAAGTGAGGACGATGACGAGGAGCCTCATCCGCCAAACACAGGAGGACAGAAGAAGTCCCCCCCCCCCAAGTTAAAATGGTGAGCATGATATACGTTACCCATATCCCCAAGAGGGAGCACAAACGCACGCTTAGGGACGTCTATGCGATAGAGCCAGTCGCCCCAAAATTCAACCCATGGTCGTCTTGCCCGATCACTTTCGATCGCAGGGACCATCCGACCAGTATCCGTCATGGCGGTTCAGCCGCACTGGTCCTCGACCCAATCATCGATGGATTCCACCTCACGCGAGTCCTCATGGACGGTGGCAGCAACCTCAACCTGCTCTATCAGGATACCGTCCGCAAGATGAGCATCGATCCATCAAGGATCAAGCCCACAAAAACTACCTTTAAAGGAGTAATACCAGGTGTAGAGGCCCGTTGCACGGGTTCAATCACATTGGAAGTCGTCTTCGGATCTCCGGACAACTCCCGAAGCGAGGACTTGATCTTCGATATAGTCCCCTTCCGCAGTGGCTATCACGCACTGCTCGGACGAACTGCATTTGCTCGATTCAATGTGGTGCCACACTATGCTTATCTCAAACTCAAGATGCCCGGACCACGCAGTGTCATAACAGTCAATGGAAACACTGAACGCTCCCTCCGTACCAAGGAGCACACCGCCGCCCTGGCAGCGGAAGTATAGAGCGGCCTTATCAAGCATAATTTTAATTCAGCGGCCAAGCTCCCGGACACTGTCAAACGAGTCTGGACTACTCCGCATCTTGACAGTCCAGCTCGTCAGTAGTTCGACTAGCAATTCGGCCTCCATCTCAGTCCCGACCAAACGACGGCGTATGTACCGCGCGTACATAACTACGCACTCAAAATACCATGGGCAAAGACGGAGGCACAACTTGATTGTGGTCCATAATACGGCTCGACCTTCCTCGGGCACACTTACTTTCGGTTTCCTTTTTTTTGTTTCTTTTCCACAGGCCCCTCACGATGGCCCAGTCATCGACCCTTTCGAAGGATGGATACACCAAGGCGGCAAGCAGCATAGACATGTGGGGGGATATCTAGTTGGTCTTCTTGATGATCACTCTACCTGTTTTCAGGACCCGCACGCAGCCCCCCTTGGTCTCGGCATGTTAAATAGCCCTGTTGCCTATCGCACTATTTGTACAAATACGCTTTGACATACTAATCAAATTATAATGGAAACAGTTTGCGGCCCAACTTATGTGGCACTGGCTTACTACTTCATTTTATTTTGATATTCTTATCAATCGCACCCGTACACTTTGGTATGCTTTAATTCGCTAGGGGCTTCATTGCGCTCCGCACTACGGCAACAAAGTCCGAACACTTTTTACAGTATAGTTCGGAACCCCGAATTTAGCATTATATGCATCGGCTCCGAATCATGTCTTTGGTCAATAGTTGGGTTGCCCGGCTCCTGTGCTTACTACCTTATGTTCCGTCCTATCGGCTAGGGTAGTAAAGGGAGAACTACTACGATTGTGTTTCTGGTTTATCCGGGTAAACACCTCGAGAGAAAGTCAAAACTGACTGTCATGATGTGGCGAGAGCTGGTCACCTGTTCGGAGGTTCAAATCTTTTGCGATTTTTTTCGCATTATGCGACGGATCGACCTCCACCCGATCAGGTGTCTACAACACCCTAGTCCGGATTAACATATCCTCACTAGGGGCTGCGCCTACATTTCTATTGTCAAACTCCTATCGCTAAGTGAGGGTGATAAAGCCACATAGTCCAATTGCCTAGTTCGCTGCGCTAAACACCTCCTTCAAGGACCAAACTCTTGGATCAAGAGTGTTTAGGTTTCAACCCAAACACCCCCGTACTACCTACGCGGGGGCTGAAGCCGACGACTGGCCAACTCTTAGATTTAATAAAAACGGCCGCATAGGAGGTAAAATTTTAAATAAACAACAAGCATTATATTACATATCGGCTTTGTTTTATCATACAGGTCAGGATAACATGAATGTATTCATTCAAAGATAATGTATTTTGCGCACTGGCCCTCTACAATGCGGGATCCCTCCAGGACATCAACAAAATACCGCTCGGGCGTGCAATGCTCCTTGCCCGCGGGCGGTCCCTCGGTCGCGAGCTTGACGACGTTCATCTTCGCCCACTGCACCTTGACACGGGCGAAGGCCATCCGCGCACCTTCGATGCAGACCGACCGCTTGATGGCATCAAGTCGAGGGCAGGAATCGACAAGCCGCTTCACGAGCCCAAGTAGCTACTGGGTATGGCTTCGACATGCCATAAACGGATTATCTTCATGGCCAATTCAGCCACCCTATGCAGTTCGTTCAGCTGTTTCAGCTGATCGCTGAAGGGCACCGGATGCTCTGGCGCAAGGTATTGTGACGAGAACAACTTCTCCGTTGAGCTCCCCTCTTCAGCTTGGAAGAACTCTGCAGCATCAGCAACACTACGCGGCAGATCTGCAAACGCTCCTGGAGAACTCCAAATCCGGGTCAGTAAGAGGTACCTTTTCTTCACAAATTTGCTCTGCATAATAAAGGCCTTACCCGCCGTGACTTTCCTGGCCTCCTGGATTTCCTGGAGGGCGCCCTGGGCTTCAACCCGGGCCTCTTGTGCGCTTTGGCGGGCCTTAGCAAGTTCGGACTCTTGGTTCGCAAACTTGCGCTCCAAGGACTCGCATTTCTTTACGGCGTCCTGGAGCTCCTGCCGAACCTCCCCGACCCTTGCCTCGTGTTTTTCGCGGGCGGCTTGTTCCTTCGCCGCTCTCTTCTGGGCCTCGACCAGCGCGTTCTTGAGGGACTCCACCTCGGTTGCATCTCCTACAAAATATCATGATAACATGATCAACACAAGCAATTCATATGTTTATAGATCTGAATAGGTCATTGCATACCTTGCTTGTCCTCCAGTTGTTTTTTCACATGGCTGAGCTCCTCCTCGGCCTGCTCCAGACTCTGCTTCAGTTTGGAGACTTCAGCAGAATGGGAGGTCGCAGCTAGCATCGACGCGTGCTTATTCACATAGACATGTATGGTTAGTCTCCTGCGAAAATTATTTGATCCTCTGTCCGGCTTTTCTTTTCGAACACCGGACAGAGTCTCAGGGGCTACTTTCTATACTATGACATTCTTTTTGCATAAATTACGTCGCATACCTCAAAGCTTGTTAGAAGGCTGGTGCAGGCTTCGGTCAGTCCGCTCTTAGCAGACTGAACCCTCTCAACCACCGTACCCATGAGGGTACGGTGTTCCTCAACAAAAAAGCACTTTGCCGTGCTTCCAGTAAAGTATCCGGTGCCTCTAGATGGACAGAGGTCACCGGCGGAACAGGTTCACCTCCCTCTTTCGAAGGAAGTTGCTTGCCTGATTCCGGAGCCGTATGGGCCTCCAGAATAGTATTTGGCTGGGAGCCGAATTGGATATGGCCCCCATCGCCAGTCTCCGGGGGGATTTGCTCCCCCATGTGTCCGGCAGCCGAGGTATCACCCTCTAGCGCCACCCTAACGGCCTCATGTACCTCTCCCTGGCTTGGGGAAGTCCTTCGGGACAACACCTCGGTGTCGTCCATGTCCTTGGGAGAGGAGGCCGCAGGAAGCGACCCGCTATCCATCACATTTGGATCCAGCGAATTCACCGAAGATGAGGATCGCTGGGGGCGGGCGTGGGCCGAACTACATTGCATGATTCGACATATTAAAACCACGAAGTAAAGAAGTTGGATATATGTGTGTATAAGTGCCTTTGAGTACGTACGATTCGCCTAGGGGCTTCTCCCTGGGGCGCCACTCGGAGCTGCTATCGGTGTCCAACGCGGAATTGTCCGTGAGGGAGACCTTCCCCTTCTTGGGCGCCTCTGCTTCCAGATTCACGGAGGCCATCCTTTTCTTCCTTCCCCCCTCAGGGGGAGAGTTGCTTTCCTCCTCCTCCTCCTCGTCGTCCTCAGTGGCGGGGGAGGAGTGGGTTTCGGCGTCTTCGGACGTCACGTCCGAAGTGCCTTTACGGCGGAGGCCACTTCTGGTCTCCTTGCCCTTCTTCTTGGCCTTCTTCTTCGGCGCCTAATAGGGCACCGGAACCATCATCTTCGTCAGAAGTGGTATTGCTGGGTTTTCGGGCAGCGGAGTCGGACACTGGATCCGCTCTGCCTTCGTCGTCCAGCCCTGAAAAGACAGATAGGGAAGCTTAGACATCTTCCTTGAATGTACAGGTGATGGATACACCTTGAAATACGAAAAACTTACCGGACTGGCGGGATGGGTCAGGTTGTACCCACGGTCCTCAGTCGTCTTCGGCCACGTCTCATTGGCCTGAAAAAGCACCTTCCAGATGCCTTCGTGCGTAGCACCGTGCTACCTCTTGAGCACTGTGTTGGTTTTCCGTTGAAGAGGAAAGGGTGATGCAGTAAAGTAGCGTAAGTATTTCCCTCAGTTTTTGAGAAGCAAGGTATCAATCCAGTAGGGGATCACGCACGAGTCCCTCGCACCTACACAAACAAATAAGAACCTCGCAACCAACGTGATAAAGGGGTTGTCAATCCCTCAACGGTCACTTACGAGAGTGATATCTGATAGATATGATAAGATAATATTTTTGGTATTTTTATGATAAAGAGAAATAAAGATGCAAAGTAAAATAAAAAGGCAATAGAAATAACTGAGTGTTGGAAGATTAATATGATGGAAAATAGACCCGAGGGCCATAGGTTTCACTAATGGCTTCTCTCAAAAGCATAAGTATTACGGTGGGTGAACAAATTACTGTCGAGCAATTGATAGAATTGAGCATAGTTATGAGAATATCTAGGTATGATCATGTATATAGGCGTCACGTATGTGACAAGTAGACCGACTCCTGCATCTACTATTATTACTCCACACATCGACCGCTATCCAAAGATGCATCTAGAGTATTAAGTTCATAAGAACAGAGTAATGCTTTAAGAAAGATGACATGATGTAGAGGGATAAACTCATGCAATATGATATAAACCCCATCTTTTTATCCTCGATGGCAACAATACAATACGTGCCTTGCTGCCCCTGCTATCACTGGGAAAGGACACCACAATATTGAACCCAAAGCTAAGCACTTCTCCCATTGCAAGAAAGATCAATGTAGTAGGCCAAACCAAACTGATAATTCAAAGAGACTTGCAAAGATAACCAAACATACATAAAAGAATTCAGATGAGATTCAAATATTGTTCATAGATAATCTTGATCATAAACCCACAATTCATCAGTCTCAACAAACACACTGCAAAAGAAGATTACATCGAATATATCTCCACGATAATCATGGAGAACTTTGTATTGAGATCCAAAGAGAGAGAAGAAGCCATCTAGCTAATAACTATGGACCCGAAGGTCTGAGGTAAACTACTCACACATCATCGTAGAGGCTATGGTTGATGTAGAAGCCCTCCGTGATCAATGCCCCTCCGTGGGGCCAAAAAGGCCCCAAGATGGGATCTCACGGGTACAGAAGGTTGCGGCGGTAGAAATAGGTTTTTGGCTCCGTATCTGATAGTTTGGGGGTACATAGGTATATATTGGAGGAAGAAGTACGTCGGTGGAGCAACGTGGGCCCCACGAGGGTGGAGGGCACGCCAAGTGGGGTAGGCGCGCCCCCTGCCTCGTGCTCTCCTGGTTGATTTCTTGACGTAGACTCCAAGTCCTCTGGATCAAGTTTGTTCCGAAAATCACGTTCCCGAAGGTTTCATTCCGTTTGGACTCCGTTTGATATTCTTTTTCTGCGAAACACTCAAATAGGAAAAAAAACAACAATTTGGGCTAGGCCTCCGGTTAATAGTTAGTCCCAAAAATAGTATAAAAGTGTATAATAAAGCCTGTTGAACATCCAAAACAGAATATAATATAACATGGAACAATAAAAAATTATAGATACATTGGAGCCGTATCAAGCATCCCCAAGCTTAATTCCTGCTCGTCCTCGAGTAGGTAAATGATAAAAACAGAATTTTTGATGTGGAATGCTACTTAGCATAATTTTCAATGTAATTCTCTTAATTGTGGTATGAATATTCAGATTCGTAAGGTTCAAGACAAAAGTTTAATATTAACATAAAAATAATAATACTTCAAGCATACTAACTAAGCAATTATGTCTTCTCAAAATAACATGGCCAAAGAAAATTATCCCTACAAAATCATATAGTCTGGCTATGCTTTATCTTCACCACACAAAGTATTTAAATCATGCACAACCCCGATGACAAGCCAAGCAATTGTTTCATACTTTTGGTGTTCTCAAACTTTTTCAATGTTCACGCAATACATGAGCGTGAGCCATGGACATAGCACTATATGTGGAATAGAATGGTGGTTGTGGAGAAGACAAAAAAGGAGAAGATAGTCTCACATCAACTAGGCGTATCAACGGGTTATAGAGATGCCCATTAATAGATATCAATGTGAGTGAGTAGGGATTGCCATGCAACGGATGCACTAGAGCTATAAGTGTATGAAAGCTCAACAAAAGAAACTAAGTGGGTGTGCATCCAACTTGCTTGCTCACGAAGACCTAGGGCATTTTGAGGAAGCCCATCATTGGAATATACAAAGCCAAGTTCTATAATGAAAAATTCCCACTAGTATATGAAAGTGATATCATAGGAGACTCTCTATCATGAAGATCATGGTGGTACTTTGAAGCACAAGTGTGGTAAAAGGATAGTAACATTGTCCCTTCTCTCTTTTTCTCTCTTTTTTTATTTGGGCCTTTTCTCTTTTTTTATGGCCTCTTTTTTTCTTTATTTTATTTTATTTTTCGTCCGGAGTCTCATCCCGACTTGTGGGGGAATCATAGTCTCCATCATCCTTTCCTCACTTGGGACAATGCTCTAAAAATGATGATCATCACACTTTTATTTACTTACAACTCAACAATTACAACTCAATACTTAGAACAAAATATGACTCTATGTGAATGCCTCTGGCGGTGTACCGCGATATGCAATGAATCAAGAGTGACATTTATGAAAGAATTATGAATGGTGGCTTTGCCACAAAACGATGTCAACTACATGATCATGCGAAGCAATATGACAATGCTGGAGCATGTCATAGTAAACGGAACGGTGGTAAGTTGCATGGCAATATATCTCGGAATGGCTATGGAAATGCCATAATAGGTTGGTATGGTGGCTATTTTGAGGAAGGTACATGGTGGGTGTATGATACCGGCGAAAAGTGCGCAGTATTAGAGAGGCTAGCAATGGTGGAAGGACCTGAGTGTGTATAATCCATGGACTCAACATTAGTCATAAAGAACTCATATCCTTATTGCAAAAATCTACAAGTTATAAAAGCAAAGTATTACGCGCATGCTCCTAGGGGGATAGATTGGTAGGAAAAGACCATTGCTCGTCCCCGACCGCCACTCATAAGGAAGACAATCAATAAATAAATCATGCTCCGACTTCATCACATAACGGTTCACCATACGTGCATGCTACGGGTATCACAAACTTTAACACAAGTATTCCTAAAATCCACAACTACTCAACTAGCATGACTCTAATATCACCATCTTCATATCTCAAAACAATTATCAAGCATCAAACTTCTCATAGTATTCAACACACTCATAAGATAACTTTTACTAATCTTGGATGCCTATTACTTTAGCACTAATTTCTCATTTAAGCAAATTACCATGCTGCTTTGTAGTACTCTTAAAATAATATAAGTGAAGCATGATAGAACAATAGTTCCTATAAAACAAATCCACCACCGTGCTCTAAAAAATATAAGTGAAGCACTAGAGCAAAAACTATATAGCTCAAAAGATATAAGTGAAGCACATAGAGTATTCTACTAAATTCCGAATCATGTGTATCTCTCTCAAAATATGTGTACAGCAAGGATGATTGTGGTAAACTAAAAAGTGAAGACTCAAATCATACAAGACGCTCCAAGCAAAACACATATCATGTGGTGAATAAACATATAGCTCCAAGTAAAGTTACCGATGGAAGTAGACGAAAGAGGGGATGCCTTCCGGGGCATCCCCAAGCTTTGGATTTTTGGTGTCCTTAGATTATCTTGGGGTTCCATGGGCATCCCCAAGCTTAGGCTCTTCCCACTCCTTGTTCCATAATCCATCAAATCTTTTACCCAAAACATGAAAACTTCACAACACAAAACTCATCAGAAAATCTCGTGAGCTCCGTTGGCGAAAGAAAACAAAACACCACTTCAAGGTACTGTAATTAACTCATTCTTTATTTATATGGGTGTTAAAACTACTCTATTCCAACTTCTCTATGGTTTTTAAAACAATTTTATTAGCCATAGATTCATCAAAATAAGCAAACAACACACACAAAACAGAATCTGTCAAAAACAGAATAGTCTGTAGTAATCTGTGACTAACGCAAACTTATGGAACTCCAAAAAATCTACCAGAATAGGAAGACCTATAAAAATTTGTTTATTGATCTTCTGCAATTGGAATCAGTATTTTATCACATTCTGGTAATTTTTAACAATTGTTTTCATGAACAGAAAGTTTCTGGAATTTTCAGCAAGATCAAATAACTATCATCCAAGAAGATCCTATAGGTTTAACTTGGCACAAACACTAATTAAAACATAAAAACAAATCTAACCAGAGGCTAGATCACATATTTATTCGTAAACAGAAGCAAAATTCAAAAAACTAAAATAAAATTGGGTTGCCTCCCAACAAGCGCTATCGTTTAACGCCCCTAGCTAGGCATAAAAGCAAGGATAGATCTAGGTATTGCCATCTTTGGTTTTAGGGAAGAAAAGAGAAAACTTATTATCTATGGAATTAATATTTCTATTTTGATAAAGCACATGGCTATTAATGGTAGAAGAAAGATTAAGCACATTACGGAAATTTGCATCTAAGCTAGCCTTCATCTCTTTGATAGATTCGTTTTGGTAGGAGAGCAAAAGAGATGTAGATTCAAATTTCTCATTCATGGGGTGCCCAAATATGGTCTTCATCTTTTCATAAGTATCTACGGCATCCCCTTCAAGAAAACCTTCTTTAAAGATAGAATCTAAAACATGCTTAAACAAAGAAGGTAGGGCAACGTAAAAGCTCTTTAAGTAAATTTCAGTTTGGTATTGGGGCACATAGCTAGCCCGGATCCTTAATAGTCTATCCCAAGCATCTTTTAAAGATTCATTGAGTAAATAACGAAAAATTCCGGAATCATCTTCATCAAAATTATTAAGACTTTCATTGATAACTCCGGCTGATTTTTCCAAAGTATCTTTATTTATGAGTTTAGATAGAATAGCAGGATTGTCTAAAGTGCTAAAACTCGGTAGAGAAACCCCAACCCTTTTTGACTCCGTCATGGCGAAAGGAAGGCGAGCGGAAAAGAGAGGGCGATAAAACGACAAGGATGAAGTGGGGGAGAGGAAAACGAGAGGCAAATGGCAAATAATGTAATGCGAGGGATAAGAGTTTGTGATGGGTACTTGGTATGTCTTGTCTTGACTTGACTTGGCGTGAATCTCCCTGCTACCTCTTGAGCACTGCGTTGGTTTTCCCTTGAAGAGGAAAGGGTGATGCAGTAAAGTAGCGTAAGTATTTCCCTCAGTTTTTGAGAACCAAGCGTTGGTTTTCCCTTGAAGAGGAAAGGGTGATGCAGTAAAGTAGCGTAAGTATTTCCCTCAATTTTTCAGAACCAAGGTATCAATCCAGTAGGATATCACACATGAGTCCCTCGCACCTACACAAACAAATAAGAACCTCACAACCAACGCGATAAAGGGGTTGTCAATCCCTCAACGGTCACTTACGAGAGTGAGATCTGATAGATATGATAAGATAATATTTTTGGTATTTTTATGATAAAGAGAAATAAAGATGCAAAGTAAAATAAAAGGGCAATAGAAATAACTAAGTGGTGGAAGATTAATATGATGGAAAATAGACTCGGGGGCCATAGGTTTCACTAATGGCTTCTCTCAAGAGCATAAGTATTATGGTGGGTGAAACAATTACTTTTGAGCAATTGATATAATTGAGCATATTTATGAGAATATCTAGGTATGATCATGTATATAGGCATCACGTCCGTGACAAGTAGACTGACTCCTACCTGCATCTACTACTATTACTCCACACATCGACCGCTATCCAAAGATGCATCTAGAGTATTAAGTTCATAAGAACAGAGTAACACTTTAAGCGGGATGACATGATGTAGAGGATAAACTCATGCAATATGATATAAACCCCATATTGTCATCCTCGATGGCAACAATACAATACGTGCCTTGCTGCCCCTCATCACACCGGGAAAGGACACCGAAAGATTGAACCCAAAGCTAAGCACTTCTCCCATTGCAAGAAAGATCAATCTAGTAGGCCAAACCAAACTGATAATTCAAAGAGACTTGCAAAGATAACCAAACATACATAAAAGAATTCAGATGAGATTCAAATATTGTTCATAGATAATCTTGATCATAAACCCACAATTCATCGGTCTCAACAAACACACTGCAAAAGAAGATTACATCGAATAGATCTCCACGATAATCATGGAGAACTTTGTATTGAGATCCAAAGAGAGAGAAGAAGCCATCTAGCTAATAACTATGGACCCGAAGGTCTGAGGTAAACTACTCACACATCATCGTAGAGGCTATGGTTGATGTAGAAGCCCTCCGTGATCAATGCCCCCTCCGGCAGAGCGCCGAAAAAGGCCCCAAGATGGGATCTCACGGGTACAGAAGGTTGCGGCGGTAGAAATAGGTTTTTGGCTCCGTATCTGATAGTTTGGGGGTACATAGGTATATATTGGAGGAAGAAGTACGTCGGTGGAGCAACGTGGGCCCCACGAGGGTGGAGGGCACGCCAAGGGGGGTAGGCGCGCCCCCTGCCTCGTGCTCTCCTGGTTGATTTCTTGACGTAGACTCCAAGTCCTCTGGATCACGTTTGTTCCGAAAATCATGTTCCCGAAGGTTTCATTCCGTTTGGACTCCTTTTGATATTGCGAAACACTCAAATAGGCAAAAAATAGCAATTTGGGTTGGGCCTCCGGTTAATAGGTTAGTCCCAAAAATAATATAAAAGTGTATAATAAAGCCCGTTAAGCATCCAAAACAGAATATATTATAGCATGGAACAATAAAAAATTATAGATACGTTGGAGACGCATCAAGCATCCCCAAGCTTAATTCCTGCTCGTCCTCGAGTAGGTAAATGATAAAAACAGAATTTTTGATGTGGAATGCTACTTAGCATAATTTTCAGTGTAATTCTCTTAATTGTGGTATGAATATTCAGATCCGAAAGATTCAAGACAAAAGTTTAATATTGACATAAAAATAATAATACTTCAAGCATACTAACTAAGAAATTATGTCTTCTCAAAATAACATGGCCAAAGAAAGTTATCCCTACAAAATCATATAGTCTGGCTATGCTCTATCTTCACCACACAAAGTATTTAAATCATGCACAACCCCGATGACAAGCCAAGCAATTGTTTCGTACTTTTGGTGTTCTCAAACTATTTCAATGTTCACGCAATACATGAGCGTGAGCCATGGACATAGCACTATATGTAGAATAGAATGGTGGTTGTGGAGAAGACAAAAAAGGAGAAGATAGTCTCACATCAACTAGGAGTATCAATGGGCTATCGAGATGCCCATTAATAGATATCAATGTGAGTGGGTAGGGATTGCCATGCAACGGATGCACTAGAGCTATAAGTATATGAAAGCTCAACAAAAGAAACTAAGTGGGTGTGCATCCAACTTGCTTGCTCACGAAAACCTAGGGTATTTTGAGGAAGCCCATCATTGGAATATACAAGCCAAGTTCTATAATCAAAAATTCCCACTAGTATATGAAAGTGATATCATAGGAGACTCTATCATGAAGATCATGGTGCTACTTTGAAGCACAAGTGTGGTAAAAGGATAGTAACATTGTCCCTTCTCTCTTTTTCTCTCATTTTTCTATTTGGGCCTTTTCTCTTTTTTATGGACTCTTTTTTTTCTTTTTCTTTTTTTTCGTCCGGAGTCTCATCCCGACTTGTGGGGGAATCATAGTCTCCATCATCATTTCCTCACTTGGGACAATGCTCTAAAAATGATGATCATCACACTTTTATTTACTTACAACTCAACAATTACAACTCAATACTTAGAACAAAATATGACTCTATGTGAATGCCTCCGTGATGTCTTAGGGATATGAAATGAATCAAGAGTGACATGTATGAAAGAATTGTGAACGGTGGCTTTGCCACAAATACGATGTCAACTACATGATCATGCGAAGCAATATGACAATGATGGAGCGTGTCATAGTAAACAGAACGGTGGTAAGTTGCATGGCAATATATCTCGGAATGGCTATGGAAATGAAGGAAGTATGCCCTAGAGGCAATAATTATTTATTTCCTTATATCATGATAAATGTTTATTATTCATGCTAGAATTGTATTAACCGGAAACATAATACATGTGTGAATATATAGACAAACAGTATGTCACTAGTATGCCTCTACTTGACTAGCTTGTTAATCAAAGATGGTTATGTTTCCTAACCATGAACAAGGAGTTGTTATTTGATTAACAAGGTCACATCATTAGTAGAATGATCTGATTGACATGACCCATTCCGTTAGCTTAACACTTGATCGTTTAGTATGTTAATGCTTTCTTCATGACCCATACATGTTCCTGTAACTATGAGATTATGCAACTCCGTTTATCGGAGGAACACTTTGGGTGCTACCAAACGTCACAACGAATCGGGTGATTATAAAGGAGTACTACAGGTGTCTCCAAAGGTACTTGTTGGGTTGGCGTATTTCGAGATTAGGTTTTGTCACTCCGATTGCTCGGAGAGGTATCTCCAGCCTTCTCGGTAATGCACATCACTTAAGCCTTGCAAGCATTACAACTAATGAGTTAGTTGTGAGATGATGTATTACTGAACGAGTAAAGAGACTTACCGATAACGAGATTGAACTAGGTATTGGATACCGACGATCGAATCTCGGGTAAGTAACATACCGATGACAAAAGGAACAACGTATGTCGTTATGCGGTTTGACCGATAAAGATCTTCGTAGAATATGTAGGAACCAATATGGGCATCCAGGTTCCGCTATTGGTTATTGACCGAGAATAGTTCTAGGTCATGTCTACATAGTTCTCGAACCCGTAGGGTCCGCACGCTTAACGCTTCGATGACAGTTCATAATGAGTTTATAAGTATTGATGCACCGAAGTTTGTTCGAGTCCGGATGTGATCACGGACATGACGAGGAGTCTCGAAATGGTCGAGACATAAAGATTGATATATTGGAAGCCTATGTTTGGACTTGGAAGGGTTCCGAGTGAAAGCAGGATATTACCGGAACAGGGATTACGGAACCCCGGGGGTATATGGGCCCTCATGGGCCTTGAGGAAGAAGGAGAAGGGCCGGCCAGGTGGGCTGCGCGCCCCCTCCCCTTCCAGTCCGAATAGGACAAGGAGAGGCGGCGCCTTCCCCTTTCCCCTCCCCAATCCTAATCCAACTAGGAGAAGGGGAGTCCTACTCCGGTGGGAGTAGGACTCCTCCTTGCGCGCCTCCCTAGGCTGGCCGCACCCCCCCTTGGCTCCTTTATATACGGGGGCAAGGGGCACCCCATGACACACAAGTTGATCTACGGATCTTTCCTTAGCCGTGTGCGGTGCCCCCTTCCACCATATTCCACTTCGGTCATATCGTCGCGGAGCTTAGGCGAAGCCTCGCGGAGAAGTCATATCGTCGTCGCGGTGCTTAGGCGAAGCCCTGCGTCGGTGGAGCATCAACATCGTCCTGCCACGTCGTCTTGTGGAACTCATCCCGACACTTTCTGGATCGGAGTCCGGGATCGTCATCAAGCTGAACGATGTGCGAGAACTTCGGAGGTGCCGTCACGTTCGGTACTTGGATCGGTTGGATCGTGAAGACGACGACTACATCAACCGCGTTGTTATAACGCTTCGCTTTCCGGTCTCTGAGTGCGTGGACGGACACTCTCCCCTCTCGTTGCTATGCCATCACCATGGTCTTGCGTGATCGTAGGAAAATTTTGAAATTACTACGTTACCCAACAGTGGCATCCGAGCCTGGTTTTATGCGTTGATGTCATATGCACGAGTAGAACACAAGTGAGTTGTGGACGATACAAGTCATACCGCCTACCGGCATGTCATACTTTGGTTCAGCGGTATTGTTGGACGAGACGATCCGGACCAACCTTACGCCAGACGCTTACGCTGAGACCGGTTCCTCGGCGTGCTTTGCACATAGATGGCTTCGGAAGACCTGTCTCTCCAACTTTAGTTGAACTGAAATTAGCATACGCCCGGTCCTTGAGAAGGTTAAACGGAGTCTATTTGACAAACTATCGTTGTGGTTTTGATGCGTAGGTAAGAACGGTTCTTGCTCAGCCCGTAGCAGCCACGTAAAACTTGCAACAACAAAGTAGAGGACGTCTAACTTGTTTTTGCGGGCATGTTGTGATGTGATATGGTCAAGACGTGATGCTATATTTTATTGTATGAGATGATCATGTTTTGTAACCGAGTTATCGACAATGGCAGAGCCATATGGTTGTCGCTTTATTGTATGCAATGCAATCGCGATGTAATGCTTTACTTTATTACTAAGCGGTAGTGATAGTCGTGGAAGCATAAGATTGGCGAGGCGACAACGATGCTACGATGGAGATCAAGGTGTCGCGCCGGTGGCGATGGTGATCATGGCGGTGCTTGGCGATGGAGATCACAAGCACAAGATGATGATGACCATATCATATCACTTATATTGATTGCATGTGATGTTTATCCTTTATGCATCTTATCTTGCTTTGATTGACGGTAGCATTATAAGATGATCTCTCACTAAAAATTATCAAGAAGTGTTCTCCTGAGTATGCACCGTTGCCAAAGTTCGTAGTACCCGGACACCACGTGATGATCGGGTGTGATAAGTTCTACGTCCATCTACAACGGTGCAAAACAGTTACTGCACACGGAATACTCAGGTTAAACTTGGACGAGCCTAGCATATAACAGATATGGCCTCGGAACACGGAGACCGAAGGTCGAACGTGAATCATATAGTAGATATGATCAACATAGTGATGTTCACCGTTGAAACTACTCCGTCTCACGTGATGATCGGACACGGTTTAGTTGATATGGATCACGTGATCACTTAGATGACTAGAGAGATGTACGTCTAAGTGGGAGTTTTTAATATGATTAATTGAAACTTAAATTTATCATGAACTTAGTACCGATAGTATTTTGCTTGTCTATGTTTCATCGTAGATAGATGGCTCGTCTTTGTTGTTCCGTTGAATTTTAATGCGTTCCTTGAGAAAGCAAAGTTGAAAGATGATGGTAGCAATTACGGATCGGGTCCGTAACTTGAGGATTATCCTCATTCTGCCTGAAAAAATTACGTCTGGAAGCACCCGGCGGGTAGCGAACTGCTGCAGATCTTTGAGCCGAAGTTATGAACGTCACGGCAAAGCAGAGCTGATGACTACTCTATAGTTCGATGTGCCATGCTTTACGGCTTAGAACCGGGTCTTCAACGACGCTTTTGAACGTCATGGAGCATATGAGATGTACCAGGAGTTGAAGTTAATATTTCAAGCAAATGCCCGGATTGAGAGATATGAAGTCTCCAAAAAGTTCTATAGCTGCAAGATGGAGGAGAATAGTTCTGTCAGTGAGCACATACTCAAAATGTCTGGGTATAACAATCACTTAATTCACCGGAGTTAATCTTCCGGATGATAGTGTCATTGATGTAATTCTCCAATCACGCCACCAAGCTACAAGAGCTTCGTGATGAACTATAATATGCAAGGGATGACTAAAACAATTCACGAGCTCTTCGCGATGCTAAAAGCTGCGGAGGTAGAAATCAAGAAAGAGCATCAAGTGTTGATGGTCAACAAGACCACCGATTTCAAGAAAAGGGCAAAGGGAAGAAGAAGGAAACTTCAAAAAGAACGACAAGAAAGTTGCCGATCATGAGAAGAAACCCAAGTCCGGACCTAAGCCTGAAATCGAGTGTTTTTACCGCAAAGCAGACGGACATCGGAAGCGGAACTGCCCCAAGTATTTGGCGGATAAAAAGGATGGCAAGGTGAACAAAGGTATATATGATATACATGTTATTGATGTGTACCTTACTAGAGCTCGTAGTAGCACTGGGTATTTGATCTTGGATTACATTGCTAATATTTGCAACTCAAACAGGGGACTACGGAATAGACGAGCACCGCAAAGGACGAGGTGACGATGCTGCGTGGGAAATGGTTCCAAAGTCAATGTGATCGCGGTCGACACGCTACCTCTACATCTACCCTCGGGATTAGTTTTAGACCTAAATAATTGTTATTTGGTGCAGCCGTTGAGCATGAACATTATATCTGGATCTTGTTTAATGCGAGACGGTTATTCATTTAAATCAGAGAATAATGGTTGTTCTATTTATATGAATAATATCTTTTATGGTCAAGCACCCTTGAAGAATGGTCTATTCTTGTTGAATCTCGAAAGAGTGATACACATATTCATAATGTTGAAGCCAAAAGATGCAGAGTTGATAATGATAGTGCAACTTATTTGTGTACTTGCCGTTTAGGTCATATCGGTGTAAAACGCATGAAGAAACTCCATCTTGATGGGCTTCGGAATCACTTGATTATGAATCACTTGGTACTTGCGAACCGTGCCTCATGGGCAAGATGACCAAAACGCCGTTCTCCGGAACTATGGAGCGTGCAACTGATTTGTTGGAAATCATACATACCGATGTTTGTGGTCCAATGAATGTTGAAGCCTTGGCGAATATCGTTATTTTCTCACCTTCACAGATGATTTGAGCAGATATGGGTATATCTACTTAATGAAACACAAGTCTGAAACATTTGAAAAGTTCAGAGAATTTTCAGAGTGAAGTGGAAAATCATCGTAACAAGAAAATAAAGTTTCTACGATCTGATCGTGGAGGAGAATATTTGAGTTACGAGTTTAGGTTTACATTTGAAACAATGTGGAATAGTTTCGCAACTCACGCCACCCGGAACACCACAAAGAAATGGTGTGTCCGAACGTCGTAATCGTACTTTACTAGATATGGTGCGATCTATGATGTCGATTTCCGATTTACCGCTATCGTTTTGGGGTTATGCTTTAGAGACGGCCGCATTCACGTTAAATAGGACACCGTCAAAATCCGTTGAGACGACGCCTTATGAACTGTGGTTTGGCAAGAAACCAAAGTTGTCGTTTCTTAAAGTTTGGGGCTGCGATGCTTATGTAAAGAAACTTCAACCGGATAAGCTCGAACCCAAATCGGAAAAATGTGTCTTCATAGGATACCCAAAGGAGATCATTGGGTACACCTTCTATCACAGAATCTGAAGGCAAGATTTTGTTGCTAAATTCGGATCCTTTCTAGAGAAGGAGTTTCTCTCGAAAGAAGTGAGTGGGAGGAAAGTGGAACTTGATGAGATAACTGTATCTACTCCCTTATTGGAAAGTAGTTCATCACAAGAAATGGTTCTGTGACAACTACACCAATTAGTGAGGAAACTAATGATGATGATCATGAAGTTTGAGATCAAGTTACCTCTTGAACCCGTAGGGTCAACCAGAGTAAAATACGCACCGTGAGTGGTACGGTAATCCTATTCGGAAGTCATGTTACTTGACCATGACGAACCTACAAACTATGAAGAAGCGATGGTGAGCCCAGATTCGCAAAATGGTGGAAGCCATGAAATCTGAGATGGGATCCATGTATGAGAACAAAGTATGGACTTTGGTTGACTTGTTCGATGATCGGCAAGCCATTGAAAATAAATGGATCTTTAAGAAGAAGATGGCGCCCGATGGTAATGTAATCGTCTACAAAGCTCGACTTGTTGCAAAAGGTTTTCGACAAGTTCAAGGGGTTGACTACGATGAGACTTTCTCACCGTAGCGATGCTTAAGTCTGTCCGAATCATGTTAGCAATTGCGCATTTTATGATTATGAAATTTGGCAAATGGATGTAAAAACCGCATTCTTGAATGGATTTCTAGAAGAAGAGTTGTATATGATGCAACGAGAAGGTTTTGTCGATCCAAAAGGTGCTAACAAAGTGTGCAAGCTCCAACGATCAATTTATGGTGCGTGCAAGCCTCTCGGAGTTGGAATAAACGTTTTGATAGTGTGATCAAAGCATATGGGTTTGTCTGAGACTTTTGGAGAAGCTTTGTATTTACAAGAAAGTGAGTGGGAGCTCTGTAGCATTTACGATATTATATGTGGACGACATATTATTAATTGGAAATGATATAGAATTTCTGGATGGCATAAAAGGATACTTGAATAAAAGTTTTTCAATGAAAGACCTCGGTGAAGCTGCTTACATATTGGGCATCAAGATCTATAGAGATAGATCAAGACGCTTAATTGGACTTTCACAAAGCACATACCTTGATAAAATTTTGAAAAAGTTCAAAATGGATCGAGCAAAGAAAGGTTTTTGCTCAGTATTGCAAGGTGTAAGATTGAGTAAGACTCAATGCCCACCACAGCAGAAGATAGAGAGAAAATGAAAGATGTTCCCTATGCTTGACCATAGGCTCTATCATGTATGCAATGTCGTGTACAGGACCGACGTATGCTTAGCTATAAGCTTGGCAGGAAGGTACCAAAGTAATCCAGGAATGGATCCTTTGGACAGCGATCAAGAACATCTGAAATACGAAAAGGACTAAGGATATGTTTCTCGTATATGGAGGTGACAAAGAGCTAGTCGTAAATGGTTACGCCGACAAGAAGCTTTGACATCGATCCGGACGATTCTAAATCGCAAAACCGGATACGTGTTTTTATTAAGCGGTGGAGTGTCGGTTGGTGCAGTTCTAAACAAAGCGCCGTGGCGGGATCTACATGTGAAGCGGAGTACATAGCTGCTTGAGCGACAAATGAAGGAGTCTGGATGAAAGAGTTCATTTCCGATCTAGGTGTTATACCTAGTGCATCGGGACCGATGAAGATCTTCTGTGACAATACTTGGTGCAATTGCCTTGGCAAAGGAATCCAGATTTCACAAGAGGACCAAGCACATCAAGAGACGCTTCAATTCCATTCGGGACCAAGTCCAAGTGGGAGACATAGAGATTTGCAAAATACATACGGATCTGAATGTTGCGGACCGATTGACTAAGCCTCTTCCACGAGCAAAACATGATCAGCACCAAGACTCCATGGGTGTTAGGATCATTACTTTGTAATCTAGATTATTGACTCTAGTGCAAGTGGGAGACTGAAGGAAATATGCCCTAGAGGCAATAATTATTTATTTCCTTATATCATGATAAATGTTTATTATTCATGCTAGAATTGTATTAACCGGAAACATAATACATGTGTGAATATATAGACAAACAGTATGTCACTAGTATGCCTCTACTTGACTAGCTTGTTAATCAAAGATGGTTATGTTTCCTAACCATGAACAAGGAGTTGTTATTTGATTAACAAGGTCACATCATTAGTAGAATGATCGATTGACATGACCCATTCCGTTAGCTTAACACTTGATCGTTTAGTATGTTAATGCTTTCTTCATGACCCATACATGTTCCTGTAACTATGAGATTATGCAACTCCCGTTTACTGGGAGGAACACTTTGGGTGCTACCAAACGCCACAACGTGAATCGGGTGATTATAAAGGAGTACTACAGGTGTCTCCAAAGGTACTTGTTGGGTTGGCGTATTTGAGATTAGGTTTTGTCACTCCGATTGTCGGAGAGGTATCTCTGTGCCTTCTCGGTAATGCACATCACTTAAGCCTTGCAAGCATTACAACTAATGAGTTAGTTGTGAGATGATGTATTACGGAACGAGTAAAGAGACTTACCGATACTTGAGATTGAACTAGGTATTGGATACCGAAACGATCGAATCTCGGGTAAGTAACATACCGATGACAAAAGGAACAACGTATGTCGTTATGCGGTTTGACCGATAAAGATCTTCGTAGAATATGTAGGAACCAATATGGGCATCCAGGTTCGCTATTGGTTATTGACCGAGAATAGTTCTAGGTCATGTCTACGTAGTTCTCGAACCCGTAGGGTCCGTGACGCTTAACGCTTCGATGACAGTTCATAATGAGTTTATAAGTATTGATGCAGAAGTTTGTTCGGAGTCCGGATGTGATCACGGACATGACGAGGAGTCTCGAAATGGTCGAGACATAAAGATTGATATATTGGAAGCCTATGTTTGGACTTGGAAGGGTTCCGAGTGAAAACAGGATATTACCGAACAGGGGATTACGGAACCCCGGGGTATATGGGCCCTCATGGGCCTTGAGGAAGAAGGAGAAGGGCCGGCCCGGTGGGCTGCGCCTCCCCCTTCCGGTCCGAATAGGACAAGGAGAGGGGCGGCGCCTTCCCCTTTTCCCCTCCCCAATCCTAATCCAACTAGGAGAGGGGGAGTCCTACTCGGTGGGAGTAGGACTCCTCCTAGTGCGCCTCCCTAGGCTGGCCGCACCCCTTGGCTCCTTATATCTGAGGGCAAGGGCACCCCATGACACACAAGTTGATCTACGGATCTTTCCTTAGCCGTGTGCGGTGCCCCTTCCACCATATTCCACTTGGTCATATCGTCAGAAGCTTAGGGCGAAGCCCTACGGGAGAAGTCATATCGTCGCGGTGCTTAGGCGAAGCCTGCGTCGGTGGAGCATCAACATCGTCCTGCCGCCGTCGTCTTGTGGAACTCATCCTCGACACTTTCTTTGGATCGGAGTCCGGGATCGTCATCAAGCTGAGCGTGTGCAGAACTCGGAGGTGCCGTCGTTCGGTACTTGGATCGGTTGGATCGTGAAGACGACGACTACATCAACCGCGTTGTTATAACGCTTCCGCTTTCGGTCTACGAGGGTACGTGGACGGACACTCTCCCCTCTCGTTGCTATGCCATCACCATGGTCTTGCGTGATCGTAGGAAAATTTTGAAATTACTACGTTACCCAACAGGAAATGCCATAATAGGTAGGTATGGTGGCTGTTTTGTGGAAGGTATATGGTGGGTGTAGGATACCGGCGAAAAATGCGCGGTATTAGAGAGGCTAGCAATGGTGGAAGGAAGAGAGTGCGTATAATCCGTGGACTCAACATTAGTCATAAAGAACTCATATACTTATTGCAAAAATATACAAGTTATCAAAGCAAAGTATTACGCGCATGCTCCTAGGGGGATAGATTGGTAGAAAAAGACCATCGCTCGTCCCCGACCGCCACTCATAAGAAAGACAATCAATAAATAAATCATGCTCCAACTTCATCACATAACGGTTCACCATACGTGCATGATACGTGAATCACAAACTTTAACACAAGTATTCCTCAAATCCACAACTACTCAACTAGGATGAATCTAATATCACCATCTTCATATCTCAAAACAATTATCAAGCATCAAACTTCTCATAGTATTCAACACACTCATAAGATAATTTTTACTAATCTTGGATGCCTATTACCTTAGGACTAATTTCTCAATTTAAGCAAATTACCAAGCTGTTTTGTAGGACTCCCAAAATAATATAAGTGAAGCATGAGAGAACAGTAGTTTCTATAAAACAAATCCACCACCGTGCTCTAAAAAATATAAGTGAAGCACTAGAGCAAAACCTATATAGCTCAAAAGATATAAATGAAGCACCTAGAGTATTCTAATAAATTCTGAATCATGTGTGTATCTCTTAAAAGGTGTGTACTGCAGGGATGATTGTGGTAAACTAAAAAGCAAAGACTCAAGTCATACAAGACGCTCCAAGCAAAGCACGTATCATGTGTTGAATAAAAATATAGCTCCAAGTAAAGTTACCGATGGAAGTAGACGAAAGAGGGGATGCCTTCCGGGGCGTCCCCAAGCTTTGCCTTTTTGGTGTCCTTAGATTATCTTGGGGTGCCATGGGCATCCCCAAGCTTAGGATCTTGCCACTCCTTGTTCCATAATCCATCAAATCTTTCACCCAAAACTTGAAAACTTCACAACACAAAACTTAACAGAAAATCTCGTGTGCTCCGTTAGCGAAAGAAAACAAAACACCACTTCAAGGTACTGTAGTGGACTCATTATTTATTTATATGGGTGTTAAACCTACTGTATTCCAACTTCTCTATGGTTTATAGACTATTTTATTAGCCATAGATTCATCAAAATAAGCAAACAACACACGAAAAACAGAATCTGTCAAAAACAGAACAGTCTGTAGTAATCTTTGACTAACGCAAACTTCTGGAACACCAAAAATTCTACCAAAATATGAAGACCTAGAAAATTTGTTTATTGATCTGCTGTAATTGTAATCAGTATTTTATCACGTTCTGGTGATTTTTAACAATTGTTTTCGTGAACAGAAAGTTTCTGGAATTTTCAGCAAGATCAAATAACTACCATCCAAGAAGATCCTATAGGTTTAACTTGGCACAAACACTAACTAAAACCTAAAAACAAATATAACCAGAGGCTAGATCAAATATTTATTCCTAAACAGAAGCAAAAAGCAAAAAGCTAAAATAAAATTGGGTTACCTCCCAACAAGCGCTATCGTTTAACGCCCCTAGCTAGACATAAAAACAAGGATAGATCTAGGTATTGCCATCTTTGGATTTAGGGAAGAAAAGAGCAAACTTATTATCTATGGAATTAATCTTTCTATTTTGATAAAGCACGTGGCGATTAATGGTAGAAGAAAGATTAAGCATGTTACGGAAATTTGCATCTAGGCTAGCCTTCATCTCTTTGATAGATTCGTTTTGGTAGGAGAGCAAAAGAGATGTGGATTCAACTTTCTCATTCATGGGGTGCCCAAATATGGTCTTCATATTTTCATAAATATCTACGGCATCCCCTTCAATAAAACCTTCTTCAAAGATAGAATCTAAAACATGCTTAAACGAAGAAGGTAGGGCAACATAAAAGCTCTTTAAGTAAATTTCAGTTTGGTATTGGGGCACATAGCTAGCCCGGATCCTTAATAGTATATCCCAAGCATCTTTTAAAGTTTCATCGAGTAAATAACGAAAAATTCTAGAATCATCTTCATCAAAATTATTAAGACTTTCATTGATAACTCTGGCAGATTTTTCCATAGTATCTTTATTTATGAGTTTAGATAGAATAGCAGGATTGTCTAAAGTGCTAAAACTCGGGAGAGAAACCCCAACCCTTTTTAATTCCGACATGGCGAAAGGAAGATGAGCGGAAAAGAGAGGGCGAATAAAACGGCAAGGGTGAAGTGGGGGAGAGGAAAACGAGAGGCCAATGGCAAATAATGTAATGCGAGGGATAAGAGTTTGTGATGGGTACTTGGTATGTCTGACTAGACTTGAATTGGCGCGAATCTCAACGGCCACGACGCCAGCAATCCTTCTTGCTACCTCTTGGGCACTGCGTTGGTTTTCCCTTGAAGAGGAAAGGGTGATGCAGTAAAGTGGCGTAAGTATTTCCCTCGGTTTTTGAGAACCAAGGTATCAATCGATGGGAGATCACGCATGCAGTACCTCGCACCTACACAAACAAATAAGAACCTCGCAACCAACGCGATAAAGGGGTTGTCAATCTCTCAACGGTCACTTACGAGAGTGAGATCTGATAGATATGATAAGATAATATTTTTGGTATTTTTATGATAAAGAGAAATAAAGATGAAAAGTAAAATAAAAGGGCAATGGAAATAACTAAGTGTTGGAAGATTAATATGATGGAAAATAGACCCGGGAGCCATAGGTTTAACTAATGGCTTCTCTCAAGAGCATAAGTATTACGGTGGGTGAACAAATTACTGTCGAGCAAGTGATAGAATTGAGAATAGTTATGAGAATATCTAGGTATGATCATGTATATAGGCATCACGTCCGTGATAAGTAGACCAACTCCTGCCTGCATCTACTACTATTACTCCACAGATCGACCTCTATCCAGCATGCATCTAGAGTATTAAGTTCATAAGAACAGAGTAATGCTTTAAGTAAGATGACATGATGTAGAGGGAGAAACTCATGCAATATGATATAAACCCCATTTTTTAATCCTCGATGGCAACAATACAATACGTGCCTTGCTGCCCTAACATCCTTTGGGAAAGGACACCGCAAGATTGAACCCGAAGCTAAGCACTTCTCCCATTGCAAGAAAGATCAATCTACTAGGCCAAACCAAACTGATAATTCAAAGAGACTTGCAAAGATAACCAATCATACATAAAATAATTCAGAGGAGATTCAAATATTGTTCATAGATAATTTTGATCATAAACCCACAATTCATCGGTCTCAACTAACACACCGCAAAAGAAGATTACATCGAATAGATGTGGCACCCTACTCGTAGAAAACCTAACGCCCGTATTCCAAATTTCAGAGATCGAGGAGAAGTCTTCTAGAATACGACACTGCTTAGCATAGAACAAACCAGCTTTATATTATTACACGAATATGATTACAAGGTCTCCAATCTTACAATGAATAACATCGGCACGGCGACACTACGCCATCCTCAGTTGCTCTATGCAAGCAGCAGAACAACTCGAAGCAGTGGAATAACTCTAGCAGCGGAAAAACTACTGGCAGCGGAACAACGGCGACGGTGGTGAACTCCAATCCGCAGGGACTCTGGCTGGAACGCTTATCCTAGCTCGCGAACACCGGAACAACACCAAACAAGCAAGCAATCCAGGCATGACCTGCAAGCTGGCATGACACGCCAGGTCAGTACATTGAATGTACTTGCAAGCTCACAATTAACCAGAAGCATTCAAGACAAACAACATCATGGCAATTACAAATTAATCAGGGATTAATATGAGATCCTCATAACAACATGACATGAGCAACATGATATCCAAAGTAATATTCCAAGATAATACCAGATACCATCATGAAAATAATCATAATAGCCACTAAGAATCCAAAGGCAACATGAACATGATACAGCTAGAACAATATGAGCATGACATGACCATATGAATCTGATGATACTAGCATGCAACATGATGACACTATATGCATTATCTATTCTGCTCGAGTTATCTCGTAACCATCACACGCATCACTTACCAACCTCGGACATCACACGATCATCTCAGGATCAAATCAAGCTTGGTATAAACAATACCGCAGTAATCATTAAATGACCACAAGGAGCTTGATCTTTACCCACGATTCTCGCACAATATCTTGAATATCCAACAACTTGGTATCCTCGATACCACGGTGATCATTCCGGCGATCACAACCATGACCAACACTTGGTCTCAAACCGTGATCCTTACGGCGATCACAACCACGACCAATATTTGGCCCGCGATCCTTACGGCGATCACAACCAACTTATCTCATCACCGAACCGGGTTGTCATTAATCACGTTATTATTAATCTGTTGACTCACGGTGGGACCGACCTGAATCGGGACCTTATCAGCGTAGCGCCTATCGATAGATTTAATATACACTCTGCAGAGGTTAGCACTGCTTGTACCCACACCACGGAACCCATGGCCTCGCACTCCCATTCGGGTGGACCAACGGAGTTCTAACAAAACCGATCTATTGTCATGACACTCTCCCGGCCACTCCGACCCACTCCCAACTGGGCTAGTCCTGGGTGGCCCCGTGTCTACAAAAGACACCCCACCACCGTCGTGGTCAAACTC
This sequence comes from Aegilops bicornis, assembly GCA_021605145.1. Classification (NCBI taxonomy): domain Eukaryota; kingdom Viridiplantae; phylum Streptophyta; class Magnoliopsida; order Poales; family Poaceae; genus Aegilops; species Aegilops bicornis. The sequence continues at coordinate 608,654,647 of CM038670.1, read as the reverse complement.
CCTCACGGGGACCGGATCCATAAAAACAATGGGCACACACGGATATGTCTGCTTACCGGGCCAGAGTACGCACGCCCATAACCTTCCCTTGTGGGAGGCACCGGCGAGATGCACGACAATAGACCCGGTTAGGACCCCCCATAAGGTAAGCGTGGTTGCACTGGTCAGTTTCAATCTGGCGGCACCATGACTCAGCCAACAGTTGTTCAAGTTCAATTAAATCCGGTTAAACTTGAATGCAAAATGCTGAGCCATGATAAAATAACATGACGCAATTACAATGCATGAACATGATATCAACATAGGCATGGGATGCAACATAATTGTCCATCATATCGACTATGAAATAATCTCAAACTGAACTTGGCATAATGACGAGCATAAATATTACAAGTGCAACACTACTCATAGTATAACATAACATGACCACTAGCATCAACCATAAATAACATGCAAGAACTTATCAATAACATCACCGAGTAGCACTTAACCAACTAACAAAGAAAGGAACAACGATATTAACAAGATTGACAACCGATGTTAGTCATTTCATCAAGAACATGACCAAACCCAACATGTACTACAATCAAGCATGGCAATATGAAAGTAATACTAGCAACTAGCAAGGCATGATGACCAGGTGCATAACAACATAGCAAACCAGTAAGCACTACCCACAAACATTACCGAAACAACGATAACCATATTCTAAACAAGCAAGCATTTAATAAATATTCAAGTTGAAAACCATGGCTACTGCATGACTATCATGCAAGTGGGTATTGTGGCTTGCCTGGGGATGAAGAAGGCACCGGGGAGAAGTGCGAGAAACTCGCGGAACGAATCGCCGGAAAACGTACTCTCTCGGAGGGGGCTGAATAAGGGCAAGGGCATAAAGGTCATTTTCACAGTGCCAAACCATAGTGAAAGCATGACCAACATAACGGGCTCAACGAAACAAAGAAGTGAGCGTTGGTTTCACCTTATTTGGAGCTACGGATAAAAAGTTATGGACGTTTTTCTGCCAGGGACCCATCTGTAATGAAAATCTTTTCAACCAGGGGTCTGAACAGAAAAAGTGAAAGCGTAATTGGGGAAATACGTTTTCACCTTATCCATATGACCAGTGGCGGGGCTGACGCGTGCGGGTCCCACGGGTGGGGCCCGTCACTTATCCACGTGGGCTGGGCTGGTCAATGGCCAGAGGCCGACAAGTGGGGCCGAGAGGGGCGCGAGACCCACTGGCAGGGGCCAGGCTGGCGCGTCGTCGTCTTCTTCCTTGCCCTGGCCCGACCGAAGCAGAGGAGGAGCGGAGACAGGGGAGGAACGGCGAGGGGACCGGCCAGCTTAGGCCATCTCCGGCCAGGGCGAAGCCACCGGCGGGCGCGACCCGGTGCGGCGCTCCCATCCCCGACCAGAGGGAGGCGCGGGAAGGCCAGGAGCTGCGATGGGATGCGGCGGCAGGAGGTGACAGAGGGCTCGGGCGACGAGGTTCGCCGGTGATGTGGGCAGCTCCGGCGGGGGCTGAGGGGTTCGGGCGGCTCAGTGGGACGAGGGGAAGACGATGGGGGAGTCGGGGAAGCAAGAGGAGGCTCGGGACGGCCGGACGAGCTGGAGGGCGAACGGCGGAGGCGGCGGCCGAGCTCCGGGAGGCGCGGCCAGAGGCACTCCGGCGAGGGTAAAAGGGTTGGGGTGGCTCGTGGAGATGAGGGGAACCTCGTGGACTGTTTGAGTGAGGATTAGGGGGAAAACACACCACACCTTGATTAGCCTCACGGGCAGGGAATATATACAGTTTACAGCCCCGCCTGGAGATCATGGGGGAGTTCCACGACCTGGGATCGTGCGCCACTACGACAGAGGGCAAGCAGCACGATCCAACCTCAACTACCTAGCGTATGTGCTACGTACAGGAGTGGATATGAGCACATGCGATAATAGGTGCAAGTATAGTCTAACACCGTGATCGTGGCGTAAATCACCGTGACGCAAAGACTGGACTGAACTCGAGAAAAGCGTCCGAGGGCAAGCCTTTGGTCATGATGTCGGGCGAAGCTGCCGAGTGGGGATGTGAAGGACGCGGAATTGGCCCAATGCCACGCGTTCGCGGACGAAGTGGATGTCAAGCTCCACGTGCTTCGTCCGGCGGTGGTGCACTGGGTTGGCGGAGAGGTAGACGGCGGACACGTTGTCGCAGTAACACCAGCGTGGCCTTGTGCATCGAGCGAGCTCGCCGAAGTAGTCGACGGAGCGAGACGCTTTTCGGCGGCACGGCGTTGGCGACGCCGCTGATTCGGCCTCCGCCTTTGGGCGGGACACCGCCGTCGCTGGCGCTGGAGGACGAGAGACGACCGCGTCGCCGAGGTAGACGACGGCCGGACGTGGAACGGCGTGTGTCGGGGCAGCCCGCTTGATCGGCATCGGTGAAGGCACGACATCGAGCGTACGAGGCGCCGGGAGATGGAGACCGAGGGATGTCGTGCAGCGCATGTCTGCAGAAGACCCGCTTGACCAAAGCGAGATGGCACTCGCGTGGGTCATGCATGTGTAGGCGAACTCGTTGGACGGCGTAAGCGAGCTTCGGGGCGGTGATGGTGAGGTCTGCAGGCCTCCAAAGCAATGCTTGATGGCGAGCAGTCGTCCACCACGAGGGCCATCGGCAGCAGCGGCTTGGCCTTAGTGTCGATGGGCGTTGGGGAAGGACGGCGAGCTTCCATGCCGGCGATCGACAAGCTCTTCCGCGTCTTGTTTTGGCACAGGAAAAAAGCCGCGCCGTGCGTGTCACGCGAATGCCGAGGAAGAAGTGGAGATCGCCGAGGTCCTTCATCGCCATAAATTCACCGGTGAGCTGGGCGACGACGCCGAGAACGGCAGCGAGCGAGGCGGTGAGCACGATGTCATCCACGAGGAGGAGGAACGCCGTGTCCACGCGCGATGGTAGACGAACAACGACGAGTCGGAGCGGGTGGCCACGAAGCCCACAAAGGGCGGCGAGGAAGCCAGAAAGCCGGAGGAACCGTGCACGCGGCCTGTTCAGCCCGTCTGGCGACTTGGACTGCAGACATGGTGAGGGCGCTTCGGGGTTAAGCCGGCGAGTTGAAGGCGATGAACCTCCTCGGCGAGTGTGCCATGGAGGAAGGCGTTGGAGACGTCAAGTTGGTGCACCGCCAACCGCGAGATGCAGCGAGGGTGAGCACCGTCGCGAATCATTGCCGGCTTGACGACCGGAGAGAACGCGTCTCGCCGTGGTCGATGCCGCAAGACGCCGGCGAAAGCCGCGCACGACCCACCTGGCCTTGTACCGCTCCAGCGTGCCGTCGGCGTTCATCTTGTGCTTGAAGAGCCACTTGCCGGTGATGAGGTTGGCACCAGGAGGCCGTGGCACCAGCGTCCATGTTCGGTTGCGAACAAGTGCATCGTGCTCAGCCCGCATGGCGGCGAGCCAGTTGGGGTCACGCACCGCCACCACGAACCGAGCTGGGCACCGGCGAGATCTCCGTTAATGGTGGCGGCAGCGGCGTCGTAATGCCAGGTTAGGCGAAATATCCTGTTGGCGCGGGTGACCGTAGCGTCGGTGGTGGCGGTGAAGCGCGACGGCCGTGGACGAGGCGTCCGTGCTTTCGAAGAAGAGGTGCTCGACGAAGAGGTTCCCGTGGTGGAGCCGTCGTTGGCCGACCAGGCCCGTATGGGAAGCCGAGGATGGCGCTGGGCGGGAGCCACCGGAGTGGACCGCCGAGCCCCGTGGCGAGCTGAATCTTTGTCTGGGCATGTCGGCCGTGTCCGAAACGGGCAGCCGCATTTAACGCACGGGGGAGTGGGCACCTGCACAACAGTGGGTGAAATACGAGCCGCAGGAGGAGGTGCTGACGCGGCGTCCGGCGGCGAGGCGAAAGGGAACACGTCCTCGTGGAAAACCACATGCCGGGAAGTGAAAACGCGGCGAGAGCGGATCGAAACACGGTAGCAGCGGTGGTGCAGGGGTACCCAAGGAAGATGCACGCGGTGGATCGGCGATCAAGTTTGTGGTGCGATTGCGAGGTGAGGTTGGGGAAGCAAAGGCAACGAAGACACGAAGGAGGGAGTAGTCGGTGGCACGCCTAAAAGCATCTCGATGTGGTGACCGCGCGCTTGATGGAGTGACATGGCGGCGGTTGAGCGGTATGTGGAAGTCTTGAGAGCTTTGGCCCAAGCTGCGGCATGGAAGCGTGAAAGAGGAGTCTTGTGGACGCCGTGGTTGAGAGTTCGGAGGGTACGCTCAGCCTTGCCATTTTGCTGGCTAGTGTAGGGGCACGAGGCGGAAGTGGGTGCCGTGGCGAGCAAGTAGAGCACGCAGACGGTGTGGTTATCAAACTCGCGCCCATTATGCATTTTGGAGGCGCAAGGATGGGGAGCTGAAACTGAGTTTGAGCGTCTGCGAAGAACTCTGTCGAGGATGGAGAAAATTTCAGATTTGTGTTTGGAGGAAAAGTCCATGCATAGTGTGTATAGTCATCGAGCACAACCAAGTAAAACTGATATCCGGAAATGCTTACAATGGCGGCGTCCATACATCAAGGTGCAAAGTTTGAAAGGGAAACAAACTGAAACTAGAAGATGACTGAAATGGTAGTCGTGTGTGTTTGCCTAAACGACAAAGCGGAGCACACATGCGGTGTGACTTGCTGAATTCAGGTGTGGTGCAGTGGGATCTCGTAAATGGCGAAGACGCTACGGCGTGACCAAGTCTCTGGTGCCACAGGTCGGTGGCGGCTACACGGCAAACGGAGACGACGGAGTGGTGGCCAGGCGGCCTGAAGTCTGATCATCGCCCGGAATCACATCGGAGGATCGCCACCCTGGTTGAAGGTCCTTAGCGGAGAAACCGCACGCGTCAAATTCAGCGATTCTTGGGTTATCTCGGCAGAGTTGTGAGCGAGAAAGGAGATTCTTAATGATGGAAGGAATGACGATGACATTGCGGAGCTGGATCGGCGAGTGCCGCCCGATCGAGGAGCCGTGCCCATGTGTGTAATGGGTAGGCATTCACCGCTACCAACAACGGCGTGAGAAGCGGATCGAGAGGGTGGACAGAGAGGAGGTTACCAGGGGCGAAGACATGTGCGGCTGCCGGAGTCGAGATACCACTCACAGGAGGTGCGAGAAGAGGATGGCCAGCGGTGGCGGCTATGGAGAGCAGCCTGAAGGGACGCCATGTCCCACGTTGGTGACGGAGAAGGGCGACGGCCCGGCCTGGGTGTTGTAGTGTGGCGGTAGCGTAGCGGTGGGTAGGCACCAGGCGAGCCGTGAAGCAGCGATGGGGCGCCGTTAAGCGCGGGCGTACATAACTTCTTTGAAGAGTACCGAGCCGTGGGCGAGAACGCCGGCACCAGGCGCCGAGCCATGAGCCCACGCTGGGCGAAGGCTGTCCAGGTGGCGCTGGTGCGGCGGGAAACGGCCGGGAGGCGAGGTAAGGGCGACGGCGAGGAGCAATGTGGGCGCCTGACCGCCATTGCCACGACATGGCCAGCGCCAGCGCCGCGCCCTTATTGGTTGGTGTTCTTTGCGCAGCGAGTGGGAGGTGTCGATGGAGAACATGACGGCTGACCAGGGCATGAGTGGACTGCAGCCGAAGCGGTATTGGCGCGGTGTTCCTCGAGAAGGAGGAAGGCGCACTTTGAAGGAAGGAGGAGGGGCACTGCGAGGTCACATGGGGAATGACGGAGTGGCGACGGTTGAGGCCGTGTAGGAGGTGGAAAACTGGCGGCGTATCGGTGACCGGCTGGCCCAGTCCCGGAGTTGGTCGGTGAAGTTCTTGAGTTTGGTGCGATCTTGCATGACCGACATGTCTCCACGGACGGCGGCGTGGTACTCGGCGTCGGCGGTAAACAGCGGGCGAGGTGGTTGTCGCGGAACAGGCCGTCGATGGCGGTCCACACAGCGATCACCGTGTCCTCGGGGTGCATGGCGGCATCGAGGAGCTCCGGCGCGATGGTGGTGTAGAGCGATGCTGCAGCGACATGGTGACCATGAGCCACTCGGGGTGGTCGAGGCAGAGCGCCTCGGGATCGACATGGTCGCGAGCCCAAACATCCCGATAGCGGTGTCAAGTGGCGGCGCCATTGGGTGTAGTTTCGGCGAGGAGGTCGGCGTGGCTGGAACATGGCGGCGGATGTCGACGGTTTGCGACCGCAAGCGAGGGGATGGAGGGAGGTGGGGCGCCACGGCCACCACGCATAGCGGCAGAGCAGCGAGCGGTGGCCAGCGGGAGGGGCTGCAGGTGGAAGCGGTGGCCTTGAGAGCGAGGAGGGCTGAGTGGAGCGGCGGCGAGGGGGACAGCAGGCGGAGCGTCGCCGTCGTCGTGCTCCATGGGAGCGGAAGCGGGATCGGAAATATCTGATACCATGTTTGAGTGAGGATTAGGGGGAAAACACACCACACCTTAATTAGCCTCACGGGCAGGGAATATCTCTGATTCTGACCCCTTTGGAGATCATGGGGGAGTTCCACGACACAGGATCGCGGCGCCACTACGACAGAGGGCAAGCAGCACGATCCAACCTCAACTACCTAGCGTATGTGCTATGTACAGGAGTGGATATGAGCACATGCGATAATGGGTGCAAGTATAGTCTAACATGGACAACTTGGGAGGAGGAGAGGAGGCTCGTGCTCGCCGAAACCAAGGAGGAACCGCGGCGGCCGAGGCGAACAGAGACGAACTCCGGCGAGATGCCGTTGCTCCGGTGGGCTAGGAGGGACTAGGAGGGTCTTGGGAGCTGCGGGAGAGCCTAGGGTTCCTTATATAGGTAGAGGGGGAAGGCTCTGGAGCTCACGGGCGAGCTCCCGACCAACCATTAATGGAGGGCAGAGGCTGGGCATGGCACGGGCATGGCGTTTGCAACACATTTAAGGAGAACTACGCCGATCCATCGACGCAGGGCGATGCAGGGCATCGTGGGGAAGCTCCAGGACATGAATGGAGGTCGAGACGAGGAGGGAGGAGACGAGCACAGTTGCCGGACCGATCCAGAGCTTGCACTGTGCATGACGCCAGCATGATCACCACGGCCTCTGGTGCAAGCGGCGTGGTGCAGCCGGGCCGACCATGCCCAGTGGAATGACCCTAGTGACCTAAGTATAAATGATGAAACAAATCGTTCCAGGGGCAAAGAAGTGATTTGCACTTAGCTCCAAAGTAAACCAGAAGCCAAGTATTTGTGTTGTGCAGTGGGGACACCAGCTAGGTAACTGAGTAACTAGCTTGTCTGGGAGGTTTAACTATCGAAGGACTTTCATCTTGGAGGTTTTGAGGGTAAAAGGATCAAGATTTACTGCAGTTGCTTTGCAACTGCCAAAATGGTCCAGAAATGAAGATCATGATGGTGCACTCACATGGAGTGTCCACTTGAGCTCAAATTGGGCAAAGATTAGTAATTTGGTCATATGATGATGCTGTAAAAAGCTCATGCCAAATGGACAAGCCAAAATGGCACTTTCTTCACAAACATCATTTCTGTCCAGAAACTTGGAATAATATTGGTGATCAAATGGATCAATGAAATGATGCCAAAATGGGTGGAGAGATGTTTTATGAGTAGAAGAATGATATGGTAATTTACCAGGATTTTGTAAGCAATATAAAATATACTTGCTTCACAACCTGAAAATATTGCCAGAAACAAAGATTTGCTCCTGTGCTCACATAGATGATTGGATGGGGCTGAAAAAGGGTGGAAGGGGTTAATATGAGCACATTAAAGAGTGTGCAAAATTTAAACTCATTTGGGTACTCCTATCTAGTACTTCATTCACAAAGCCTTCTGTTTGACAGAAACTTTGAAAATTCACTGAGGAAGATTGGCTAGGCAAATAAATTTTAACTTGTGCATGGGGCAATTATTTGGACATATAAACATGCCCAAAAATGTTGGGAGTCAATAGGAGAAATATAAATGACACTTCCTTCACAAAGTGCCATTCAGGGCAGAATAGAAAAAGGAATATTGGGGAATTATTTCTGAACATGGCAATGAATTTTTTTGCCATATTTGATCAAGATATGACCCAAATAATTTATGAGAATTATTTGGGAATTTTTGGAGTGATGGAAATATAGGTTGCTTCACAACCTAGGGCAATTTGAGTTATTCCTTTAATAGAAAAGGAATATTCCCAATAAAAAGAATATTGGGATTTGGGCTAGGATGGAAATGACAGGGTCTAGGGAAGTATTTGGGAATGACAAGCCACTCTGGAAGCAAAGAAGATGTCATCTTCTTCAGTTTCCAGACCACAAAGCCACGAAAAAGAAAACTCAGGCAAAACCTCGGAAAAACAAAAGAAAAAGAAAGGGCCAAAAATCAGGCTGTCACAAACCTTACCCCCTTAAAGAAATCTCGTCCTCGAGATTTGGTTGCTCAGGGAACTAGTATGAATATTCTGACTTAAGGAAACCGTTTCCAACTCGGCTATCCTTTTTCCTTTATTGTTGTTCCCACTAAATTTTCATCTGACTGGCCCTGGGGTGGTTTGATTCACGGTATCCTCCTTTTGACAGATCTTACCTTGCTTGTTCATGCTTATATAGGCTCCAATTTCTTTTTAGATCTGCTGACTAGCTAAGTGTGATTTGATTATCACGACTGAAATATATGTCCGTCTCACAAATCCAAAAGTGATTTCCGCTGGGTGTGCCATCGGGTACTGACAACCTTTCATGTAATAATGATTAGAATTTATTGATGAAAACTCAAGCTCTGACTCATTGCATTGGGTTTCTCCACTAAATGCAGGTCCTTTGGGTTCCAAATAGTGAGTTAAAACATAACCGTTTCCTGACAGATTCTGACTCATCGCAGAAGTTTCTGAATCATCTTAACTGGTTCCATTGTCGTGAGTATCGGATCCGTACCAAATATTTGATTGTCTCCTGTCGCGGCCAGCATAAAGGGTTTGGCCTGTATGACGATAATATCTGCAGACTTGGGCGACGGTGGTTACGACGGAAAATTTTGTTCACGACGGGCTATCCATGATGATTCATATAAGTGAGGACTCAAAGCTTCGCATCGTTATTCCTCATGCCGATTACTCATGCTGTAGGAATACCCATGTGGATCAATACTGACTTAGGTTGTCCGGGGGATCTGCACCATGGGGGTCGTGTACAATTTTTATACCTGCATCACTGGTATTGCTCCTTCATTATTGTTTTCTTGGTCTGTATTCTTGGCTGAAAGAGCTGGGTCATATTGCTTCTTCATATCACCATAGGTACCGCTTGCGCAGTTTTTCGCAATCGTAGCTTATCCTCATTTTTCCGACAGTGGTACCCCATTAAATGGCGGTGTTCAACACCCTCGAGTTCGACTTGAGCCCACTGACATCGTCAATCCTCATAATCCTTTGTCATACTGCGGTGTATACTGGCTTTCTTCTCTTAACCATCCTCACGTGGTTGTCAGATCCTCATCCGAGTGACTTGTAAGGTCTTGGTGGTATGCTCACCGCATATATATGAGAATCTGATTCCCGTGACAGACGTGTATTCTGACTGATTCTTGCCTCTGACCAAAAATGTTGCGGATCTGATTCTGGGATTCACTGCCCATGCCGTCAATTCACAGCGTACTACCTTATACCAATGTCTTACTGAGGAAGATTGGCTGGCTTGTGCTCGAAACTTTCATCGAACAGCTTGCTGAAGAAGACTGGGTATCGTGATTCAAAAGCTTACCCCCTTAAAGCACTACAAAAAAAAAAGACACATCCGTGACATTTTGGGCCGAACGAATTTTTTTCCTGTCATACATATGACACTTCTATGATGATAATTGTGACAAAAACCGGAATCATCATAGATGTGGTGGACTCCTACTTCTATGACAAAAAATCATGATAGAAAATGGGCTTTTCGTCCTGGGCGGGCCGGAGACGCAGCTGCATGACATTCTTTGGGCCGTCCATGACGGAAAAAACCATGGTAGAAGCGAGGGGAGGAAAATTTCGTGGAGTTGGCGGTTACGGTGGGAGGTCGGGGCCGACCGATGCGCTGCTTTCTCGTGACACGTACGCGTGCGTGTGCGTAGGCGTATTCTAATCAACCCGAAGCGAGGCGTTGGGCTCTAATGAACCCGAGCTATTGCACCGCAGTTACGCTAAGCATCGAACTCGAAGCGATCGATCGATGGTCATAATCGAACCCGATGGAGCGATTCTTCGCTGCTGCCGCTAATGAAGCCGATCGATTGATGAGCGATGGCGTTGCGGGGGTGGGGGTGGGGGTTGGATGAACAGTGAGCGGTGGCGTTGCCACTGGATGAACATTACCCCGTGGGGTGGAGGGCTGGATGAACATAGATGGTGGAGGGGTGGCCGTGGTAGGGGTGGTTGAACAGACCCCATGGTGTGGAGGGCTGGATGAACAGTGGACGGTGGAGGGTGGTTGAACGATGGCGGTGGAGTAGCGCAGCGGTGGAGGCTGGATGAACATGAGCCCGTGGAGGTGGAGGAGGTCGATGGTAGCCCGTGGAGGCTGGAGGAGGTCGATGGTGGAGATGAACAGGTATCCTGTGGAGTCCGTTTTTGCGATGCGCCACACCTCCCGATGAACAGGACCCCCATTTCATTTGTAGGAGGTCCGTTTAGAGTCTTTTTGCGATGCGCCACACCCTTCCGATCAACAGGACCCCCGTTTATTGTAGGGACGCCTGCTTCCTCCGTTTTGCGGCACGCCACACCCTCCCGATCACACAGGACCCCGTTTCGACCGTAGGGAGGTCCGTTTCCTCCGTTTGCAAGACGCCACACCCCTCCCGATCAACAGGACCTGTTCAACGAGCGTAGGAGGTCCGTTTCCTTCGTTGCGGCACGCCAGCCTCGTTCCATCGCTTTATTCTGTCCAAGCCCTCCCGATGAACACGACCACGCATTCCGTTCCGACCCAGCGGTTGGCTCCCCATGAACACGCATTTGACGACGCTGTTTCTCCATTCCGACCCAACCATGTACGTGCGCGAGTAGGCATTCGAGACCTTGCCCGTATGTATGTGACGCGTGGTCAGTATTTTCTTTTCTTGCACCTCGCCGCTGTAATGCAGACGTGCAGTACATCTCACGCGCGCTCTACTACGACACGTGCGCGCCTCTACATCGACCAGTATGTACGTACACGTCGACCAGAATGACAACGCTATGTACGCTTCGACCAAGTGGGTCCCGACTGTCAGGCACTTCCTTGCCTGCGAAGATGTAGCTGGTGGGTCCCAACAGTCAGGGGGGCGAATCGTTTTTTTCCGGACGCTCTTCCTTGCGTGCGAAGATGTAGCTGGTGGGTCCCAGCAGTCAGGGGGGCGAATCGTTTTTTTGCTCGGACGCACTTCCTTGTGTGCAAAGATGTAGCTGGTGGGTCCCAGCAGTCAGGGGGAAACATTTTTTTCGCAAAATATGGTGGCCCGTCCAGTGGGTCCCCGCTGTCAGGTGGAGGAATAATTATTTTGCACGTAATAAGGAGGCACTTCCTTGCTGCGGCCGTGGACCCAGCTGTCAGCCTCTCCACGTACAATCCACGTCTGATGGAAGCCGTTCCTTGACCACGTTGACCACGCCGCGCTGAGAGCACCAGGGCGGTGGACAACGGCGAGGCCTAGGAAGGGGACGATGCGGCGCCGGGGAAGACGCGGCAGTGGATGCCCACGCGTAGAGGAGTACGAGGGTTCACTGGTTCGCTGCGGTGTGAGGCTGCCATCGCCGCAGAATAACAGGGGGTGTGGGTGAGTAGAGGGATGGCCTGGACAGCGGTGGGAGTAGTAGGGGGCGGTGACACCTCCGCCGCATCGCAGACGGCCATGGGAGGTAGGAGCACGAGGCACGACCGGCGCTGGTTTGGGCGGCTGGAGCAAGAAGACCAGAGGTTGAAGAAGCACTACGGCCGTTGGATGGACATCGTACGGTCACTGGAGCTAGAATCATGCATATTGACTAAGTTGACAAAGCCCTCCGTCCCGTCAACTTAGTAGGCCCACAAGTCAGCTCGCCACTATCCGGGTCCCGGCTAATAGGGGAGTATTCATTTTGTGCGTAATAAGGAGGCACTTCCTTGCATGCGAAGATATGGCTGGTGGGTCCAGCCGCTGTCAGCGTGATAACGTTTTTTCAGGAAATATGAGGCCCTTTCGGTGGGTCCCCGATGTCGTGGAGGAATCATTATTTTGCGGCGTAATAAGGAGGCATTTCCTTGCGTGCGGCCGTGGACCCGGTATCGGCCTCTCCACATCTGATCCACTTCAGATGCATGTCGGTTGTTGACCACGTTGACCAGGCCGCGCCGAGAACACCAGGGCGATGGACGACGGCGAGGCCTACGAAGGGGACGATGCAGAGGCAGGGAAGACTCGGCAGTTATTTCCCACACGGAGGGGAGTACGACTGTACGAGGGTTTACTGGTTCGTCTGCCGTCACCGGAGAATAACATTAGGTGTATGTGAGTAGAGGGATGGCTAGGCCAGCAATGGGAGAATCTGATGGGGCGGTGAGGGTCAAGGCAAGACAAATGATCATGAGGAGGAGGGAGCAGCGGCGATCCCTCGGCGCTTGTTTGAGCGGCTGGAGCAGGAAGAGCAGAGATCGAAGAAGCACGACGGCCGTTGGATGGACATCGTATGGTCACTGGAGCTAGAATCGTTCATATTGACTAAGTTGACAAAGCCCTCCATCCCCGTCAACTTAGTATGCCCACAAGTCAGCCTCCCACCATGGTGGGTCCCAGCTAGCAGGGGGAGTATTCATTTTTCTGTGCGTAATAAGGAGGCACTTCCGGTTGGTCCGAGCTGACAGCGGGGGGAACATTTTTTTCGTGAAATACGGTGGTCCGTCCGGTGGGTCCCAGCAGTCAGGGGCAAATGTTTTTTTCATGAAATACGGTGGCCCGTCCGGTGGGTCCCAACAGTCAGGGGGGAAACGTTTTTTCCACGAAATACTGGTGGCCCGTCCGGTGGGTCCCTGGTGTCAAGTGGAGGAATAATTATTTGCGTGTAATAATGGTGCACTTCCTTGCGGCTGCCGTGGACCCAGCTGTCAGCCTCTCCACGTACAGTACTCTTCCGATGGAAGTCGGTCGTTGACAACATTGACCACGCCGCGCCGAGAGCACCACAGCGGTGGACGACGGCGAGGCCTAGGAAGGGGACGACGCGGAGCCGGGGAAGACGCGACATTGGATGCCCACGCGGAGAGGAGCACGAGGATTCATTGGTTCGGTCGCAAAGGTGAGAGGCGACGTCGCCGCAGAATAACAGGGGAGTGGGTGAGTGGAGGGATGGCACGGCCAGCGGTGGGAGTAGTATGGGGACGGTGAGGCCTCCGCGGCAAAGACACCGACCACGGGAGGCGGAGCATGCGACACGACCGGCGCTGCTTTGGTAGTGGGGCAAGAAGACCAGAGGTTGAAGAAGCACTACTCTGACCATTGGATGGACATCGTTGACCACGCCGCGCCGAGAGCACCAGGGCGGTGGACGACGATGAGGCCTACGAAGGGAACAACACGGAGCCGGGGAAGACATGGCAGTGGCTGCCCACACGGTGGAGAGTATGAGGGTTGACTGGTTCGGCCGCCGTCGCCGGAAAATAACAGGAGGTGTGGGTGAGTAGAGGGATAGACATGCCAGGGATGCGAGTATGATGGGGCCGTGAGGCCTGCCCGGCAAGACCGCCGCCACGGAGGCGGGAGCGGCGGTTCCGACGGCGCTGGTTTGGGCTACTGGGCAGGAAGATCGAGATGAAGAAGCACGATTGCCGTTAGATTGACATCTAACGGTCTGATGCTGGTAGAGTCGATTGTTGACTAAGTTTCGTTTTTGCGAAACCTTGTGTACGCATGAACTTGGTAGGCCCACGAGTCAGCCTCTAAATCTGTGGCAGACAACATAAAGCCCATTTGCTATTTTTTATAATTTGCAGCCCATTTGCTAATTCTTAAGTAATTTATTACAGCCCATTTTCTGCCCAGGACCACGGTCAAAAAGTTCAACCTTATTTTGCATATTTCGGTGGAGTCCAGATCTTGTTGTAATCCCAAAATGATAAACATTTTTTAAGAACTTATTGATTTGCCAAAAAAATCGTTTTCTTTTTGTGAGCAAATAAGACGTGGGACAATTGAGTTGGTTTAAGGGAAAACCAGTGGTAAAAAAATCAGCGCTTGGTGGGGAAACAACAAAAATAAGGATGTAAATATGAAAAGGGAATTTCATGTGTTTTCAATTTAATGATACGTGTATATGAACTAATAAAACTATAGGTAGAGATTAGAAAACGGATGTAGGACATGCGTTTCAAGAGGAAAATAGAACTGGGCTGTGTGTTTGATTCAGTAAAAAAAACTGCTTGCGGATGTTGTAAGACAAAAAAATATAACTTCTTATTTGGCGGGCGAGAGACCGATGAGATACCTGCTGGATCTTTGTGCCCGTTGTCATCATGGGCTGGGCTGTTAAAAACAAAACCAACCCCGGCGATGCAGCCCAGTTGAAACTTACTCGACCTGAAAAAACAATATACGTGCTCAATAAGCGAGAGAATTCTGCAAATGCATCGATAACCGGGATGCAACACGGATATTGTTTTTTTATCGTGATAATAAGTGCATGCACTTGTTTCGAAAAAATTGGAGAACTGGGAATTCGAACGGCGGGTGCTTATGCTACCCTTCAAATAAAAATCAGGTGCCTGAAAATTCGTTCCGAAACAAACGATTCAACTTTATATCCACGCCGACCCTCGACATGATGGTTGGAAGCAAATGCAAGTTCATACCAAAAGATCGTTAACAACAATACCAACTTGCAGACAACAAGGTAGTACAACTACCAATACCTAACTAACTTATAATCTTTTTACTCACGGCCCTAGTGTTAAATGCGGTAGAAAATCTTGTAGAGGACGATTCCGCTCCTTCTCTTGCTCCAGGTCCCCGAGGTGGTACTGGTGCATCACCCAGTTGGTCCTCTGCTGGTCGAAGTTCTTGTTGGTGTGCAGCACCAGAACCTTTTTGCTGCCCGTCTGCCGGCTGTTGACCATCACCGGCAAGGTATTGCCGGTCTTGTGCCACATCGCCTGCATGCCGCACTGATCAGATTCTTGCGACGCACCACGTGCCCCTTTTGAACGCATACGAATTGCTACTTGGAAGAATTGCTTCCTTAGGCCACTCGATGTGATACTGCAGTATTGTGGAATACAGGTTTTAGTGTACGTAGTTGGCATTTTTATAACATCTTTGGCATGTTGCAGTCACTTGTTTCACTTTTTATTAACTGTCAAATTTGTAATTGCTTCACCAGGTCCGCGTCTAAAAAGAAAAATAGAGCTATAAACAAAGGAATATGTTTGTGCAAGTAGACGGCCGATCGGTGTCTTACCTGGAAGTTTCTCAGGTTGGGTGTAGCATATCTTTGTGCTCACGATCAATGGTTGGTATGAACAAATCAATGAGAGACTGAAATCTCGTATTGTCAAAGACTCACTTTGGCCTCAAGGTGCTCGATCAGCTCTGATCCATGGGATCGAACTTGACGCCTTGACCGGCACCGGCCAATCCTTCTTCGACTTGCATCGGGTAATTCTAGTTATATGGTACTCAATGTATGATCAATCGATTTTTTAAGTGAATGATGAAAGATTTCGACAGATAAGTGGTACTCCAAATCTGAAGTCCGAATACCGAACAACACGCCGGGATTCTTGTGTCACTTCACGCGGCAGCGTGTTGTCACGCCAATTCAATGTGTGGACATGATGAATAATTTGACCGACGTATACTAGTATCTGCCTTTGTACTACTTACTAGTCGTATTTAGTGTCACAATTTATACATAGGTTTAACTAACAAATGCACGCTTGAAGCCTAATCGATATATATATATATATATATATATATATATATATATATGGCTTACAAAGATCTCCATCATCATTATCAGTACATCCTACGCAGGTGAGTTAGGATGCACTTGATCCTAGGAAGGTATCTATCCTTCAAACCAGAGGAGTGCTTGAAACTAACAACAGTACATAATATCCAACAAAAGAGGGTTGTGCTACAATAGCAGAATACATGGCTCAGTCTAGATATCAGCACGAATCAAGTTGTGCATATTTGCTGTTGGCATGAACCACATCGCCGCATGTCGGGTTTGCAAAAGCCATCCATCGCGTGGAAGCTTGATGCCTTTCACACACTGAAG
This sequence comes from Aegilops bicornis, assembly GCA_021605145.1. Lineage (NCBI taxonomy): Eukaryota > Viridiplantae > Streptophyta > Magnoliopsida > Poales > Poaceae > Aegilops > Aegilops bicornis. Next base: position 608,638,423 of record CM038670.1, on the reverse strand, counting down.
ATTACCTGGCAACAAGCTGTGTTGATGAATCTCTGGATATGGTGATTCATGAAACCCATGGTATGATGTGTAAACACAGCCCCCCCTCGCGAATGGAAGTTGCGTAGCACAGTAATCATCGCCGGTGATATGATCGGTGATTGGTTGGATGATCGGATAATTGAGCCCGAGGAACAAGGAGTGGTTGCCGAGGCTATAAACCCGCCTCCAGTTGAATACGCCTGGCCCAACGGAGCTGGGATCTTTCTCGAACACGAAGCAGCCAAAGCCAACACCCCACACATTGTACTGCATGTGGTTTGATGTAATGGTTTGGTCAATTTGGTACGTGCGAATGAGCATCAAATGACCGCCGTCAGCTGAACGAGCGATAAACCACCACCCGTCGGCTGGTATGATTCCAGGTCCTGGAATCATGAAGGCCAGCGCATTCGTCTGTTGCAACAATTCAAATTGGAGACCAAAAGGACAAAAATAAACAATCATGTTCAGAGTATGTGTGGAATTAAGATTATTATAACAGTGACACATATCATAGATAGACAATTGCAATGCCGTGGTCATAATCATACCCCAAGTTAAAAAATAAGCCAATGGCTTTCATATTCTAGCAACATGTCATGGTTCAAACATCATGTAACAATGAGAGGAAAACAGCTATGACAGCGCCTACTCATATTCTACCATAGCACTTACTACTCCTGTTCTCATATCAACTCTAAGCAATAACATGCGTTGTTATAAAAATCTTGTAAACGAGAGTAACATATAGCAATCATGATGTTATGCTCATAATATGTATTCTAACAATCATTAGATGACAATTGTTCTCATATCAACTCTAACAATAACATGTGTGGTCATAAAAATCTAGGAAATGAGAGGAACACATAGCAATGATGTGGTTATAGACATGGTATGCATTCTAAATTTGTAAGAAATGAACAGACAGTCGTATTGATAAGGTAAAGATGAGATGAGATAGAACAATTACACGACGATAGATTCCACCAGTATAGGAAGCCAATCTGTGCGTCGACCGCGTAAACGATGCCATCGTGCACTATAGCATCAGACAGAAATGTTACCTCAACAGGATTGATGATGAGCCATAACCATGTATGGCGACCGGATTCCAGATAGACTAATCCCATGTTGAACAAGGCAATGAGCTTGTAATCCATGTAGTCTTCGATGGTGTGGGCACTTCGCAGATTACAACTTTCTCGCAAACAGAGGTCGAGCCAAAAGCTTGACGCGTCTCGCGTAGTAGGCAGGAGTGTCCGCGGACGCGAGGCTCGATGTCGGCGGTATCCAACGATGGAAGGGTGATCTCTCGCTGGGTGTAGATATCCACGAGACGCCACGAACTACCGGTGTGGTGGATGAGGACGATCCAGTTGGCCTTCATGCCCGCCCAGTAGTGGCCGCGCATGAAGGACAGGTGGACGGGTAGTGGTAGCATGTCGAGGGGCACCACGGCAACCTCCGTAGGATCGTCAAGTCGGTGTATGGGCCACCTGCGAGGATCGGGCATCGACAAGCGTGGTGTTTTGAAAAGAGCCCGGCGGTTGCGAGATGAGTAGACGGTACAAAGACACCGAGCATGCGGCCAGTAGACGATCTGAGTAGGTCCATACGACTCTGAATCTGCTCCAAGAGAACATCGGGAGGGAATTCCAATCAGCGGCTCTGCGTGTCGATCGGTTACGCCATTGGGGTTTTCGGTGCTGCGAGCGGTGGGGAAGTGGATTCAAGGCGGCGAAGAAGCTTCTCCTCGTGTGGCCGAAAGCAAAGGAGCGGGGGATATGGTACGCACGAGCTACCAAGGAAGATGGCGCGGGCGGGCGAGCAATGAGCGGGGGTAAATGGCGTGCGGCCAATGATGGGGAAGAGAGGAGGAAGAAGAAGAGAGGAGGAAGAAGAGTGGAAGACGGGGAAGAAAGTGCATTAAATCTCAATTCTACTAGTACTACTACCAGGATATACCGTCCTTCGGAGTGTAAATAGTTACAACGATGACATGTGGGTCTACCACAAGAAGGCCCATATGTCAGTTAATGGAGGACAGAGGTGCGTAGGCATATTTGCGGAAGCATGCTCTACTGGCAAACATGATGGCAGTACTGGGTAAGGCTGATTTAGTAACAACAACACGCTGGTTCAGCTTATTAATTACGTGTCCCATCTGCTGCAGCGTGTATTGTCACTTCACTGCGAAGACTAGTTGAATAGTTTTCTGACCGAGATGGGGAATAATGGATCGAGATGACTTCCTTTCTACAGTATCCCTATGCCTCTACGCTCACTTCACTCATTTTGCTCCGTACCTAGTCACTTGTTGAAATCTGTAGAAAGACAAATACTCCGTATTTGGGAACAGAGGGAGGCTTTTACTCCGTACTATTTGGGAACAGAGGGAGTATCACCATATGGAGGGAACAGAGGAAGCTTGAAATATGAACATGTCAATGGCAGGGAGTAAGCCCCATGCATGCATGCATGCAACATGCAACACTCACACGTACACATGGACGCACGCAACACTCACGCACCCATGCGGCACACAGCACACGACGCAACACACACAGCTCACGCTCAAGTGCTCAACCTACTCCCTACGTCCGTGAAAGACTGTACATTTAGAGATTTACACATTGACAAGGGCATAATTAACGCCCAAAAGTAGCAGACTTATGTGTGCATGCGACCATTGAGATAAGAAGATTAAATGAAGGCCTTTGCATGCTTTGTAATTAAGGATAGTCATGTAGCCTATACCTACAAAGCACAAGTTGGTGCATTAGTCAATCAATATCGATTTAGATTAAAGGCTACATGCATTGGAAGTGTAGATGTACATTATGTACCACACTCTTTGTTTTGTAGCCGATGTACACTCTTTGTTGGAAGACCGAGGGAGGACACGTGCATGCACTCACATACACAGCCAGGGCGGTTCGCGCGCAAGGGTTGGACTCGTGTCGCTACCTGCGTAAAGTTTTGTTTAACAGATTTCTTTGCTCGCTTGGCCGACAGGTGGGACCCAGAAACCAGGTGACAATTTAACGATCAACAAAGTGCCACGCAAAACTATATATAGTGACCGTAAAGAGCGTATTGTTACATACATTGACCGCCAGTGTGTTTTTCTCGTTTCAAATTAAGCCATATTAATCGGAAAGGACGCAGTATGGACTACTACTAGTACTAGTACTCCTTTGATGTGTCCTGTCAACTCGCCGAACGAGGAGAAGCTTGCTTACTACGCCTCTCCCTCGCCCACGCGCGCGGTGGTTCGCAGGACGAGGAGAGGGTTTTGACTACAGCGCCCTCTCCCTCTCCCTCCCTCTCCCTCTCCCTCTCCCTCTCCCTTGCCCTCGCCCTCGCCCTCGCGGTGGACGTGCAGCAGTTCAATCAGTGTTAGATTGCCAGAAGCATATTGTACTGTAGTATCATCATTGTTGGACCTTCCGAAGAGGCGAAGAGCCAAGTGCAAGGTTCACACGAGTCTGAACTGTTGAACCTCCCGAAGAGGCAAAGAGCCAAGCGCAAGGTTTTATAGGAGTTGTCGTCCTAGTAGGAGTGTACTACAACTATAGCGAACGATGCTACTGTATGATGCCGCCACGTCACGTATATCCAAAGCTGTGCCACCTTTTTTCTCAAAGAGCGTGTTGGAGCCCGTGCAACAACCACACAAGTTGCACATACACATAACACATTTACTAGTAATAAATTCTAAAGGACAAATGCCAGTATACCACACAAGTTCATCTCCAATTCATGTGATAAATTTGTGCACGACTAGTCTACATATATTCACAGCGCTACCGTTCACAATTACCGTACTCCACTTACACGTTATAGATAGACTACATGCATGTACTCCTCTAGGTTCCAGTCCCAGGCGTTCTTCATGGATGGCATGATCCATAGCGGTGGGCAACGGGAATCATTGTCGCAACTTTCTAGTCCGGTTCCACACGATGGAGACTCATCCAAGCTGAAGCGACATAAATCAGGGATAGCGTGTCCCAGCATGTCGTTCATCCGGTGGTGCGCAATGAAGACACAACCATGCTTCATGAATGGCAGGCCTTCCGTGTCATGCATGGAAGGTGGCATACGCTTCACAATGGGGTAGCTGTCCCCGATGAAAAGCGAGTACTCTCCAAGAGTGTTCCTCGGCACCCACGTAGCATCACGGGGTCGAACTCGGCGCCGTTCATCTGGTACATGCGGCATCCCAGATTTGGACACATGGTGACGTACATAGTCAAGGTCCATGCATAATAATGTTGTGCTCAAATATGGCGGTCGATGTCTTTGCGACAAATAGTACTACTCCGGTATAGAGGAAGTAAAATAACCCGGCTTATTATATATAGCCACTCTTGGCTACATGGATGAGATAGTAAGACATGGAAAAACAAAAATGGTGGTAGCTAGTGGGTTCAAGTCTTCAAGGGCCTAGCTAGCTATACGCGTCCTCCAAGGTAAAAAGTACTCCTAGTACTACTAAGTATACTACTAGTACAACAATGAAAGAGAAGGCGATAGGGTTAAGAAAATGGAATACCTGGGTAGATGGTGACGGTCCGATCGTGGTAGATTGTGTGACCATGTTGCAAATCAGTGGTACCATGGGTAACGACTGCTAAGATAGTTGATCCCAATATGCCAAAGTCAGCTACAAGGTTCCGTGTTAGACCGAATCGCGGATGCAAATGCACATCCAGGATCGGGCGATCTTATTTTGATCGGGGATGGTGGTCCCTGCAAAATAATGGAGTACCGTTAGGGATGCAAATGATGGTTTGTGCATTCCGTTTGTAATCTCCCGTACTGTAGGATGGCAACCAGATGAAACAAGTCCCCTGGCTTGTCACCGCGAAGAAGCGGCCTAGATGGCGCACAACGTCTTCGAACGTGTAGGGGTACAAATATGCCATCGCCAACATGCGCCAGCCTCTGCCGTTACTGCATCTTGCATTGATGGCTATCCTTATGTCGAACACCGTGATGAGATAGTAATCGTCATAGCCGTGTCGCTTTGTCGGTGGGTCCGAAATTGCTATCTTCTTCAATCTCATGTAGTCATCATCATACGTATTCAAGCCCAGCCAGTCTGGAAGGCCGATCCCAATGGTAGAGAAGGGGTCTACCGGAACGGCCGCACTGCTGTGGATGTTGTGCAAAATGATGGTGGTATCCGGCCTGAGGTATGCAAGCCAATCTTTGTTAGCACCGACCCAGACCTATATATAACACGGTGGGCAGCGGAGAAATTACGGGATGGAAATGGAATAACTAAGTACTACATGATCAAACTCCATTACTGACCTGCTCATCGGACAAAATCCGACTACCTCCCAACGTTGGCAACTCTAGCGGAGTCAACGTGCAACCATGGCCAGGGAGCGGTGGACTGTTCGAAGGATTGTCCCGTAGAAGAACCTTCTCCTCGAGGATGCATGGAAGACCAACAAGCATGGCCTTTTCCGAAGCCTGTTTAAGCAGCGTCTTGAAAAAGTTGGTGTAGGAAGCACCGAGTCTTGCAGCGGTGAGGACGTCGGAGCGGCGTGCGATTTCTCCCAGAGGATTGTCGTCCAAGGTCTCCCAGCCCCGACGAGGAGGAGAACCTCCTGGAGAATCCATGGGAGCAGCGACGAGCTGCCTTCTCTTCGGGGAGGAGGCTGGCGAAGAGGAGATAAGAGCGTAGTAACCGCAGGGCCTTGTCCCTTCCAACTGTAGATCGTTCCTCAGCGAAGGGGTGAGGCTATTATTTACTACTAGTACTAGCATTATGGAACATTATGGGATTGCATTATACTATAATAATAGCACTAGTAAGAATTTTTTGGCACTAGGTAGTAGTTTTTGGCGTGGATTAAGAAATTTTGGGTATGTTTTTGCCATTTTTTGTACACGCCAACTAGTGTCAAAAACGTCTTACATTATGTGACGGAGGAGTACGATTGCATCAGTAGCAGTACCAAGACTACTTTTCTCAACTAGTAGTGCGATGTACTTGTACTTCTAGTCTAGTCTAAATGCATTATAGTGCACCAGTTTTGAACTCTTGAATCTCAGGGCCAAGGAGCTACAGTTGGAAGTGGAGGGTACTACTGTTCTCTAGAACCATCGCTGTACTATCAATGCAGGGGAAGTACACCTGCGTAGTGGCCTAGTGGGTACTCTCGGTGCTATATTCAGCCACTCCTCTCACGTAGGAGTAGCTGGCCTACTCAGACGCTCCTCTCACGCACACACTAGCAGCCTGTTTATCAGCAACGGTTACTGCGGGGGCAGAACATTTGAGTTATTTGATACATCGAGACTAGGCTTTTCGCTTCCATTTGTGGAGGTGTAATGGATCTCGTCGAACTTTGTTAGAACTAGTTCCTTCTTTATGAATGAGATGAAGCAAAGCTTTTGCCTCCGTTTAAAAAAAACACGTCAAGAGGAATTTCTTTCATAGTAGAGCCGATAATGGAGTGAAGTCCATGCGTGCAACGCCACAAGCTACAGAGTAGTAGTAGAGCACTTTACTTACGGAGCCATATTGCACAGTTCCCAATGCCCCGCCAGGCTTTTCCCGCTCCTCGGGCTTAATTGGGAGGCGCTAGTTTAAATATGCTACTAGCTGATGAGGAAGCTGCAAGCGAGGTGCGGCTAGGGCGAGCACGCGAGCCACGGGATGCTGGGAAGGAAAACCCGTTCACATGGCTAGGCTGTCCAGTGCACCCAGATTGTGGGGCCGCACGTCCGTTCGACTTCAAAACTCAAACTACCCGTGTAAAATATGGCTCGCAGCGAAGTGTAGTAGTACTATTTAAAAAAAAGGCCGCCGTGCGTTCGGCCGGGATCGAACCCACAAAACGAGGTATACACTCCCGCGACCACTAGTAGTACTCGTTGGAGTACAACGCAACCTAGAATCGCCTTTTGTCGCTAGTAGTACATACATTTCCTTACAAGAAACCCCTAATAATGCAAGAAACCACTAAAATGCCAAGAAACTACTACCACTTGCATACGTGGCAGACTTAAGATAAGACTACCTTATCAACCATTGTACATGCTCTTACCAACAAAAATCCTCGAGTGACCTCCTACCTCCGGCCCGTCCACCTAGTCATCCTCGGCCATGGGACGCAGCCGCCGCCGGTAGATGGCGAGGTCAAAACCGCCGGCGGTGCGGAGCCCATGTTGCGGCAGCCCAGATGCCAGCTCCGTCCGACGCTTGCGGCCGCTAGCTAGCCAAGATAGCTCCGTCCAGCTGCTTGTCTGCAATGTTTGCTAGCTAGATTGGCACGCGAAGGCGCTATGACTTTGCTTTCGGCTGGCAGCATCGCCAGCCATCTGGATCGGCGAAGGCGGTAGCGGCGGCTTGCTTTCGCTCGTGAGTCACGCTCGAGCCAGCCTGCCAACCCGTCGCGGAGGCCAGCGTGGGCGTCCGGCCTGTCTGGCGGAGCGGCGGCCAACTCGCTCATCACCGGCGCCACCAACGAACACGCATCAGTACTGTTTGAAGTAATGTTCAGAAAAATAATGATTTGAGGGGGAATAACAGGATAGAAGGTCAGATGTGGGTCCCTCGTGTCAACGGTCAAACAAAATGTGTTGGTTTAAGCTGCCTCGTCAGCACGGACGTGTGGGCCAACCCTGTCATAAATGTGTTTAAACGAACCTAATCGGTAGGAGTACTAGGTAGTAGTTTTTGGCGTGGATTAAGAAATTTTGGGTATGTTTTTGCTTTTTTTGTACAATAGATTCTTCCTAGGGCTGGTTGAAAGTGGTAGTTTTTTGTTAAATACTCTACATATTGTAAGTAGGAGTGGAAGTTAAGCTTTGGAAGCCAATAAGCAAGGCTAGTTACATAGTGCATATGTGTACATGATTGAAAGTAAATATCAACCATGAGTGACTAATATCTTGATAGAAAACTCGAAACTATGGAATACTAGGAAAAAATGCATGGTTGGAAATACTAGCAATATTCATGTCTGTTGCAACGAATCATAATTAGAATAATACTTATTCACAAACTTGGTACAAAACACTCTAATTTTGATATACATATGTTTCAATTAGAATATATTCCTTGGGCTGCTTTGGTGAGGTTAGGGAGGGATGTGGTTGGTTTTAAGATACTAATTATGGGTTTTTTCTGCAAATTGGTAGACAAGTGGGATGTTGGTGAGAAAGGCAACAACTTACCTCACAATCGTTAGATGTAGATCTAATGGTCAAAAACGACGGGATGGCAGACACACCAGCATCACCAACTGAGTCTTGTGTAGGAGTACTAGCAAGATCCGTGCATTGCACGGAACATCAAGATGCATTTTTTATAAAACACTTGTTGTGATTGACCCTTGCGGGAGTAATCCCATGTGTAAAAACTAATGATATCTCGAGAAATATGAGATAAGGTGAAGAGGAGTGGGGTGTGGTGGTGGTTGGTGGTCGGACTGAGCGGAGGCATGGGGATTGACGACGCCGGCAAAATGGCTCACCGTGCCAGTTTGTTCCAGAGGCTTCCTTTCTTAATTGCTCAACAATGAGGTTTGTTGGAGATAGGGATGAACGAGGGAAGGCCTTGTCTGCAAATGTGGAGAGGGGTGCGGGTATCTTTTAGTTTAATATCCATCCGTCAGATATAGATCGGACGGTCTAAATTGCAAGATGGCACATGTACCATCATCACCACCTCGGTTTTTTTATAAGAGAAGAAATATAAGTATGGAGATACAAACGTATTATCGATACTTGCTTCCGTAAACTAGCATCTACATTCTATTCAACGCCTCGACATGTGGGGCCTTAGCACAATGACTTCTCGACTGTGTAAAACAAAGATTTTCCCGTCGCCGACAAGGAGGGGGTGACGACGGCGCGCTTTTTGGCTTGCTCTAGTCCTAGTATAGTCATACTAGGCGGTCTAAGCACGTTTAGATTTATTCTTTTTCACGTCTCGTGTTCGCCGTACTGCCACGACTGTTTATGAATAGACGGTAAGTTATTCACGGGGAAACCCTTGATGAGCGTGTTTGCGAGAGAGAGAGAGAGACAGTGTGCGTGTGTGATATGTTAGAGACTGATGCAATGATAACCGATTCTTTGTGTCTATGTGTGTGGAGGATAGAGAGAGACATGTACATGGGGCTTTGTGTTGTGTAACGTGGAGACACATATACATAATTAGAGAGTGAGTGTGTAAGATACACATGCAGACATGGGGAGAGATGAGGATCCAGATAAATGGGTGTTTGTGCGTGTTTGTGTGTGTTTGTGCATGCGTTTGGGTGTGAGAGGGAGAGAGTGTACGTGGAATAGAGAGACCACTGATGATGTAAACCTAGTATAAGGGAAGGGGGGAATGGTGTGACATGTGTAGTAACGGGATAGCACGGGTGCGGGCTGGGGGAGCAGACTATTTGGAAGAGACATCGAGTGTGTGTGTGGGAGAGGGGTGTGAGAGCGAGAGAAAGAGAGAGCTAGCGACGGAGAGAGAGAGAGAGAGAGAGAGGAAGAGAGGGGGCGAGAGGGGTCGTTTGTGTCCATAAATGGCGTATAGATAGGGAGACAATGTTGATGTTGTCCGAAATTGGCCTATGAACGGAGACGCAAGGGAAGCGAGTCATCGTGTGTGTGATAGGGACTTCATGAGAGATCTAGAATAGATGGTGTAGAGAACAATGTGTTAAATCGAGAAAGATTATACATTAGGGAGCTATGCAAAGAGTCACGACATATATGTATGCAGGGAAGGAGCTGGGGCGGAGTCTGCATGTGGGAGAGATAGAAAGAGGAGAGTGGTGCACAAGGAGACAAAGTGTGCTTGTTTGCGGTGGGGGTGGTGTGTGAGGTGAGTCTTGAGAACCACATAACTAGGGAGATAGGCGTTTGGGGGCGACTTTTTGTGTGTATGGGAAATATACACTCTACATAGTGCGTGTGCTTGGGTAAGAGAGATAGCGGGAGACCTAGAGAGTGAGGGAAGAGATGTGTGCATGCCCGAGAGACAAAGTGTTAGAGACCTATGTTGGTGTCCGGACTTTACAAGAGAGAGGGGTGTTAATGTGCTCGTGTGTTGGTGTTTGGGGGAGAGAACGACTTCTCTATGTGTGTGTGTGTGTGTGGTGGTGGTGGTGTGTGGGGGGGTTGACTTCCGATAAAGAGTGAGGTGTCTATATTTGAGGGACTTTAGCATAATTGAGATATTGTGCACTCATGATTGATCCATTTGTTTCACAGTTTGTACTATGAGATAATGATACTTTTGAACATGCGTGATATACCTTGATGTACCCGAATTACAAACCTAAGATTGGAATTTTGGAATTGACTCCATCATTAGCTTACGTAATTCATTTAAGCGGAGGTACATTTTTTAAACCGGGATTTTGTGATTTCAAATTCATATATCAAACCTAGAGATATACACATACGGGCATGTTCAAACTTTATAATCATCCACTTTATTCATACACATACACATTTTTGCTTTTGTCATCATATTTAGGATAAACATATTTGGAATTTCATTTGAATTGGACCATATGATGGTATTTGCTTGTAGTAGCTCAATGATCCATATTTGAATTGAATGGACAATCTAAGTTTCGAGTTGGAGACATTGATTTTCAAAACTTGCACATTTTTTTGCGTGCAAAACAAACAAATTTTCGGCCGTACAAGAGCAGAATACTTATAATTTTAGGCGCCAAAAGCTTTCAAACTTCCCGCTCACATCGAAATATCACGCGCTCGAAAGTTTAGCCCTGTGATATTCCTATTTTACCCCTGCCACATGAACGGAAAAGGGCTGCTTTGGTAACTCCATTGTTTTCCCTCTTTGCCCCAACATTCTTCCCAGGCCCCTCCTTCCCTCCCGACCCCCAACCACGGGAAGCCGCGAATCTAGTCCACCGCCGCAGCGGTGGACCTCACACCCCGCCGGATCTACCTTCCGCACCTTGGAACCCCAACTACCAACTCACCACTTCACCGAGCCGCTTTAGCGAATGGCTTGTCCACCGCTCGAGATCTCCTCGACCGCCATCATGGTCCACCGCACCGGATTCGCTTAACGGCGCCCTCCACCACAGCGTAGGCCCTTCATCGACTCCCCGTCGCCCCTTCGCTGGCCCTTCATACAAGCCCTCGTCCGATGCAACAGATCCGCCTCACCGAAAAGCACTATACAATGCGCCCTTGAAGCCTTAAATCCACTTGCCGGACCCGCTCCCACGACGCCATATTCAACTCCACCGCCCTGCTTTACCGACGCGCAGCCTCATCGAGTTATTTCAATTTGTACTCCTTCGGTTTTCTCTTTTTCGTGCAACTGTTCTCTTACCAGAGATGAGCTTTCTTGTATGTCGTTAAGCGCCGCATCCGTAGCACCGAGCAGCTTGACGGCGACAATACCGGCCCAAACTCAACATAACACGAGCACCATCGACGATCCTTAGCTATCAAGTATGACAACGATACCCATACGCTGCCGAGAATCAGGTTCTATTATCCAACGGTCGGCGCCTACGTTCACTTTCCTAGCATAAGCACCGCACCTTTGAATTTCTTCAGGGCATCATTCAGTTTTTCATGAGACGTTATTACGCTTGCACTGTAGGGCCATACTTACGGCGATGAACATGTTACATGTGTTAAATTACATACCGGTGCACATATAGTTAATATGCTTTAGTTTTGTTACGATGCCACCTGTTGGTTCCATCGGGCGCTTAATGTTCTCTATGCTTAATTACACATCGGCAAACTAGCATGTGGTTCCGCCGCTTTTGTTCGTTTTACCCTACATTTTACGATACTAGCTATTACATCACTGCTCCGAGCCTCTGTTCGTTACTTGTTTGTGTGTTCTTGATCTTCCCAAGTTACATGACTAATTTGATGCTTCTATTAATTATGGAGCTACCAACCCCATCAAGCAAAATATTTGTTCTTTTGGTGCTGGCACCTCGAACAAGCATAAAAATAGAGGGAAGCAGATATATTGTCGTGTATGCACACACCCTTCCTTCATTAGTTTAGATGAACCATTGATGATCAATTCAGACCAATGCATGCGATTAAAATTAATTTTACCTAAATAGATGGTGCAGAATAAACTACAACCACTAGATTTGCAACCACGGGATGCTGACGATATCTTCAAAGAACATTGCAACAACAGCTAGGCTTTGCAGCAACATATGGTAAGCCAGTGTGTTTTAGTACATGTTAAATGTAATGCAAGTGGGCTGCTTTCTTGGCTTGTGCCCTCAACGTGTAATCCTACCGAATTACAAATAGTTCGGGTTATACGCTTTGCTGTATTGCTTGATTCGAATGCTTGTTTGTTGTTACATTATACCTGAGTTGGCAAATATGTCAACAGTGCCTGCTGTACTATCATAAAGAAATGCATGCTTATTTCATTTGAGTCTTTAACTTTTCCTCTCAACTTCATCACAAGACTGTCTTCGTAGTTTATACGAGGCCACACTGTTAAGTGCTTTCTCAGATTATTTCAACTGCTTATATGCCTTGGCAACTTAAATATAGCGGTTGTACAGTCCCTTTCAACTTTCATCTTACCATTTTAATTTCCTTTTGGCTGATGCTGCTCTGAACCATTTAAATATAGTTTTCCATGCTCGGCAATAATTAGGTAAAATGCGTTTACCATGTAAGCTATCGCTGGATCATACGATAACTATATCTTACTTATGTCCCGTGAAACCTTTAGGATGCCGTTCACACTAGGACACAATGTACAACCCCAGAATCTATTTGTGGAAGCGGTCGCCATCCATGTTACCAGATGGTAGCGATTCAGAGGCAACACCGCGGAGAGCGATCGAGCACATATATTATAGTGCTTGAGGCTCTACTAGAGGCAGAAAGAGATGGTGTGGCTGCCATGAATGAGGTAATCTTTATCTTGAGGCTGGAAATTACGGAATTAACGGCACACATTATGCAAGCAACCCAAGAATTGGAGGAAGTAAGAATGTTGCATTTGAAGACGGAGGAGGTCCTGCTTTGTTTACGCTATCTGAAGCCCAAGGTAATCCCGGTTCTTCTTTAGATACCAGTTGAAATTGTCATTAGATTATTGTACTTGCATGTTGTGTCATGTATCTGAATGGATTATGTTGCAAGACCCCCTATGTTGTCCGGAATTCCATGTTGTCCATGTGTTGTAATGATCCGAATTTTTTAGGCGAGGTAATCCTCAGTACTTATATGATTGACATAAGGTGAACTGTTTTTCGTGTGAGCATATTGTATTGGATGAAATAACTGTTTGAATCAGAGTGTGTCCAACCTACTGAATTCGAAGATCACGACATTTCTAAATCATAATAATATATAAAGGTGGAATAAATCTTTGTTGTGGTTTTGAAGAAATAAATAACAAAACATATAATTATCTGTGGATATTCGTAATCGAATACAAACTGGATTTGAATTTAGTTTGCCGTGTCCCGTGGCAAACGTGAATGCTAATTCTCCCAAGTTTTGAACGAAGCGGCTAAACACCCACAATAATTTGTGGGCTGCCCGGCAAGTGTTTGCGAGATGGAAATTACTGTCTACTCGACACTTGACATCCTTATCGATCGGATTTACACCGCCGCCGATAGGGGTAGACTAGTAACTTCAATCAGGCGTGACACGACGGCCTCTGAGCCCATTCAGACACGGTGGGCGCCAAAGCGTGAAGTGACAAAACACATTTGATTCAAGCTCGTCCGAAAGACATGTGTCTATTCCTCCATTTCCCCATTCATACACGGTGGGCGGCAAAACAAACTCTCCTCATCCGAAATAGATGTAGGCTAATATTTTAAATAGGGGCAGATGTGTAACTTCCATCAGACGTGACACAACCGCCCTACCTGTCAGCCCCATTCATACACCGTGGGTGCCAACCGTGGGCGGCAAAACACCCTCTCCTCACCCGAAATAGTTACCGGCAAATATTTGGGAGATGCGAGATTACCGTCCTATCCCCAACCGACGCGATGTCTCGATGATTTTAAACGGGGGATAAGTTCGTAACTTTCCCCCATTTCAGAGAAGCGCGTCCCAAAGTTTGAGATGCGCCTCCCCGCCATTTCCCCATTCATACACCATCGGCGGCACGACAACCTCCGCACTGCGGCCAGCCTCCTCCGTCCGCCACCCCATCCTCCACCTTGCCGGAGCCGCTACCCCTACCCCGTCGTCCACTGCAAGAGATGGACGTCTCTCATCCACGACGCTGGACCAGGATCCTTTCATCGCCTCCTCTCGCTTCATCGGCACCGTCGTCCACCTTGACATTGCCGCTCCTACGACCGCCTCGTCCACGGCAACAGGATATATCCCCCGACCCGGCCGTCCGCCGTCTAAAGTCTTCTTCCCCGCCACCGACAACCATCGCACCCGCAGCACCCTCAACGTATCAGCATAGGCCTACACGGCGTCGCAAGAGAGGTGGTACTCTTCCATATGTGCTTAAGTTATTGATCTCACCCGAAAAATAGATCGTAATTTGTTTACTGTACTTTTCTTGTCCGTACCAAATCTAGTGGCTCGTTGAAAGCAAACATTGGTTGCGAAGTAGCTTTGTCCGGTTTGCACCTTCAGATCCGCCATGGCACGGGCACTATACTCGTAAAGCTTATGGTTTCCCCCCTTTATATTCACTAGCATCATCGTAGGTGCTTCGTGTCGTGCTAGCACTGCTCCTCAAGACCTCAACCCAAAGCTTACGTGTTCAAATAAGAATCTGATATGATGCACATATAACTAAAATAGAGAACGTTTAATTGGTCACCTAATGTTCCTATATTCATTTCGAAAAGCATGTGCGCCACCCACTGGTCCAGCTAGTTCCACTTTCCTGATTTTTCTCTTGATGCTTAGGGTTTTCCCCTTTTATCTACTCTACTATGATCTCCGTAGGTGCTTTCTGTCGTACTAGCATTACTCCACCCTTCAAGATAAACAACACAACACTCAGAATTCAAAAGCTTAGTTGTTCAAATATGATTGTGATATGATACTGATATTAGTTAACCAACACATTTAATTGGTTAGCTAAAGGTCCCACTTGAGTTTCCAAATGCATGTCGCGACATATAGATAGACAACATAATTGCATTTCTTTTTCACTTGTTGACCGTACTTTCTTGTCCATACCAAATCTTAGTTGTTATTTCAAAGCAAACATCGGTTGCTAACTACCCTTTCTTGCGGTTTATGACTTCAGATCTGCCATCCCACCGCACGGTCAACCTTATCTTGATCATGCTTATGTTTTCCCCATTTTATGATGACCACAATCAGCCTACGTGGTTCACCCATCGAGCTAAACAAGCTTAGTTGTACAAATTCATATCTGATATTATTGCTGATATTAGTAAAACTGAGATATGTTTAATTGGTTAGCTAAATGTTCCTTCTTTAGTTTCGAAATGCATGTGAGCCACATATGGAGAGATTGGAAAGAATAATATTTCTCTGTGCGCTCTGGTTCATCATGGGTGGCCAACCGACATTGTATTGAAATACTTGTAATATCTTCAATCTGCTTGTTCTTCTGCTCTTCTTTAAGATGATACTCTTCTCTTGCGGTCCATTGGTCGGTCGAGTTGTTCTCCCTTAGTATATTTTGAATCTGTCAGGTCAGGTCGACTTGTTCTTCTTTACTATATGTTGAAGCTATCATCTGCGAAGTGTCATCACTTCTGGAGCTCTCATATTTTGAGTAGTAGGCCACATTATATTAATGCACACAACAAATTACAACATGCATGGCATCTTTTAAAAGAATTGCAGAGATAGCACAAAGGGGTTTACAGGGAGGCAGTATTGGATTAGAATCACTACTGCATTACAAAGAAAATCTCACTTGTTTTTATGTTTTAATGCATGTCAGATATTGAACAATAACAAAAAGAATAAGAGAATGGGCATACGAGAGGAATATTAGTGAACGATCCAATCGGCTAACAAACTTGGCATGGTGGAGGATGGCCTATCTTATTCACCCATCAAGGTGCTTGCTCTAACTTCGCAAAGTTGTATTGGTCGCACATATTTTGCATCGACCTCTTGCATTTCTTCTACTTTGTTACACCATCCGCTTAGTTTAAGCATCATATATGAGTATATGCCATAACTATCCATTTTCGTACCTATTCCATGTGTCGTCACACTATGTTTTCAGTCAAATGTTGTTCTACGTGATAGATGTCCAAAAGGAAGAGGGTGAGTGCAGATCCTCAAGGAGTACAAACTAGGTATTTGGAAAAGGTAGTGGTACTGTTAAATCAGATAGATCGGCAACCCACAGAAAACACAGGCCCAACTGTACCACACTTTACCCCTACTCCAGGTGGCCAAATCCTATTAGAACTGCTTTGGGAGCCCAGTAGCAGGTAACGCTTATGATATCAATTCAAAATTTGAACTCCTAAATTTCTGCTTGTGCCTTACCTTCTCTCTTGTATGAAAACTAATTTCAGATGAATCTCCTTGCTCAAAGGATCATACGATCTCAAAACAATAATGGGCTCTGCATTGCTCTTGTCAGTACCTCTCTCCCTTTTGCCTTGTAACACTGTACTTAATTAATTGCTATTTGATTATGTATCATCTGTCTGCACCTGAGTTTCATTATCCTCCGTTTCTTCCAATATTATTTGGTCTATATTTACTCTTTGCAAAATGTAGAATAATGGCAACGCTTATAAAGAATTTTCTTGGGGGAATTTATTGGATTATCCTTCCATCAACATGGAGAAGGGCTTTGTCCAACCCGTGTTAACATGTAATTTAAGTTCATCCTTCTCAAGCCTTCAAACTTTGTTCTAGTATAGATTTGGATAGGCATCATTGCCTCCACTGCTGTTTGCTTTGCTGTTTACATCTGATTGGATGTTTGCAACAACTACCAGTTTCAAATTGTAGTTGTAGAAACATGTTCCTTATGCAGAATAGATCCATTTATTTGCTTATATAATTGTGAAACCTGTTACGTGTCTCCTTGTTTCTCTTTCAGAGTCGTATCTCTTACGCTAGGTAGAACTTTAGGGAAGATAGTGAGCCAAACCATCTTGAGGACAGCGAGATGACCCCAAGGTCCTGCCTTGATGAAGACAAAGTGAGTTGAAGCTACTCACGGCCAGGTGTGAGACAACCTCTGTGCGATCATTTGCCTCAATCAGTTCGACTTCTTTAGTCTCAACTTAAAGCGGAAAGGCTTGCTTAACCTCAGCTCCGACTTGAAGTCAAAGATGCAATGAAGATGTCAGAGGACTGCCGTGCGCACCATCATGCCTTAAATCTAGTGTTGATGCATCTATTGTTGACACAACTGAGGTCTACTCAGCTTCTTCAGCTGTTTGGGGGGCTCGACCTAGCCAGGACTAGTGCCTTCTGAAGTGCTCTCAGTTTTGTATATTCTTTTGTCGACGCGTTTATTTGCACTGGTGGCGAACTTTGATGCCCAGTGGATGTAATATGTGCGATAGCCGTGATAGCCTAGCGTAAGTTGCTTGCTTATTTATTTCCTTGTTGTCTTGTTTATTTGTTTTCTTGTAGTCATTGCAGTTCTTTTTCCGCGGTTTGCTAGTGGCTGCAATAACCTATTTTTTAAAACTAGGCCACAATAACCATGGGCTAATATTTACTGTAGTGACACTGGGCCTCCTACGGGCCGTAGAAATAGTGGGCCTTCTACTAGCCGTAGAAACAGTGGGCCTTCTACGGGCCATAGAAACAATGGGCCTTCTACGGGCCATAGAAATAATGGGCCTTCTACGGGCCGTATCATCAATGGGCCTTATACGGGCAGTATGATCGATTGGCCAAACATGGGCCAATAACAGGCCGTATTATGGCCGTAAACGGGCTAGAGTTGGAATCGTCCATTCATGGGCCGACCATAACGGGCCATCGTTAATAGGCCGTATTTCATGACGCTATGAAAACGGCCCAACGTGTTAACGGACCACAAACGGGCCGACTGTAACCACGGGCTGAATTTGGCCCATAAGCAGAAAAATGACAGTAACGGGCCGTAAGTAAACGAATGCTGGAAATGAGCCCAAGAATAAATGGGCTCTGAGAAGGCCGAAAGATAACATGGGCTGGAAACGCCCAACGGAATAATGGGCCCTTAATGGGTATAAAGTGATACCTTTGTTCATTACGGGCCGCCACCACAGGCCGTTAATGGGTGTAAAGTAATACACCGTTCATTATGGGACAAGTTTCAACACAGCCGTTAATAGGCCAAAGTTACATAGGGCCTCATATGGACCGAAAGACGTCATGGGTCATACATGGGCGAGAAGTGAAAGCAATTTGGAATCATATTGGGTGGCCCGGATGATGGTCTTGGGCCTAATTGAGATAGGGCGTAACGGGCCTTGGGTTAGCGAATTTGTAAATGGGCTATATGCAAACATGCCGTTAACAAAGCTTTACATGGGCCGCCCGCCACCTGACCAAGTCAAACGGGCCGGCCTTTTCACAGGAATGGGCCTCTGTTGGCCGTGCCATGTGTCGACGTATCATAGGCGCCTACATCCAATGAGTGGATGACATCTGTCCCCAACGGTGAGCCGACACGCGTGTTTCCTCCAGCCAATGATGATTTTACACGTGGAAAATCCCCATTGGTCCGGGCTGTTAACGGGTTATCGGATACAAAACCAGACCCGATAGCTTAACGACGTTCCATTACGGTGGATGCCACTTGTCGGTCACCCTTGACGAAAGCACTTTTGTGACGCGCGATTTATCGTCATGGAAGTGGACACTTCCTTGATGATAATTTTGGTAATGTCATGGAACACTTCTCTGACAAAGATGTATGACTATCTTGATTCTGTCATAAATTTGTCATGGATGTACATGCATGACAAAAAACGCGACCTACTGTGACAAACACGTATCATCACGGAAGTGTATTTTTTTTGTAGTGAAGACTTTGCTGGGGAAAGACTCAGTACCTTATGCCGGAAGCTTTTGCGGTTGCTTACTGAAGAAGGCAGAGTACCTTGTATGGGAAATCATCCATGTATTGTACTTAGGAAGATACATGAATCTTGCCTTGGAAGTTTCTCGGGTATCTTGCGAAGGAAGACTGGGTTGCTTACACCAGAAACTTTTTATTGTGATATGCAGACTGATTTCCACATATATAACCATCTTAAAAATTTTGTTCTTGATTTCTTGTATGAAACGGGGTTTTGCAGGACTATCCTCCTTTCTGAGTACAAGCCATATTTTTGCTTGCTTCCAGGTACATCGGGTTCCAAAATCATCCTCAACGAAAAATTAAACTTGTTTCAGAGCCATACCTTTGACAATATTCTGTCAACCTTGCACACAATTTATCTTCTTGCTGATTTGATCATTTTTTCTATGAGGAGTGCACACTGAGGGAGACTTGACACTCAGTAACATGATCAGATATACCACAATATGAATGCAGTCGGCTGAGAATTCCATACTGTTGTGAGGAGTAAACTTTATACTGGCATTCCATCCAGGATTTCTTTTGTATCCAGACGAGCTATTTCCAATTTCACTGCAGTCTGCTGAAAATTCCATTTTGTTTAGGTGAGTTTCCAAATTTATGCATTTCTTGCTGACTCTTCGAATCCGGTGTCGGCTGACGAGCAACTTTAATAGGGGAAAATTTGTAACACCGAAGGCCCAAAGAAAGAAACAAAAGAAACGACTAAAACAAAAGCACACAAGCATACTACTAATTTAATTTATCAAGCAATCATCACATATTACTGCTATTCACACCATAATATGCATGCACATCTAAGCACACAAATCTCGCAGAAACTCTGGTATTACGGTCTAATATGCTGTGGCGGTGTGCACGAAAATTATATCCATGTGTGGAAGGAGTTGGCGAATCGAAGCTACACCAAGCTAATCGGTGAATAAAGGGTCGGATCTGGATGGATACACAGGTGAGAACGGACTTGACGATCAAGTAGCGAGACACAAAAGTCACGACCACCTCATTATCAAGCGTACGAAGGGAATCGTACTCATCCAAAGAATTAAATGACCAGGCAAGGTAACAGTGGAAGACTGGGTTTATTGGAATTGCCCTTTTCTGATAACAAAGATCAGCAAGGGTTACCAAGGGGACGAGATGGATGGCATGATTCAGGATAGAAACAAGTCTATCACCGAAATAATATGGGTGGCGGAAAAATATACGTGACACCTGAGCATAACTCCTGCAAATGATGTCTGGAATTCTGGGTACCAGGGCATCACTCTGCTGGGACAAAGATGACACCGAACACCAAAGAGCAGACATGCTAAGAAGGAGGGTGCAGGCGGTGGACCAAAAATGATGCCACCTACACTCACAAGATTAACCGTTAGTGACAAAATAATAGTCTATATGCATGCTATGCGACAAACAAATGCAACAATCAAGTGCAACAAACCAACTGGGGTCTATACTACCGCTTTCTAACATTCGCGCTGGCTAAGGCATCCTACAGCCAGACCTGCTCTGATACCAAGCACTGTGGCACCCCGGCTGAGAGAAAACAGGAACGCCCCGTATTCCAGCCCAGAGATCAAGGAGAAGTCTTCTGGAATACGGCACTGCTTAGCATAGAACAAACCAGCTTTGTATTATTAGACGAATATGATTACAAGGTCTCCGATATTACAATGAATAACATCGACGCAGCGACACTACACCATCCTCGGTTGCTCTATGCAAGCGAGAACAACTCGAAGCAGCGGAATAACTCTAGCAGCGGAAAAACTACTGGCAGCGGAACAACGGCAACGGTGGTGAACTCCAATCCGCAGGGACTTTGGCTGGAACGCTTATCCTAGCTCGCGAGCACCGGAACAACACCAAACAAGCAAGCAATCCAGGCAGGACCTGCAAGCTGGCATGACACGCCAGGTCAGTACATTGAATGTACTTGCAAGCTCACAATTAACCAGAAGGATTCAAGACAAACAACAACATGACAATTACAAGTTAATCAGGGATTAACATGAGATCCTCATAACAACATGACATGAGCAACATGATATCCAAAGTAATATTCCAAGATAATACCAGATACCATCATGAAAATAATCATAATAGCCACTAAGAATCCAAAGGCAACATGAACATGATACAGCTAGAACAATATGAGCATGGCATGAACATATGAATCTGATGATACTAGCAAGCAACATGATGACACTATATGCATTATTTATTCTGCTCGGCTTATCTCGTAACCATCACACGCATCACTTACCAACCTCGGACATCACACGATCATCTCAGGATCAAATCAAGCTTGGTATAAACAATACCGTAGTAATCATTAAATGACCACAAGGAGCTTGATCTTTACCCACGATTCTCGCACAATATCTTGAATATCCAACAACTTGGTATCCTCGATACCACGGTGATCATTCCGGCGATCACAACCATGACCAACACTTGGTCTCAAACCGTGATCCTTACGGCGATCACAACCACGACCAATATTTGGCCCGTGATCCTTACGGCGATCACAACCACGACCAGTATTTGGCCCGTGATCCTTACGGCGATCACAACCAACTTATCTCATCACCGAACCGGGGTTGTCATTAATCACGTTATTATTAATACTTTTGACTCACAGTGGGACCGACACGAACTGGGCCCTTATCCACGGGCGCAGCTATCGATAGATTTAATATACACTCTGCAGAGGTTAGCACACTGTACCCACACCACGGAACCCATGGCCTTACACTCCCATTCGGGTGGACCAACGACGTTTCGACAAAACCGATCTATTGTCATGACACTCTCCCGGCCACTCCGACCCACTCCCAACTGGGCTAGTCCTGGGTGGCCCCGTGTCTACCAAAGACACCCCACCACCGTCGTGGTCAAACTCCCTCACGGGGACCGGATCCATAAACACAACGGGCACATAAGGTTATATGCGCTTCGGGCGAATGCACGACGCCCATAACCTTCCCTCGTGGGAGGCACCGGCGAGATGCACGACAATAGATCCAGTTAGGACCCCCCAAAAGGTAAGCATGGTTGCACTGGTCAGTTTTGATCTGGCGGAACCATGACTCAGCCAACAGTTGTTCAAGTTTAATTAAATCCGGTTAAACTTGAATGCAAAATCTGAGCCATGATAAAATAACATGATGCAATTACAATGCATGAACATGATATCAACATAAGCACGGGATGCAACATAAGCATCCATCATATCGACTATGAAATAATCTCAAACTGAACTTGGCATAATGACGAGCATAAATATTACAAATGCAACACTACTCATAGTATAACATAACATGACCACTAGCATCAACCATAGATAACATGCAAGAACTTATCAATAACATCACCGAGTAGCACTTAACCAACTAACAGCAAAGGAACAACGCATATTAACAGTACTCGACAACCGATGTTAGTCATGTACCGAAGAACATGACCAAACCCAACATGTACTACAATCAAGCATGGCAATATGAAAGTAATACTAGCAACTATCAAGGCATGATGACCAGGTGCATAACAACCAGTAAGCACTAACCCAGAAACATTACCGAAACAACGATAACCATATTTTAAACAAGCAATCATTTAATAAATATTCAAGTTGAAAACCATAGCTCTTTGCATGACTATCATGCAAGTGGGTATTAATGGCTTGCACGGGATGAAGAAGGCACCGGGGAGAAGTGCGAGAAACTCGCGGAACGAATCGCCGGAAAACGTACTCTCACGGAGGGGGCTAAATAAGGGCAAGGGCATAAAGGTCATTTTCACAGTGTCAAACCATAGTGAAAGCATGACCAATAGAACGGGCTCGACGAAACGAAGAAGTGAGAGTTGGTTCACCTTATTTGGAGCTACGGATAAAAAGTTATGGACGTTTTTTTGCCAGGGACCCATCTGTATTGAAAATCTTTTCAACCAGGGGCCTGAACAGAAAAAGTGAAAGTGTAATCGGGGAAATACGTTTTCACCTTATCCATATGACCAGTGGCGGGGCTGATGCGTGCGGGTCCCATGGGTGGGGCCCGTCACTTCTCCACGTGGGCTGGGATGGTCAACGGCTAGAGGCCGACAAGTGGGGCTGAGAGGGGCGCGTGACCTTTGGCGAGGGCGGTGGCAGCGTCGTCGTCTTCTTCCTTGCCTGGCCCGACCAGCGAGGGAGGAGGCGGAGGCGGGGAGGAACAGCGAGGGACCCGGCCAGCTCCGGCCATCTCCGGCCGGCGAAGCCACCGTGACGGCTGACCCTTGGCGCCCCATCCAGACCAAAGGGAGGTGCGGAGGCCAGGAGCTGCGATGGGATCTGGCGGTAGGAGGTGACAGAGGGCTCGAGGCGGCAAGTTCGCCCGGTGATGTGGGCAGCTCCGTGAGTCTTGAGGTTCGGGCGGCTCAGTGGGACGAGGGGAAGACGATGGGGGAGTCGGGGAAGCAAGTGGAGGCTCGGGACGGCCGGATGAGCTGGGGGCCAAACGGAGGAGGCGGCGGCCGAGCTCCGGGAGGCGCGGCCAGAGGCACTCCGGCGAGGGGAAAAGGGTTGGGGTGGCTCGCGTAGATGAGGGGAACCTCGTGGACAACTTGGGAGGAGGAGAGGAGGCTCGTGCTCGCTGGAACCAAGGAGGAACCGCGGCAGCCGAGGCGAACAGAGACGAACTCCGGCGAGATGCCGTTGCTCCGTTTGGACTCCGTTTGATATTCTTTTTCTGCGAAATAGAAAAATAGGCAAAAAACAACAATTTTCGGGGAGGCTGATCGTACCCACGAACACCTATGGGGCCGGCGGAGCAGGCCCCTTGTGGTTCGGAGGGGGGCGGAGATCGCACGAAGAGCGGATCAAGGCGAGGCACACGAGCAATTTACCCGGCAGAGCTCTCAGGAGATAAAACTCCTACTGCTGCTTGTTTGATGTATTGTGTTCTTGCTAGGGAGCGATGCAGGCTACAAAACCTAGCGTGAGCGTCTCTGGTCTCGAGTGAGTCGAATGAACCGAACCCTTTCTACGTTGCGCATGGGCCTCCTTTTATATGCTCAAGGGGTCTCCGACAGGTGGCAACATAGGCGAGGGTACAAATGTAAAAACAAGAGTTGGTACACCTACTCGAACAGTGTACAGTGCAAAATACCTAACTCGACGGCAAGGGACAAAAGCAATAAATGCCCGTCGTATGTCGCCTAAGCGATTACAGAGACCGTCAGTGCGCCACCGCCGCCACGATGGCAAGCTTGTCGGCGCCGCTTATCGCTGCTCTCCGGCTGGCTGCACAGCCTCTTGACACAGCAGCATGGAACGGTCCCATGGCGACCACGTTGTTGGGTGAGCTGGAGCGGAGATGGAGAGAGGTTGCTTGCCGTGGCAAGCGCCTTGCCGCGCCGAATCCTTGTCGGCGTCCGGGAGGCTTGTCGCGCCTGAGCCTTCCCGCAAGCTCCTCTTGCCGGGGCCCTGTCTTCTGCATGCCTTGAATGGCCTTCCGGCAAGCTCCTCTTGCGGGGCCTTGTCTTCTTAGTCAAATACTTTGTTCTTGAATGGCTCCAAAGGAGCCACGGAGGATCTTGGTGGTGACGAGGCAAACCTCGCCGGGAGTCTTTGCTGTTGTCCGGTGCTGCAGTACGGGATACTAGGGTACCCCTACTCTAGTACACCGGCAGAGCCCCGGGCTTGGGCGTGACAGTGCCGAAGCGCTGTCGGGCCAGGCCCAAAAGCAGGCACGGTCACACGGCCTCGATCACGTCCGCAACTTCGCCCGGTCCCACCACGACCCCCACTAACGGCACGCACCGAGCGATGGCGTCGTGGCGAAGATCGTGGGCGTGGTCGTAGGGGTTTCTTTATTAGGAAAAGCGGGCGTCCGCCCCTCTCCCTCTTTATAAGCGGAGGAAACAGGGGCAGGCCGTCCACTCCGCCATTGCTGTCTTGTCAAGAAAACCACCGCTCTCCCCTTCTTCTCCAAAGGCGAAGAGAGTAGCGCCCGCCCCTTTCGCCACAAAGCGCACTCACCGCCGTCGGCCTCCTCCGCCGCCCTCGCCATGGCTCCGAAAGCCGACAAGGAGAAGGGCGTCAAAGTCGGCCGAGGCGCAGCGGTTCACGGCGCTGCGCAAGGAGGCGGCCATCTTCCCCTCGGCTCGGCGCAAGGGAGGCTGCGGGATGTCTTCTATCTCTTTTGGTCGATGGAGACGGCGTGCGCATCCGGCGCACGAAGAAGGTACTCCCCGCCCGCTTCGATTTGACCCCCAACTGGGTACCCCTTCTTTGCCCTTTTCTTCTATTGCGGGCTTTGCCCGCCCTTTTCCAGTTCTTCGGCGATATCATGAACACATATGGCCTCCGCCTCCTTGATTTCACCCCCAATGCCGTCTTGACCATGGCAGTTTTCGCACACCTTTGCGAAAACTTTGTCGGGATCCACCCAAATGTGGCACTCTTCCGCCACTTCTTCGTGCCCCGCGTCGAGATAGGAGAGCCACTTGCCAGAGGGATAGCTTGGGTCTCCAGGATCGGCAAGAAAGAAGCCTATCTGGAAGGAGAGTTCCGCAACAAGTGGGAGGAGTGGAGAGCCAATTGGTGTTGGGTCGTGAGGAGAACCTGCAGCCCTTTCGATCGCTGCAAGGCGCCAAACCCCAATAGTGCGCGGCAGAGATTGGAGTAACTTGGCGCCGGAGGATGCTAGGGTTGAAGATAACTGTGACCGGATTTTGCGCCTCGGGCTTAGGACTAACCGTAGGGCGCGATTGGCGCAGACTTCCTTCGCCATTGCATCGCTCCCTTGCAGAGAGGAGGAGGCCTGCTTGGGAGTTCCAAAATGTGGCGGAACATCATGAGGTTGCGCCCGGGCCTGAATTGGAATTTCACAGTCCTGGAGCTGGATGCGATGCTGCTAGAGCTGTTCAAGAACGACCCCGATCACCATGAGTGGTTTAGGTTGCCGAGGGGGGTCGTCCAATTGTGCAACAACTTCGGCGCTCGACCGCATCCGGCGCCATGATGCCGTTGTCAGCGATTCCCATGGGATCGTTCCAACTGGCGAGAGCCCCCGACGAGGTCGTTCGGCCAGTTCTTCGACGACTTGGAAGAAGTGCCGATCCGCTCCGACAGCGAGAAAAAGGCTCACTCGCGACACCACCGGCGAGGAGATGGCGCGCGTATTGCCACCGAGGTGGAGGAGGCGGCAACCGCTGCACTGGAGCCTTCTGCACACCGTGGAGGAGGCGGACGCTGCGAAGGCGGCAAGCCTTGCCGAGCGAAGGGAGATCGCCGGGCGAGGACGAGCTTGTCGAGCCCGAGGCCGGTCGAGTGGACCCGCCGAGGGCGCTTCTTCTCCACCACCGGCGACTTGCCGCCACGGGAGCCCGGCTCCGCCGAAGAGGCGTCTCGCAAGAAGGCCGGAGACGAAGTCGGGCGGCAGATCGCCCACAAGAAGTAGCGCCATGACGCCGCTCTAACAAGGCAAACGATGTTGCTGGAGCGCCACACCGCCGCGGCTAACCGGGCGGATCTTCCTGTGCCACCGCCGACGCCCGCCAAGCGGCCAAGAGAGCCCACTCCCCGCCGTCGCACCGGAGGCGAGCCGGAGTTTGTCTTCTCCGCTCTCAGCTCCGAGGAGGAAGACGTAGAGTTTGCTCTTGAGATTGTGTTTGTATTTCTTCAATTTTATTGCTTCATCTTGAATCTGATTTGCTTTGTTCTGAACTCTTTCCTTTTCAGGACGCTAGCCCAGAGAGCGTCGAAGAGGGCCAAGATCCCGACGATCGCCGTTGAGGACGATCCACCCGTGGCAACAGAGGAGGCGTCTGAGACCCCCTTGCCGGACCCGGCAACCCTTCCTCGAGCAGCCCCCAAAGACAGCCCCCTGTGGTAAGTGTGCGGTTTCTCCTTACTATTAGGTGTGCGGGGGTGCTCCTTCTTCGTTGATACCTGATTGTTTGCTTGTGTAGGAAGCAGAGCAGCCTCATCGGGAGGCTCGGAAGCCGCCCCGAAATCTGTCTGCTGCCACTCGCGCCAAGGGAGGATTCTCCCGGCAAGGGGCGCCCTCCGACAAGGG
Organism: Aegilops bicornis; assembly: GCA_021605145.1. Taxonomy (NCBI): domain Eukaryota; kingdom Viridiplantae; phylum Streptophyta; class Magnoliopsida; order Poales; family Poaceae; genus Aegilops; species Aegilops bicornis. The sequence goes on along the minus strand of CM038670.1, from coordinate 608,611,297 downwards.
AGACCACTCCGGCAAGGGAGGCTACCCCGGCAAGGGACAGCGCCAGTGACCCTCCAGTGGTCGAGGCCGTGGCTGCGGATCCCGTTGCAGGTAATTTCCTTACACGAAAATCTCCCTTGGGCTTGTATTATTTTGTTTCTCTTTTGAACATTTGCTTGTTGCTCTTTCTTCGTCGACCTGCAGGCCGATGGAGGTCGAGGCTGCCGGGCGAGGAGGAAGCGGCAGCAACACCAGTGAGGCCGCCATCATGGAAGAAGAGGTCGTCATTTGTGGAAGAAGAGGCCGCCGACGCAGCCTGTTGGCGAGAAGGCCACCGAGGTTGCCGACGCAGAAGCTGGCAAGGAGTCGGGCGATCGTGACCGATGGCCTGAGGCCAGTGAGCGCCAGCGCCGCAGACCGACAGCCGACTTCGGCTGCTACAGTTGTCGAGGAGCTCAAAGGCCCGGGCGCCTACTTGAAGGCCGGGCGAGGGTGTCTTCATCAAACTCCACAGGAGCCGAGCTCAGGCGCCCGGTCGAAGGAGAGACCTTCGACGGCCAGCTACTCGCCTCTCTGGCCGACGCCGGTGGACGCGCCAAGCAGCAGCAGCGGCGAAGTTCGAGGAGGAGCATTCTTGAAGAAGCCGCTGTCGCTCTACCAGCGCCCGGCAAGCCAGGTTGGAGTCGGGAAGCACTTGTCGCGAGGGCAGGAGCGGACATGGAGAAGCTGCAGAAGAGCTCGGGCGCCAACCAAGAAACTCTCCGCGACGTAAGGTAAGGCTGGGCAACAGGTAGAAGAGCGCACGGCCTTCATCCTTGAGAAGGCCGCATGGTGAGGAGGAGCAAGGCCGGCTGCCGAGAAGCTCTCCAGCAGGAAGCGGTGGCGCAGTGAAGGTCAACCTGGATAGCCACGAAGAAGACCTTGCTGCCCGAGGAGTCACTTGGCGGGCGCTTAAGGAAGCGAAGGATGCTGCCGCAGCCGAGGCCGCCAAGGAAGAGTTGAAGGCGAAGGTGGCACAGGTGGAGGCCAGCCTCAAGAAGAGCGGCGAGGAGCTTGCCGCGCTCAAGCCTGCGCCGAGAAGGACGCTTACACCCTTGGTGAGCTGCAGGCCGTCTCGCCCGATAGGGGCAAGGAGCTCGACGCCACCAAAGATTCAAAGGCGGATCTTGAGCTGAAGCCGACCACTGACGCAGACGCGTTGGGCGGCGCTAGAGAGCGGGAAGTGGGCCTGTTGGAGACGATCAAGGCCAAGGAGGAGCTGCTAGCGAATGTTGTCTCCACCAGGCGCCTTGAGGGAGAGTGTGGAGCCTTTGGGTGAAGGTCTTGTGGACACCGCTGCCGACATCCACAACGGCAGTGATGGAGCCGGGATGGCGGACCTTGCATACTCCTCCGACGAGCATCTCCAACCCAGCGCCAAACTCAGTTTATTCTTCAAAGGCGTGGTGGCGGGCCTCCAGCTGACTCGGGAAGAGGTCCCAAACCAGCTGGCCGAGGAATCACGCCAGATCTGTGGAGGAGCCCTCGAGAAGTTGTTGATAAAGGTGGCCTTCGCAATCCGGGCCTCAACCTTAACGGCGTCCTCAGATCCTTGCCGCCAGATGCCAACGTGGAGGAGCTCAAAGCCCTTGTCGCACCCACTGTGGACAAGGTGAACAAGATCAAGCGGATTGATGGCGACCCGCGTAAACTAGGCCGCTAGTTTTATCTTTCCCTTGTCGCTGCTGATCATGTTTAGAACACTTTGTTAGATCAGCGACAAGTTATTTTGTAATATACTCTATCTTAGGCGATCAATGCAACGTTATTTCCTCTACTTGATTCCTTCCTTTGTAATGCGTTTACGCCCTCGCATTTGGGGGACTTGTCGGTGCGGGCACCTTTGCCGCGAAAGGCTGAGTGCGGAACATCGCCAGTCTATTGGCAAGGTCCTCCGACAAACAACCTTGTCGCGACTAACCAGACTCACTTAAGTTGTTGAGCCGACTCGAAACAAAGTAAGGGCGCGACTAGCCTGCGAGTCGGTTCCTCTGTGCACATGTTTTCCATACAAAGTACTCTCGTTTGAGGAAGATAACTTAAAAATTTAAAAATTGATTGCTCAAACTTTGGCAACTTAGCTTTTCTGTCTCTTGCTTCTCGGTAAGGCTAGACTTCCTCGAGCGGTGCCTGGTCCATAGTATTATCTTCTCCTTCCCCCGTGGTTAACTTGTGTGCGAGGAGCCTTTCTTTCTTTGAGAAAAGAGAAAGAAGAGGAAATAAAGTTATGGAGCCCAGTGACTCGATATTGCTTACGGGTGTGGTTCTTGCACAAAGTGTTAGCCAAAACATGCAATAAAATGATGAAAGCATGAATTTGACAAGTTGTGCGCAACACATGAGCTTTATCGATGCAGGGGTCTCGCTTGGCTTTGTACAAAGGATTACATGCAACAGCGGCAAGACTTGTACAAAGGTGGTTGCCGGAACAGGTTCCGGCAACTGCCCTATGGGTAAAACTTACGAAGATGCTCAATGTTCCAGGAGTTGCTCACGGGATGCCATCTTCGGTCTCAAAGCGGACAGCGCCTTGAGCCTAGTGACTCGTTTCACCCGATAAGGGCCTTCCCACTTTGGCGTCAACTTGTTTGAATTCTTGGCGGATTGAACGCGCGAAGAACAAGGTCGCCTTCCTCGAGACTTCGGCTCTAACTGCGGCTATGGTAGCGACGCAAAGCTTGTCGGTAACAAGCAGCTCGACAATGACTGAAAGGCGATCCTGCTCAAGGAGCAGCGTCATCTTATCGCAGCTGCTCTTGCTCAAGCTCATCATAAGCGAGCACTCGAGGCGAGCCGTATCTGAGTTCCGTGGGAGAAGCGCCTCTGCTCCATAGACTAGAGCAAAGGGTGTCCGGCGATGGCTCGATTTGGCGTCGTCTGATCGACCAAAGAACCACCGGCAGCTCCTCGATCCAGTTTCTTCCGCACTTGTGCAGCACTGTCGAAAGTTACGGTCTTGAGCCCGTGCAGCACTTCAGCATTTGCCCTCTCTGCTTGACCGTTGCTTCTCGGATGAGCAACAGAAGCAAAGCAGACCTTGGCGCCAAGGTCTTGGACGTACTGCATGAAGGTGCGACTCGTAAATTGTGTGCCGTTGTCGGTGATGATCCTGTTAGGGATTCCGTGCCGTCACCTTCCTCACTGCTTCCACTTCCGGCCACTTTGTGAACTTGTCGATGGCGACGTACAAGTACTCAAAGCCCCCGACAGCTCGGGGGAAAGGGCCGAGGATGTCGAGCCCAGGACGAAAAGGGCGAGGATAAAGGGATCGTCTGGAGAGCTTGAGCTGGCTGGTGTATCTGTTTGGAATGGAACTGCACGCTTCACACTTGGTTACTTGTGCAGTTGCATCACGGAGGGCTGTCGGCCAGAAGAAACCTTAGCCGAAAGCTTTGCTTAAGCAAGTGCTCTTGCGCCCAATGTGGTGACCACATATGCCTCCATGTATCTCGCCAACAGCTTCGGCCCATCTTCCACAGGAATACACTTCAATTTCACACCGTTGAGTCTTCTTACATGCAGTATCGTCGATAAACTGATACATACTTGACCGCCGGGCTACTCTTTCTGCTTCTTCTTGCTCTTGGGAAGTTCTCTGTCTGAAGGAAAGGACAATCGGCTGCGCCCATCTTTGGAGCTTGTGGCTCGACAACGAGGACTAAAGGCACATCTGCTGCTGCGGAACGTCAGCCTTCTACGGCAGAACCTGCGGCTCTGCCGGAAGCTTGATGCTCCCGGCTAGCTTGCCGAGCAAAACTTGTCAAGCGTCTGCTTCAACGAAACAAACCACAGGGCTTGTCGGAGCAGACTGCCCCTCGATCGTTGGAGTTGATCTTGGGGACCTTCATAGCAGCGGCTTCGGGAAGCTCTGCGGAAAGTAGTCACCAGAGATCAACTTCCTCTTCTTGCTTTGTCCAATTGATGGTGTTACGGTTGGTTGAGTCAGCTTGAGCACGAAAATCCCTGGTTCCACAGGCAACTTAAGTGCAGCGCACTTTGACAGGCCGTCAGCAATGTCATTCTGAGCTCTTGGAACATGTTCCATTTGCAGGCCGTCAAAGTGCTCTTCTAGCTTCCTCACTTCATCGACGTAGGCTTCCATCAATGGACTCTGGTAATCTTTGTTCACTTGGCGGACGACAAGCTGCGAGTCACCCCTGACAATAAGCTTCTTGATCCCAAGGTCTACGGCGATCCTGAGACCGGCAAGCAAACCTTCATACTCTGCAGTATTGTTTGTTGCTTGCTCCTTGGGAAAGTGCATCTGGAATACATACTTGAGGTGCTCTCCGGTGGGTGCGATAAGCAGCACGCCGGCACCGGCGCCTTGCAGCGAGAAGGCACCATCAAAGTACATTAGCCACTCTTTGCTTGCTTCCTTGACGGGAATGCTCGTCTCTGGAATCTCTTCATCTGGCGTTGGCGTCCATTCCGCTATGAATTCTGCCAATGCTCGCTTTGGATAGTTGAAGTGCTTTCAAACTTGAGACCAAAGCTCGGCAGTTCCAAAGGCCCACTCGACAATCCCGCTGTTGCCTCCGGATTCTGCGGTATCCTCTTGAGCGGAAAGCGAGTGACAAGCTGTGATCTCATGTGCTTGGAAGTAATGGCGCAGCTTTCTCGAGGCCATGAGGAGGCCGAAAAGCAATTTCGCACACCGTAGTACCTTGACCTAGCCTCGCAGGAGAGAACCGACAAAGTAAATCGGGCGCTGCACCATACTTTTACGCATCTGGTCATGCGTCTGCCGCGGATTCGTCCCTTGTCGGGACCAGAGCTTGTCGGCGAAGTCCTCGCTTGTCACCGGATGTGCTTGCCGTGGTTGCTTTGGCTCGTCATCCGCCTCCCTCTCCGCTATTAACGCAGCACTAACCACTTGGTTGGTTGCTGCTATATATAGCATGACAACTTCTCTTGTGGTTTAGGTGCGACAAGTGTTGGAGTGGAGGACAGTATCTCTTTAAGTCTGCAGCGCAGCCTCCGCTTCGGGAGTCCATTTCATTGGACCTGCCTTTTTCAAAATCTTGAAAAAGCGGCGGTAGCGCTCAGCAGAACCTAGAAATAAACCTCTTGAGAGCAGCTATGCAACCGCAAGTCTTCGTACATCCTTGACGCGCTTTGGGGCTTCAATCTTCTCAATGGCCTTGATCTTGTCGGGATTGGCTTCAATCCCTCATTTGAGACTGAAGAACCCGAGAATCTTGCGGAAGGGACTCCAAACACGCACTTCTCGGGGTTGAGCTTGAGGTTGATCTTGCGCAGATTTGCAAAGGTCTCGTCCAAATCTTGAACCAGAGTTGCTTTGTCCTTGCTTTTGACCACTATGTCATCCATGTAGGCTTCTACATTTCTGTGCATTTGCGGCTCAAAAGCGTCACAGACTACCCTTGCAAATGTTGAACCAGCATTCTTCAAACCGAAAGGCATCCGTATGAAATAGTATGTGCCACATGGTGTAATGAATGCGGTCTTCTCCTCATCTTCTTCAGCCATGAAGATCTGATGGTATCTGAGTATGCATCAAGAAGCGAGCAAATCACATCCAGCCGTGGAGTCAACAATCTGGTCGATGCGCGGTAAGGAAATGGATCTTTGGGACAAGCTTTATTAACATCCGTGAAGTCAATACAAAGTCTCCACTTTCCGTTTGCTTTGGCGCGACTACAGGATTGGCCAACCACGTAGGATGGAGCACTCCTCGACAAGGCCTCTGCTTCCGGTTTCTTGATCTCTTCGCTATGAATTCTTGGCGCTCCAACGCTTGCTTCGACTTTTTGCTTGACGGGCGCAAGATGAGGACAAACGGCCAGGCGGTGCTCAATCACTTTCACAGGAACACGGGGATGTCGACGGTTGCCATGCAAACACGTCGACATTCGCCCTTGAGGAAAGCAACGAGCGCCGCCTTCCTATTTAGGGTCGAGAGAGGCACCGATGGTGAAGGTACCACCGGTCTGCCGTCCTCCTTGGCGGGCACCTTCTTGGTCTTTGGCGGAGCTACCATCTTCTTCTTGCACTTGCTGGTGGAGCTCGATGGCGCGTCCTCGACGGTAGCGCAGCACTCCGAAGAGGTGCGCTTGCCGGAGTGGGCATGAGAGCTCTTGCCGGACTTGGACTTTGTCTTCTTCCCCCCGGGAGCTTCAGCGGCAACTGTTTGGCAATCTGTCGCTGCTGCTGCATCCCGGTAGATCTTGTCGGCACAGATAAGGGCATCCTTCTTGTCGCCATGGACAGAGATGATGCTTATCGGGCCTGGCATCTTGAGTAGGTTGTAGGCGTAGTGAGAGGCTGCCATGAACTTGGCGAGTCTTTGGGCGGCCAAGTATCCCATTGTAAGGCAATGGGAAATCGGCAACGTCGAATGTGACCCTCTCGATCCTAAAGTTCAGCTTCGCTGCCAAATGTTACCGGCAAACAGCGTAATCTTCCCTTCGCTTGCTCCTTCCCGGATTGATTCCTTGGAAGGTGCCGATCTTCGAGCTCATTGTCGAGGATTTGAAGCTTCTGGAGCACCACGGAGGAGATCAGGTTCAAGCCGGCCCCGCCGTCAACTAACATCTTGGTGACCTTGATGTTGCGGATGGTTGGTGAGACCAACATCGGCAAGCATCCGACCGCAGTTATGCAATCAGGGTGGTCCTCAATATCAAAGACGATACAGCGTCTTTGGACCACTTCGAGGCTTGCGTGACTCTACGGATGGTTCCGCTGCATTGACCTCCGCATCCATTGCTTGAGTTGGCGGTGGGAGGTATGCAGGAAGCACCTCCGTCAACGCAGAGGACCTCTGTGGCTTTTGAAACTCCCGCCATCGGGCGTCGCTGCGTCTTCCATATCTTCGTCGTCGTCATCGTCTTCATCCTTGTCACGGCAGCGGGAGGTCTGTCTCCTTGCCGCTGCTTGGCCTTGCTGGCGCCCTCCCGCCGGGATGTTTCTTACTGCTCCCCCGGCACCTTCCTGGGCCTTCTCCTTGTCGCGCTCGTACTCAGCCTTCACTGCTCAACAAGCTGCTCGACCTTCTTGCAGCTCTGGAGGTCGTGGCCCTTGGTGCGGTGGATCTTGCAAGATCTTGCTTGCGGAGCCGTCCTGCTTGGGCGGCTGCCACAGACTGGTGGTTGGCGTCAGCGGCAACCTCCTTGCCGGAGCCACCAGCCTTGGCGTTCTTGTCGCCACCTCCATTGCCGGACTGCTCAATAGCTAACACTTCTCTGCCTTTCTTCTTCCTGTTGCCTCGCCGCTGGCCCTTCTTTGCCAGGGCGGCCTCCTCAACGCCGATCCGCTTACGCATTCTCTCCTCGGAGTCTCCTCCTTCCTCGGTAGCGTGCACACTTGTCGGCCAAGGCGTACAGCTCAGGACGTCCTTGACTTTGCACATCGCCATCTCCTCCTCATCCTGCGGTTCCGCACGTTACGATGAAACACGCCGATCATGCGGCGGGGTGGACATCTGGGATGTTGTAGTGCACACGGTGAATCTCTGAATGAACTTGCGCAGGGACTCTCCTTCCTTCGGGCGGCAGATGAAGGTCACTCTCTTAGCCATGGGGCTTGTGGCCACCGTGAAGGCGCCAACAAACCGATGGCTCAGATGTGCCGAAGAGGATATGGAGCCGTCCGGATTGTGCATGAGCCAAGATCTGACGTTGGGCTTGAGCACGAGCGGGAAGTAGTTGGCGAGGATCTTGTCGTACCGTCCCCCCGCAGCCTGCACCGCGATGGTGTAGATGCTGAGGAACTCCGAAGGATGCGTCCTGCCATCATACTTCTCCGACACATCTGGTTTGAAGTTTTTCTGGCTGGGCCACTGGACTTGCCGCAGCTCACGAGTGAACGCAGGGCAACCTACAGCGTCTGGCGATCGCCGGCTCCTCCGGCGCGCGCATGTCAACAGATAGGCCCAAGCGCTTGTCGGATGACGTCGCGCTTCTCTCCGGCGCTCGTCGCGAAGTTCGGCGTCCTCTTGTTGTCACTCATGAAGAATTTTGGCGCTGATCGCGGCGAGCTCGCGGATCCGATGACGCGGTGGAGTCATTGTCGAGGTGGATCCGGTGAGTCGGCGATCTTGGCCTTCGCGAAGAGAGTGCATGGTAGTTGCACCTCCGACAGTCTGCCGCCACCGGCTCGTGCCTTGTCGTCTTGCCGCGGCAATGATGGCGTGGGTTGCCGCGGAGCGTCGCCGTTGGCAAAGCCGATGAGGCTCTGGATAGTGGCCCTCCACTCGTCGACCTTGTCGGCCGTTGGAGGGTAGTCGTGGAGCAGCTGAGCTCTCGCCAGAGCTTCTGCTGGAGTAGTGGGCGGCATTGGCGAACGGTGCGAGGAGCGGGATATGCTCAGACTTCTAACTACGTTAGAAGGAGCAGCACCCCATCCAGGCGACCGTATCTCACTCGCGCCAGCATGTTGGCGCGCATGCTGGTCTTGAGGGTCTCGATCCAACGAACGTATGGCATTGTGAACGCCATGACGTTGTTGGTCCCGCGTCTCCTGAGATGGGCGCGGGGGATGCGCGGACGCCGAGGTTTACGGGGCCTTGTCCTTGGACTTGGCAACGTCGCGAACACCTTCGTCGGCGTCCGTTCCTCCGCCGGCGTCTGCCCCACCACCCGTTTGCTGCGGTGATGGTGGATACGACGCGGACGGCTCTACTGCCGCCGAAGCCTTCTTCTTCGGTGGCATGTTGAGGAAGATGTTGAGGATGCTGCTCGTGTGAACGTCGGATCAGATTCACACGGCCTCGACGCCCCCTACCTGGCGCGCCAAAGATGTCGGGGAGGCTGATCGTAGCCACGAACACCTATGGGGCCATGAGCAGGCCTTGTGGTTCGGAGGGGGCGGAGATCGCACGAAGAGCGGATCGAGGCGAGGCACACGAGCAGTTTACCCAACCGGAGCTCTCGGAGAGATAAAACTCCTCTCGCTGCTTGTTTGATGTATTGTGTTCTTGCTAGGGAGCGATGCAGGCTACAAAACCTAGCGTGAGCGTCTCTGGTCTCGAGTGAGTCGAATGAACCGAACCCTTTCTACGTTGCGCATGGGCCTCCTTTTATATGCTCAAGGGGTCTCCGACAGGTGGCAACATAGACGAGGGTACAAATGTAAAACAGGAGTTGGTACACCTACTTGAGCGATTATGCGATGCAAAATACCTAACTCGGCGGCAAGGGACAAAAGCAATAAATGCCCGTCTGTGGTCGCCTAAACAAAGGCAACAGAGACCGTCAGTGCGCCACCGGCCGCCACGATGGCAAGCTTGTCGGCGCCGCTTATCGCTGCTCTCCGCTGGCTGCATGACCTCTTGACACGTAGCGCATGGAGCGGTCCCATGGCGACACGTTGTTGGGTGAGCTGGAGCGGAGATGGAGAGAGGTTGCTTGCCGCGGCAAGCGCCTTGCCGCGGCCGAATCCTTGTCGCGCTCCGAGCCTTCCCGACAAGCTCCTCTTGCCGGGGCCCTGTCTTCTGCATGCCTTGAATGGCCTTCCCGGCAAGCTCCTCTTGCCGGGGCCTTGTCTTCTTAGTCAAATACTTTGTTCTTGAATGGCTCAAAAGGAGCCACGGAGGATCTAGGCGGTGACGAGGCAAACCCTGCCGCGGGGTGCTGCAACTGTCCGTGCACAAGTACGGGATACTAGGGTACCCCTACTCTAGTACACCGACAATAATAAAGCCCGTTAAACATCCAAAACAGAATATAATATAGCATGGAAGAATAAAAAATTATAGATATGTTGGAGACGTATCACTCCCCGGCAACGGCGCCACAAATCCTTCTTGCTACCTCTTGAGCACTGCGTTGGTTTTCCCTTGAAGAGGAAAGGGTGATGCAGTAAAGTAGCGTTAGTATTTCCCTCAGTTTTTGAGAACCAAGGTATCAATCCAGTAGGAGATAACGACGAGTCCCTAGCACCTACAAAAAAAAAATAAAAACCTCGCAACCAACGCGATAAAGGGGTTGTCAATCCCTCAACGATCACTTACGAGAGTGATATCTGATAGATATGATAAAATAATATTTTTGGTATTTTTATGATAAAGAGAAATAAAGATGCAAAGTAAAATAAAAGGGCAATTATAATAACTAAGTGTTGGAAGATTAATATGATGGAAACATAGGTTTCACCAATGGCTTCTCTCAAAAGCATAAGTATTACGGTGGGTGAACAAATTACTGTCGAGCAATTGATAGAATTGAGCATAGTTATGAGAATATCTAGGTATGATCATGTATATAGGCATCACGTCCGTGACAAGTAGACCGCCTCCACGCATCTACTACTACTACTCCACACATCGTCCGCTATCCAAAGATGCATCTAGAGTATTAAGTTCATAAGAACAGAGTAATGCTTTAAGTAAGATGACATGATGTAGAGGGATAAACTCATGCAATAAGATATAAATCCCATCTTTTTATCCTCGATGGCAACAATACAATACGTGCCTTACTGCCCCTGCTGTCACTGGGAAGGGACACCGCAAGATTGAACCCAAAGCTAAGCACTTCTTCCATTGCAAGAAAGATCAATCTAGTAGTCCAAACCAAACTGATAATTCGAAGATACTTGCAAAGATAACCAATCATACATAAAAGAATTCAGAGGAGATTCAATTATTGTTCATAGATAATCTTGATCATAAACCCACAATAAATCAGTCTCAACAAACATACCGCAAAAGAAGATTACATCGAATAGATCTCCACGAGAATCGTGGATATCTTTGTATTGAGATCCAAAGAGAGAGAAGAAGCCATCTAGCTAATAACTATGGACCCGAAGGTCTGAGGTAAACTACTCACACATCATCAGAGAGGCTATGGTGTTGATGTAGAAGCCCTCCGTGATCAATGCCCCCTCCAGCGGAGCGCCGGAAAAGGCCCCAAGATGGGATCTCACGGGTACAGAAGGTTGCGGCGGTGGAAATAGGTTTTGGCTCCATATCTGATAGTTTGGCGGTACGTAGGTATATATAGGAGGAAGAAGTACGTTGGTGGAGCAACGTGGGCCCCATGAGGGTGGAGGGCGCGCCCCCTGCCTCGTGCTCTCCTGGTTGATTTCTTGACGTAGACTCCAAGTCCTCTGGATCACGTTTGTTCCGAAAATCACGTTCCTGAAGGTTTCATTCCGTTTGGACTCCGTTTAATATCCTTTTTCTGCGAAACACTAAAATAGGCAAAAAAAACAGCAATTTGGGCTGGGCCTCCGGTTAATAGGTTAGTCCCAAAAATAATATAAAAGTGTATAATAAAGCCCGTTAAACATCCAAAACAGAATATAATATAGCATGGAACAATAAAAAATTATAGATACGTTGGAGACGTATCACTCCCCGGCAACGGCGCCAGAAATTCTTCTTGCTACCTCTTGAGCACTGCGTTGGTTTTCCCTTGAAGAGGAAAGGGTGATGCAGTAAAGTAGCCTAAGTATTTCCCTTAGTTTTTGAGAACCAAGGTATCAATCCAGTAGGAGATAACGCACGAGTCCCTCACACCTACACAAACAAATAAGAACCTCGCAACCAACGCGATAAAGGGGTTGTCAATCCCTCAACGGTCACTTACGAGAGTGAGATCTGATAGATATGATAAAATAATTTTTTTGGTATTTTTATCATAAAGAGAAATAAAGATGCAAAGTAAAATAAAAGGGCAATAGAAATAACAAGTGTTGGAAGATTAATATGATGGAAAATAGACCCCGGGGGCCATAGGTTTCACTAACGGCTTCTCTCAAAAGCATAAGTATTACGGTGGGTGAACAAATTACTGTCGAGCAATTGATAGAATTGAGCATAGTTATGAGAATATCTAGGTATGATCATGTATATAGGCATCACGTCCGTGACAAGTAGACCGACTCCTGCCTGCATCTACTACTATTACTCCACACATCGACCGCTATCCAGCATGCATCTAGAGTATTAAGGTCATAAGAACAGAGTAATGCTTTAAGTAAGATGCCATGATGTAGAGGGATAAACTCATGCAATATGATATAAACCCCATATTTTTATCCTCGATGGAAACAATACAATACATGCCTTGCTGCCCCTGCTGTCACTGGGAAGGGACACCACAAGATTGAACCCAAAGCTAAGCACTTCTTCCATTGCAAGAAAGATCAATCTAGTAGGCCAAACCAAACTGATAATTCGAAGAGACTTGCGAAGATAACCAATCATACATAAAAGAATTCAGAGGAGATTCAAATATTGTTCATAGATAATCTTGATCATAAACCCACAATTCATCGATCTCAACAAACACACCACAAAAGAAGATTACATCGAATAGATCTCCACGAGAATCGTGGAGAACTTTGTATTGAGATCCAAAGAGAGAGAAGAAGCCATCTAGCTAATAACTATGGACCCGGAGGTCTGAGGTAAACTACTCACACATAAACGGAGAGGCTATGGTATTCATGTAGAAGCCCTCCATGATCAATGCTCCCTCCAGCGGAGCGCCGGAAAAGGCCCCAAGATGGGATCTCATGGGTACAGAAGGTTGCGGCGGTGGAAATAGGTTTTTGGCTCCATATTTGATAGTTTGGGGGTACATAGGTATATATAGGAGGAAGAAGTACGTTGGTGGAGCAACATGGGCCCCACGAGGGTGGAGGGCGCGCCCCCCTGCCTCGTGCTCTCCTGGTTGATTTCTTGACGTAGACAAAAATTCCTCTGGATCACGTTTGTTCCGAAAATCACGTTCCCGAAGGTTTCATTAATTTTGGACTCCGTTTGATATTCTTTATCTGCGAAACACTGAAATAGGCAAAAAACAGCAATTTGGGCTGGGCCTCCGGTTAATAGATTAGTCCCAAAAATAATATAAAAGTGTATAATAAAGGCCGTTAAACATCCAAAACAGAATATATTATAGCATGGAACAATAAAAAATTATAGATACGTTGGAGACATATCACTCCCCGGCAACGGCGCCAGAAATCCTTCTTGCTACCTCTTGAGCACTGTGTTGGTTTTCCTTTGAAGAGGAAAGGGTGATGCAAAGAAAGTAGCGTAAGTATTTCCCTCGCTTTTGAGAACCAAGGTATCAATCCAGCAGGAGATCACGCACGAGTCCCTCGCACCTACACAAACAAATAAGAACCTCGCAACCAACGCGATAAAGGGGTTGTCAATCCCTTAACGGTCACTTACGAGAGTGAGATCTGATAGATATGATAAAATAATATTTTTGGTATTTTTATGATAAAGAGAAATAAAGATGCAAAGTAAAATAAAAGGGCAATAGAAATAACTAAGTGTTGGAAGATTAATATGATGGAAAATAGAGCCGGGGGCCATAGGTTTCACTAATGTCTTCTCTCAAAAGCATAAGTATTACGGTGGGTGAACAAATTACTGTCGAGCAATTGATAGAATTGAGCATAGTTATGAGAATATCCAGGTATGATCATGTGTATAGGCATCACGTCCGTGACAAGTAGACCGATTCCTGCCTGCATCTACTACTATTACTCCACACATCGACCGCTAATCATCATGCATCTAGAGTATTAAGTTCATAAGAACAGAGTAATGCTTTAAGTAAGATGGCATGATGTAGAGGGATAAAATCATGCAATATGATATAAACCCCATCTTTTTATCCTCGATGGCAACAATACAATACGTGCCTTGCTGCCCTAACATCCTTTGGGAAGGGACACCACAAGATTGAACCCAAAGCTAAGCACTTCTTCCATTGCAAGAAAGATCAATCTAGTAGGCCAAACCAAACTGATAATTCGAAGAGACTTGCAAAGATAACCAATCATACATAAGAGAATTCAGAGGAGATTCAAATATTGTTCATAGATAATCTTGATCATAAACCCACAATTCATCGGTCTCAACAAACACACCACAAAAGAAGATTACATCGAATAGATCTCCACGAGAATCGTGGAGAACTTTGTATTGAGATCCAAAGAGAGAGAAGAAGCCATCTAGCTATTAACTATGGACCCGAAGGTCTGAGGTAAACTACTCACACATAAATGGAGAGGCTATGGTGTTCATGTAGAAGCCCTCCGTGATCAATGCCCCCTCCAGCGGAGCGCAGGAAAAGGCCCCAAGATGGGATCTCACGGGTACAGAAGGTTGCGGCGGTGGAAATAGGTTTTTGGCTCCATATCTGATAGTTTGTGGGTACATAGGTATATATAGGAGGAAGAAGTACGTTGGTGGAGCAATGTGGGCCCCACGAGGGTGGAGGGCGCGCCCCCTGCCTCGTGCTCTCCTGGTTGATTTCTTGATGTAGACTCCAAGTCATCTGGATCACGTTTGTTCCGAAAATCACGTTCCCGAAGGTTTCATTAATTTTGGACTCCGTTTGATATTCTTTTTCTGCGAAACACTGAAATAGGCAAAAAAAACAGCAATTTGGGCTGGGCCTCCGGTTAATAGGTTAGTCCCAAAAATAATATAAAAGTGTATAATAAAGCTCGTTAAACATCCAAAACAGAATATATTATAGCATGGAACAATAAAAAATTATAGATACGTTGGAGACGTATCACTCCCCGGCAACGGCGCCAGAAATCCTTCTTGCTACCTCTTGAGCACTGCGTTGGTTTTCCCTTGAAGAGGAAAGGGTGATGCAGTAAAGTAGCGTAAGTATTTCCCTCAGTTTTTGAGAACCAAGGTATCAATCCAAAGAGGAGATCACGCACGAGTCCCTCACACCTACACAAACAAATAAGAACCTCGCAACCAACGCGATAAAGGGGTTGTCAATCCCTCAACGGTCACTTACGAGAGTGAGATCTGATAGATATGATAAAATAATATTTTTGGTATTTTTATGATAAAGAGAAATAAAGATGCAAAGTAAAATAAAAGGGCAATAGAAATAACTAAGTGTTGGAAGATTAATATGATGGAAAATAGACCTGGGGGCCATAGGTTTCACTAATGGATTCTCTCAAAAGCATAAGTATTACGGTGGGTGAACAAATTACTGTCGAGCAATTGATAGAATTGAGCATAGTTATGAGAATATCTAGGTATGATAATGTATATAGGCATCACGTCCGTGACAAGTGGACCGACTCCTGCCTGCATCTACTACTATTACTCCACACATCGACCGCTATCCAGCATGCATCTAGAGTATTAAGTTCATAAGAACAGAGTAATGCTTTAAGTAAGATGACATGATGTAGAGGGATAAACTCATGCAATATGATATAAACCCCATCTTTTTATCCTCGATGGCAACAATACAATATGTGCCTTGCTGCCCCTGCTATCACTGGGAAAGGACACCGCAAGATTGAACCCAAAGCTAAGCACTTCTTCCATTGCAAGAAAGATCAATCTAGTAGGCCAAACCAAACTGATAATTTGAAGAGACTTGCAAAGATAACCAATCATACATAAAAGAATTCAGAGGAGATTCAAATATTTTTCATAGATAATCTTGATCATAAACCCACAATTCATCGGTCTCAACAAACACACCGCAAAAGAAGATTACATCGAATAGATCTCCACGAGAATCGTGGAGAACTTTGTATTGAGATCCAAAGAGAGAGAAGAAGCCATCTAGCTAATAAATATGGACCCGAAGGTCTGAGGTAAACTACTCACACATCATCGGATAGGCTATGGTGTTGATGTAGAAGCCCTCCGTGATCAATGCCCCCTCCAGTGGAGCGCCGGAAAAGGCCCCAAGATGGGATCTCATGGGTACAGAAGGTTGCGGCGGTGGAAATAGGTTTTTGGCTCCGTATCTGATAGTTTGGGGGTACGTAGGTATATATAGGAGGAAGAAGTACGTCGGTGGAGCAACATGGGCCCCACGAGGGTGGAGGGCGCGCCCAGGGGGGTAGGCGCGCCCCCTGCCTCGTGCTCTCCTGGTTGATTTCTTGACGTAGACTCCAAGTCCTCTGGATCACGTTTGTTCCGAAAATCACGTTCCCGTAGGTTTCATTCCGTTTGGACTCCGTTTGATGTTCTTTTTCTGCGAAACACTGAAATAGGCAAAAAATAGCAATTTGGGCTGGGCCTCCGGTTAATAGGTTAGTCCCAAAATAATATAAAAGTGTATAATAAAACCCATTAAACATCCAAAACAGAATATAATATAGCATGGAACAATAAAAAAATTATAGATACGTTGGAGATGTATCACACCGAAGAACTGTTGCAAGGTCTGGTGCTTGGCCGGATCGAACTCCCACAAATTGCAAGTCCGGCTTTGGCAAGGAAGGATCCGGCGAAAAAGCATCACCTGGATCACATTGACAAGCTTGATGTTCTTGTCAGCCATGCTCTTGATGCACATCTGCAGTGCCGTCAGCTCGTCCATAGAGGCCTAGTCCAGGCCCTTCTCTAGCCAGGAGGTGAGCCGCATTGGGGCCCCAGACTTGAATTCGGGAGCCGTGGCCCAGGTGGTGTCGCAGGGCTCTCTGACATAGAACCACTACTGCTGCCACCCTTTGACAGTCTCCACGAAGGTGCCTTTGGGCCACGTGACGTTGGACATCTTGCTCAGCATAGCGCCTCCGCACTCTGCGTGTTGACCACCCACCACCTTCGGCTTCACATTGAAGGTATTTAGCCAAATCCGAAGTGGGGTGGGGTGCGAAGGAAGGCCTCGCACATGACAATGAATGTCGAGATGTTGAGGAAGGAGTTTGGGGCCAGATCATGGAAATGTAGCCCATAGTAGAACATGAGTCCGCGGACGAATGGGTGGAGGGGAAATCCCAACCCATGGACGAAGTGGGCAATGAACACCACCCTCTCCTGGGGCTTCAGGGTGGGGACGATCTGCCCCTTGGCCGGAAGCTGGTGGACGATTTCCTGGGCCAGGTAACCCGCCTCCCGGAGCTTCGTGATGTCCTTCTCCGTGATGGAGGAGGCCATCCACTTGCCCTGTGCTCTAGATCCGGATAAGGCCGGAGTGCTTTTTGGGCGGAAAGGATGGAAACTTGGGCGCTGGAGCTCGAGAATGGGTAGGCAGAGAGAAAGAGGGCGTGGGTGAAAGGGTGAATCCTTATCTTTTTATAAAGGCAACGAATATCAAGCGCCTCCCCACTCGCCTTAAAACTTGCCTATTCCCCAAGGGTCGGGCAGACGGCACGGTGGGATTACCCACGCTCGTATTGATGAGAATCCCGTGATAAGGGGACACGATCTCTGCTTCAACAAGACATGCCAATGGAGACCGCATCTCGAAACGTGGATCAAGAGGCTAAAAAAGCGGTTCGAAATAATGACCGTGCAGGGACGTGGCGTCTCACTACAAAAGATGTTGGTAGATGGGACTTGTTGATATTATGCTCTTTGCGGCTGTATGTGGAGCTTGTTTTGGAGAGTCGGGCACGTTTCTGTGTTCGAGGACTACTTTGAAGTGTTCGGAGGAGGAACCAGCCTTGCAATGCCGAAGACAATCTACGCGCCGGACACATCCTCATTGAAGCCTGGTTCAGGGGCTACTTAGGGAGTCCTAGATTAAGGGTCCTCGGGCGTCTGGCCTATGTGACGTGGGCATGACTGATGGGCCATAGAGATACAAGATAGAAGACTTCCTCCCATGTCCGGATGGGACTCTCCTTTGCATGGATGGCAAGCTTGGCGTTTGGATATGAAGATTCCTTCCTCTGTAAACCAACTCTGTACAACCCTAGGCCCCTCTGTCTATATAAACTGGAGGGTTTAGTCCGTAGAGAGAATCATAATCATACGAGCTAGACTTCTAGGGTTTAGCCATTATGATCTTGTGGTAGATCAACTCTTATAATCCTCATATTCATCAAGATCAATCAAGCAAGAAGTAGGGTATTACCTCCATCGAGAGGGCCCGAACCTGGGTAAACATTCTGTCCCCCATCTCCTATTACCATCGACCTTAGACGCATAGTTCGGGACCCCCTACCCGAGATCCACCAGTTTTGACACCGACACCCCCCTTTCCTTCCCTTCCCCCTCTCCCTTCCTTCTTCCCCCTTTCCTCCAGGTGGAATCCTACTAGGACTTGGAGTCCTAGTAGGACTCCCCTGTCCTGGCGTGCCCTATAGGGCCGGCCAGCCTTCCCCTCCCCTCGTTTATATACGGGGCGGGGGGGGGGGGTGCACCCTAGAACACACAAGTTTGTCATAACCATGTATGGTGCCCCCTCCACAGTTACACACCTTGGTCATATCGTCGCAGTGCTTAGGCGAAGCCCTGCGCCGGTAACTTCAGCATCACCGTTACCACGCCGTCGTGTTGACAAAACTCTCCCTCATCCTCAACTGGATCAAGAGATCAAGGGACGTCATCGAGCTGAACGTGTTCTGAACGCGGAGGTGCCGTACGTACGGTACTTGGATCGGTTGGATCGCGAAGACGTTCGACTACATCAACCGCGTTACTAAACGCTTCCGCTTTCGGTCTATGAGGGTATGTGGACACACTCTCCCCGCTCGTTGCTATGCATCTCCTAGATAGATCTTGCGTGATCACAGGTAATTTTTTTGAAATACTGCATTCCCCAATAGTGGTATCCGAGCCAGGTCTATGCGTAGATGTTATATGCACGAGTAGAACACAAAGAGTAGTGGGCGATAATAGTCATACTGCTGAAAGCACAAGTGCTCCCTGGGTGATTTTGGTAATTAATGTCAACATATCTCTTGTTGGACTAATGCTTCTACCTAGTATGTTTCAGATAAGTTCAACAATGGAGTGGCATGGACAAGAGGATGTGGAAGCCCTTCAAGATGCTAAGGACAAAGGATTGGCTCAAGCTCAAAGCACGAGACTCTACATTTTCTATTTTAGCGATCCAAGATCACATTGAGTCTATAGGAAAAACCAATACTATTAAGAAGGGATGAGGTGTTGCTTAATGGCTTGCTTGCTCGAAGTGCTTAGTTATATGCTCCAAAGCCCTCAACCACTTTCTCACTTCCACATATGTCCTAACCCAAAAAGTCCAACTCGGCCCCACCGAAATTTCATATCCGGAGCCACCGAGTTCAGTTGACATAGCCACTGCCAGAAACACCTAATCAGTTCGGTCTCACCGATGGGATCTCAGTCTCACCGAGATGGGCTTGCAAACTCTCTGTTGTCTTTTGCAATAATTTTGGTCCCACCGAGATTTGCAACCGGCCCCACTGAGTTTGCTTGGCCAACTTTCTGTTTCGCTTATTACCCAAATCGGTCTCACCGAGTTTGTGTAACCGGTCAAACCGAGAATTGGATTTAACCTAACCCTAGCACATCGTTCCCTCCTAGTTGATCCAGTCGGTCCCACCAAGAATCCTAACGTTCACATTTTGAACTAAATCGGTCCGACCGAGTTTCATGATTCGGTCCCACCGAGTTTGGTGATTTGTGTGTAACGGTTAGATTTTGTGTGGAGGCTATATATACCCCTCCACCCACTCTTCATTCATGGAGAAAGCCACCAGAACATGCCTACACTTCCAATACATATTTTCTGAGAGAGAACCACCTACACTTGTGTTGAGGTTAAGATATTCCATTCCAACCACATAAATCTTGATCTCTAGCCTTCCCCAAGTTGCTTTCCACTCAAATCTTCTTTCTACCAAATCCAATCCTATGACAGAGAGTTGAGTGTTGGGGAGACTATCATTTGAAGCACAAGAGCAAGGAGTTCATCATCAACACACCATTTGTTACTTCTTGGAGAGTGGTGTCTCCTAGATTGGCTAGGTGTCACTTGGGAGCCTCCGTCAAGATTCTGGAGTTGAACCAAGGAGTTTGTAAGGGCAAGGAGATCGCCTACTTCGTGAAGATCTACCCAAGTGAGGCAAGTCCTTCGTAGGTGACGGCCATGGTGGGATAGACAAGGTTGCTTCTTTGTGGACCCTTCGTGGGTGGATCCCTCTGTGGACTCGCGCAACCGTTACCCTTCGTGGGTTGAAGTCTCCATCAACGTGGATGTACGATAGCACCACCTATCGGAACCACGGATAAAAAATCTCCGTGTCTCCAAATTGCGTTTGCACTCTCCAATCCCATCCCTTTACATTCTTCCAACTTGCATGCCTTACTTTCCGCTGCTCATATACTCTTTGTATGCTCGCATGCTTGCTTGATATGTATTGTGAATGTTTAAACTTGTGCTAATACTCTACTTCAACTCAAGAGATTAAAAACTGCAACTTTTCTTGATTAGAGTCTATTCACCCCCTATAGACACCTCTTCTCGATCCTTTCAATTGGTATGATAGCATTGGTCTCCATTGCCTTGGTTTAAACACCTTTGGAGGAAGATGGATGTGTCTACTTTGGGGAGTCTTAGACGTAGAGTGCCTATTCTTGATGGAGAATATTTTCATGAGTGGAAAAATGAAATGCTTGAGATTTTCAATGAATATCATTTGAACATGTACATTACTAGCCCTTGTGCACCTCATATTGATCCTTTGCATCCCACACCCGAAGAGGATCTTGACATGATTCGCAATCTTAGAACTATCAATCTTATCATAAGAGGATTGCCCAAAAATTTGATTGCTGGTTTGCCTAATCTTGATTGTGCCTATACTATATGGAGATTTCTTGAGGAACGATTTCCAGATTATTCCTTGAAAAACTAGACGAAATTCTCCATAAGTCTATTGCCTTGAGTAAGATGAATTCTAGTGATCCTAGCTTTGGTGATTGTCTATTTGAGCTTACAAATCTCATGCGTGCCATAGGAGATGTTGGGATCATCAGCAATATCATTTCCAAAGCTATTAGAATCCATAAAGATAACCATAGAAGTGATCATTTATCTAATGAATTACCCTCTCTAGAAATTGATCAATCACAAGATGATGTTGAACATGGATACTATGATGAGGATGATGATGATAGTGACTATGATCTTGATGATGCAATGAGACACTTTGGTCTTATGGCAAATCTTCGCGGCTACATGGCTGGAGGAAAGGAATGGGTCCTTGATAGTGGATGTACTGATCATATGACCGGAGATAAAGATATGTTCCGTGAGCTTGCTGAAAATGACGTCCCTTGAAAATATGTCACTTCTGGTGATAATTCAAAGGGTAAGGTGGTTGGCCTTGGTAAGGTGGCCATCTTACATGATAGCTCCATACAAAATGTCATGCTCGTTGAATCTCTTGGGTACAATTTACTTTCAGTTTCTAGACTTGCTGATTTTGGTTTCAATGTCCTATTCACTGAAGTAGATTGCCAAGTGTTTCTAGAGACAATCATAAAATGGTCTTTACCGATATACGTAGAGGTGATCTTTACATTTTTGATTTCACTAAAAAGGCTCAACCTAGAACTTGCTTAATTGCTAAATTTCTAAAGGTTGGTTGTGGCATAGAAGGCTAGGTCATGTGGGTATGCGAAATCTTGATAAGCTTATTAAAGGTGATCATATCCTTGGAGTAAAAGATGTCATATTTGACAAGGATAGACTTTGTAGTGTTTGTCAGGCAGAGAAACAAGTTGGAGGAAGTCATTGCGCGAAGAACATCATGACCACGAGAAGACCACTCGAGCTTCTTCACATGGATCTCTTTGGTCCAAATGCCTAAAAGAGTCTCAGTGGTAACTCGTTTGGACTAGTCATAGTTGATGATTTTTCAAGATTTACGTGGGTGTTCTTTCTTGATGACAAATCGCAAGTCCAAAAGATATTCAAAAACTTCGCTAGGAAGGCCCAAAATGAATTTGACGTGAAGATCAAGAAGGTTCGGAGCGACAACAGAACGGATTTCAAGAACGCAAATGTGGATACCTTTCTTGACGAAGAGGGGATTTCACATGAGTTCTCGTCTACGTACACACCTCAACAAAATGGAGTTGTTGAGAGGAAGAACCGGACTCTTATTGAGATGGCAATAACGATGCTTGATGAGTACAAGACTCCAAAACACTTTTGGGCGGAAGCAGTTGAGACAGCTTGTCATGCAACAAATCACTTGTATCTTCACAAGCTACTCGGCAAGACGGCATACGAGCTCCTCACCGGTAACAAACCCCAAGTTGTATACTACATTCTTGATAAGCATCGTCGTTCTAAATTTGCTCCTAAATCTCATGAAGGCTTCCTACTTGGTTATGGCTCAAACTCTCACACTTACCGTGTCTACAACAATTTTACCCGAAAGGTTGAAGAGACGGTAGATGTGAAGTTTGATGAATCTAATGGCTCGCAAGTAGAGCAATTGCCAATTGATGTAGGAGACAAAGACCCTCCGGAAGCAATCCAAGACTTGTCTATTGATACGTCTCCAACGTATCTATAATTTTTGATTGCTCCATGCTATATTATCCACTGTTTTGCATGTTTATGGGCTTTATTAAAAACTTTTATATTACTTTTGGGACTAACCTATTGACCCAGAGCCCAGTGCCAGTTCCTGTTTTTTCCCTTGTTTCAGTGTTTCGAAGAAAAGGAATATCAAACGGAGTCGAAACGAAACGAAATCTTTTGGAGAAGTTATTTTTGGAAGGAAAGCAACCGGGGGGACTTGGAGTGCACGTCAAAGAAGCAACCGGGGAGACTTGATCTTTACTTATATCTTTTGGAGTAGTTTGTTGTTTGCTCTAGTGCTTCACTTATATCTTTTAGAGCACGGTGGTGGATTTGTTTTATAGAAACTATTGATCTCTCATGCTTCACTTACATTATTTTGAGAGTCTTAAATAGCATGGTAATTTGCTTAAAATAATCGTAACATGCTAGGTATTCAAGATTAGTAAAACAATTCTTATGAGTGTGTTGAATACTATGAGAAGTTTGATACTTGATAATTGTTTTGAGATATGAAGATGGTGATATTAGAGTCATGCTAGTTGAGTAGTTGTGAATTTGAGAAATACTTGTGTTAAAGTTTGTGATTCCCGTAGCATGCACGTATGGTGAACTGTTATGTGATGAAGTCGGAGCATGATTTATTTATTGTCTTCCTTATGAGTGGCGGTCGGGGACGAGCGATGGTCTTTTCCTACCAATCTATTCCCCTAGGAGCATGCGTGTAATACTTTGCTTTGTTAACTTGTAGATTTTTGCAATATGTATATGATTTATTTATGACTAATGTTGAGTCCATGGATTATACACACTTTTCCTCCTTCCACCATTGCTAGCCTCTCTAATACCGCGCACTTTTAGCCGGTATCATATACCTTCCTCAAAACAGACACCATACCTACCTATCATGGCAATACCATAGCCATTCCGAGATATATTGCCATAAAACTTTCCACTGCTCTGCTTATTATGACACGCTCCATCATTGTCATATTGCTTAGCATGATCATGTAGTTGACATCGTATTTGTGGCAAAGCCACCGTTCATAATTCTTTCATACATGTCACTCTTGATTCATTGCATATCCTGCACATCACGAGGCATTCATATAGAGTCATATTTGTTCTAAGTATCGAGTTTTAATTGTTGAGTTGTAAGAAAATAAAAGTGTGATGATCATCATTATTAGAGCATTGTCCCAAGTGAGGAAAGGATGATGGAGACTATGATTCCCGCAGAAGTTGGGATGAGACTCCGGACTAAATAAAAAAAATGAGAGAAAAGAGAGAAGGGACAATGTTACTATCCTTTTACCACACTTGTGCTTCAAAGTAGCACCATGATCTTCATGATAGAGAGTCTCTCATTTTGTCACTTTCATATACTAGTGGGAATTTTACATTATAGGACTTGGCTTGTATATTCCAATGATGGGCTTCCTCAAAATTCCCTAGGTCTTCGTGAGCAAGCGAGTTGGATGCACACCCACTTAGTTTCTTTTGTTGAGCTTTCATATACTTATAGCTCTAGTGCATCCGTTGCATGGCAAACCCTACGCACTCACATTGATATATATTGATGGGCATCTCCATAGCCCGTTGATACGCCTAGTTGATGTGAGACTATCTTCTCCCTTTTTGTCTTCTCCACAACCACCATTCTATTCCACATATAGTGCTATGTCCATGGCTCACGCTCATGTATTGCGTGAAGATTGAAAAAGTTTGAGAATGTCAGAAGTATGAAACAATTGCTTGGCTTGTCATCGGGGTTGTGCATCATTTAAATACTTTGTGTGGTGAAGATAGAGCATAGCCAGACTATATGATTTGTAGGGATAACTTTCTTTGGCCATGGTATTTTGAGAAGACATGATTGCTTAGTTAGTATGCTTGAAGTATTATTATTTTTATGTCAATATGAACTTTTGTCTTGAATCTTTCGGATCTGAATATTCATACCACAAGTAAGAAGAATTGCATTGAAATTATGCAAAGTAGCACTCCGCATCAAAAATTATCTTTTTATCATTTACCTACTCTAGAATGAAAGGAATTAAGCTTGGGGATCTTATACGTCTCCAACGTATCTATAATTTTTGATTGCTCCATGCTATATTATCTACTGTTTTGGATGTTTATGGGCTTTATTAAACACTTTTATATTACTTTTGAGACTAACCTATTGACCCAGAGCCCAGTGCCAGTTCCTGTTTTTCCTTGTTTCAGTGTTTCGAAGAAAAGGAATATCAAACGGAGTCGAAACGGAACGAAATCTTCTGGAGAAGTTATTTTTGGAAGGAAAGCAACCGGGGAGACTTGGAGTCCACGTCAAAGAAGCAACGAGGAAGGCACGAGGTAGGGGGGCGCTCCCTCCCCCCAGGCGCGCCCTCCACCCTCGTGGGCCCCTCGTGGCTCCCCTGACGTACTTCTTCCGCCTATAGATTCCCGTATACCCTAAAAACATCGAATACGAGAATAGATCGGGAGTTCCTCCGCCGCAAGCCTCTGTAGCCACCAAAAACCAAACGGGACCCTGTTCCGGCACCCTGCCGGAGGGAGGATCCCTCACCGGTGGCCATCTTCAAGCTTCCCGGCGCTCTCCATGACGAGGAGGGAGTAGTTCACCCTGGGGGCTGAGGGTATGTACCAGTAGCTATGTGTTTGATCTTTCTCTCTCTCTCTCTCTCTCTCTCTCGTGTTCTTGATTTGGCACGATCTTGATGTATCACGAGCTTTGCTATTATAGTTGGATCTTATGTTGCTTCTCCCCCTCTACTCTATTGTAATGGATTGAGTTTTCCCTTTGAAGTAATCTTATCGGATTGAGTCTTTAATGATTTGAGAACACTTGATGTATGTCTTGCCGTGCGTATCTATGGTGACAATGGGATATAACGTGATTCACTTGATGTATGTTTTGGTGATCAACTTGCGGGTTCCGCCCATGAACCTATGCATAGGGGTTGGCACACGTTTTCGTCTTGATTCTTCGGTAGAAACTTTGGGGCACTCTTTGAGGTTCTATGTGTTGGTTGAATAGATGAATCTGAGATTGTGTGATGCATATCGTATAATCATACCCACGGATACTTGAGGTGACATTGGAGTATCTAGGTGACATTAGGGTTTTGGTTGATTTGTGTCTTAAGGTGTTATTCTAGTATGAACTCTAGGGCTGTTTGTGACACTTATAGGAATAGCCCAACGGATTGATTGGAAAGAATAACTTTGAGGTGGTTTCGTACCCTACCATAATCTCTTCGTTTGTTCTCTGCTATTAGTGACTTTGGAGTGACTCTTTGTTGCATGTTGAGGGATAATTATATGATCCAATTATGTTATTATTGTTGAAAGAACTTGCACTAGTGAAAGTATGAACCCTAGCTAGGCCTTGTTTCCTAGCATGGCAATACCGTTTACGCTCACTTTTACCACTTGTTACCTTGCTGTTTTTATATTTTCAGATTACAAAAACCTATATCTACTATCCATATTGCACTTGTATCACCATCTCTTCGCCGAACTAGTGCACCTATACAATTTACCATTGTATTGGGTGTGTTGGGGACACAAGAGACTCTTTGTTATTTGGTTGCGGTTGCTTGAGAGAGACCATCTTCATCCTACGCCTCCCACGGATTGATAAACCTTAGGTCATCCACTTGAGGGAAATTTGCTACTGTCCTACAAACCTCTGCACTTGGAGGCCCGACAACGTCTACAAGAAGAAGGTTGTGTAGTAGACATCAAGCTCTTTTCTGGCGCCGTTGCCGGGGAGGCTAGGTAAGCGGCACTCACACCCCGTCAATCAAGCTCTTTTCTGGCGCCGTTGCCGGGGAGGTGAGTGCTTGAAGGTATATCTTTAGATCTTGCAATCGAATATTTTTGTTTCTTGTTTTAGCACTAGTTAGTTTATAAAAGAAAACTATAAAAAATGGAATTGAGTTTGTCTCATACGCTTTATCTTTTTAATATCTTTCGTGAATATGATGGGAAGGAAAATTGTGCTCAAGTACTAGAAGAAGAATTACATAGAATGCTTGGCATAAAATATGTGAATGATGAGCATGATTGCAATGTTGTTAGTACTGAATTCTTTGAATATCCATGATACTAATGATGATTGCACTAGTTATGATGAAAATATCTCCTATAAGCATGTCAATTTTTGTGGAGTGCATTGGGTTTGCAAATACACTCCAAATAGGGAAGATAGATATTGCAAGAGGCATAAGCATTTAGAAACTAAATTGTTGCAAGAAAGGCTACATGATTGTGCTGAAAATTTAAATTTTCTTCGCCGTACTTGTGGACTTTGCAATGAAAGTGGGCATTTAACTATCCAATGCGAATTGTTTCACGATCTAATCGTGTCCAAAAATTTTTATGACTTGATTTCCCTTGCACATTATAATGAACTTGGTTTGCTTATGGGCTATGAAGAAATGAAACGTATAACAAACTATCTCCCAGATTTTGCCCGTTATAAACTTCTTGGTTTTGATCTAGAGAAGATTTATATGTATTGTGCGGTGAATTGCATTGAAAATCCTTATATTGCCAATTACATAAAGAAAAGAGAACAAATAGAAGATGAAGAGAATGCTAACGAAAGGAAGAGACTTTAATATCCTCCTATTATTTCTTATGATGAATCAGGTAACGAGGAGGAGCCTTCTATTCAACCAATCTCATTAATAAGGAGATCCAAAAGAGGATTGAACCCACACATGATGTGGTGAAGAAGAAGAAAAGAAAAGGAAGAGAGGTAAAAGATATCTCTCCCAAATAATGTTGCTCCTATTATTGTTGTGCCTCATGAAAATGAATCAAAATAATTGTGGAAGATGATGCACTTGATGATGATCTCGTTATGCCTATTGCTTGTTCTGATGATTATGATTGGGAAGATAATGATACTTCTTACGATCTTGAAAATCTTTTTGGCACTTACTTGGAAGAATATGATAATTGCTATACTATTGGTGTTATCCATACTATTAATGATGAGAGTGATTATGCTTATGATATGAGAAGGCCCAAGCTTGGGGAAGCTATGTTTGATGAGAATGACATATTTGAGAATGTATTTGCTGCAATTAATGTTTATCTCAAGCTTGGGGAAGCTATGTTTGATGAAGATGATATTTTTTGTCCCCCAAGCTTTGATGAGCAAATTTACTATGATGAAAGCATGCCTCCTATCTATGATGATTATTGTGATGACACGTATGCTTTAAATAATAATGATAACCATGAAAATTGCCATCTTGATCTTAATTCTCAATCATATGATAGTTATTTTCTTGAGTTTGCTCCCACTTCTATTGATGAGAAGAATTTCGCTTATGTGGAGAGTAGTAAAATTTCTATGCTTGTAGATCCTGAAAAGAATGCTTTAGGTGCTAGTTATATTGTTGAACTCATTCATGATGCTACTGAAAACTATTATGAGGGAGGAATATATGCTTGTAGGAATTGCAATAATATCAAGTTTCCTCTCTATGTGCTTAAAGTTTTGAAGTTATGCTTGTTTTACCTTCCTATGCAAGTTGATTCTTGTTCCCATAAGTTGTTTTCTCACAAAATCCCTATGCACAGGAAGTGGGTTAGACTTAAATGTGCAAGTCATATTCTTCATGATGCTCTGTTTATGTTTCAATTCTTATCTTTTATGTGAGCATCATTGAAATCATCATGCCTAGCTAGGGGCGTTAAATTATAGCGCTTGTTGGGAGGCAACCCAATGTTATTTTAGTTTCTTGCTTTTTGGTTCTGTCTAGTAATAAATAATCCATATAGCTTCTGTTAAGATGTGATTTTAGGTTTTAATTAGTGTTTGTGCCAAGTAGAACCTTTGGGAAGACTTGGGTGAAGTATTTATGATCATGCTGTAAAAAACAGAAAATTCAGCGCTCACGAGATTAGCTAAAACTTTTTACTGGAGAGTGCTATTTAGTTGATTATTTTTGCAGATGATTACTAGATAAATTACTCAGGTCCACCAATTTATTTTAGAATTTTTAGAGTTCCCGAAGTTTGCGTTAGTCACAGATTACTACAGACTGTTCTGTTTTTGACAGATTCTGTTTTTCATGTGTTGTTTGCTTATTTTGATGACTCTATGGCTAGTAAAATAGTTTATAAACCATAGAGAAGTTGGAATACAGTAGGTTTAACACCAATATAAATAAAGAATGAGTTCATTAAATGTAGCGACCAGACCTCAAACAGTCTGACCTCTGTGCATCAGTGTCATCCCTGGATTAGTAATGCTGACACGCACAATACTCGAAGGATTTATAACAGAGTAGCAATCACACACTTATTACATCGAATGTCTCAAAAGAGAACTTATTAAAATAAATATGGCTTAAGTCCATCTAATAATGATAACAGCGGAAGGCTTGGAAGATAAGCGAGTCCATCAACTCCAACGGCATCACTGAGTATAGAACCACGACCTAAGGCACCTTACTCGTAAATGCGAAATGTCCGCAACATGAACGTTGCAGCCCGAAAACGGGTCATCACATGGAATATGCTGGCAATGTAACACATATAGAGTAATATGAAAGAGTAATGCTATACTCCATGCATATGTGGCTGGTGGAAAGCTCTATGGTTACAGTTTTGCGTAAAGCCAATTTTTCCCTACTGCAAAGGAATACATTTTATTTAACTATCATGGTGGTTGTTAAACATTGAGAATGGTTGACAGCATTCTCAATCCCAATTAAGCATCATCAATTAAAAACCCAACAAAATTAATTAGAGTAACATGATGAGATTCACATGATAATCCAAGTACTAGATACTCAAGGTGTCCATAACCGGGGACACGGCTAACCATGATTAGTTTGTTACACTCTGCAGAGGTTTGCGCACTTTTCCCCACAAGACTCGATCTCCTCCATTGGGATTCTCGCTTTCTGTGGTGTTTGAGAAGCGGATGACCGAGACACAGTCTTTCGAAGCACTAACACCTTACGAGCGGGTGAGCGATTACACCTACATCCCTCTACATCTGCTAGTCGACCCTTTGTAAGAGTCCATACGACTAAATCAACTATGCTAGAGCCCATAGTAGCTTGTGGCTGCACACGGAAGTTTCTAGCATGAATAATCTCATGATCCCTTTGAGCCTGGGTGGCGGTCCAAAAAGAAACAGGCAATCCTGGAATACCCAGGTACCTCAATCCACCTAGATGTGTGTTTAAGTTGCCACCTTAAATAAACCATTAGATAACAATCTCACATCTGTCATGGATACACTCACACAATCCACGTCTACTAGCATAGCATGGTAATATAAGCAAATGTAGAAGTAACTCCCAAGGGTTTGATAATAAAACAGGTAATAGGTACTACCTCATCTACTTTCCCAAAACCCACAATTTAATTAGGTCCTAATCATGCAATGTTTGAGGATTGATCTAATGCATAAAAACTGGGTATGAAAGGGATATGATCAAAGTGTTACTTGCCTTGCTCATGATCCGTGAAACCTAGCGATTCAAAGTAGCAAGCGGCGCACTCCGGGTACTCTATCGCAAACAAACAAGCATACAATAAGTACTCATCTAATGCACAGGTAAAACTCAAATAAAAGATCTAACCAGAAAGTTCAACTTAAGAACTTCGGTTTGCAAAAAGAATCAAATCGAACGAAGCAAAGAAAGTCAAACGGCGAAAGAAACAAGCTTCGTTTACTAATCTGGACCTAAGTCAAATTTTACAGAAGCAAAAACTTGTTTGAGTTGATAATCCGGAAAGAGGGTTTAGAGACGAAACTCTAGGCGCTTGAATCGCCTGATTCCGATACACGAGCGAAAAGTTATACTAGATCGATAATCGGATCAGAAATCGCGATCTGGAATAATCACGGAAAATCCGAGAAAAAGAAAAACGACGAACAACTTAATGAACAGACGTTCGTTAACTGTAACTAAACGGTGAACGCGTTCGTTAAAACAAACGAACGAGCAAACGCTCGTTAAATAAATAAACCGATAAAACCGATCTAAAAAAAATCGAAAACCTAGGGTTTTTTCCTAAAATAAACCGAAGTGGTTTGTCTTAAAAAAAACTGGTCCGGCGGCGGCGGCTCGGGCAGTACCTCGGCGAGGCACTCCGGTGGGGTGAGGCGGCTCGTGGGCGGCGAGCGGCGGCTGGGGGCTCGGCGGCAAGGCGGCGGCGGCAGCAATGACGGCCATGAGGCGGCAATGCGGCGATTTATATAAGGGAGGCGGCGGTGGCTGGCTTGGGCGAGGCGGGGGCGGAGTCCTCCCGGACTCGGCGGCGGCCGCTCGGGACTCGGTCCCGAGCCGGTCTTGAGACGGCAATGGGCGGCTGGTGGGCCTTCCAAAAGTGGCGCTGCTTTTTTAAAACACTTCCTCCGAAACTTAGAAAATTCTAGAAAATTAAATAAAAATCTAAAAATGCCAAAACAAATTTTCACCGTCTAAATAAAATATTTAGAACAAGATGAACATTTTCTTGGCCCTAAAATGCAGTTTTGAAAACGTGCAATGTTTCCTAAATTCGAATAAAATAGCGATAAACTCCAAAATAAAAACTTATTTGATTCTTTTATTAATCCTTCAATATTTCTTTATTTTGGGAAAGTCATTTTATTCCCTCTCTCATATTCTTATAATAGAAATGATTGGAGATAAAATAAATAAAATCAAATGATCCTATTTTCAGAATTTGAGAAAACTCAAATATGAAAATAACGAAATCTCCAACTCTCTCCGTGGGTCCTTGAGTTGCGTGAAATTTCTTGGATCAAGCCAAAGTGCAATAAAATATGATATGCAAATGATGATCTATATATAACATTCCAAATTGAAAATTTGGGACGTTACAAACCTACCCCCCTTAAGATGAATCTCGCCCTCGAGATTCGGGTTGGCTAGAAAATAGGTGAGGGTGGTCCTTCAGCAGGTCTTCTTCTCGCTCCCAGGTGGCTTCATCCTCGGTGTGGTGGCTCCACTGGACTTTGCAAAACTTGATAACCTTGCTGCGGGTGACTCAGCTGGCATACTCGAAAATTTTGACTGGTTTCTCCTCGTAGGTCAAATCATTACCCAACTAAATCGCTTCCAGCGGCACAGTATCCCTCAGCGGTATATCAGCCATCTCTGCGTGGCACTTCTTCAATTGGGAAACGTGGAACACGTCGTGAACTCCTGACAATCCTTCGGGCAATTCCAACTTGTAAGCAACTTCTCCCATGCGCTCCAAAACTCTGTATGGTCCCACAAAACGTGGCGCTAATTTTACTTTAACTCCGAAGCGCTTGACTCCTCGAAGTGGAGATACTCGAAGATAGACTCTATCTCTGACCTTGAAAACTGTCTCCTTGCGTTTTGAATCTGCATAGCTCTTCTGTCTGGATTGGGCTACCTTGAGCCTACCGCGAATCAACTTCACCTTCTGTTTAGACTCCTTAAGCAAATCTGGTCCAAACAACTGGCGATCTCCAACCTCATCCCACAACAGCGGGGTTCTGCACCTCCTTCCGTACAAGGCTTTGAAAGGGGCCATCTTCAAACTGGATTGATAACTGTTGTTGTAAGAGAACTCTGCATACGGCAAATTGTCGTCCCAACTAGACACATAATCTAGCGCACAAGCTCTCATCATATCCTCCAAAATCTGATTGACTCTCCCGGTCTGTCCATCTGTCTGCGGATGAAAAGCTGTATTGAACTCTAGTCTGGTTCCCAAAGTTTCGCGCAACTGATTCCAGAACTTTGAGGTAAACTGGGTTCCTCTATCTGATACGATGCTCCTCGGAACTCCATACAGACATACGATCCTGGTCATGTATATCTTAGCCAACTTGGCACTGCTGTAAGTAGTCTTCACTGGGATGAAATGAGCTACCTTCATCAAGCGATCAACTACAACCCAAATCGAGTCAAAGCCTGAACGAGTCCTGGGCAATCCTGTGATAAAATCCATGCCTAATTTTTCCCACTTCCATTCGGGTATCGGCAGTGGCTGTAACAATCCTGCTGGCTTCTGATGCTCTGCCTTCACTCTCTGACATACATCACAAACTGCTACAAACTCTGCAATATACTTCTTCATTCCGGTCCACCAGAAAGTGTCTTTGAAATCTAGATACATCTTGGTATTACCTGGGTGAATCGAGTACGGCGAATCATGGGCCTCTTGCAAAATCAACTTCCTGATCTCAGGATCATTAGGCACATAAACGTGGTCCTCAAACCATAGGGTATCGTGCTCATCCTCACGAAATCCCTTAGCTTTTCCCTTGCTCATTTTCTCTTTAATGGAGGCAATCTCCTTGTCAGTTGTCTGTGCTTCTCTGATCTTATCCATCAAAGTAGACTGTATCTCCAATGCTGCTACATAGCCTCTCGGAACTATCTCCAAACATAGCTCTCTAAATTCCTCGGCTAACTCCTTTGGTAAACCTCCGGTCATGAGTGTGTTGACATGGCTCTTGCGGCTCAATGCATCTGCTACTACGTTAGCCTTTCCGGGATGATAATGCAATCTCATGTCATAATCTTTGATGAGCTCCAACCATCTCCTTTGCCTGAGATTCAACTCCTTCTGCGTGAAGATGTATTTCAAACTCTTATGATCCGTGTACACCTCACAATGGTTTCCAATGAGGAAATGTCTCCAAGTCTTCAATGCGTGTACCACGGCTGCTAACTCCAAATCATGAGTAGCATAATTCGGCTCATGGGGCTTAAGCTGCCGTGAAGCATACGAAACAACTCTTCCCTCCTACATAAGTACCGCTCCCAGTCCTTGATGTGAAGCGTCGCAATACACCTCATAATCCTTGCGCTGATCTGGCAGAATCAACACTAGTGAGGTAACCAAACCTTTCTTCAACTCCTGGAAACTAGCTTCACATTCTTTAGTCCAATTGAACTTGGTATCCTTCTTTAATAACTCCGTCATAGGCTTCGCAATCTTCGAGAAATTCTCAATGAATCTCCGATAGTATCCTGCCAGTCCAAGGAAACTCCGGATCTCTCCAACTGTCATTGGTGCTTCCCAGTTTGTCACAGTGGCAAGCTTGGTGGGATCTACTGCTATACCTTCTCCGGATATAACGTGTCCGAGGAATCCAACTTCCTTCAACCAAAACTCACATTTGCTGAACTTGGTGTATAACTGATGTTCTCTGAGTTTCTCAAGTACTAAACGCAAATGCTCCTTATGCTCCTCTTCATTCTTCGAGTAAACCAAAATATCATCAATGAACACCACGACGAACTTATCCAAAAACTCCATAAACACCTTGTTCATCATGTTCATGAAATAGGCAGGTGCGTTAGTCAGTCCAAATAACATAACGGTATACTCATACAGTCCATACCTGGTGGTAAAAGCCGTCTTGGGTATATCCTGCTCCCGAATCTTTAACTGATGGTATCTTGATCATGAATCGATCTTGGAAAATACCTTAGCTCCTTGCAATTGGTCAAACAAGTCGTTGATCATCGGCAACAGGTACTTATTCTTAATGGTCACTTCATTTAATCCTCGATAATCAACAACCATTCTCAATGATCCATCCTTCTTTTCCACTAGAAGTACTGGCGATCCCCAAGGTGAAGAACTTGGACGAATAAAACCTTTATCCAGTAACTCCTTAATTTTCTTCTTAATTTCTTCCAAATCTTGTGCGGGCATCCGGTACGGTCTCTTAGATATCGGCCCTGTGCCTGGCAACAGCTCAATCAGAAACTCAATGTCTCTATCCGGTGGCATGCCTGGCAACTCCTCTGGGAACACGTCCGGGTAATCCTTCACCACGGGTACTTCCTCCTGCACAACTCCTGATAGGGAACTTACTTGTGTCCTCTTCGGCTCATGCTGTGACACATACTTGATTCTTTTTCCTTCTGGGGTGGTAAGCAAAATCGACTTACTGGCGCAATCAATATTTCCTCCATACATCGATAGCCAATCCATACCTAGAATCACGTACAAACCTTGCGATTCCAAAGTGATTAAATCCATGGGGAAAACATGCCTACCTATGCACAATGGCACTTGAAAACATCCTCGACTAGCCATATACTCCGCTCCTGGTGAACTTACTAGCATAGGTGTTCTAAGAACCTTGGTGGGCAGTTTGTACTTATCCACAAATCCCCATGATATGTATGAATGCGATGCACCAGTATCAAAAAGAACGATTGCAGTAAATGTCTTAACCAAAAACTTACCTATTCGCATCCGGTGAAGCTTCAACCTCCTCCACGTTAACGTGGTTCACCTGTCCCCTGTTGAAAGGGTTCGGCTTCTTCCCTGAGCTTCCATTGTTATTTCCATTCTGGGCTTCAGGACATTCATTGGCATAATGTCCGGTCTTCTGACACTTAAAGCAAGTGACTTAGCTCAGATCTCTCTTGGCTGGGGTTGACGGGTTGGTGCGGTTTTGTCCGTTGCTTCCTCCATTCCCGTTACCATTCTTGGAACCATTATGATTGTGCGAGCTACCTCCTCCATGGGTATGCCGAAATTGTCCTCCCGGTTTCGGAGTAAAGCGTAGCTTTCTTTGAGCTCTTAATTGTACTTCCCTTGACCATACTTCCGCTTGCGGTTTTCAATCTGCTACTGCTTCCCTTCAATCATAAGAGCACGATCTACCAACTCCTAGTAGTTGTTGAAAGTTGCTACCATCAACTGCATACTCAGCTCATCATTTAGTCCTTCCAGGAACTTCTCCTGCTTGGCTGCATCTGTAGCAACGTCATCCGGGGCATAACATGCTAACTTACTAAAGTCCTCCACATACTGGCTTACAGTGCGTCCCCCTTGGCGTAAGTTGCGAAACTCACGCTTCTTTATGGCCATAGCTCCTGCTGAAACATGGGCAGTACGGAAAGCTTGCTGAAACTGATCCCATGTGATAGTGTCAATAGGGTGTGTGGCTGTGTAATTCTCCCACCATGATGCCACGAGTCCATCAAGCTGATGTGCGGCAAAACGCACTCTCTCCGCATCTGTGCATCCTGCAGTGGCCAGCTCCCTTCCAACCTTGCGGAGCCAATCATCTGCAACAATCGGCTCGGTGCTACTGGAAAACACCGGCGGATTTAGCCTTAAGAAACGAGTCAAATGGTCAAAAGGTGGTTGTGGTGGTGGGTTGTTGTTCTTGTTGTTGTTGCATTGGTTCTGTACTAGTGCTTGCATCAAAGCATTCTGCTGCTGAATTAACTGAGTGATCTCCGGTGGGAAAACAAATCCAGTGTCGCATCTCGGAGGCATCTGAGGGTGTTAGAGAAGATGAGAAAATATAATAGAATGAGGCCTAGTGAGAAAACACTACCCATATGCACATGAGATAAAAATGCAAACAATATCACTCCAATCAATTCAAACAAAGGAATACAACGGTATATCTATCGTTACAAAAGTGCTCGGACTATACTGGATACATAGGGAAATACTACTACTGTTATGGTGGTCAACTAGAAAACTGCTCCAATGAAGACTCCATGATATCCGCTCCAGCTTCATCAACATAGTCATCATCACTGTCGTCGGGGTCCGAGTGGGTGTCGTCGATGATGATATAGTTATTCGGGCAAGTGGAATCGTCGTCTTCTCTGCCTGGTGTGGGGTCTCCCATGAAAACTCATAGCTTCCTGGTTAAGTCGTCATTCTTCTCTACTAGCACTTCAATTTCTTCCATGTAGTCTTCACGTGTAGCCTTGAGTTCTTCCTCTAGCTCCGTGATCTTGGTCAAGGCCTTCCGCAGATCCATCATGCCTGCGCACATCTGGTTCTCCTGGCGTCGGATGTGCTGGTTTAACTCTTGGATAAAAGCTACGATTGATCTATCCTTCCTGGTGCTGATCATCTCCCATTGCTCATCTCGACGCCCACAAATCTGGTAGATAGTATCCTTGAGATCATTGCGGAAAACTTCTCCAATACGTCCCATGGTGATGTGGGCTGCCATGCTCTTTCCTAGATTCCAGGTTGGTGCATCAAAGGAAAACTCTATGGGCTCCGTGACTGGTGCGAACGTCCTTCCTGGAACTTGAACTTGAATCATCTAGCGCTCCTCTTCGGGTAAAGTGGCATTTTAGGTCCCGGTGAAGCTTGGTACGCCGATGTTCAGGTATCTAGTGACTTCCTTTAAGTGACGTCCAAAGGGTGTATCCTCATCTGGTTGCATGAACTTGTTCCTTGCATCCGCCATTACTAAAAGAGTAGAGAAGATGAGGAGTAAGAAATGAGAAGAAAGAGTAGTGATCTAGGGCTTTAGCTTAGTGGTCGTGTCCTCTGATCGACATGTGCTCGATACCATCTTGTAGCGACCGGACCTCAAGCAGTCGACCTTTGTGCATCGGTGTCATCCTGGATCGATAATCTTTGACACACGATTACTCGACGGATTTATAACAGAGTAGCAATCACACACTTATTACATCGAATGTCTCAAAAGAGAACTTATTACAATAAATATGGCTTAAGGCCATCTAATTACGATAACAGCGGAAGGCTTGGAAGATAAGCGAGTCCATCAACTCCAACGGCATCACTGAGTATAGAACCACGACCTAAGGCACCTTACTCGTCATCTGAAAAGTCTGCAACATGAACGTTGCAGCCCGAAAACGGGTCAGCACATGGGATATGCTGGCAATGTAACACATAGAGAGTAATATGAAAGAGTAATGCTATACTACATGCATATATGGCTGGTGGAAAGCTCTATGGTTAAAGTTTTGCGTAAAGCCAATTTTTCCCTACTGCAAAGGAATAAATTTTATTTAACTATCATGGTGGTTGTTAAACATTGAGAATGGTTGACAGAATTCTCAATCCCAATTAAGCATCATCATTAAAAAAAACCAACAACATTAATTAGAGTAACATGATGAGATTCACCTGATAATCCAAGTACTAGATACTCAAGATGTCCATAATCGGGACACTGCTAACCATGATTAGTTTGTTACACTCTGCAGAGGTTTGCGCACTTTTCCCCACAAGACTCGATCTCCTCCGTTGGGATTCTCGCACTACGTGGTGTTTGAGAAATGGATGACCGAGACATAGTCTTTCAGAAGCACTAGCACCTTACGAACGGGTAGACAGTTACACCTACATCCCTCTACATCTGCTAGTCTACCACTGTAAGAGTTCACACGACTTAATCAACTATGCTAGAGCCCATAGTAGCTTGTGGCTGCACACGGAAGTTTCTAGTATGAATAATCTCATGATCCCTTTGAGCCTGGGTGGCGGTCCAAAAAGAAACAGGCAATCCTGGAATACCCAGGTACCTCAATCCACCCAGATGTGTGTTTAAGTTGCCACCTTAAATAAACCATTAAATAACAATCTCACATCTATCATGGATACACTCACCCAATCCACGTCTACTAGCATAGCATGGTAATATAAGCAAACGTAGAAGTAACTCCCAAGGGTTTGATAATAAAACAGGTAATAGGTACTACCTCATCTACTTTCCCAAAACCCACAATTTAATTAGGTCCTAATCATGCAATGTTTGAGGATTTATCTAATGCATAAAAACTGGGTATGTAAGGGATATAATCAAAGTGTTACTTGCCTTGCTCATGATCCGTGAAACCTAGCAATTCAAAGTAGCAAGCGGCGCACTCCGGGTACTCTATCGCAAACAAACAAGCATACAATAAGTACTCATCCAATGCACAGGTAAAACTCAAGTAAAAGATCTAACCAGAAAGTTCAACTTAAGAACACCGGTTTGCAAAAAGAATCAAATCAAACGAAGCAAAGAAAGTCAAACAGTTAAAGAAACAAGCTTCGTTTACTAATCTGGACCTAAGTCAAATTTTACATAAGCAAAAACTTGTTTGAGTTGATTATTCGGAAACAGGGTTTCGAGACGAAACTCTAGGCGCTTGAATCGCCTGATTCTGATACACGAGCGAAAAGTTATACTAGATCGAAAATCGGATAATCCAAGAAAAAGGAAAACGACGAACAACTTAACGAACGGACGTACTGTAACTAAACAGTGAACGCGTTCGTTAAAACGAACGAACGAGCGAATACCGCTAAATAAATAAACCGATAAAACCGATCTAAAAAAATAAAAACCTAGGGTTTTTTCCTAAAAAACCGAAGTGGTTTTTCTTAAAAACGGTCCGTGGCGGCTCAGGCGATACCTCGGCGAGGCACTCGTGGGCGGGCGTCTCGGCGAGGCGTGGGCGGCGGTGGCGGGGTGGGGTGGCTCGGCGGCGGCAAGCGGCAGCCAGCGAGGTTCGGCGACTTGGGGCTCAAGGGTCGGCGATTTATATAAGGGGTGGTGGCTTGGGCGAGGCGTGGCGGAGTCCTCCGGACTCGGGCGGCGGCCGCTCGGGACTCGGTCGAGCCGGTCTGAGGAGGCAATGGCCCCGGCTGGATGGGCCTTGGCCCGATCAGATCTTGGTAGCGTTTTTTTAAACACTTCCGCCGAAACTTAGAAAATTCTAGAAAAATAAATAAAAATCTAAAAATGCCAAAACAAATTTTCACCGTCTAAATAAAATATTTGGAACGAGATGAACATTTTCTTGGCCCTAAAATGCAGTTTTGGAAACGTGCAATTTTTCCTAAATTCAAATAAAATAGTGATAAACTCCAAAATAAAAACTTATTTGATTTTTTATTAATCCTTCAATATTTCTTTATTTTGGGAAAGCCATTTTATTCCCTCTCTCATATTCTTATAATAGAAATGATTGAAGATAAAATAAATAAAATCGAATGATCCTATTTTCAGAATTTGAGAAAACTCAAATATGAAAATAACGAAATCTCCAACTCTCTCCGTGGGTCCTTGAGTTGCGTGAAATTTCTAGGATCAAGCCAAAGTGCAAAAAAATATGATATGCAAATGATGATCTATGTATAACATTCCAAATTGAAAATTTGGGATGTTACATTAAAGTTCCTTGAAGTGGTGTTTTGTTTTCTTTCGCTAACGGAGCTTACGAGTTTTCTGTTGAGTTTTGTGTTGTGAAGTTTTCAAGTTTTGGGTAAAGATTCGATGGACTATGGAATAAGGAGTGGCAAGAACGTAAGCTTGGGGATGCCCAAGGCACCCCAAGGTAATATTCAAGGACAACCAAGAGCCTAAGCTTGGGGATGCCGGAAGGCATCCCTCTTTAAATCTACTTCCATCGGTAACTTTACTTGGAACTATATTTTTATTCACCACATGATATGTGTTTTGCTTGGAGCGTCATGTAATTTTATTTTGTTTTTCTTGCTGTTTGAATAAAATACCAAGTTCTGAAATTCTTAAATGTTAGAGAGTCTTCACATGGTTGCATAATTATTCGACTACTCATTGATCTTCACATATATCTTTTGGAGTAGTTTGTTGTTTGCTCTAGTGCTTCACTTATATCTTTTAGAGCACGGTGGTGGATTTGTTTTATAGAAACTATTGATCTCTCATGCATCACTTATATTATTTTGAGAGTCTTAAATAACATGGTAATTTGCTTAAAATAATCGTAACATGCTAGGTATTCAAGATTAGTAAAAATTCTTATGAGTGTGTTGAATACTATGAGAAGTTTGATACTTGATAATTGTTTTGAGATATGAAGATGGTGATATTAGAGTCATGCTAGTTGAGTAGTTGTGAATTTGAGAAATACTTGTGTTAAAGTTTGTGATTCTGTAGCATGCACGTATGGTGAACCGTTATGTGATGAGTTCGGAGCATGATTTATTTATTGACTATCTTCCTTATGAGTGGTGGTTGGGGACGAGCGATGGTCTTTTCCTACCAATCTATCCCCCTAGGAGCATGCGCGTAATACTTTGCTTTGATAACTTGTAGATTTTTGCAATAAGTGTATGAGTTCTTTATGAGTAATCTTGAGTCCATGGATTATACACACTTTTCCTCCTTCCACCATTGCTAGCCTCTCTAATACCGCAGACTTTTCGCGTATCATACACCCACCATATACCTTCCTCAAAACAGCCACCATACCTACCTATCATGGCATTTCCATAGCCATTCCGAGATATATTGCCATGCAACTTTCCACCGATTACATTTATTATGACACGCTCCATCATTGTCATATTGCTTAGCATGATCATGTAGTTGACATCGTATTTGTGGCAAAGCCACCGTTCATAATTCTTTCATACGTGTCACTCTTGATTCATTGCATAACCAGTACATCACGGGAGGCATTCATATAGAGTCATATTTGTTCTAAGTATCGAGTTGTAATTGTTGAGTTGTAAGAAAATAAAAGTGTGATGATCATCATTATTAGAGCATTGTCCCAAGTGGGGAAAGGATGTTGGAGACTATGATTCCCGCACAAGTCGGGATGAGACTCCGGACTAAATAAAAAATGAGAGAAAAGAGAGAAGGGACAATGTTACTATCCTTTTACCACACTTGTGCTTCAAAGTAGCACCATGATCTTCATGATAGAGAGTCTCTCATTTTATCACTTTCATATACTAGTGGGAATTTTACATTATAGGACTTGGCTTGTATATTCCAATGATGGGCTTCCTCAAAATGCCCTAGGTCTTCGTGAGCAAGCGAGTTGGATGCACACCCACTTAGTTTCTTTTGTTGAGCTTTCATATACTTATAGCTCTAGTGCATCCGTTGCATGGCAATCCCTACTCACTCACATTGATATCTATTGATGGGCATCTCCATAGCCCGTTGATCGCCTAGTTGATGTGAGACTATCTTCTCCTTTTTCTTCTCCACAACCACCATTCTATTCCACATATAGTGCTATGTCCATGGCTCACACTCATGTATTGCGTGAAGATTGAAAAAGTTTGAGAATGTAAAAGTATGAAACAATTGCTTGGCTTGTCATCGGGGTTGTGCATCATTTAAATACTTTGTGTGGTGAAGATAGAGCATAGCCGGACTATATGATTTGTAGGGATAACTTTCTTTGACCATGTTATTTTGAGAAGACATGATTGCTTAGTTAGTATGCTTGAAGTATTATTATTTTTATGTCAATATGAACTTTTGTCTTCAATCTTTCGGATCTGAATATTCATACCACAAGTAAGAAGAATTGCATTGAAATTATGCAAAGTAGCACTCCGCATCAAAAATTATCTTTTTATCATTTACCTACTCGAGGACGAGCAGGAATTAAGCTTAGGGATCTTGATCGTCTCCAACGTATCTATAATTTTGATTGCTCCATGCTATATTATCTACTGTTTTGGATGTTTATGGGCTTTATTAAACACTTTTATATTACTTTTGAGACTAACCTATTGACCCGAGCCCGGTGCAGTTCTGTTTTTTCCCTTGTTTCAGTGTTTCGAAGAAAAGGAATATCAAACGGAGTCGAAACGGAACGGAATCTTCTGGAGAAGTTATTTTTGGA
Organism: Aegilops bicornis; assembly: GCA_021605145.1. Lineage (NCBI taxonomy): Eukaryota > Viridiplantae > Streptophyta > Magnoliopsida > Poales > Poaceae > Aegilops > Aegilops bicornis. The sequence goes on along the minus strand of CM038670.1, from coordinate 608,569,632 downwards.
AGGAAAGCAACCGGGGGGACTTGGAGTGCACGTCAAAGAAGCAACCGGGGAGACTTGATCTTCACTTATATCTTTTGGAGTAGTTTGTTGTTTGCTCTAGTGCTTCACTTATATCTTTTAGAGCACGGTGGTGGATTTGTTTTATAGAAACTATTGATCTCTCATGCATCACTTATATTATTTTGAGAGTCTTAAATAACATGGTAATTTGCTTAAAATAATCGTAACATGCTAGGTATTCAAGATTAGTAAAAAATTCTTATGAGTGTGTTGAATACTATGAGAAGTTTGATACTTGATAATTGTTTTGAGATATGAAGATGGTGATATTAGAGTCATGCTAGTTGAGTAGTTGTGAATTTGAGAAATACTTGTGTTAAAGTTTGTGATTCCTGTAGCATGCACGTATGGTGAACCGTTATGTGATGAGTTCGAGCATGATTTATTTATTGACTGTCTTCCTTATGAGTGGTGGTTGGGGACGACGATGGTCTTTTCCTACCAATCTATCCCCCTAGGAGCATCTTGGCGTAATACTTTGCTTTGATAACTTGTAGATTTTTGCAATAAGTGTATGAGTTCTTTATGAGTAATCTTGAGTCCATGGATTATACACACTTTTCCTCCTTCCACCATTGCTAGCCTCTCTAATACCGCGCACTTTTCGCCGGTATCATACACCCACCATATACCTTCCTCAAAACAGCCACCATACCTACCTATCATGACATTTCCATAGCCATTCCGAGATATATTGCCATGCAACTTTCCACCGTTCCTTTTATTATGACACGCTCCATCATTGTCATATTGCTTAGCATGATCATGTAGTTGACATCGTATTTGTGGCAAAGCCACCGTTCATAATTCTTTCATACATGTCACTCTTGATTCATTGCATATCCCGTACATCACCGGAGGCATTCATATAGAGTCATATTTGTTCTAAGTATCGAGTTGTAATTGTTGAGTTGTAAGAAAATAAAAGTGTGATGATCATCATTATTAGAGCATTGTCCCAAGTGGGGAAAGGATGTTGGAGACTATGATTCCCGCACAAGTCGGGATGAGACTCCGGACTAAATAAAAAAAATGAGAGAAAAAGAGAGAAGGGACAATGTTACTATCCTTTTACCACACTTGTGCTTCAAAGTAGCACCATGATCTTCATGATAGAGAGTCTCTCATTTTATCACTTTCATATACTAGTGGGAATTTTACATTATAGGACTTGGCTTGTATATTCCAATGATGGGCTTCCTCAAAATGCCCTAGGTCTTCGTGAGCAAGCGAGTTGGATGCACACCCACTTAGTTTCTTTTGTTGAGCTTTCATATACTTATAGCTCTAGTGCATCCGTTGCATGGCAATCCCTACTCACTCACATTGATATCTATTGATGGGCATCTCCATAGCCCGTTGATACGCCTAGTTGATGTGAGACTATCTTCTCCCTTTTTTTCTTCTCCACAACCACCATTCTATTCCACATATAGTGCTATGTCCATGGCTCACACTCATGTATTGCGTGAAGATTGAAAAAGTTTGAGAATGTAAAAAGTATGAAACAATTGCTTGGCTTGTCATCGGGGTTGTGCATCATTTAAATACTTTGTGTGGTGAAGATAGAGCATAGCAGGACTATATGATTTGTAGGGATAACTTTCTTTGACCATGTTATTTTGAGAAGACATGATTGCTTAGTTAGTATGCTTGAAGTATTATTATTTTTATGTCAATATGAACTTTTGTCTTCAATCTTTCGGATCTGAATATTCATACCACAAGTAAGAAGAATTGCATTGAAATTATGCAAAGTAGCACTCCGAATCAAAAATTATATTTTTAACATTTACCTACTAGAGGACGAGCAGGAATTAAGCTTGGGGATGCTGATACATCTCCAACGTATCTATAATTTTTGATTGCTCCATGCTATATTATCTACTGTTTTGGATGTTTATGGGCTTTATTAAACACTTTTATATTACTTTTGAGACTAACCTATTGACCCAGAGCCCAGTGCCAGTTCCTGTTTTTTCCCTTGTTTGATGTTTCAAGAAAAGGAATATCAAGCGGAGTTAAACGGAACGAAATCTTCTGGAGAATTTATTTTTGGAAGGAAAGCAAACGGGGTGACTTGGAGTTCACGTCAAAGAAGCAACCGGGGAGACTTGATCTTCACTTATATCTTTTGGAGTAGTTTGTTGTTTGCTCTAGTGCTTCACTTATATCTTTTAGAGCACGGTGGTGGATTTGTTTTATAGAAACTATTGATCTCTCATGCATCACTTATATTATTTTGAGAGTCTTAAATAACATGGTAATTTGCTTAAAATAATCGTAACATGCTAGGTATTCAAGATTAGTAAAAATTCTTATGAGTGTGTTGAATACTATGAGAAGTTTGATACTTGATAATTGTTTTGAGATATGAAGATGGTGATATTAGAGTCATGCTAGTTGAGTAGTTGTGAATTTGAGAAATACTTGTGTTAAAGTTTGTGATTCCTGTAGCATGCATTATGGTGAACCGTTATGTGATGAGTTCGGAGCATGATTTATTTATTGACTGTCTTCCTTATGAGTGGTGGTTGGGGACGACGATGGTCTTTTCCTACCAATCTATCCCCTAGGAGCATGCGCGTAATACTTTGCTTTGATAACTTGTAGATTTTTCCAATAAGTGTATGAGTTCTTTATGACTAATCTTGAGTCCATGGATTATACACACTTTTCCTCCTTCCACCATTGCTAGCCTCTCTAATACCGCACACTTTTCGCGGTATCATACACCCACCATATACCTTCCTCAAAACAGCCACCGTACCTACCTATCATGGCATTTCCATAGCCATTCCGAGATATATTGCCATGCAACTTTCCACCGATTACATTTTATTATGACACTCTCCATCATTGTCATATTGCTTAGCATGATCATGTAGTTGACATCGTATTTGTGGCAAAGCCACCGTTCATAATTCTTTCATACATGTCACTCTTGATTCATTGCATATCCCGGTACACTGCCGGAGGCATTCATATAGAGTCATATTTGTTCTAAGTATCGAGTTGTAATTGTTGAGTTGTAAGAAAATAAAAGTGTGATGATCATCATTATTAGAGCATTGTCCCAAGTGGGGAAAGGATGTTGGAGACTATGATTCCCGCACAAGTCGGGATGAGACTCGGACTAAATAAAAAATGAGAGAAAAGAGAGAAGGGACAATGTTACTATCCTTTTACCACACTTGTGCTTCAAAGTAGCACCATGATCTTCATGATAGAGAGTCTCTCATTTTATCACTTTCATATACTAGTGGGAATTTTACATTATAGGACTTGGCTTGTATATTCCAATGATGGGCTTCCTCAAAATGCCCTAGGTCTTCGTGAGCAAGCGAGTTGGATGCACACCCACTTAGTTTCTTTTGTTGAGCTTTCATATACTTATAGCTCTAGTGCATCCGTTGCATGGCAATCCCTACTCACTCACATTGATATCTATTGATGGGCATCTCCATAGCCCGTTGATACGCCTAGTTGATGTGAGACTATCTTCTCCCTTTTTTTTCTTCTCCACAACCACCATTCTATTCCACATATAGTGCTATGTCCATGGCTCACGCTCATGTACTGCGTGAAGATTGAAAAAGTTTGAGAATGTAAAAGTATGAAACAATTGCTTGGCTTGTCATCGGGTTGTGCATCATTTAAATACTTTGTGTGGTGAAGATAGAGCATAGCAGACTATATGATTTGTAGGGATAACTTTCTTTGACCATGTTATTTTGAGAAGACATGATTGCTTAGTTAGTATGCTTGAAGTATTATTATTTTTATGTCAATATGAACTTTTGTCTTCAATCTTTCGGATCTGAATATTCATACCACAAGTAAGAAGAATTGCATTGAAATTATGCAAAGTAGCACTCCGCATCAAAATTATCTTTTTATCATTTACCTACTCGAGGACGGCAGGGAATTAAGCTTGGGGATGCTGATCGTCTCCAACGTATCTATAATTTTTGATTGCTCCATGCTATATTATCTACTGTTTTGGATGTTTATGGGCTTTATTAAACACTTTTATATTACTTTTGAGACTAACCTATTGACCCAGAGCCCAAAGGTTCCTGTTTTTTTCCCTTGTTTGATGTTTGAAGAAAAGGAATATCAAACGGAGTCGAAGCGAACGAAATCTTCCGGAGAAGTTATTTTTGGAAGGAAAGCAACCGGGGGACTTGGAGTGCACGTCAAAGAAGCAACCGGGAGACTTGATCTTCACTTATATCTTTTGGAGTAGTTTGTTGTTTGCTCTAGTGCTTCACTTATATCTTTTAGAGCACGGTGGTGGATTTGTTTTATAGAAACTATTGATCTCTCATGCATCACTTATATTATTTTGAGAGTCTTAAATAACATGGTAATTTGCTTAAAATAATCGTAACATGCTAGGTATTCAAGATTAGTAAAAATTCTTATGAGTGTGTTGAATACTATGAGAAGTTTGATACTTGATAATTGTTTTGAGATATGAAGATGGTGATATTAGAGTCATGCTAGTTGAGTAGTTGTGAATTTGAGAAATACTTGTGTTAAAGTTTGTGATTCACCTGTAGCATGCACGTATGGTGAACCGTTATGTGATGAGTTCGGAGCATGATTTATTTATTGACTGTCTTCCTTATGAGTGGTGGTTGGGAATGACGATGGTCTTTTCCTACCAATCTATCCCCCTAGGAGCATGCGCGTAATACTTTGCTTTGATAACTTGTAGATTTTTGCAATAAGTGTATGAGTTCTTTATGACTAATCTTGAGTCCATGGATTATACACACTTTTCCTCCTTCCACCATTGCTAGCCTCTCTAATACCGCACACTTTTCGCCGGTATCATACACCCACCATATACCTTCCTCAAAACAGCCACCGTACCTACCTATCATGGCATTTCCATAGCCATTCCGAGATATATTGCCATGCAACTTTCCACCGTTTTATTATGACACGCTCCATCATTGTCATATTGCTTAGCATGATCATGTAGTTGACATCGTATTTGTGGCAAAGCCACCGTTCATAATTCTTTCATACATGTCACTCTTGATTCATTGCATATCCAGTACATCACGCCGGAGGCATTCATATAGAGTCATATTTGTTCTAAGTATCGAGTTGTAATTGTTGAGTTGTAAGAAAATAAAAGTGTGATGATCATCATTATTAGAGCATTGTCCCAAGTGGGGAAAGGATGTTGGAGACTATGATTCCCGCACAAGTCGGGATGAGACTCGGACTAAATAAAAAATGAGAGAAAAGAGAGAAGGGACAATGTTACTATCCTTTTACCACACTTGTGCTTCAAAGTAGCACCATGATCTTCATGATAGAGAGTCTCTCATTTTATCACTTTCATATACTAGTGGGAATTTTACATTATAGGACTTGGCTAGTATATTCCAATGATGGGCTTCCTCAAAATGCCCTAGGTCTTCGTGAGCAAGCGAGTTGGATGCACACCCACTTAGTTTCTTTTGTTGATCTTTCATATACTTATAGCTCTAGTGCATCCGTTGCATGGCAATCCCTACTCACTCACATTGATATCTATTGATGGGCATCTCCATAGCCCGTTGATACGCCTAGTTGATGTGAGACTATCTTCTCCTTTTTTCTTCTCCACAACCACCATTCTATTCCACATATAGTGCTATGTCCATGGCTCACACTCATGTATTGCGTGAAGATTGAAAAAGTTTGAGAATGTAAAAAGTATGAAACAATTGCTTGGCTTGTCATCGGGGTTGTGCATCATTTAAATACTTTGTGTGGTGAAGATAGAGCATAGCAGGACTATATGATTTGTAGGGATAACTTTCTTTGACCATGTTATTTTGAGAAGACATGATTGCTTAGTTAGTATGCTTGAAGTATTATTATTTTTATGTCAATATGAACTTTTGTCTTCAATCTTTCGGATCTGAATATTCATACCACAAGTAAGAAGAATTGCATTGAAATTATGCAAAGTAGCACTCCGCATCAAAAATTATCTTTTTTATCATTTACCTACTCGAGGAATGAGCAGGAATTAAGCTTGGGGATGCTTGTACGTCTCCAACGTATCTATAATTTTGATTGCTCCATGCTATATTATCTACTGTTTTGGATGTTTATGGGCTTTATTAAACACTTTTATATTACTTTTGAGACTAACCTATTGACGGAGCCCGGTGCAGTTCCTGTTTTTTCCCTTGTTTGGTGTTTGAAGAAAAGGAATATCAAACGGAGTCGAAGCGGAACGAAATCTTCTGGAGAAGTTATTTTTGGAAGGAAAGCAACCGGGGGGACTTGGAGTGCACGTCAAAGAAGCAACCGGGGAGACTTGATCTTCACTTATATCTTTTGGAGTAGTTTGTTGTTTGCTCTAGTGCTTCACTTATATCTTTTAGAGCACGGTGGTGGATTTGTTTTATAGAAACTATTGATCTCTCATGCATCACTTATATTATTTTGAGAGTCTTAAATAACATGGTAATTTGCTTAAAATAATCGTAACATGCTAGGTATTCAAGATTAGTAAAAATTCTTATGAGTGTGTTGAATACTATGAGAAGTTTGATACTTGATAATTGTTTTGAGATATGAAGATGGTGATATTAGAGTCATGCTAGTTGAGTAGTTGTGAATTTGAGAAATACTTGTGTTAAAGTTTGTGATTCCTGTAGCATGCACGTATGGTGAACCGTTATGTGATGAGTACTGAGCATGATTTATTTATTGACTGTCTTCCTTATGAGTGGTGGTTGGGGACGAGCGATGGTCTTTTCCTACCAATCTATCCCCCTAGGAGCATGCGTAATACTTTGCTTTGATAACTTGTAGATTTTTGCAATAAGTGTATGAGTTCTTTATGACTAATCTTGAGTCCATGGATTATACACACTTTTCCTCCTTCCACCATTGCTAGCCTCTCTAATACCGCACACTTTTCGCCGGTATCATACACCCACCATATACCTTCCTCAAAACAGCCACCATACCTACCTATCATGGCATTTCCATAGCCATTCCGAGATATATTGCCATGCAACTTTCCACCGATTACATTTTATTATGACACGCTCCATCATTGTCATATTGCTTAGCATGATCATGTAGTTGACATCGTATTTGTGGCAAAGCCACCGTTCATAATTCTTTCATACATGTCACTCTTGATTCATTGCATATCCCGATACACCACGGAGGCATTCATATAGAGTCATATTTGTTCTAAGTATCGAGTTGTAATTGTTGAGTTGTAAGAAAATAAAAGTGTGATGATCATCATTATTAGAGCATTGTCCCAAGTGGGGAAAGGATGTTGGAGACTATGATTCCCACACAAGTCGGGATGAGACTCCGGACTAAATAAAAAATGAGAGAAAAGAGAGAAGGGACAATGTTACTATCCTTTTACCACACTTGTGCTTCAAAGTAGCACCATGATCTTCATGATAGAGAGTCTCTCATTTTATCACTTTCATATACTAGTGGGAATTTTACATTATAGGACTTGGCTTGTATATTCCAATGATGGGCTTCCTCAAAATGCCCTAGGTCTTCGTGAGCAAGCGAGTTGGATGCACACCCACTTAGTTTCTTTTGTTGAGCTTTCATATACTTATAGCTCTAGTGCATCCGTTGCATGGCAATCCCTACTCACTCACATTGATATCTATTGATGGGCATCTCCATAGCCTGTTGATACGCCTAGTTGATGTGAGACTATCTTCTCCTTTTTTCTTCTCCACAACCACCATTCTATTCCACATATAGTGCTATGTCCATGGCTCACACTCATGTATTGCGTGAAGATTGAAAAAGTTTGAGAATGTAAAAGTATGAAACAATTGCTTGGCTTGTCATCGGGGTTGTGCATCATTTAAATACTTTGTGTGGTGAAGATAGAGCATAGCCGGACTATATGATTTGTAGGGATAACTTTCTTTGACCATGTTATTTTGAGAAGACATGATTGCTTAGTTAGTATGCTTGAAGTATTATTATTTTTATGTCAATATGAACTTTTGTCTTCAATCTTTCGGATCTGAATATTCATACCACAAGTAAGAAGAATTGCATTGAAATTATGCAAAGTAGCACTCCGCATCAAAAATTATCTTTTTTATCATTTACCTACTCGAGGACGAGCAGGAATTAAGCTTGGGGATGCTGATACGTCTCCAACGTATCTATAATTTTGATTGCTCCATGCTATATTATCTACTGTTTTGGATGTTTATGGGCTTTATTAAACACTTTTATATTACTTTTGAGACTAACCTATTGACCCGAGCCCGGTGCGGTTCTGTTTTTTCCCTTGTTTGATGTTTCAAGAAAAGGAATATCAAACGGAGTCGAAGCGGAACGAAATCTTCGGAGAAGTTATTTTTGGAAGGAAAGCAACCGGGGACTTGGAGTGCACGTCAAAGAAGCAACCGGGAGACTTGATCTTCACTTATATCTTTTGGAGTAGTTTGTTGTTTGCTCTAGTGCTTCACTTATATCTTTTAGAGCACGGTGGTGGATTTGTTTTATAGAAACTATTGATCTCTCATGCATCACTTATATTATTTTGAGAGTCTTAAATAACATGGTAATTTGCTTAAAATAATCGTAACATGCTAGGTATTCAAGATTAGTAAAAATTCTTATGAGTGTGTTGAATACTATGAGAAGTTTGATACTTGATAATTGTTTTGAGATATGAAGATGGTGATATTAGAGTCATGCTAGTTGAGTAGTTGTGAATTTGAGAAATACTTGTGTTAAAGTTTGTGATTCTGTAGCATGCATTATGGTGAACCGTTATGTGATGAGTTCGGAGCATGATTTATTTATTGACTGTCTTCCTTATGAGTGGTGGTTGGGGACGAGCGATGGTCTTTTCCTACCAATCTATCCCCCTAGGAGCATGCGCGTAATACTTTGCTTTGATAACTTGTAGATTTTTGCAATAAGTGTATGAGTTCTTTATGACTAATCTTGAGTCCATGGATTATACACACTTTTCCTCCTTCCACCATTGCTAGCCTCTCTAATACCGCACACTTTTCGCCGGTATCATACACCCACCATATACCTTCCTCAAAACAGCCACCGTACCTACCTATCATGGCATTTCCATAGCCATTCCGAGATATATTGCCATGCAACTTTCCACCGTTTTATTATGACACGCTCCATCATTGTCATATTGCTTAGCATGATCATGTAGTTGACATCGTATTTGTGGCAAAGCCACCGTTCATAATTCTTTCATACATGTCACTCTTGATTCATTGCATATCCTTACACATCACGGGAGGCATTCATATAGAGTCATATTTGTTCTAAGTATCGAGTTGTAATTGTTGAGTTGTAAGAAAATAAAAGTGTGATGATCATCATTATTAGAGCATTGTCCCAAGTGGGGAAAGGATGTTGGAGACTATGATTCCCGCACAAGTCGGGATGAGACTCCGGACTAAATAAAAAATGAGAGAAAAGAGAGAAGGGACAATGTTACTATCCTTTTACCACACTTGTGCTTCAAAGTAGCACCATGATCTTCATGATAGAGAGTCTCTCATTTTATCACTTTCATATACTAGTGGGAATTTTACATTATAGGACTTGGCTTGTATATTCCAATGATGGGCTTCCTCAAAATGCCCTAGGTCTTCGTGAGCAAGCGAGTTGGATGCACACCCACTTAGTTTCTTTTGTTGAGCTTTCATATACTTATAGCTCTAGTGCATCCGTTGCATGGCAATCCCTACTCACTCACATTGATATCTATTGATGGGCATCTCCATAGCCCGTTGATACGCCTAGTTGATGTGAGACTATCTTCTCCCTTTTTTCTTCTCCACAACCACCATTCTATTCCACATATAGTGCTATGTCCATGGCTCACACTCATGTATTGCGTGAAGATTGAAAAAGTTTGAGAATGTAAAAGTATGAAACAATTGCTTGGCTTGTCATCGGGGTTGTGCATCATTTAAATACTTTGTGTGGTGAAGATAGAGCATAGCCGGACTATATGATTTGTAGGGATAACTTTCTTTGACCATGTTATTTTGAGAAGACATGATTGCTTAGTTAGTATGCTTGAAGTATTATTATTTTTATGTCAATATGAACTTTTGTCTTCAATCTTTCGGATCTGAATATTCATACCACAAGTAAGAAGAATTGCATTGAAATTATGCAAAGTAGCACTCCGCATCAAAAATTATCATTTTTATCATTTACCTACTCGAGGACGAGCAGGAATTAAGCTTGGGGATGCTGATACGTCTCCAACGTATCTATAATTTTTGATTGCTCCATGCTATATTATCTACTGTTTTGGATGTTTATGGGCTTTATTAAACACTTTTATATTACTTTTGAGACTAACCTATAGACCCAGAGCCCAGTGCCAGTTCCTGTTTTTTCCCTTGTTTGATGTTTCAAGAAAAGGAATATCAAACGGAGTCGAAACGAACGAAATCTTACGGAGAAGTTATTTTTGGAAGGAAAGCAACCGGGGGACTTGGAGTGCACGTCAAAGAAGCAACCGGGAGACTTGATCTTCACTTATATCTTTTGGAGTAGTTTGTTGTTTGCTCTAGTGCTTCACTTATATCTTTTAGAGCACGGTGGTGGATTTGTTTTATAGAAACTATTGATCTCTCATGCATCACTTATATTATTTTGAGAGTCTTAAATAACATGGTAATTTGCTTAAAATAATCGTAACATGCTAGGTATTCAAGATTAGTAAAAATTCTTATGAGTGTGTTGAATACTATGAGAAGTTTGATACTTGATAATTGTTTTGAGATATGAAGATGGTGATATTAGAGTCATGCTAGTTGAGTAGTTGTGAATTTGAGAAATACTTGTGTTAAAGTTTGTGATTCTGTAGCATGCACGTTATGGTGAACCGTTATGTGATGAGTTCGAGCATGATTTATTTATTGACTGTCTTCCTTATGAGTGGTGGTTGGGGACGAGCGATGGTCTTTTCCTACCAATCTATCCCCTAGGAGCATGCGCGTAATACTTTGCTTTGATAACTTGTAGATTTTTGCAATAAGTGTATGAGTTCTTTATGACTAATCTTGAGTCCATGGATTATACACACTTTTCCTCCTTCCACCATTGCTAGCCTCTCTAATACCGCACACTTTTCGCCGGTATCATACACCCACCATATACCTTCCTCAAAACAGCCACCATACCTACCTATCATGGCATTTCCATAGCCATTCCGAGATATATTGCCATGCAACTTTCCACCGTTCTGTTTATTATGACACGCTCCATCATTGTCATATTGCTTAGCATGATCATGTAGTTGACATCGTATTTGTGGCAAAGCCACCGTTCATAATTCTTTCATACATGTCACTCTTGATTCATTGCATATCCGGTACATCACGGAGGCATTCATATAGAGTCATATTTGTTCTAAGTATCGAGTTGTAATTGTTGAGTTGTAAGAAAATAAAAGTGTGATGATCATCATTATTAGAGCATTGTCCCAAGTGGGGAAAGGATGTTGGAGACTATGATTCCCGCACAAGTCGGGATGAGACTCGGACTAAATAAAAAATGAGAGAAAAAGAGAGAAGGGACAATGTTACTATCCTTTTACCACACTTGTGCTTCAAAGTAGCACCATGATCTTCATGATAGAGAGTCTCTCATTTTATCACTTTCATATACTAGTGGGAATTTTACATTATAGGACTTGGCTTGTATATTCCAATGATGGGCTTCCTCAAAATGCCCTAGGTCTTCGTGGAGCAAGCGAGTTGGATGCACACCCACTTAGTTTCTTTTGTTGAGCTTTCATATACTTATAGCTCTAGTGCATCCGTTGCATGGCAATCCCTACTCACTCACATTGATATCTATTGATGGGCATCTCCATAGCCCGTTGATACGCCTAGTTGATGTGAGACTATCTTCTCCTTTTTTCTTCTCCACAACCACCATTCTATTCCACATATAGTGCTATGTCCATGGCTCACACTCATGTATTGCGTGAAGATTGAAAAAGTTTGAGAATGTAAAAATTATGAAACAATTGCTTGGCTTGTCATCGGGGTTGTGCATCATTTAAATACTTTGTGTGGTGAAGATAGAGCATAGCAGGACTATATGATTTGTAGGGATAACTTTCTTTGACCATGTTATTTTGAGAAGACATGATTGCTTAGTTAGTATGCTTGAAGTATTATTATTTTTATGTCAATATGAACTTTTGTCTTCAATCTTTCGGATCTGAATATTCATACCACAAGTAAGAAGAATTGCATTGAAATTATGCAAAGTAGCACTCCGCATCAAAAATTATCTTTTTTATCATTTACCTACTCGAGGACGAGCAGGAATTAAGCTTGGGGATGCTGATACGTCTCCAACGTATCTATAATTTTTGATTGCTCCATGCTATATTATCTACTGTTTTGGATGTTTATGGGCTTTATTAAACACTTTTATATTACTTTTGAGACTAACCTATTGACCCGAGCCCGTGATGCAGTTCCTGTTTTTCCCTTGTTTGATGTTTGAAGAAAAGGAATATCAAACGGAGTCGAAACGGAACGAAATCTTACGGAGAAGTTATTTTTGGAAGGAAAGCAACCGGGGACTTGGAGTGCACGTCAAAGAAGCAACCGGGGAGACTTGATCTTCACTTATATCTTTTGGAGTAGTTTGTTGTTTGCTCTAGTGCTTCACTTATATCTTTTAGAGCACGGTGGTGGATTTGTTTTATAGAAACTATTGATCTCTCATGCATCACTTATATTATTTTGAGAGTCTTAAATAACATGGTAATTTGCTTAAAATAATCGTAACATGCTAGGTATTCAAGATTAGTAAAAATTCTTATGAGTGTGTTGAATACTATGAGAAGTTTGATACTTGATAATTGTTTTGAGATATGAAGATGGTGATATTAGAGTCATGCTAGTTGAGTAGTTGTGAATTTGAGAAATACTTGTGTTAAAGTTTGTGATTCCTGTAGCATGCACGTATGGTGAACCGTTATGTGATGAGTTCGGAGCATGATTTATTTATTGACTGTCTTCCTTATGAGTGGTGGTTGGGGACGAGCGATGGTCTTTTCCTACCAATCTATCCCCCTAGGAGCATGCGCGTAATACTTTGCTTTGATAACTTGTAGATTTTTGCAATAAGTGTATGAGTTCTTTATGACTAATCTTGAGTCCATGGATTATACACACTTTTCCTCCTTCCACCATTGCTAGCCTCTCTAATACCGCACACTTTTCGCCGGTATCATACACCCACCATATACCTTCCTCAAAACAGCCACCATACCTACCTATCATGGCATTTCCATAGCCATTCCGAGATATATTGCCATGCAACTTTCCACCGCTCGCTTATTATGACACGCTCCATCATTGTCATATTGCTTAGCATGATCATGTAGTTGACATCGTATTTGTGGCAAAGCCACCGTTCATAATTCTTTCATACATGTCACTCTTGATTCATTGCATATCCCGCACATCACGGAGGCATTCATATAGAGTCATATTTGTTCTAAGTATCGAGTTGTAATTGTTGAGTTGTAAGAAAATAAAAGTGTGATGATCATCATTATTAGAGCATTGTCCCAAGTGGGGAAAGGATGTTGGAGACTATGATTCCCGCACAAGTCGGGATGAGACTCCGGACTAAATAAAAAAATGAGAGAAAAAGAGAGAAGGGACAATGTTACTATCCTTTTACCACACTTGTGCTTCAAAGTAGCACCATGATCTTCATGATAGAGAGTCTCTCATTTTATCACTTTCATATACTAGTGGGAATTTTACATTATAGGACTTGGCTTGTATATTCCAATGATGGGCTTCCTCAAAATGCCCTAGGTCTTCGTGAGCAAGCGAGTTGGATGCACACCCACTTAGTTTCTTTTGTTGAGCTTTCATATACTTATAGCTCTAGTGCATCCGTTGCATGGCAATCCCTACTCACTCACATTGATATCTATTGATGGGCATCTCCATAGCCCGTTGATACGCCTAGTTGATGTGAGACTATCTTCTCCTTTTTTCTTCTCCACAACCACCATTCTATTCCACATATAGTGCTATGTCCATGGCTCACACTCATGTATTGCGTGAAGATTGAAAAAGTTTGAGAATGTAAAAATTATGAAACAATTGCTTGGCTTGTCATCGGGGTTGTGCATCATTTAAATACTTTGTGTGGTGAAGATAGAGCATAGCCAGACTATATGATTTGTAGGGATAACTTTCTTTGACCATGTTATTTTGAGAAGACATGATTGCTTAGTTAGTATGCTTGAAGTATTATTATTTTTATGTCAATATGAACTTTTGTCTTCAATCTTTCGGATCTGAATATTCATACCACAAGTAAGAAGAATTGCATTGAAATTATGCAAAGTAGCACTCCGCATCAAAATTATCTTTTTCATCATTTACCTACTCGAAGACGACCAGGAATTAAGCTTGGGGATGCTGATACGTCTCCAACGTATCTATAATTTTTGATTGCTCCATGCTATATTATCTACTGTTTTGGATGTTTATGGGCTTTATTAAACACTTTTATATTACTTTTGAGACTAACCTATTGACCCAGAGCCCAGTGCCAGTTCCTGTTTTTTCCCTTGTTTCAGTGTTTCGAAGAAAAGGAATATCAAACGGAGTCGAAACGGAACGAAATCTTCTGGAGAAGTTATTTTTGGAAGGAAAGCAACCGGGGGGACTTGGAGTGCACGTCAAAGAAGCAACCGGGGAGACTTGATCTTCACTTATATCTTTTGGAGTAGTTTGTTGTTTGCTCTAGTGCTTCACTTATATCTTTTAGAGCACGGTGGTGGATTTGTTTTATAGAAACTATTGATCTCTCATGCATCACTTATATTATTTTGAGAGTCTTAAATAACATGGTAATTTGCTTAAAATAATCGTAACATGCTAGGTATTCAAGATTAGTAAAAATTCTTATGAGTGTGTTGAATACTATGAGAAGTTTGATACTTGATAATTGTTTTGAGATATGAAGATGGTGATATTAGAGTCATGCTAGTTGAGTAGTTGTGAATTTGAGAAATACTTGTGTTAAAGTTTGTGATTCCTGTAGCATGCACGTATGGTGAACCGTTATGTGATGAGTTCGGAGCATGATTTATTTATTGACTGTCTTCCTTATGAGTGGTGGTTGGGGATGAGCGATGGTCTTTTCCTACCAATCTATCCCCCTAGGAGCATGCGCGTAATACTTTGCTTTGATAACTTGTAGATTTTTCCAATAAGTGTATGAGTTCTTTATGACTAATCTTGAGTCCATGGATTATACACACTTTTCCTCCTTCCACCATTGCTAGCCTCTCTAATACACACACTTTTAGCGGTATCATACACCCACCATATACCTTCCTCAAAACAGCCACCATACCTACCTATCATGGCATTTCCATAGCCATTCCGAGATATATTGCCATGCAACTTTCCACCGATTACATTTATTATGACACGCTCCATCATTGTCATATTGCTTAGCATGATCATGTAGTTGACATCGTATTTGTGGCAAAGCCACCGTTCATAATTCTTTCATACATGTCACTCTTGATTCATTGCATATCCTTTACATCACGGAGGCATTCATATAGAGTCATATTTGTTCTAAGTATCGAGTTGTAATTGTTGAGTTGTAAGAAAATAAAAGTGTGATGATCATCATTATTAGAGCATTGTCCCAAGTGGGGAAAGGATGTTGGAGACTATGATTCCCGCACAAGTCGGGATGAGACTCGGACTAAATAAAAAATGAGAGAAAAAGAGAGAAGGGACAATGTTACTATCCTTTTACCACACTTGTGCTTCAAAGTAGCACCATGATCTTCATGATAGAGAGTCTCTCATTTTATCACTTTCATATACTAGTGGGAATTTTACATTATAGGACTTGGCTTGTATATTCCAATGATGGGCTTCCTCAAAATGCCCTAGGTCTTCGTGAGCAAGCGAGTTGGATGCACACCCACTTAGTTTCTTTTGTTGAGCTTTCATATACTTATAGCTCTAGTGCATCCGTTGCATGGCAATCCCTACTCACTCACATTGATATCTATTGATGGGCATCTCCATAGCCCGTTGATACGCCTAGTTGATGTGAGACTATCTTCTCCCTTTTTTATTCTCCACAACCACCATTCTATTCCACATATAGTGCTATGTCCATGGCTCACACTCATGTATTGCGTGAAGATTGAAAAAGTTTGAGAATGTAAAAAGTATGAAACAATTGCTTGGCTTGTCATCGGGTTGTGCATCATTTAAATACTTTGTGTGGTGAAGATAGAGCATAGCAGGACTATATGATTTGTAGGGATAACTTTCTTTGACCATGTTATTTTGAGAAGACATGATTGCTTAGTTAGTATGCTTGAAGTATTATTATTTTTATGTCAATATGAACTTTTGTCTTCAATCTTTCGGATCTGAATATTCATACCACAAGTAAGAAGAATTGCATTGAAATTATGCAAAGTAGCACTCCGCATCAAAAATTATCTTTTTATCATTTACCTACTCGAGGACGAGCAGGAATTAAGCTTGGGGATCTTGATACGTCTCCAACGTATCTATAATTTTGATTGCTCCATGCTATATTATCTACTGTTTTGGATGTTTATGGGCTTTATTAAACACTTTTATATTACTTTTGAGACTAACCTATTGACCCAGAGCCAGTGCAGGTTCCTTTTTTCCCTTGTTTGATGTTTGAAGAAAAGGAATATCAAGCGGAGTCGAAACGGAACGAAATCTTACGGAGAAGTTATTTTTGGAAGGAAAGCAACCGGGGACTTGGAGTGCACGTCAAAGAAGCAACCGGGAGACTTGATCTTCACTTATATCTTTTGGAGTAGTTTGTTGTTTGCTCTAGTGCTTCACTTATATCTTTTAGAGCACGGTGGTGGATTTGTTTTATAGAAACTATTGATCTCTCATGCATCACTTATATTATTTTGAGAGTCTTAAATAACATGGTAATTTGCTTAAAATAATCGTAACATGCTAGGTATTCAAGATTAGTAAAAATTCTTATGAGTGTGTTGAATACTATGAGAAGTTTGATACTTGATAATTGTTTTGAGATATGAAGATGGTGATATTAGAGTCATGCTAGTTGAGTAGTTGTGAATTTGAGAAATACTTGTGTTAAAGTTTGTGATTCCTGTAGCATGCACGTATGGTGAACCGTTATGTGATGAGTTCGGAGCATGATTTATTTATTGACTGTCTTCCTTATGAGTGGTGGTTGGGGACGAGCGATGGTCTTTTCCTACCAATCTATCCCCCTAGGAGCATGCGGCGTAATACTTTGCTTTGATAACTTGTAGATTTTTGCAATAAGTGTATGAGTTCTTTATGACTAATCTTGAGTCCATGGATTATACACACTTTTCCTCCTTCCACCATTGCTAGCCTCTCTAATACCGCACACTTTTCGCCGGTATCATACACCCACCATATACCTTCCTCAAAACAGCCACCATACCTACCTATCATGGCATTTCCATAGCCATTCCGAGATATATTGCCATGCAACTTTCCATTCTGTTTATTATGACACGCTCCATCATTGTCATATTGCTTAGCATGATCATGTAGTTGACATCGTATTTGTGGCAAATCCACCGTTCATAATTCTTTCATACATGTCACTCTTGATTCATTGCATATCCCGGTACATCACGGAGGCATTCATATAGAGTCATATTTGTTCTAAGTATCGAGTTGTAATTGTTGAGTTGTAAGAAAATAAAAGTGTGATGATCATCATTATTAGAGCATTGTCCCAAGTGGGGAAAGGATGTTGGAGACTATGATTCCCGCACAAGTCGGGATGAGACGCCGGACTAAATAAAAAAAATGAGAGAAAAAGAGAGAAGGGACAATGTTACTATCCTTTTACCACACTTGTGCTTCAAAGTAGCACCATGATCTTCATGATAGAGAGTCTCTCATTTTATCACTTTCATATACTAGTGGGAATTTTACATTATAGGACTTGGCTTGTATATTCCAATGATGGGCTTCCTCAAAATGCCCTAGGTCTTCGTGAGCAAGCGAGTTGGATGCACACCCACTTAGTTTCTTTTGTTGAGCTTTCATATACTTATAGCTCTAGTGCATCCGTTGCATGGCAATCCCTACTCACTCACATTGATATCTATTGATGGGCATCTCCATAGCCCGTTGATACGCCTAGTTGATGTGAGACTATCTTCTCCTTTTTTCTTCTCCACAACCACCATTCTATTCCACATATAGTGCTATGTCCATGGCTCACACTCATGTATTGCGTGAAGATTGAAAAAGTTTGAGAATGTAAAAATTATGAAACAATTGCTTGGCTTGTCATCGGGGTTGTGCATCATTTAAATACTTTGTGTGGTGAAGATAGAGCATAGCCAGGACTATATGATTTGTAGGGATAACTTTCTTTGACCATGTTATTTTGAGAAGACATGATTGCTTAGTTAGTATGCTTGAAGTATTATTATTTTTATGTCAATATGAACTTTTGTCTTCAATCTTTCGGATCTGAATATTCATACCACAAGTAAGAAGAATTGCATTGAAATTATGCAAAGTAGCACTCCGCATCAAAAATTATCTTTTTTATCATTTACCTACTCGAGGACGAGCAGGAATTAAGCTTGGGGATGCTGATACGTCTCCAACGTATCTATAATTTTTGATTGCTCCATGCTATATTATCTACTGTTTTGGATGTTTATGGGCTTTATTAAACACTTTTATATTACTTTTGAGACTAACCTATTGACCCAGAGCCCAGTGCCGCCTCGCTTTTTTTCCCTTGTTTCAGTGTTTCTAAGAAAAGGAATATCAAACGGAGTCGAAACGGAACGAAATCTTCTGGAGAAGTTATTTTTGGAAGGAAAGCAACCGGGGGGACTTGGAGTGCACGTCAAAAAAGCAACCGGGGAGACTTGATCTTCACTTATATCTTTTGGAGTAGTTTGTTGTTTGCTCTAGTGCTTCACTTATATCTTTTAGAGCACGGTGGTGGATTTGTTTTATAGAAACTATTGATCTCTCATGCATCACTTATATTATTTTGAGAGTCTTAAATAACATGGTAATTTGCTTAAAATAATCGTAACATGCTAGGTATTCAAGATTAGTAAAAATTCTTATGAGTGTGTTGAATACTATGAGAAGTTTGATACTTGATAATTGTTTTGAGATATGAAGATGGTGATATTAGAGTCATGCTAGTTGAGTAGTTGTGAATTTGAGAAATACTTGTGTTAAAGTTTGTGATTCTGTAGCATGCACGTTATGGTGAACCGTTATGTGATGAGTTCGGAGCATGATTTATTTATTGATTGTCTTCCTTATGAGTGGTGGTTGGGGACGAGCGATGGTCTTTTCCTACCAATCTATCCCCCTAGGAGCATGCGCGTAATACTTTGCTTTGATAACTTGTAGATTTTTGCAATAAGTGTATGAGTTCTTTATGACTAATCTTGAGTCCATGGATTATACACACTTTTCCTCCTTCCACCATTGCTAGCCTCTCTAATACCGCACACTTTTCGCCGGTATCATACACCCACCATATACCTTCCTCAAAACAGCCACCATACCTACCTATCATGGCATTTCCATAGCCATTCCGAGATATATTGCCATGCAACTTTCCACCGTTACATTTACTATGACACGCTCCATGATTGTCATATTGCTTAGCATGATCATGTAGTTGACATTGTATTTGTGGCAAAGCCACCGTTCATAATTCTTTCATACATGTCACTATTGATTCATTGCATATCCCGTACATCACGGAGGCATTCATATAGAGTCATATTTGTTCTAAGTATCGAGTTGTAATTGTTGAGTTGTAAGAAAATAAAAGTGTGATGATCATCATTATTAGAGCATTGTCCCAAGTGGGGAAAGGATGTTGGAGACTATGATTCCCGCACAAGTCGGGATGAGACTCCGGATTAAATAAAAATGAGAGAAAAAGAGAGAAGGGACAATGTTACTATCCTTTTACCACACTTGTGCTTCAAAGTAGCACCATGATCTTCATGATAGAGAGTCTCTCATTTTATCACTTTCATATACTAGTGGGAATTTTACATTATAGGACTTGGCTTGTATATTCCAATGATGGGCTTCCTCAAAATGCCCTAGGTCTTCGTGAGCAAGCGAGTTGGATGCACACCCACTTAGTTTCTTTTGTTGAGCTTTCATATACTTATAGCTCTAGTGCATCCGTTGCATGGCAATCCCTACTCACTCACATTGATATCTATTGATGGGCATCTCCATAGCCCGTTGATACGCCTAGTTGATGTGAGACTATCTTCTCCCTTTTTCTTCTCCACAACCACCATTCTATTCCACATATAGTGCTATGTCCATGGCTCACACTCATGTATTGCGTGAAGATTGAAAAAGTTTGAGAATGTAAAAAGTATGAAACAATTGCTTGGCTTGTCATCGGGGTTGTGCATCATTTAAATACTTTGTGTGGTGAAGATAGAGCATAGCCAGACTATATGATTTGTAGGGATAACTTTCTTTGACCATGTTATTTTGAGAAGACATGATTGCTTAGTTAGTATGCTTGAAGTATTATTATTTTTATGTCAATATGAACTTTTGTCTTCAATCTTTCGGATCTGAATATTCATACCACAAGTAAGAAGAATTGCATTGAAATTATGCAAAGTAGCACTCCGCATCAAAAATTATCTTTTTATCATTTACCTACTCGAGGAATGAGCAGGAATTAAGCTTGGGGATGCGATCGTCTCCAACGTATCTATAATTTTTGATTGCTCCATGCTATATTATCTACTGTTTTGGATGTTTATGGGCTTTATTAAACACTTTTATATTACTTTTGAGACTAACCTATTGACCCAGAGCCCAGTGCCAGTTCCTGTTTTTTCCCTTGTTTCAGTGTTTCGAAGAAAAGGAATATCAAACGAATTAAAGCGGAACGAAATCTTACTGGAGAAGTTATTTTTGGAAGGAAAGCAACCGGGGGACTTGGAGTGCACGTCAAAGAAGCAACGGGGAGACTTGATCTTCACTTATATCTTTTGGAGTAGTTTGTTGTTTGCTCTAGTGCTTCACTTATATCTTTTAGAGCACGGTGGTGGATTTGTTTTATAGAAACTATTGATCTCTCATGCATCACTTATATTATTTTGAGAGTCTTAAATAACATGGTAATTTGCTTAAAATAATCGTAACATGCTAGGTATTCAAGATTAGTAAAAATTCTTATGAGTGTGTTGAATACTATGAGAAGTTTGATACTTGATAATTGTTTTGAGATATGAAGATGGTGATATTAGAGTCATGCTAGTTGAGTAGTTGTGAATATGAGAAATACTTGTGTTAAAGTTTGTGATTCCTGTAGCATGCATTATGGTGAACCGTTATGTGATGAGTTGGAGCATGATTTATTTATTGACTGTCTTCCTTATGAGTGGTGGTTGGGGACGGCGATGGTCTTTTCCTACCAATCTATCCCCCTAGGAGCATGCGCGTAATACTTTGCTTTGATAACTTGTAGATTTTTGCAATAAGTGTATGAGTTCTTTATGACTAATCTTGAGTCAATGGATTATACACACTTTTCCTCCTTCCACCATTGCTAGCCTCTCTAATACACTTTTACTTTTAGCGGTATCATACACCCACCATATACCTTCCTCAAAACAGCCACCGTACCTACCTATCATGGCATTTCCATAGCCATTCCGAGATATATTGCCATGCAACTTTCCACCGTTGCTTTATTATGACACGCTCCATCATTGTCATATTGCTTAGCATGATCATGTAGTTGACATCGTATTTGTGGCAAAGCCACCGTTCATAATTCTTTCATACATGTCACTCTTGATTCATTGCATATCCGTACATCACGGAGGCATTCATATAGAGTCATATTTGTTCTAAGTATCGAGTTGTAATTGTTGAGTTGTAAGAAAATAAAAGTGTGATGATCATCATTATTAGAGCATTGTCCCAAGTGGGGAAAGGATGTTGGAGACTATGATTCCCACACAAGTCGGGATGAGACTCCGGACTAAATAAGAAAATGAGAGAAAAAGAGAGAAGGGACAATGTTACTATCCTTTTACCACACTTGTGCTTCAAAGTAGCACCATGATCTTCATGATAGAGAGTCTCTCATTTTATCACTTCCATATACTAGTGGGAATTTTACATTATAGGACTTGGCTTGTATATTCCAATGATGGGCTTCCTCAAAATGCCCTAGGTCTTCGTGAGCAAGCGAGTTGGATGCACACCCACTTAGTTTCTTTTGTTGAGCTTTCATATACTTATAGCTCTAGTGCATCCGTTGCATGGCAATCCCTACTCACTCACATTGATATCTATTGATGGGCATCTCCATAGCCCGTTGATACGCCTAGTTGATGTGAGACTATCTTCTCCCTTTTTTCTTCTCCACAACCACCATTATATTCCACATATAGTGCTATGTCCATGGCTCACACTCATGTATTGCGTGAAGATTGAAAAAGTTTGAGAATGTAAAAGTATGAAACAATTGCTTGGCTTGTCATCGGGGTTGTGCATCATTTAAATACTTTGTGTGGTGAAGATAGAGCATAGCAGGACTATATGATTTGTAGGGATAACTTTCTTTGACCATGTTATTTTGAGAAGACATGATTGCTTAGTTAGTATGCTTGAAGTATTATTATTTTTATGTCAATATGAACTTTTGTCTTCAATCTTTCGGATCTGAATATTCATACCACAAGTAAGAAGAATTGCATTGAAATTATGCAAAGTAGCACTCCGCATCAAAAATTATCTTTTTATCATTTACCTACTCGAGGACGAGCAGGAATTAAGCTTAGGGATGCCGTCGTCTCCAACGTATCTATAATTTTTGATTGCTCCATGCTATATTATCTACTGTTTTGGATGTTTATGGGCTTTATTAAACACTTTTATATTACTTTTGAGACTAACCTATTGACCCAGCCCGGTGCAAGTTCTGTTTTTTCCCTTGTTTGAGTGTTTGAAGAAAAGGAATATCAAGCGAGTCGAAGCGGAACGAAATCTTACGGAGAAGTTATTTTTGGAAGGAAAGCAACTGGGGGACTTGGAGTGCACGTCAAAGAAGCAACCGGGGAGACTTGATCTTCACTTATATCTTTGGAGTAGTTTGTTGTTTGCTCTAGTGCTTCACTTATATCTTTTAGAGCACGGTGGTGGATTTGTTTTATAGAAACTATTGATCTCTCATGCATCACTTATATTATTTTGAGAGTCTTAAATAACATGGTAATTTGCTTAAAATAATCGTAACATGCTAGGTATTCAAGATTAGTAAAAATTCTTATGAGTGTGTTGAATACTATGAGAAGTTTGATACTTGATAATTGTTTTGAGATATGATGATGGTGATATTAGAGTCATGCTAGTTGAGTAGTTGTGAATTTGAGAAATACTTGTGTTAAAGTTTGTGATTCTGTAGCATGCACGTATGGTGAACCGTTATGTGATGAGTTCGGAGCATGATTTATTTATTGACTGTCTTCCTTATGAGTGGTGGTTGGGGAATGACGATGGTCTTTTCCTACCAATCTATCCCCCTAGGAGCATGCGCGTAATACTTTGCTTTGATAACTTGTAGATTTTTGCAATAAGTGTATGAGTTCTTTATGACTAATCTTGAGTCCATGGATTATACACACTTTTCCTCCTTCCACCATTGCTAGCCTCTCTAATACCGCACACTTTTCGGGTATCATACACCCACCATATACCTTCCTCAAAACAGCCACCGTACCTACCTATCATGGCATTTCCATAGCCATTCGAGATATATTGCCATGCAACTTTCCACCGTTCTGTTTATTATGACACGCTCCATCATTGTCATATTGCTTAGCATGATCATGTAGTTGACATCGTATTTGTGGCAAAGCCACCGTTCATAATTCTTTCATACATGTCACTCTTGATTCATTGCATATCCCGGTACATCACGGAGGCATTCATATAGAGTCATATTTGTTCTAAGTATCGAGTTGTAATTGTTGAGTTGTAAGAAAATAAAAGTGTGATGATCATCATTATTAGAGCATTGTCCCAAGTGGGGAAAGGATGTTGGAGACTATGATTCCCGCACAAGTCGGGATGAGACTCCGGACTAAATAAAAAAATGAGAGAAAAAGAGAGAAGGGACAATGTTACTATCCTTTTACCACACTTGTGCTTCAAAGTAGCACCATGATCTTCATGATAGAGAGTCTCTCATTTTATCACTTTCATATACTAGTGGGAATTTTACATTATAGGACTTGGCTTGTATATTCCAATGATGGGCTTCCTCAAAATGCCCTAGGTCTTCGTGAGCAAGCGAGTTGGATGCACACCCACTTAGTTTCTTTTGTTGAGCTTTCATATACTTATAGCTCTAGTGCATCCGTTGCATGGCAATCCCTACTCACTCACATTGATATCTATTGATGGGCATCTCCATAGCCCGTTGATACGCCTAGTTGATGTGAGACTATCTTCTCCCTTTTTTGCCTTCTCCACAACCACCATTCTATTCCACATATAGTGCTATGTCCATGGCTCACACTCATGTATTGCGTGAAGATTGAAAAAGTTTGAGAATGTAAAAAGTATGAAACAATTGCTTGGCTTGTCATCGGGGTTGTGCATCATTTAAATACTTTGTGTGGTGAAGATAGAGCATAGCCAGACTATATGATTTGTAGGGATAACTTTCTTTGACCATGTTATTTTGAGAAGACATGATTGCTTAGTTAGTATGCTTGAAGTATTATTATTTTTATGTCAATATGAACTTTTGTCTTCAATCTTTCGGATCTGAATATTCATACCACAAGTAAGAAGAATTGCATTGAAATTATGCAAAGTAGCACTCCGCATCAAAAATTATCTTTTTATCATTTACCTACTCGAGGACGAGCAGGAATTAAGCTTGGGGATGCCGATACGTCTCCAACGTATCTATAATTTTGATTGCTCCATGCTATATTATCTACTGTTTTGGATGTTTATGGGCCTTATTAAACACTTTTATATTACTTTTGAGACTAACCTATTGACCCAGAGCCCAAGGCTTCCTGTTTTTTCCCTTGTTTCAGTGTTTCGAAGAAAAGGAATATCAAACGGAGTCGAAACGGAACGAAATCTTCTGGAGAAGTTATTTTTGGAAGGAAAGCAACCGGGGAGACTTGGAGCCCAGTGCCTTCCCCAAGTTGCTTTCCACTCAAATCTTCTTTCCACCAAATCCAAATCTTGTGAGAGAGAGTTGAGTGTTGGGGAGACTATCATTTGAAGTACAAGAGCAAGGAGTTCATCATCAACACACCATTTGTTACTTCTTGGAGAGTGGTGTCTACTAGATTGGTTAGGTGTCACTTGGGAGCCTCCGTCAAGATTGTGGAGTTGAACCAAAGAGTTTGTAAGGGCAAGGAGATCGCCTACTTCATGAAGAGCTACCCGAGTGAGGCAAGTCCTTCGTGGGCGACGACCATGGTGGGATAGACAAGGTTGCTTCTTCGTGGACCCTTCGTGGGTGGAGCCCTCAGTGGACTCGCGCAACCGTTACCCTTCGTGGTTTGAAGTCTCCATCAACATGGATGTACGATAGCACCACCTATCGGAACCATGGATAAAAAATCTCCGTGTCTCCAAATTGCGTTTGCACACTCCAATCCCATCCCTTTACATTTTTGCAACTTGCATGCCTTACTTTTCGCTGCTCATATACTCTTTGTATGCTCGCATGCTTGCTTGATATGTATTGTGAATGTTTAAACTTGTGCTAATACTCTACTTCAACTCAAGAGATTAAAAATTGCAACTTTTCTTGATTAGAGTCTATTCACCCCCCCTCTAGACACCTCTTCTTGATCCTTTCAACTGCTTACCAGCAACGTCTTACTTTGATTCGGCGGCATTGTTGGATGAAGCGGCCCAAACCGACATTACATGGCCGCGTTCATGAGACTGGTTCTACCGACTGCTTCGCACACAGGTGGCTAGCGGGTGTTTGTTTCTCCAACTTTAGTTGAATCGAGTTTGACTATGCCCGATCCTTGTTGAAGGTTAAAATAGCACACTTGACGAAAAATCGTTGTGGTTTTGATGCTTAGGTAATATCGGTTCTTGCTAGAAGCCCGTAGCAGCCACGTAAAACTTGCAACAACAAAGTAGAGGACGTCTAACTTGTTTTTGCAGGGCTTGTTGTGACGTGATATGGTCAAGACGTGATGATATATAAATTGTTGTATGAGATGATCATGTTTTGTAAAAGTTTCCGGCAACTGGCAGGAGCCTTATGGTTGTCGCTTTATTGTATGAAATGCAATCTCCATGTAATTGCTTTACTTTATCACTAAGCGGTAGTGATAGTCGTATTAGAAGCAATAGTTGGCGAGACGACTACGATGCTTCGATGGAGATCAAGGTGTCAAGCGGGTGACAACGGTGATCATGACGGCACTTTGGAGATGGAGATCAAAGGCACAAGATGATGATGGCCATATCGTATCACTTGTTTTGATTGCATGTGATTTTTATCTTTTATGCATCTTATTTTGCTTAGTACGGTAGTAGCATTATAATATGATCTCTCACTAAATTTCAAGGTATAAGTGTTCTCCCTGAGTATGCACCATTGCTACAGTTCATCGTGCCGAGACACCACGTGATGATCGGGTGTGATAAGCTCTACGTTCACATACAACGGGTGCAAGCCAGTTTTGCACACGCAGAATACCCGGATTAAACTTGACGAGCCTAGCATATGCAGATATGGCCTCGGAACACTGAGACCGAAATTTCGAGCGTGAATCATATAGTAGATATGATTAACATAGTGATGTTCACCATTGAAAACTACCTCCATCTCACGTGATGATCGGACATGGTTTAGTTGATTTGGATCACGTGATCATTTAGATGACTCGAGGGATGTCTATCTAAGTGGGAGTTCTTAAGTAATATGATTAATTGAACTTTAATTTATCATGAACTTAGTACATCATAGTATTTTGCATGTCTATGTTGTTGTAGATCAATGGCCCGTGCTACCGTTCCTTTGAATTTTAATGCGTTCCTAGAGAAAGCTAAGTTGAAAGATGATGGTAGCAACTACACAGACAGGGTCCCTAACTCGAGGATTATCCTCATTGCTGCACAGA
Source organism: Aegilops bicornis (assembly GCA_021605145.1). Classification (NCBI taxonomy): domain Eukaryota; kingdom Viridiplantae; phylum Streptophyta; class Magnoliopsida; order Poales; family Poaceae; genus Aegilops; species Aegilops bicornis. Next base: position 608,542,301 of record CM038670.1, on the reverse strand, counting down.
ATAATTACGTCCTGGAAGCACCACTAGGTGTACCACCCACGCCAGCAGCTGCAGACATTGTGAATGCCTGGCAGTCGTGTGTTGATGATTATTCGATAGTTCAGTGTGCCATGCTTTTACGGCTTAGAACCGGGACTTCAACGACGTTTTGAACGTCATGGAGCATACGAGATGTTCCAGGAGTTGAAGTTAATATTTCAAGCAAATGCCCGGATTGAGAGATATGAAGTATCCAATAAGTTCTACAACTGCAAAATTGCGGAGAATAGTTCTGTCAGTGAACATATACTCGTAATATGCAGGGTACCACAACCACTTGACTCAACTAGGAGTTAATCTTCCTGTTGATAGTGTCATTGACAGAGTTCTTCAATCACTACCACCAAGCTATAAAAGCTTCATGATGAACTATAATATGTAAGGGATGGATAAGACAATTCCCGAGCTCTTCGCAATGCTAATGGCTGTGGAGGTAGAAATCAAGAAGGAGCATCAAGTGTTGATGGTTAACAAGACCACTAGTTTCAAGAAAAAAGGCAAAGGGAAGAAGGGGAACTTCAAGAAGAACAACAAGCAAGTTGCTGCTCAAGTGAAGAAGCCGAAGTCTGGACCTAAGCTTGAGACTGAGTGCTTCTACTACAAAGGGACTGGTCACTGGAAGTGGAACTGCCCCAAGTATTTGGGGGATAAGAAGGATGGCAAAGTGAAAGGTATATTTGATATACATGTTATTGATGTGTACCTTACTAATGCTCGTAGTAGCGCCTATTCGATACTGGTTCTGTTTCTCATATTTGCAACTCGAAACAGGGGCTACTGATTAAGCGAAGATTGGCTAAGGACGAGGTGACGATGCGCGTGGGAAATGGTTCCAAAGTCGATGTGATCACCATCGGCACGCTACCTCTACATCTACCTTCGGGATTAGTTTTAGACCTGAATAATTGTTATTTTGTGCCAGCGTTAAGCATGAACATTATATCTGGATCTTGTTTGATGTGAGACGGTTATTCATTTAAATCAAAGATTAATGGTTGTTCTATTTATAAGAGTAATATCTTTTATGGTCATGCACCTTTGATGAGTGGTCTATTTTTGTTTAATATCGATAGTAGCAATACACATATTCATAGTATTGAAGCCAAAAGATATAAGTTTAATAATGATAGTGCAACTTATTTGTGGCACTGCCGTTTAGGTCATTGTCGGTGTTAAAACCGGCGGATCTCGGGTAGGGGGTCCCGAACTGTGTGTCTAAGGCGGATGGTAACATGAGGCGGGGGACACGATGTTTACCCAGGTTCGGGCCCTCTCGATGGAGGTAATACCCTACTTCCTGCTTGATTGATCTTGATGATATGAGTATTAGAAGAGTTGATCTACCATGAGATCGTAGAGGCTAAACCCTAGAAGCTAGCCTATGGTATGATTGTTGTTGTCCTACGGACTAAACCCTCCGGTTTATATAGACACCGGAGGGGGCTAGGGTTACACAGAGTCGGTTACAAGGGAGGAGATCTACATATTCGTATCGCCAAGCTTGCCTTCTACGCCAAGGAGAGTCCCATCCGGACACGAGACGAAGTTTTCAATCTTGTATCTTCATAGTCCAACAGTCCGGCTAAAGTACATAGTGTCGGTGTCAAAACCGGCGGATCTCAGGTAGGGGGTCCCGATCTGTGCGTCTTAGGCTGATGGTAACAGGAAGCAAGGGAAAAAATGTTTACCCAGGTTCGGGCCCTCTCGATGGAGGTAAAACCCTACTTCCTGCTTGATTAATATTGAAGATATGGGTAGTACAAGAGTAGATCTACCACGAGATCGTAGAGGCTAAACCCTAGAAGCTAGCCTATGATGGTATGATTGTAATTGTGATAAGGCTTCTAAGGACCAACCTCTCCGGTTTATATAGGCACCGGAGAGGGCTAGGGTTTACATGGAGTCGGTTACAAGGAAGGAAATACAATATCCGGATCGCCAAGCTTGCCTTCCACGCCAAGGAGAGTTCCATCCGGACACGGACGAAGTCTTGAGTCTTGTATCTTCACGCTTCAATAGTCCGGACGATGTATATAGTCCGGCTGTCCGGATACCCCCTAATCCAGGACTCCCTCAGTAGCCCCTGAACCAGGCTTCAATGACGATGAGTCCGGCATGCAGTCTTGTCTTCGGCATTGCAGGGCGGGTTCCATCTCCGAATACTCCAAAGTACCTGTTACAACGAATAGTGTCCGGAACTCCATCAATGTTGTATTCCTTGGCTTCAGTGCCTCAATAATGACCATCTCCACGTGTCGAGCGAATGCGAGGAGCCGAGGTATTTTTCGCATTTGCTACCCTCAATCCTTTGGGCTGACCGCCTATTTGAAGAGACGGGGATTCTCAGATCCAAACCTCACTCTTCTCCTTCGAGCAAGCATCCAACAGAGCGCTCCGGAAAAACCATTCCAACATGGCCGGTCGTCGCAGCTCCTCTGCTCGCTCTCATCGCTCCAAGCCGGGGGACTAGGAAGAGTGTTGAGTTCCCCATAGCCGTTTGATTGAGTTACAAACCCAAGGGTTTCTCCCACCAGCGTTCATGGTCCCCGTCCGAGCCAGAATAGCCACCTATAATGGCAGGGAGCAAGCGGAGGGATCTCCCAATCCATCTCCAAAGGAGCGAATATGCCTCTTCCCGCATCTGCTAAGGGGCGTCGGGTTTCCTATCCTCCCGTTCCTTCGCGGGCTCCTGGAGTTCTACGGCCTCCAGTTACACAACTTTACCCCTACCTCTATACTACATATAGCAGGGTACGTTGCCCTTTGCGAGCTATTTTTAGGCTGCGAGCCTCACTTCGGGTTATGGAAGAAGCTGTTCTGCCTTGTCCCCCGCAACCAGGGAGAATCCCCATGTCAAGTGGGCAGAGCCGAAGTATGGCGCATTGCCGAAACCGGATACCTATCCGGCACTCCCAAGAAGGCACCAGAGAACTGGCCTTCAGAGTGGTTCTACATTGACGATGTTCCCCTTCCGGATCCAGTCCGAACAGGTCTCCCCCAGTTCAGTAACGCCCCGCCGAGGGCACGTCTAAGATGGCGCCCCCAAGGCGCCCAAGAGGAGGATACCAGGGAAATATATTACCTGATGAGCAGGATAAAGTTACTGGCCAAATCCGGACTCACGATAGTCGAGGTTATGGCCATATGCATAATACGGGGAGTGCAACCGCTTCAATATTGGGGGAAGCCCATGTGGCACTTCAACGGGGAAGATGATGCCACCCACTGTGGCAGTAAGGGTCCGGACTCCGCCACTGCTCTGGCAAGGATATTGTCCAATTTATACAAAGGGGAAGAGGAGGAATTCCTTCACATCAAACAGCGAGATGGATTCTCCATGTACAACCCCCCAAACTGTGTAAGTTGTCATTCCTTTCCCCGCGTCACTTATTGTGGCGTTCTTCGCTAAGATCATCTGCCTCGATATTCCCGAGCAGGAACTATGGAGGGCCGTACAAGGAATCTCCAGCCCCTCCCCGCAGCCAGAGGACCCCGGAAGGGCCCTAGATCCAGGTCTCGAAGAAGATCCGGATATTACCATGGAGCTTGTCAACGGGATATTTTATCAAGCGAGCTGTGATGGCGCCCCAGTGGCCATTACTACCGACTATCCCGGACCGCTGCCTACTTCGCGCGTAAGCCAAGCCGAAAAACCCTATCCTCCGAAGAGGACTCCCTTCAGATGTCATGCCTTACCCTTGAAGTGTCGTGTTTTTGCAGAGACGACGGTTGGAGCGTGGGGCCGAGTCCCTAGGGACTCGTCGGCCAAGGGCGTCCGGATCGGGCAGGCTCAAGAGGAAGGCGGTAAGGGTCGACTCGCCGCTATAGAGGTAAGGCGAAATCTTGTGCTGTGATTATGGTATTTTTGAAGTATGACATCACCCTTTGTGTCCTGGCAGGAAGAGGAGCAGCCGGACTATATCCGGGGATCCTGCCAACCACGCCTCCACCAGCCGGATTCCAAAACCGTCTTGAGGCGGAGGCGGAGTGGGCCGATGCCGCATAGTTCTCCAACAGAGAATGCGGATATGCTCTGGCCACGAATTCAAGTAGAGAGCACCATGAATCACCGGCGCCGACGGGCCGCATTGAACAACATCTTTTTCAAGAGGCATTTAACGCCTTCAATTCGGGAGACGCATACATCCGAAGCTGCTCAAGGCGGGCTTGCCCGGCGACGGACCAAAGTATACCAAAGATATACGGGTAAGAAAATTTGATAAGCATGTGTAGCAAGAGCCTCGAGACTTGAAACGGTTGGAACAACTGTTTTAAGGATCAATTTATGCACAGGTCCTTGTAGATAAGAATGAGCAATCATCTCGGGAGCTGGAGGAGTGCAAGGCCGAGCTGAGGGCCGCAATTGCCAAGTTAGAGGAATCCCAAAAGCCCTCATCTGGTAACAGTTGTCGCAATTGTACGAAGATGCACCAGTTAGTAAATGGCTGATATGACAAGTCTAACAAAAAATTCTGCAGACAATCCCGGGGTGAATCCGGAGGGCGTAAGAGAGGATGAATTACATCTCAAAAGGCAGCTGAAGGCTGGCGAGCGCATTCTTACGCAAGTTAGGCAGGAGAAGAACAATCTTCAAGATGCCAAAGTCCAGCTGGACGTGGAGTTAAAAGATCTCCGTGCTTAGCTGGCGGACTCCGTGAAGGAGAACAAAAGGCTTCGACGCGGCATTTACGGTAAGTGCCTAGACGAACTGTGGTATAGTTCGGCGGGGAAGTATATTGAAAGGATTGTGCTTGTAGGAATGTTAACGGTCGCATACGAGGAGGAGATGCCCTCATCTGCATGTGATTTACTACAAGACCTCTTACAACTGCACGAGCGAGCTCGGCAGGTGATGCAGGGCGTTGCTCAGGCCTTGTGGCCATCAAGCCTCCTACCGAATGGCATGGGGGAGCTTGTGGATATGCTTCAAGGAGCACGGCGGCACTTTCGATTGTGGAAGATGTCAGCCTGTCGGCAAGGTGCAAGAGAAGCCTGGGCTATGGTGAAGACGCGCTACACCAAGCTGGACCCAAACCATATGGCCAAAGTCGGACCGGCGGAGCCAGATGGGCAAGAAATTCCCGTGAGTCTGGTATATGACCAGGTAGTGTTAGCCGCAAAGTATTCTCAACAGGTTTGTAAGCTAGATAGCCTATTGGATGGTATAGAGGAGGAATATAGTCAGTCCAAGTGACTGTGTAATTCAATGGACATAAGTAGTCCCTGGCCGGATTAAGATCATTTGTCATGGCGGACCTTTTTGCTTCAGCCCCCGGATCCTATAGTCGGGGGTGTGTCCGAATACCCACTCAGTTATACAGAACCGGGGTATGCATGGACACCAGGCGTAGGGGTCATAAGTGCTTGAACAGACAAGTACCCAACTAGTTATGTTATATTACATGGATAGTAAGAAACATCTTCCAGGGAGAATAGTTCCGTTAGGGGTTCCTTTCCCTGGGTACACACGCGACGATGCACACGTCCGGACTGCGAACAAGGGCGCAGGATACAAAACTTCTGGGAATTGACGTTGTAATAAATGAATACATCTTTTGTTCACCGACTGAATATTCTCTTAAGGAAGCTAGCTTTCGGCTTCACCCAGTCTGAGGTACACATCCGGCTGAACCGGCAATAAAAATCGCAGAGGTGCTCCCCTTATGCCCTAGCCGAATTAACGGGAACGTAGGGTATAAACACAAGAGCCAGGCAACCCAGCTTGGCCACATCTTAAGTCATATCGGTGCATATAATGGTGAAGAAAAGGCACATATGGAAAAAGAAATGCATATGTGATGGGCAAAAAGCCATTAGAGTAATTATTTTTAGCTTCCGTATAGGAAGCCCCCAGGTATTACTTACACACATAGTGCGGCCGGAAGGATCCGGGAGTCCGTACTGTATTAAATACTTTGTGTGAAGAGGAAAAAAGGTCGAGAAAGGAAAAGGGAGGGAGCATAATTAAAAAGGAGGGGATAAGGAGACGAACACTTAGTTCGGCGCTAGGCGTAGAATCTCCGGAGTCTGGCCGCGTTCCATGGGTTCGGCTCGAGTCTGTTATCGGATGCATTACGTAAGCGGTATGCTCCTCCGGTGAGAACTTTGTCAATGACGAACGGACCTCCCCACTTGGGTTTGAGCTTGTCTTTCTTCTTCTCCGGTAGGCGTAGAACGAGCTCGCCAATATTGTAAGTTTTGGCCCGCACTTATCTGCTTTGATATCGTCGAGTCTACTACTGATAGAATGCGGAGCGGGCTTTTGCGACGTCGCGCTCCTCCTCCAAGGCATCCAAGTTATCCTGCCGATCTAACTCGGCTTCCTTCTCTTCGTACATGCGTACGCGTGGCGAATCATGTATTATGTCGAGGATACTGCTTCTGCGCCGTACACCATAAAAATGGTGTATATCCGGTGGTGCGATTCGGCGTGGTCCACAGCCCCCAGAGTACGGAGTCGAGCTCCTCGACCTAGTGCGTATCCGACTCTGTCAAGGATCGCACTAGTCTGGGTTTGATGCCGCTCTACCTGGTCGTTTGTTTGGGGATGGTAGACGGAAGCGTAATCAAGCTTAATGCCCATTTTTGCGCACCAAATTTTCACTTCATCGGCTATGAAATTTGAGCCATTATCAGTGATGATGCTGTGGGGGACACCGTATTGGTGTACGACCCCAGATATGAAGTCTATTACTGGTCCGGATTCGGCCGTCTTGACTGGTTTGGCTTCTATCCATTTGGTGAATTTGTCCACCATGACCAATAAGTATTTTTTTCTTATGGCTTCCCCCTTTAAGAGGTCCGACCATATCCAGCCCCCAGACCGCGAAGGGCCAAGTTATGGGGATTGTTTGGAGAGCGGTAGGGGGCATATGACTCCGATTAGCAAAGAGCTGGCAACCAACACAATGTTGGACAAAGTTCCGTGCGTCTGCTCGGGCTGTCGGCCAGTAGAAACTTGTATGGAAGGCCTTGCTGACTAATGCTCGAGCCGCGGCGTGGTGCCCGCCCAGTCTGGCATGGATTTCAGCCAAGAGCTTCCACCCTTCCTCTTCGGAGATGCATCTTTGGAGCACTCCGGTAGCACTTTTCTTGTAGAGTTCCCCATCGTAGACTTTGTAAGCTTCAGAGCGCCGGACGATGCAGCGTGCTTCATTTTGGTCTTCGGGGAGCTCCTGCCTATTTAGGTAGGCCAAGAAAGGCTCAGTCCACGGGGCGATTACAACCATGATTTCGTGGGCCGAGGACGTTATTTCGGTGGTAGAACCTCCGATTATGTCTGATAGTTTGGAATCTGGGGGTGTATTCGGATCCGTGCTAGTATTGCCGGACGCCCCCTCCCATACTACGGATGGCTTGAACAACCGTTCAAAGAATATGTTAGGTGGGATAGGATCGCGTTTAGCACCGATGCGAGCGAGGACGTCCGCCGCTTGATTGTTTTCTCGAGCCACATGGTGGAATTCGAGCCCCTCGAACCGAGCTGACATCTTGAGGACCGCATTACGGTAGGCCGCCATTTTCGGGTCCTTGGCATCAAAATCTCCGTTTATTTGTGATATTTTGTGGTTTGAATCCCCGCGCACTTCTAGGCGTTGAATGCCCATAGAGACTGCCATCCGAAGACCGTGCAACAAAGCCTCATATTCGGTTGCATTGTTGGAGTCTGCGTATAATATTTGGAGGACGTACTGGACCGTGTCTCCGGTGGGACACGTCAGGACTACGCTTGCTCCCAATCCGGCCAGCATTTTGGAGCCGTCGAAGTGCATGATCCAGTTTGAGTATGCACCGTACTCTTTAGGGAGTTGGCCTCTATCCATTCGGCGGCGAAGTCAGCCAATACTTGCGACTTGATGGCCCGCCGTGGTTTGTATGTTATGTCGAACGGAAGGAGCTCAACGGCCCATTTGGCAATCCGGCCCGTAGCATCATGGTTATTTATTATGTCATTGAGTGGTACTTCGGAGGTCACCGTAATCGAACACTCTTGAAAGTAGTGTCGTAGCTTCCGGGATGCCATGAACACCGCGTATGCTATTTTTTGATAGTGTGGGTATCGGGATTTGCATGGGGTTAGGACTGTGGATATGTAGTAAACCGGCTTCTGGAGCGGGAATTTGTATCCGTTAGCCTCTCGTTCAACGACGAGCACTGCGCTTACAACTTGATGCGTTGCAGCTATGTACAACAACATAAGTTCGTCAATATTTGGCGCTGTTAGTACTGGATTGCTGGCCAATAAGGTCTTTATTTCATCCAGTCCGGCCACGGCTGCATCCGTCCACACGAAGTGTTGATTGCAATCAAGAAGGCGGTAAAGAGGTAATGCCTTTTCTCCTAACCTGGAGATAAAGCGGCTTAGAGCAGCCACGCATCCAGCTAGTTTCTGGATGTGCTTGAGGTCTGTTGGTATAGCCAACTGCGACAGAGCTCAGATTTTTGCTGGATTCGCTTCAATTCCTCTATTGGAAACGATGAAGCCGAGTAGTTTCCCCGAGGGCACGCCAAAAACGCAGTTTTCTGGGTTCAGCTTGATGTCGTATGTCCGGAGAATGTCGAATGTAAGCCTCAAGTCATCTATTAGGGTTTCGACGTGTCTTGTTTTTATGACCACGTCATCCACGTATGCCTCCACTGTTTTGCCGATTTGCTTTCCCAGGCATGTTTGAATCATGCATTGGTAGGTTGCGCCGGCGTTCTTAAGCCCGAAAGGCATAGTGTTGAAGCAGAAAGGGCCATACGGCGTTATGAAAGTTGTTGCAGCTTGGTCAGATTCTGCCATCTTTATTTGATGGTATCCAGAGTATGTTGCCGAGGAAACATGCGAGTCGTGTTTCGCTGTGGCATCGATGATTTGATCGATGCGAGGGAGAAAGGGATCCTTGGGGCAAGCCTTGTTGAGGTCTTTAAAGTCGACACATAGGCGCCAGGATTTGTCCTTCTTTGGTACCATTACCAGGTTTGCCAGCCAATCCGGATGCTTGATATCTCTGATGAATCCGGCCTCGAGTAGTTTGGCTAGCTCTTCCCCCATGGCTTGACCGGTTTGTATCCTTTTAGTATATTGAGGCTGTGTTCGGCCAATCTGCGTGGGATGCCCGGCATGTCCGATGGGTGCCAGGCGAAGATGTCCCAATTCTCGTGTAAGAAGTCTCGCAGTGCGGCGTCCATCGCGAGGCTTAACTGTGTCCTGATGGAAGCTTTCTTCGTGGGTCTGTTGGATGGACTTGGAATTTGACTATCTCGTCTGCGGGTTTAAATGAGGTGGACTTGGATCACTTGTCGAGTATCACGTCGTCCCTGTCCACGGTGGCCCTTGATGTTGTTAATTCTTGGCCGCTAGGGCCTCGGATAATGCCTCGGGGCTAGTGCTGCGGTTTTGTTTTCGCGCGGCGCGACGTCCGGATCACTGGCTAGAGTGATGATTCCATTGGGTCCGGGCATTTTAAGCTTCATGTACCCGTAATGGGGTATAGCTTGAAAGCTTGTAAACACGCCCTACCCTAGAAGGGTGTGGTATCCGCTGCTAAAAGGGGCCACTTGGTATGTGATTTCTTCGGACCTATAATTCTCCGGGGTGCCGAATACCACGTCGAGTGTGATTTTTCCTGCACACCGCGCTTCCTGACTAGGGATAATTCCCACGAAGGTTGTGCCGCTTTGTTCAATGCGGCCTTTGTCAATTTCCATCTTGCCGAGTGTCTCTTCATAGATCAAGTTTAATGCTTCCGCCGTCCATGAGTACTTTAGTGAGCCGAAAGCCGTCCACGATTGGGCTGAGGACCAGAGCGGCCGGTGCCCGGACAGTCTGGAATCGAGGTTCGTCACTGGCACTGAAAGTTATAGCAGTGTCGTTCGAGGGGTTTATTTTGGCCGCATGGCAAATTTCCATGAGCTTCGATGAGCTCGCTTGCGCCTACTGTTTGAGGCAAAAGTCTCGAAGACTGTTAGTACCGTATTGTGCTCGTTGGCGGGATGTTGGTCTGTAAGAAGATCCTCGTCACTTTTTGCAACCTGCCGGAGTATCCAACATGCCCTAAGGCTATGAGTTGGTGTTGTGTCCAGAGTGCTGCGGAGTTTACATGGCCCATTGAGCCATTTTTCCAATACGGTTCCCCGCCCTGGGTGGGCTTTGGTTTCTTGGGGATTGGATCGGCCGACTTATGAGAGTTTGCCCGTTTAGTTCGGACAAAGGTTTTGGCGAGAGCCGGACTGTCCCAAAATTCAGCTTGGGTTCTCCAGACGCTTTCCATCGCACGTGCTTACATTATGGTTGCTAAGTCCGCAAAGCGTACTATGTCACGGCGACTTATAGCATTAAGGATTCCTTTGTCCGTGCAGTTTTTGCAGAAAAGTGAGACTATGTCCTCCTCGTGGCAGTCCTCGACCTTGTTTAGCGCAAGGAGGAATCTGGCCCAAGAATGATGCACTGTCTCCTGGGGCTCTTTCCTGATATGGGAGAGATGATTTAAGTCCGTGTGGGTGGTTATAGCTGAATCCGGATTCTGATCCGATCTAGCACCCCGGGGCATGGGAGCTTCCGAGTTCGACAGCTCGGGATCCGGGACGCCGCCCAATTTTTCCGGCCCCGTGCCCGATTCTAAGTCCAGGACCCGGGTCATATCCTCCCCTGGGCGGGTGTCCGGCTTCGGGAGCTCGGCGATACGGACATAATTCGTCCTCAAAATAGAGGGATACTCCCTGTGTGGTTCCTCCGCTACCGCTATCTCATGGGTGGTCGGCGGGGATTTAATGTCCATTTGGTCCGGTTTAAGCCTGATCCGGTCATAGTCCATTGCGACTCCCAAAGCGGCGATGCGATCCAAGAGCTCATTAAGAGAAGAGAGCTCTATCAGATCCATCTGTTCGGCGAGTTCCGAATTGATGTGAAGTTTATGCGTGATGACCCGAGAGGCCATCGTCGGCGCGACAGCCGATGGGGTGGCCGTGACGAAGCCGCCTAGTCGGAGAATTGGCCTACAGCCAGAGCTCCCCCCGCGGTAATGTCGTCCCTGACAACGAGACGAGCCATCGAGCCTTGCAGCGACGAAACAGAGGAACTCTCAATGAAAGCACCAATGTCGGTGTCAAAACCGGTGGATCTCGGGTAGGGGGTCCCGATCTGTGCGTCTTAGGCTGATGGTAACAGGAAGCAAGGTTCACAATGTTTACTCAGGTTCGAGCCCTCTCGATGGAGGTAAAACCCTACTTCCTGCTTGATTAATATTGAAGATATGGGTAGTACAAGAGTAGATCTACCACAACATCGTAGAGGCTAAACCCTAGAAGCTAGCCTATGATGGTATGATTGTATTTGTGATCGGGCTTCTAAGGACCAACCTCTCCGGTTTATATAGGCACCGGAGAGGGCTAAGGTTTACATGGAGTCGGTTACAAGGAAGGAAATACAATATCCGGATCGCCAAGCTTGCCTTCCACGCCAAGGAGAGTTCCATCCGGACACGGGACGAAGTCTTGAGTCTTGTATCTTCACGCTTCAATAGTCCGGATGATGTATATAGTCCGGCTGTCCGGATACCCCCTAATCCAGGATTCCCTCACATAGTCCGTCCGTCCGAGGACCCCCTAATCTAGGACACCCTCAGTAGCCCCCGAACCAGGCTTCAATGGCGCAGAGTCCGGCACGCAGATTGTCTTCGGCATTGCAAGGCGGGTTCTTCTCCAAATTTTGAATACTTGTTTCAGTAGTGTCCGGCTTCCCATAAATATAGCACTCCTTGGCTTCCGTGCCTAATAATGGATATCCTCCACGCGTCGAGCGAATGCGAGAACTCGGGGCATTTTTACAATTGCCACCCTAGTCATGTGGGTAAATCGTCTATTAAAGAGATGGGGATTCTCAGATCCAGATCACACCATCTTCCCACAACGAGTATCCATCAGAGCGCGCCCGGAAAAAATCCATTCCAGCATGGCCGGTCGTCGCAGCTCCTCCTTGGAAGAAGTGTTCCGTCCCCCACAACCAATTAGTAGAGCTACAGACCCAGGGGTTTCTCCCTCCAGCGTACATGGTCCCCGTTCGAGCCGGGCTCGCCACCTATAACGGCGGGGAGCAAGTGGAGATCTTTCCCAGCCCATCCATGGGGGAGCGGGTATGCCTCGTCCCTTACTTATCAAGAGGGCTTGGATTTCCAATTCATCCGTTCCTCCGCGGGCTCCTGGAGTTCTATGGCCTCCAGCTGCATAATTTCACTCCCGCCTCCATATTACACATTGCTGGCTATGTCGCCCTTTGCGAGCTGTTTCTGGGCTGCGAAGCTCATTTCGAGCTATGGAAGAGGCTATTCTGCCTCATACCCCACACACAGGAGGGGTCACTATATCAAGTGGGCGGAGCTGAAATATGGCGCATCGCCGAGACCGGATACCTGTCCGGTACTCCGAAGAAGACATTCGAGGACTGACCTTCGGAGTGGTTTTATATGGAGGACGTCCCCCTTCCGGACCCTATTCGGATGGGCCTCCCTGAGTTCGACAACGCTCCCCTGAAGAAACGCCGCAGCTGGCGCCCTCGGAGCCCTCAGGAGGAAGATAACGGAGAAGTCCTTTACCTGATGGGCCGGATAAAATCTTTGGCTCAATCAGGACTGACAATAATCGAGGTTATGTCAATATGTATAATGCGGGGGGTATATCCACTTCAATATCGAGGGCACCCCATGTGGCACTTTAACGGGGAAGATGATGCCACCCGCTGCGGGCGTAAGGGACCGGACTCAATTGCTGCTCTAGCAAAAATTATGTCCGATTTGTACAAGGGAGAGGAAGAGGAGTTCATCCGCATTAAGCCACGGGTTGGATTCTCCATGTACAACCCTCCAAGCTGGGTGAGCTGTCACTTTTTACTCCCAACCTTCCTGCATTCTTCGTCATAAGTACTTACCTTGCCGTTTCATTGCAGGAACTACGAAAAGCTATAAGGGAGGTCCACAGCCTGCCTCCACAACCGGAGGACCCTGACCGGGCCCTAGATCCCGAACTCGAAGAGGATCCGGACATATTTGTGGAGCTGATCAACAGGAAATTCTATCAATTGAGCTGCGATGATGCCATGGTGGCCATCATAGCCGACTATCTTGGGCTACTCCCTGCATCGCATGTAAGTAAAATCGGAATACCAACTTCCGAGAAGGATCCCCTTTTCCGCAGTTCACTTACCGTACACATATGGTGTCTTATAGGGAAGGCCCTCGGGACGCCATGCCGAACCAGCAGTGACTCACCAACAAGGGGCACCGAAGCCAGGTAGGCTAAAAAGGAAGGCGGTCAGGACTGAGATGCTGTCGCAGAGGTATGATACAGAACCTCGCTTCGTGGTTGTCGTCTTTTAAAATATAATAACGTCCACGTTTCCTAGTAGGAAAAACGCTCGCCGGACTATATCCGGAGAGGTTGCCGATCACGCCTCCACCAGTCGGGCTCCAGGGCCGGACATAGAGGCGGAAGCTAACACGGGGCGAACGCCGGATGCTCCTCCTACAGAGGATGCGGATAGATTATCCGCTACAAATTCCGAAGTGGAGAGCGCCATGAATCACAGGCGTCGCCGGGCCGTACTCCGTGACGCTTGTTTCTCCCAAGAGGCGTTTGATGCCTTCAACTCAGGAGACGTGTACATCCGTGATGCTCAAAATGGTCTTGCCAGAGCCACATGCTAGTATGTAAAGGATATACGGGTAAGAAAATCTGATGATTATATATATCAATAGCCCCTGAGACTTGAAACAGTTGACACAACTGATTTAAGTATCATTATTTGTGCAGGTTCTTACAGAGAAGAATACCCAATTGTCTCAAGAGCTGGAAGAGTGCAAAGACCAGCTACGGGCCGCAGTTGCCGCGCTGAAGGAGTCCAAGAAGGCCCCCTCTGGTAACACTTGTGTCTATTGCAGAGAATGACAGGTACCAGATAGTATGCGGCATGCATGCAAATCTAACAATAGATTCTGCAGATGACTCCAGAGTGAATCCGGAGGCCATGATAGGGAACGAGCCGCATGCCCAATGACGGCTAAAGGCTGGTGAGCGCGTGCTTACAAAGGTTAGGCAGGAGAAAAACAATCTCCAAGATGCCAATATCCAGCTGAGCGTGAAACTGAAGGATGTTCGGGTCCAGCTTTCTGACTCCGTGAAGGAGAATAAGCGGCTTTGACGCGACATTTTCAGTAAGTGCTTGAATGAACCTTTGAAAGAGTTCGGCGAAGAAGCCGACTAACAGAGTTATGTCTGCAGGTATGCTGACGGGTCGTCCCGCGGAGGAGATGGTCGGGTCTGTGGGTGATCTTCTACCAGAGCTCTCACAACTGCACGAACAAGTTCGACAGGTGATGCAGGGTATTGCCCAAGCCTTGTGGCCATCCGCCTCCCCGCCAGGAGGCATGGGGGAGCTTATAGAGAAGCTCAAGGGAGCACGGCGGCGCTTCCGATTATGGAAGATATCAGCCTGCCGACAAGGTGCAAGGGAAGCCTGGGCCATGGTGAAGACGCGATATACCAAAGCTGACCCAAACCACATGGCTGAGGTTGGACCTGTGGGGCCTGATGGGAAAGAGATCCCCATCAGTTTGGCGTATGCCCAAGTAGAATTAGCCACAAAGTATTCCCAACAAGATTGTAGGCTAGACAGCCTATTGGATGGTATAGAAGAATAATTTAGTCAGTCTAAGTGACTGTATACTTCAAGTGACATATATTGTCCCTAGCCGGATTGTAAATCATTTGTCATGGCGGACCTTTTCGCTTCGACCTCTGGACCCGATAGTCCGGAGTGTATCTTAATACCCGCTCAGTTATGTAAAACCGAGTGCAGCGTGGAAACCAGGCATAGGGGTCATAAGTGCTTGAATGCATAAGTACCCAACTAGCTATGTTATATTACATGGATAGTAAGAAACATCTTCCAGGGAGAATAGTTCCGTTAAGGGTTCCTTTCCCTGGGTACGCATGCCCTAATGTGCATGTTCGAACTGCAAAAAGATACGCAGGCTATAAAATCTGGGGGCATGTATTAAAATAAATAAAAGTCATCTTTTGTTCACCGACCGAGTATTCCCTTAAGAACGCTAGCTTTCGGCTTCACCCAGCCTGAGGTACACATCCGGCTGACCCGGCAGTAACAATCGCAGAGGTGCTCCCCTTATGCCCTAACCGAATTAACGAGAACGTAGGGCATAAACACAAGAGTCAGGCAACCCAGCTTGGCCAAAACTTAAGTCATATTGATGCATATAATGGCGAAAAAAGGTACATGTGGAAGAATAACACATGTATGGGGCATTGAGCCCGGAGAATAGTTATATCAAGCTTGTGTATAAGAAGCCCCCAGGTATAATGAGCGCGGTTAGTGCGTAAAAATTGTGTAGTCGAGACACAATTGAGCATTTTAAGGCCTTGAAGAAAAAGACAAAAATAAAGAGATAAAAGACAGGTAATGGATATGTAAAAAATTGACGGAGGTAAGGGGACGAACATAGAGTCCGGCACTAGGCGTAGAACCTTCGGAGTCTGGCTGCGTTCCATGGGTTTGGCTCGAGTCGATTGTCCGATGCATCCCGCAGATGGTACGCTCCACTGGTCAGAACTTGGTCAATAATGAAGGGACCTTCCCATTTGGGCTTGAGCTTGTTCTTTTTCTTCTCCGGTAGGCGTAGAACGAGTTCGCCAACGTTATAGGTTTTGGCCCGTACTTCTCTGCTTTGGTACCTTCTAGCCTGTTGCTGATAGAATGCGGAGCGGACTTTTGCCATGTCACGCTCCTCCTCCAGGGCGTCCAACCTGTCCTGCCGATCAAGCTCGGCCTCTTTTTCTTCATACATGCGCACTCGAGGTGAGTCATGAATTATGTCGTAGGGTAGTACCGCCTCTGTGCCGTACACCATAAAAAACGGTGTGTATCCGGTAGTGCGATTCGGCATGGTCCACAGCCCCCATAGTACGGAGTCGAGCTCCTCTACCCAGTGCGTGTTTGATTCCTTCAAGGACCGCACTAATCTGGTTTAATGCCGCTCATGATAAGACCATTTGCTCGCTCGACTTGACCGTTAGTTTGTGGATGATAGACAAAAGCATAATCGAGCTTGATGCCCATGTTGCTGCACCAAAGTTTTACCTCGTCGGCTGTGAAGTTCGAGCCGTTATCGGTGATGATGCTGTGGGGGACGCCATAACGGTGTAGAACCCCGGATATGAAGTCTATCACTGGTCCGGATTCGGCCATTTTAACAGGTTTGGCTTCTATCCATTTGGTGAATTTATCCTCCATGACCAGTAAGTATTTTTTCTTATGGCTTCCCCCTTTGAGGGGTCTGACCATATCAAGCCCCCAGACCGCAAAGGGCCAAGTAATGGGGATTGTTTGGAGAGCGGTAGGCAGCATATGGCTTTGGTTTGCAAAAAGCTGGCAACCGATTTAACGCGTTGAACAAGATCCTGTGCAGACCGCTCGCCGTCGGCCAATAGAAACCAGTACGGAAGGCCTTGCTTACAAGGGCCCGGGCTGCGGCATGGTGGCCGCCGAGTCCAGCATGGATTCCTGCCAAAAGTTTCCGCCCTTGTTCTTCAGAGATGCACCTTTGAAGGACTCTGGTAGTGCTTTTCTTATAAAGCTCTCCCTCATGGACCTTGTAGGCTTTAGACCGCCGCACTATGCAGCGTGCCTCGTTTTGGTCTTCGGGTAATTCCTGCCTAGTTTGGTAGGCCAAGAATGGTTATGTCCACGGGGCGACAACGGCCATTATCACGTGGGCTGAAGGTGTTATTTTGGTGGCTAAGCCTCCAATTGTGTCAGAGTGTTCGGTATCTGGTATTGTGGCCGGGTCCGGACTATTGTTACCGGTTTCCCCTTCCCATACCACGGATGGCTTAAACATCCTTTCCAAGAAGATGTTAGGTGGGACAGTGGTCGCTTAGCTACCGATGCGGCGAGGATATCTCGCCACCGATTATTTTCCCGAGCCACATGGTGGAATTCGAGCCCCTCGAACCGAGCTGACATTTTGAGGACAACGTTGCGATAAGACGCCATTTTCGGATCCTTGGCATCGAAGTCTCCATTTATTTGAGATATTGCGAGGTTCGAGTCCCCACGCACCTCCAGGCGTTGAATGCCCATGGAGACTGCCATCCGGAGACCATGTAATAGGGCCTCGTATTCGGCTGCATTGTTGGAGTCTGTGTATAGTATTTGGAGGACATATTGGACTGTATCTCCGGTGGGGGACATCAGGACGACGCCAGCCCCCAGACTAGCCAGCATTTTGGAGCCGTTGAAGTGCATGATCCAATTGGAGTACGCACCGCATTCTTTAGGGAGCTCGGCTTCTGTCCACTCGGCGACAAAATTGGCCAGTACTTGTGACTTAATGGCTCGCCGTGGTTTATATGTTATGTCGAACGGGAGGAGCTCGATAGCCCATTTAGCAATCCGGCCCGTGGCATCGCGGTTGTTTATTATGTCGTTGAGTGGTACTTCCGAGGCCACCGTAATTGAACACTCTTGAAAGTAGTGTCGTAGTTTCCGGGATGCCATGGATACCGTGATTTGCATGGAGTGAGGACCGTGGATACATAGTATACTAGCTTTTGAAGTGGGAATTTATGTCCGTTCATATCTCGTTCGACAACGAGCACTGCGCTTACAACTTGGTGAGTTGCCGCTATATATAACAACATTGGTTCGCCGGCATTTGGCGCGGCCAAGATTGGGTTGGTGGCCAGGATGGCTTTTATTTCTTCCAATCCGGCCGTGGCCGCATCCGTCCACTCGAAGTGTTCGGTGCGTCGAAGAAGGCGATAAAGGGGTAGTGCCTTTTCTCCTAATCGGGAGATAAAGCGGCTTAAGGCCGCCACGCATCCAGTTAGTTTCTGAATTTGCTTGAGGTCTGTTGGGATAGCCAACTGTGACAGAGCTCGGATTTTAGCCGGATTTGCTTCGATTCCTCTACTGGAGACGATGAAGCCCAGGAGCTTTCCGGCGGGCACGCCAAAAACGCATTTTTCTGGATTGAGCTTGATGTCGTATGTTCGCAGATTGTCGAACGTGAGCCTCAAGTTGTCAATTAAGGATTCAACGTGTCTAGTTTTAATGACCACATCATCTACGTATGCCTCCACTGTTTTGCCGATCTATTTTTCCAGGCATGTCTGAATCATGCGTTGATATGTTGCACCGGCGTTCTTAAGCCCGAAAGGCATGGTGTTAAAACAGAAGGGGCCGTATCGGGTGATAAATGCCGTTGTGGCTTGGTCGGACTCCGCCATCTTGATTTGATGGTATCCGGAGTATGCGTCCAGGAAACACAACGAGTCGTGTCCTGCAGTAGCATCGATAATTTGATCAATGCGGGGGAGGGGGAAGGGATCCTTGGGGCATGCCTTGTTAAGGTCCTTGAAATCGACACATAGGCGCCATGATTTATCCTTCTTTGGTACCATCACCAGGTTTGCTAGCCAGTCCGGGTGTTTTATTTCTCTAATGAATCCGGCCTCCAGTAACTTGGCTAGCTCCTCTCCCATGGCTTGTCGCTTAGGTTCAGAGAAATGCCGAAGAGTCTGCTTGACCGGCTTGAATCCCTTTAAAATGTTAAGTCTATGCTCAGCCAGCCTGCGTGGGATTCCTGGCATGTCTGAAGGACGCTAGGTGAATATGTCCCAATTCTCGCGCAGGAACTCCCATAGTCTTGGCGTCTCTGGCGGGTTTAACTGTGCCCCGATGGATGCTGTTTTTGTAGGGTCTGTTGGGTGGACTTGGAATTTGACTATTTCATCCGCTGGTTTAAAAGAGGTGGAGTTGGATCTTTTGTCGAGTATCACGTCGTCCCTATCCACTGCGGAGCGCAGCGCAGTTAATCCTCGGCCGCGAGGGCTTCAGATAATGCCTCGAGGGCGAGTGCGGCTGTTTTGTTTTCGGCGCAGAGTGCTATGTCCGGATCACTAGCTAGAGTGATGATTCCATTGGGTCCGGGCATTTTGAGCTTCATGTACCCGTAATGGGGTATGGCTTGGAAGATCGTGAATGCCTCCCGCCCTAGAAGGGCGTGGTATCCGCTACTGAACGGGGCCACTTGGAATGTGATTTCTTCGGACCTATAATTCTCCAGCATGCCGAATACCACATCTAGTGTGATTTTCCCAGCGCATCACGCCTCCCGACTAGGGATGATTCCTCTGAAGGTCGTGCTGCTTTGCTCAATGCGGTTTCTGTCTATTTCCATTTTTTGAAGAGTCTCCTCATAGATGAGGTTTAATCCGCTGCCACCGTGCATGAGCACTTTAGTAAGCCGAAAGCCGTCCACAATTGGACTAAGGACCAAGGCAGCTGGTGCTCAGGATGTTCGGAAGTTAGGTTCGTCACTGGCATTCAAGGTGATAGCCGTGTCGCTCCACGTATTTATTGCTGCCATGTGGCAGACTTTGGCAAGGCTGCGGAGTGCTCGCTTACGCCTATTATTTGAGGCGAAGGTCTCGAAGATTGTCAATACTGTATTGTTGTTATCCGCGGGATGGTGCTCTGCGGTATTTTTAATGAGGAGATCCTCACCGCTCTTGGCCACCTGCCGGAGTATCCAACATGCTCTAAGGCTGTGTGTTGGTATGGTACCCGTTGTACTGTGAATTTTGCATGGCCCATTAAGCCATACCTCCAATACGATTCCACGCCCTGTAGTGGGCTTTTGCTTCTTTGTAATTGAGTCAGGCAACTTATGAGAGTGCACCCTTTTATCAGACTGGGGGTTTTGTCAGAGCCGAATTATCCCAAAATTTTGTTTGGGTTTTCTAGGCGCTTTCCATCACACAGTACTTCCTATATAGTATGCGAAGTTGGAATACAGTAGGTTTAACACCTATATAAATAAAGAATGAGTTCATTACAGTACCTTGAAGTGATCTTTTGTTTTCTTTCGCTAACGGAGCTCACGAGATTTCTGTTGAGTTTTGTGTTGTGAAGTTTTCAAGTTTTGGGTGAATTTTTGATGGATTATGGAACAAGGAGTGGCAAGAGCCTAAGCTTGGGTATGCCCATGGCACCCCAAGATAATCCAAGGACACCAAAAATTCAAAGCTTGGGGATGCCAGGAAGGCATCCCCTCTTTCGTCCACTTCCATCGGTAACTTTATTTGGAGCTATATTTTTATTCACCACATGATATGTGTTTTGCTTGGAGCGTCTTGTATTATTTGCGTGTTTGCTTGTTAGTTTACCACAATCATCCTTGCTGTACACACCTTTTGATAGAGCCATACATGAATTGGAATTTGTTAGAATACTCTATGTGCTTCACTTATATCTTTTGAGCTTGATAGTTTTGTCTATGTGCTTCACTTATATCTTTTGAGCTTGATAGTTTTGCTATAGTACTTCACTTATATCTTTTAGAGCACGGTGGTGGATTTGTTTTAAAGAAACTATTGATCTCTCATGCTTCACTTAGATTATTTTGAGAGTCTTAAATAGCATGGTAATTTGCTTAAAATAATAATATGCTTGGTATTCAAGATTTGTAAAACTTTCTTTTGAGTGCGTTGAATACTAAGAAAAGTTTGATGCTTGATAATTGTTTTGAGATATGAAGGTAGTAATATTAGAGTCATGCTAGTTGAGTAGTTGTGAATTTTAGGAATACTTGTGTTAAGTTTGTGATTCCCGTAGCATGCACGTATGGTGAACCGTTATGTGATGAAATCGGAACATGATTTATTTATTGATTGTCTTCCTTATGAGTGGCGGTCGGGGACGAGCGATGGTCTTTTCCTACCAATCTATCCCCCTAGGAGCATGCGCGTAATACTTTGCTTTGATAACTTGTAGATTTTTGCAATAAGTATATGAGTTCTTTATGACTAATGTTGAGTCCATGGATTATACGCACTTTTCTCACCCTTCCACCATTGCTAGCCTCTCTAATACCGCGCACTTTTCGCTGGTATCATGCACCCACCATATACCTTCCTCAAAACAGCCACTATACCTACCTATCATGGCATTTCCATAGCCATTCCGAGATATATTGCCATGCAACTTTCCACCGTTCCATTTATTATGACACGTTCCATCATTGTCATATTGCTTAGCATGATCATTTAGTTGACATCCTATTTATGGCAAAGCCACCGTTCATAATTCTTTCATACATGTCACTTATGAATCATTGCATATCCTGGTAAACCGCCGGAGGCATTCATATAGAGTCATATTTTGTTCTAAGTATCGAGTTTTAATCATTGAGTTGTAAGAAAAATAAAAGTGTGATGATCATCATTTTTAGAGCATTGTCCCAAGTGGAAAGGATGATGGAGACTATGATTCCCCCATAAGTCGGGATGAGACTCCGGACGAAAAAGAAAAAAAAGAGGCCAGGAAAAAAGGCCCAATAAAAAAATGAGAGAAAAAGAGAGAAGGGACAATGTTACTATCCTTTTACCACACTTGTGCTTCAAAGTAGCACCATGATCTTCATAATAGAGAGTCTCTCGTTTTGTCACTTTCCTATACTAGTGGGAATGTTGAATTATATAACTTGGCTTGTATATTCCAATGACGGGCTTCCTCAAATTTCCCTAGGTCTTCATGAGCAAGCGAGGTGGATGCACACCCACTTAGTTTCATTTGTTGAGCTTTCATATACTTATAGTTCTAGTGCATCCGTTGCATGGAAATCCCTACTCACTCACATTGATATCTATTGATGGGCATCTCCATAGCCTGTTGATACGACTAGTTGATGCGAGGCTATCTTCCCTCTTTTTTTCTTCTCCACAACCACCATTCTGTTCCACATATAGTGTTATATCCATGGCTCACGCTCATGTATTGCGTGAAGATTGAATTTTTTTTGAAAATGTCAAAAGTATGAAACAATTGCTTGGCTTGTCATCGGGTTGTGCATGATTTAAATACTTTGTGTGGTGAAGATAGAGCATAGCCGGACTATATGATTTTGTAGGGATAACTTTCTTTGGCCATGTTATTTTGAGAAGACATGATTGCTTTGTTAGTATGCTTGAAGTATTATTATTTTTATGTCAATATGAACTTTTGTCTTGAATCTTTGGATCTGAATATTCATACCACAATTAAGAAGAATTACATTGAAATTATGCCAAGTAGCACTCTGCATCAAAAATTCTCTTTTTATCATTTACCTACTCGAGGACGAGCAGGAATTAAGCTTGGGGATGCCTGATACGTCTCCAACGTATCTATAATTTTTGATTGCTCCATGCTATATTATCTATTGTTTTGGACTATATTGGGCTTTATTTTCCACTTTTATATTACTTTTGGGACTAACCTATTAACCGGAGGCCCAGCCCAGACTTGCTGCTTTTTTTTTCCTATTTCAGTGTTTCGAAGAAACGGAATATCAAACGGAGTCCAAACGGAATGAAATCTTCGGGAACATGATTTTCTCATCGGATAAGACCCAGGAGACTTGGACCCTCCGTCAAGAAAGCTTCGAGGCGGCCACGAGGGTGGAGGGCGCCCTCCCCCCTAAGGCACGCCCCCTACCTCGTGGGCCCCTCGAGGCTCCACCGACGTACTTCTTCCTCCTATATATACCTACGTACCCTCGTCAGATCAGATACGGAGCCAAAAACCTAATTCCACCGCCGCAACTTTCTGTATCCACGAGATCCCATCTTGGGGCCTGTTCCGGAGCTCCGCCGGAAGGGGATTCCACCATGGAGGGCTTCTACATCATCATCAAAGCCTCTCCGATGAAGTGTGAGTAGTTTACCTCAGACCTTCGGGTCCATAGTTAGTAGCTAGATGGCTTCTTCTCTCTTTTTGGATCTCAATACAATGTTCTCCCCTCTCTCGTGGAGATCTATTCGATGTAATCTTCTTTTTGCGGTGTGTTTGTTGAGACCGATGAATTGTGGGTTTATGATCAAGATTATCTATGAGCAATATTTGAATCTTCTCTGAATTCTTTTATGTATGATTGAGTTATCTTTGCAAGTCTCTTGAATTATCCGCTTTGGTTTGGCCAACTAGATTGGTAGTTCTTGCAATGGGAGAAGTGCTTAGCTTTGGGTTCAATCTTGCGGTGTCCTTACCCAAAGGATGTAAAGGGTTGCAAGGCACATATTGTATTGTTGCCATCGAGGATAAAAAGATGGGGTATTTATCATATTGCATGAATTTATTCCTCTACATCATGTCATCTTGCTTAAGGCGTTACTCTGTTTTCATTAACTTAATACTCTAGATGCATGCTGGATAGCGATCGATGAGTGGAGTAATAGTGGTAGATGCAAAAGTGTGAGTCGGTCTACTTGTCTCGGACGTGATTCCTATATACATGATCATACCTAGATAATCTCATAACTATGCTCAATTTCGTCAATTGCTCGACGAATTGCTCACCCACTGTAAAATACCTATGCTCTTGAGAGAATCCACTAGTGAAATCTATGGCCCCCGGGTCTATTTTCATCATATTAATCTTCCAACGCTTTATTATTGTTTTGCTTTTTTACTTTGCCTTTTATTTCTACTTTGCATCTTTATACCAAAAATACCAAAAATATTATCTATCATCACTATCAGATCTCACTCTCGTAAGTGGCCGTGAAGGGATTGACAACCCCTATTCGCGTTGGTTGCGAGGAGCTATTTGCTTTGTGTAGGTACGAGGGACTCGCGCTTGGCCTCCTACTGGATTGATACCTTGGTTCTCAAAAACTGAGGGAAATACTTACGCTGCTCTGCTGCATCATCCTCTCCTCTTCGGGGAAAATCAACGCAAGCTCAAGACGTAGCAGGTGCATGCCCCCTTGATCTGTAGATTGATCTTGCATGTTTTGCCTTGTTTTCCAATACATCTCTCAGGTTCTGCGTGTTGCCCCGGCCCTTGGTATTTTTGTTTGTTTGGCGGCGGGGTGCGGGCTGGACTTCAGGCTGAAATGCCTCTCTGTCTCAGCCATGAGGTGGCCGATCAGCCGCATCATACGCTGGTGATGTAGGTTTCAATGCTTCCTCCTCTAGTTGAGGTAGCAACCTACGCTTTGGGTAACCCTTGGAGGGGCGTTCAAGTTCGTATTCCTTGGCCGCAAGGACTTCGGTCCATCTGTCTGCTAGCAAATCTTGATCAGCTCGAAGCTGTTGTTGCTTTTTATTCAGGCTATTTGCCGTGGCAATAAGCCGGCGCATAAAGCGCTCCTGTTCAACGGGATCCTCTGGTACGACAAATTCTTCGTCGCCGAGGCTCACTTCGTCTTCGTAGATGTCATCCTCCGCTTCTCCCTCTGCCGCTCGCTCGGGAGGGTTGGCTTGTTCATCCTCCAACCCTAAATCCTACTGGAGGGGATTGTCGTCGTCTTCGGCACTCTCCAGAGTGCTATTATCTCCCGTGCCGCTTTTGCTGTGACGAGACTTAGAGCGGCGCTGCTGACGTCGGTGCTTGGGTTGCTTCTTGGAGGGGTCATCCTCCGCTGTCTTGTCGCCATTGCCTTCTTTGGGTGTATCCACCATGTATATATCATATGATGAGGTGGCGGTCCAGTGCCCTGTGGGCAGTGGTTCCTGTTCGTCTCTGGCATCGTTGTCCATACCATCGATGTCTTCGGAGTCGAAGTCGAGCATGTCGGTTAAATCATCGACAGTGGCTACTAAGTGGGTGGTGGGTGGGGAGTGAATTTCTTCGTCATCGCATCCCATCCTAGCCGGACATAGTTCGGCCAAGGTTCTCCTCACAAGGAGAGAGACCTTAACGAATTTATGACATCACCAAAGGGCGAGTGCTGAAAGATATCCGCGGAGGTGAACTCCATAATCGGTGCCCAATCAAATTCGATAGGCATGGGCGCAGGCAGTTCGGAGTCCGTGGCCGGAGATGAATCCAGTGGTTTGGCGTCACGGCTCTCGTGAGGGGTAAGGTCAGTATCCGGCTCTATCGCTGCTGAGAGTGCAGCCTCCAAGGTGGGGTCTATCCGCCCGTCCTCAGATGGCGCAATTTGCTCCGGATTGAAGGCCGGAGTAGTTGCCGGTGTGATCTCCCGAACACTGTCCGACGACAGAGCTATATCGTGCTCGTCGTGATTGTGTGGCATACCTGGCATGGGCTCGAATCCGTCGAAGATCAAGTCCCCGTGGATGTTGGTAGTGTAATTCAAGTTTCTGAACCTGACCTGATGGCCAGGGGCGTAGCTCTCGATCTGCTCCAAATGGCCAAGCGAGTTGGCCCGCAGTGCGAAGCCGCCAAATACGAAGATCTGTCTGGGGAGGAAGACCTGATCCCGGACCGCATCGCTATGGATGATCGAAGGAGCCATCAATCCTTACGGTGACGGCACAGTGGAACTCTCAACAGAAACACCAATGTCAGTGTCAAAACCGGCGGATCTCGGGTAGGGGGTCCCGAACTATGCGTCTAAGGCGGATGGTAATAGGAGGCGGGGGACACAATGTTTACCCAGGTTCGGGCCCTCTCGATGGAGGTAACACCCTACTTCCTGCTTGATTGATCTTGATGATATGAGTATTACAAGAGTTGATCTACCACGAGATCGTAGAGGCTAAACCCTAGAAGCTAGCCTATGGTATGATTGTTGTTGTCCTCTGGACTAAACCCTCCGGTTTATATAGACACCGGAGGGGGCTAGTGTTACACGTAGTCGGTTACAAGGGAGGAGATCTACATATCCGTATCGCCAAGCTTGCCTTCCACGCCAAGGAGAGTCCCATCCGGACACGGGACGAAGTCTTCAATCTTGTATCTTCATAGTCCAACAGTCCGGCTAAAGTACATAGTCCGGCCGTCCGAGGACCCCCTAATCCAGGACTTCCTCAGTCCTATTGGTGTAAAGCGCATGAAGAAACTCCATGCCGATGGGCTTTTGGAATCACTTGATTATGAATCACTTGATGCTTGCGAACCATGCCTCATGGGCAAGATGACTAAGACTCCGTTCTCCGGAACAATGGAGCGAGCAACTGACTTATTGGAAATACTGATGTATGTGGTCCGATGAGTGTTGAGGCTCGCGGCAGGTATCATTATTTTCTGGCATTCACAGATGATTTGAGCAGATATGGGTATGTCTACTTGATGAAACATAAGTCTGAAACATTTGAAAAGTTCAAAGAATTTCAGAGTGAAGTGGAAAATCATCGTAACAAGAAAATAAAGTTTCTACGATCTGATCGTGGATGTGAATATTTGAGTTATGAGTTTGGTCTTCATTTGAAACAGTGCGGAATAGTTTCGCAACTCACGCCACCTGGAACAACACAATGTAATGGTGTGTCTGGATGTTGTAACCGTACTTGATATGGTGTGATCTATGATGTCTCTTACTGATTTACCGCTATCATTTTGGGGTTATGCTTTAGAGACGACTGCATTCACGTTAAATAGGGCACCATCTAAGTCTGTTGAGACGACACCATATGAACTGTGTTTTAGCAAGAAACCCAAGCTGTCGTTTCTTAAAGTTTGGGGCTGTGATGCTTATGTGAAAAAGCTTCAACCTGATAAGCTCGAACCCAAATTGGAGAAATGTGTCTTCATAGCATAGCCAAAGGAGACTGTTGGGTACACGTTCTATCGCAGATCCGAAGGCAAGATATTCGTTGCTAAGAATGGATCCTTTCTAGAGAAGGAGTTTCTCTCGAAAGAAGTGAGTGGGAGGAAAGTAGGACTTTATGAGGTAATTGTACCTTCTCCCGAATTGGAAAGTAGTTCATCACAGAAATCAGTTTCAGTGATTCCTACACCAATCCGTGAGGAAGCTAATGATAATGATCATGAAACTTCAGATCAAGTTACTACTGAACCTCGTAGGTCAACCAGAGTAAGATCCGCACCAGAGTGGTACGGTAATCCTGTTCTGGAGGTCATGCTACTAAACCATGACGAACCTACAAACTATGAGGAAGCGATGATGAGCCCAGATTCCGTGAAATGGCTTGAGGCCATGAAATATGAGATGGGATCCATGTATGAGAACAAAATGTGGACTTTGGTTGACTTGCTCGATGATCGGCAAGCCATAGAGAATAAATGGATCTTCAAGAAGAAGACTGACGCTGACGGTAATGTTACTGTCTACAAAGCTCGACTTGTTGCGTAAGGTTTTCGATAAGTTCAAGGAGTTGACTACGATGAGACCTTCTCACCAGTAGCGATGCTTAAGTCCGTCCGAATCATGTTAGCAATTGCCGCATTTTATGATTATGAAATTTGGCAAATGGATGTCAAAACTGCATTCCTTAATGGATATCTTAAAGAAGAGTTGTATATGATGCAACCGTAAGGTTTTGTCGATCCTAAAGGTGCTAACAAAGTGTGCAAGCTCCAAATGATCCATTTATGGACGGTGCAAGCCTCTCGGAGTTGTAATATACGCTTTGATAGTGTGATCAAAGCATATGGTTTTATACAGAATTTTGGAGAAGCCTGTATTTACAAGAAAGTGAGTGGGAGCTCTGTAGCATTTCTAATATTATATGTGGATGACATATTGTTGATTGGAAATGATACAATATTTCTGTATAGCATAAAAGGATACTTGAATAAGAATTTTTCAATGAAAGACCTCGGTGAAGCTGCTTATATATTGGGCATCAAGATCTATAGAGATAGATCAAGACGTTTAATTGGATTTTCACAAAGCACATACCTTGATAAAGTTTTGAAGAAGTTCAAAATGGATTAGTCAAAGAAAGGGTTCTTGCCTATGTTACAAGGTGTGAAGTTTGAGTCAGACTCAATGCCCGACCACTACAGAAGATAGAGAGAAAATGAAAGTCATTCCCTATGCCTCAGCCATAGGTTCTATCATGTATGCAATGTTGTGTACCAGACCTGATGTGTGCCTTGCTATAAGTATAGCAGGGAAGTACCAAACTAATCCAGGAGCGGATCACTGGACAGCTATCAAGAACATCCTGAAATACCTAAAAAGGACTAAGAATATGTTTCTCATTTATGGAGGTGACAAAGAGCTTGTTGTAAATGGTTACGTTGATGCAAGCTTTGACACTGATCCGGATGACTCTAATCACAAACCGGATATGTATTTATATTGAATGGTGGAGCTATAAGTTGGTGCAGTTCCAAGCAGAGCGTCGTGGCGGGATCTACGTGTGAAGCAGAGTACATAGCTGCTTCGGAAGCAACAAATGAAGGAGTCTGGATGAAGGAGTTCATATCCGATCTAGGTGTAATACCTAGTGCATCGGGTCGAATGAAAATCTTTTGTGACAATGCTGGAGCAATTGCCTTGCCGAAGGAATTCAGATTTCACAAGAGAACCAAACACATCAAGAGACGCTTCAATTCCATCCGCGATCTAGTCAAGGAGGGAGACATAGAGATTTGCAAGATACATACGGATATGAATGTTGCAGCCCCATTGACTAAGCCTCTTCCACGAGCAAAACATGATCAACACCAAGACTCCGTGGGTGTTAGAATCATTACTATGTAATCTAGATTATCGACTCTAGTGCAAGTGGGAGACTGAAGAAAATATGCCCTAGAGGCAATAATAAAGTTGTTATTTATATTTCCTTATATCATGATAAATGTTTATTATTCATGCTAGAATTGTATTAACCGGGAACTTAGTACATGTGTGAATACATAGACAAAACAGACTGTCACTAGTATGCCTCTACTTGACTAGCTCGTTAATCAAAGATGGTTATGTTTCCTGACCATAGACATGTGTTGTCGTTTGATGAACGGGGTCACATCATTAGAGAATGATGTGATGGACAAGACCCATCCGTTAGCTTAGCATTATGACCGTTTAGTTTTTATTTCTATTGCTTTCTTCATGACTTATACATGTTCCTCTGACTATGAGATTATGCAACTCCCGAATACCGGAGGAACACCTTGTGTGCTATCAAATGTCACAACGTAACTAGCTGATTATAAAGATGCTTTACAGGTGTCTCCGAAGATGTTTGTTGGGTTGTCATAGATCAAGATTAGGATTTGTCACTCCGTGTATCAGAGAGGTATCTCTGGGCCCTCTCGGTAATGCTTATCACTATAAGCCCTGCAAGCAATGTAACTAATGAGTTAGTTATGGGATGATGCATTACGGAACGAGTAAAGATACTTGCCGGTAACGATATTGAACTAGGTATGATGATACCGACGATCGAATCTCGAGCAAGTAACATACCGATGACAAAGGGAACAACATATATTGTTATGCGGTTTGACCGATAAAGATCTTCGTAGAATATGTAGGAACCAATATGAGCATCCAGGTTCCGCTATTGGTTATTGACTGGAGATGTGTCTCGGTCATGTCTACATAGTTCTCGAACCCGTAGGGTCCGCACACTTAACGTTCGATGACGATTTGTATTATGAGTTATGTGATTTGATGACCGAAGTTTGTTCGGAGTCCCGGATGAGATCACGGACATGACGAGGAGTCTCGAAATGGTCAAGACATAAAGATTGATATATTGGACAATGTTGTTCGGACACCGGATGAGTTCCGAGAGGCACCGGATAATTATCGGAGTGCCGAAGGGTTATCGGAACCCCCGGGGGAACTAATGGGTCTTTATGGGCTTTAGTGGGGAGAGAGGAAGGGCCACAAGGGGCTGGCTGCGCCCCCCCTTGGGTCCGACTTGGACTAGGGGAAGGGGGCGGCGCCCCCCTTTCCTTCCCTTCCCGCTTTCCCTTCCTTCTTCCTCCTTTCCTCCAGGTGGAATCCTACTAGGACTTGGAGTCCTAGTAGGACTCCCCTCTCCTGGCGCGCCCTACAGGGCCGGCCGGCCTCCCCCTCCCCTCCTTTATATACGGGGGCAGGGGGCACCCTAGAACACACAAGTTTCTCTTAACCGTGTGCGGTGCCCCCCTCCACAGTTACACACCTCAGTCATATCGTCATAGTGCTTAGGCGAAGCCCTACATCGGTAACTCCATCATCATCATCACAACGCCGTCGTGCTGACGGAACTCTCCCTCGTCCTCAACTAGATCAATAGATCGATGGACGTCATCGAGCTGAACGCGTGCTGAACGCGGAGGTGCCGTTCGTTCGATACTTGGATCAGTTGGATCACGAAGACGTTCGACTACATCAACCGCGTTACTAAACGCTTCCGCTTTCGGTCTATGAGGGTACGTGGACACACTCTCCCCGCTCGTTGCTATGCATCTCCTATATAGATCTTGCGTGATCGTAGGTAAATTTTTTGAAATACTGCGTTCCCCAACAAGTCTTCAAAACACAGGGGCTTTGAGGACAAACATGAATGAACATATTGATATGCAGCGGAAGGTAGACTACACTAGACAAGCCATAGTCAAGTAAGCAATGAAGTGACAGCACGAAGACTATCAGCAGCTAGGTAGTATGGATTAGTATGGAAGATAGTATGAAGCCAAACAGTAAATAGTCTTCACACAGTGAAGACAATCAGATCAAGCAAGCAGGCAATGACTTCACGAGGACAGACTGAAAGTAAGAGGAAGTGAAGGATACAACTAGTAGCTTGGTGAAGACAAGGATTTGGTAGACTGATACATCTCCAACGTATCTATAATTTCTGATTGTTCCATGCTGTTTTATTATCAATTTGGATGTTTTATAATCATTTTTAGTCATTTTATATAATTTTTGTACTAACCTATTGACATAGTGCCAAGTGCCAATTGCTATTTTTGCATGTTTTTTACATCACAGGAAATCAATATTAGACGGAGTCCAATGCAATGAAACTTCACGGTGATTTTTTATGGACCCGAAGGAAGTTATTGGCCCTGGTTGCACCTGGGGGGAGTCCCGAGGTCGGGACAACCCACCAGGGCGCGCCAGGAGGCCCAGGCGCGCCCTGGTGGGTTGTGCCCACGTCGGGTGCCCCCCGGGCCGCCTCTTTGCTCTATAAATACACCAAAAATACAAGAATCCTAGAGACGTCGATGAAATATTCATCTAGCCGCCACAGAGTCTAGAACCACCAGATCCAATCTAGACATCATCTCGGATGGGGTTCACCGCCTCCATTGGTGCCTTTCCGATGATGCGTGAGTAGTTCTTTGGTAGACCTTCGGGTCCGTAGTTAGTAGCTAGATGGCTTTCTCTCTCTCGCTGAATTCTCAATACAA
This sequence comes from Aegilops bicornis, assembly GCA_021605145.1. Taxonomy (NCBI): domain Eukaryota; kingdom Viridiplantae; phylum Streptophyta; class Magnoliopsida; order Poales; family Poaceae; genus Aegilops; species Aegilops bicornis. Next base: position 608,511,153 of record CM038670.1, on the reverse strand, counting down.
TGGTCTCTTGGAGATCCATATGATGTAACTCTTTTTGCAGTGTGTTTGTTGGGATTTGATGAACTTTGAGTTTTTGATCAGTCATATCTTTTTATATCCATGGAAGTTATTTGAGTTTCTTTGATCTCTTTTATGCATGGTCTCTTATAGCCTCGTATTTCTTCTCCGATATTTGGGTTTTGTTTGGCAAACTTGATCTATTTATCTTGCAACGGGAAGAGGTGCCCGATAGTGGGTTCGATCTTATGGTGCTTGATCCAAGTGACAGAAAGGGAAATGACACGTATGTATCATTGCTACTAAGGATAAAACGATGGGGTCTATCTCTACATAGATAGATCTTGTCTACATCATGTCAACGTTCTTATTGCATTACTCCGTTTTTTCATGAACTTAATACAATAGATGCATGCTAGATGGCGGTCGATGTGTGGAGTAATAGTAGTAGATGCAGGCAGGAGTCGGTCTACTAATCTTGGACGTGATGCCTATGTAATGATCATTGCCTGGATATCGTCATAATTATTTGAGGTTCTATCAATTTCCCAACAGTAATTTGTTTACCCACCGTTTGCTATCTTTCTCGAGAGAAGCCACTAGTGAAATCTACGGCCCCCGGGTCTTCTTTCTCATATATTTGCTTTGCGGTCTATTTTATTTGCTATTTTTATTCAGATCTATTAAACCAAAAAATACAAAAATACTTTTCTGCACTTTATTTTATTTGCGACCTATTATTTCAATCTATTACAACTTTCTCCCGTCAACACGCAATTTACGGCCGTTACGAAGGGATTGACAACCCTTTAACACGCCGGGTTGTGAGGTGTTGTTATTTGTGTGCGAGGGCTGTCTACATTGTGTTGCTTGGTTCTCCTACAGGTTCGATAACCTTGGTTTCATTTACGAGGAAATACCTACACTTGTTGTCTTGCATCATCCCTTCCTCTTTGGGGAAATACTGACGTAGCTTCAAGCGACATCATAGACCAATTCCAGTTGTCGTGCCAACTGTACGTCTGGTTAGGGAGGCTGAGATTTAACTCAGAAGACCGCATCTTCACCTTATTCCCCTTGAGCTAAGAACACTTAGTCCTCGCCCAATCACTCTGGTAAGTATTCAGTGTAGACTTCCAAACCTTCACAGACTTTGTTCACTGGCAGTCCACAATGGCTCTTGGATGCTCAGAACGCAACGCCTAACCGACTGGAGGATTCACAATCCTCAAGTGTAACAAGTCTTAAGGTCACGCTGAAAGAAAGACTTCAGCGATGCCTAACACTCTTTGGCTCTGGGTATTTTGGGCTTTGTCCTTCGCAAGGATCTCTCTCTCTCTCTCTCTCTCAAATGCTTCGGAGGTGGGTTGCTCTCAAATGACAAAAGCCGTGTACTAACTCTGAGCAGCCACCAATTTATGGTGTAGGGGGTGGGCTATTTATAGCCAGGAGGCAACCCGACCTGATTTGTCCGAAATGACCCTGGGTCACTAAGGAACTAACACGTGTCCAATGGTCGGATTTCAAACACACGCGACAGCTTGACTTGGGCTACAAGTAAAGCTGACTCATCCACTTCTGGATAAGATTTGCTCTCATTGTCTTTGCTCAAAGACATAGGATTTGGTTGAGCATCATATCGTTCACTCGGACTTTGTTCACTTGGACCCCACTTAACAGTACGGTGGTTCCTATGACTCAACAAAGAAGAAAAGGAAACTACGAAACAACGATGTCTCCGCACTCCATAGTATTCACGTGAATGTCTTCTCATGTCATAATCTTCACTGTGAATATCTTCAAAAACCACCATTGTCTTTAATGTCTTCACACATTTTCAGGGGTCATCTCTGGTAGGTAAACCGAATCAACAAGGGACTACTGTCGGTGTCAAAACCGGCAGATCTCGGGTAGGGGGTCCCGAACTGGGCGTCTGAGGATCGAAGGTAATAGGAGACGGGGGACACGATGTTTACCTAGGTTCGGGCCCTCTTAATGGAGGTAATACCCTACTTCCTACTTGATTCATCTTGATGAGAATAGGGGTTACAAGAGTTGATCTACCTCGAGATCGCAATGGCTAAACCCTAGATGTCTAGCCTGTATGATTTTTTGTGATTGCCTCTACGGACTAAACCCTCCAGTTTATATAGACACCGGAGGGGCCTAGGGTTGTACAGAGTCGGTTTACAGAGAAAGGAATCTTCATATCCGAACGCCAGGCTTGCCTTCCACGCAAAGGAGAGTCCCATCCGGACACGGGGGAAAGCCTTTATCTTGTATCTTCACGACCCATAAGTGTGGCCCATGTCACATAGCCGGGATGCCCGGGGACCCCTAATCCAGGACTCCCTCAGTAGCCCCTAAACCAGGCTTCAATAACGATATATCCAGTGTGTAGATTGTCTTCCGAATTGCAAGGCGGGTTCCTCCTCCGAACACTTCAAAGTAGTTGATCAAAAGAACTATATCCGGCTCTGTTTAATAGTTACAATCCACAACCGCAAGGGCATAATGCTTAATCAGAAACATGGCATGTCTTTACCGACAGCTTTGCTAGGGAGACGTTACGTCTGGCCACTTCATTATTCCGAATCGTTTTTCACCCTCCCATTTTGCGTTTCGAGACGCAACCTCTGGTGACACGTCCTGTCAAAGCAGAGATCATGCCCCCTTATTACGGGATTCTTATCAATGAGGACCTGGGTAATCCAACCGTGCCATCCCCACGACCCCTTGGGAATAGGAAAATTTTAAGGCCGGGGAGGGGGCGCTTGACATTCACTGCCTTTATAAGAGGATAAGGATCCACATTTTTATCCCACGCCTTCTTCCTCCTCATCCCATCCGCCCTCGAGCTCCAGTGCCCAAGCTTCAATCCTTTCCGTCCCCAGCAAACACTCCAGCCATGTCCGGCTCTGGAGCGCAGGGCAAGTGGATGGCCTCCTCCATCACGGAGTAGAACATCAAAGAACTCCGGGAGGCGGGGTACCTAGCCAAGGAAATTGCCCACCGGCTTCCGGCCAAAAATCAGATCGTCCCCACTCCGGAGCCTAATGAGAGGGTAGTATTCATCCCCCACTTCCTTCGTGGATTAGGATTTCCCCTCCATCCTTTCGCCCGTGGTCTTATGTTTTATTACGGGCTAGATTTCCATGATTTAGCCCCGAATTCCTTCATCAACATTTCGGCGTTCATCGTTGTGTGTGAGGCATTCCTCCGCATTCCCCCCACTTCGGCCTATGGCTCAAGGTTTTCAATGTGAAGCCGAAAGTGGTTGATGGTCAACACGCAGAGTGCGGCGGCGCCATGGTGAGCAAGCTTCCCAATGCCACTTGGCCCAAGGGCACCTTTGTGGAGACCGTTAAGGGATGGCAACAGGAGTGGTTCTATATCACGGAACCTCGTGACACCACGTGGGTCGCCGCTCCCGAGTTTAAATCCGGGCCTCCAATGCGACTCACATCCTCGCACAACAAGGGCCTGGATTGGGAGTCGTCCGACGAGGTGATGACGATGCAAAAGCGCGTCAAGAGTGTGGTAGACAAGAACACCAGTCTTGCCAGCATGATCTTGGTGATGCTATTTCGCCGGATTCTCCCCTACCAATGCCGGACTCAGTATCTGTGGGAGTTCGATCCGCCATCCCTCGACCTGCGGCGGTTCTTGACTGCATACGAAGACATATGGAAGCTGCTTTTCAAGGCCCAGAAGTCGTGGCCAAAGATGACCGAAGACCTCGGCCTCGACTGCACTCATTCTGTCACTCTTGTAAGTTTCCTGATAACCTTAATTTTTAGAACCAAGGAGTATACTAAGCTTTCCATTCTCTCCACAGGGCTGGACGAAGAAGGCGGAGCGGATTCACTATCTGGATCCGCTACCCGAAGACCCAGCCATTCCTCTGCCAACGATGCTGGTTCCGGCGCCGTACCAGGCGCCGAAAAAGAAGACCAAGAAGGAGGGCAAGGAGGCCAAAAGTGGCCTCCACTGTAAAGGCACTTCGGACATAGTGTTCGAAGATGCCGAAACTCTCTCCTCTCATGACGAGGATGAAGAGGAGGAGGAAGAGAGCAATTCTCCCCTTAAGGGGGGAAAGAAGAAAAGGGGGGCATCCGTGGATCTAGAGGTGGAGGCGTCCAAGAAGGGGAGAATCTCCCTTATGGATGATTTCGAATCAGACGCCGACGACATCCCTGAGTGGCACCCCAGGATGAAGCCCCTGGCCGGATCATAAGTATTCAAAGGCACTGTATATATATCCGGCTTTTCGCCTTGTGGTTTTAACACATTGAATTGCATGCTGTAGTTCGGCTCGTGACCTCCCCCAGCGATCCTCATCTTTTGGGAATTCGCTGGGTCTGAACATGATGGAGAGCGAGTCCCCTCCGCCGGCCTCCCCCCTGCTACGGACAACACCTAAGTGTTGTCCCAAAGGACCCTCCCAGGTTAGGGAGAGGTGCGGGAAACCGTCAAGGTGACACCAGAGGGTGATACCTCGGCTACCGAGAACATGGGGGAACCGACCCCCATGAAGACTGGCGACGGGGGCCATGTCCAATTTGGCCCCCAACCAAATGTCATTCGGAGACCCACACGGCTCCGGAATCAGGTGACCAGCCTCCTTCGAAAGAAGGGGGCGTGTCAACTCCACCGGCGTCCTCTGTCAATCTAGAGGCGCCAAACACTCTGGTTGAAGCGCTTCAGAGCGCCTCCATTGTGGAGGAGCATCGTACCCTTATGGGTACGGTGGTTGAAAAGGTTCGGTCCGCTAAAAGCGGATTGAACGAGCCCTATACTAGCCTTCTGAGAGGCTTTGAGGTATGTGATATAATACTTTTTAGCTATATAAGAGGAATGCCTGTGTATAGATAGTAGCCCCTGAGACTCTGTTCGGTGTTCGCAAAGAAAGGCCGAAGAGAGGATCGAATAACTCTTGCAGGAGATTAACATACATATCTTTTTGAACAAACAGGCTGCGATGCAGGCGTCAACTTCCCATGCCGCCAAAGTTTCCAAACTGAAGTGGAAATTAGACGAAAAGCAAGGTGTGATACCGAAACACATCTGAAATGATATCAACTCTGATTTGTTATCTGAATGAGTTTTATGATTATGCTCATAGATGACGCGTCTGAGGTCGAGACCCTCAAGAGTGCGCTGGCCGAAGCCAAGAAGTAGTAGGAGGAGGAGGAGCGAGCCGCCCGCCTAAAACATGAATCAAGAGTGGAGGAAGTCCAACAAGAGCTCAAGGATGCCATAAGCAAATGTGAATCCTTGGAGCGCAAGCTTTCGGATCAGGATTCCGAACTTGCTAAGGCCATGCAAAACACGGAGGAAGCCCGGGTGGAAGCCCAAGGCGCCCACCGGGAGATCCATGAGGCTAAGCAGATCGCGGCGGGTAAGGCCTTTAATATGCAGAGCAAATTTGTAAGGAGGAGGTACATCTTACTGACCCACGTTTGGAGTTCTCCAGAAGCATTTGTGGATCTACCCCGAAGTATTGCTGATGCTACGGAGTTCTTCCGAGCCGAAGAGGGGAGCTCAACGGAGAAGTTGTTCTGGTCGCAGTACCTTGCACCAGAGCATCCAGTGCCCTTCAGTGATCGGCTGAAGCAGCTGAACGAACTGCATAGGGTGTCAGAATTGGCCATGAAGGATGCCATAGTCCATCTTTGGCCAGCCGAACACATACCCAGCAGTTATTTCAGGCTCGTGAAGCGGCTAGTCAGTGCCTGCCCCCGGCTTGATGCCATAAAGCGGTTAGTCTGCATCGAAGGTGCCCGGATGGCCTTCGCCCGTGTTAAGGTGCAGTGGGCGAAGATGAATGCCGCCAAGCTTGCAACCTAGGGACCGCTGTTACGTCTCCAACGTATCTATAATTTATGAAGTATTCATGCTATTATATTATCTATTTTGGATGTTTATGGGCTTTACTAAACACTTTTATATTATTTTTGGGACTAACCTATTAACCAGAGGCCCAGCCCAAATTGTTGTTTTCTTGCCTATTTCAGTGTTTCGAAGAAAAGGAATATCAAACGGAGTCCAAACAGAATGAAACCTTCGGGAGCGTGATTTTTGGAACGAACGTGATCCAGGAGACTTGGAGTTTAAGTCAAGGAAGCTTCAAGGTGGCCACGAGGCAGGGAGGCGCGCCTGCCCCCCTGGGCGCGCCCCCACCCTCGTGGGCCCCTCGTGGCTCCCCTGACCGACTTCTTTTGCCTATATATATCCATATACCCTAAAAACATCGGGGAACAGAATAGATCGGGAGTTCCGCCGCCGCAAGCCTCTGTAGCCACCAAAAACCAATTGGGACCCTGTTCCGGCACCCTGCCGGAGGGGGGATCCCTCACCGGTGGCCATCTTCATCATCCCGGCGCTCTCCATGACGAGGAGGGAGTAGTTCACCCTCGGGGCTGAGGGTATGTACCAATAGCTATGTGTTTGATCTCTCTCTCTCTCTCTCGTGTTCTTGATTCAGCACGATCTTGATGTATTGCGAGCTTTGCTATTATAGTTGGATCTTATGATGTTTCTCCCCCTCTACTCTCTTGTAATGGATTGAGTTTTCCCTTTGAAGTTATCTTATCGGATTGAGTCTTCAAGGATTTGAGAACACTTGATGTATGTCTTGCGTGGGATACCCGTGGTGACAATGGGGTATTCTATTGATTCACTTGATGTATGTTTTGGTGATCAACTTGCGCGTTTTGTGACCTTGGGAATCTATGCATAGGGGTTGGCACATGTTTTTGTCTTGACTCTCCGGTAGAAACTTTGGGGCACTCTTTGAACTTCTTTGTGTTGGTTGAATAGATGAATCTGAGATTGTGTGATGCATATCGTATGATCATACCCACGGATACTTGAGGTGACATTGGAGTATCTAGGTGACATTAGGGTTTTGGTTGATTTGTATCTTAAGGTGTTATTCTAGTACAAACTCTATGATAGACCGAACGAAAAGAATAGCTTCATGTTATTTTACTACGGACTCTTGAATAGATCGACCAGAAAGGATAACTTTGAGGTGGTTTCGTACCCTACAATAATCTCTTCGTTTGTTCTCCACTATTAGTGACTTTGGAGTGACTCTTTGTTGCATGTTTAGGGATAGTTATATGATCCAATTATGTTATTATTGTTGAGAGAACTTGCACTAGTGAAAGTATGAACCCTAGGCCTTGTTTCCTAGCATTGCAATACCGTTTACGCTCACTTTTATCATTAGTTACCTTGCTGTTTTTATTTTTTCAGATTACAAAAACCTATATCTACTATCCATATTGCACTTGTATCACCATCTCTTCGCCGAACTAGTGCACCTATACAATTTACCATTGTATTGGGTGTGTTGGGCACACAAGAGACTCTTTGTTATTTGGTTGCGGGGTTGCTTGAGAGAGACCATCTCAATCCTACGCCTCCCACGGATTGATAAACCTTAGGTCATCCACTTGAGGGAAATTTGCTACTGTCCTACAAACCTCTGCACTTGGAGGCCCAACAACGTCTACAAGAAGAAGGTTGTGTAGTAGACATCAACCGCCCGCAGTCAAGGAGCACCGCGCGCCGGAGCGGTACTTTGATGACGTCCTGGAAGGATGCCGCATTGTCGAGGGCCAGTGTTCGAAGGACATCATTTTTGAATGAATGTATCCGTGCTGCCCGAACTTTGTATTATGAAACAAGGCTTATGTATAATATGTTGCTTGTTTTTCTTCAAATTCTCTTCCTCCTGTGTGACCGTTTACGGTATCTGAGAGCTGGCCAGTCATCGGCTTCAGCCCCCATGTAGGTAGTACGAGGGGTGTTCGGAATAGCACCTGAACACAGTTGACCCAACGACTTGGTCCTTGAAGGAGGTGTTAGTAAAGCGAACCAGGCAATCAGACTATGTGGCTTTATCACTCTCACTTAGCCATAGGAGCTTGACAATGAGATTGTAGGCGCAGCCCCTTGTATTTTTCGATTATCCGAACTTGGGTGCTGTAGACACCTGGCCGGTTGAAGACCGGTCCTTTGCATGATGCGAAAAAATTGCAAGAGATTTATAATTAGTCACCGAATAGCCGACCAGCTCTCGCCGCACCATGATAGTCAGTTTTTGGCTCTCTCTACTGAGGTGTTTATCTGGATGAACCAGAAACACAATCACAGTAGTTCTCCCTTTACTACCTTAGACGAACAAACGGAATGTAAGGCATTAACCACAGGAGCCGGGCAACCCAACTATTGACAAAGACATGATTTGGAGCCGATGCATATAATGCTATATTCGTGACACCAAATTGTACTAAAAATTGTTTGGACTTACTTTATGTACGTGGCTGAATGGAGCCCCTGGCGATTTAAGTCGTACCGAGGTGTACATGACAATTGGACAAAAAGAGGGAAGACAGATTAGGAAATAAGATAGTACCGGATAGGTTTGGCGAAAAAACGGTTTCCATTATGGTTTGGTTGATACGTCCAAACGTATTTGTACAAATAATGTGATAAGCATCAAGGCTATTTTACATGCCAACACAAGGGAAAGCTGTGCACGGGTCCTAAAAGAAGGAAGGGATGATCTTTAAAGATCCTTTAGATACTCCACCACACGTCTACGCCGCTTTTCTCCTTGGTGTGTTATCCTTCAAAAGGATCATCGATCGGGTTTTCATGAGGGGCCTGGGAAAAGGGCCCCTGGTACCGTCGAAAGTTGATGTGAGTTGTAAGGAAGCTGAAAAAATAAAAATAATAAAAAAGAGGATATATGCATCCAGATAGGGTCAAGCCGTATTGTGGATTTTGTCTTTAATATGCCTCCATCTTTGCCCATGGTATCTTTAGTGCGTAATTATGTACGCGTGGTACATATCTTGCTTAATGCGGTTGGGGCTGAGACGGAAGCCGAATTGCTAATAGAGCTCCTGACAAGCTGGACTGTCATTCTGCAGGGTAGTCCGGACTCGTTTGGCAGCGTCCAAGGGCTTGGCCACCGATGTAATATTTGGCTTGATAAGGCCACCCTGTACTTCCGCTTCTAGGGCCGTGGTGTGCTCCTTAGTACGGAGGGAGCATTCCCTATTTCCATTGACTGTTATAACACCGTGTGGTCCGGGCATCTTGAGTTTGAGATAGGCATAGTGTGGGACCGCATTGAAGTGAGCAAACACGGTTCGTCCGAGCAGTGCATGGTAGCCAATGCGGAAAGGGACGATGTTGAAGATCAAGTCTTCGCTTTGGAAGTTGTCCGGCGAACCGAAGATGACTTCCAATGTGATTGAGCCCGTGCAGCGGGCCTCTACATTAGGATTACTCCTTTAAAGGTAGTTTTGGTGGGCATGATTCTTGACGGTTCAATACCCATTTTGTGGATTGTGTCCGGATAGAGTAGGTTAAGGCTGCTGCTGCCATCCATGAGGACTTGCGTGAGGTGGAATCCATCAATAATTGGATCGAGGACCAGCATGGCCGAACCTCCGTGACGGATACTGGTCGGATGCTCTCTGCGACCGAAAGTGATCGGGCAGGCTGACCATGGGTTGAATTTTGGGGCGACTAGCTCTGTCGCATAGATGTCCCTTAACACACGCTTACGCTCCCGCTTGGGGATGTGAGTAACATATATTATATTCACCGTTTTGACCTCGGGGGGAAATTTCTTCTGCCCCCCTGTGTTTGGTGGGCGAGGCTCCTCATTGTCGTCCTCGTTGGGCGACCCTTTCTCCTTATGTTTGGTATTTAACTTACCGGCCTGTTTAAAGGCCCAACAACTTCTGTTGGTATGGTTGGCAGGCTTGTCGGGGGTGTCGTGGATCTGGCAAGGTCGATCAAGTATTCGGTCCAAGTTAGATGAACCGTCTTTATTTCGTTTGAATGGCTTCTTCCACTGACCAGATTTGGAGTCACTGAATTCGGCATTGACCGCCGTGTCTTCAGTATTGTCATTATTGCTTCGACGCTTGTGTTTGTTGTGTCGGGGCCTGCCGTTGCCGTTTCTGGCTTTAGAAGTGCCGGGGTTGCTGGTACTATTGTCGCTACAGGCTAGCAAGCTATCTTCGCCCGCGCAAAAGTGGGTCATAAGTGCCGTAAGGGCTGCCATGGACTTTGGCTTCTCTTGGCCGAGGTGTCGGGTGAGCCATTCATCGCAGATGCTGTGTTTAAAGGCCGCTAGGGTTTCGGTGTTCAGACAGTCGACAATCTGGTTCTTTTTAATTAGGAACCTAGTCCAGAATTTTTTGGCTGATTCTCTAGGCTGCTGGACTATATGACTGAGGTCGTCAGCGTCCAGAGGCCGGACGTATGTGCCTTGGAAGTTGTCTCTAAAGGCATCTTCCAAGTCTTCCCAATTTCCGATAGAGTTTTCTGGGAGGCTGTTTAACCAGTGCCGAGTTGGTCCCTTAAGTTTTAAGGGAAGATATTTGATGGCGTGTAGATCATCACCGCGGTCCATGTGAATGTGGAGAACAAAATCTTCAATCCATACTACGAGATCTGTTGTGCCATCATATGATTCCATGTTCACAGGTTTAAACCCTTCTGCGAACTGGTGCTCCATTACCTCATCGATGAAGCATAGGGGGTGTGCGGCGCCTCTATATCGGGCCGTGTCACGACGCAGTTCGGAAGAAGTCCATATGCGGTTTTCGGCCCGGGTGTGATTGTGCTTGTCGCGCCAGGCTTGATAGCCGTCCTCTCGCGCTGGGGCACTCCCCCGTGATCCGTAGATCGGTATGGTCTGACCGGCTCTATTTTCCAGGTCCTGACGTAGGTCATAGGTGTATCCTGTAGCCGTTGTTTCTCTGCCTCTTGGGCGAGGTGGTGCGGGCTGGTGTCCGACTTGAGTTGCCGCTCTGTCCCGGCCACGTGGTGGTCGGTCAGGTCTGTCCGCAGCGTCATGCGTTGGCAGTGCGGGCTCCCGGGCCTCATCATCGAATTGGGGTAGCAGCTTGCGCTTCGGGTAGCTCTTTGTTGGGCGTTCGAGGCTGTATTCTTCGGCTGCCAGGACTTTAGTCCATTTGTCGTTGAGCGTATCCTGTTCGGATTGGAGTTGTCGCTGCTTCTTTTTGAGGCTTCTCACGGTTGCGATTAGCTGGCGCTTAAAGCATTCTTCTTCAAGGGATTCCTCTGGCACGATGAAATCTTTGTCGACGAGGCTTACAATGTCTTTGGAGAGTGGTATATAGTTACTATCCTCCGAGTCTTCGTGCCCAACCGGCTCGTCGGGGTCAACTTGCCCGTCCTCCCGATCATCCTATTCGGATGTTGGATCGATGTGGGCTTCTTAGTCTTCGGCGTTCTCCGGAGTATTATTGTCCCCAGTGCTAGTGTTGCTATCTTTTTCTCGACGCGATTTAGAGTGGCGCAACTGATGTCGGCGATTGGGTGGTATCTCAGGAGGTTTATCCTTGACTGGGTCCTTCTCACCATCGCCGTCGTCTTCTTTGGGTGTGTCCACCATGTACACGTCGTATGAGGAAGTGGACGTCCAACGTCCAGTGACCGGCGGGTTTTGGCCTTGCTCATCTCTGGCATTGTCGTCCATACCGTCGATGTCTTCGGAGGCGTAATCGAGCATGTCGGTTAGATCCTCGACAGTGGCTATAAAGTGGGTGGTGGGTGGGGCGGAAAATTCCCCGCTCTCAGCCCCTAGCATGGGCTAGGCATAGTTCGGCAGTGATTCTTCTGCAATGGCGAGGGATCGCATTAAGTCCAGGCCTCGTTTAAGAGCGAGGTTTTGGACGGGGAAGCGAGAGTCTATGGAGTTGGGTGAGGGAGTCCTGGACTACGGGATCCTCGGGCATCCGACCTGCTATCCATGGGCCGGACTTATGGGCTATGAAGACTGAAGACCATACTCGTGTCCGGATTGGACTTTCCTTGGCGTGGAAGGCAAGCTAGGCGGCCAGCTGTGAAGATTCCTTCTTATGTAACCGACTCCATGTAACCCTAGATCTCTTTGGTGTCTATATAAACCGGAGAGCATAGTCCGGATAGGACATATTCATTACCATATATTCATAGGCTAGGCTTTTAGGGTTTAGCCATTACGATCTCGTGGTAGATCAACTCTTGTAATACTCATATTCATCAAGATCAATCAAGCAGGAAGTAGGGTATTACCTCCATAGAGAGGGGCCGAACCTACGTAAACATTGTGTCCTCCGTCTCCTGTTACCATCGATCCTAGACGCACAGTTCGGGACCCCCTACCCGAGATCCACCGGTTTTGACACTTACATTGGTGCTTTCATTGAGAGTTCCACTGTGCGATCGTCAAAAGGTTTGATGGCCCCTTCAATCATCCATGATGATGCTGTCCAGGGAGAAACCTTTCTCCCCGGACATATCTTCGTGTTCGGCGACTTCATACTGCAGGCCAACTTGCTTGGCCATCTGGAGCAGATCGACAGCTACGCCCCTGGCCATCAGGTCAAATTCGGAAGCTTGAAATACGTTGCGGACATCCGTGGAGACTTGATCTTTGACGGATTCGAGACCGCGGCAATCGCTCCCCGCCGCCCAGATGGACACGGCTTAAACCTGTCATCGGGCCGCATCCAGGAAAGAGCTCCTGCAACAACTCTGGCCTTAGATTCGGAGCAGATCAAGTCCCCCGAAGATTGGAAGCTCAACCCCATCGCGGGGGCTACCGATTCCGCGGCGTTGGAGCCGCTCGCAGATTCCGCTGCGTACGTCATCTGCATCAACGGAACCCCGGACTCTTCTCCGTTGTCGGGTTCCGAACCCTGCGAGCCCGCGGATACCGAACTCGATCGGTTATCGATCTTCAAGTTCAGCACCGCAGATGTCTTCCAACACTCGCCCATCGGCGACCAACTAAACTCATTAAAAAACCTATACCTGGCAGATGGCTTGTCGTCGAACTACGTTCGGTTCGAACTTACGATGGATGATGGAAAAGTTTGCTTCCCACCCGCCACCCACTTTATAGCCACCGTCGAGGACCCAACCAACACGACTGACCCCCGCTCCGAATACATCACCGGTATGGACAACGATGAGGGGCAGGGCCAGAGCCTCCTACCCGCTAGACACGGGATGACCACTTCCTGGTATGACGTGTGTATGATAGACACACCCGACGACGCTCTCGACGATGATAAGGAGGATCCAGTCGCGAATAAACCTCTTGGTACACAGTCCGAACACCAGCGCCCACGGCACCGCTCCAAGCCACATCACCCAAGAGAAAACACTACTAGCACCAGAAAAGACAAAACCCCGGACAATGAAGACCCCGTTGAGGTAGAATCCGAACAGGAGGAACAGGAAAGTAGGCAAGACAGCCCTGATGAACAGGCCACATATGGTGACTCGGATGACATCAATTATCTCCCACCCTCTGAGCAAGAGGAGATCCTCGACAACGAGGATTTTATCGTGCCTAAGGAACCTCTCGAGTAGGAGCATTTCAAACGCCGGCTTATAGCCACTGCAAGGAGACTAAGGAAGAAGCAGCCGCAACTTCAAGCAAGCCAAGATTTGCTCAATGATAGATGGACCGAGGTCTTGGCCGCCGAGGAATACGGCCTTAGTAGCCCAGACAAAAGCCACCCAAAGGGTAGGTGGCTCCCTCAATACGATTGCAGGGTGCTGGAGCCCACACCACCATCGAACAATGCGGCGGGTGATACGTGTCCAACATATCTATAATTTTTGATTGCTCCATGCTATATTATCAACAGTTTTGAACAATATTGGGCTTTATTTTCCACTTTTATATTATTTTTGGGACTAACCTATTAACCGGAGGCCCAGTCCAGAATTGTTGTTTTTTGCCTATTTTAGAGTTTCGAAGAAACGGAATATCAAACGGAGTCCAAACGGAATGAAACCTTCGGGAACGTGATTTTCTCACCAAACGTGATCCAGGAGACTTGGACCCTAAGTCAACAAAGCTTCAAGGACGGCCCGAGGTAGGGGGGCGTGCCCACCCCCCAGGGCACGCCCTCCACCCTTGTGGGCCCCATGTTGCTCCACCGACGTACTTCTTCCTCCTATATATACCTACATACCCCCAAATGATCAGATACGGAGCCAAAAACCTAATTCCATCGCCGCAACCTTCTGTACCCACGAGATCCCATCTTGGGGCCTGTTCCAGAGCTCACGAGGGGGCATCCACCATGGAGGGCTTCTACATCATCACCATAGCCCCTCCGATGAAGTGTAAGTAGTTTACCTCAGACCTTCGGGTCCATAGTTAGTAGCTAGATGGCTTCTTCTCTCTTTTTGGATCTCGATACAATGTTCTCCCCCTCTCTCGTGGAGATCTATTCGATGTAATCTTCTTTTTGCGGTGTGTTTGTTGTGTCAGTGTACAAAAAGAGGGGTACACTTTTTGTACCCCTATAACTGTGCACGGGCAGTCTGGGCCGCGGGCACCACCGCACTGAGCAAGGCAAGGGAGGTGAGCCAAGGTAAGGCCGAGATCGAAAGGAGCAGAACGACGCCAAGACCAAGACCACAAAGAGCAAAGGGGACGAAGCAGACTCCTCCGGCAAGATCCTTGTCAGGGGCGGTTTTAGCAAGCCCGGCAAGACCCTTGCCGTGGCAGCTCGCCCCACACATACAGAGCGAGTCACCTTGAGTCCACTGCCCCTATGGGGCAAGGATTCGGGAGACATCCCCGTGGTGGCATGCAGATCTTTGTGAAGACATTCAAGATCAGATACACACTATAGAAGATGACGATACTTGGCAGGATCCCAGCCAAGGAGGACCACAAGGCCCCCGGCAAGAGCCTTGCCGGGGATGACAAAGAAGCGCCACGGCAAGACCCTTGCCGGGCCCCTGCAAGGCCCTTTGTCGAGGCTACTGGCGAGGCCCTCGCCAAGGACACCCGTAGGGCCACCATCGTGCCCACGCCAATCAAACCTCCACCACTGTTCGCATGCATTGCCGACCCAACCAGGTTGGGCAGGCACTGCGTGGCGGCAAGCAGATCTTCGTGGAGACCCACCACCGTACACCTCACCGCTGCTCGCCTACATGGCACCACGGGCACCGCTGGCCAGGGCGCGTGTCGACATGAAAAGGAGCAGCGACGGACGAGACGGGGCTCTCCCCCGTCCCCGATAAAGCAAGGACACCTAAGCAAGACGCATTTAAGGCGCCTTGTCATGTAATGCGAGGGATAAACTCGCATCCTTTCCCTTTCCGCCTCTGTGTGCCACTGTGGCAACCCCTTTCCCTATAAAAGGAGGCCCAAGGCGACCAGGAGGAGGATTCGGCTTTTTGGAGCTCCTCACGCCCCATTGCTAGTTCAAGAACACAGATAAACAAACCACCAAAGCAGGAGTAGGGTTTTATGCATCCTCGCGGCCCAAACCTGTATAAAGAACCCGTGTGCTATCTGTTTGATCCGCTCTTCTCACGACCCCGCGCCCCACAACCGTAGTAGGGATTCTTGTGATCCCATAGGTGTCGTCCTCACACCGACATCTTTGGCGGCGCTGTAGGGGGCACCGATTGTGAGAATCAGCTTTAGCAAGTTAGCGGCGCTCCTTCATCTTCTTGACCCATGAAGAAGAAAGGAGGCGGAAGATCGACACTCGGCGATCGCAAACAGAAGCTAAGTTGCACTGAACCCTTATTTGTGCTACCCTTCTTATTTGAGGTTATTCCCCCCCGGAGATGTCACGCCTTTGTATGAGAAACCTGCACGTCAGGGGGCTCTCCCACGATCGGCAACGCCCTTGCCCTGCTTTCGAGTCCGCTCAACAGCTCAAGCTGCCGCCGAGAATGGCAGAGTAACCTTCGCGATCAACAACGCCCTTGATTCTCGACTCGAGTCAAGCTCGACAGCCGAGCGGCCGCGTCGAACGAAAAGGTGGCTCGTCCGCAAAGACGCTGCGTGCCGGCAGGCCTTGGGGATCCGTCCCCCAAACACCGCTAGGGGCTTCCGCGCCGGCGAGCCTACCTGATCGACGTAGGGCACGCATACAAAGAGGAATTGAACGGGGAAATAACATGCATGAAAATTAAGAGTACTTCAAAGTTATATTACATCACGTCATAGCTGCGGTTCTAACTAAAGATAAAATTTGTCTTGGTCGGGTACCCGCTTGGCGGCGAAGAAGAACGGGATGCCTAATCCCGCGCTGGCCTTCCACCCTCTTGATTTAAATCGATGCGGTTGGTGATGGGCTTGATGCACTCCTTGAGCACCGTGAGGTCAACACCCTCCGCAAGCTCTTCATCGAGGCCGCGAAGTCAAGGTCGGGATTCCAAAGGCGCCATCTTGGTGAGGACCTTGGTCACAACCCTCCGGCAAAGTCACCGGGCCTCCTCGGCCAGCGTGGCCGTCCTGTTGGAGTGAAGATAGGCCAAGGCTCCGAGGACGCCCTCGAAGAACTGGGTTAGCTTGGCATTGACGGTCCCGCTGCACTCGGGGGCGTACCTCACGTTTGGCATCCCCATGATGGCCAATTGCGAGGTGACCCTGCCGGCAACGACCTCCAGATGGTTGATCCACCTGTTCTCACCCACCACATATTCCTGGTGGGAGGCGGCCTCGTTTGCCCGCAGCTGCTTCTCCTCCTCGAGGCTCCCCGGTCAAGGTCTCCTCCCGAGCCCTGCTCTCCGACAGCATCTTCTCGAGACCCTCCAGCTTCAGCTTGAGGTCTCTGATGGAGTTCTGCATGTCGGAGAGCTCCCCAGTCCTGCTGATGACTGCTCCTTTCGCCTCTACCAAGGTGTGGTTGAGCGTGTTCTTCTCGCCGGACAGCTTGAGGGCCTGCTCCTTCAGCTCGTCCCGCTCCGCTTCCAGCTCCTTGACCTTGCCGGCATGGGCCAGAGCTTGGGCATCGAGTGCCTCTTTGCGCCTCTGCTCTAGCTCGCGAGTCCGTCGCGTGACAAGGGCCCTGAGCTCCTCATCCTTGCCGCGGAGCGTTGCGATAAGCCTCGCTTCACGCGCGGAGAGGTCCTCTTCCTGGGAATCCAAGGCGGCCCGATGCTGGTTCCGGGCGGCTTCGGCTGCGGCAGCCAAGTTCGCCGCCTCTTCCTGGGCCTTCTCGATGTCGGCCATTTTCATGGTGAGCTCCACATCGCGCTTGGCCACCTCCTCCTGAAAGGCCCTCTGCTCCTCGCGAGTCTGGTGGAACCAGGTCTGCGTCTCAGCGACGGGCGCCTTGAAGTCCACATCCGCGTTGTCCACCGTTGCCATCCTGGACTTGACCTTGTCCAGGCGGGCACGATAGAGTGCTTGGAGCTTCCGGAAATCGGCCCCCATGGCGCGGAAAAGCTGCTCTTCTGGAGAACTGTCGCCGCCAACGCCCAGCTCATCAACCACCTCAAGCCCGGTGGCGGCAAGCACCTCGCCGTCAAAGGCCTCCCCTTCGGCGGGCGCTCGGCTTGACGCCCCTGGAAGATGGACGAAAAGATCGTCGCCCACCTTCAAATATCTGCCAGGGCCCAAGGTTGAGGAGGAGGAAGGCTGGTCACCCGCCACCTCTTCCTCGGCGGAGGCCTTGCCGGCCTCACCGGCATATCCACCGCCGGCGCCCTCGGCAGAAGCCTCGCCGGTCGCCTTAGCGGTCCCCGCAGTGGCGTCCTCGGTGGCACCCTTGGCGGCTTCGTCAGCGGCGGCCTCATCAGCATCTTTGGCGGCCTCCTCGGCGGCAATCCTGCTAGCCTCCGCCACGGCCTCCTCAGCAATGTCTCCAACAACATTGTCCACGTCATCCATGTCTGTTGAAGGAGGGCCTGGGCAGCAATGGGAGCAATGAAGCCAAGAAAAGAATAAGGGAAAAACAGAGACGAAGGACAGGCGACTCACCAGTGCCAGGCTGTGAAGCAGAAGTCCCCTCTCCGCCAGCATTTGGCGCCGTGGCAGAGTCACCAGCGCCCAAGTTCCCCTCTTCCTTCATGGGTGCGGGCTCCGTGCCTGATGCCCTTGCCGGGGACGCCCCCCGCGGCGGCGTAGTCGATGGGGGTGGTGTGTTAGGAGTAGCCCCCTGTGGCTCCTCCTGCTACCGCTCCCCTCCCGCGAACCCGGCAAGGTCAGCATCATGGCATCAAGCGTCTGCCACATGTCGAGTAAGGAGAGGGTGACGAACTTACGCTGGGGGCTGCGCCGGGGGCTGCTGTCCGGGCTGCTCAGCACCACCAGTGGTGTCTCTGAAGCCCCAGCCAGGGACTGGTTGCTCGCCAAGGTCCTTGCCCTCTTCGCCCTCTGGGCCAACGTCTTTGTCTCTCTGCAAAAGCAAAAATGGATCAAGACAAGCGACCCGATTCGGGGAGGTAGGAATGACAATAAGGAACGGAGTACTTACTCGTCATCCGTCTCCTCCTCTTCCACCAGTTTCCTTTTCCTCTCCGGGCTGAGAGGCCCGAGATCAAAAGGAAGCTCCACATTATCATCCGAGTCGATGCCTGCCGGAGGAGGCGAGGAAGGCGGCGGGGTTTGTGCGCGCCCGGATGAGGAAGGGGCTGTCACCTTCTTCTTCTTAGCGGCCTTCGTCAGCCCCTTCGCTGTCGTGGCCCTCGTGTGGCGCCCGGACCCCTCCAGGGTCAATTGAGGCTGCGTAGCCCTGCCGGGCCGGACTGGCTCGCCGGAGCCAGCCCGCCATAGGACTCGCCATCTTCCCCTGGTTGGCATCGAGCCCGCTGCCACGTCCTCCTCCTCTGACGACTCGTCGGCCGCGTCCTCGACAAGCGGAGCTCCAGCGTCGGCGCTGCTGACCTCCCCGGTGGCTGCCGCCCATAGGGTGAACTTCTCCTCCTTCGCAGCCGTCGCGGCCTTGTCCTCCACGCCCCCGGCGCTGCTGCCTCCGCGGGCAAGCTGTGCCTCCCTCGCCACGGTGGCGATGTAGTCCAGCTCCGCCTGGGTGGTGTCCATGACAAGCCGCCGCTCGGCGTCAGCATTGACGTATACCTCAGTCAAGGAGTCGAAGAATTGCTGCACATCTGAGTCCGTCGGCTCCTTCCAGCTCGGGATAGGGCCGTGCGCATTGCAGTCCGGCATCATAGCAATGATCTCGGGCCAGCTTGAGTTATTGCACAACGGGACCACCCCCGCTGGCAACTGGAAGAACGACCCCTTGACGGCCTTGCCGACCTTTGCGGCAGCCCTCGCGGCCTTGCCGGTCCGTTCAACCTCGCCGCCGCAACCCACACCAAGCTGGAAAAGCCACGATGAAGTGGGCATGCGCCATCACCGTGAAATTGTGATCGAGGCCGTATGAGCCGCATAATGTCACCGGTTCGTAAAAAGCCAGGCTGGCCTCCCCTTATTATGCAACGGGGCGATCCGGCGGCGAATGAAGTCCACCCTGATCATCTCCAGGGTGAGCCCAGCCCGGGTCAGCCGGAGGATCCTGGTGGTGGTGATAGTAAGCCTCTCGTCGGCAGCATCGACATCACCCCAAGCGCATGAGAACCACGTGGCAGGCATGCGGGACCGAGGCGACCGGTGAGGCGACCTCTCCCCACCCCGGTCGTGGGGAGTGGACGCCTTGAAGACCACGCCTCGGCCCCGTTTAGTAAATGGGCCGCGCCTCCACGCCTCCCTCCGTTTATGGGGAAGTCGCGAACCGCCCCCTTTTACTATGGTGTGACACATGCGCGCAGAGCTTAGCCCCACGCATGCCGCCCCACGCACGCCTCCCCACGCGCGGGAGGCATGGGAAGCGTAGCGCGTGAAGAGACTTACCACGGTAATAACCACCCCGCCTGCCCGCGCACCGTCTTTGGGCCTAGCCCAACGACGCGATTGCGCTTACGTATGGCCTAGGCCCGGGGGCTCCTGTCAGTGTACAAAAAGATGGGTACACTTTTTATACCCCTATAACTGTGCAAGGGCACTGAGCATGGGCACTACCAAGACCGAAAGCAAGGCAAGGGAGGTGAGCCAAGGTAAGACCAAAGCTCGAAAGGAGCAGAACGACGCCAAGACCAAGACCACAAAGAGCAAAGGGGACGAAGCGGACTCCCCCGGCAAGATCCTTGCCGGGGGCGGTTTTAGCAAGCCCGACAAGACCCTTGCCGTGGCAGCTCGCCCCACATCTACGGAGCGAGTCACCCTTGAGTCCGCTGCCCCTATGGGGCAAGGATTCGGGAGACATCCCCGTGGTGGCATGCAGATCTTTGTGAAGACATTCAAGATCAGATACACACTATAGACGATGACGATCCTTGGCGGGATCCCAGCCAAGGAGGACCACAAGGCCCATAGCAAGAGCCTTGCCGGGGATGACAGCAGGCGCCACGGCAAGACCCTTGCCCGGGCCCCAGCAAGGCCCTTGCCAAGGCTACGGCGAGGCCCTCGCCAAGGACACCCGTAGGGCCACCATCAGGCCCACGCCAATCAAACCTCCACCACCGTTCGCATGCAGCTGCCGACCCAACCAGTTGGGCAGGCACCTGCGTGGCGGCAAGCGGATCTTCGTGGAGACCCACCACTGTGCCACCTCAGCTGCCTGCCTGCCTACATGGCACCACGGGCACCGCTGGCTAGGGCGCGTGTCGACACGAAAGGGAGCGGCGACAGACGAGACGGGGCTCTCCCCCGTCCCCGATAAAGCAAGGACATCAAGCAAAGGCATTTAAGGCGCCTTGTCATGTAATGCGAGGGATAAACTATCATCAGAGCCTTTCCACCTCCTGTGTGCCACTGTGGCAACCCCTTTCCCTATAAAAGGAGGCCCAAGGCGACCAGGAGGAGGATTCGGCTTTTTGGAGCTCCTCACGCCCCATTGCTAGTTCAAGAACATAGATAAACAAACCACCAAAGCAGGAGTAGGGTTTACGCATCCTCGCGGCCCGAACCTGGATAAAGAACCCGTGTGCTATCTGTTTGATCCGCTCTTCTCACGACCCCGCGCCCCGCAACCGTAGTAGGGATTCTTGTGATCCCATAGGTGTCGTCCTCACACCGACAGTTGAGACCGATGAATTGTGGGTTTATGATCAAGATTATCTATGAACAATATTTGAATCTTCTCTAAATTCTTTTATGTATGATTGGTTATCTTTGCAAGTCTCTTCGAATTATCAGTGCATAGATAATCTTGATCATAAACCCACAATTCATCGGTCTCAACAAACACACCGCAAAAAGAAGATTACATCAAATAGATCTCCACGAGAGAAGGGGACAACATTGTATTGAGATCCAAAAAGAGAGAAGATGCCATCTAGCTACTAACTATGGAGCCGAAGGTCTGAAGTAAACTACTCACACTTCATCAGAGAGGCTATGGTGTTGATGTAGAAGCCCTCCGTGATGGATACCCCCTCCGGAGGAGCTCCGGAACAGGCCCCAAGATGGCATCTCGTGGGTACAGAAGGTTGCGGCGGTGGAATTAGTTTTTTTGGCTCCGTATCTGATCGTTGGGGGTACGTAGGTGTATATAGGAGGAAGGAGTACGTCGGTGGAGCAACAGGGGGCCCACGAGGGTGGAGGGCGCGCCCTGGGGGGTGGGCACGCCCCCTACCTCGTGGCCTCCTCTTTTGTTTCTTGACGTAGGGTCCAAGTCTCCCGAATCATAATCTTCCTAAAAATCACGTTCCCGAAGGTTTCATTCCGTTTGGACTCCGTTTGATATTCCTTTTTTGCGAAACTCTGAAATAGGCAAAAAACAGCAATTCTGGGCTGGGCCTCCGGTTAATAGGTTAGTCCAAAAAATAATATAAAAGTGAATAATAAAGCCCAATAATGTCCAAAACAGTAGATAATATAGCATGGAGAAATCAAAAATTATAGATACGTTGGAGACGTATCATCAACCACTTGACGACTTATTCAATTCTTTAGTGATTCTCCGTGTCACACGAGGGATCTTTTTTAGATCAACATATGTAAGGCACTATGCGCCGTATACATACCAGGGGCTATCTCGTAGCCCCACCATAAAACTCCTATGGTTAAGTGAAAGTGTTAACGCCCTATAGTCTGATTGCCTGGTTCACGGCATTATCACCTCCTTTATGGACCAAGACGTTGGATAAAGAGTGATCTAATGCTTTTTCGAACACCCCCGTACTTCCTACGAGGGGGCTGAAGCCGACGACTGGAAAACTTTCAGATTATACTAAAACAGCCACAGAGGAGGAATTCAAGCTTTTGAGCAAAATATAAATAGATTAACTATAAAGTTGTCTGTTACATCATTATATAAATCACTCGAACAATTATATCTTTCGAGCATTGACCCTCTATTAAGCGGGCGACATCTAAGACATCTTCAAAATAGTGCTCCGGCTCATTACGGTCCTGGCCCTTGGGGGGACTCCTTGCCGCAACATCAATGGCCTTCATCTTTCCCCAAAATGTTTTGACTCGGGCAAAGGCCATCCGTGCACCCTCAATGCTGGCCGACCGCTTCACAGCGTCGATATGTGGCACCGTGTCAACAAGCCGCCGCACCAGGCCAAAATAACTACTTGGAATAGGCTCACTTGGCCACAACCGGATTATGAAATTCTTCATGGCCTCGCCAGATATCCTATGAAGCTCGGCCCACTGGGACATCTGTTCATTAAGCAACAAAGGGCGCTTTGACGCGCCGAACTGTGACCAGAAAAGCTTCTCCGTTGCATTCCCCTCTTGTGCGTGGTAAAATTGCACCACATCGGAAGCACTCCTCGGCAAGTCCAAAAATTCAGCTGGAGAACGCCAGACCTAGTTCAGCAGAGCATAGTCTGGATCGCCAAACTTGGTCTGAAGTAAAAAGGGCTTACCTCCCGCTATCTCCTTAGCCTGCCGAATCTCTTCACGAGCTGCCCTGGATTCAGACCGAGCTTCACTCGCCTCTCGTACGGCCTTATCAAGCTCAGCCATTTTGGCTTTATTCTCCTTCTCAAGGAAGTCATAGCGGCTGTAAGTATTCTTCAATTCAAGTACCAGTGCGGATATCTTTTCCTCACTTTGGCGCCGAGCTGCTTGTTCGGCTCTTAGATCCACCGATGCCTTCTCGGCAGTCGCATCACTACGCCGGGCCTGCTCCTTGGCCCGGGCTAGCTCCGCCCGAAGAGTTTCAACGACGGCAGCACCATCTGCAATCATGCACATTTCATATAAACCCTTTTCGGCGTCAGGCCTAAATTACAAGCACATTGGTGTAAGGACTGCTCGACATATATACCTTGCGAAGTCGTCAAGACGCTCGTTGATCAATGCAATGTCATCTTCCGCAATATCCGACTTTTCGCGATTCGGCCTCTTCCGTATTTCTGGTAGCCGCAGGAGGGGAGGCAACCTGTACTCCAAGTTAAATCAAGGTTAACAACTGAGCATATCTTTTTGATCCTCCGATCGCCTCCGTCGGAAGGCAATCCAAGTCTCAGGGGCTACGACATATACAACAGGTGCATTCTGTCAATATTATTCAATTGGCAAAAGTACATCACAAACCTCAAAACCCCTTAGGAGGCTCGTGAAGGCCTCGTTCAACCCGCTCTTTGCGGATAGAACCTTTTCAACCACCGTAACCATCAAGGCACGGTGTTCCTCCGATATGGACACTCGTCGCAGCATGTCCGTCAGCATATCCGGCACTTCTGAGTGTTCGGAAGCCGCCGCCGGTACGGTATTCCTTTGAAGGAATCTGCCCACTCGCCCCAGGATCGTCTCCGTCTCTAAATCGGATAGGGTGGGGCCGCCATGCTTGATTCCCGAACCCTGAGGGACAGAGGCACCACCTTCGGGTAATGCCCTCTTCATTTCCTGCACTGCTTGTTGACTGGGAGGAGCCCCCCGGGACGATACCTCAGAATTATCCGCCCTATTGGGCGAGGGGGCCGGGGAGGGCGTATCACTCTCCATCATCTCAGGAAGAAGGTCTCCCGAAGAGGAGGACGATTGGGAAACACCAGGCGTTAACCTGCGAGGACATACATATGTCGAAGGATTACTTCAGTAATAAGAAAGGAAGGGGGTATGATAAAAGTACCCTGCTGCACTTACGGTTTGGCCAAAGGTTTATCCTCATCACAAAGCTCCACGTCAACATCGCTTGCCCGTCCCAAGCCGCCCGTCGATGGCGTTTTCCCTTTCTTGGAAGGTTTCCCCTCCTGACCTTTAGAAGCAACCCTCTTCCTACCAGGGCGGGCTTCCTCTGCACCTTTGCCCTCCTCCGCAGACACCTGGTACGGTGTCGGAGTCAGCATCCTTCTTAGTAGGGCATTCATAGAGTCTTCGGGAAGGGGCGCCGAACACCAGATCAACACCGCTTTCTTTATCCAGTCCTGTGAAGGGACGGGTTGTTCAATATCTTACCAAGAGATACTCGAATGAAGGGTGTGCGGAGATCGAATACTCACCGTGGTGTCCGGATGATTGCAGTCGAGGCCAACATCTTCGGTGGTGTCCGACTATTGCTCTCGTTCCCCGAAATATAATTTCCACATTCCCTCGTGCGTAGTGCCGAGGAAGTGCTGAAGAGTCCGCCGTCCTTCCGGATTAAACTCCCACATATGGAGAGGCCGCCACTGACATGGCAGGGTCCAGCGGACTAGCATTACTTGAACGACATTCACAAGACCGATACCCTTCTCAGTAAGGATTTGGATGCGACCTTGCAGAGTCTGCACTTCATTGACGAATCCCCAGTCCAGTCCCTTATTGATCCATGAAGCAAGCTGAACTGGAGGGCCGGGTCGGAATGCAGGCGTAGCTGCCCACTTGGAGCCCCGCGGCTCATCGATATAAAACCACCCCTGCTGCCATAGGTCGGAAGACTTGGCAAAAGATCCTTCAAACCAAACCGTGCTGGCAAGCTTGCCTATTGTAACGCTTCCACACTCTCCCTGCTCCTCCTCTGTCACCTGCGGCCTCTCGTCAAAGGTCCTGAGCCACAAACCAAAGTGCGGAGGAGTCCGAAGGAAGGCCTCGCATGTGACGATAAATGTCGAGATGAGGAGAATAGAGTCCGGGGTCAGACCGTGAAAGTCTAGCCCATAGTAAAACATGAGCCCCGAACGAAGGGGTTAAGCGCGAACCCTAACCCATGGAGGAAGTGGGACACAAACACTACCCTCTCGCCGGATTTGGGGGCAGGAATAACCTGCCCCTGTGCAGGAAGCCGATGGAGGATTTCCGGGGTCAGATACCTCGCTGCGCGGAGCTTCGTAATATCCTCCTTTGTGACAGAAGAAGCCACCCACCGGCCTGGACGGCTGGATCCGGACATGATTGGGGCTGGTGGCGATGGGAACCCGAGGGTTGGAACTCAGGGTGGCTAGGGTTGAGGAAGAAGCGAGCGCAAAGGAAGAAGACGAGTGTGAGACCCTATATAAAGACCCCAAGTACTAGGCGTATCCACCCGGGTCTTGAAACTTACCAATCTCCAGAGAGTTGTACCCGGGGGATGGTTGGGTTACCCAGACCTACATTATAGAAAATCCCGTGAATAAGGGTACATGATCTCTGCCTTGGCAAGACAAGCCAATAACACCGAGTCCCGAGACGTGGGGTGACGCGCCAGCCAATGGTTGGAAATAATGACCAGGCAGGCGTGATATCATAAACGGTTGCCAATAAATTAGGCTCGTATATTTTCTGCAACTATACATACAGGTCCGGATATATCTACTACCTCCGAAGACTATCTTGGAGTTCGGAGAAAGGGGAACCCGTCTTGCAATGCCGAAGACAATCTGCGCGCCGGACTCCTCGTCATTGAAGCCAGGTTCAGGGGCTACCGAGGGAGTCCTGGACTACGGGGTCCTCGGGCGTCTGACCTGCTATCCATGGGCCGAACTGATGGGCTGTGAAGACCGAAGACCATACTCGCGTCCGGATTGGACTTTCCTTGGCGTGGAAGGCAAGCTAGGCGACCAGCTGTGGAGATTCCTTCTTATGTAACCGACTCCATGTAACCCTAGATCTCTCCGGTGTCTATATAAACCGGAGAGCATAGTCCGGATAGGACACATTCATTGCCATATTTTCATAGGCTAGGCTTTTAGGGTTTAGCCATTACGATCTCGTGGTAGATCAACTCTTGTAATACTCATATTCATCAAGATCAATCAAGCAGGAAGTAGGGTATTACCTCCATAGAGAGGGACCGAACCTGGGTAAACATTGTGTCCCCCGTCTCCTTACCATCGATCCTAGACGCACAGGTCGGGACCCCCTACCCGATATCCGCCGGTTTTGACACCGACATTGGGCGGGACAGAAGTTTCCTGGCCGAGCTCACATGATGCGGACCTCGAGAGTTCGGAGCGGGTGTCCGGAGGCGAGTCCGGCTTCATGATGATAGAGGGAGCCTGGCGTAACAGCGGGCAAGCCGGTGACGTGACCCCCTCCAGCTCTCCGATGACAAGCTCTATAACTGTAGAGACTCCGACAGGCTTTAAACTCCCGTCTTCGGACCTGGTGATGTGCTCCGGATCTAAAGCCAGAGCGGTGGTTGGGGCCGCGAACCCTTGGAAGATCAAGTCTCCTCGGATATCAGCGACATAGTTTAGATTTCCAAAACTGATCTGATGACCAGGAGCGTAGCTGTCGATCTGCTCCAGATGGCCAATCGAGTTGGCCCACAGTGCGAAGCCGCCGAATACGAAAATTTGGCCAGGGAGAAAAGTCTCCTTCACGGCGGCATTGTTGTAGATGATTGATGGAGCCATCGAGCCTTCTAACGACGGCACAGTGGAACTCTCAATGGAAGCACCAATGTTAGTGTCAAAACCGGTAGATGTCGGGTAGGGGTCCCGAATCGCAAGGCCCGAGGATCAAAGGTAACAGGAGACGGGGACACGATGTTTACCTGTGTTCGAAAGCGCCTTAATGGAGGTAGTACCCTACTTCCTGCTTGATTCATCTTGATGAGAATAGGGGTTACAAGAGTTGATCTACCTCGAGATCGTAATGGCTATACCCTAGATGTCTAGCCTGTATGATTTTTTTGTGATTGCCTCTACGGACTAAACCCTCCAGTTTATATAGACACCGGAGGAGCCTAGGGTTGTATAGAGTCGGTTTACAGAGAAAGGAATCTTCATATCCGAATGCCAGGCTTGCCTTCCACACAAAGGAGAGTCCCATCCGGACACGGGGGAAAGCCCTCTATCTTGTATCTTCATGGCCCACCAGTCCGGCGCATGTCACATAGCCGGGATGCCTGGGGACCCTCTAATCCAGGACTCCCTCAACTACTACTTGTGTTATCCTGCAATTCTCACAAACACATTAGTCCCTCAACCAAGTTTGTCGTCGATACTCCAAAACCAACTAGGGGTGGCACTAGATGCACTTACAATCTCCCCCTTTTTGGTGATTGGTGACAAACTGGTTGAAGTTTTCAACGGGGATAAAATTATGTGAAAGTTAAGGATTAAGGCATTGTCTTCATAAGTAGCAAAAGGCTCCCCTTGAAGATGTGCATATAAGTAGTTTGCTTTTGAATGCAAATGCACATGGTAGGTTTTAATTTGTGGAGATCCTCTTCAACTTATGAAGACAATTCATCATGCATATAAAGTGATAACAAAGATAATGACATGCATAATGAAAAACGGCACCAAGGAATGGCTTCATGCGGGATTTATCATCGCATCACAAAGTGGCAGGAAAAACGACGTAGCAGACGACCATCGAGTTTAAGTGTTACAACCCAAAAACCAAATTGCTCAAAAGACGAGAGTTGTAACAACTTAGCAAAAATTAAAGCAACCACCCATAATGACCCGCTTGAAGACTGTCAACTCATATGCTTCTGCCCCTTTTGTCAGAAATGACCAAAAAGGTTCGAAGACATAGAGTATCTACTCGTTCCCAGATGGAGTAGATGATGGAGCAGGGTCGATGTTGGAGTTTGGTGGTGCAGACGGGCCTGATGCAGTGTCGTGGTGTAGTGCAGCCAAGATTGGTGAAGTGGTGTCGTCCTCTTCATCGATGACTCTCGCAACAACAGTTGCAGCCGAAGATGAATGCTCAGAATCTTCAATGGAGGGAGTACGACACTAGCTTGCATTTGGAGGAGGCCTAGAGTCAAACTTGAATTGCTCTGTGAAGCCATCTACACGCAGATCATCTTCAGAACATAGCAGTGTAAGGCTCTTTTAGGACTTCCTACAGGCTTCATGGGCTACAAATGTATTCTTGGCGGCCAAGTTACGGATGCGGTTGACATCCACCAAGGGGCTCTGCATCTGGCGCTTCAGCCAGTCATGATGCTTATCCTGCTTCTGATGCAATGCCACAAGAAGCTCTCGGTCATTGAGTACATGAGAATGCTTCCGAGGCCTTTGGGAAATTGTACTTGAAGTGGCTTCAATGTTAGCACGGTGTGGCACTCTCATGTTTCCAGCCAGAGGACAAGCAGGTGTTGCAGCATTGGAACAAGAATTCCTTAGATTGGTTGTGTGAAACTTTGATGTTCAGCATTCTGAAGATGTAGGGGCTTCTTGGTAGGCTCGGGGTAGATGGCTTCAATAGACAGATCAACCTCAGGCAGAAAAACAATGTCGTTGCACGCTGAGGGCTGATAGTCTATAGTGGAATGAAGCTTAATCAGACACATCACCCATGGAGCATAGAACTTCAGGCCAAACAGATCAATCCCAGAATCAGCAAGTTGTCTGATGAGGAAATCCTGGGTGTTGAATCTGATGCCATTGATGATATAGAATACCAAAGTCTTCATGGCTCCTTTAAGTTTAGCTTCAGAAGAATGTCCCTTGATTGGCCATAGAGTATGCCTCAGGATATGGTATACTATGCGTGGCAAGTACTCGAGGTCCTTCACAAAAAACTCCTTTGGGTATTCAAAGATCTTGAGGCAACGGCTTCATCATGCTAAGCATCTGCTCATGTTTGGTTCAGGCCTCTGAAAAATGCTCTGCAGCTCATCTCTATGAAGCTGACAACCAGGTTCATATAATTCACATGGAGTGGGCAGGGAAGTAAGCTCGATGATGTCTTGAGCTTTGGCTATGTGATGCACATCACCTGTCATCCACTCAAGGATCCATTTCTTTGGATCCCTATTGTAGCGTAGAACTGCAGCAGAGCTCTTCATTCCAGTGTTCTTTGTCAGTCACGAAAGGCAGAAGACCAACAACCCTAAAGCAGTCAAGAGCTTCTTCAAGACAAGGCAACCCAGCTATAGCTTCACAATCCAAACGCATGTGTGGAAAGATCTGCTCTTGGTTGTAGAGGATGTGTAACATCCCAAATTTTCAATTTGGAATGTTATACATAGGTCATTATATGCATATCATATTTTATTTGCATTTTGGTTTTGATACTAAAAATCCTAAGCAACTCAAGGACCCACAGAGATATTTGGGGATTTTATTATTTTCATATTTGAATTTTTCTCAAATATTGAAAAGAGGATCATTTTGGTTTTAATATTTTCCTCTCCGAAATATTTCAAATATAAAAATAAAAGAGAGTAGATAATACGGCTTCACCAAAATAACAGAAATATAGGAGGAAAAATGTTAAAACCAAATAAATAATTTATTTGGATTATATTTGTTATTTTACTTGAATTAGAAAAATATGCATTTTTCAAAATTGCATTTTTAGGCCAGAAAAATGTTCACTTTGTTCTAAATATTTTATTTAGACGGTGAATTTTTTTCTAGCATTTAAAAAAATTATATTTATTTAGGATTTTTTTCCTTTCGGCGGAATTTATTTTATTGAAAAAAAGTTTCCTGGACCGCACTGGGATGAAGGCCCAGTAGGCCACCGCCGCCTTTCCTCGTCGAGGCAGTGCCTGGCGGACTCCGCTTCGAGTCGGCTCCGAGCCACCCGTCGCCCCCCCCAAGCCACCACCACGGGCCTTTAAAACCCGAGCCGCCGCCGCCTCGTCCCCACACCACCACCACCACTCATTGGCGCCCAGGCCTTGGGCCGCCGCTCACGCTGGCCACAATCACGCCTCTGGCCGATCTCGCCACCTCATGAAACCACCCGCTGCAGCCGTCCGCCTGGTTTTTTGGTTTAGGTATAAACCGTTCGTTTTTTTATAAACCCTAGATCGATTTTTTTATTTTATTAGATCGGTTCGGTTTTCTTCGGTTAGTTCTAATTTACGAACGTTTGTTCGTTAGTTAGTTTTAACAAACAAATTCGTTCGTTTGCCTCTGTTAGCGGACGCTCACGCCGTAGTCTTTCTCTTTTTATTTTAATTTTTTCGCCAGGGACCTATCTGTGATTATTTTTATCACAAATTAGCCCTTGATCTTCAAACCCTCGCAACTTTTCAACCGTTCGTCCAAATCCAGTGAAACCAACGCCGAAATCTTCGTCTCGAACCCCTCTTTATGGTTAATCAACTTGAACATGGTTTTGACAATTTAAAATTTAGTTTCAAGCAGATTTGATGTCGAAGTTCTTTTGATCGTAGTTTCAGTTTCGTAGCTCCGATTTGATTGATTCTTTTTGCAAATCGAAGTTCTTCAGTTGAACTTTCAGTGTGGACTTGCCCATCTGAGTTTTACCCTTGCATATATGCTTGATTGCTTATATATGCTATTATTTGTGTGCGATAGAATTCCTGGAGTGCGAAGCGTGCTACTACGAGTCTCTAGGGTTTGTAGATCGTCGGCAAGGCAAGTAACACATTGATCATACCCCTTTATTACCCAGTTTTTATGCATTAGTTACAATCCTCAAACACTGCATGATTAGGATGTGATTTTAACTTGTGGATATTGGGAAGTAGATGATGAGGTAGATCCTATTGCCCTTTTATTATCAAACCCTTGGGAGTTAGTTCTATGTTATGCTTATACTGCTATGCTATGCTCGTAGACGTGGTTTGTTTCGACTGATCCATGACAGATGTGAGATTGTTAATTAATAATTAACTTAAGGTGGCTACTTAAATACACATCTGGGTGGATTGGTTGTGGGCACCTGGGGATATAACAGTGTTGTCCTTTGGTTCACCACCCAGGCTCAAAGGGATCGTAAGATTATTCATGCTAGAAACTTCCGTGTGCAGCCACAAGCAATTATGGGCTCTAGCATAGTTGAGTATGTTGCATGACCTCTTTCAGTGGTAGGCTAGTAGATGTAGGGTGAAAGTAGGTATAACTATCTACCCATAGTAAAGAGTTAATGTTTCTGAAAGACTGTGTCTCGGTCATTCGTTTCTCAAACACCATGTAGTGCGAGAAATCCAACGGAGGAGATTGAGTCTTGTGGGGAAAAGTGCGCAAACCTCTGCAGAGTGTACAAACTAATCATGATTAGCCGTGTCCCCGGTTATGGACATCTTGAGTATCTGGTTCTTGGATTAGCATGTTGATCTCATCACTCTAAATTAATTTGTTGGGATTATTAACTACTTTTTAATTGGGATTGAGATGGGGTTACCATTCTCAATGTTTATCAAGTACCATGATAGTTCAATAAAGTATATTCGTTTGTTGTAGGGAGAAATTGGCTTTTCGCAAAAACATCATAACCATAGAGCCTCCACCAGCCATATATGCATGTAGTGATACTCTTTATCTTGTTCATTGCTCTACTGTGTTATATTGCTAGCATATTCCATGTGCTGACCCGTTTCAGGCTGCAACGTATCATGTTGCAAACTTTCCAGACGAAGAGTAAGGTGCGCTAGGTCGTTGTCGTGCACTCAGCTATGCCGTTGGAGTTGATGGACTCACTTTATCTTCCAAGCCTTCAGCTATTATCGTATTTAGATGGCCTTAAGCCATATTATTGTAATAAGTTCTCTTTTGAGACATTCGATGTAATAAGTGTGTGATTGCACTCTGTTATAAATCCTTCAAGTACTGTGTGTGTCAGCATTACCGGTCCAGGGATGACACTTATACATAGAGATTTGACCGTTTGAGGTTGGATCGCTACAAGATGGTATCAGAGCACATGCTGATTGTAGGACACGACCACTAAGATAAGCCATAGGTCACTCTTCTCTACTCATTTTTAACTCCTCTACATTTTCCACTCTATAGGATGACGGACTCAATGAACAAGTTTGCACAACCGGATGAAGACAAACCTTTTGGACGACACTTGAAGGAAGTCACTAGTTACCTGAATATCGGAATACCAAGCTTCACCGAGACCTACACTGCCACTTTACCAGAAGAGGAGCGTTGGATGATTCGAGTTTATGTTCCAGGAAGGACATTCACGCCAGTTACTGAACCCATAGAGTTTTCCTTTGATGCACCAACCTGGAGTCTAGGTAAGAGCATGGCAGCCCACATCACCATGGGACGCATCGGCGAAGTTTATCACAAGGATCTTAAGGACACCATCTACCAGATATGTGGGCGCCGAGATGAGAAATGGGAGAAGATCAGCACCAGGAGGGACATGTCCATTGCAGCTTTCATCCAGGAGTTAAACCAGCAC
Organism: Aegilops bicornis; assembly: GCA_021605145.1. NCBI lineage: Eukaryota > Viridiplantae > Streptophyta > Magnoliopsida > Poales > Poaceae > Aegilops > Aegilops bicornis. Next base: position 608,478,839 of record CM038670.1, on the reverse strand, counting down.
ATTCGTCGCCAGGAGAACCAAATGCGTGCAAGCATGATAGATATGAAGAAAGTGATGACCAGGAACATGGAGCTAGAAGAGGAACTCAAGTCTACACGCGACGGATATGAGGAGGAAATCGCAATACTAGTGGAGAAGAATGACGACCTGACAATGAAGCTAGGAGTATTCATGGGAGACCCCGCGCCAGGAGGAGATGACGCCCCTCCCGAGGACATCCGTTCTAAAGACTACATCATCATCGACAACACCGACTCTGACCCCGACAGTAGTGATGATGATTACGAAGACGAAGCTGGAGTGGATATCATGGAGTCTTTCACCGATCAAAATTTCTAGTCAACCACCATATTATTAGTAGTATTTCCCCATGTATATAGTAATAGTCTGAACACTGTAACGATAGTTAGATTGATTGTATGCCCTTGTTTGAATTGATTGTTGTGATATGAATGTGTTTGTCACATGTGCATATGGGTAGTGCTTTCTCACTAGACCTCACTCTATTCTAATCTCTTCTCTCTAAACCCATCAGATGCCTCCGGGACGCGACCCCAGATTTTTCTTCCGACCGGAGCTCACTCAGTTGATCCAACAGCAGAATTCCTTGATGCAGCTACTAGTCCAGAACCAAGGCAACAACAACAACCCACCGCCACCACCACAAGTTGACAACTTAGACCGTTTTCTGAGGTTGCAGCCGCCGGTGTTTTCCAGTAGCACTGAGCCGATAGTTGCTGATGACTAGCTACGCATGATTGGAAGGGAGTTGACCACCGCAGGTTGCACAGATGCTGAGAAGGTGCGTTTTGCTGCACATCAATTGGATGGACCTACAACCTCATGGTGGGAGAATTACACAACCACTTTCCCCATAGCCAATGTCACTTGGGAGCAGTTTCAGCAAGCGTTTCGCACCGCACATGTCTCAACTAGAGCTATGAGCATGAAGAAGCGCGAGTTTCGCAACTTACGCCAGGGAAACCGTACTATGGGGCAGTACATGGATGAGTTCAGTAAGTTAGCTTGCTATGCCCTGGATGATGTGGCCACTGACACCGCGAAGTAGGAGAAGTTTATGGAAGGGCTGAATGATGAGCTGAGTATGCAGTTGATGGTAGCAACATTTGCTACCTACCAGGACTTGGTAGATAAGGCTCTTATGATTAAAGGGAAGCAACATCAGATAGAGAGCCACAAAAGGAAGTATGGACAAGGGAGGTGCAATTCAGGAGCTCAGCAGAAGCCTTGTTTTACCCCGAACTCGGGAGGATACACTCATAACCATGGAGGCCATACCCACAATGGAGGAAGTTCGCATAACCACAGTGGCTCCAAGAATGGAAATGGGAATGGAGCAGGTAGCAATCAGAACCTCTCTAACCCAGCCACACCCGCCAAGAAGGACCAAAGTCACATTACTTATTTCAAGTGCGGGAAGACTAGACACTATGCCAATGAGTGTCCTGAAGCAAAGAATGGAAATGGCAATGGAAGCTCTGGGAAGAAGCCCAACCCTTTCAACAGGGGACAAGTGAACCACGTGAACATGGAGGAGGTTGAAGAGCAGCCAGATGCAGTTATAGGTAAGTTTTTGGTTAAGTCAATTACTGCAATCGTTCTTTTTGATACTGGTGCATCACATTCATACATTTCAAGGGGATTTGTGGATAAGTATAAGTTGCCCACCAAAGTTCTTAGGACACCTATGTTAGTAAGCTCGCCAGGAGCGGAGTATATGGCAAGCCAGGGATGTTTTCAGATGCCATTGACCATAGGTAGGCATGTTTTCCCCTCAGACTTAATAATTCTGGAGTCGCAAGGATTGGATGTGATACTAGGAATTGATTGGCTATTGATGTATGGAGGAAACATCGATTGCGCCAGTAAGTCAATTCTATTCACCACCCCGAAGGGAAAAATGATTAAGTATGTATCCAGGCATGCGCCAAGGAGGACCCAAGTAAATTCCCTCTCAAGAGTTGTTCAGGAGGAAGTGCCTGTTGTGAAGGATTATCCGGATGTATTTCCAGAGGAATTACCAGGCATGACGCCGGATCGAGACATTGAGTTTTTGATAGAGCTATTGCCATGCACCGGAAAAATATCAAAGAGACCATACCGGATGCCCGCAAATGATCTGGAGGAGATTAAGAAACAGATTAAAGAGTTATTGGAGAAAGGATACATTCGATGAAGTTCGTCACCGTGGGGAGCCCCAGTGCTCTTGGTTGAGAAGAAGGATGGATCATTGAGAATGGTTGTTGATTATCGTGCATTGAATGAATGACGGTCAAGAACAAGTACCTATGATCAATGATTTGTTTGACCAGCTGCAAGGAGCTAAAGTATTCTCCAAGATCGATCTACGATCAGGATACCACAAGCTGAAGATCTGAGAACATGATATACCTAAGACATCCTTCACCACAAGGTACAGGCTATATGAGTATACAGTTATGTCATTCGGATTGACTAACGCCCTAGCCTATTTCATGAGTATGATGAATAAGGTGTTAATGGAGTTCTTGGATAAGTTTGTCGTGGTGTTCATTGATGATATTTTGGTGTACTCGAAGAATGAAGAGGAACACAAGGAGCATTTGCGTTTAGTTCTCGAGAAGCTCAGGGAACATCAGTTGTATGTCAAGTTCAGCAAATGTGAGTTTTGGTTGAAGGAAGTTGGATTTCTTGGAAGTATTATATCAGGAGAAGGTATAGAAGTAGACCCTACCAAGGTTAAGTCAGTCACTGATTAGCTAGAACTCACCTCAGTTGGAGAGATCCACAGTTTTCTTGGACTCACGGGATATTATCGGAGATTCATTGAGAATTTTTCTAAGATTGTGAAGCCCATGACGGAGTTGTTGAAGAAAGACACCAAGTTCAAATGGACAGATGAATGTGAGGCAAGTTTTCAAGAGCTGAAGAAACGATTGGTTACCGCCCTAGTGCTGATTCTACTGGATATACGTAAGTATTTCCAAGTGTATTGCGATGCTTCTCGCTAAGGACTTGGAGGTGTACTTATGCAAGACGGAAGAGTGGTTTCATACGCCTCACTTCAACTTCGACTGCATGAGTTTAATTATGCCAGGCATGATTTGGAGTTAGCAGCTGTAGTTCATGTGCTCAAGACCCGGAGACATTTTCTTATTGGAAACCTTTGTGATGTGTACACGGATCCCAAGAGTTTGAAGTACATTTTCACACAAAAGGAGCTAAATCTCAGGCAAAGGAGATGGTTGGAGCTTATAAAGGATTATGATATGAAGTTGCATTATCACCCAGGAAAGGCCAATGTCGTAGCAGACGCTTTGAGCCGGAAGAGCTATGCAAATACCCTCGTGAGAGGAGGATTACCCAAGGAGTTAGTCGAGGATCTCAGGGAGCTTCGTTTGGAGATAGTCCCTAGAGGTTTTGTTGCAGCAATGGAGGTTCAGTCAACATTATTGGGAAAGATTCAAGAAGCTCAGAAGGATGATAAGGAAATTGCTGAGATAAGGGAGAAGATGAGCAAAGGAAAAGCCAAGGGTTTTCGTGAGGATGAACACGACACCTTATGGTTTGAGGATCGTGTTTATGTACCCAATAATGCGGAGATCAGGAAGTTAATACTTCAGGAAGCTCATGACTCGCCACACACGATACACCCTGGAAACAACAAGATGTATTTGGATTTGAAGGAGCGTTTCTGGTGGATAGGAATGAAGAAGGATATTGTCGAGTATGTAGCCGTATGTGATATATGTCAGAGAGTGAAGGCAGAACATCAGAAGCCAGCAGGATTACTGCAGCCTATGTCGATACCCGAATGAAATTGGGATAAGCTTGGCATGGATTTCATCACCGGATTACCCAGGACCCGATCGGGATATGATTCTATATTGGTAGTAGTGGATCGTTTGACCAAAGTAGCTCACTTTATCCCAGTGAAAACCACCTATACAAGTGCAAAGTTCGCCAAGATATATATGACCAGGATCGTATGTCTGCATGGAGTTCCTAGGACTATCGTATCAGATAGAGGAACATAGTTTACTTCAAAGTTTTGGCATTAGCTACACCAGACTTTGGGGACCAGGCTA